>CM060966.1:20263309-21630809 GCA_030765045.1 Tenodera sinensis | reverse complement strand
GGGCGGACCACCTGAAATCTAGACAATTATTACTAAAGTCACAATTCTGTCACCTTACCGTGTGCATGAGGCTGTTTCGTTCAGTGCCTCTCGGCCTGGACGAACACACTCACGGCAGAACTGACACTCCTACACACGATGTGGTGCTAAAAATTGTAGCTTTAATAATTATATATGCCCGATTGTTAATGTGCCCAATTGCTAAAGATTTTCTAATACTTTCTCTACGTACTATAGATACTTTGTAGAAAAATAATAAACGATAGTCACATGTGTGTAACGTATTAGTCTTTTTTTCTGTGATGTGTAGAATTTTAAGTACAAAATGACAGACCTAATACAATTTTAAAAAAGAATATTTAAAATATAAGTATTGTGGTTACAATTGGCATGTATTTTCTCCCTGTTCCCATGGTACCTCTCCTTAAATTTCAGTGATCATATCGGTGACCTTTTACTTTTGGAACACATTGCCCATTGGCAATGGTCGTTAGTTCGTATATGGGAGTTTTGGGTCTTTAGGTATTTGTACAAACACAAACGCACAAACACACACACGCACGCACACACACACACACGCACGCACATTCATACTTCCAGACTCTGGGGAGGACAGGGAATAACCGTGGCCGGGAATCAAACCCGGGCCCGTTGCACAGCAGGCAAGACAGTACCAGCCAATAATGAACAGTTAAAGGGGAAGTACCAATAAATAAGACTGCACAAAGAAGTATGCACGTTATTTTCACTTTAATGCTTGCAAATGCTTTCAGCGTATAAAAGCACTTGGGTGCAGTAGCACTACTCCAGAAAGGGCCTCAGCAGCCCTGCTTAAGGGTAGGCAATCAGCGCCAGTCGGTCGCAGATGTTTTTCTTTGCACGTGTGTTGATGTAATTAAGTGCTTCCATGTTCCCCCGATACAGGCCCCTCGCTGCAGTCCCACAGAGGGGTGGAGCGGGGAAGCAGGAAGCTGCAAAGGGCATCACGTGATCCACCTCGCAGTAACAAGCGTTTTAAAATGCAATAGTTTACTATGCACCAGCCACCAGGCATATTTATATCACCCCTCTAACACAAGTGCATGACCAACTGCAATTCAGCCTCGCTCGCTACGCTGCAATTAAACAACGCATTTCAAGTATGCACAACCTGCTGCTGCCGCCAATAGAGTTAGTTCTTAACGGAAATACAGCTGAGAATAGTGTATAGCCGCGGGGATCACAAACTGTGCCTTCCGTTCCGTACTGAGAACAGGGCCGTACGCAGAGGTAGCATTGGGGGTCCCCCTTTCATTCAGTTCACATTTGGTTACAAACCATACAGGTAATACAACTGCACAAGAACAAAATACCTACATCAGAGAATACACAATATTGTTAGGCAAAACAAATGACTATTCAAGTATAAGAGTCACATTTGTTACGAAAATGCTTTTTGCTCTCTCTGCTACGTATTAAGTAGGGGAAGTATGCATTTCACTCAACAATTCGATATCGGAATTTTACGGAAATGCATGTTTTGTAACCCCCTGAATCTGAAAAAAAAAAAATTTACTTTCTGCACTACGTATCGGAAGTGTTGTATTCGACCCAAAATTTCTCTGTCAAGAATTCACCAAAAAAAAAAAAAAAAAAAAAAAAAAAGAGCACTTTTAGAAAAAGGACCGTGCGCGCGCTTGTGTCTGTGTGTGTGTGTGTCTGTGTGTGTGTGTGTGTGTGTGTGTGTGTGTGTGTGTGTGTGTGTGTGTGTGTGTGTGTGTGTGAACAACAACTCAAAAACGAAAAGTCGGTTACAAACCAAAGTTGGTATTTAAGTTTAATATCTTTCAGGGATACGACACGAACATTTTGAAAAAATTCCTTCACCCTAAACTACCCTTTACCTGGAAGATTTTGATTTTCTTGACAATGGCTCTAACGATTTTGATTAAAATGTCCTATGTTTGAGATATTTTTATGACAAATGAAATGTATATTTTGAATTTTCTGGCTATAGCCCCTGTAGTCGTATTTACTCTGGACGACTATTGCATAACTGGTAAACCGTTAGAGATAGACAAAGTCTTACTATACAAGAAATGCTAAAATACACAATTTATGTCCGAATACATTTTTTGTAGAGTGAACCATTTCGGAGATATACCTTGTTTTGTGTGTCAGTTTCGGAAAACTTAAAACCTTCGTCAAATAGATCTTATTCATACCTCCGGACCTCGAAGAAGAGAGGGAATTTTTATTACAGGAATGTTTCTGTTTATTTATTTATTTTGCTTATTTTGGGTTCTTTACAATTTCCAAATTAAATCTAAAGGTTGTAGGGATAAAATCTTCAAACCTCGGACAACGCAGGGTGTTTCAGCTAATGTTAAGTAAAGAAACGCACACACGAGGGCAGCATTTGTGTGATCTATCGAAGAGGACACATGCACTGACTGTTTCTCGCTATTCTCCAAGAAAATAATAAACTGTAGAATTGTAACGCCTCAGAAAAGCTATAACGTACACGTGCTATGGGAATCCGTGTGTTATCTTCGCCTGCAGCAACAGGTTCCCGTGATAAAATACGTAACGCTTGTGGAAACGGAGGGGAAAAAAGACAAAAGAACGGTACACACGCAGTATTCAATTTCTTCTTCCTATGCGTCGTCAGCGAACGAGCCTTATCACTTCCTCCTGACACCGAGGGAATTTCTGATCCTACAGTGGTTTCCCGCCGTTTCCTGCCCACAATTCATGCACTTGAACTTGCAATTGTCTGCATTTGGCGAGAGTCCAAGGCAAAATATCGGCAAGCTTCCGTAAAAAATGTAAACATTTTCAATGTTTGTTTCTATTTTTATGTTTATCATACTTATATCCTCTTCTTTTTAGGGCTATAATTGTTTTTAATGTTAAACAATTTAAACTCACAAAAGTCTATTTCATTGGTTCTGGTATCATTTAGGTAAAGCACGTCACTGAGGTCCTTTTTCTCAATTTCCTTTTATGTTTAAGCATTTTTCATTTTCAAAATGCTCCTTGGACCAAAGTTTATATAACACACTAGTTAAAATAGCGGGCGTTGCAATTGGTTTGACGATTTTATCTCTACAACTTGTATACTTAAGTTAGATACTATAAAGAACCAAAAATAAACAAAATAAAAAACACCAGGAAAACACCATGCAAAAGCAATGGTGAACAACTCCAGCCACCAAGAAAGAAAAGCAAGTAGAGAAAGCTGCGTGAATGTAAGACGTTGCACTTCTATGTCAATCACATAGAAAACTGTATGAATTCTTTGTAGAAGAGGGAGTAGAGAAAGAAATACCATTGTGTTTCGTAAAAGAAACGTGAATAAAGATAAGCCTGTGATTCGGATATGTTTGGGCTTTGTTCTTAGCCGATATTGTTGCGCGTTGCCTAGCAACATAGTGGTATGAGGTACCTGGTCTTGAGCGTGTGTGAGAGAGAGAGAGCGCGCACGCACGTGTCCTTGTGTTGTAAACAGCATAACCCGACCTAATTGGGGTCGAACCCTGTTTGGATTGGGTGGATTTTGGTCAAATATGACAACATATTGACCTTAAGCGTTTAAGTGTCAAGTATCAAAGTGATCGAAAGTAGAATATTAGTACAGTATGCTGCTATTTATTTTAAGCTACATTCTGAGGCTCGAAAACCAATTGCTGTAATGTTTTTATATGCACTGTTGGCGTCTACCTAGCGCGAGTAGCCTAGTGAAGGTCGGAATGGATGTTGCCGAAACATTGCCTCTTTAAGTCGTTTTAGTGCGTTGCGTCAGAAGATCACTGACTTCATTTATTAAGTGTCGATTTCCTTTTCCGTAAGTAAATGTAATGTAAAACAAGTGCATTCAAATTTTGTTAAGCGCATTTTTAATAGGTCTAGATCTTGCGTTTTTTAGTTTTTGTGCATAAGATAGCCGACAGATTCACTGTTTACTCCTGCAGCATTTATTTCTGTGCTAATAAGTTTACGTTTTTACTTGGAAAAACTACTTAAATCTTAATCTTTATTTTTTCCTGTTTTGAAATTCAAAACAAATTTGATATATATTTTTCTAGCCCTTTTCGGATTAGGTGGACTTTCGGATTAGAAGGGTTCGGATTGGCGGGACCCTACTGTTTACAATTTTTCATTAAAATACCATATTTTTAACATATTTTCATGATAAATAAAATATATATTTAGAATTTTCTGGGAATAATCTCTGAAGTTCTCTTCATTCTGAACTACTTTTGTATGCCGAACTGGTAAACCGTAAGAGATAGATAAAATCTTATTACACAAACCAAAGTGTAATATATGTATTTAAGCTTTCACGGCCGGTGTCTTGATTATTCCAAATGTTTAGTTCTTCCGGGCTTGTAGGCCGTGGTCTAAAAGGCATGGTAGATACATATACCAACGTTTCGCCAAGTACTGCGCTTGGCATCATCAGGGTAACACGATCCTCCGTCTGCACTGGTCAGAGTTAGAATGTGGAAGCAGAGAAGTAGTGGAAGAAATGACCGTTAATGTCCGTTACGTGGGCGGGGCATTGTTGCGCCGTCTACGGTAGTGATTGGCCGGTTGTAGGTGGGGTTTTATTACAACTGTTGTTTGTGTCTGAAAGTCTATCTAAAACCGGTATCCATGCTTTATGTAAAGTGTAATGTGTAAGTGTAATGTTTGTTAAAACTCACAATTAATGTCAAATATATTTTATAGAGTTTTATTTATATACTTTTTATTTTATTTATTATTATTACTATTATTATCACCATCGCCATCGCCATCGCCGCCACCACCACCACCACCACCACCACCACCACCATCACCACCACCACCACCACCACCACCACCACCACCGCCGCCGCCGCCGCCGCCGCCACCGCCACCACCACCGCCACCACCACCACCACCACCACCACCACCACCATCACCACCACCACCACCACCACCACCACCACCGCCGCCGCCGCCACCGCCACCGCCACCACCACCACCACCACCACCACCACCGCCGCCACCGCCACCACCACCACCACCACCACCACCACCACCACCACCACCGCCGCCACCGCCACCACCACCACCACCACCACCACCACCACCACCACCACCACCACCACCACCACCACCACCACCACCACCACCACCACCACCACCACCACCACCACCACCACCACCACCACCACCACCACCACCACCACCACCACCACCGCCGCCACCGCCACCACCACCACCACCACCACCACCACCACCACCACCGCCGCCGCCGCCACCGCCACCGCCACCACCACCGCCACCACCACCACCACCACCACCACCACCGCCGCCGCCGCCACCACCACCACCACCACCACCACCACCACCACCACCACCACCGCCACCGCCACCACCACCACCACCACCACCACCACCATCATCATCATCAATTATAATTTATTATTATTAGTATTATTATTATTATTATTATTATTATTATTATCATCATCATTATCATTATTATTATTACCATTATTATCATTATTATTATTATTATTATTATTATTATTATTATTATTATTATTATTATTATTATTATTATTATTATTATTATTATTATTATTATTATTATTATTATTATTATTATTATTATTATTATTATTTCTGTTTTGCGGTTGTCCATTTTCGAGATATTCGTTGTTATTGATTTGAATTATCCAAAACATATACTTTTATAAAACGGTAAGTCGTTATTCATTTTTATTTCTCTCGGTCATTCAAGAGAGAACGGTATTTCAAACACATCAGAGAGAGGGCAGCGTTAAAAGATTTGACCGTCCTTAAAGCCTACTTGTTCCTATACTTCCATTGCATCTACAAGAAAATAGGCAATAAAGCCATTTCAACAAATATTTATATTTATATATATTAGCATGAATCAGATAAAAGAATAACGTTTGTAAGAATAGTTTGTACAAGAGTGCGTATAGAATGCTATAGAATTATCTCAACGAAGTAGTTAAGGGTAGACTAAATACTGAAGATTCCAATAAAATGACAATTTTTTGGGTAGTGTTATTAATTGGAACATTCCTTTGAATTTGAATGTATCATATTGGGCACAATACTTACATTTTACATAGATATAACATTGTAAATTGGTCCGACATTGGTGTAGGTGTCTAACTCGGTTAGGCGCTGGCCTGCTGAACCCAAGGTAACGAGTTCATACTCGACCCAGACCGATGGTTTTAAGTGTATGACAGCCGTGTCAGTAGGTTGTAAAAGAACTTCTGCGAGAGGAAATTCCGGCTCACAGGCGGACTGATATGATGCTGCTAACTGACAGCGTCCTTACAAACATACATACGGGATATCAGGGGTATAGTTCGTGTGATTGCAGATTTAAATATGACCAATAGAAAAGGGTAAAAGAAACACATTATGTGCATAGTCTGGTAACAGAGTGGGACTGAAGAAGCGAATATTTTATTACTAATCGGCTTCCGTACTTTATGCACGCGTTTACACCTACAAGTGAGAGTCCACAGTAGACCAGGGCTCTAAAGCTGGTTTCGCCACGTGTCTGTATGTTTGTTATGAGCTACTGCACGTAACGAGGGGAGGGGTGATTTTCTTTCCCAACAGTCATAAAGAGACCTGAGTAGGTAGTGTTTATTGTCAACATTCCTGACCTTCCGCTTTACAAACACGCCAAAGATGCGCAATTGCCAAAGCGAACGTTCACAAATTTATTCCAATAGACACGAAGGAATCCAATCATTGAATATCATGTTGTGGTTGGTTATCAGCGCCCATTTTGTGGCTGAAGGATTCATTTTAGTAACAAATGGAAAAGTTATGAATTTACTCGTCCTTTGCAGCTCTACCTCTCTATGCTAATTGCAGAAACAAAGGCGCGGTGACATACTGGCAATCAAACATTCGACAAATTTTATTTTTTATTTATGCAACAATGCACTGTAGAGGAAAATGATAAGGGGTTACGTTTCAGCCTAAGTTCAAGAAGTCTCCTTAATACTTCTTATATGCAAAGTCGTCTCCGTCCGCGGTGGTAGCGACCTGCTTACCAAGCTGGACGCCCGGATTCGAATCCCGGTACCAACATGGGGATATACTCCCGCTGGGAGACCTGGTCCGGAGTGTACTCAGCTTCGTTAGATCCCTGGTAAACCAACTGAGGAGGTACTTGATTGAAAAGTAGCGGCCCTGGTTGTGTAGGCCGGGAGGGATAGGGGCGCTGACCACATACCATCCTCCAGTACTGCACCCACTCATGACGCCTATGGTATTTATATATACACACTGCTACGGAAATGACTATATCATAATCTATGTAGTCGAAGCCTAAACGCTGTGGTCATAAACATATTGTAGCCCAGGAATCGACTCTTCGGGGTATTACATAAGGTTATATACTCGAAGTTCTAACTTGTTTCAAGGTACTGTAGGTAATGTTTTAAATTCATTGTTTAAGTGACAATGTTAATTTTTTTTAAAAAAAATTATGTGTATATCTTTCTATATGGTGATTTAAGTGTTGAGTAATTGAAGCTTTAGGAGACATTAAAAAAAAAAAAACTTTTTCAGCTTTAATTTTGAAATATAGATTTATCATTATTACTAAAACATGGAAAAAAGTTTAAATTAATATTCTACAACAACAATTTCGTCATTTTAAGTTATTAAAGCATCGTTAAGACCTATTGAGTACGTAAAAGCGAGAGGATGCAGTTTCTTCACTGCTAACATTATTGCACCATATTCATGCAATGAGATAATGCATGCAATCATGTAAGTCACACATTGGCTGGTACTTCCCCGACAGCTCACATGATGTTACGATGTTAAAGACCTTCACAGAGACATCTAGGTACTCCTCCCGTCAATAACAAGATGTTTGTTTATAACAGCATATTTTTGACACTTCCTCCACTTTTAAAATATGGCACAAGTATTTTAGCACGTCAGTAGAAAGAAGATACACTTAATTATAAAATTCATGTAAGGAATAAAAACATTTGTTTATAAGATAATCCTTTAAACAGGTTTTAAAGCTGTTTAAAGATTTGATGTACATTATTTCTTTTGGCAAATTATTTACCACGTTACTTATGGAGCATATTGGTGACTTAGTAAATTTAGATGTCCTATAATATATGTTACTTTTATTTCTGGTGTCGTAATTGTGTACATCTGTATTTAAAATAAATGATTCAGGATATTTTTTGTAATATAAAGCAGATTTATAAATAAAAATAGATGTGAGAGTCAAAATTTTAAATATACTAAAACATCTTTAAGAGAATCCCTAGGTCTTAAATTAAAAACAATTCTCAACATTCATAGTTCCCTCAGCGCTCATTTCAAATTAAAATATCACTGTCGAGGCAAGTAAAGTGTTAGTGTCATCTAATTCTTCTTTCTCTGTTTACCCTCTTCATATGGCCAAATTTAAGTGGACGCCTGGGGCCAGATGTGTGTCGAAGAGCTGATTTATAGCGCGGCGTTAGCGCAGCTGCTTACCAAACGGAAGGTTCGGGTTCGACTCCCGCCATTGGCGTGAAGATTTTCTCACACTGGGAGACCTGGTCCGGGATGCACTCAGCCTCATGGGTCGCTGAGGGCAACTGGAGAGTTAGTTGAGGGAAAAGCAGCAACTCCAGGTTGCAAAGACCTCATTCGCCCGCCGGGAGAGACTCTGGGCGCTGGCCACGTCCTATCCTCCAGTACTGCACCCTCCTCATGACGCCCATTGGTGGCAGATGTGGGAGACGCAGTGGTCGGGCGCTAAGCCTTGGCGCAGCATTGGGATGTTCCGTCGTGGAGTTTAGTTGTTTTACAATGGTTTAAAGGACATTTTATTTGGTTGAGCGAATATTGTAATGAGGAAAACCTATTATGTTCATACAATGTACAGCCATGGACAAAATGACATTAGGAGAGCACAATATAAGTTTCACGTCATCTGTCAGAGCGATTTACACAAGTCGATGTTCTAGCATGCAGCTGAGTTTATTGATAGTCTCTGCTTTGTGTTTTATTATCTATGGACACTCAATTAGCCTGTGTCTTGAATCACCAGTCGCATTTATATAGGTACATACTTAGGACTCAGTCTTTTTTCTATGGCTGTACAAATAAATGAGTGAGTGAGTGAGTAAATAAGTAAACAAATAAATAATAAACCATCAGTGCCCACCATCTGCAGTGTCGTATGCACGGGTGTTATGAAAACACGCATATACAGAAGGCATTTAACATTAAAATCCACTTGATGTGACTGTTTCTTAAAACAGAAGAACTGAATGCACAGCGCATTCTTCGTCATGCTTAGGTTGTGGCCGCACAGTGACGTCATACGCTTATTTGTCCAAGACCAGGCGATATGTTTGTAACCTTTGATGGCAATTATCGTGTTTGAAAGTTAGGGATTTCGCTTCTTCTATTATTTGGGTGAATTCATTGCAAAGAAACGGTTCAACTGAGCAAGATAATTCAGAGATAACTACAAGGCTTGAGGAAGAATTAAAACATTCCAACAAACCTGATTATGGGTTCTCAGAATGCCCTGGCCCTTTCCGGTTAATATATGGTTTCCATGACCCCAGTAATAACAAATGGGAAATAACATTACAACAGTATGGAAGAAAACGGAGGTTCTTTCCATCAAAAGATATAAACATGTAATAAGAGAAGGCTACTCTAAGAACGTATAGTGTGTCCCTGTTCATTTCAATACCAAAGGACAATATAACAACAGAAGCGAAAATGTATAAGGACAAAAACAACTGACTTCTGATATAAACGTTGAATGTTGCATCTTTAATAGTCTAACACTTTCTGGGACCTGTTTATCAGAATACATATAAAGAGGTAAAGCAATGGCTTCCTTTTGCTTGAGCACGTGCCACTTTCTTATAATGTTAACACATCTAATTTGTACATTCTAGGTGACAAAGCCATGAGGCGTATCGGGAAGAATGTGAAACTGCCGAGTTGTTTACACGAGCTTATCGCACATACACGGTGAGACAGTGTATGTACACTGTCCAAATGCCATCATGTCATCAGGACAGCAGCGTCTCATACACAGGCTGGTTCAAAAATACTTTTACAAAGTTTGTGGACAGTTTCCTGACACTAAAACAAGGAAAAATATCATGTAAACATGTGTTTCAAAATCCTTCGTTTCGCTTTGAATTATCCTGTTCAGACACACACACCTTTTCCTATAGAGGAAACAGCTTATTGTAATACCCCGAAAACCAACTGTTACATTTTTCCCCATTATGGCACGGTTTGGTTATATTTGGAGATATTCCATCTGTGACGTTGCATTAGTACCGCCAACTGTTCTTAAAATATAACCACAGCAAAGCTACGGCCATAGTTGGTGTTATTGCATCCGTTATGTTGCCACAGAACCAGTTGCAGAACAGGCAACCGATGGATTTTAATACAAAATTCCGTTTATACGCCGTATTAATCTGTGGACGCCATTGTATTGCTCGTGTGTGCATGGTTTTGTCTTGAATTGTTTTAGAGCATTGCATGCAGTTATCTACTGTTGTTATTTTTGTGTTCGCAACACAAAATATATTACAATATTTAGCGTTCGGGACTGATTTTATTCAAGTGCTATTGCATAACAAAATTTTCCGAAGGTGAGTACGTTCATCATGTGTTGTGTGTAACGATGTTCAAGCATTATTATCGTTTGAAAGCATGATACTTTAACCGTGTGATATTTGAGGCTAGAAATGATGCTTTTATTATGCAGGTTGGCAGTACTGCTTTTTGATGTAATGTCCAGTGTAATGTCGGCCATATTGAATTGGGAGCTGCTGATAAGCTGTTGCCCCTACAAAGAGGTTTTTTAAACGTAGGGGTCCTCAAGAAGTTCATTTCTAGAGAAATCTCGGTATGAAAACTTTTTTCTTTGAAATGTCATGTACATAGTAGAGAATGTAAAAAGCTTTCGAATAATGGTTTGTAGAAGCTGCATAAAAAATAAGGATAGTGGGTGGAAAAAGTCATGTGAATGCAATTCATCATTTTTAGTTTCTCTACTGGTAATTAGGGGAAGTATTGTATTCCACCCAAAAATTGCATGTCGAGATTTCACCGGAAATATATGTTTTGAGACCCCCTGAATCCAAGAAAAGCATTTTTAGAAAAAGGTCCATGTATGTGTGTGTGTGTGGGGGGGGGGGCTTGTGGACAGCATAACTCAAAAACGAAAAGTCGGTTAAAAACCAAAGTTGGTATTTAAGTTTAATGTCTTTCAAGGATGCGACACGAAGATTTTGAAGAAACTAACCCGCCCTAAACTACCTTTACATGGAAAACTTTTCGAAAATTTTTATTTTCTTGAAAATGGCTCTAACGATTTTGATTAAAATGATATGTTTTAAGATATCTGTATGACAAATAAAATCTATATTTTGAATTTTCTGGCTATAGCCTATGTAGTCCTGTTTAGTCTGGATGAGCTTTGAATAACTCGTAAACCGTAAGAGATAGACAAAATCTTACTCTACAAAAAACGTAGGTCTCGCTAAAACGCACAATTTATGTCCGAATAACTTTTTTTGTAGTGTGAACCATTTCGGAGATATTCCTTGTTATTTGTGTGAGTTTCTGAAAACTTAAAACTTTCGTGAAATGGAACTTCTTTGTTCATTTTTTTATATGTTAAGCGTGCAAAGCTTTGACTATCGCTCAAAGCCTACTGTATTCTAATATTCCCCTTGCACCTACAAGGAAATAACCAATAAGATAATTTGTACAAATGTTTATCTCAACTAACACAAAGAAGATACAGTAATTAGAGTTTGTAAGAATGGTTAGTACAAGAGTAGAGAAAGTCATGTGAGTGCAACACATCAGATTTTTTCCCTTTGGTACTTAATTGCAGGGCTAAAATTGCGTTGCATTCAATGGGCTATTTAAGCTGAATCTAACAGACTTGTTGATTAACTGGTTATCAATCAACGTGTTGAAGCTATTTCAGATTAGTTGGAGAAGTGACCATTGGGCGTAATTCCAGACCAAAAGCAAGCAGCGGGAGTCTCCGACACAGGAAAAAGCAAAAGTCTGAGAGTGGGGTGATGTGGCGACTGTCCAAAACACGCGATCCAAAACAACCAAACATCAAAACATGGCCAAATAAATGAGACAAATGCAAGAAATAGTGTTACACTATGTTCCAGACCAGATTAATTTCCATGATGCAAAGAGTGCCGGCTTACTCAGAAAACTGTCACTATGTAGCAGTTTTAACAGCTTTAATTATTAGCTTAATTGGTGTAGCACAGTTAGCTTTTAAAACTATTTATAGTTTTCTCTTTTCTACCACCTTCGAGGTGTTTAATGGCTGTTCACCAGGTCACGGTCTTAGGGAAATGAACGGGAAAGGACATATATTCTACGTAGTGTAACACGAGCTTTGTGAACTTCCGCACAAACGTTGTTCTGCAGCTTATGTTACCAACTCACTTCCAATGTTATTCGCGCTATGTTTATTCGCTGCTAATTTCTCTTAATTCCAGTTGCAAAATCGTACAAGTCACCAGTTTTATGTCGGAAGAAATGAAAGAAGTTTTATAGAAGTAATTAAACCCTCGCCTAGGAGTTGTGTGACATCTGCTATGATATTGTGGTTGCAGAATAAAGGGATTCAGAGTAACAGTTCTATGAAAATCTTTATAGGATGATTGAAACAAACAAATCTAAAGAGGTTCTTAAAGCGGACGCATTTTTGGTTTTATTGGGCCACACTGTCCTTTGCTTGCCTCCATGCGTTGTCGCAATCCCATGGAACTATTTTTTTTTTTCATAGCTTGGGCCAAGGTAAAATGAATACTTAAAGAAATGTAACAGGAGACATCCTTACAGGAATTTACACGACAAAACGCTCGACGGTATATCACTTAAGACCGAAACAGACTGGCACGTAAAGATAAGGTAGAATTTATTATTTTTTGTTGTTGGTGTTGCTGTTTAACGTCGCTGTCGATTACTAGGATAACATCAGCATCGCCGGTGTGCCGGAATTTTGTCCTGGCGGAGTTATTTTACACCAGTAAATCTAACATGGAGCTGTCGTTTTTAAGCACACTTAAAAACCATGGATCTGGATTTGAACCCGCGACTTTGGGATCAGTAGGCCAGCGTCTAACCAACTGAGCTACCCAGAGTGACAGATAAGGTAGATCATGATCAGTAGGAGAAAGTCGGAGTAGCTGAAAATATCGTTTACGTTTTATAAGCTAAATATACTCGAACTGAAAATTTAAGTTCCGTTATTTTGAGAGACTTCTTTGTTTTCATTTAGCGTGGATACACATTCCAAGATTGGCACTGCTATCGTAAGCGCGACTAGAAGCACAACTCCTGCTTCAGTTATTGCTCTGTACCTGGAATTGTTTACATACGTACTGGCTCGCTGCATTCCTGCCAGGGACCATCAGCCGGTGAACAAACTATAGGCTGTAGTTTGACTGGAAGATTAGTTAAACCAAACCAAAAGTACTGCAGACACCGTTTTATAAACTTGGTTAGTTAAACCGCAGTGCAATGGTGTTGGTATACCTGAACACCGACAAAAGGACACGATCGTTAGTCTTTTTCTAAATTCTACTTTCCAGCTTAGAAAAAAATTAAAATATGTTGGAATAATGGCCATTCACGACGAAAATTAAGTGTAACATTAAACTAACGTGATAGGCAAACATTTTGCAATAACAAGTTCGTCCGCCAAACTTCTAGTTAAACTGCAACTAAACACTGTTGGTAGACCTGCAAGCTTAGAACTAACGTTTATGTCCTGAAATAATATCCATTTAGGGTCAAAAATAAGTGTAACAGTTTAGCATTAAATTAACGTTGTAGGCTGCCACTCCTAACGAAAATAAGATTATAGCAATTTAGGTACATTCAGCGTTTTACTTGGCATTTTGTTCGTACTAAACAAAGTCTAATACATGTACGCTTACTTAATACTACTTAATACGATTTATTTGCATATACCCACTCCAGCGGCCCTCGGGTAAGTACTAAAAATAGTTGCGGAAATCACGGGGGTAAATCCAGTCAGTGGCGTGCGTGAACTTTGTTCTGCTTGTAAGAGAAGCGGGCGGGATGCCAGGCTGGCGTGTGTTCTTAAAAATGACTGGCGATTTTTGTTAGAAACCATAGGTTTAAGATTTGTGACACCGGTGCACAACAAAGGAGCCAACCTAGCGCACAGTACATATCAGGCACGGCACCTTTCAAAGGCGCTCAAGATCAAGCTGCCGCACCCCACTCACGCAAGCAAACATGTGACAACAATCAGAGTGGCAGAATCAAAAGGGATTTTAGAGATTATTCGGCGACTGTTCAGCGGCCGGCGTATTTGTAGAGGTTCCAGAAAAGGTGAAGTTCACAAAAGGTCCGTGTTACATCATCCTCGCTATATAAGGAGTCGAGGCGACGAGTGAAGTTAGGCAGTATTTACAGACATAGTTTGTGTGTGTGTGTGTTTGTGTGTACGGTTGTGTCGAAAGGAAGATGGCGAGCAGTTAATGAGTTTCGAATGATTATATTGTCAAAGTCAGCTATTTGAAAGACAGAGAAAATGAAGAAAGACAGAAAGGAGTGAGTCAGGGTTACAAGAAGAAAACAGTTGCGAGCTGTAATATCGCTGAAGGACTGAACACTGCGTTAACGTCAGTGAAACAGATCTGTGTTGTTGTGCATTCAATTTTGGAAGAAAGTGAAATAAGAAAAAGTAATTGGATTGAACTTTCGTCATTTTGTCACAATATGTTCATGATAAATAAGTATATGTAAAACAAAATGTATTTCTTGAATTTTCGAGAATAGTTTCTGAAGTCCTTTTTATTCGGAATGACCTGTTGATACAATGACACAATTAATGCTGCTTTTTTCGTTAACTATTTCCTTCTTATTAATTTTCAAATAATTATGCCTTTCTCAACGCGTATTAAATTTGCCCCCCCCCCTCTCTTCGTCACGCAAAGAGCGTGGAATTTCAAAGCCATCATATAACGACTCGCTCTTGAAATATCTTATTATTTTATCCTATAAGGAAATGTGAAAAGTAAAGGGTTAGAGAAAGTAATGTGAACGGGTTGTGGAAATTGGCAAGAAAAATATTTGAGGACATAGATGCACAAAAGCTATTTAGTGAGATTGATAGATAAACAAACAAACAAACAAACAAACAAATAAATAATTACATAGATAAATAATAAGTAAATAAATAGATAGGTAAATAAATAAATAAAGTAACGAAATGTATCTGAATTAATAGGCAGTAAATAGAAGGATAAGTTCTTGTAAGAATAGCTGTTTGTACAGAAGGTGAGTGGAATACCTCAGATTTGTTTTTTTAGTAAGAATTTCAAATAAAATCATGTTTCGTTATAAAGTGGTCAGAAGTACATGCAATGTCCAACGAGTTACATATGTGCGACAAATACGTGAGCAGACCGTTAAGGTTTACAGGGGTGTAATGCCATTGACCTTTGAACCGCGATCCCGGAAAAAGAGCAGAATATTACATTTAGACATATAATATGCTTCTTCTTACATACTGAAGCAATGTAACGGCTTAAGTATACCGCAAGCGAATACCTACTTCCAAATTGCACAACAGTTGACGTACCGGCCGGCTACCTTTTAAATTTCTGGGCTAGCGTGCATTATTTTTTATTTCACAATGCGTTTGTTCACCCCATGCTGTGCCGTCTACCGCCTAAGTAGGGAAGGTATTGTAGTCAGTTTATACATTTCACCACTGGCCTAGAATAAATTTATTGGAGGAAAATGACATATTAAAGCTATGCACGGTTGCACAGGAGAAAACGGGGGAAAAAGAAATTTGGATGCACAAAATACAGATAATGTTGCAGGAAATAGGATTGGCGAAACATGAGTAGAAAGAGAAAATAAAAGTAAGGATTTCTGGAGGGAAATTAGAACAAAGGTATAAATAGCTTTAATAGAAAAGTCATTAATAAAATATAGATTTTTAAAAATGGAATGTCGCAGAGAAAAATAGATCGAACTATGCAATAAAGAGGCTAAGAACAGGGGTAATAAACTTAAATGATATGATATCTATGAAAAGGGGAGGAGAGAAGATTGCACAAAATGCTGTAGATTGTGTGAAAATTGACACTATATTTTGGGATGTAACGGTACGGAAAAAGGGAGAGAGAATTTAACGTCCAAGAAACTTCATTAGAGTTTTAGGTTAGGAAAATTTTTAACTCAAAATCAGATGAATATATGTAGAAAGCAGGAAAATATTTAGGGAAAAATGAGTAATAATGTGTAAAAGCAAATAGTACCCATAGTAAACTTCTCCACTGTATATAAAACAAAATGCTAAACATAAGGGGAAGTAATAAGAATAAACTGCGTAAATTTCCTTCTGGCAATGACTTGGAATAGCTGCTGGCTTGCAGTAGCTAAGGTAATAGTGGAAAATATTGTCAGAATTAATTATATATGTTTTATTATGGGAAATTTGGTTAGAATTAATTATATTTGTTTTATTTTATTATTGTAGTAGATTAACGGTGCATTTGTACAATTAGTATTGTTAGAGTAAGTGATATTTACATTTCATCGGAAATATCTTGAGGCTCCTGAAACCGAAAATAGCTTTTTAAAGGTGTGTTTGAACAGTATAGCTGAAAGACAAAAAGTCGGCTAGACAACGCCCTTGGTCTTAAACTTCAGTAGTTTCTATGGACTCAACAAAATATTTCCAAGAAAACTTCCTCACCACAAACATGGAAATATTTTCGAAACTTTTGATTTTCTTGAAAATGCCTCTAAATTTTGTTCATTAAAATGCCTTGTGTTTAAGATATTTTCACGACAAACGAAATGTTTATCTTGAATAGCCTTTGAAGTCCTCTTCATTCTCGATACCTTTTGCATAATGGATAAACTGTAAGAGATACGCAGTCTTTACGCAAAAAATGTAGGCCTTGTTAAAGTATGTAATTTATATCATAAATGTAATACGTTCACAGTAAAACGAAAAGCATAAACATCGCCATGAAAAAACACTTAGATGTGCCAATTTTCATGGTGATTGGTCAGCAGGTGTTGGAGTTTATCAACTCATACGTACCAACATCCGTTTCATATGTATAGATTGTATAAATTGTATGTTGAAGAGCGAGTGGGGAAGAACGTGAATGAATTACGTGAAAGAAAAAAAATGTGCAGAGAAAATCGTGTGAATACGTTGCATTTCTATTTCTGCCATAAAAATTGTATGAATTGCATGTTGAAGGGCAAATAGAGAAAGAAATGTGATTCTCTTTGGTAAGAGGAAAGACTAGCGAACGTATGAATGAAATGTGTTGCACTTCTATTTCAATCACAGAAAATTGTATGAATTGTGTGCTGAAGAGCGACTTACTGGAGAATATGGAATGTATTACGTAAACGAGAGCAAGTAGAGAAAACCGTGTGAATGTAATACGTCGCATAGTAAAATGGATAGTATCAACAACTGAAGAAACACATATACGTGCCGGATTTCGCAGTGATCGGTGAGGGGTTTAGGAGATTTAGTGGTCAGATATCCATCTTTATATATAGATAATTTCTTTTCCGGCGTTAGCCATTTCAGAGATATTGCTTGTTATTGGTTTCAAAGTCATCACATAGCTACCAGCTCTTAAAAGATTTTCCTACCATTTAAGCCTACTGCATTCCCTTATTCCTCTTGTACTTCCAATGTAGAGAAAGTCATGTGAATGCAACACGTCAGATTTTTTTTACTTTAACGTCCTTGAACCAACTCATATTTAGATCATATCGGACGATGAATGAAATGGCGAAACGATGCTCAAATGAGCTTACATTCATATTTGAGGATAAGGGAAAACCCCGGAAAAAACTTATCCAGGTAATTCACCGTAACCGACATTCAAACTGGGACCTTTTGAATGTGAGGTACACACGCCACATCACAGAAGGGACAAAACATGTTTGATCCGCACCGTGAAATGTATTTTATTAGTGACGTTGCATTTTATCGCTGGTTTACTTGTTTGTTTACGTGCTAGCTATCAACACCGGTAATGTGAATAGCGAGTAGCGACGAGAAAAGAGAATTATGAGGCAATGACAATTATATCGTGATGTACCAATGACAATACCATTACCACATGTTCTAATTTTAAACACAAAACCGAGCGACCGCTTATGCGATGACAGTAAATTAAGTCATGCGCCATATGCAACACGTGTATGCAGAAATGAAATACACAGAGCAAATTGCACGTGGCTCTATTTTATTTATAAATGTCCATGAGTGACTCGTAAAATTGGCGTAAAATCTTGTTTTACTGTTATCTTCCTTTCTCCACCACGTGCACAGTACGACCCATAAATTTGACATACCGAGTTCATTGTAAAGACGTAATTTGTGGTACTCTGGATTAAAAAAAAATAAAAAGGACAGTTTTAGAAAAGGATTCTTGTATCTGTCTATATGTGGAACTATAAACAGTATAACTCAAAAATGAAATGTCTGATAAACACCAAACTTGGTATTTAAGTTCAGTTTATTCAAAAAATATGACACGAAGATTTTTCAAGAAAATCCCCGAACCTCTTATCATCCTTTACATTTTCGAAATCTTTTATTTCCTAAAAAGTGGGTCTAAAGATTTTGATTAAGTGCCATATATGTGAACTATTTACATGACAAACAAAATGTACATTGTATATCTTGAATTTTCTAAAAATAGCCTAAGAGGTCCACTTCATTTGGAAGGAATTTTATATAGGTACTTATGTTTTTAAAGCTGGTAAACATTAAACGATAAATGAAAACACAGTACACAAAAACGTTGATACTTTAAAACATACAATATATTTCAACTTTTGTATGTGTTGAGTATGTGTGTGGCATCAGCCATTTCCGAGGTATTCGTTATTAATGATTTGAATTGTTTAATATATTGTTATTCTTTTAAGATCCTGTCGATATTCAGTTCACGAGATCTGCTTTCATTATGTAGTAAGATTTTGTCTATCACCAAAAGGATTTCAGAGGTTATTCTCAGAATAACGCGCTTCATTTGTCATGAATATATCCTAAGCATATGATAGTTTAATTAAAATAGTAATTCTCATGAATGAATAAATAAATAGATACCTGCAATAATAAGCCCTGGCATCTAATTACTTAAACCAAGCCTTATATTTCAGATCCTTATTAGTTTATTTAACTTTTCAAAAACATTCACAACATAATTCTACAAGTTATAACAACCTAAATATAATACACAACGAAATTAAAACAACATTTTATATAACTTACACAATCTAAACCTGCTCAAAATCATAATCCATTACATGTAATAGGTACCTAAATAACCATTGCCTCTAATAACCCGGCTGCCCCTAAAATAACTGATAACCCTTAGTATGTTGTAAGGGAAGGCAAACTGATCGGTTTTCAAATAGGAACCCCTGTCCGGAAATGCACGGCTTGGACGCTGGACAGCGTCGAATTTTGAGAACGAATGGTTGTGACAATTGGGTAAGATTCGTTTTGGTATCTCAATACGGAAAGCAACCCTTTAACCATCTGTGTACTGGGATGAACGACCTGAGCGTTATAATATTCCTGCGCATGCGCTAAATTCCTCCATAGAGTCCTTGGTGCACATCCTACTGCATTACTTCTGTAGTTTCCACTACAGTAACGTTTTTAACAGCAGTGCAACACGTATCAGTACACAGCTGCTGAGATGGCCGACTTGAGCTCCAGCACACTTTGATGTAAAATTGTGGAATCACCTCAACGTCGTTTACTCAAATCTATCAATTGGTAGACGTGGACCACTTCCACGTGGTCCATGTGATTATCAGGGTTAGGATTTTTAGGTAAAAATTTCAGATGAAAAAAGCAAGGAAAAAGGTACTCAAATAAGACAAAAAAGGGACAAAAAGGTGCTGGTTTCCGTGTAGACCACAACACGATTCGGAGCTTTCAGCAGAATCTTCTTTAGGGCAGAGATGAACTGATTTGCGATATATTCGTTCCTCATGGATTCACAAACCCGTGAAGGGCATGAACCAAGCATGTCATATGCTTCAACTTAGGAAATAAAGGCTTCAATTGGTTAACAGATGAAACCATGTATGGAGCCTGGTCCGTAACCACAAGAAGTAGTTTTTCAATACCAGCAGATCAGAGTTTTTGACAAAAGTCATAATTGGTTGCATTACTGTACTGGTATTGGCTTTCTGTAGCTCATACATTTTTAACAACATGGGTTTAACTTTCTCCCCTGCTAAGAGAAAAATTAAAATGTTCAAAACATATCATTCCATTGAGTCTACGGTTTCATCCACAATGATTCCCACATCGCAGACACTTTCTCCTTCATTTTTTTGTATGCTTTCTTGATAAACAGGCTCAATGCAGTTATTTCTTGAAGTACTCTCATTCGGTATTGACATCTTTGTGGATTTTTCAAGAAATCGCTTGATGGTTCACCTTATTGAGAGGAATTCCTGCTTGTATAAGAGCTGCACACAACTCAATGTTAATTTGCTTAAAATTTTGGCTTTTTGAAGAACTCTGTTGAAACGCATTTCGTAATAGAGGGTGCCGCGATTTGTCTGTCTGAAGAATCTTGTTCATTTGATGCTTAGAGCTGGAAATGTGCTGTTTGATGCGATATCGCTAGTATTTTTCATCTAAGGAAATTCCTGAATCGCAAATAGTACATCGAATAACAGTTCCACCTGTGTCTATGAAATCTTGTTTGAATTCCTGAGCCAGAACAATAAGTCGAGCACTGGACACCTTTGGTATGGTAAAACCTAGTAAAACACTTGTTTAACAATGTAACAAAGGACTAACATCACTTCACTTGCTAACTCAATTTGACTGTTACATAGCTCATTCACTTGCTGTCCACACTCTTATGTTACACCGCGAAATTACTAGAATGTTCTCATTCATGCTGAAACTGCAGTCTCAACTATGTTAGTAGCTTCGAGCAGAACCCAGAGTCAATTCTTGGAAATACGCGTGTACGGTTACTGCTGTCTCTGCGTGACCTCGCAATCCACGCGAACAGATGACGTCTGTCACAGTAACAAACACATTCACGAACAGTAGGGTACTGATTCTGGTGAAATTACAAAGATAGAATAACATACAATGACAATGAGTCATTGTCAGTTGCATTATTGCGTACTGCTTTATAGCGGTAAAGCAAGAGGAGGAGGATTTGTTGTACACAATTATTTTCCATTGTTGTAGGTGTGCTTTCAACTCCTGCGCAGCGTTTACTGAAAGAGTTAGGCTTACTCCTCACATGGAGATATTACTTAAAAGTTAAATATATTATATTGATTAACACCATATAGAATAAACTGGAAGGAAACTTAAAGGAAAAAGGGGGAAGGAAGGGGATCATGGGCATGGTTGGGGGAAAAGGAGAAAATGCCTCTTTTGGCAACTAGAAACAAAACTTTACACTGTGGTATCTTTCCGAAGAGCTTAAATTTACCATAAGAAAGAAGGCGCGCACCTAAAAATCCTAACCCTGGTGATTATATTCGTTTCGCACGTGTACTGGCATATGCGAACATGTGCATAACTATACTCCATGTAGCGCAAGGAAGAGTTCTGATGTAAACAAATGCACGTGCCACCGCCTCAGCACAGCTTTCAAGCGACTCAAAATAGTTTATCACTGCACTTCATGAATTATTAGCCATTTTGTATATTCAGATAATAAAGATGGTTATTAATCACAGTGTTATTAATAATGTTTCATTTAAACACAACTTAATCAGTTTTCATTCATTATCATGGTTTCAACTTATCTTTTGAGAGTTGTATGTTCTTGTTGTTCTTAACTTAACATCGGAAGAAACCAACGTGTCTGTGTGATCAAGTCGCAGACAGACTCGTTATAAACCTGGGAGGTTACTCAATCGATATCACCACTTCTGATTCCAAGCTAGGTGTGGCGGTATTAACCTATGAGCTCCGATTAACCTATAAGGTTTTACTCATAAAATATGTTTCATCACATTTCTTCGTTCTTTCTTGAATTAGTACATTTAGTTTTAGTTTACTAGCATAAGTAATAATGGTATACTGGCTGAAGAATTAGATAAGGTGGAATTAGACAAGGGAATTCCCTTAGCTCTCTACTATTGAATTTAGTAATGGATCAAATTACTCAAGAAGTAAATAATCTGTAAGATTACCAGATGGGTAATAGCAATATAAATATTGTATGTTGTGCTGATGACGCAGTGTTTATAGCACGAATAGAAAATTACTTGCAGAGTTTATTCCATCGGTTTAATATACTATAATAGCAAAGTGCCATAATAAGGAAGTATCCACGCAGAAACTAAATGTATGTTTATATCTAAAGGCCCTAGAAGATGTAAGTTAGAGATAAATGGAAAACTAGCTGAATAAGTGATGCAAATTACATATCTGGGTATTAAAGTTACGACTTTAAGAGTGATCGGAACACTTAAAAGTCAGAAAGCAAGTACAAAAAAATCTGATGTGTTGCATTCACGTGACTTTCTCTACTCTTGTACAAGCCATCCTTACAAACTCTTATTCCTATATCTTCTTCGTGTTAGTAGAGATAAACATTTGTACAAATTCTCTTATTGCTTATTTCCTTGTAGGTGCAAGGGAAATGTGCGATAGTCAATGTTTTAAAGCTTTGAGATTCTGTTGTCTTTGCACAGTTAACATATAAACACATGAACAACGATGATCCATTTCACGAAAGTTCTGTTTTCCGAAACTCACACGCATAACAAGGAATATCTCCGAAATGGTTCACCCTACAAGAAAATTTATTTAGACATAAATTGTGTATTTTAGCAAGATCTACATTTTTGTACAGTATGATTTGGTCTATCTCTAATGGTTTACCAGTTATGCAAAAGTCGCCCAGAGTAAATACGACTACAGGAGCTATAGCCAGAAAATTCAAGATAAACATTTCATTTGTCATAAAAATATCTCAAACATATAACATTTTAATCAAAATCGTTAGTCATTTTCAAGAAAATAAAAATGTTCGAAAAATGTTCCATGTAAAGGGTACTTTAGGGTGGGGCTATTTTCTTCAAAATCTTCGTGTCGCATCCTTGAAAGACATTAAACTTAAATACCAACTTTAGTTTTTAACTGACTTTTTGTTTTTGAGTTATGCTGTCCACAGACACACACGGACCTTTTTTTAATTTTTTTTTTTTTTTTTTTTTTTTTTTTTTGATTCAGGGGGTCTCAAAACATATTTCCGGTGAAATCTCGACATCGAATTTTTGGGTGGAATACAATACTTCTCCTACTTACCAGTAGAGAAAGTAAAAAACCTCGACAATATCAGGCTATTTGAGAGATCCGATCTGGAAAAGCAAATATTTACAAAGAGGAAGTAAAACAAGGATATGCAAAGTTGCAGTTAGACCAATAAATAATGCTATATGTAGCAGAGACAAGACAGTTAATGTGAACAACGGAAATGAATACATTAAGAAATTAATTTAGATTAAGTTAAGAATGGAGATGTGAGATAAGAATGTGATTAAAAGACGTAGTCAAATTTGTGAGTATGAGGAAAAAGGAGTGGAATAACCATGTGGCTAGAGCAGTAACTTAGTAATGGATTAATTAAAATAGAGATCAAAAGCCTGAAGGGAGATGAGATATAGGGCGTCCAAAAACAATATGGAAATATAAGTCTTATACGAATAGGCGATCTTATAAATGTTCACCTGCACTGGTTATACGTATCTTCCATCGTGTTGTTGGAGCACTTTTGAGGTTAAATTGCAAGGTGCATCAATAGATGTATGAGAGTTCAGAAAATAAAGGGCAACTCTTCAGTTTCGCAGGCTTCCCACACATATGTGTATGCAAGTATATTTCTATTTTGTGCCCATTCGGTGAAAATGGTGAATTCTTCCACAATTGGAAGGAATATTCGTCCATCAGCAAGTGCTTTTCGATGTAAATATGTAGATTAGAAGTGCTGTTTCAAAAGAATCTTAAGCTGCCCTTCAGCACGCTTCCCGTCACTAAAAGCATTAAACACGTCCTGTGCGACTTCTCCGGTATTCCCATCTTTACATAATGTTCCTCTTTTTTTAGTGTGCACTGTTAAAATGGATTTTCATTAACCTGACAAACAAACATTCATCTTTTTCGCTGACGTATTTCTCCATTTTCCTGTTGCACATAACCTTATTCATGATCCCTTCAAGTATATGTCGCAAATACAATAGCTGCTCCGGGAGTAATACCATCTTTTTTCTGTAGTAGTTAAGTAAAAGAAAAATTGTGGTTGAGCTCTCCGAGGTCACTTCCGGAGTAAATTACTGGCGTAATAACTTACTACTGCAGCACAGACTTCTTTAGTAAACATTACTTTCGAACTAGTGCACTCCAACATGGTGCACGCTGCCCTATATCACTTATGTGAGTATGTGAGTATTTGTTACGTCCATCCCATAACCAAAGGTGCAATCTACAGGAATCGGAAGTACGCTGTTGCCATGGTTACATCTCCGAAAATTCTGAAGTTCAATAGAGCACATAAATTGAGTGCCAATTGACTGAACATGTTTTTCACCAAAAGCTGAAACATCCAAAAGCTAAAAAGTGCCAAAAGCAATACTCTCGGTTAATGTGTTCAAGTCACTCCGACCGAAATTGGACCAACATGTAAAATATTAATATTGTAACGCCGGGTTCGTCACACAACAATGAACGGAAGGGGGCGGGCTGCTTCACACTATATATAGGACCGGCGAGGAGAAAAAAAAAGGCGTTCAAGGTCTGTCTGCCTCGCGCAACTACTTGTATGTACGTGACTGTAACAATAGAAGCGGCAGAAACAAATGGGACTGTTCCAACGCCTTCTCGAGACTTCTAGTTGTGTCACCGCGGTGCGTGTGTGTGTGTGCAAAGCTTCTTGAAAGGTCCGTCAGACGTCAGGCCCTCTATAAAACGAGGCGAGACAACGAATGTATGTGGTCGTCGCGAGCGTCGTAAAAAGAGTTCAACGAGCGTCGACTGATAGTAAGGTCCTAGTTAGAGTATGACAGAAAGTCATACTGAGAAAGTGAAGAAAGACACTGAAAAAACTGAGCAAGGTTGCGAGACACAAAAACTATGAGTTGTGATAGCACGGAAGACTGTAAACTGTGTTAACAGCGAGAAGAAAAC
The DNA here is from genome assembly GCA_030765045.1 of Tenodera sinensis. Taxonomy (NCBI): domain Eukaryota; kingdom Metazoa; phylum Arthropoda; class Insecta; order Mantodea; family Mantidae; genus Tenodera; species Tenodera sinensis. The sequence goes on along the minus strand of CM060966.1, from coordinate 21,605,536 downwards.
TATTTGTGATATAATTTTAGAAGAAGACAATAAAGGAATAGAAAAGTAAACGACCCGGACTTTTGTCGTTTCGTCACAATGGTGTGGGGATTCGTCAAAGTGCCGTTTTGTCACAATATGTTGTACTTAGTGTCAATCAGTGTAGACATGACTTAGTAGAAGTTCTAGGCGGTACTCCACAGTTCCAGGAAGCTCCTGGAGGCGGAAAAAGAAACATCGTGCTTTTCGGCGAATGAGGTGTTGTACAGGGAGAAGGGCTGATTCTCGGTGTAGCTGATGGTTTCGCACAAACCACGGAGCATTGGTAGCGACCAACACCACTTTGATTTTAATTTTGATTGGGGTAAGTGCACTGACTCGTAGTCGGGCACAATAGGGCGAAAATACCATTAAAGAGGAAGATAGGTATGCTGCATTTGGCAGAAGATAACCCTGGATGTGATGTTCTTCAACAAATTGGGATATCGGATTGAATACAGTAAAATGAATTCTTCTTGTGTCTATGCAAATACACTGTCTATGGCATCTCTCCAAATTATTTTAATCAAGAATGGAGAATTTCGAGCGATTAATGCACCACTATACCGACAATGTTGACAGAGATCTTAGTAGTGGTTAGACCACTTCCAAGTGCAGCTGAATTACGAACTTTGCTGACAAACATACGTTAACCAGGAAATTCTCACAGTATACATCTGAGTTTCCAGCTAAGGTTCGACCGCTGTGTTGGGCGGTGGCACAATAGGGAATACCTTCATTGGACCTCCATACCCTTGGACAGGCAGAGGATATGGATGGGTATGGAATGAGGACTTGCCTGGACTTTAAGAGGACTTCCTCCTGAAGCGAGGAGGGAGATGTACCTTCATAATGGCCCACCACATCATATAATGTAGAATGTACATCAAATCTTGACTAGGAAGATCTTAGATTGTTAGACTGATTATTTTAAATTCATGGCCGCCAGAACTCTATGCTATGGATTTTTGTTTTTGGGGAGCTGTTAAGAACAGAGTTTTGGTGCATTGGTTTTGGCCTAGGATGTATGAGGCACATACATGCAGACCAGTGACGATCATTTTGAATATCTTATATAAGGACTTTCCTATCAAGTTATACTATCATTATATGTACGAGTGTATAATATTGCAGATTCTGTGGTACCATGTGAAATGAGTTCTACAGTCTGTTCACCAGCATTTTGGCCACGATCAGGTGTGACAGTGTTCTCACATTCGATGGCATATGTAAATCAGGTCAGTGTCTGCAATGCGGGTTCTCTATGAAACCAGATAAAAGAGCAAACCTGTCACTAATCGATAATGTTTAACTAGGTTACCATGTAAATATTTGTTTACAACAAAATGTACATTCCGGGCTTGTAGCTGTAATCCAGAAGAAACACTTTCACCCGTCATTTTGCCAACAACTTCTAAACTAGGCATTTTCGAAGGATGTTGATCCTTCATCAATGATAACCGGAGAAGTAAGGAGTCAACACTCCCTGAAGATGCATAGAGAATTTGTGGGCGAAAAGTCGGATAAACTTGCATGTGTTGGATCACGGCCTACATACCCGTAATAGTATTAACGCCGTTCGAAAACCCTGTTTTTTATTTTTATTACTTTCTCTAGCATTTACAGTAGAACCCCCCTAATCCGAATTAATTGGAGGTGCGGTCTGTTCGGATTCGCCATAATTATGGAAATAATACTGCTTCACAGAATTAAATAACCGGGAAATATTAAAATCGTCGCATGTATAAAACCTGGGAATATCATTCACGGTTAAAATTGTCAGAAGGGACACATGATGTTACAGACAAGTCATTAGTGGCAAGCGCCAGATAATTGGACTAAAACCCCTGTAAAACCAGTTTTCCAGGAAAACAAGGGATGGTCACATATGCTTCGGCGAAACCCCGTTGCCAGTGTAGAGGTAATTAAGAAGGGAAAGGCATTAATAGCGTTATAACGCTGAGTTTTTAAGGGATAAATGAGGGGAAACTCGGAAATTGACTTGTTACCGCGAGCGCGCAGTGACAGACACTTGTTGCCCAGATCCCCGAGTGATCAGGTCAGTAAAACACACTTGCCTTCCGGACCACAAACGAGCAGCTCAGTCACAGGTCTTACCTTACAGACCCTCGAGTGTGAGGGAACATTATGTACTGTTTATATTAACAATCTTCGGTCTTAGTAAAGAAACAGTAACGACGTAACGTTTCTAATAGTGATCGGCAAATCTCAAGCATTACTTTGATTGAGAATAAAAGTGTTTCGACGAGAGTTCTGGCTTTTATGTGAAAACACTCACGCATACCCACAAATTAAGATCCATGCAGAGCAGCCGGAGTAGGAACCACCTGAGAAGAGCATTCCGCTTAGGATAGCGGAACAGAGGGAGCGGTCAGCAGTCACAAGGCTTTCTCTACTCTTGTACTAACCATTCTTACAAACTCTTAATCTTGTATCTTCTTTGTGTTAGTTAAGATAAACATCTGTAGAATTATCTTATTGCTTATTTCCTTGTGGGTGCAAGGGAAATATTAGAATACAGTAGGCTTTGAGCGATAGTAAAATCTTTTAAAGCTTTGAGATCCCATTCTCTTTGCACGCTTAACATGTAAAAATGAACAACGATGTTCTATTTCACGAAAGTTTTAAGTTTTCCGAAACTGACAAAAACAACAACGAATATCTCCGAAATGCTTCACTGTACAAAAAAAAAAAAAAAAAAAAAAAAAAAAGGTATAAATTGTGTGTTTTAGCGAGATCTACATTTTTTGTATAGCAAGATTTTGTCTACCTCTTGCGGTTTACGAGTTGTTCAAAAGTCATCCAGAGTAATCCGGACTAGATGGGCTATAGCCAGAAAATTCAAGATATACATTTCATTTGTCATACAAATATCTTAAACATGACATTTTAATCAAAATCGTTAGACACATTTTCAGGAAAGTCAAAATTTTCGAAAAATTTTCAATGTAAAGGGTAGTTTAGGGTGGGGCTATTTTCTTCAAATTCTTCGAGTCGTATCCTTGAAAGATATTAAACTTAAACACCAACTTTGATTTTTAACCGACTTTTCGTTTTTGAGTTATGCTGTCCAAAGACTGACACACACACACACACACACACACACACACACACACACACACACGGAGCTTTTTCTAAAAATACTTTTTTTGGGATTCAGGGGGTCTCAAAACATATTTCCGGTGAAATCTCGACATCGAATTTTTGGGTGGAATACAATACTTCCTCTATTTACCAGTAGAGAAAGTAAAAATATATATAAATTCAGCTTTGGGATTAACAGTGGTTTAGTTCTTTACAGCAGAAGAAGATTACCGATTTGGCAAGTAAAGTGAAGATGACTACTTCATAAACATGTGATACTTACTGGTGCGGTACCTAAGTAAATGTGAAAATGTTATTTAACAGTGACTAAATACATTATGTACAGGCACATTGCACATATCAAAGCTCAGAAAAACATTTTTGTGCAACAAACATTTCGTTCCGATGTGAGTACTTTCAATAATGACTTTTTCTACGCTGCACGTATGTTTATATATATATATATATATATATATATATATATATATATATATTTTTTTAATTGTGGATTTTGTGTTCGGATTATCCGGAATTTCGTATTTGTGGGGTTTGGATTAGCAGGGTTCTGCTGTCCTTACAGTAAGTTAAGGAAGTATTGTATTCCACTCTAAAATTTGATACCTAGATTTCACCAGAAATACCCTTGAATAAAAAAAGGTATTTTTAGAAAAATGTGTGTTGTCTGTGAAGATCATAACTCAAAAACGAAATGTCGGTTAAATATCAAACTTGGTATTTGAGTTCAGTGTCTTCTGAGAATGCGACATGGAGATTTTAAAAAAATATCTCCTCACTCCAAACTACTAATGCTCGCGGAACATTTTAAAATGTTTGATTTTCTCAAAAATTGCTAAAAGCTTTGATGAAACTATCATATGTATAAAATATTTTCATGAGAAATGAAATGTATATCTTCAATTTTTTGTACTGTTCATTCTGAATAACTTTTCCACAGCTAGAAAATCGTAGAGGGAAAAAAATTCTTCTTGAACAAAAAATTTAGATCTCATTCAGGTACACACTTTATGTAGTATGTATTTTTGGGAGAAACTAAGCATTTCCGATATATCCCTCATTTCAATTGTCCAATGCTTTTCTCAAATAGGAAGTCGTCATTATTTTTTCTGCTCGTCATGCAAAGAGAATGAAATTTCAAAGTCATCACATACAGATCAGCACTTAAAGGATTTGACTATCACTTAAGTTTACTGTATAGTAAACAGTATATACTGTATAGAAAAATAAGGTTTTGTAAGAATACATCGTTTTTTGAGGAATGGGTAGAGAAGGAATGTGAATGTGATGTATTAGTTTTTAAAATGTTAAGCCTTGAAATCACTAGTAAACCTAGATGTGTGTATGCTCAACTACAAAGAATCACATGCTTTGTTTTGATTTGAAAGAGGAAATGGCAAACGTCATATAACATTTCGCAGTCCGCTTTAAGACAGTCAGAGAAGCTCTGTAGGACCTGCCAAGGCCCGAGCAAACCCGTAGCAAACGAGCGGAACCTAACGCAGATACATTTGGGAGGGTGACCATGGAGGCTTGCGTTTCTTTTTGCTCGTGGAGCGTGGAGGTGCAAATGCTAAAATAAGATAGTGGGGGCGAGAGAAAAGAAAATAACACATGTGCGAACTTGCCCTGTCTTCTCTACCTCTCACTTGCACACAACATGTTACAATAAGAATTACAAACAGCATAGATAACAATTACAGTAGTTAATCTTGCACGAGTTGGCAAACACATGGTGATGCATTTGGGTATGGATCAAATAAAATACCGTAAAACCATTTACTGCTGTAGTTTATTTGTTGAAACTTTGTGCACACAACACTGAAAGATGGGAGATTCCTCAGTGCTCAACATAACCCTTATTCCGTACTGATAACGGGGATGAAGTGCTTTGGAACATAAAAGGGATTATTTGTCGTGAAGCTTGCCCTAAGATCATCGATGCTCTTGGATTTCTGTGCATAGACAGAGAGTTAAACCCCACACGAAGTCAGGAAGGGTTAGATCTGTGGAGTTTGGGGTCAAAGGAATGGATCCTTCATGATATACCACTGAAAATTGCTTTACAAAATTATAAACCTCAAATGTCCAATGATAGGGTGTACCCTCTTGCTGAAATACAACATTCACATTGTTGTCTTGCTGAAGTTGTACAACAAAAACAACTGCAGTATATCTAAATAAAAACCATTCTTCTTTTCCGCAAAGAAGAATGATCCACCATATATTAACTTTTGGACTTGATCTTTAAAGCTCGTACAAGGCATGTGTATTTTATCTCGCCCAGTTGTGCAAGTTTACTCTGCCGCTGACATAAAAAGTACCTCTGTCTGTAAATATGCATTTGTTTAAGAACAGTCATCACCTTCAATCCATTGGCACATAAACGAGCTTCATGATCCTCATCACGTAAGTGAAATGGCTGCAGTTTCAAGCAATACGCGTATGTTTTGCACTCTCTATTGTCAGTCGTCTTCAACTTTTCGTACGACTTCCGGTCATAGCTTCAATTATAGCTACTTCTCTTATCGGGTTTCGCCTGCATCTTTCTGCAAATGTTCGATACCACAACATTATAAAATTGTACTTAGATATATTGCGTACACCATACTCACCTTTGAACTCCTTTCACGCCCTCAAATTTACCATTCCAAAGAACACATATGCCAGCTGCGGATTCGTAGTAGCCTTTTTAATCATCTACGATTTTCATCTGTCCTTTATGCATTGTCGATTGTTAAATATGGAAGCTTCCAGCAAGAAATTGGTCATACAAGCATACCAATGCGTAGGAATACTCCCTCAACTGATTTCTAGCTCTTTTGCTGTTTTAGTGGTTCGTATAATTATGCAAAAACTTCTAGCTCAGAAATGCCCAAAGTTTGTGAAAAATGGAAGACTGGATTTACCCTCTTCCATTATATGCGGACTTCGCCATTATTTAACACACAATCGGGTATTGTGTTACAGTGGCGGTTTTGTTATATGTTAGTTGCGTTTGATTTACCAGAGTACCTTCAATGCTGCTCATTGGTGATTTCTTTGGTACCGCTTATGTTTTAGAAGTCTGTCATTACAGAATTTTAATATAGCTCAATTTGGAGAAACTATTCGCAAATATATGTAGAATTATACTCACTCTTACACACTGTTCTTGCTTTTTCTTCTTCTCGTTTACCCGGTTACCCTCCCCTTATGTAGGACTTACACCCCTACGACTTACAAGCCTGAGCTCAGCACCAGGTATATGAGAGCGAGGAAGAAGATAAGAAATGCAGGCGAAATAGATGAATGGAAAGATGATGGAGCAATAGGTGGAATGAGTGACGGAGGAAACCGGAGAACCCGGAGAAAACCCGCCCAGACGCCGCTTCATCCACCACAAATACCAATGCGGGACCCTGTGATCGAACCCGGGCCGCCTAGGTGGTAGGCGAACGCACTAACTGCTCGGCCACGGTGCCACCCACTGTTCTTGCAAATGCTTATTTCTCTGTCTACTTTGTTTTAATCGACATAAGCATTTTCAGAAAGTATCTTACTGCTAACTTTCTTGTAGGTGCAAGGGGAGCATAGGGATACAGTAGGCTTTAAGCGATAGTCAAATAAATGTTTTAAGAGCTGATTGCTATGCGACGCCTTTGAAATTCCGCTCTCATTGAAAGGCCAAGAGATCTGGATTTTAATTACATGTCATCTTTTAACTTATCACGACTTCTAGATTATAAAAATGGTAATTTTATGAACATGTTTGGTCATTTTCCCCATTTTTAGGTTATTTTTAAGACTTAAAGTACTCAGTCCTCGCTTCCTTATATAGAGGGGATGACGTCATAAGGACCTTTCTCGATTTATACACACATGCCGGCGATCACGTAGCCAGATCTTTCTCGAAAGTTTTGGAGAAAGCTCTTTTTGTGTAGCCGCTTACATTATTGTTAGTCACATACACACAAACAGTTGCGCGAGGTAGCCTGACCTTGAACGTCTGCCCACGCCGGCTTGGCATGTGACGTGAGCAGTCCGGCCCCGACGGTCCTTTGTTTTGCACCGCGCCCGGCGTCACAGTCTTTAGAGTGAAATCTCGATAATGAACTTTTGGGAGGAAATGCAACACCTTTACTACCTACAAGGTAGGTAGCACAGAAATTAAAATGCTTTCTCAAGCTCCTTGTTATAGGTTCTTCCTGCAAAGAGAATAATTGGAATCGAAGGCGACGCTTACATTTCCTAGAAGTAGGGCTCAATTACAGCTTCGCAACACTATCTAATCAGCACTTTTGTATAGGATGCACGAAATTATTTTTACGGTGCCGAAGATCTCATATCTTAGAAGGGAGAGGATGGATTAAAATGTTTACACATTCGCTAATAAAAACAGCTTGAAGCTACAAGCCCCTAACGAAAATACGAAATCTTCAGCCAAACGTGCCAATAAATTAGAGAAGGCGGAAACGGGGCTATGAGGGATGTTAATGAACCTAACGTCGCTACTGAGAAATAAACCACATTATATGAAACAGATAATGTCTACATTTATCTTCCTGTGAGACTCCAAATAGACACTTCTCCCAACCTTGTTTTCACTTTCTAGCCAAACCATGTGATAGTGTTTTCATTCCACAGCTCACGAGACCTAACATAAATCTTAGAATTTATGTATTATTGTTAAGCGTTGTTATTTTTTTTATTTTACGGTATTTAGCTTTCGGTCATTGACCATTTAGCCAGCCAATATTTGTTGTCAGAAAGGACTAACATGATAGGGCCAAATTTCTAATCCGAGAAATCATAATTAGACAGTGACACTAAGGAATTTTATAATTTTGTTTCTAAAAGTGAATGAAATTTGTTTATAATTCATAGCTACTATATAATATTTTTAAGATGTTGCACAGTTTCATCGATTAGTTCTAATAGTTGGTTAATAATCCTCATTTAAACACTTTGTATTCATCCAATAAAGAATTTTACTAAGGAATATTTCCGGTCTATGATTTTTTACTATTTAAATCGTCTAAATAATGTGAAGATTCGATTAGAAGTGCATTTGAAGAATCCCCGTCCAATGCAAGAATTACTAATGGGTATAGCGAATTCAAAACCTCGATTTTTTCTTAGTGAAGAATTTCGTGAAGGACGCCCAAGAATTACAGTTACTGATGAGCATGATAGAAGAAGATAGACGAACATCTTATGATTTTTTTAAAATTTATTTAGAGTCGCTTTAACAATTAAGTCATATCGCGACTATTCTATATAATACAGCGGTATACAATAAACTTGTTACAATTATTTAACCAAAATCATGAAAATACTAATCGACAAATCAGTACAACAAAAATATCCTTCATATTATATTTTCGTATGTAAGTCTGTACTTTTGAGAAATGATAAGCAGTTGGATGGCGTGTTCAGAATGGTGGATAAGTCTCCGGTGATGTGATGAAGCGTATTGCTTGCATTCTGTGAGGAGATGTTTTACTGTGAGGAGGCGGGTGTTGCAGACTTCACATTGTGGTGGCTGGCCTTTGCTGAGGAGGTATGAGTGGGTTAACCTTGTATGACCAATGCGGAGACGTGAGATAATTACCTGCTCTTTCCTGCTAAGAGAATAGACAGGGGAAGAATTGGTGTCTCCTTTCCTTACCATGTGTAGTTTTTCTGGAGGCGATTGATTCCAGGCCTGTTTCCATCTTGTTTTTATTAGTCTGGAGAAGTACTTTGTAATATCACGATAAGGTACTGCTTGCTGTTCATGTGTGTCTGTTAACCGACTTGCTTCTTTAGCAGCTTTGTCCGCTTCTTCATTGCCCTTAATGCCGCAGTGTGAAGGGACCCAAATGAAAGTAACTATTTTCTTTTTATTTAGAGCAATGGAATAATGGAATAAAGATGCTGGTGAGAATGATATGAGTCAAATCCAAAACATTTTACAAGAAAATTTAAACGTGAGAAAACTTTGTGGACGATGGATTCCACATAAACTGTGTCCCGAACAAAAACAACGCATTGATTGGGAAACGAAAACTCAGGAAAAATACCGGCGGCATACCAAATTTGGTTTGGAATATCGCTATTAGTGCTGCATCTTAGGGTTATTTTTATGACTATGAACAGAAAAGTCAATCAGCTCAATGGGTCACAATGCTGGTAAGAACATGGTTATTAATTTTTTTCCTAAAACGGATCATATTGCTACTATAGCATTAGAGGATAGGCGTACCATTACTGAAAATTCGTACACAAATCTCTGTTTACCACAAAGTTTTGAAAACGTGGGAAATCATTTTGCGAGGAAAGTATTGCACCTAGTTTAAACTCGTTTTCTTCTTACCTTTCCTTCTTGTAAGACTGTTAATCCCTAGTGGAGCAGAGAAGTCACACTTTGGGGCCCTACCAGCTCCTGATCCAGACTCATGACCGAGTGCATCATTCTCGACCAACATTTTACCGTGCTTAAAATACTTCATCGTGCATGGTGGTGCATCGACCACGGTTAAATGTGATCGGCCATGAACGGGCATTTTCGTTTATCTCCTACTCATTAGGGTTGTAATGCTAAAATGACAGGACACTTTAGCTTAGAATTCCCAACTAAAATAAACTCTCCATTTTCGCCAATGAACGCATTTTGATAAAGTTATCGTCAGTCTGTACTTTATGTGACAGGTGCATCATATTTCCTGACTGAAAATCCACACGATCACAGCGTTACATAATTATGTTACTTGAAACACATTTCAAGAACAATGCAGAAATAAGAGGTGCAATGAATGGATATAGTGCAGTTATTACTACTACTTTTTCAGTACTATTACGATACTTAATTAGTGTAAACGAATCATTTCAAGTCCTTCATACTTGGCTCCACGAAATAAAGTGTAATAAAAGTGAGTAATACTAATCAAATTACCTTAGGAATTGTTTAGAGAATTGATGTTAGCACTCCTGAAATGTATAACCCATCCACGGACCCTTTTAGGAACTTTTTATAGGTAAAATATGACATGAGGACAGCAAACCACGCCATGTTGATGATATTGTGCAATGCTAGGATGAAAGGACAGACAGTCCTAAAGGACAGCGTGAACTCTCCTCGTCTGTGTGGTTTGAATCAAGGGTTTAGCTTCTGATTCCATGGCTACATTTGCGGATTAAGCCCAGAAGTCCTTCCTCTAAGCTTTACAGCTTAGGACTCTAAATCAGTCGTTATTCGTGTAAGGATGACGGTATTCTTTGGTCATATTTTGTCAGCTCTGCAGATGTAAATCGAATAAACTGCGAGATGGAGAAAACGGTTTAATAGGGCTAAGTGTGAAACTGTTCCTGAATCAGGTAACTAACGTAGTCAGTGCCGAAGTTTGAAATCATCATGGTTTTGGGGTAGCGGGTCATATTCAAAGGGTTTCACAAGTGTTGTAGGTAGATCGTATCTCTGGGATGCCGAATGTCAATTACGCTCAATGGAACTTTAATCGTAGAAAACAAAAGAAAGAAAGAAGAAAACCTTTAATACCTGAGCATATTTTTCTCCCAACTGTAACGCTAGTTTTTCCATCTTTACCTTACTGCATCCCTCTCTTTTTTTATTATTATTATTATTATTATTATTATTATTATTATTATTATTATTATTATTATTATTATTATTATTATTATTATTATTATTATTATTATTATTATTATTATTATTATTATTATTATTATTATTATTATTATTATTATTATTATTATTATTATTAATAATAATTTTTTTTAACTGCATATTAAATTTAATAGCACATCTGCTTCATGTTTAGAGAAATTTGGGACATTTATGCTTTTCTTCTTTGCATACAGAACAAGTACGTGCATGTGGTTCAGCAGAGGTAGGTTCAAGTGAAAAAGAGACGTGGCGATGACTTCCCGGTGCATTCAGTGGTGTGGAAATGCAATGAATGGTGCCCTAAACCAGGCATGTCAAACATCACTCCCAGGGTGTGAAGAGAGGAGTCCACCCCTTTTTAACTGCAGTAGCACGCGCTAGTAGAATCGGTTTTTGCTTTGTTTTTCTCTCTCTCCGATTTGAAGGGAGGAAAAATAGGGGAATATTTTCACACTTGGCGAGTGCTGTTTGACATGCCTGTCCTAAACGGTGCCTGCCAGCTAACCGCGGATAAACTGCAGTGAACGTTGGTGTACTGTTGTGTGATGATTACCCTGGTCAAATTCTTATCGCGGTAAGCTGAATGTCCCTTAATGAGAATGGTGGACAGGCCACCAGTTTTGGAGCCATCTGTAAACTAGATTATACTGCCAGCGTTAACTTTCTATTTTTTTTTCTCTCTACCACGTACAAGTAGATAGAGGGGATATATATTGCATTCCACCTAAAAATTCGATACCGATATTTCACTGGAAATACCTCGTTTTGAGGTACCTACTCTGAATTAAAACATTTTAAAAAGAGTGTGTGTATGTGAGTGTGTGTTTGTGTGTGTGTGTGTGTGTGTGTGTGTGTGTGTGTGCGCGCGCGCGCGCGCGCGTCCTTGCGCACATGTGTGCGTGTTCCACTTCTAAACCATTGTGCACCGATTCCCACCAAAGTTAACACAGATAACCTTTGACACGGCAAAAATTAAGGTCTAGCTTAGAATTCTAAATCGCAAGACAATTTATATCTTTGTCGATGATAATTCTATGTAATAGCTCGAACATTGTCAATATAATTACTTAAGTGTTCACGCCCTCACAAAATAACAAAGGATTCTTTATCACCTTTCAGGTGTGCTTTCAGGCGCAAGGTGTTTGGCGGACAGATGGTGCGGATGCTTGCGTGTTCTATTCTCGGCGCTATGTGGCGTAAGACGGCCGCTGTCTTCCGAGGTGGGGTCGCTTGTGCGACACCGGTGGTGGCTACTCGGCGGGACCTGGTGCCGGGATGAAGAGATCTCAGCACTTGTTAGGGACTTCCCCTCGTCTCTGAGGCCCGTCTGGCTGCAGCCCTGCGGTTCCGTTACTTCCTCACTGCCTCCTAGGGGGTGTTAACCACAATAAATCTGCGGAGGTCGCAGTGCGCGAGGTGTCCACCTCCATGTATACCCTTTAAATCTTTAATAACATAGTCAAATTGTTTTTGTTTTGATTTGACTTTCTTGTGTTTTCTTAGAAGTTTTGTGTATGTTCCTTAACGATAATAAACAAGCTCATATTGACTTCAAATGCGACAACGTAGAAATCATTGAGCTGCATAAACGAGAAATCATCATTGCAAATTGTGGTGTTTGTGGTTGTTCGACAGTGCTTTTGCATAGTATTTACTCGACATATACATTTGTATTTATGGTGTGCTGGGAGATTCAATTGACTCTTTTAAAGTATCTTGTGTTATCTTTTCTAAATACTTCCAAAGAAACATTAGCCTATTGGACAACTGCAACCTAAGGCTAAACGAAGGGATAAATCACAGGCAACTCTGGGTATTTCTACTAGTTTGTTAGTACAGTTGATGTTTAAGGTTACCCATGACTGTAATTTGGTCAACAGTTTTAAAAAAGCTCAAAAATTAGCTTTTATGCCCAAAACAGTTTGTCAAAAGTTTAGCAGAAATCAGAGAGAATGAAGTTCAAAAATCTGGTATGTTCTTTTCTTATATTTTTAAATTGTTCCAAGATATGACATAATTAATTCGACCACTGAGAATAAATTATCACAAAAATTATATCTAAAGATTTATATGTTTCTGAAACAACCAGAAAAATAAAAAATAATTCTATATGCCAGGTTTTTGTAATTCGTTAGTATTTTTATTTTTTCAACATCACGAATTCTGTATCCCCTACATTGTAGGGCCTACAACACCCAGTTAATTAGAATTATAAAGAAAAATACTTGTCCTAAATTTCTGCATGAAATTTAAGGACGCTTTTCATTGTGGTATAGTAGCATATGACAGAATGTGACATTTATATAAAAATCTGATGTGTTACACTCACATGACGTTCTCTTTTGTACTAACTACTCTTACAAACTCCTATTCCTCTATCTTCATGTTATTCGAGATAAACGTTCGCAGAAATGATCTAATTTTCTTGTAGATGCAGAGGGAATATGGAAATATAGTAGGCTTTGAGCAACATTCTAATCTTTTAAAGTCGATCGCTATATGAAGGCTCTGAAATTCGGTTCTCTTTGCACGGCGAACGGATAAAAAATGAATAATGACTTTCCCTTTGAGAAAAGTATAAATATTGCAAAACTCACACAAATAACAAGGAATATCTCCGACATGGTTCACTGTACAAAAACAAAATTGCATTTGGATATGATTTGTATGGTTTAACGAGATCTGCATTTTTGTATAGTAAGATTTGGTCTATCTCTTACAACTTTCCAGTTATGCAAAAGTCATCAAAAGTAAACGGAGCTACCTGGGTTATAGCCAGAAAATTCAAGATATACATCTCGTTTCTCATCAAAATATCTCAAACATATGACATTTTAATCAAAATCGTTAGAGCCATTTTCAAGAAAATCAAAATTTTCGAAAAACTTTCCATGTAAAGGGTAGTTTAGGGTGGGGCTATTTTCTTCAAAATCTTCATGTCACATCCTTGAAAGATATTAAACTTAAATACCAACTTTGGTTTTTAACCGACTTTTCGTTTTTGAGTTATGCTGTCCACAGACTGACAGACTGACAGACTGACAATCAGACACAGACACACACACGGACCTTTTTCTAAAAATGCTTTTTTTTTTTATTCAGGGGGTCTCAAAACATATATTTCCGGTGAAATCTCGACATCGAATTTTTGGGTGGAATACAATACTTCCCCTACTTACCAGTAGAGAAAGTAAAAACGCAAGATGTGGAGATTCCGCCGATGGTTAAGAGGGCTGTTCGCAGTTGTGCAGCCTTGACTATATTAAATGTGCACTTTTCGTCAAGTGACATTAAAGCTAAGAATGCTGCAAAGATTTATCATCTCGAAGAATGGGAGGTTAGCGAGTGGTTACTTTGTGAAGTAACTACCAGACTGACCTCAGTGCGGAAACAAAAGAACAGTTCACTTCTTCTTATGCAGCCTGCCATTCTCTACATCTTCTGCAGCTTGGAATGCGACGTTTTTACAAGACATGAATAACCAGCATACATTTCTGTTTTCCTTATTTCCTTTCCTAAAAAAAAGTCAATTGCTAGGCTGGACATGAAAAAACTATGTGACTTGATGTATATTAAAGTACGTCTTATTTCACAGAGTTTCACATTTCTTCAATGTGAAGTGTAGGCGTAGCTTTGTCAAACCCTTTACCGTATTTTGTCTGCTATGAACACTGACGTGAGTAAAGATGGCCCATTCCTCTAGTTCGCAGTAGTGTATTTCTCTTCGCAAGGTTTCCATCTTCAGGAAACCAACCTTTGACTCCACCCTGTCGTTATCAGTTCTTTTTAACCCCTGAGAAACAAAAATTATTCAGGGACACAAAACTGAACCGATGAACGATGTGGAATGAAGGATAGTTCGGATACAGCTTCGATTTAAGAGTTGCACTACAGTTGATTCGATCTTCTAGAGCAAGGAGGGGAGAATTATTTGCATGTGTCGTTAAACTGCACTGCGGCTATAACATTTATACGGGAGCTTTCACCAGTGACTTCATTTCTGCATGTTTATTGTACTATATTTTATTTTTGCGCTAAAATTTAACGATCCAATGTCTTAAGAGTACTCCGCCGCAGAAAACATATGGCTTGTAATGTTACCTTTCGGTAGTTTTGACACATTTTGGGGCAGATAAAGTACATTGGCTAGAATTATACTAAAAAAACAGAGCAGGTCGCGCTGGCAGAGGTGGGCTTACATTTCTAAGTACCAACATAAACAGCTCCATGCCATTATGGGGCACTGTTTATACACTAAGTATACTAGTGGGTAGAGAAGGTATTGTATTTCACCCAAAAACTCGATACCAAGATTTCACCGGAAATAGCTACATGTATTGAGACTTGCTGCATCCAAAACACAACAATAAATATGGGTATTTGTTACTTTCCCTACCACACATTACAGAAGATATGCCATTCCACCAAAAATTCTATATAGAGACTTCACATGAAATACATTTTTTGTGTGTTTTTGTAAATCCAGAAAATGCAAAGTTTATAATCTGCGGTAGCGGGAAATAAACGGTTTATGTTCGATTTTCAAATAACTTTCCATAAAAAAATACTTTTTCAAACATAGTACACATATGTTATACTAGAGCAAACTTTAATTTTGGAGCAGTTAAAGGATATAAGGAATATTTCGGGAACAGCTCCAATAAAAAGGTTTCGAAGATTTTTAAATAATGAAAAGCTTTATTGTTTGGGGTAGGGAATTTTGATGAAAATGTATCTTTGATAGATGTTAGAATTAAAAACAAAGTTTGGTAAATAACTAATTTCTCCGCGCTCGCGCACACGCTTTTCTAGTATGGATTCAGGAACTCCTAAATACATTTCCAGTGCCTTAGGTAAGGCATGCCATCGATCGCCCTCTCTGAACTTGAGTTGTTCGCGGATTTTCCTACTCTGTAAACGAATGCTGGGGAGGTTTCACATCTACCACGATTCCCTTTCCATAATTTCCCTTTTATTCCCTTTCCATGTCATCTTTGAGGCTTCTAGGGCTTCCTGGCGTGGAACGGTGCACAACATAATTGAACATTATTGAATACATTATCTGTACAGTCTGGCAACAGAGTAAGACTTAACAGGCAAATTTTTGTTCACTAACCTGTCTTCCGTTTCCATGCAAGCGTTCAGACTTACAAAAGAAAGACCAAAATAGCTTAGGACTCGAAAACTGGGTTCGCCACGTGTGTATTTGCTAATTATCAGATACTGCGAGAAACGAGGGAGAGCTACACTGCTCAAAATAATTAGAGGAACAAGATTTTGTTCGAGCGTATTTTTGTAGTGGTATTTATTGTGACCATAGAACGATTTTCTTGAGTAACTAACCTTTATTTCCAACAACACAAATCATATTTAACTATCATAATAACTTGGCTACTATAAGCAGAAATTAAGCAGTGTAGAAAACAATGAACGATCCTTCCATTGAATCAAATCAACAAAAGAAGTAATTTCAGTATCTTGTCCCCACGGACATGTGTTATTGCTGCACACCTTTGGGGAATGCTTCTGATCAACCTTCACAGTCTCTGCAGGATGCTGTCCCATTCTAGAGCGAGGACATCTACAAGCTTTTCAAGAGTCTGGAGAGCTATTGGACGCTTTCGAACATTGCGTTCTAGCATATTCCAAAATACTCAATGGGATTGAGGTCTCTACTCATATCAGTCCAGTTTATTGTCTGTATCTGGAGATTTTGTAAGGTGGCCAAAGTGGCACCAGGCTGTATAGACTCTAGTATCGTGTTGCTGCAATAAAAACTCAGGCCTCATCCCAACTGCAACAGGCATAACATGATCCAGTATAATATCAGTATTTTATCACTCTCTGACTACGCCAAGATCAGTTTTATCATCGATAGTGATTCCACCCCACAGCGCCAAAGCTGTCAATTTCTTGAACTGTAATTTCAACATAACAGTCACCACGATGACGATACACATACAGACGTACATTGCACTGCGTTAAACGAAAGCTAGATTAATCTGTGAACAATAAATTGTTCCAGTGACGAAGCTGCCAGTTCCAATGTTGTTGAGGAAACCTCAGTCGACCTACCTTGTGATGACGTTCCAATCGAAACACATTACAAGGTCTCCGTGGTCTTAATCTCACCTCTCGAAGCCTGTTTCTATTTTCCGACCACTGACAATAATACCAGTTGTCGCCCTCAGGTTGGTCTCTAGCAGTGGCAGTACATCGCCGAAGAGCACAATTGACCATGTATCGGCCATCTCTAGCCAACCCTGGCCTGGTCTTCTAGTATAGGTGCCAGTTTCATTGTCTTTTCCAGGCCCTTCCAACAACAGATAGATCTCTCTAGCCATTACACAAATTGTCCCAACTTCCTGTATCATTGTGACTGCTCGGACAACTTCAGCTTCAGTTAGGTGCCTCATTTTAAACGTATTAAATGTAAAAAGTTATAGAAAGATACAATGTTCCGTTAAGGATACGAAAAAGACACTTCAACAATATCTGAATCATTACAAACTACACATAATTACTTCAGGTTTCAATATAATGCTGGCCATGGCTTTAAAAGTTGTGGTGAATTGCATAGTTTAATTAAATATCTCCAAACAATAATATGTAGATAGCATTCACATATTCATTACAAACTGAAAAAATCTGATGTGTTGCACTCACATGACTTTGTCTACTCTTGTACTAACCATTCTTACAAACTCTTATTCCTATATCTTCTTCGTGTTAGTTAAGATAAACATTTGTATAACTTATGCTATTGCTTATTTCCTTGTAGGTACAAGGGGAATATTAGAATACAGTAGGCTTTGTGCGATAGTCAAATGTTTTAAAGCTTTGGAATTCTGTTGCCTTTGCCCACTTAACACATAAAAAAATGAACAACGATGATCCTTTTCACGAAAGTTTTAAGTTTTTCGAAACTAACACACACAACAAGGAGTTTCTCCGAAATGGTTCACCTTACAAGAAAATTTATTCAACCATAAATTGTGTATTTTAGCAAGATCTACATTTTTTGTATAGTATGATTTGGTGTATAACGGTTTACCAGTTTTGCAAAAGTCGTCCAGAGTAAATACGACTACAGGGGCTAGAGTCAGAAAATTCAAGATATACATTTCATTTGTCATCAAAATATCTCAAACATATGACATTTTAATCAAAATCGTTAGAGCCATTTTCAAGAAAATAAAAATTTTCGAAAAAATTTCCATGTAAAGGGTAGTTTAGGGTGGGGCTATTTTCTTCAAAATCTTCGTGTCGCATCCTTGAAAGACATTAAACTTAAATACCAACTTTGGTTTTTGACCGACTTTTAGTTTTTGAGTTATGCTGTCCACAGACTGACAGACTGACACACGGACTGACACACAGACACACACACGGACCTTTTTCTAAAAATGCTTTTTTTGGATTCAGGGGGCCTCAAAACATATTTACGGTGAAATCTCGACATCGAATTTTTGGGTGGAATACAATACTTCCCCTACTTACCAGTAGAGAAAGTAAAAATTCTACGCTCTAAAGAAATCTTGTCCCTCGAATTACTTTGAACAGTGTCTTTTCTGTGAAGGTTTCCGAGCAGGTAGTTGTTATTGTCAACATTCCTGACCTTTCACTCTAGACACACGCCAAAGTTGCGCGCTTCTTATCAAATGTACGTATATAAATGTATTCCAATAGAAAGACTGGAATTATTAATATAATTTCGTAGTTTAGTGATCGTTTTAATAACAAATGGAAAATTAACAAAAATCTATCTTTTAAAGCTCTACCTCTCTAGACTAATTGCAGAAATAAGCGATAAAGGAGTGGTGATATATTGGCAAACTAACATTTATCCATTTTTATATTTTATTTTATTTATGGAACGATGCACTATAGAGGAAGTTATGTTTCAGCTCAATGTCAAGAAGTCGACGTTAAAGTTTGCGCAGTCATACCCCTAATACCTTGAATGAACTTTAAAACAGGTTATACTTTCAATACTTCCTCATTACGTTTTGTATTTCTGGTGAAATATCTATATAAAGTTTCGGGATGCACTGTAGATATTGAACCAGGTCTCGAACCAGTGGCCTTGACGTTGCCCAGAGCTCAGTTTAGCTGCAGCTACTTTACAGAATCTAGGACGTTGATTTAAGCAGGCTTTTTATCTAGGAAGTTGTGTTCTCTGTTTTTATGGCAACATGTGCAGGGACAGCTACCTAATTTATGGCTGGAATACATTGCTCTTATGTAGCATGTTACATATTGCAAGAAATGGAGTGCAAGGAACTCGAGAAGAGCTCTCTTACTTCATCACACACAGAATACATATTTCGGCAAGAGTTTACGACATGTGCAAATGTCTGCTACAAAAATGTCGAGTTCGCGTTTGTCAGTCATATCCATTATTCATGGCTTAAATGTGAATAACTGTCTAAAATTGCTAATGTCTTAAAAAACAAACGACATTCTTTATAAAAGATGCACACTTTTAGTACAAAACTTATCTAAAATCAACAATTTCATAAATTAAACCCAGGAATGTATGAATTCACACTTAAAATGTTCATATATTATAGCACTGAGCGGGATGACTCAGCCGTAACGTCGGGAAGTCGCGGGTTCGATCTTCCTAGCCGACCTTCCTGGCCCATGGGTATAAGGAGGCTTCCCCAGGTCGCCAGACGAATGCTGGGAAGGATTTTCATATCCTCCGATTTTCCTGTCCCTGCATTTCGTTACATTAATAACTTCATTTCACCCTTCATCCCGTTAAGTTTCTTTCAGGGTTGGAGGCGTCGGCGAGCGTCGCGGCAGCAGTCCCCCGGATTGGAAGGGGAGCTACTGGCTTCCAGGCCTCCCATGGGATAGTACAATCCCGAGGGGGCGGCGGAGAGCTAAGTCAGCCTCCGCCGGGATGTAGGGACCGGGGAAAATGCAGGAACCCTACCATGTGCTCGATCGCGGTAACGTTCCGTCCGCCCTTAGGATCAATTCGCCTCATCCATCCTCCCGGAGGGTACCCCGTCAGGGGCATAAGCACAAAAGATCGCTTTTTGGTCGAGGTGCTAAGTCCCCCTCCGCAAATTTTCATAGTCATTGAGCCACTCTAGAGAAATTCATTTCAGCATCTCTTTCACAGCAACATAAGGAAATGCTAGACTCGCACCTGGGCATTATTTAAACCTTATATATCCGCTGGATACTACCAAACAAATTGGAAGTGAAACTAATGCAATGGAATTTATACTCTTATTTCATGATATGATAAATAAATACTACTAAATCACTATAGTTTCATTAGTCACTAGTTTGATATTACTTGCAATATAACATGCTGTAGATTTTGTTTGTTCCTCTTAAATATTTCCTGTGTGAGGTTGGTTATTAGTGTATGATGATCATAATACCTTTTACTGCATTATCCTATTTTTATTTACAGTTTTATAAACTACCATTCTCATGGGTCCTGCACAGTAAGCTGGAGTGTGGAGCTCTGAACCCAAGACCGATCCCACTCTTGGTGATCCGGGTTTTAAGTCCCGCGACATTCATTCCACCAACTGTTCCATCAAAACATTTCCGTTCATCTATTTCACCTGCATTTCATACCATCCTCTTCCTCAGTATCATACCTGGTGCTTGGCTGACCAACCGCTTCTAGGTCTTCACTCTGTCCGGTCCATAGGTTCCTGTACTCCCCGACAGGCGTCTGACCCTAGGCACTGGCTTGTAAGTTCTACGTAAGGGGAGAGTGATCAGGAAAAGAAGAACAGTTACACGGTTCATAGGCAGAACTTTTCAACTTTTTACTTTCTCTACTGGTAAGTAGGGGAAGTATTGTATTCCATCCAAAAATTCGATGTCGAGATTTCACCGGAAATACATGTTTTGAGGCCCCCTGAATCCAAAAAAAGCATTTTTAGGAAAAGGTCCGTGTGTGTGTCTCTGTATCTGTGTGTGTGTGTGTCAGTCTGTCAGTCTGTGGACAGCATAACTCAAAAACGAAAAGTCGGTTAAAAACCAAAGTTGGTATTTAAGTTTAATGTATTTCAAGGATGTGACACGAAGATTTTGAAGAAAATAGCCCCACCCTAAACTACCCTTTACATGGAAAATGTTTTGAAAATTTTGATTTTCTTGAAAATGGCTCTAACGATTTTTATTAAAATGTCATATGTTTGAGATATTTTGATGAAAAATGAAATGTATATCTTGAATTTTCTGGCTATAGCCCCTGTAGTCGTATTTACTCTGGACAACTTTTGCATAACAGGTAAACCGTTAGAGATAGACCAAATCATACTATACAAAAAATGTAGATCTTGCTAAAATACACAATTTATGTCTCAATAAATTTTCTTGTTGGGTGAACCATTTCGGAGATATTCCTTGTTATGTGTGTGAGTTTCGGAAAACTTAGAACTCGTGAAATTGGTCATCGTTGTTCATTTTTTTATGTTACGTGTGCAAAGAGAACGGAATCTCAAAGCTTTAAAAGATTTGACTATCGCACAAAGCCTACTGTATTCCAATATTCCCCTTGCACCTACAAGGAAATAAGCAATTAGATAATTTGTACAAATGTGTATTTTAACTAACACGAAGAAGATATAGGAATAAGAGTTTGTAAGAGTGGTTAGTACAAAAGTAGAGAAAGTCATGTGAGTGCAACACATCAGATTTTTTCTCTTTCTTATCTTTTGTGGGTTTAGTAAACCTCAGAACGCGTATTTCCGGTAAAATTTCGATATCGAAGTTTTGGTTAGAATGCAAAACTTTATCTACTTCCTACTGGCAAGTAAGTAGTCGTTAAAGTAAAAATCTGAAGTGGGTAGGTGAAGAACTGCACATATTAATATTTTGACCGATGCGTTAGTTACATGGGGTCCTTTAACCCTATGATGGGAGTTCACGCCTCCTGGAACGCCACTGACCCTCCACTTCCTATAAGAGATATGCTGACACAAGCAAACAGCACAAGTAGGCCAACACAAAGAGGACGCGCGCGATTTATAAATACTTCCCACTAAATCCTTTTATTAAAAACAAAAAGTCACTTTTTAAAGACACAGCATTGTGGATGTCAGGGAAAAACACTCATCATAAACAACTAAAGACGCTAATCTTTATTATAAGCCGAGCGAGCTCTGCTGCTGGAATATTTGACAGGGATTATGAACAAGCAACACATGGAACCTTCTTTTGTTCCTCTATTTCGGAACTTCGAAAGGCTTTCATTAGACTCACTGCATAATATCGTGTTTCCTCGACGTTGCTTACTTCCAAATGCTCTCATGTGTTAAATTCACATGACTTACTCTACACATTTTTCAACAAACTATTCTTCTACTACGTCACGTTAATCGAGGAAATCATTCGTAGAAATGGTTTTTATTATTACTAATTACTTATTATTATTATTATTATTATTATTATTATTATTATTATTATTATTATTATTATTATTATTATTATTATTATTATTATTATTATTATTATTATTATTATTATTATTATTATTATTATTATTATTATTATTACTAATTATTATTATTATTATTATTACTAATTATTATTATTATTATTATTATTATTATTATTATTATTATTATTATCATTATTATTATTATTATTATTATTATTATTATTATTATTATTATTATTATTATTACTAATTATTATTATTATTATTATTATTATTATTATTATTATTATTATTATTATTATTATTATTATTATTATTATTATTATTATTATTATTATTATTATTATTATTATTATTATTATTATTATTATTATTATTATTATTATTATTATTATTATTATTATTATTATGACCGCCTCCGTAGCGCAGTGGTAGCGCGCCTGCCTATGGCGCGGAGGACCCGGGTTCGATCCCCGGTACCGGCATGGGATTTTTCCCCCGCTGGGAGGTCTGGTACGGGGTGCACTCAGCCTCGTTAGGTCCCTGGGGGGCCAATTGAGGAGCTATCCTGATAGAAAGGTAGCGTCCCTAAAAGGTCAAAGTAGTCGCCTTACGGTCGGGGGAGTCGGCGTGCTGACCCCCGCCACCCCCAACCTGCACTCCTCCGTGGCCTTGGCTGCGGCTGGAGGACGCAGCGGCCGGGCGATGAGGGTAACCTCTGAATAAGGGGAAGACGCCCTAGGGAAATTATTATTATTATTATTATTATTATTATTATTATTATTATTATTATTATTATTATTATTATTATTATTATTATTATTATTATTATTATTATTATTATTATTATTATTATTATTATTATTATTGTTATTGTTGTTATTATTATGATGATGATTATTATCATCATTATTGTTATATATTGTTCTTTATTATTATTCGTACAAAGGGAATATGGGAATGCAGTAGTCTTTAAGCCAGGCCAGGACTGGTACTCAATGAGCACAGCCCACCATGGCCTTGCACTGATAACAGTGTATTTAGTAGGTAAAAAAGGAGAGAGGGTCGCTCAAGCTACGCCGCGAATCGAGTAAGCCTGCTTTAAGGTATGGTCAAGTCTTTTAAGAGCTGGTCACCATGTAATGGGTTTGTAATTTCGTTCTCTTTACATACCCAGGCATGCAAATGGGGAAAAAAAGGAGTAATGGCTTCCCATTTGAGAAAACTATACTTCAAGCCAAGCAAAAATATCGAGTCTATTCTGTTGTATTAAGGGTCATACAAGTGAATAAAATTGAATTTGCGTTTCGAGTTGATGCTGTTTCAGAGCGTGTACACTACCGATATCCAACCTTGTCTCCTTGAAGACGCATACGTAATTAGCAGCTATTCCCCAACCCCTCCTTCAGTCGGAGAGTGAATCAGCTCTTGCCTGCGGCAAGACAGACACAACCAGACAGTCTATATCCAATGACGGCCGCAAACAGGCGATTCCGATTTCTAAGCCCTATCGTGAATTTTCTAGGAATGTTCTCAGAAGACCTCTTCATTCTGGATGACTTTTGCATAAATGGTAAAAGTACGAGAAAGACAAAAGCTTACTAAATAAATGTGGATCTCGTTAAAACATACAATTAAAGTCAAATACTTCTTTTTTTCTGTTCAGTGGGCTATTTCCGATATATTCTTTATTTGAATTTGCCAATACTTATACTTTTCTCGAATAGAAATATGATATTCGTTGTTTTACCTCTTGGCTTTGCAAAGAGAACAGAATTTAAAAGGTATCACATAGCAACCAACTCTTAAAACATTTCACTATCGTTTAAAGCTTACTGTACTCCCATATTCCCCTTGCACCTACAACAAAATTAGCAATAAAATAATTTCTGTAAATGTTTATGCCGATTAAAATGTAGTAGACAGAGATAAGCATTTGCAAGAATAGTGTGTATAAGAGTGAGTATAGCTCTACATATATTTGCTAACAGTTCCTCCAAATTGAACTATATTAAAAGTCTGTATCGCAATATATTACGCGACGATCACTTGGTGTATCTTCTAAGGCTATGCACTTCGACTTTGTCGCCAAATATTGACTGACTTCTTAAACCTAAGCAGCATCAAAGAAGTCACTAATGACTAGACGTTTATCGCATAAGATTTGAAAGAGCTTTCGTATAACAAGCGCCACGTACATATAACCAAACCGCCGCTGCAACACAATTGAGTGGCACAGTTCGCATAAAATGTGAGGAGGTAAATCCAACCTCCCCTGTTTCGCAAACGTTGGAAATTGCTGGTGCATATCTACCATCCACCCTTGTTAGGAACATGGATATATAGCAGAGATACAAGTTGGAAAATCATGCCCTTATGTCAATACACGACATCTTGCCGCTACTGCGCATGCGCGGAAGGAGTAACATCCACTAGATGGCGAGATTTTCACTTCCCTTCGCCTTCCTCACGTATACGAATATATAAATGTGGGATAAACTGGAATACTTAGTTCTGAAAATGACCAGTTTCCCTACAGATGTCACCCTCAGCTGTCCAAGCGTTTTGCAAAAACAGATGAGAGCTGTCAACATAGAATAACAAACACGGCCAAGTGATTGAGCTTAATCGAGAGATTGAGCGGCCTAAGCCGCGAACCGTAGCCGAGGGATGTTTTTATAAGATGGATGAAGCCGCAACGAAGACAAGGCGTAGGCATAGGGTATGTTGCTAAATCCAATGACAGCAGATTTCGTTTCTCATTTAGTTTGGCAGATCCCATTGCGCATACGCAATAGTGGGAAGGTGGCCATCTGTGGGTGGCCATGTTTGTTGTCCTTACGCCATTATTTTACTACAAAAGAAAACTTCCAATATAGGTTGCTTGGCTGGTTGGTTGGAGGTTTGAGACTACAAGTGACAATATCGACTAAAACAACATTCTTAAGGTAATTGCATCATTATGTTTCGCTTTTATCACCATTTCAATTCCGATCCTAGTATTCTACTTGCCCAAATTTCTTATGTACTACTAGGCAAAGCGACGAGGCATACTGACCTTGGTTTTCGAGCGTTGTGATAGTTTCGTAACTTGTTTACTAACCTAGCGTACAGTCAGTAGTCCAATGCAAATTAATGATCTCTCGCACCTGCCGATATATGAGGCGTTGCTGTCCTGAAGACATGGTTGCATCTGAACAGTGTCCATACAGCTTTTTCATCAGCTCATGGTCCCTTGCAGGAATGCAGCTAGCCACTATGTTAGTAAACAAACGAATTCGTGCTTCCGCTTCTGTTTATGGCAATGGTGCCAACCTTGGAATATGTATTCACGCTAGATTAAAGCAAAGAAATCGCTCAGAATAGCGACTTCTAAATGTTATTCACTTCATGCAATATGTTTAGTTTATAAAAAGAACACAGTCATCTCAAACATGTGGAGCAGTCAGCTCTTCTTCAGGGCCAGATTCACTTTCGCTGCAGGAGGTCGAACAAGAAGAATCGCTGCTGTCATTCCCCAGTGAAATGACAATAGTGTCAATGATACCGTCATTTTCCACCTTTTCTACATGTTTACAAAACCCTTGCCAGTCTGTTTTGGTCACAAGTGATATACCCTTAAGAGTTATATCACGCAATTTCTGTAAAGATAAGTCACTTGTTGCATTTATTCCCTGACTATTCGTTTCACCTTAGCCCAAGCTAGTTCTATGGGACAGAGGCAAGCAAACAACAGTTGTGACCCAACAAAACCAAAAATGCGTCCGCTTTAAAAATATATTTAGGTTTTGTTTATTTCAATCATCTTACAAGTGTCTGTTTTACACATAGAATTGCCAATCTGAACCCCTTTGTTCTGCAACACAATATCACAGCAGATTTCACAGCACTCCTAGGCTGGGATTTATCCACCTGCACACTGTGATAAGGCGTATTGTCCAACACAACAACAAAAGAGGGGATCCAGCTTTTCTCGAACTCATTTTTCAAAGTTCACATGTTCCATTTGTCCATGATAATTGCCTGCATTGTCCCGGGAGAAGGGAAATATCCAGGAACCCTTTTACACTGCCTGCATGTACTATTATCAGCTTATTCCCTGCATGATTGTTTAAATGAATGCCAAATTCGTCCTCGCTTTGCCAGCACTTGCCGAATGTAATGTTACTATCCACCCAGCTTTCATCAATATAGAAGATATTTCTGCTACTTTTTCGTAAATGCATTATTTTAATCAGATAATAGTGCCACGATATGAGGACGTTCTATAAGTACTTTTGTTTTAACACTTCCTCCATTTAAAGCCCAGATCTGAAATTACTTTCCAAAGTGAAATTCGTCCCCATGGAAAATTTATCTCTTCGTGAACAACAGAATAATTTATTTATTGGAGGAACACGCTTCTCAACAATGTAAAAGTCGTGTATAATTCTCCGAATCACACATCTATCAAAATCATCCACATTCACCACAGTGTATGCAGGTCTTGGTGTTTCCCTGGGGACGTTAGAACACTCTTTTAAAATGATTGGTTCCGAAACCCCGGTATAAGCGGCAGCTCTTGCAGTTGGTTGACTAAGTGGAAATTTCAAATACTGGTTCTTAACTTCCTCATCACATGCCTCAATCGCTTTCCTAATTACTTTCCTCCCTTCAGAATGTATCACTCTTTTTTTTTTTTTTCTTTACTTCCAACATAACACTAGTAACTCGTACGATTTTACACTTGCAACTAAGAAAAAATAGCAATGAGTAAACATAGCGTGAATAACATTGGAGGTAGGTTGGCAACGTAGACAGTGTCTTCAGCAGAACAGCGGTTGTAACTCTGATTACGCCATCTTGGAATGTGCCTCCTCTTCCCTTCATCCCCCTGAGACCATGAGGTGGTGAACAGACAGTATGTCCGATGAGCTCGCGTAAACAACTCTGCAGTTTCACATTCTTTCCGATACGCCTCATGGCTTTGCCAGGCAGTGTATAACTTTCTTACACCAATGTTTTCCTCGCGATATTGGATTATTGGGATTTAGCTTCACAGATCTCTGTCAGCGTTCCACAGTTGTGGCCTAGCTGTGTTACTTCTCTATAAAACATCTGTTACACTCTGCGGCTTATGTCAGAATTACGATGAACTTTACGTGACGGTACGTAACGTGAAGTAAGAAATGTCGCTAAACTTGAAAACCTATCAGGATGCACTTAACGTACTGGGAATGATTCTGTTTGGTTATTATTATACTCAACAAACATGACAGTAGCTCTCCCCCTTTTTTATGTTTTTCCAAAGATGAAAAGAAAGAGGATACGAAAATGTGGCGTAAGAAACATTTTTAAAGGCGAATACAGTATGGAGTTGCCCATAATCTGTTTCTGGAGCAAAATAAAAGAAACTCAATGGCATTACTTCTCACCGATTGTTTCAAACTAGTCACGTGATACCAAACTTGACGTAGCGGGAAGGAAAAATTTGGCATTGCCATACTGTTAAGTTACGTCACGTTAAGTCAACCTTAAATAGCTTCATTTAATACAATGTGTTAGACTTTAACGTTACGTTAAGTTCATCGTAATCCCGGCATTGGGCCCTCAACGTCCAAGGATGGCGGTTTTTGTCGTATGTTGGCAGCTGTGCAGTTGTAAGTCGAATAACAGAAAGAGGAGGCCAGTGCCACCTGAAAACAACGGAGCGGATGGATACAATAGTTAGCGTAAACCAGGACCTCCTAAATACCGGACCTGACACTGTGATTCAAGATGGCGGCCTATGTGGTGTGAACTACTTATAAACAACTCGTCTACAGGCTACGATTTCAACGCAGTAAAATAAAAAAGTTGTGTAATAACACGCCTATTTTGTGAATATGGGCTGTGTTAAACACAAAAATACTGTCTTAACCATAACCTAAGTAAACAAAAAAGAATGGCATTTAATATTAAACGATAACCAATGGGCAATGAAATATATAACCTTAAATATCATTCATGCAATCTACAGTTTTACATGCCATTATGTAACTGCATTGCACACTCAAATTACAAAGAAAATAGACAAAACTACATGTTACTTAAATAAAACAGAAATGTTGACTTTGAGTTGACTCAGAATTATTAATCATTGTTTACACTGTTTTTTCACACTGTACCATGTGCAGAATGTTATATACCTGCACAAAACATATACTGGATGGTTGATATACAAATGCTGCTATTGAATAACCTAAAGCTACCTACTGAATTCAAAAGCTTTAGGGTAGAATTTTGCTTTTACTTTTACTGAAAACTTATGATTACTCAGTTTGCAACAATAAAACAACAATAAAACTCAGCTCTTCATGACACTTCATGACGGGGGGAATCCACAAAAGCAGATGAAATATTAAAAATAATAACCCTAAAACAGCACTGTAAATGAAATATATGAAATACGTAGCCTTAAATCATCATTGTAAAGCAACTCTGCTATAATCTACAGTTTTACATGCAGCAACATAACACATTTCTTCTAAACTACAACTACACATTTAAATTACAAAGACAAAAGATAATGTATAAATACAAGCAGCATTCTACTTACATGGGTAAAACTGTAGGAGAGCGGCGTCTCGAAATTATTGTCTTTTCATTATTCACCATGTTATATACACACCGGCAACACACATAACGCTGCAATTTATAGTAATTAAATACTGAATTTACAAGCGATACGTTGCAATTTACTTCTTGTTTTAACTGAAAGTTTCTGATTTTTAATTTGCATCCGGGAATGCAACAGTTACGGAGCATTGTCATGTTTGAGGTTAGGTTGTAGTATGGCAACAATAACATACACTACTGGAACAGTTTTTCTTCAACAACCACTCACCACTGTAATCGTGACACAAATTGTATTTACAAACATATAAATTAACCACACTATACGGCTAACGTAGTCATAGTCTTAGATGGAATACAATAAACATGAACACGTGGTTAAACACACTGCACAGTCAACACGTTATTAGATTTATTCCCATTCCCTATACTGCCCAAATAAAAGTTTTTAAATACTCGCTTTGCTAATATGAAGACAAACTTACATAGGAATTGTTATAAGAAACAATAACTCAAAGGCATAGAAAACAATACGAAGGGTAGCGTGTGGAAACACCTCAGAAATCAGGACCAACAGCCGACGCCATTTTTGTACAACTTAGATGGTAGTGTTAGGTCCGTTAATCCAGAGGGTCCTGCGTAAACCAATAAAGGAATGTCTTGAAACAGTTAACTCCGAAAAAATAAAAAGAGCATTTTACATAAACGGCATGTTTTAACGAGATCTACATTTTTTGTATTGTAAGATTTTGTGTATCTTTTACGGTTTATTAGTTATGCAAGTCATGCGGAATAATACGACTCGAGAGGCCATTCCCAGAAAATTCAAGATAGGTATACATTTTGTTATGTAAATATCTTTAGTGTATGGTATTTTAATCAAGCCGTTAGAACTATTTTTGTGAACATCAAAGATTTTGAAAGAAGTTCCAAATAAAGGGTAGTTTGGGATTAGGGGATTTTCTTGAAAATCTTCATGTCTCTTCCTTGGAAGATGTTAAACATAGGTACAAAGCTTGGTTTAATCGACTTACTGTTCACAGACTTGGCTATTTTTGTAATGCTTGATTGCGCGAGATAAACTGGCAAAAGTTGAAGATAAGCATTTGGAGTGTTGCGTGGAATTTATGTCTCTTCTAGAGTTTGGATCCGTCCACCCACCCTTCCTTCTCAACACGCTATTTTTGGAGTGAAATCATAGTTAAAGGACAACAAAGATGGCTATATTCCCACTAATTAACATGCGCAATAGGAACTGCCAACCTAAATGACATGCGAAATTTGCTGGAATGGCGATGTTTCCATTTGTTGTGTCTCTTCTTCTTGTTTGCTTCCCACTGATGTGTACATACGCCGCAATTTGTAGTGTCTAAAACCCATATTTACAAAGTGCAAGTATGATTTGAGGTTTACCTACACAGATCCTGTGGCTACCCATTATTGCCTAGGACCCTCAGCCCCTCGAATACGCTAAATGAGACTCACAGTTTGTAACGACAGTGTTTGTTACTCATATGTTGGCAGCTCTGCATATACTTCCATTTGCAAAACAACTTGAGGGAGCAAGTGGCACCAGTACGTAAGCTGGGAAATTACCTTGCGTTTTTGGTAGGTAATTTGTAAAAATATTGGACACTTTGTTTTTACTTTCTCTATTACGTATAGTAACTAGGGAAAGTATTGTATTCGACCCAAAAATTCAATATCGAGATTTCATCGGAAATTATATATATATTTTTGGAAGCCACCTGAGTAATAATAAAAAAAAAATCCACCTTCGTATGTGTGTCTGTGTCGTCGGTCTGGGTGGCTGAGTTGGTTAGACGCTGGCCTACTGATCTCAAGGTCGCGGGTTCAAATTCGGCCCATACCTGTTGGTTTTTAAGTGTGCTTACAAACGACAGCTCCATGTCAGTAGATTTACTGGCATATAAAAGAACTCCTGTGGGACAAAATTCCGGCACACCGGCGATGCTGATGTGATCCCAGCAATTGACAGCGTCGTTAAACAATAAATACATTTTTCTGTGTCTGTGTGTGTGTGTGTGTGTGTGCGCGCGCGCGCCTGTGTCTGTGTCAGTGCGTCTATCTGTGAACAGTATAACTCAAAAATGAAAAGTCGGTTGAAAACCAAATTTGGGATTTAAGTTCAATATTTTTCATGGATGCTACACGAAAATTTGGAATAAAATTCCTCCACCCTGAACTATCCTTTACATGGAATTTTTTTCGAAGGTTTTGATTTTCACAAAAATGGCTCTAACAATTTTGATTAAATTGCCATAGGTTTAAGATATTTTTAAGGCGAGTGAAATTATATTTTGAACTTTCTGGCGATAGTCCATGTAGTCCTGTTTACAATTGATGACTTTTGAATAACTGGTAAAACGTAAGAGATAGACCAAATCTTACTATTCAAAAAACATACCTCGTTAAAACACCCAAGTTATTTCTAAGTGCATTTTTTTGTGGAGTGAACAATTTCGGAGATATTATTCGTTATTTGTCTGATTCTTGCAGTTACTTAAACTTTTCTCAAATAGAAGATCGTTCTTCACTTTTTTATTTCTCGACCGTGCAAAGAGAACGGAATTTCAAAGCCTGCATATAGCGACCAGCTTAAAAGACTTTTCTATCGCTCATAGCTACTACATTTCCATATTCCCCTTGTACCTACAAGAAAATTAGCAATAGGGCAGTTTCTGCAAACGTTTCTCCCGACTAACATGGAGAAGATATAGGAATAGTTGGTAGAAGAGTAGAGAAAGTCATGTGAGTGCAACGCATCAGATGAGGGAGCCTCAAAACACCGAAATTTTCTTTGAAATCTCGATATCAAAATTTTGGGTGGAATGGAATAGTTTCTCTTGCGTGGAAGAGAAATTAATACAACGTACAAAATGAAAATTATTCAAAGCCCTCGAAACAAACAAATTAGATAATTGCACACCGTGTAGCTTCAACATAGTCTCAAGTATGCTATAAACAGAGCAGACATTATTTCCGCGGACAACAACCCGCACCTCGATCAGCCAAAGTTATTGTAATCTATTCATATTCACTGAAAGGTAAACTCGTAGGTTCATGGTAATCAGGGAGATGAGTCTACAAAATTATTCATCCACCACCAAAAAAGTTAAATGTGTGCTCACCTAACAACTGATCCCTTGCCCGCTCATGGGAAAGATCCTTTTGTTTCTTGACGGCCTAGAGCCCTATCGAAGGCTATACGACGACACAAACTGTTAAGACACTGCAACGGTACATACCTACATATACACACATGCAGGACTCGAACCCGCAATCTCCTGCAACGGTACATACCTACATATACACATATACACACATGCAGGACTCGAACCCGCAATCTCCTGCACCACGAAACACCAACGCGCGTTGTCACTTTGAAAACTGTCACTTCTCTTCGTGATTGTTTGTTGTTTAGGAGGTTTATGGGCGCACTATCTCGATCCGTGCAGGACTAATCGATGTTTGCGTCGATACGAAATGTATTCTTTTTTAAGAGTTGGTTTATGGTCGTTTTGACTGCATCGTCTTATCACAACCTGTTCACACGAAAATACATTATGAGCATCAATTTGCAACTGTACAAATATGATTTTACGTTAACATTTACAGTAAATTCAAACAGTTTTGAGATGTATTCTCCGTGGCTATGTTTTGAAGCTTATACTCAGTCATCTGTCAAACGGACGCCAGAAACAAGCACGCGTCAGGGAAGGCATCAGGTTTACCAACATCCAAGCACACACGCGCCCTCCCTTGAGGGGTCGAATAACTATTTCAAGTGGCAAATGGTACATCTTTAAGCATTAATATTTCTGGGTAAATGTTTAATTGAGCAGAAAGTATTAGGAATATAACCTCATTGCTTCAGCTAAGCCTTATTGAAGCCAAGGGCTTTATATCTTGGAAACATCCACTGGCCTGTACTTATCTTAATAATGCTTTTGATATCAAATCACAAATGACACGCTACTTCAGCTAAATAACGTTTACTGGGAAAACATAAAGCAAACAGTGTATATTTAATTGATTTAACACAGGAAGAAGCTGCATTAATAATTTAATATGCGTTTTACAAAATAAGGATGCATCTTAGTCCAATATGTAACGTAACGCTATGAAATTCTAAATACTAGATACTTTAGCTTGTACTGTGAACAGTGGCGGCTCGCCGCCCTTTAATTTTGTACCACAAACTTTAAAATAACTTTCTGCATGAAATGTTAACTCAAAATTGGATTATAGAATTTTAGACGCAATTCCTGAATTTTCAGTACCTGTACTGAGTCAGGGTGCGACGAGTAAATCACCGGTGCACATTTTATGCGTAATCTACATAAAATAGAATGCAGGAAACTGTTTTCTACACAAACTGAAAAAAGTTATTGACCTTCACAATCTAAATATCAACCATTTAATTTGTTTTAAGCTTATAAATGCATACAAGACTTATATTCAGCCATGTTTCCCAAATCTCTAATATTCAGTCATTTAGCACGACATTTTGAGCATTATCACAAATGCAAGTCAATAATAATAATAATAATAATAATAATAATAATAATAATAATAATAATAATAATAATAATAATAATAATAATAATAATAATAATAATAATAATGATGATGATGATGATGATGATGATAATGATAATAATAATGATGATAATAATAATGATGATGATGAAGATGATGATAATGATGATGATGATGATGATGATAATAATAATAATAATAATAATAATAATAATAATAATAATAATAATAATAATAATAATAATAATAATAATAATAATAATAATAATGATGATGATGATGATGATGATAATAATAATAATAATGATGATAATAATAATAATGATGATGATGAAGATGATGATAATGATGATGATGATGATAATAATAATAATAATAATAATAATAATAATAATAATAATAATAATAATAATAATAATAATAATAATAATAATAATAATAATAATAATAATAATAATAATAATAATAATAATTAATAATAATAATAATAATAATAATAATAATAATAATGATGATGATGATGATGATGATGATGATGATGATGATGATGATAATAATGATGATGATAATAATAATAATGATGATGATGATGAAGATGATGATAATGATGATGATGATGATAATAATAATAATAATAATAATAATAATAATAATAATAATAATAATAATAATAATAATAATAATAATAATAATAATAATAATAATAATAATAATAATAATAATAATAATAATAATAATAATAATAATAATAATAATAATAATAATAATAATAATAATAATAATAATAAATAATAAATAATAATAATAATAATAATAATAATAATAATAATAATAATAATAATAATAATAATAATAATAATAATAATAATAATAATAATAATAATAATAATAATAATAATAATAATAATAATAATAATAATAATAATAATAATAATAATAATAATAATAATAATAATAATAATAATAATAATAATAATAATAATAATAATAATAATAATAATAATAATAATAATAATAATAATAATAATAATAATGCCTTGCCTGAAAATCTTTTTCAAAAGAGCGAATTATATGATGTTAAGCAAAATAGTGCTTAAAAATGGAAAATAAATATAAAGCAGGTGATTTTGAACTGCGTCCAGTTTTTAGCAGTAGATCAGTAGATTTGCTAAAAAGCAGATCTCCTGCAAAATTAGTAGACCTGGCAACCCTGTTCCCGAGTCGACAGGCGAATGCTGGGAAGAATTTCTACATCCTCCGAATATCCTGTCCCTCCATTCTGTTACATAAATAATTTCACTTAATCCTCCATCCCGTTAGGTTTCTTTCAGGGTTGGAAGCGTCAGGAGCGTCTCGGCAGCAGCACGGCTAAGGAAACAAATGCTACAGATAAAACCGAAAGTGTAAGCAGAAAAAGAGTGTTTAACTGTAGCGCACATTAAAATCCGCGCTAGGCCCTTAAAAATGGTGAATTCTAGACAATGACACTGTCAAACGATGACTGAAGGTTTGCGGAACATTTACATGCATAAACCTAAAAATTGTCAATTTGATAATTTTTCGGTCGTTTTAAGTCCCAGTTACTTAGTGAAGTCCATTGTGCAGCTACCGCAGGTATAATTACTACATTTAGACATACTCTAACATAAAGTGTATTACGATATATCTCATGAACCATTTGTAGAGCAACAAGAAATAATAACCGGTAGAGAAAATCGTTTGGTTTTACATGTCACAAATTTGCGAACGTGGTTTTATTTATTACTATTTTCTGATTTAAGGATTACTCTAGTTTCTTTCAGGAAAGCTCTTATATATCACTCATCCCCCATTTTTCCTTACGATGGCAATAAGCAAAGACTTGGGTGTGAACATCTATAACAGCGTCTTCCTTATCAGTCACGCCTGTATTCATAACGTTATTAGTCCTGACACCCCAAACAAAAGCGGCTCTAATTTCATATTTGTGCAACATGTCATTAATATAAACATGCTTTCTGAATAAATCACTCTTCAGAATGTTATCTCACCTTATATGAGTGTATTTGTACTTTCTCTACTAGGTATAGTGAAGTGTTGTATTCCACCCAAAAATTCGATGTCGAGATTTCACCGGAAATACTGTTTTGAGCCCCCTGAATCAAAATAAAAAAAAAAAATAATAATAAATAAAAAGGATTTTTAGAAAAAGGTCCGTGTGCGTGTATGCTTGTGTGTCTGTCGGTCTGTGGATAGCATAACTGAAAAACGAATACTCGGTTAAAAACCAAAGTTGGTATTTAAGTTTAATGTCTTCCAAGGATGCAACACAAAGATTTTGAAGAAAATTGCTCCACCCTAAAATACCCTATACGTGGAAAATTTTTCGAAAATTTTGATTTACTTAAAAATGGCTCAAACGATTTTGATTAAAATGCCAGATGTTTGAGAAGTTTTTATGAAAAGTGAAATGTATATCTTGAATTTTCTGGCTATAGCCCATGTTTACTCTGGATGACTTTTGCATAACTGGTAAACTATAAGAGATTGACGAAATCTTACTGTACAAAAAATGTAGATCCTCCTAAAATTAACAATTTATGTCTGAATAAATTTTTTGTAGAGTGAACCATTTCAGAGACATGGCTTGTTATTTGCATGAGTTTTGGAGAACTTATACTTCGGTCAAATGGGACATCATTATTCACTTTTATATGTTAAGTGTGCAAAGAGAACGGAGTTTCAAAGCTTTGAAAGATTTGACTATCGCTCAAAGCCTACTGTATACCCATATTCTCATTGTGGCTTTAAGAAGATAAAAAATCTGATGTGTTGCACTCACATGACTTTCTCTACTCTTGTACTAACCATTCTTACAAACTCTTATTCCTATATCTTCTTCGTGTTAGTTAAAATAAACATTTGTACAAATTATCTTATTGCTTATTTCCTTGTAGGTGCAAGGGGAATTTTAGAATACAGAAGGCTTTGTGCGATAGTCAAATATTTTAAAGCTTTGAGATTCCGTTCTCTTTGCACACTTTATATATAAAAAAATGAACGATGATCCATTTCACGAGTTGTTTTCCGAAACTCACACACATAACAAGGAATATCTCCGAAATAGTTCACCCTACAAGAAAATTTATTGAGACATAAATTGTGTATTTTAGCAAGATCTACATTTTTTGTATAATATAATTTGGTCTATCTCTAACCGTTTACCAGTTATGCAAACGTCGTCCAGAGTAAATACGACTACAGGGGCTATAGCCAGAAAATTCAAGATATACATTTCATTTGTCATAAAAATATCTCAGACATATGGCATTTTAATCAAAATCGCTAGAGCCATTTTCAAGAAAATCAAAATTTTCGAAAAATCTTCCATGTAAAGGGTAGTTTAGGGTGGGACTATTTTCTTCAAAATCTTCGTGTCGCATCCTTGAAAGATATTAAACTTAAGTACCAACTTTGGTTTTTAACCGACTTTTCGTTTTTGAGTTATGCTGTCCACAGACTGACACACAGACACACACACGGACCT
This sequence comes from Tenodera sinensis, assembly GCA_030765045.1. NCBI lineage: Eukaryota > Metazoa > Arthropoda > Insecta > Mantodea > Mantidae > Tenodera > Tenodera sinensis. The sequence continues at coordinate 21,568,645 of CM060966.1, read as the reverse complement.
TTTTCTAAAAATGCTTTTTTTTTTTTAATTCAGGGGTCCTCAAAACATATATTTCCGGTGAAATCTCGACATCGAATTTTTGGGTAGAATACAATACTTCCCCTACTTACTAGTAGAGAAAGTAAAAATGAGATAATTTGTACAAACTTTTACGAAGAAAATATTGGAATAAGAGTTTGTAAGAACGGTTAACACAAGAGTAGAGAAAGTCTTGTGAGTGCAACACATCAGGTTTTTATAGTAATAAAGTACCAAATTACTTTTTCTTGAAGCACATACAATCATATTTTCTTGCAATTTTTGGAAAAATTATTTGTTAGTGGTATTCTTTGTTCTGTGCTACTGATTTAAGCCAGTACACATATCACTGGACATTTATTCTGTCAACTAATGCAAAAGATTTGTGAATTTAGTAGCTGCCATTGGCATTGCAGCCAGTGCGTTATCATAACACTTTTTACATACATGTTTCATGTGGTTTAGGCACATGGCTGGGGACAGTGCGATTTAACTTCTCTTTACTCAATTAATACCTCTTACAGAAGTTTCTGCGTTCTTTCTTGTTCTGTTTCATAATGATCCATTGCTGAATTGTGACAACAGACGAGGAATACAACTGTAGGCATTCTCGGCGCACAATAACGTAGAGTCGTGCGGGGTGTTGACAACACCCCTAGGAATATAGTTGCATACTTTCTTGGAACTCGGGCTTCCATTATTGATTCTATTTTTACTCAAGGCTCGCACATTACTTTCTAGAAATGCATCAAAGATCATGAAGGTACACTCTTATTCATTATCTACTAATTCATCGATAAGAATGACTGGGGTGTTATGAACACCCCGCGCGAACACTTAAGGGTTAAGTTGGTATCTGTAGAATCACAAGACTAATCAGTAATTCCGCGCAAAATTCAAGAATTAGTACAAGTGCGTCTTATCGCAGATGATACGTCACTGACGTAGTTTTTTTGATTGTTCTGTATCTGACACTACGCACGATGTTGAGTCATTAACCCCGCAAGGTCTTACAGAGATTCTCAGAGGACCTTGGCCTCCTCTGCACATGCGCGCGTGTCTCTTTCTCTCTCTTTCCCACCTTTCGCTTCCTCAGTTCACCGCATGTGATGAAGAGGGCGCCGCCAAGGGTCACATCAGTATCCTTCCGCATCCCTCACCACGCACGAAAAAAATCGTAATAATAATATAAGGTGTACATCGGCTCAAAAGTGCTTCTTGTGGCCATGCTTCTGTGTTTTGTTTTTCCTTCTTGGACCTACATCACAACTATCAATGGCAGTAAACCAACAAACAGCAGAACTTAAACTATGGACATACGGACAGGACAGCTCAAACATCGAGATCGACCCATCGGTAACATCCCTTGGTGCAGAAAGTGAAAAATGCAAGGGTATCACGATTATTTAACGAGGTCTCCGTAGTTTTCCCTTCTTTCCCTCTCTTTATCCCTCTCCAGTGACGACAGTATTCATGCTACTAGCTATAACCAATGATATGAAAGAGAAGTATTGATTATTTCTGACGGCTCAGAAAATCGTTATTCAACTGTTGCTGCCGTGTCGCATACACACGTCAGAAACTACATGTGGCCAGATTATTGATCTATGGCTAGCTGGTAATACAGTTCGACAAATTTTAAAAACTGCAAATTCATAGAAATGTTATTAAATGTTAATACCACCCAAGAAAGGCTGTTTATTGTATAGGTATTAGAAGAGAACCTTTCATTCGATAACTGAAACTATTGTAATACAACGTAATAGACAAACATGTTTAAAGTTCTTTCGATACGAATTTTAATTCCATGGCCAAATGCAGGGAGCATTTGTAGAAGGATTAAAAATGTTTATATTTTTCAGTGTAATATTGCATTATGTTTACTGTAAAGTTTTACACGTTTATGTGATTATAAGGAGAAAGTTAAAGCTTTTCTTATAACACGGAATGATTTAACCTAATAAATACTGCTTATTTCAAGTATTTGCAACCGTTTCCACAATAGGCATTAAAAATTTGGAGATAAATCTAAAGAAAATAGAAACGTGGCGTTTCTAGGAGGCCAGGTGCATGTACCCTCCCCCCCCCCCCACCTTTCTTTGTTCTCATTACAGCGCCACGCCTCTTGGCCGGTATTACAAAGCTGTCAGCATTCACTGGTTTCTAGTTATGCCACGTCCCTTGCGAGATCCCGTAAGACGTTAACAACATGAGAAGTGATCCCAAACACTGCATATTACTAAATTCGTTTTCTGAGTATCAGTAATAAATAGATTTACAACTTCCAACAGTCAAACAGGAAATGCGACTTACGCTTTGTATGTGTTCGCACCTACGGCGAGTGAAAATCTAAATTATACCAGCCTCGAAGACTGGATTAACTACGTGCTTATGTGTTGATTACTTATCAGCTACTGCAAGTAATGAGGGTAATGAGGGTTGGTTGCAGTTCAAGCTTTCCGAGGAGTAATCAGGTAGGTAGCTCTTACAGTCAACATTCCTGTCCTTCCGCTCTACACACACGCCAATATCGTCAAGGATATTCCACGAATTCACTTAAATAGATACGCTGGAATCCAAATACTTACTATGGGTTTGTCGCCAAACGACTCATTTTAGCAACAATGGAAAATACTCAAAGAATCGTCTCTTAAAGTTCTACCTTTCTATGCTATTCACTTTACATGACTTTTTCTACTGTTATACTAACCATTCTTACAAACTCTTATTCCTATATCTTCTTCGTGTTAGTTGAGATAAACATTTGTACAAATTATCTTATTGCTTATTTCCTTGTAGGTGCAAGGGGAATATTAGAATACAGTAGGCTTTGTGCGATAGTCAAATCTTTTAAAGCTTTGAGATTCCGTTCTCTTCCCACACTTAAAATACAAAAAATTAACAACGATGTTCCATTTCACTAAAGTTTTAAGTTTTCCGAAACTCACACACATAACAGGGAATATCTCCGAAATGGTTCACCCTAAAATAAAATTTATTCGGACACAAATTGGGTATTTTAGCAAGATTTACTCGTACAATTTTGTGCAGTATGATTTGGCCTATCTCTAACGGTTTACCAATTATGCAAAAGTCGTCCAGAGTAAATACGACTACATCGCCCATAGTCAGAAAATTCGAGATATACCTACATTTCATTTGGCATTAAAATGTCTCAAGCATATCACATTTTAATCAAAATCGTTTGAGTCATTTTCAAGAAAATCAAAATTTTCGAAAAATTTTCCATGTAAAGGGTAGTTTAGGGTGGGGCTATTTTCTTTAAAATCTTCGTGTCACATCCTTGAAAGACATTAAACTTAAATACCAACTTTAGTTTTTAAGCTACTTTTCGTTTTTGAGCTATGCTGTCCATAAACTGAGAGACACACAGACTGACAGACTAACGGACTCGGACATACAGACACACACACACACACACACACACACACACACACACACACACACACACACACACGCACACACGCACACGCATGCCTTTTTCTGAAAATACTTTTTTTTTTTTTTTTTTTTTTTTTATTCAGGAGTCTCAAAACATATATTTCTGGTGAAATCTCGACATCGAATTTTTGGGTGCAATACAATACTTCCCCTACTTACTAGTAGAGAAAGTAAAAATTACATTTAAGTACACTTTTGACATTTATAGCACTTTGTTGAAGTCCAAAGCTCGTTTAGTATAGTAATAATAATAATAATAATAATAATAATAATAATAATAATAATAATAATAATAATAATAATAATAATAATAATAATAATAATAATAATAATAATAATAATAATAATAATAATAATAATAATAATAATAATAATAATAATAATAATAATAATAATAATAATAATAATAATAATAATAATAATAATAATAATAATAATAATAATAATAATAATAATAATAATAATAATAATAATAATAATAATAATAATAATAATAATAATAATAATAATAATAATAATAATAATAATAATAATAATAATAATAATAATAATAATAATAATAATAATAATAATAATAATAATAATAATAATAATAATTTACAACGCTTAAAGGTCTTCAATAAAATATTTCATGAATGCACATGTTTCCAACTATGGGAATATGTATCCCCGTGGACAAAAGAGAAATGAGTCATGTCTGGAACGCATGCATACATACATACGTGCCTACATACATATATACACACAAACATGACAAACAGACAGACAGTCAGACATGGCTAGTTGCTGCAAATTGCGTGTTATTTGGAATTGGTGGAATTGTTCTCTACCCATAAGGTAGCCTGGCGTTCCAGACATGATTTTTTTTTTTTTTTTTTTTTTTTTTTGCCCACGGGTGTACATGTAAGCTTAACTTCGCTGCAACATATCTATTACATAGGTAACAGAACAGAGGTGGACACTTCCCGCACTATCATCGAAAAACTCTGTGGTAGCTAACAACCCCAGGAGGAAAGGGTGAAGTGAAGGAACCGCAGCAGACTGCAGGGCTCAGGTAGATAGGCCACTGAGACGCGCGGAAGTCACTAGCAGTTCCGGGCTAAAACACTTGCTACTGTTGGAGCTGCGTGAAAAGGGCGATAAATGATCGGTCGACCAAGCAGCCCTCTAGTATCCACGGGAAGCACTTTTTTCTTTGAGGAACCATCTGTGCCATCTGTCCGGCGCCGCCATATTATGCCACGAAACCTAGAAGTACTTAAAAAAAAGCCGAGTTTTAGCCCTTCTGCAAGACCTCGGCCTCCTTATTCTTTTGATTGTTTTATAATCCGGACTATTTTCCTTTATTAGTAGGTATTCATCAACCTTTTTTCATAGCAATCTTTATCTTAAAATCTAGGAGAGTGACAGAATTACATATTGAAGCTAAATCTGATCTTTTCACGTAGGTATAGCTTTGTGTACTTTTTACTGCAGCTTTACTTTTCATTTGTTTACATATTTACTAGACTAATACTAAGGTAATATTAAAATATTAAACATTGAAAACAATAATAAAACAATTAGAATTAGAAAAGTCACTGAATCCTTTGCGGGATAGGGTATCCGACCGCCGTTAGCTCAGCTTTACTATTCAAAGTAAGTGTTGGAACGCACGTCCATTGCGATTACCCCAAAGAGTGCATCGGTGTGCCTATTATGCCGTACTCTCACAAAGACACCAGCCATTTCTCTGGTTTAAAAGTTTATCGGTCTAATTTTAAATCGTAAGACTGTGATTAACTGCAAACAATGAGATGTTTGTGTTTTGTTTATGTGTTCTGTGTTTGTTTCTTGGATTAAGATTGTGCGGTTTACTAAGATAAATGCAGTGTTGATTTTGCCGTAAATACTTAAACTGGGTGGGAGGCAGTAATGACATTAACTCGTCTAGCGCTTAAACGAAGCACCGCAGCAAAAAACTTTCCTTAAAAAAGTGTTAAGATGTTTTCTATCAGCTTCCAGAGCTTGTCGGCTTAATTTTGGGACACCTGTATATGAGTAACATTTTAACACATCTCAATATATTAGCTATTTCTTTTAATTCATTGGTTTATTTTAGAATTTTGATCCTATTTAATACGCCAAAAAGATCGTACGATGTGGCCCGCAAACCAACTCATGTTAACGACAGTGGTTCTTTTGTAAATAAGGTTGGACACGCTCATCTAGATAATGTCAGATGGTATGTTCTGGGCTTCCATGGTATCGCACCTGCATCTGTCGTTATCACGTAGTCCAAACCACGCAGGTAAAAGCACACCTGAAAATGAGAAGCGAACGGAATGAAAGTGTGATTCTGACACGTCATATTAGATTTCATATGTTTTTACGTACCTATCGCTGTAATGCCACGAAATAGCATTAAGAAATGGCGAGTTGGTTTTGTTTTTCTCGGAACACGCAACACGATCGCGTGCTGCTGCCCGGCGCACGATGAGCAATGTGCCTAGCTTTTTCAAGGATAGGTACTGAAAAAATGTTCCCCACTTGCGCTGTAACGTGTAAACACGTGTTTATTCATACACTGTGCCACTGCTTCCGGAATGCTAGCTATTTCCGTATACGTTATATTGTAAAATACAAATAAAGGTAACACTCGATTGTCACTATTCTGCAAGGCCATCTCGAGTTCCTTTACAAACAATATTTTTAATTTTGTTTCCCACATTTCTAATACAAATAACATTACTATATTTATATCTGGGTTACTGATGCGCTTCCTTTCGTATCCTTTTCCCCTTTAAAAGGAAGTAAATTAGTAACAAAAAGGTTTTTAAGAAAGTTGTTTTCTTTGAAGAACTCTATCTAATGATATCCTATTTCACCGCCACTCCTGTTTCAAATTAATGGCATGTGCGTAATGGCGGTGTAACCCTGACTTTTTTAAAAGTAAGAAACGTGCTCTTTACTTTCTCTACTCCATATAGTAAGTAGAGGAAGTATTGTATTCCACCCAAAAATTCGATGTCGAGATTTCACAGGAAATATGTTTTAAAGCCCCCTTAAAGAAAGCTATTTTTAGAAAAAGGTCCGTGTTTGTGTATTTGTGTATTTGTGTGTGTGTGTGTGTGTGTGTGTGTGTGTGTGTGTGTGTGTGTGTGTGTGTGTGTGTGTGTGTCTGTGATCAGCATAACTCAAAATCGAAAAGTCGGTTGCAAACCAAATTGGTATTTAATCTCTTTGAAGGATGCGACATGAAGATTTTGAAGAAAATTCCTCAACTCTAAACTACCCTTTACATGGAAAATGTTTCGAAAATTGTCTCCATCGGAGACTGTATACATGAATCGCCGGGACTTACCTTTAGGCGTAGGTGTTTTGAATAAGCCGAATAGGAAAAAGAAATTCTGATCTGAAGTTGCCGGCAGTTATATTCAGAGCCTAGAGTGCAATCAATATGTTGTGCTAAAAACATAAAACATACAAAGTCATTATGAACTGAAACACAAGGCACCACGCCAAACCTACTATCTGTTCACCAGCTCATGGTTTTAGGGAAATGAAGGGGAAAGGAAAGACATTCCACGTAGTGTAACCCAACTTTTCTAAACTTCCACACAAATGTTGTTCTGCTGGTTACTTTGCCAACGTACCTCCAATGATATTCGCGCTCTGTTTACTCGCTGCTAATTTGTCTCAATTTCAGTTGTCAAATCGTGCGAGTCACGAGTTATGTCGGAAGTAATGAAAAAAGTAGTAGATAAGTAGGTAACTCGCCTAGAAGTGCTGTGGATTCTGCTATGATATTATGGTTGCAGAACAAAGGGGTTCAGAGTGACAGTTGTATGTGTACAGACATTTATAGGATGATTAAAGCAAGCAAACTTGAAGAGGCTTTTAAAACGGACGCATTTATGGTTTTATGGGCCACAGTGTCATTTGCTTGCCCCCATACATGTGTGATCTCAAACCCATAGAACTTGGACTAAGGTAAAATGAATACTTAAATGTAACAGGTGACCTGTCCTTACAGGAATTTCGCGGTATAATGTTTGAAGGTATATCACTTGTGACCGAAGCAGATTGTGGGGGTTTTCGAGAAAATATTGAAAAGGTAGAAACTGATCGATGGGTGATAGACGTAATCCTTTTAGTTTTATAAGCTAAATACATATACTGCATGAACTGAAAATAACGTTTAAATTCCACTATTTTGAGCGACTTCTTTGCTTTAATTTAGCGTGAGTACGCATTCTAAGATTGGCAGTATTATCGTAAGCACGACTCCTGCTTCAGATATTTGCTGTGTGCCTAGAATTGTTTACTTACGTACTGGCTCGCTGCATTCCTATCAGGGCCATGAGCTGATGAACAAACTGTATTACTAATTGTTTTGTGTTATTTCACCTATTTGAAAATAATCCAAGTAAATATTCCGTTATTTTTAATTCCAAAACGCTAGAAATCTCCACTTCAAGAATAACAGGACTTGAAAACTCTGAATTGCATTTTCCATCAATGCGCATCTACTATAAATTTATATCAAAAGCGCTGTTATTAATAGGTACTGTGTAATTATGCTTTTATTAACTTATTTCATTATTCGATTTTGGTCTTTTTACATCTCGGATTAAAAACCTCTCTTTAAAAGGTATGTAAATGCGTATAGGGTAAATACGAAGGGGGGCACCTCGCGGACCGCTACCAACTCAGATCCATTATGGCTGCCACCCTACAAGAGGCAGGAATGAAGCGAGGGAACCACAGGGTAGCACAGGGTCGCAGCTCGACAGGACACAGAGACGCGTGGAAGTCCTCACCACGGCGCCAGGCCCGCCGAGCAGCCACTGCAGTGCGCGTGTCGCACAGGCGTTCTAGGCAATCCTCAAGGAAAACATTTCATAAGGCGTACATATGTACAGCAAATGTTTTATCTGTGAAGGAGCCAAGCTGCAAGATAAATATGTGTTACGTCATTCGGTGTGCGGGCCAGTTCTTAATATCTTTGCTCAGTTGTGCCCTGAATTGCGTATAACCTTCACACCGCTGTCCTAGACGACGTGGACGATAAAATGACAGGAGAAAAGTGAGATAATTATTCTCCAAAACAGCTTATTACCACACTAGATTTATCGAGCGGGATGGTGCATGTGATTCGCATTTGGGATGTCGTGGGTTCGATCCTCGGACTGATCTTGCTGAGTTATGGGTTCTTTTCGGTGTATTCTCCCGGTCGCTAGACGAATGTTAGGAAGGTTAATTGTATCTCTCATATTTCCTGTCCCTCCGTTTCACCCCACTTCTTCTTTCACTTCAACTTCATTCTGCTTGGTTGTTTTAGGATTTTAATTAACACGGGAAACTCGGCGTTGCATGGCAGGGGAAAAGGATGCTCTCTGAAAGCCTTTGTTCTCCGTCTCGGGAACGGTGTCTGAGTCACTGGCGCCCCAGTGGTATATGTAAGCCTGCAGGAGAGAGGGGAGCTGGTTGTAAGAGATGCCACCGCGGAGTCTATTTCTGAAAACTGTAGGGACCTTGCTCTCTGTTGTCGTGTGTCTTGGGTATGACAACCCTCTGTCTCCTTTTACTCCTCCCTCCAGGGGTGCGCCCGTCAGGAGCATAGAAACAAAACACCTTCTACAGGTTGACGTGCTAAGTCTTCCCTCCGAAACTATATTTCATTGAGTGGAGCGGAGCTTAAGGGTCCTCGATAGCTAGGTCATTTTGGTAGATTTCATAGAAAAGCAACACAAATATATGAGTATTATACCCTAATACTGCTAATGTATACCCTAATACTACTACTGTCCCCAACCTTTAGGGTTAAAATTACATAGATGATACAGATTTCTAAACTAAGCATTTTGACATCAGGAACCATTGGTCACAAATGAATATTTCAGATGCCACGCGATCTTGAAGATCAATTTTGCAAGCTGCCTTAATTTGACTCTTATAACAACCTATAGCATAGATGGATAGAAGTGACACATTGTGTCATTTCCCCTACATCATACTTTTAGCACTGTCCACCCGGCTACACACGGTTAGTTGCCAGACCACGTCCCCCGCTGCTATCTATCTACCTCAGAGAACCGGTCAGTACTTCACATTGTGTCAGTGATGGAATCATGTCGCATAATAAGGTAAAAAAATGCTTCAAAGCCAAATGGCAACATAAATACTTTTGTGTTCCTAGTAAAAGTAAAGCACTGTGTTTGCTATGCCAAAAGAAAATGTACGTAACGTAATCACAGTCACGTCATTACAAAACCAATACATCATGTTTCCATTTGGTACCGCCGCTACACGCCTTGAAACTTACCTTGTTTGTAAAGAGGTGTGTATACGTAACAGACAGAAGCGTAAGACCTGCATTTGGTGATGGGTAAAAATGGAGAGGGTAAATACTTGATTGCATTCCTGTAACCCCTCTTCTCCATGCCTGACCTAGAGCTTATAGCAGGTATTCAAAGTGGCGACCACCTGACTCAATATATGCATTACAATCACCCATGAGATTCTGTCGCATTCTCTCCAAAATCCCTGGTGTCCGTTGCACAACGACAGCGGTAGTTAGGACTTCAGCAAACAGTTCCTCTTCAGTTTCTATTATAATTTCGTACACCTACGTCCACAAGGAAAAGTCAAGAGGAGGTACAGGACCTCCCGCTCCAATCCAGCGATTAGGAAAGGTATTTTGATGAGTGCCGACTTTATGTTTGGAGTGGGGAGGTGTTACGCCTTGTTGGGCCCACATGGCGGACAGCGCTGCGCGAGTTCGAATCTCGCTTAGGGTAAGTTATCCGGGTAAGGTTTTTTTCCGAGGTTTTCCCTACCCTGAGAAGACGAATATCGGGTAACTTAAAGCTACATGGACCTCGGGCTCATTTGAGCATCATTTCACCCATTTCATTTCATTCATTCGTCCAATATGACACAATGTTGGAGGACGTTAATTTAAAAAAAAAAAAAAAAAAAAAAGCGCTGAACAATCCATTGACAGAGCTGCACTCTGGATTGAAAATCATTTGGCGCCACTGCTTGTAATGTAGGCTATATAGTGGTGCAATTGTTGCTCCTTTAGCACTTTCCACACAGAAGGTATGGAAACAATAATTTGAACGGCAAGTCGACGATCAAACACCATCTCAAGTGTCCGAACAGCTCCCTGGCCAGTTCTCTGTGACTTTCAGCGCCAGTCTCTGTCAAGTTCCTATCCACAGCAATATAGGTCCTTCAATTCAGATATGCATGTTGGAAATCTTCTCTCGATACATTTGTTCGGCTCTCCCGCTGTTACGTTCTACTGCACCATACATTACCAAGTTCCTCTGACAAATAACGCTTCATCGTCGACGGTCTGCCATGCACTGTAAACAGAACAAATAATAAATGAAAGTGCTAGGAAGTTTGTTGTGAAAATTAAAGTAGCTTTAGAAGCGTCCTCACATTCACCTTCAAGTTCGCGTGGTGTCCAAAATATTCATTTCTGACCATAGTTTCCTTGTGTCAAAACACTTAGAAGTCTCTATTCTCCCGTTTGGGGCTCAGCTAGTAAAACATATTCACAAACTTCAAGTTATCTAGAATAAATTTGTTCGAGTCGCAACAAATTCTCCTTGGTTCATACGAAACAATAATCTATACATGAGTTTGGAATCTTGCCCATTAAAGACTACATCAGATCTGTTTCAAAATCCTTCTGTTCCAAATTACCTAACGCCCAAGGAGCTTTGGTGTGCAACCTGGAACAAAGAAACCACCAAAGGTCAAGGCTAAAGAGAAACCTCAAGAAATCCTATTGTCAGACACTAAAAGTGAAGAAGAATAATTCTGGTTAAACTTAAATTGTGCATGTTATAGCTTTGCATACTTTTAACACTGTTATTAGTTATACTGTGTAACATTATTTGTTTCTAATTCGTATGTTAGAAATATACATTCATATTGTTCCTGCAGCGGGCAGAGGTGAGGGATTCAGCGGCCGTGCGGTAGGCCAAGGCTACATTCAAAGGGCTGCAGTGTCACAGGATAGACAGACATATTGTTAATTCTATATCTTTATATTCATATTGCTAATTGCATGTATCATTTACTCTTTTTGAATTCATTTTAGCTCTGTATGTCCTTTAATTTCTTTACTTCTTTTCTACAGAATATTAAACATGCGTTCGTAGAATCGTATCACCCACTTGGATGGTAACTATTGTTATATCTTTGACTATAAATGGCTTCTATAGCTTTCTAGCTGGCCGGTCACCCCAAAGGTTGCGGACATCTTGTATAAAGAGGAAAGAGGAACGACCGAAAATGTGACTGATGGTGTATTTCTATACTTGGAAAACAGGTTTTCCCACGAAAGTGAGAATAGAGGTGTTCTCCATTAGTTCCAGCACTTTCGGCCGATCAATAACAATTAGCAACTTAGTAATATCAAGTCACACACAGCCCAACTTCAGATCAGTTCTCTGAACGTCCCCACCACAACCAGGAACGAAACTTCATTTTACAGAAGTCAACGGACCAAGGCACCAGTCTGGAAAGCAATATGGACCTGGGGCATGTGAAAGCCTACGCTATTATTTAGTTGAAATACGATCTATCCTCTCGATAAATACTATTGAAGTTACATATGTCCAAAAGGGTAGCTTGCGTCTTTTCTACTGTTTAGAGTATTTACTGTGCCTAGTCGGTAATGTTTGACACAAGCTTCAGAGCAAAATTTAAGTAAAATTTAATATATCAGTCAAAATAAAACTTTAAAGCAACCTATATATAACATAACAACAACATAACGTAACGTATTTGGCTATTACCACTGTTTTTTACCTTTATGTGTATATTTTCTTTGTTGCTAGTAATTTTATTTTTGATTCAAATTTATATCTGGCTATCGCCATGAATTTTTTAAAGGCGCTGATGACCTCAAAGTTGATCGCCCTTAAACCAAACCCTCCCCTGTAACGTAACGTAACATAACACAACACAACACACCACAACACAACATAACATAACGTAACATAGCATTACATTACATAACATAATATAATACAATTGCATTTACAACTTGCACTCCTATGCTGCACAATTGCCTATTTAATATCAGCGATTATAAAGCTATAAATCACTATTTTAATCTGGTCTGTCTGCCATTTCAGCAAAGCACCATGTTAAAATTTGAAGTCCACGTTTTTCGTTTCGTTTTATCTTTTTTGAGCACTTTTTTGCTGGAATACAATTGTTTAATGTAACTTTGTAGCTAAGCGACTTATTTTAGCAACAAATGCGAAAAGACATGAATAACTCATCTTTTGAAGCTCCACTGCTTTATGCTAATTGACAATATACCGAGAAAGCAATTTTCAAACCCTCACTTGACCTTTTGACGTAATGATATACGCACGACGCAGCCTCTTCTTCCTGACAGTTCACTTGCTGTAATTCCTTTTAGTAATAGCACTCATTGCACGTCACCAACTCCCTCATCGCACCAGAACCGCGTTCGCTAACTCACTCGCCGACTGGATCACTCACTGTCATTAACTCTGGAGAAAGTATGATCATAATTGCTTTCTTTGATGCAGTGATGAATGTATTAGTGATCTCTTTTGTGTAATATACATATATTATACCGGGAAAGAAAGGATGTCACTTCTGAAGCAGGGTGTAAAACGTTAGCGCAAGTGGGGGGAAAAACGCGATATCTCAGGTTCGCTTGTGTCAACCACAAGGTCATAGCTAAACTCCTGAGACAAATACAGTAACTCTGCCAGACTGACTCGCTTCGCGAGAGCGTTCGCTTATATAGCAGCTGGAAGTTTTCAGACAGTTGCAGAATGTTAGATGGCGAACCTTCTAGAAGGATATGGTTATCTGGCAACAGCGTTTATCGTATTTACGTTGCAGGAGCGCGCGTCTTATCTGTTTACAGATGCGACTGCCCGGCTCCGACATTGGGCCACAGCCGCTGCGCCAGATTACTGACATGTAAATGCCGCCTATAAGTTCTAAATTCATGTAAATCACACTGAACTACAATCAACTTTAACAGATATTACAGATTACCAATTAATATTGCAGGTTACAACTTATCTCTGATTTTGAATTCCATTTGTCGTAGTAAAATATACTTTTACAGAGTTTATTAAAACAACGTATGATTAAAATGGTTTCCTTGAGTCTGTTTCTGCCTAATAATAATCGAAAATAGCGTGATTGTTACACATGAGGAGGCTTTTTAAGATTGTTGTGGTATACAAGACACTGTTCCTCTCCCCTCCATGCAGAAAGTTATTGGGGTCGCGAAGTTTAATTTGGTGCTGCACACGAGCCTACGCATAGTCCTCAGACTTTTCTGATAAGCTTCTTCTCGTTCAGAAATAGACCAGCAATTTTACTGTGCCCTCTCTGTGGTTCAAAATGCTAAATTTATGCGAGACTATAAAATGATAAAACCCACCAAAATTCCTTGGCCTAAGACTAGCAAACTCGTAAAAGCTACCAAGAGAAAAAAGAATAATACCATGAACCAGTCTTAAGACCATGAATATAAAAATTGTATCCAATAAAATAGTTTCCTTGACTCTTCTCTTCCAGATTTTAAACTTCTACATGGAAACATATCAGCTCACTTTTGATTCATCTTTGTTTTAATCATCTAATACGTAGTTAATGTGTGTAGCATAACAAACCATTTTAAGCACTCATTTTCTGTCAACACTGCTACCCACGAATATACCCAATTAATACGTTATATTTTCATTATTTCATTACTTGCCCAACAGAGAAAGGTTTCGGACAAACAATGACCAATCCAGCTTCTACCTAACGTATGAAATATATCTGTATTTTAAACACACCTATGTACTGTTTTGCTGTGTTTCATAGCTTAAGCTTGAGAGACTTTTAGGGCCGATATCATAAAGGATATTTAAACTATGTTTAAACGAGCCAACGAGAAAGACAGGCTACGACGCGAATCGGAGTTACGTAGTAATGGTAGTCTGATATATGGCTAACATTGTATACCATCATAATAAAACAGTATCTTTTGTAGCAATTATTTTGGATGTTTATGAACATTTCACTGGTCGATGTGCTAAGTTGTCCCTCGGAACCTTGTCTATCCTATTTATGTGGAGGGAAACGGCGAATTAATTATTTCTACAAAGAAGTGTAAGAGTGAGGTTATGTACAATGACAAAAGAAAATGGTTTTAAAACTTCAGATTAAAACTAGAATTGCAGTGCTTCCTAACATACCGCAGCTGCAGCGAGAGAAGTCAACATTACGATGGCAACCAGTTTACTGATCCATAATTTCATAATGTAGAACAGTAAAAATGTATTCACCAGCACTAAAACCTACATTCTCCCGCACCCCTCTAACCTTACCTATCATATTACTGCTTTTGGTAAATTGAGTCTCATTTGAAACATGCTCAAACACACATAAATACACTCAAACCTACATAACCACACTCAAACTTCACACAAATTCGTAAACAAAGACACAAATCACTCACACATACAGAAAATACACACACATACATACAACAAACACACAAAGCAATACAATACACACAAACACACAAAGTAACACAATATACACAAACACACATAGAAGCACACTCACAAACACGCACTACCATACACATAAATACACACAAACATACACACGAACACATACAAACATACACAAACATACAAATACACCCAAGCATGTACACAAGCACACACAAATATACACACAAACGCACATAAGCATACATACAAACACAGAAGCATATACACACAAACATACATATAAACACACAGAAACACATATACCGAACAGGCAAACACACACACACAATCACATTTTTTCTATTTATATTAGCATAGATGTACATCAAGGAAGGGAGGAAGGAAGGAAGTAAGGAAGGAAGGAAGGAAGGTAGGAAGGAAGGTAGGAAGGAAGGGAGGAAGGAAGTAAGGAAGGAAGGAAGGTAGGAAGGAAGGAAGGTAGGAAGGAAGGAAGGAAGGAAGGAAGGTAGGAAGGAAGGAAGGAAGGAAGGAAGTAAGGAAGGAAGGAAGGAAGGAAGGTAGGAAGGAAGGGAGGAAGGAAGGAAGGAAGGTAGGAAGGAAGGAAGGTAGGAAGGAAGGGAGGAAGGAAGGAAGGAAGGAAGGAAGGTAGGAAGGAAGGAAGGAAGGAAGGTAGGAAGGAAGGAAGGATGGAAGGAAGGAAGGAAGGAAGGAAGGTAGGAAGGAAGGAAGGAAGGAAGGTAGGAAGGAAGGAAGGAAGGAAGGTAGGAAGGAAGGAAGGAAGGAAGGAAGGAAGGATGGAAGGAAGGAAGGAAGGAAGGTAGGAAGGAAGGAAGGTAGGAAGGAAGGAAGGAAGGAAGGTAGGAAGGAAGGTAGGAAGGAAGGGAGGAAGGAAGTAAGGAAGGAAGGTAGGAAGGAAGGAAGGAAGGAAGGAAGGTAGGAAGGAAGGAAGGAAGGAAGGAAGGAAGGTAGGAAGGAAGGAAGGAAGGAAGTAAGGAAGGAAGGAAGGAAGGAAGGTAGGAAGGAAGGGAGGAAGGAAGGAAGGAAGGAAGGAAGGAAGGTAGGAAGGAAGGGAGGAAGGAAGGAAGGAAGGAAGGAAGGTAGGAAGGAAGGAAGGAAGGAAGGTAGGAAGGAAGGAAGGATGGAAGGAAGGAAGGAAGGAAGGTAGGAAGGAAGGAAGGAAGGAAGGAAGGAAGGTAGGAAGGAAGGAAGGAAGGTAGGAAGGAAGGAAGGAAGGAAGGAAGGATGGAAGGAAGGAAGGAAGGTAGGAAGGAAGGAAGGAAGGAAGGTAGGAAGGAAGGAAGGAAGGAAGGTAGGAAGGAAGGAAGGAAGGAAGGTAGGAAGGAAGGAAGGAAGGATGGAAGGAAGGAAGGAAGGAAGGAAGGAAGGAAGGTAGGAAGGAAGGAAGGATGGAAGGAAGGAAGGAAGGTAGGAAGGAAGGAAGGATGGAAGGAAGGAAGGAAGGAAGGTAGGAAGGAAGGTAGGAAGGAAGGAAGGATGGAAGGAAGGAAGGAAGGAAGGAAGGAAGGTAGGAAGGAAGGAAGGAAGGATGGAAGGAAGGAAGGAAGGAAGGAAGGAAGGAAGGAAGGTAGGAAGGAAGGAAGGATGGAAGGAAGGAAGGAAGGAAGGAAGGTAGAAAGAAAGGAACGAAGGATGGAAGGAAGGGAGGAAGTAAAGAAGGAAGGCAGGAAGGAAGGAAGGATGGAAGGAAGGAAGGAAGGAAGGAAGGAAGGTAGGAAGGAAGGGAGGAAGGAAGGAAGGGAGGAAGTAAGGAAGGTAGGAAGGAAGGAAGGTAGGAAGGAAGGAAGGATGGAAGGAAGGGAGGAAGTAAAGAAGGAAGGTAGGAAGGAAGGAAGGAAGGTAGGTAGGAAGGAAGGAAGGAAGGAAGGTAGGAAGGAAGGAAGGATGGAAGGAAGGAAGGAAGGAAGGTAGGAAGGAAGGAAGGATGGAAGGAAGGGAGGAAGGAAGGATGGAAGGGAGGAAGGAAGGTAGGAAGGAAGGAAGGATGGAAGGAAGGAAGGAAGGAAGGAAGGAAGGAAGGAAGGAAGGTAGGAAGGAAGGAAGGAAGGAAGAAAGGAAGGAAGGAAGGAAGGAAGGGAGGAAGGTAGGAAGGAAGGTAGGAAGGAAGGAACGAAGGATGGAAGGAAGGGAGGAAGGGAGGAAGTAAGGAAGGAAGGTAGGAAGGAAGGAACGAAGGATGGAAGGAAGGGAGGAAGGGAGGAAGTAAGGAAGGAAGGTAGGAAGGAAGGAAGAAAGGAAGGAAGGAAGGAACGAAGGATGGAAGGAAGGGAGGAAGGGAGGAAGTAAGGAAGGAAGGTAGGAAAGAAGGAAGAAAGGAAGGGAGGAAGGAAGGAACGAAGGATGGAAGGAAGGGAGGAAGGGAGGAAGTAAGGAAGGAAGGTAGGAAGGAAGGAAGAAAATGCATGTTACATTAAGAGTGCTTTGAAAGCAAGAGAACTATTGAAAAACTCGTTTGAAACGAGGGAAAATATAAAAGTTGTGGACTATGACGTATAACTAGGGAACGGAGGAGACATCCCTTACCTCGACCTAACATCAATATTTTGTGCTTACTACCGCTAGGAGGTACGGATGAGTTGAAGGAGCCACAGGCAGCCTGGACAACAGAGACGCGCAGAGGTCCCGGTTACACCGACGGGCTGCTCAGAGAAGGCATCCCTCTGGCTGAACAAGGGAGAACACAATCTACTTGAAGTGGCTCCTGCTATATGGCAGGACAGAGAAGAACTTTCCAAAGAGAAACCATCTGGCCAACCCCAAGCGGCATTGCCCAACCCTTACAACGTCTGCCTGAAGCATGAGACGGTAAGTGAAATGCCCAGGCCTCAGGAATCGAACATAGAACCTCTCGAATGCGAGCTTTGCGTGCTACCATTTCGCTTATATATAACTGCACATTCATTATCCAGACATGTTTTCTGTTTATTATAATGTTAAAGTCTGTTGGGTAATATCGGAAGATGAAATGAGATTAGAGTTGTGAACACAAGGCACCACTCGAAGTCGGGACTGCTGCAACAGGAGGCACTCTACTCCCACATGAGGGAGGTGGGCTAAATGAGAGCTTATTGCTGTTATTCTGTACATCGCAAATCTGCTCGTTTGTCTACATCATAGAGCTAAATATAACAACAATGATGCCGCAACACAAACCACGCGCCTGGTGTGGAATCTATCAACCACAAATATTTCTAGCAACCTAATTTCTAAAAAGCAGTCGACGAAATCATCCTACCCAGTTTCCATTCGTCTTCACCATTCTAGCACATTTCAAACAGAGAAGTAAAAGGAATTCAGTTAAAAGCACCAGTTTTCGTGATCGCTTCAGGACAAGAGAGCTCGAGTTACATTCAGCATCCCTTTGGCCTGAAAACCAGGCGACAGGCGACGCACCTCCCTTGTTAAACCCCTTTCCAGGAAGTAGTTACGTGAGCAATGAAGACACGAAATCTATGTATGTACTTGCGAATAAACAACTGTTTCAGGATAGACGATACATAACTACCTTCTAAAAATATACATAAGAAGAAGAGAAAACAATAATTCAGTCAAATATTATTTAAATTTCAATTATTATTCTCCTTTCTCTCTCTCTCTCTCTCTCTCTCTCTCTCTCTCTCTCTCTCTCTCTCTCTCTCTCCCTTTGAAGGCACACAATTACTGGTGTATCATATTGCCATTTTCTCAACCATTAACTACCTTCCTTATTGAAAACGTGTCCTTTAGTGTGAGAATAGAAATGTGGTATCAGCAGGTGGATTGGTCGCGCTGAACCTATCATCTGGCCTCCTCGTTCACCCACTTAACACCCTTTAACTACTTTTTTTTTTTAAGCCTTCAAAGAAGAGCCGATTGATTATAAGGTTATCAAGAATTCCACACCAGACATTTAGCGACAAACGATGCTGAAAAGGCACATTTCTTATAAGTTTGGTGTTTTCAGATTCTCAATAATACATATTAAGTCTATAACTTTCACCATGTAAAGTCCCAAACCCCACAATCTGCGTGGATAACAAGCTAATCGACTCAGTGAAGGCTATCAAAATTTTAGGTTTAACGTTTGATGTAACTCTAAGCTGGAAACATCACATTGATGATATGAGAAATGAATGCCTCAGAAGATTAAATGTACTAAAAACCCTAAGCTGCAAAAACTGGGGTTTTGATCTCAGTACCCTCATACGAACGTATCAAGCTCTCATTAGAAGTAAACTCGACTATGGAGCCCAGATCCACAATACAGCTAAATCTTCAGTTTTAAAGAAACTAGATACAATTCAAACAGCAGCTTTAAGAATATGCTTGGGAGCTTACAGAACCAGCCCTGTTTCTGCCTTAACAATGGAAACCGACGAACCACCATTGAACGTCCGCAGAACAGATGTGAGCCTAAAATTCGCCCTTAAAACTTTAGCAAGACCCGAATCAATGATCTACCAGTACGTCCTCCCAGAAACGTCCAACCAACGTTTACAGGCTAATTCACAAAAAGAAATGTCATTTAAATCTAAAATAAGCAAATGCATTGAAGAACATAACATAGAAGTTCCTGCCATAATGCCCAGAAAGTTTCATTGTCTACCACCTTGGAGAATACAAACTGCTCAACTAAATTTGAATATTACAGCTTACCATAAATCTCATACAGATGCATCTTGCTATAAACAGCTGTTTCAAGAAATAACAAATGCCTACCCTAACCATACATTTATCTACACTGATGGTTCCAAAACGGACAGCGACAATGGATGTGCCGTAATTGCCCCAGATAAGAAACTTCAGCTGAAACTCCCTAAATATTATTCCATATTCTCCTGCGAACTTTGTGCACTTAAGCAAGCTTTAACATACATCATCCAATCTAGTGAGAGTAAATTTCTTATAATTTCTGATTCATTAAGCTCTCTCCAAAGTCTCAGAGATCGTTCAACTGACCTCCAACTGCTTCAAGATATCCACAGTCTTTATTCCATTGCTCTAAATAAAAAGAAAATAGTTACTTTCATTTGGGTCCCTTCACACTGCGGCATTAAGGGCAATGAAGAAGCGGACAAAGCTGCTAAAGAAGCAAGTCGGTTAACAGACACACATGAACATCAAGCAGTACCTTATCGTGATATTACAAAGTACTTCTCCAAACTAATAAAAACAAGATGGAAACAGCCTCCAGAAAAACTACACATGGTAAGGAAAGGAGACACCAATTCTTCCCCTGTCTATTCTCTTAGCAGGAAAGAGCAGGTAATTATCTCTCGTCTCCGCATTAGTCATACAAGGTTAACCCACTCATACCTCCTCAGCAAAGGCCAGCCACCACAATGTGAAGTCTGCAACACCCGCCTCCTCACAGTAAAACATCTCCTCACAGAATGTAAGCAATACGCTACACAACGACAGCTTCATCACATCACTGGAGACTTATCCACCACTCTGAACACGCCATCCAACTGCAGAAGGGTGTTATCGTTTCTCAAAGGTACGGGCTTGCATGCGAAAATGTAATGTGAGGCATATTTTTGTTGTACTGATTTGATTGTATTCTCATGTTTTTGTTTAAATAATTGTATCAAATTTATTGTATACCGCTGTATTACATAGAATAGTCGCGATATGACTTAATTGTTGAAGCGACTCTAAATAATTTTTTTTAAAAAAAAAGTCTATAACTTGTTCTTTCATTTGATACTTTATTTCCTCCACGAGTTCAATGAAAACATTCTATAAAATCTCAATAATTCATTGTAGGAAAAAAATGTTCTAATAAAAGTTTCTTGGTTTATTGTGGGCAGCCAGAATATACAACAAATTACCATAGTTTCATTTGAAATTATGAGGTTGAGTCCCGTGGGCCCCATAAGGTCCCCATGAAAATATTTTCCATATCACAATTTGGAAGGCACCTTGCTCCCATAAGTTTTGGAATTCTTGGTATTAGGTTTTTTTCTGTTCGTTTAAGAAATATTCACCTGTAACACTTTAGATGGACCATCCTGTATATATCAGGTACATAGTACGTAGAGAAGAAAGTATTGTATTTAACCAAAAAGATTGATATCGAGATTTCAACCGAAATCCAAGACCTTCTGAATTCAAAACGTAGAATAAAGTAAGTATGCGGGACCTACAAAAAGTTTGATAATCTTAATGAAAAGTGGGTAGATATCCAAAATGCAATAAATGAAGCGGAAAATGAAAGCCTTCAGAGCCTTGTTTGGACTTGCGGCAACATTACTGGGTTTTGCTCGTCCTGTACTGCGCTGGCTCTAACACTTCTGTTTTCCCTTTTACTTCCTCTCCTTATGCTGACTAATCAGTCGACGCAAAGACGTGAGGCCACGTGTTTCGATGTTATACTATGTTAGTGTTATTATAATGCTATGGTCTTTATAATTTAGCACAGGGGGTCTTCATGTATGATTCCTACTTGGACTGAGACAGATTCCCTCCTGTTCCTGTGTCTCATGGAGAAGCGGTCTTTAATCTTGCGAATAGACTTAGGGAGAAGCGACCTATTCCTGATAAGGAACAAAAAGTAAATAACTTTCTTATAGAGGAAATGCGAAATAACTTCGGAGAACAGTTAAAAATGAAGTCCAAAGAAATCTAGAAACTTTGAAGAGGAATGAGGAATTCTGCGAACCTCGGCATGGAATATCAATAAATTTTTAAACTTAAAATCCTATAAGAATACTGTAGCTCGGAAATTGCAAGCACGCGAAATCAGTAGAGTTAATTTCTGCAATTCGGTGTTGGATATTGCTAATGATGTTCTATTGAGCCCCGTTTAATACTAGTTTTTCCCTTTACACACGAGGCATGATTTTTGTTTTATTTGCTGGGCATGCAGACTTCATAAATGTTAATGCAAGGTTTCTTTAAATACCTGAGCGACGTTTAGGACACGAGGTGATCATTTCCAACATCTTTTTTGAGGAAGATATGTGGTTATTTGTATGAGAAGTCTATGCTGTTGAATTTAAGGGTTATGAACATCCGACTCCGCCGACGAAAAGCGTGCTTCCCGATGCCAAGAAAATTCCCATTTGGTCGGCCTGGCGTCCAAATGAAGGCTCTGGAAAACAAGCAACGTGGCAAGATGAGGAAGTAGAAATATAGTCCTATAGATGAATGAAGCAAGAGATAGAACAACTCCAATGAAAACAAGACCGCTGGGTTACAATGCACATTCCTGAATTATTAAATGTGAAATTTCGACGCCTATTACTGAAACAGTTTTTAAACAGTGAAAAACTTCTTTCTACGTTACACGATGTCAGAGGTGCAAATATAAAGAATTCCACTCTGTCGTCTGGCGTGTTTTCCTTGTTACTCATTTTCAAAATTTCACACATAGCTTGATACCCAATATTTTTGTTTATGACGTTCTGGAATTTAGCTTTTAACTTTTCGATACCTGGCACAAGAGAATTGAATTAGCTAAGTCTTCTATTATGCTTACATGCTCTTAGACATTTCCAACCCCGATTTTTCCAATTGCTTAATAGCTTTGGACAACACTGCAAAATTGTTGGATATGAACTAAAGATTTCAGATAGTTCAAGTGATATCAGAGACTTTGCAGCGCTAATAACATTTACAATCTGATTGCAATGCACCGCATAACACGTGACTTCCTCTATCCAAGTACCCCATCTTGTAATTATTGGCGTCTGCATACACTTGCAAGGCAATGCTTCATTAGTTGGCAGAGTACCACGGTACGTTGCTTTCGACTCTTGCTTCTATAGTGGCAGTTGCTTGCATGTTTGATAGTCGTGCTGTACTTCTGATCTCATTAATTCTCTGCATCCAGCTAATATGTATCGCATGCGAGCGCACAATCCTACGGCGTTTGTAATAAATAAGCTGTTTAAAGGGACTGTCGACTGTTTGAGGATGTAGAATCAAACTATTTCTGAACCTTAGAAGTAGAAACTGCAACTATTGAAGTATTATATCTGCTAATTCTACGTATCAAGAACCTAAAGGTTTAAATTCCCTATTTCTGTAATAACTCTGAGTTGCTGTGAGTCGTTGAAACAGCTTTCAATGTGCCTAGCACCCTGGACAATTTACAATTTACGATGTTCCATCTCATCGTGCACCTCCGTTAGCATACGAGGAGCGATCATCTGTACTGTAGTCCAGTTCAGGGATAGTTGCATACACTCTGTCCTTTATGAATCCCTGTAGGAAAAAGTCTAAGGGAGTAGGTCTGGAGCTCGCGGAGGCCAAGAAATTGAACCTGAAGAATTTGTATCCGACGGCGCCGCGGCCAAGCTGTTAGAGCGTTCGCCTATCACCAAGGAGGCCTGGGTTTGATCCCAGGGACCCGCATGTGGTATTCCTGGTGGACGAAGTGGGCTCTCCTATTTCCCCAGTCATTCATTCCACCCATTGCTCCATTATCACCTTTCCAATAATCGATTTCGACTGCATTTCATGTCATCCTCTTCCTCACTATCATACCTGGAGCTTGGCTGACCACCCACTTCCAGGTCTTCACTCTGTCCTGTCCATAGGTTCCTGTGCTCCTCGACAGGCGTCTGGACCCTAGGCACTGGCTTGTAAGTCCTAGGCGGTTTAAGTCCTACATTAGGGGAGGGTAATCAGGGAAAGAAAGAATTTGTATCCGATATACCGGGAAATTTAGCACTTTCCGTCTATACAGAAGTAGGAGAAATGCTCAATTCTTGAGCAGCTTTGGAGCTTTGGGCTATTAAAACGTTATGTTGGCAGTGTTTGAGCTACTACGATTATGGTTGACAAAGATACGATGTCCTAGTGTAGCGATGTCCAGCCTTGTACCTTTGGAGTGTTTACGCAATCAGTTGTTATTCCCCACTCCCTCTTTCAGTCGGAGGGAGAATCAGCTCACAACCAGACAGTCAGTATCTAGTGACGGACACAAATAGGCGATTCCATGCCAGTTTCTAAGTCATACACTGCGTTTTATTGGAATATCCTGAGAAGACTTCTTCACTCTGGATGATTTTTGCATGCACAGTAAGAGAAAGACAAAATTTTACTAAATAAAAAATGTGGACCTCGTTAAAACAGACACTTTATGTCAAATACTTCTTTTTTTCTTTTGAGTGAACCATTTCCGAGATATTCTTTATCATTTATTTGAATTTGCCAGTGCTTATACTTTTCTCCAATAGGAATATATCATTCGTTTTTTATCTCTTGGCTTGCAAAGAGAGCGGAATTTCACAGGTACCGCATAACAACCAGCTCTTAAAACATTTTACTATCGCATTCCCATATTCCCCTTGCACCTGTAAAAAAAACTAGCAATAAGGTGATTTCTGAAAATGTTTACTTAGTTCTATTGACATGAAGCAGACAGAGAAATAAACATTTGCAAGAATAGTTTGTATAAGAGTATAGATCTACATATATTTGCGAACAGAGTTCCTCCAAATTGAACCATATTAAAAGTCTGTATCGCAATATGTTACGTGACGATCACTTGGTGGATCTTCTAAGGCTATGCACTTCGACTTTGTCGCCAAGTACCAAAGAGGTCACTAATGAACATATGTTTGTGGTATAAGATTTGAAAATACGTTCGTAAATCAAACGTAATGTACATTACCAAAACGCCTCCACAACACAATTGAGTGTTAAAAGAGTGGCACCGTCCGCATAAAGTGGAAGGAGGTGAAATCCAACCTCCCCTATTTCGCAAATGTTGGACATCGCTGCTCTAGTGAGCTTTTGTAGGCATTGCATAAAATTAAGTACTTAACTGTATGAAACGAAGAGGAAATCGAATTCTCAGCTAAATAATTATTTTTGCCTTGTATTAAAGGTTATATGCGCCAAATATGGTCAAAATTGGCGTAACAGAAGCGTACACACGCACGCACACACACACACACACACACACACACACACACACACACACACACACACACTGACTGTTATATACCTTTATATGTATACTGCTAAAGAAGTTGATTACAACATACAAAGGAAATGAAGCAAAATTGCCCTAAATGAGGGTTTTTAAAATTATTTTGACATTGATGTTGTATGTTATTATCTCACATGCATATTCAGATTCTTTTCAGTTTTTCTGTGCCTTAGTTTCTAAATCATGACCATCTGTATACTATGATGCTTGGAATTAAATATCTCCATTATTTGTCTTATTTTACATGCATTTTCTATGGAGTAACAACTATTTTATATTCCATGGAATTCGGAACGAAGAGTCCAATGCGATTAAATTCTGGTACATAGGATTTTTAATTGTCTTACTTTCAGTATTTTATGAACTGAAATTTTAAGATTTTTATAGTCATGTCCGTCAGAAACAAAGAGGCTTTTAAGTGTTGAAAAAGCTATCAAAATCTGTAGATTTCTCAGTTTATAATATTAACACAGATTAAATCCGTTACTTACCCTTAAATTGTGTCAGTAATGAGGAAAATATAGCTTTTTATCTTCATCACAGAGACAAATAGTTTGCTGCACAGAGAGAGAGAGAGAGAGAGGGGGGGGGGGAGAATTATCTTGTCAATGAAACGCAAATAAGAACTCTGGACTCTAAGTGGCGTTCCGCCTCCGCAGGACACATCAGCAAGAGATGATTTTAATAAAACGCGCGCGCGGAGTAGAAGGCGGAGGGATAATGGGGTCGTGCCGGTTAATTCGGGCCTGAGTCGGCTTTTGGGTTGACCTGACACCACACCACGCGCCGCCGTGTACATTCTTGGCAAGGTCTTTGAACTTCTTGTGATGCTACAGCCTCCTGCAATATCGGCTCATCTTCCAGCACAAGGTGAGCTGCTCAGAGCATCATTCAATTTTGGGGACAGACAACCCTCCATCATTTGTGGAATAGTGCATTTCATACACCATATTTGAATAGATGCAGAAGTTCATGATGGACAAGAAGTCCGTATCCGTATTCCACACATTTCATCCAGTTTTAACCAATCCATTTCTCTTCCAATCCTCCAATCTCAGGTCCTACTTTTGGTTGTGTCCAACCTTTAGTTTCTGTATCTCAAAGATATTAAACCATCGCAGTTCATCAGTCTTTATTTTCTTAATATTTATATTCAATTTGTCACTTGAAAGAAGGGTGCTCATTTAAAACGTGAACAGATGTTCCTTTTTGAAGTTTTGTTTAATTTTGTAAAGCTGGAGATATATTATGACTTCTTACTCAAACCTGTAATGCGTAGGGGATATTCACAATGAAAAGTAAACATTAATATAACGACACAAAATTTGACCACAAACTTAAGGCGATCTATTGTCATTCAAAACGACAAACAGTAACATAAACAGCAGACAATTGCAAGCGAGGGTGACGCAGCTGAGCTAATATGGCGCATGCGAAGCGACCACCGACGAAAGAGATTATTTATATTGATACCGAAATTATTTACTTGTAAGATTAATAGCTTCATAAACAACTTATAGGAATATACACAAATGATTTCTATATGCTAAAATCAACGCATAATGTAAGAAGCAGAAATTATAATTTTGTCAGGGAATAGAAGTCGTTAGCTAGATCCGTCTTGGGAATAAGCAATTGCTTTTAAGTCAGATTATCCAAGGCAATAAGGGATTTCAATGAAATCAGTCAACAAGAGCTCTATAATCTCAAGTTTTCCGAACTCACTAGTTCAGAATTCAGAGAACTGCAAATATGCCCAGTTCTGAAAATTAGAAGGGCAAAGAATTCTTAGAATTTAGCAAATCAGATGTATTTCAGATGCGAAGAAGAAATTAAGATTTGATAACATATAATCAGGAATTTTGGTGGGGTAATGATGAAGTAGGTGGGACTTACATTGATAAAAGAGCTCGTGTTTCCAAATCGTGTGTTTCTTTCGTGTGTCACGGGAGTGTTTTACTGTTATGGATTATCGGTAGGCTGTAGCACCTAAAGACCGCGCACGGGTTATACAGACTTGGTGGTCGCCGCAAGAAGAATCTTCGATTAGCATTTTAGCGATTCTCAGCATCTTGCTTCTCATTGTTATTACGGAAGCAGTTATTTTATACGTTACATCTATTAGTACTTCCGAAATGAGCATACATAATACTTCAATAGCAACGGTTTCTAATGCTAAGATTCAGAAACAGTTGAATTCTACATCCTCAAACAGTCCACAACTCACTTCACATAGCTCATTTATTAGGATCCATTAAATTTATCAGCCAACTTAAGTGATGTTTATTCTCACACTCACCCACGCATACCTTGAGAAAAAGATACACAGTTTACCACTGCAACAGTAGGCAGCAGATCTAACACAGTGGAGATATTGGACACAGCATCAAATGTGTCGGACACAGGGACAGACGATACCCGTACTATGGTGGACACAGTTTATCGGCAGTCCCCAAGAGTTCAACATGGCCACATTACACTAAACAACAGACGAAAGGTGGACGAAAGTATCCCAAAAAGCAGTTCTGCCAAAGTACATAATAAAGGCATTTCTAACCTCAAATATCACAGGGTTAAAGTATCATGCTTTCAAACGATAATAATGCTTGAGCATCGTTACCACACAACAAAGAACGTACTCATCTTCGGCAAATCTTGTTCTGCAATAACACTTTTACATAAAATCACTTCCGAGCGCTAAATATCATATATATTTAATGCATTACTGTGTAGCGAACACAAAAATAACAGCAGTAACTATAACTGCATATACTGCTCAAAAGCACGCAAAAACGATCATTACGTCCTCAGATTAATTAACTAATACGACGTTTACAGAATCTTGTTTTAAAATCTATCAGTTGGCCTTTCTGCAACGCGTTCATAAACAAGGGCTTCTGTGGCAACATAACAGACGCAGTAACACCATCTGTGGCCATAGCTTTACCATGGTTATATTTTACGAACAGTTGGCGGCACTAATGCAAACTAACGGATTGAATATCACCAAATATAACCTGACTGCACCATAATGGGGGGAAAATGTCAAGGTTGTTTTTTGGGGTACCTCAATAAGCTGTGCCTACTATAACATGTTAACGTAAAACTTAAATATGAGCTTAACACAATGTTGTCATTCACAACGACAAATGAAAACACAAACAGCAGCCAATCGCAAGAAATCTTGAAACAGCTGAGCTGATATGGCGGCCTAAGAAGCCTTCGCCGGCTACACACGCGAGGAAAGAGGTTATGTATATGTATCAAAATGAACAAAAGCTAAGCTATGCGGTTACATGCCATTAAACTCAGTTAAAAACATCATATACTATCATCTTTTGTTTTGCTGTCATTTTTGTAGCTATCCGAGTAATTTGTGGTCCATGATCTTACAAAGATAGGGTCAATGGTCATGGCGACGGAAAATCTGATGACTTGGCAGAATGATCGCCTGATGAGATCGCTCTCCGATGGACTTTTCTTGTGTTTAACTATAGAACATATAACCACGATTTGACGTAGAGATAAACTAAAGTTCTGTACCTCGTAAAACTTTTGTTTAGTTTAATTCAATGTTTATTCTGTTTACGTGATTAATTATGAATGGTTCCAGTACAACATATATATATATATATATATGCATATCATTAATTCTTAATTTTATGTTATGCTTACGCTTAACTGTAATTCTGAATGGGACCTATTGCATTATTCTTCCATCTTCATACCGAAGGAGTCAAAAAGTTCCGAGCGCGTCGGCGCTCGTTGCCATTTGCCGCTATCACAGAATGGCGCGGATAAAATCATACATTTTTAAAACTACTTTTAAAGGCTTTGCTTACCAACTTGAAGAAAGGAGATGCTGAAACTGGCCACCGTCGTTGTCCACACATTTTTGATATCTCTTTAGGAAACTATCCATCACTCGCCGTAGTTCACGGCAATTTCCTGGCGGATATTTTGTTTTTATTCTTTCAGGGTGTGGGGTTTATCTTGTACACTTTATGTTTTAGGTTACCCCACACAGAAATCGCAGGAGCTCAGTTTGGGGGTGTTGGCGAATGCAAATAGTTTAGCGACTTTTGGTAACAGTTGGTAACATATGACTGTAGCTTTCAGTTTTTCTTTTGTTTTGTTGGTTGCTAATAAAATGTGCACAGAGTTTGTTACATAAAATGGCCGCCCTTGTAACAAAACTAATGCGTTTGTACTAGACAAAAATAAAGTATCTTTCTTAAAACTGGTTTGATTTCATCCGGAAACATTTGGCGACCGCGACAGGACGAGATGGATAATTTGAAGAAAGAAAGATCGAATTTGAGAAGATTGTTTGCGCGAGCGGCGAACGCATTAGAAGAGAAATTAACGAACAGCAGTTCAACAAGGCACGATATTGCAGCAAGCTTACTAATAATAATTTTGTCCTGAAACACACTTTCAATTGTTCTCATCGAAAGATGAGGTGTTGCAGAGCTTTGTTTAAAAAAGGTAAAATCACGCTCTCTGTCTGTTAATTATCTAAAAAGGGAGGGAGGACAAAATTGTATTTACGTGTGTATGTACGTACGGGCGTCAACTGTTGACTCTTTCTCCGGTAATGGCGTGCCATACACCAAGTTTTTAGTCATGAAGGGTACTTCTTGAACAATATTAGGTTTCCCAGAGCTCCAATAACGATCTCCTTTCATAAAGTTGGTGAGTAAAGCATTTTAAAGTAGTTTTAAAGTTGTATGTAGGTATCTTGTTAATCTACAGCAGGGCTGGGCAACTAGTGCTAAGAGATTGCAGCCTGCTCATGGCCTTGCACTTATAAAATTAAGTTACTTTGTTGTTTCACGACGCTGTCAATTGCCAGGATCACATCAGCGTCGCCGGTGTGCCGGAATTTCGTCCCGCAGGAGTTCTTTTACATGCCAGTAAATCTACTGACATGGAGCTGTCGTTTTTAAACACACTTAAAACCCTCGTGTGTTTAAAAGCGAATCTTCCATGTCAGTAGATTTACTGGTATGTAAAAGAACTCCTGCAGGACGAAATTCCACATAGCGGCGACCTGATATGATACTGGTAATTGGCGACTTCATTAACAAACAAAATATATATTGTACTTTTTTTTAACTATCACTAATGTAAACCAAGCGAGATAACTCCACGGTAACGCATGAGGCTCGCTTTCGGGAGGTCCCGCATTCGATTCTCCTCGCATCGTCACTCTGGTCATAAGCTTTTTTGTGGTTTACCCGAGTCAGTAGGCAAATGCGAGTAATTCCTCTTTTATTATGAATTCCCTTTGCCTTCATTCTGTCTCTCTTTCCCGTTTCAGATGTGCGTGTCAGTCGGTGTTGACAGATGGAAAGATGCTAGTCCTACATTTTTGTGTAGTACGATTTTGTCTATCTCTTACGGTTTACCAGATATGCTAA
Organism: Tenodera sinensis; assembly: GCA_030765045.1. NCBI lineage: Eukaryota > Metazoa > Arthropoda > Insecta > Mantodea > Mantidae > Tenodera > Tenodera sinensis. Next base: position 21,538,289 of record CM060966.1, on the reverse strand, counting down.
AGTTTCCGAGACTATAGAGGGCTTCTGAAGATACTTCCAGAAAATTCAAGAATTCAAGATTTCATGTGCCATAATATATTGTGACGTCGGCCGCAGCGCATCACAAAGGATGGGCAGGCCGAGCTGCCCCGCTCCACTGGCGATACGTGCATCAATAACGTTCAAGGTCAGGGTCCTTCACGCGAGCAAACACTTGACAACAATCACAGCGGCAGAACTAAAATGAATTTTCTAGATCATTCGATAAGTGTCCGGCGGCCGGCGTGTTTGTAGAAGTTCGAGAAAGGTCCGTGTTACGTCATCCTCACTGTATGAGGAGGCGAAGCGACGAGAGGAGTTTGTAGTTACAGATATAAGTTGTCGAACTCAGTCAGCTTTTAGTTTGAGAGAGAGAGAGAGAGAGAGAGAGAGAGAGAGAGAGAGACAGGGAGAGAGTGTGTGTGTGAAAGGTCGTCGTGAGGAAATCGACGCGTCTTGAATGAAGATACCGAAGCAATTAATGAGTGTTGAGTGATTGTATCGACAGACTTAGCTGTTTGAGAGACAGAGAAAGTGAAGAAAGACAGAAAACGCTCAGTCATGGTTACGAGAAGAAAACACCTGTGAGTTGTAATATCAGTAATGATGTAGACTGTTAACCTCAGTAAAAGAGGAGTGTGTTGTTGGGCATTCAGTTAGAAGAAAATAAAGTGAGGGAAAAACTAACTGGACTGGTCTTTTGTCATTTAGTCACACTGGTGTCAGGATTGGAATTCATCGAATTGTCAAATTGTCACAGTGTCTTAAACAATGGTTTTTTAATCAAAATCGTTACAGCTATTTTTAAGAAAATCAGAATTTTCCAAAAATGCTCCATGTAAAGGACAGTCTGTGTGGAAGGATTTTCTTAAAGCCTTCCTTGGAAGATACTGAACTAAAATAGCAAGTTTGGTATTCAAGAACTCTTCGTTTTTGAGTTATTTTGTTTAGGGTCACACACATGGATTTTTTTTCCCCCACAAATTAATTTTTTAGATTCAGGGGGTCCTAAAACATGCCTTTCTGGTGAAATCTCGATATAACATTTTTGGGTAGAATACAATACTTCCCTACTGACTAACTGTACGTACGTAGTAGAAAAAGTAAAAATATTGACAATGAGTTGAATGACACGTGAATTATAATATATGTTCATGACTCATCAGAGACAATGTGTGCTCAGGTGACCGGGAAGAATGAATGTTGAAGATGTGATACGACTGTTTGGACAATGTTTCACTACATTATGAAGATGTATGATGATGATGATGATGATGATGATGATCATCATCATCATTATTATTATTATTATTATTATTATTATTATTATTATTATTATTATTATTATTATTATTATTATTATTATTATTATTATTATTATTATTATTATTATTATTATTATTATTATTATTATTATTATTATTATTATTATTATTATTATTATTATTATTATTATTATTATTATTATTATTATTATTATTATTATTATTATTATTATTATTATTATTATTATCATCATCATTATCATCATCATCATCATCATCATCATTATCATCGTCATCGTCATCATCGTCATTATCTTATTGCCCATTTCCTTGTAGGTGCAAGGGGAATGTGGGAATACAGTAGGCTTTGGGCGATAGTCAAATCTTTTAAGATAGTATATTGCGAAACTCACATAAATAACAAGGAATATCTCCGAAATGATTCACTCCACAAAAAATTCATTTGAACATAAATTGCTTGTTTTAAGATTTGGTCTCTCTCTTGCAGTTTACCATTTATGCAAAAGTCATCAAGAGTAAACAGGACTACATGGGCTATAGCCAGAAAATTCAAAATGTATGTTTCATTTGCCATAAAAATATCTTAAATATATTGCGGTTTAATCAAAATCTTTAGAGCCATTTTCGAGAAAATAAAAATTTGGAAACACTTTGCATGTATAGGTTGCGCGTTTGTTCTTGACGAATGACCTTGAGCAGAAATCCAATGAGTGAGCCTACCCTTAATAAACAGGTCAGCAAATGTTTATGCTACGATAACAGACACCTCTGTTTTCCTCTGTCACGTGTGTGTATACAGTCGGCTGCAGAAGTTTTGTGCGGTACGGATGTATGTATGCATGCAACGAAAATAGCAATTCAGACGAGGGAGAGATGTCGGGAATAGAATAAATGCAAGAAAGTTAAGTGGAAACAGTTATAGAGGTATAGTGTATAATACGTGTGGCTGATATTACTGCAAGTGTCATAAATTGATTTGTAGTGTTGTACTACTTCAGCTCAGAAGCATGCGCGTCATCTCACTGCAGACTGTACCTCCTCTCTCTCGTTCCCGCAAAAGCTGAGTAGAGACTCGCATTCAACCTTTCATATAAAATTTTCATTCGTCAAGAAGTAACGCGCGACCTATAAAGGGTAGTTTAGGGCGAAGGATTTTTTTTCTCAAAATATTTATGTCGCATCCCTGAAAGATATTAAACATAAACACCAATTTTTCGTTTTTGAATTATGCTGTTCACAGTCAGCGTGCGCAAACGTTTTTCAAAACATGCTCTTTTTATTCAGGGGGCCTCAAAACATACTATATTTCCGGTGAAATCTCGAAATCGAATTTTTGGGTGGAATACAACAGTTCCCCTACTTACTAAACGTAGTAGAGAAAGTAAAAACTCATACACTTATATACAACTTGTGCTTGACTACACAAAGCACTGTATTGTTCATTTTTTGCACTTCTATCACTAGCACGATCACTTGCTTTACTGAGCGACATGTTACAAACTTCTACAAATTCCCAGAACTGCACATTATCCACCTGTTCTGTTGCCTGGTCAGAGTAATTAGGGGTGTATTAGGGGAAAAGGAAAGTATAATGGTACGCTTATTCACAAAGGTTATTCGCACTCTGTTAACAGCTCAAAATCTGCTTCAGTTCTGACAAAATATTCGTAAATATAATTGCATATAAATACCGAACGGCTGAAGCTAAAATTACGCTCGTTTTTGGTACATGCTTGCACGACCATTCTGTTTATATCTGCTATAAGTTTTAAAGGTGTAATAAACTATTAATGTCCAAGCGTTAGTCCAGAGCGAGACAAAGCTAGTTTTGACTATAGTCGCCGGGCGGTTGCGCAGAAGACAAATATCCAATCACGTCACAGTCACGTGTTTTCTAGCCAACGAGACGTAGTCTGTTTCAGACAGCGTGTGTGAGAGTATTTGCACAGTTTTACAGTGAAATTAATTCCGAGCATTAACAGTACAGAAGGTGGCAGGAGCAAAGAACGTTGGGTTATTCACAGTCAATCTAGAGAAATGGTGTATAATGTGTATAGATACTTCCTGAGAAAGATGGGAAACAATTGCAGCACAGCACTTCCCCTCTTTCCCCTACATGCGCATTATCTGTCACTGCCATTTTTCCTGACGGCTACTCTAGGCCAGTGATGTCAAGGTCACAGGCCGCCGAGAGCTCCCCTGGGCAACTTGTACATGCTGAGGGCAAAACATGACGTAATACATATCAACACCAGTAGCGTTATCACCCGATACCTGTTTACTTGCAACTTGGCTGCGTCCACGGATAAAACCTTTCTTAGAGTGCGTATATATTATGAATGTTTTCCTTTAGAATTACCTACAAGGATGCACAGCACAGATACAAGTTGGATCTATGAAGGGGAACAATACTTCTCACGCGTAAAAGAAAACTACTTGACAGTTATTCAAGTTGATTAAAATAGTAACATAGTTGCAACTTTCTGATGATTAGGCTGAATTATAGGTATTATTAACCCTACTCTAGCCCTTGGGTTAGCATTCCCGTACTGTGAAGTACACCATTTACGCTCTTCATACCTCTTAAAGATAGACTTTTCAATCCCGGATGTAAAAATGTCAAAATTAATTCTCAAATGAATGATTAAATAAATAAACTAAATAAATAACAGAATAATTATACAGTATTAACAATAGTGTTTTTTATACGAACTTGTATCACATATACCTATTTTATACAAAAAGTAAATGGCAGCTTTGAAATCCTGTCATCCCTTAAACGGATATTCTTATCTATTTTGATTAAACATAAATGACAATATTTACTTGGATTATCTTCAAACAAGTGAAATAACACGAACCATTATTAGTAACAGGAGTTGACGATTTCCTCCAAAATTAAAGGGAAGAACTACAGGTAGGTTGTTTGAAAACTGCTGTCCTTAAAGATACATGTTTTAGTGTTAAGCGTTTGCATAATGAATTTAAGAGAATCTTACTGAACACCTAACTAAAATACCACATGTTACACATTTTTAGGACCAGTCACTTGGCATATTTTTGAATTCACACGCTTTTCAAAATTTGGCTCAATAATATTACAAAGACAGATTCTAAGACTGGATGCCAAATTGCTATCCGAGAGTCTGTTTTTGTGGCGAGTTTTCAGGAGCTATGCAGAAACCCTGTTCACAAAGGTAGGTACTACCATACATTGTCATAGTTTTTGCTGTCTTAGGAATCAAATTTGGGTAACGCCTATTGTCAAGTTTCTGGTAAAATTCAATCAGTGCGTATGAGTATGAATAATTGTCAAATTTCTTTTGAAGGCGACGATCACACTACTTCTAACAGCTCCAGCTGAACTGCTGTATTATTTACTTTATCTATTTCATAATGACTTTGTATGTTGTATTTTTAATGCAAGATACTGGTTGCATATTAGGTAATGAATACTACAACCACAACTTTACAGAGGAATTGTTTTCCCATTCGAAACATGCGAATCCAAATGACTCATGTCTGTGCTCTCGGACGCAGCCATTGCTCTACCTGCATCACACGGAAAACTGGACTGAACTGGTTTCTAACGGTCTGGCCCTCTATGCCCAGGGCACCGCGACTTGCTCTCTCTGTGGCATTGCCACTCGGGGCCACGATTGACACCACTGCTCTAGGCAACGCTGCAGGCCTGTGATTCGCTACAGCCGTGGAACCTCTAAGGGTCATACCAGGAGGTTGGATGCGAACCTAAGGGACCTCTGTGCGTCTTTCAGTGGTTCCTTTGCTTCAGCCGTTCCTTCTGGGAAGTGGTACCCATATGCCTTGGGTCGAGGTGAACGAGGTCTTACCTTGTTATACAAATAGTTATAGTAATCATTAATATAAAACGACGTGAAAGCGGAGTTTATTTATATATGAGTTCTTGGTAATTTAAAGATACCATCTGAACTAGCAACTACAGATTTATTATTCGAGATATCATTGACTCGGACATATCGTAAATTAAATAACTGTCCACTAAATGTTGCATAAGTCCTATGTGTATTTGTGCGAACCTGATCTGCGACTAGAAGCTTATGCAACGCTTAGAAATCGTAATTGGCTGCCCCCGTAGCTCAGCCGGTGGAATATTTGCTGCTGTGTGTGGGTCCCGACTTCGATTACCTACCGTCTGAGGTGCGGGAATTTCTCTCCAGTCAAAGTTATTCCCTGTCTTCCCCAGAGTATGGAAGTGTGATCTAGTGTACAAAACCCAAAGAAAAACCACTGTATACGAGTTAACAACATTGCCGATAGGCAATATATTTAAAAGGTAAAAGGCCGCGGATATAACCACTACAGTTAAATGCAGGGTAAAATAAAACAACTTGTGGTTTCACTAGAACCATAATGGCACCGTGGCGGAGTGGTTAGACCGATCGCCCCACACCAAGTAGCCGGGTTCGATTCCAGGAGGCTGTCTGTGAGATTTGCGATGGACGAAGCGGCGCCTGGGCGGATTTTCTCCAAGTTCTCCGATTTTCCCCTCCATTGATTCCACCTACTGCTCTGTCACCATCTTTCGTTTCTTCAATTTCACATCATCTTTTTCCTCACTCTCATACCATTGCGGTTCATTTTTAAAAATGACAGAAAAGTTAACACTAATAGTAAAGACATTTCGAAAATGATTAATGCCATAGAAAAGGTTCTTTGAAATAAAGATACTTAACTTTTAATGCAATAAGTTTTTGTCTATATCTTAACGTTGCAAAATTTTGCAAATTCCTGCCGAATGAACGGTTTCACAGGCTGTTTCTAGAAAATAAAAATTACCTTTTATTTGCTACATCGGTCTTAAATGCTATTTCAATCAAACTGCTAGTTATTTTCATAAAGTAAAAAATATTGAAAAAGTCCCATGGTTAGTTTGGAGTTGGAGGATTTTGTTGAAAATCTTCGTATCGCAACTTTGGAAGATACTGAACTTAAATGCCATGTTTGGTATTTATATAAATTAATTTTCGTTCTTGAGTTATACTATTCACAGACACACATTCCATTTTTGGATCCAGTAGTGTCAAAACATGAATTTCCGATGTAACCTCGATACTGAGTTTTTGGGTAGAATACAATAACTCTTATCTACTATTGGTAGGTAGGAAAGAAAGAAACACATTAAAAACAAAAACAAACAATGCTGCACTCACATGACTTTCTCTACTCTTGCACTAACTGTTCTTACAAACTTTTATTCCTCTATCTTCATGTTAATCGAGATAAACATTTGTAGCAATTATCTTATTGCTAATTTCCTTGTAGGTGCAAGGGGAATATGGGAATACAGTAGGCTTTGAGCGATAGTCAGATCTTTCAAAGCTGATTGCTCTGTGAAGACTCTCTTTGCCCGGCCAAGAGATAAAAAAGTGAATAACGACCTTGCATTTGAGAAAAGTCTTAAGTATTGCAAAACTCACACCAAAAACAAGGAATATCTCAGAAATGGTTCACTCTACAAAAAATGAATTTGCAAATAACGTGTGTTTTAAGGAGACTTACATTTTTTTGTTTTCTCTACTATGTATAGTAAGTAGAGGAAGTATTGTCTTTACCCCAAAAACTCGATGTCAAGATTTCGCTGGAAATATATGTTTTGAGGCCCTCCGAATAAAAAAAGCATGTTTAGAAAAAGGTCCGTGTGTGTGTAGGTCTGTCAGTCTGTGGACAGCATAACTCAAAAATGTAAAGCCGGTTAAAAACCAAAGTTGGTATTTAGTTTAATGTCTTTTAAGAACGGGACACAAAGATTCTGAGGAAAATTCCTTAACCCTAAACTACCCTTTACATGGAAAAGTTTTGATATTCTCGAAAATGGCACTAACGATTTTGATTAAAATGCCATATGCTTACAATATTTTTATGACAAATGAAATGCATGTTTTGAGTTTGTTCGATTAACCTTAAAATAAGCAATAACTGATGTATTAATTAAGCGGGGTGCGATTCCCCGCCGAGGAGGTATCTTTTATGCTGTAGTTTTACTTCTGTAGATACAGTATGTTGGTGTGCGCCTCCTATACACACAAGTCCTCGGTAGTATAGTGGTCAGTATCCCCGCCTGTCACGCGGGAGACCGGGGTTCGATTCCCCGCCGGGGAGGTAGCTTTTATGCTGTAGTTTTACTTCTGTAGATACAGTATGTTGGTGTGCACCTCCTATACACACAAGTCCTCGGTAGTATAGTGGTCAGTATCCCCGCCTGTCACGCGGGAGACCGGGGTTCGATTCCCCGCCGGGGAGGTATCTTTTATGCTGTAGTTTTACTTCTGTAGATGCAGTATGTTGGTGTGCGCCTCCTATACACACAAGTCCTCGGTAGTATAGTGGTCAGTATCCCCGCCTGTCACGCGGGAGACCGGGGTTCGATTCCCCGCCGGGGAAGTATCTCTTATGCTGTAGTTTTACTTCTGTAGATACAGTATGTTGGTGTGCGCCTCCTATACACACAAGTCCTCGGTAGTATAGTGGTCAGTATCCCCGCCTGTCACGCGGGAGACCGGGGTTCGATTCCCCGCCGGGGAGGTATCTTTTATGCTGAGTTTTACTTCTGTAGATACAGTATGTTGGTGTGCGCCTCCTATACACACAAGTCCTCGGTAGTATAGTGGTCAGTATCCCCGCCTGTCACGCGGGAGACCGGGGTTCGATTCCCCGCCGGAGAGGTATCTTTTATGCTGTAGTTTTACTTCTGTAGATGCAGTATGTTGGTGTGCGCCTCCTATACACACAAGTCCTCGGTAGTATAGTGGTCAGTATCCCCGCCTGTCACGCGGGAGACCGGGGTTCGATTCCCCGCCGGGGAGGTAACTTTTATGCTGTAGTTTTACTTCTGTAGATGCAGTATGTTGGTGTGCGCCTCCTATACACACAAGTCCTCGGTAGTATAGTGGTCAGTATCCCCGCCTGTCACGCGGGAGACCGGGGTTCGATTCCCCGCAGGGGAGGTAACTTTTATGCTGTACTTTTACTTCTGTAGATGCAGTATGTTGGTGTGTGCCTTCTATACACACAAGTCCTCGGTAGTATAGTGGTCAGTATCCCCGCCTGTCACGCGGGAGACCGGGGTTCGATTCCCCGCCGGGGAGGTAACTTTTATGCTGTACTTTTACTTCTGTAGATGCAGTATGTTGGTGTGCGCCTCCTATACACACAAGTCCTCGGTAGTATAGTGGTCAGTATCCCCGCCTGTCACGCGGGAGACCGGGGTTCGATTCCCCGCCGGGGAGGTATCTTTTATGCTGTAGTTTTACTTCTGTAGATACAGTATGTTGGTGTGCGCCTCCTATACACACAAGTCCTCGGTAGTATAGTGGTCAGTATCCCCGCCTGTCACGCGGGAGACCGGGGTTCGATTCCCCGCCGGGGAGGTATCTCTTATGCTGTAGTTTTACTTCTGTAGATACAGTATGTTGGTGTGCGCCTCCTATACACACAAGTCCTCGGTAGTATAGTGGTCAGTATCCCCGCCTGTCACGCGGGAGACCGGGGTTCGATTCCCCGCCGGGGAGGTATCTTTTATGCTGAGTTTTACTTCTGTAGATACAGTATGTTGGTGTGCGCCTCCTATACACACAAGTCCTCGGTAGTATAGTGGTCAGTATCCCCGCCTGTCACGCGGGAGACCGGGGTTCGATTCCCCGCCGGGGAGGTATCTTTTATGCTGTAGTTTTGCTTCTGTAGCTACAGTATGTTGGTGTGCGCCTGCTATACACACAAGTCCTCGGTAGTATAGTGGTCAGTATCCCCGCCTGTCACGCGGGAGACCGGGGTTCGATTCCCCGCCGGGGAGGTATCTTTTATGCTGTAGTTTTACTTCTGTAGATACAGTATGTTGGTGTGCACCTCCTATACACACAAGTCCTCGGTGGTATAGTGGTCAGTATCCCCGCCTGTCACGAGGGAGACCGGGGTTCGATTCCCCGCCGGGGAGGTATCTTTTATGCTGTAGTTTTATTTCTGTAGATACAGTATGTTGGTGTGCGCCTCCTATACACATAAGTCCTCGGTAGTATAGTGGTCAGTATCCCCGCCTGTCACGCGGGAGACCGGGGTTCGATTCCCCGCCGGGGAGGTATCTTTTATGCTGTAGTTTTGCTTCTGTAGATACAGTATGTTGGTGTGCGTCTCCTATACACACAGGTCCTCGGTAGTATAGTGGTCAGTATCCCCGCCTGTCACGCGGGAGACCGGGGTTCGATTCCCCGCCGGGGAGGTATCTTTTATGCTGTAGTTTTGCTGCTGTAGATACAGTATGTTGGTGTGCGTCTCCTATACACACAAGTCCTCGGTAGTATAGTGGTCAGTAAAGCCCGGATTTTTATGTAATATCAAGGTGCGAAATATGTACATATTTATGTAACAAAAACATCAAAATATGTAATGAAATATGTAATATCAACAAAATATGTAAAATTTTGTAATAATCTAAATGCTAAGATTTCCACCTCAAATCTAAATGCACACTGCAAATTACTCAGAATTGTGTAATTTTATGGGTCTGTAAGTACATAAATTAATTACAATGAGTTTAAATTGACTAAATATAGAATTAATTATAGAGAAAATGTTTTGTTTTATGCAGAATTTACCTAAAATTTATTTTCAAGAAGGTAATCACGAAATAAAAAATGTGTTTTGGATTATTTATTAAAATTACTCATTTCACATAATTATTTTACTTAAATTTTAGACGGTAAAGCAATGTTGAAATACTGAAACAATTTATCAATGAGTGAAACAATCAGTTCAAAATATTTAACTTTTATAATGAGGATGCATTTTCAGTTTTCTATCTCTTGACATACAATGAACAACGAGGCATTTTCATTTTGAGTCTTTTGCTTCTTTCAACGTACAGTGAATAACCATATACTTTCAGGGGTCATTGTTTGTCTCCTATCGGATAAAATGTTCTTCTCTCCACGTCACACGAAGTAACAAGAACATATTTTAGCATAGCAATCTGATTTGCAGAGAATTGTTTTGGTAAATCGACAGTCACCATTTAGCACTTTAGACACGGACACAAGCGTAGAGTACCCTGGGTTCCTGTTTAGCACAGTTTTGAATTTTTCACCTACCTTCCTTCCTGCAACTACACTAAGCTTCTGTGATGCACGTTCCATTAAATCCATAGATTCGTGAAGAAGGGAACCCGATGTTCCCAACTGCTTGATGGTACTAGGCAACCAGCCGAAGTTACTTTTGATGTAAGCACAGGAGCTTGCCACTACCCCATCTTGTAAGTACTGACTCAGGAGGCAAAGGGACATGTTGGAGATGATTTTTATAGCACAGAATTTTGTGCGGTGCGTTCACGAAGACCTTTTTTGTTGCTGATATCAACTTATTCACACAGGAAAAATTACTTCTTACTATTTCAGCAACATGTTGCAATGCATTGGCCAAGCAGGTAAATTCCGGTAGAAAACCTTAAGGGCAGTAGCAGCTTTAATCATGTAGTACGCTGCGGCATCTGAATACATAATTAAAACCTTTTACTCACACAATCCACAGAATCTTCATCCCATCATTTACAAATCTTGCAACTGTAGAATTATTTGTTTGTTCTGAAACCTTGCAATAGATTAGAAATGGTTTTGCTGGATTTTCGGAATCTAGTTTTCCTTCTACTAGATTTGCTATGTACCGACCCATGTCATCAGCGGCAAACCAAATAAAGGAGTCTCCAATTTCATTCCGTATATGAGCAACTACTTCTCCATAACACACATAAGGATACTTTTTCCTTAGAGTAGATTCTTCAGGAATAACTTTCTTGCAATGTTTTTCTAGAAAGGAGTTAAATTGAGTAATTTGAAGTTTATACTACGGAATATTAGCTGCAACCATTGCACTGCACAAGTCTTTAAAAATAATTTCCGGACGGTTCCTGTTGCATTTGTGTCAACAGAACTTACTTTCTAGAAGACTGTAGGTGTTTGTTGCGTATGTGAAGAGCACTTTTGATATGTTGTTCCAATTGAGATTTCACGGAACAGCCAATTCTTTTACCTCATGCTTGACAGACGATTACTTTTCCGTCGGTTGTAAAGGCGCTATCTAATTTCACTCATGAATTCAACTTGCAGGATAGCGAGGACGCAACTGGTGCCATTTTACTAAGACTTGCAAGAAACTAACTGCAGTATTATCGCCTCGCTATATTGAAGGTTGTCCAGCGGCTCACTTTGTTTCCTCGCAGCTATTATATTAGAAGATGGCGACTACCGCGACAATGGTAACAATGGTAACAATCAATTTCTCCAGTCCTTGTAAATGCCCAAAGCGCTACGAGAAACGTGTCACTGGAGGTCAACATTGTCGAGCCGCACCTGCTTTGATATAAACGGACAACAATCAGAACGAGGCAAGGCGGTTATTATCGCATTCTTAATTTAACTTGCATCCTGTTTCGCAGATTGATTTTTGTTGCTTTCAGCAAAACTTGTGAAAACAGTAGTTTATGTGACTAAAATATTTTTTAAAAATAGTAAAACTGTAACGAAACCCAGAAAATATGTAAGTTTTATGTAACATCGTTAAAATATGTAGAAACGTGCAAAATATGTAAAAATATGTAAAATAAAAATTTGTAAGGGAGTCCCAAATGACGTAGTTCGCCAACATTTTTACTTCTCATTGAAATATTATGCAGGATTTAAAATATGCAATTACATAAAAATCCGGACTCTAATGGTCAGTATCCCCGCCTGTCACGCGGGAGACCGGGGTTCGATTCCCCGCCGGGGAGGTAGCTTTTATGCTGTAGTTTTACTTCTGTAGATATAGTATGTTGGTGTGCACCTCTCAGGCACACAAGTCCTCGGTAGTATAGTGGTCAGTATCCCCGCCTGTCACGCGGGAGACCGGGGTTCGATTCCCCGCCGGGGAGGTATCTTTTATGCTGTAGTTTTACTTCTGTACATACAGTATGTTGGTGTGCACCTCTCAGACACACAAGTCCTCGGTAGTATAGTGGTCAGTATCCCCGCCTGTCACGCGGGAGACCGGGGTTCGATTCCCCGCCGGGGAGGTATCTTTTATGCTGTAGTTTTACTTCTGTAGATACATTATGTTGGTGTGCACCACCTAGTCACACAAGTCCTCGGTAGTATAGTGGTCAGTATCCCCGCCTGTCACGCGGGAGACCGGGGTTCGATTCCGCGCCGGGGAGGTATCTTTTATGGTGTAGTTTTACTTCTGTAGATACATTATGTTGGTGTGCACCACCTAGTCACACAAGTCCTCGGTAGTATAGTGGTCAGTATCCCCGCCTGTCACGCGGGAGACCGGGGTTCGATTCCCCGACGGGGAGGTATCTTTTATGCTGTAGTTTTACTTCTGTAGATATAGTATGTTGGTGTGCACCTCTCAGGCACACAAGTCCTCGGTAGTATAGTGGTCAGTATCCCCGCCTGTCACGCGGGAGACCGGGGTTCGATTCCCCGACGGGGAGGTATCTTTTATGCTGTAGTTTTACTTCTGTAGATGCAGTATGTTGGTGTGCACCTCTCAGGCACACAAGTCCTCGGTAGTATAGTGGTCAGTATCCCCGCCTGTCACGCGGGAGACCGGGGTTCGATTCCCCGCCGGGGAGGTATCTTTTAAGCTGTAGTTTTACTTCTGTAGATACAGTATGTTGGTGTGCGCCTCCTATACACACAAGTCCTCGGTAGTATAGTGGTCAGTATCCCCGCCTGTCACGCGGGAGACCGGGGTTCGATTCCCCGCCGGGGAGGTATCTTTTATGGTGTAGTTTTACTTCTGTAGATGCAGTATGTTGGTGTGCACCTCTCAGACACACAAGTCCTCGGTAGTATAGTGGATAGTATCCCCGCCTGTCACGCGGGAGACCGGGGTTCGATTCCCCGCCGGGGAGGTATCTTTTATGCTGTAGTTTTACTTCTGTAGATACAGTATGTTGGTGTGCACCAGCTATTCACACAATTCCTCGGTAGTATAGTGGTTAGTATCCCCGCCTGTCACGCGGGAGACCGGGGTTCGATTCCCCGCCGGGGAGGTATCTTTTATGCTGTAGTTTTACTTCTGTAGATACAGTATGTTGGTGTGCACCTCTCAGACACACAAGTTCTCGGTAGTATAGTGGTCAGTATCCCCGCCTGTCACGCGGGAGACCGGGGTTCGATTCCCCGCCGGGGAGGTATCTTTTATGGTGTAGTTTTACTTCTGTAGATACATTATGTTGGTGTGCACCACCTAGTCACACAAGTCCTCGGTAGTATAGTGGTCAGTATCCCCGCCTGTCACGCGGGAGACCGGGGTTCGATTCCCCGCCGGGGAGGTATCTTTTATGCTGTAGTTTTACTTCTGTAGATAAAGTATGTTTGTGTGTGGCTCCTAAAGAAGCAAGTGCTTGGCAATGTTTCCCGTACTGGATTAGGAGAAATAAGTGTTTTTGTAATATGCTGGTCACCAATGTTTGAAATCAAATATCAATACATTGTCGATGTGTTTTGTTGAGAACTTATGAGAAACTTTAGCAATGTTACTCCTGTGGCAGATAAGTCATCGCGACGTCTCATAATTTGTTAAAAACACCAAAATACCTTTGACAAAAGGGCTATACATCCTTCGATTTTTGTATTCTCCCAGTGCACACCTAAGCCAGACTAAAGCAAATCATTATAACCTATTTTGGCCAGGGCAGTCGTCAGAAAGCATATTAAGATCTGTCATTGCTTGTGGGATGTGGTTTGGAATGGAATGAAGCAGAAAATAACACACTTGATTGGCACCTTTCTTGTCCTGGCCTCCATGACATAACTAAGTTGATGTTTCTTTGGAGTTGTAGATCCCAAAAATGTTTACCCAAGGCTGTGTCACATAGAAAATTTCCTAGACAAGAACGTTGGGAAGTAACATATTTTGTGTATAATCAAAAGTTAAATCAAATGAGTTTATGATCTATGTTACAAACTTCGGGGATTTCTTCTATTTTTCTATAAAACTTTGGATCTTCTACGATGCACTGTAAGTGCTACTACTGCTACTCACTTATGATAAGCAGGTAAGTGAGGACTACGTGTCCTGTTTGATAACTCTTCATAGGCAGAGCATATATAAACTTTTGGTCGGCCAAGTTCTTGATTAAAATCGTCTTTGAATAAATTCAACTGACACATTTTACTTTTGGATCAGCATGTTTGTTTAGGAACTTTTAGTGCATCTGTTTTACACCTAATCTAGCATCCAAATAATGCTATTCTTTACGTGAATGGTGCATTATTTTCTTTGGAAGGTAATATGACAGTAGGTTCTTGGCAATTCTCCCCTGGTATAACATTACAGCTTTCCCCATGCACCAATAAAAGACAGTCTACGGACTCTGGCCATGGAAATTGATAAGAACCTTTCGTGCATAGGATAAAGACGGGACAAGCGGACAGGCTAAGGACATTTTTTTTCAAAATGAAGGCCATACTTAATACTGTAGAACCATAAGCTGTTTTTAATCTCTGCACACATAACATGGCACCAGTTTGCCTCTTCCTTGTAACATTGTTGACATTCCTTGTAGATTCCTCTTCCTCATAGGCAAGCTCCTAACTTTTCTGGCTTTCGTTGCTGCTGTCTTTACCTTCTCAGTGCGAGCAGTTTTCTAACTTACACATCATAAATTCTGAACTTGTTACAACTTCAGATTTACTGGATTTCCTTTTCATTTCTGGTTTACTTTTAATATCCAAGGAAGTTGTTGGAGGAGTTGGTGGTTCAAAGGTTGTCGAGGGTATAAGAGCTTACGTTTGACCTTCTTGTGTTGTTCCCATTATTTGGTTTGCCTACTGAATATTCTCCAAGAGAGCTTGATTCTGAGATTGAAGAACCTAGTTTTCAAAACCAGGTTCTCTATGTGAAAATGAACACGGTACTGGATTTAACTTCAGTAAATATGACGCCAATCATTATTTAGATATGATTTCACGCCTATAGATGTTTTAAAATTTGTATTTAATTAATTGCGAGAGGAAAAATACGCTGTCCTTTTGCCCTACTCGAGCCGTATCCGTCTGTGCGCAGTGCGGTCAAACAGAAAATAACTCAGAACACAGGCTGTAGGCATTTACTCCATTAAGCTTCGTCACCGATAGATGGATAGATACACATGTCGCCACATGAGTATCTAGAACATCCTTTTACCCTTCGTTTTCCATAAAAACCTTATGTGCAACGGATGGAATCCTGCAGTTCAAGTAACTAGTTCTTACATGCTTCGTTTCGATTGCTGGATTGTAAATTTCGTTTGAGATAAGCACAGATTCTGTTCACAATATGACGACACAACGCACGGACTCTCAATATACAGAAGTAACAATATCTTTCTGTACCTGATTACCCTCCCCTTATGTAGAACTTACAGCCTGTAGGGCTTACAAGACAGTGCCCAGGGTTAGACGCCTGTCGGGGAGCACAGGAACCTCTGGACCGGACACAGTGAAGACCTGGAAGCGGGTGGCCAGCCAAGCAACAAGGTATGATAGTGAGGAAGAGGATGATATAAAATGCAAGCGAAATCGATGATTGAAAAACGTGAATGGAGCAAATGTGGAATGAGCGGCGGGAGAAACCGGAGAATTCGGAGAAAACCCTCTCAGATGCCGCTTCGTCCACCACGAATACCACATGCGGGTCCCTGGGATCGAACCCGAGTCGCCTAGGTGGTAGGCGAGAGCTTAGTAACAATATGGGTAAGAAAATTACACCAAATATTCTTAGCAAGTGTCCTTTTGCCCGATCCTTACCCTGCCTGAGTACTTTCGTTGTTATTATGATGTAACTACAGTTTTACCTATCTTGCATTTGGATCCTCCTTTATTGGTTTCCTTGTTTTGACCTTCTCTGTTTGAAACAACCTACATATCCTACTGATTTTTGTTTTGAAATTAATAATTAAGATCAGAAACGACGCCCATCTATGTTTCCTCGCTGAAACGAGAGAAGCATCCTTACTGCATCTGTGAAACAAATGCACTATGAAATAAGCTATGGCTCAGGTACTTACTGTGAACTTCAAATGTCTATTTATCACCGTGAATCTGTAAACTAAATTTTGGGAAAGAGCACTGTTAATTAGGAGTTAAAGGCGCTAATATAATCTTACTAGAAATATGGATAAGACGCAATAATGTAAAAGAATAACTTTCAATTGCGTGCAATCGGTTCCTACTTTACCAGAAGGAATTGTTTGCCAACTTTTATATTCCACGACTTTTGAGATACGTAGGTATAACTTTTCTCGGGTATATTTTTTAACATAGTTAATTTTATTACTCTATAAGTGTATTACTGTGGAGCTAATACAGAAGTATTGTATACAACACATATTAAGAGGTTACAATTCAACAACTGTTCTCAAATGAGTTTAAATTAAATGTTATTCTCGGCATTGTCGGTGTGGCGTTTTCTTTTTAATCTTCGATGTTATCGATGTGGTAGGGCATGTAGAGGAATCTCATTAATAGACTGTTGGGATAGTTGATGAATGATTTGTTAGGAGAGTGAAATAGCAGTGAACAGTTGAAGCTACCGTTGGTACAGCAAGATCAGAATGTAGTGTAAATTGTTCTGATATTTATAAAATTCTCAATATGTTTTATTTTCTTCTTTCCTTTTGCAATGTCCTCTGAATTTGGGATTTCAGTATTGGACTCCATATTGCGAATGTCTACAATGAAAGCAACAATAACTACGTTTCCATGTGGAATTGAAGTCATTTGAGTCCAATCCCATACTGAATACGATGCCCGTTTCCACGTATGAGATCTATCTGAATATGCAAGGCTCCAGAAGAAATAGTTTAAGCTTTTATTTTGGTCGACTTCGTTTATGTTGGTGAGCCTGTAAAATATATGTTGGTTTGTATTTCTGCCTATTTCAAGCAGGTTTTGAGGTTAGTGAATGTCTTTCAGAACAATACTTTGTGGGATTATAGAAACAATAAAAGTGGTTCTGTTATTACATCAGTTTCGCTAAGAAAACAAAACGAAGTGTGTGCAGCGTGTTTCAATGAGTACAATAAAAATATCTTTGGCGTATTCACATCGATTTGAATACGGCAGGTGTTTTCATGCAACAAAATTTCGATCCGATCCGACTTTCTATGAGGATCGGGAGGATCGGATCCAGTGCTCAGTACCATCTGAATCCGCATTTCTACATACTATTCACTCCGGAATGAGGACTCAAATCGATTTCAATTTCCCATGGAAATGCAGTCAATGAGAAATGTGTGCCGTATCATCCCTTCCTGGTTACATTTCGGGCAACCTAACGCATTTAATTTCAATCCTTGCATAAAGGGCATGAGTTCAAGGCACACAACTTTGTGTACTGAGTAAGAATTTTCGAGCTCTGTCATAACTGATAATAGCTATAGTGATAACTAGGGGGCGAACCTTCACACAAGGAACGAAAGGTTGCGGAGTTTGGACTGTAGGAAGTGGGTGGGGGTCAGCTTGTCACATACACTCGACGCACAAACGTTGTAGATAAAGTTGTTACATAACTTACATTCAATGCTGTCACCATTTGCAGTAAAATATTCACTCCCAATTTTTTGTGCAAGTTCAGCAATGCGCGAACATTTTGATTTTCGTGCTGCAGGCGGCGTCAGGGCGGGTTTTCCCCAGGTTATACGGTTTCCCCCGACACTCATTCCACCCATTGCTCCATTATCATCTTTCCAATCATCGATTTCTCCTACATTTCATACCACTCTCTTCCTCACTATCATACCTGGTGCTTAGCTGTCGCTCCGGTCTTCACTCTGGTACATAGGTCCCTGTGCTTCCCGACAGGCGTCTGGCCCTAGGCACTGACTTGTAAGTCCTAGGAGGTGTAAGTTCTACATAAGGGGAGGGTATTTAGGTAAAGAAGCAGATATGATATTGGAAATTGAAATCGTGTCTGAATTGCTAAACTAGGTTACCTTAAATTGTTGTTAAAAGGGGAAATACCTCTAATAAAGTGTGTTCAAGTTTGTTAATCAAGGAAAAAGCCGCTTTGCAGAGCTGTCTGAGCTGCAATGCAAGGCAATACCTCAGCAAGAGGAACAGCTGCAATGAGTCGCCACGACAATTACCTTGTCTGCCTAACCACATATCACTTTTATGAGCGGAATTCTTCAGAGAACGTTTATTTTATCTCTGAATTTACTTCTCTTACCTTCAACATAATGCATAGCCCATTGTCGCAAACTCTCGTAAAAATAAAATTTCCCCAGACACGTGTAGTTGCTGCAACTTCAAGACAAAGATTATTCGGATGGCATGCACAGAAATATAAACGACAATGTACGACAATGAAAATGGACAGACTTCTTGTCACAAATGCGAGGAGAAAACTAATGTCTCCGTGAAATTTGATTTATTTTTAGCTCTCGTTTGCCATCTTTGTAGCTTTAACAAAGCCCGACACTATCATATCCTGTAAATTCTGGACATAACGAACCGCATTCACTACAGCTAGAAGAGCACCTCTGCAATGTTGCCAATTTGAACTTGCATGCCCAAAAACAGACATCATTTGAATGGCATTGAAGGTGATAAGATGTGTAACTAAGACAGAAATTGAGTTTTACATACGAATGCACATCAGGAAGTTATCACTAGCGGAGGTGAAGTAATTTATTTACAATATAAAAGCATAACAATCAAGAAAATAAGAGTAGAGCAAGAAAAAGAAGAGAGTGAATGTAAACATAGTTCTTAAATGAACCAACATTCCCATAATTATGCTTATTAATTATAAGAAACTACGATATAACGCTCGGATTGACAGGCTATTTGTGTGTCCGACAGACCATAACATGTGGAACAGACTATCAATAAACTCAGCTGCATGTTGGAAACATTGACTTGTGTAAACCACACTGCAACACGACGTGGCACTTTGAGATATTCTGCTCTCCTAATGCGCTCAGTCATTTTTACTTTCCCAACTACGTATAATAAGTAGATGAAGTATTGTATTCCACCCAAACATTTGATGTCGAGATTTCACTGGAAATATTTTTTGAGGCCCCCTGATTCCCCCCAAATAATTATTAGAAAAAATGTCCGCGCGCGCGCGCGCGTGTGTGTGTGTGTTTGTGTGTGTGTGTGTGTGTGTGTGTGTGTGTGTGTGTGTGTGTGTGTGTGTGTGTGTGTGTGAACAGCATAACTCAAAAACGAAAAGTCGGTTAAAAAACAAAGTTGATATTTATGTTTAATTTCTTTCAAGGGTGGGACACGAAGATTTTTGAAGAAAATTCCTCTAACCTAAACTACCCTTTACATAGAAATTTTTGATTTTCTTGAAAATGGCTCTAACGATTTTGATTAAAATGCCATATGATAGAGACATTTTTATGGCAAACGAAATATATATTTTGAATTTTCTGGCTATAGCCTATGTAGTCCTCTTCACTCTGGGTGAATTTTGCATAACTGGTAAACCATAAGGGATAGACCAAATCTTATTTTACAAAAATGTAGATCTTGAGAAAACACACGATTTATGTCCAAATAATGTTTTTCTTTTGTAGATTGAACCATTTCGGAGATATACCTTTTTATGTGTGTGAGTTTTGGAAAACAAACTTTCGTCAAATAGAATATCGTGATTCATTTTTTTATATCTTAGCCATGCAAAGAGAAAGGAATCTCAAACTTTTAAAAGATTTAATTATCGCTCAAATCCGACTGTAATCCAATATTCCCCTTGTACCTACAAGAAAATAATAAGATAATGACTGAAAATGTTTATCTCAGCTTATATAAAAGCATAAGGGCTTGTAAGAAGGTCTGTACTAGAGCAGATAAAGTTATGTGAGTGCAACACATCAGCCTTTTTCCATGGCTGTACAAATTACAGGCTACTTACAACTTTGAAAAAATGAATCACGATCTCATTTAACGAAAGTTTGTTTTCCAAAACTCACAAATAAGAAGGAATGTTTCCCAAATGGTTCACTCTACAAAAAGAGAAACATTTATTTAGACATAAATTGTGTGTTTTAGCAAGATCTACATTTTTTTTGTAGTGAGATTTGGTCTATCTCTTGCGATTTACCAGTTACCTACGAGCAAAAGCCACCCAGAGTAAACAGGATTACATAGGCTATAGCCAGAAAATTCAACATGTGCATTTTGTTTGCCATAAAAATATCTCAATGCATTTTAATCAAAATCGTAAGAGCAATTTTAGAGAAAATCTAAATTTTCAAAAAATTTTCATGTAAAGGGTAGTTTAGGAAGGAGGAATTTTCTTGAAAATCTTCGTGACCCATTCTTAAAAGACATTAAATTTAAATACCAACCTTGCTTTTTAACCGACTTTTCGTTTTTGAGTTATAGTGTCCAGATTGACAGGTTGACAGACTGATAGACTGACATGCAGACACGCACACACACGGACCTTTTTCTAAAAATGCTGTTTTTGGATTCAGGGAGCCTCAAAACATATATTTCCGGTGAAATCTTGACATCGAATTTTTGGGTGGAATGCAATACTTCCTCTACTTACTATACGTAGTAGAGAAAGTAATATACGAATACAATGCCAGGTCAGACATTACATTAAATAGTATACACCGATCAAAAGAACAAATTAAGTACTAAATCTTACTCTAAGTTCCATTTATGTGGTAATAATTGAATAAAGGTATCTCAAATGCTAGAGCTAATTTTATACTGTTTCCTGATTTACCCTTCGTTGTGTGCGGCTGTTATTAAGCTGAATGTATTATATAACAATTAGTAGAAACTTGTTTTGGTATTTCCTCCCCAAAAGGCTCTGTCTCAAAATCAAGAGTAACGAGCTAATTATCTGTGCACCAAATTTTAACGTGTCTGTCACACTGATTCACGTAATAACATATATCTAATGACCTGATGGAAGTCACATCTATTTATGTATGAAAGCCATAGAGTGTATAATATCTAATGACTTCTCTATGAGGACACTGCTAAGCTGTCGACCATTAATAAGTTATGGTGACTTACTAACCTTCATGTTCACACAGTATACCAGGATGAAAGGTACTGCTTCAGCCAGGGATTCCACATGATGAGTGCAACAAATGTGTCTAGTATAATTATTACCATTTCACCAAAAAAAAAAAAAAAAAAAAAAAAAAAAAAAAAAAAAAAAAATTGTGTCAAATATTATGAAGTCATCCAGCTTCTTGACGAATGAATATAAATAGTTTATTATTTCGCTAACTATGGCGCAAATATTGTGTGAACAACGCTGTAATGCATTTCTACCTTAATTCGAATGAATTTAGTCACAATTTAATGCTAAAATGCAAAGTTTAATTTCTAACAGAGATTTGGCAACGTAGCTTTAACATTAAATTGTGACTAAATTCATTTGAATTGAAATAAAAATACATTACAGCATTGTTCATACATTATTTGGGCGACCTTAGTAAAATAATAACCCATTTATATCCAGTGAATAGAGACAAGTATGTATAACTAAGTGTAGTCTGTGAAGATGTTTCTTGTAATGGCGAAATTTCTACCAACCAAGTCCAACCCAATCCGAACAACTCCCTTGTCGGAGGTGCTGGAAAGTTCGGCCAGAAGTACCACGGGTGCTCAGAGTCCGCAGCGCTCGTACCACAGCAGCTGAAGTGGTCAGAACTACTACCCCTTATGGCAACAGCCAACCCCCACCACTCACTCTTCCGGCGTTTCCTTTCGACTCTCGTTCAAGATACTGTAGAATTACAACTGAAACAGAACTAGTCACATGTGACGTACGAACTCCAGACCCGGTCGGTCCTTTCCAGCCCTGAACACACCTGAACATTCTCTTTTAAAGCTCTTCTTTCTTATAACAATACTCCCTTCATAAATTATGTATGAAAAATTATACAGGTGCAAATAAAATTGTTATACTAAGTTCAGTCTTAGGTTTGTCCGCGTCAAAACAAACCCATGTGACCAGTGCACCGTGGTACAACACGGTAGCAATGCGCGCAGGGAAGTAGTCCCATCCTAGTAATCTGAGTTTTAGAATGAATTTATCGTTAAATGATGCAATATTCTACACAAATACCTAAGATGTTAATTAACGCTGATGTATACTGATAAACAGAAATACAAGTCCCAACATGCAACTCGTGGAATTACCTGATATTCGAGTATTGTTTACAGCAGCAGTTCAAGGCAACTAGAATAGAGGCAGCACTTGCTATTTAGAATCATGGCGGACGGCCGCGGTGAATTTGCTATTGCGTCTTCGTCGACTTATGTTGTAAAGCATAACACGGGAAAACCATTGACTAGTGGTGAAAAAACAATAGTGTTGAACGTGTATTATAAATTGTGTGAGAAATATCCAACTGTCCCCATCAAAGAAGTAGTGAAATTAACTTCTGAGTTCACCGGTTTTTCGAGTACCAGTATAAACAGTGCTCGCAAAGAAAAGCAACAATTATGACATGTACATCGTTTATTTTGTTGTGACTATCAATCTTATCGTCTCTAGTTACATGTTAGTCACTCTTTAAATTGATGAAATAAGGGATTGTTTCCTTTCTGTTACGTATCGCATGCACTCACCACATGGTTGTGACAGTATTTCTGGCGCGAATGGCGGAAGGATACATTATAACTGTGCACTGGCCACCTGGGTTCAGTTTCGCGCGGATCAACCTTAGAATGAATAGATAGTAGACATAATACCGTTATAATAAAATACAAAGTGTTTGTTTTTAGAATCATGGACTCTTATGTATTGATTTTTTGTGATGTTTGGTTTAAGCGTACTAAATTTTAACATGGTGGCACCAGATACCAGCCGCTCCCTCTCCTTCCTTGCTCTCTACGTCCCACCCTCCATACTGCACCTCACTCGTGACGCCCGTTGTGGGCAGAGGGGGGGGGGCGCCGCGACCTTGCATGACCCCTATTGTGCCACGGAGTTTAGTTTTAGTTCTTCCATCCATCCGTCTGTCCGTTCATATATCCCTCCATTCTTCCGTCTGTTTCATCCATAGTTTTGCTCTTCATCTTTGTTCTCCTTTTCTCTCGAAACAGGTCCAATAGTCCAGCCTTGCAGAATAAGAACAACATTAAACATTTTAATTAAATTCATTTCTTATTTCTGAGTGTTAGATTACAAAAGTGAAATTAAATATTATCTCTTCACTGCTTCATAATTGTTGCCTCAAAGATAACTTTTCCCTTTATTTCTTCATAACGCTACCCATAAATAGTTCTTCTAGGCACCACCTACTCAATACTGTGTGCTACTGATTCTACCAGAAGTATACATTGGCAACGAATAATTTTTGGTTAATACAACAGCCACTGAGTGTTCATGTTAGTTCAGCTACAACTAGTCTTTTTTCTGGAACAACAGGAAAAAATACTCGGTTTATGCCAAACAGACTTTTGAATGTTAGTTACTTAGTTATATACTCCTAACTTCTGGTACACAATATTTTGGGGTAAAATATTTCCTTCAAGATTGAATGACGAATTTGAAGACCGCATATATAGGCCGCAAGAGCTCGGAGCGTGATCACGTCCCACTCTTCACCACTGGACCCCGCTCATGACGCCCGTAGTAGGCAGAGGTGGGGGGCCAGCGGTCTGGCGGTAGGCCAAGGCTACACTCAGAGTGCCTTAGAACAGAGCCACAGGACAGACCGACATGCCCTTAAACCGAGCGATATGGCTACGCGGTAACAAAATCTTGGGTTCATAAAATAATATTTATTACTTTCTCTACTGTATGGGAAGTATGGTATTCCACCCAAAAATTCGATGTCGAGATTTCACCGGAAATACATGTTTTGAGACTCACTGAAACCAAAAAAAAAAGCATTTTTAGAAAAAGGTCCGTGTGTGTGTCTGTGAGTCTGTGTGTCAGTCTGTGGACAGCATAAATCAAAAACGAAAAGTAGGTTAAAAACCAAAGTTGGTATTTAAGTTTAATGTCTTTTAAGGATGCGACACGACGATTTTGAAGAAAATAGCCCCACCCTAAACTACCCTTTACATGGAACATTTTTCGAAAATTTTGATTTTCTTGAAAATGGCTCTAACGATTTTGATTAAAATACCATATATTTGAGATATTTTTTATGACAAATGAAATGTATATCTTGAATTTTCTGGCTATAGCCCCTGTAGTCGTATTTACTCTGGACGACTTTTGCATAACTGGTAAACCGTTAGAGATAGACCAAATCATACTGTACAAAAAATGTAGATCTTGCTAATATACACAATTTATGTCTCAATAAATTTTCTTGTAGGGTGAACCATTTCGGAGATATTCCTTGTCATGTGTGTGAGTTTCGGAAAACTTAATGGATCATCGTTGTGCATTTTTTTTATATGTTAAGTGTGCAAAGACAACAGAATCTCAAACATTTGACTATCGCACAAAGCCTGCAGTATTCTAACATTCCCCTTGCACCTACAAGGAAATAAGCAATAAGATAACTTGTACAAATGTTTTTCTCAACTAACAAGAAAGAAAATATAGGAATAAGAGTTTGTAAGAATGGTTAGTACAAGAGTAGAGAAAGTCATGTGAGTGCAACACATCAGATTTTTTTCTATTTTTGTATATGCCGACTTTAACGACAATAGAGTAAACTTGTATTGAGTAGTAAATCGTTTACATTTGAGCTGCCTTGAACTTGTGTCCCTGCCCTTCCGTCATTATAAAAGCTTTCTGGGATTCTTTACATATGTTTACATTTTTGGCGTGTGCTGTTGCTTATTTCATTTACTATTGTTTATGACTTTCTTCATTTTGTCTTTTCGTTTCACTTTTATCCTTCGAAGCTCTTTTTACCCTACTCACATTAACCTTTACGTTTCTCCTAGATTCTTTTATATTATTAAACTATTCAGTTCAATATTTTCTTCTCGTTTTTACTCCAGACAAGACCTTTCCAATGAGTAAGCAAGCATCTGCATCATCTGTCCAACACTGCACGGCCTGAAACAAAAGAGGGGAAGTGAAATTCATGGAAGGAAAGAAACCACCCAACATTCGCCCCGCCTATGAGCAAAAACCACGAAAACCCCATGATCATAGTTGGCAATGCCAGGAATCGAACCCAGGACAGTCAGTCTGGATGGCTCAGTTCCCAAGGTAGCGGGCTCAAACCCGGCCCACATCTATAGCCTCGCCCTGACGCCGCTTCTTCCACCACGAATACTACATGAGGGTCCCTGGGATGGAACCCGGGCTTTGAGCGATGGTCAAATATTTTAAACCTTTGAGATTCCGTTCTCCTTGCACGGCAAACATAACAGAGTGAGTAACGATCTTCCATTTGACGAAAGCTTAAAATTCACCAAATAACAAGGAATATCTCTAAAATGGTTCACTCTACAATTGTGTGTTTTAGCGAGATCTACTTTTTTGTATTGTAAGATTGGTCTATCTCTTACAGTTTACCAGTTGTGCAAAAATAATCCAGATTATGCAGGATGCATGGTTGCCAACTCGTACGATAATTATGGGGGCATACGATAATTTTAATTTTTGTACACATGGTTGCCAACCCGTACGATAGTTATGGGGGTGTACGATAATTTGAATGTATGATAGTTTGATACAGGTGCAATATCATTTTCACTAGTTTGTCACACCATCGAAATGAAACTAATTACAAATAGCGACACCACGTTTGCCCCGATGGCCTGTTTCCACCACTCTAGGGCAGCCGTTTCATACCTTATTAAGCCTTCTACCCTTTATCCTCTTGTTGCCAGTGCGCCCAGATCTGGCAATCTCAATGAAGGCACTGTTCAGAAAATTGATTATCAATGGAGAAAACACGGAATAAGTGATATTCCGTGTGAAATAAAGAACCTGCCTGAACCTGACAGTTTCTGGAGTGCTGTTAAACACATATGTCACCTTGGTGGAAATGCTCATTACAAGGAACTAGCGGCCTTTGCATTATTAGTGATTTCGTTGCCCCACGGAAGCGCTTATTGTGAAAGAGTTTTTTTCTAAACTGGGTTTAAAAAAAAACAAAGTTAGAAACAGGTTGGTACCAGATACGGTAAATGAACTTATCCTGTCGTCTCAGCTTCTGAAAGAATGTAGTAGATCCGAAAACCTGGAAGTCACCGAGAAGATATTAAGGTTTATCTCAACACCAAATTTGTATAATCTGCAAGGTTGAGGAAGCTGAACTTTCAGATGAGTAGTGCGAGAAACTTAAGTGCTAAAGTTGTAATACTGATTGAGGTCATCAATCTTGTAAGTGGATGCCATAAACATCATTACTGTTACATTTTCATAAGTTTTATACTAATATGTTTATTGTTGTAACATTTGGTTTATGATGTAGGATAATTTTGAATCAAAATCTATAATTTTGAGTGGCTGGTACAATAATTTTACTTTTAAATGTTGGCAACCCTGGCAGGATTACATGGCCTATAGCCAGAAAATTCAAAATATACATTTCATTTGTCATAAAGATGTCTTAAACATATGACATTTTAATCAAAATCGTTAGTCATTTTCGAGAAAATAAAAATTTTCATACAAAGGGTAGTTCAGGGTGGAGGAATTTTCTTCAAAATCTTTGTGTCGCTCCTTAAAACATATTAAACTTAAATACTTAAATACCAACTTGGGCTTTTAACCGACTTTTCCTTTCACACACACACACACACACACACACACACACACACACACACACACACACACACACACACACACACACACACACACACACACACACACACACACACACACCGCGCGCGCGCGGACCTCTTTCTAAAAATGCTTTTTGGGATTCAGGGGGCCTAAAAACGTATATTTCCGATGAAATCTGGTTGACGTTCAGGTTTGATTTTGAGGCGGAAGAAGGGAATTTTTTTATCCAGATTTATTCCCCATTTTAGCTAGGCTCTGGGAGTACGAATGAGAATGTAAATGCCTGCCTAAAAATGCTTTTTGGGATTCAGGGGGCCTAAAAACGTATATTTCCGATGAAATCTGGTTGACGTTCAGGTTTGATTTTGAGGCGGAAGAAGGGAATTTTTTTATCCAGATTTATTCCCCATTTTAGCTAGACTCTGGGAGTACGAATGAGAATGTAAATGCCTGCCTAAATTTAATGTTTGTAAAGAAAACTACGTAAACAAATCCAGACAGTAAAACGAAAGAACATCGTTGCCGATGAGCAATAATTGTTCCAAAGGAAAATCAGTTTTGACCTTAGATATTAAAGGTTACAGAAGAAACTGAATGGGAAGACGACACGGGAATTACGCATGTGGGTAGGGTGGAAATAAAGAAGGGTGACTAAGAAAGTTAATTATACAAATGGAAAGATAAGGTTACGAGCATCTGGGCGTTAAACAGCAAAGTTGTGTTAACCTATAGAAAACCAAACCAAAGAAAAACTGAGGACGTTGCAAGCCCGTGCCATCTGACGAGGAAGAGGAAGCATAGCCAGGGATAGAGGTGAGGGCGGAATGAAACGTATAGAGCTAAAGTTAAGTATGAATTATAAAAGGGAGGAGCAAGTGACGAAAGGGGGCGGAAGTGATTAATATAAGAGTAAGAAGGAAGTGAATCATCGCAGTGTAGGACAATTGTTAGCAAATGTTTACGAAACATAGGGAAGTAAAAAGGAGGGGAAGGAAAGAATAAGATTAAAATGAACTGGGTGGTTTAAAAATAGAAAAGAATCACGTAAAGCATAACGTGAGTAGGCGAAACAGAGTTTCCAAGAATAAAAGTAAACACAAAAGACAAAACGAAGAAAGTTATAGGCAATAGCAAATGAAATAAGCAACAGCACATGTCAAAAATGTAAACATATGTAAAGAATCCCAAAGAGCTTTACATTGAGGGAAGAGCAGGCATCCAAGTTCAATGCAGCCGAAATGTAGATGATTTAGTACCCAGTAAAATTCTATTTTAGTTGTTAAATGGAAGAAAATGTTTTACGAACCGGGAACTTCCGAATGCGAGCCTCACACTTCACTGTGGCGCCATCTCTCTCGGCTGGATTAACGATAGGTTATCTTATGTTATGCTCGGTTATGCCATAATGTAGCCCTTATACGCTACTATAATACACCTCGTTATATCCACGTTTAATAACGATACTGCTCTCTAATAATCAAAGGTGGGCCAGTTCATAACGACATTACTCACCACCAATCGAAAGATCCGCATGTGGCAATCAAAACTTCAGTCTGGGCAAATTCCCACGCAGCTGAAAGCGAAACTCTCGATTCCCGCATATGAAATAATGCTACTCTATTTAATAATTAGTCGTAATATAGTAAATAACATTCTAATAAATTCAATTTGTCTTCTCTTTTTGAAAATCTATTTTTACTTTCTCTGCTACGTATAGTAGAGGAAGCATTGTATTCCTTCCAAAATTTCGATGTCGAAATTTCACCGGAAATGTATGTTTTGAGGCCCTCTGAATAAAAAAAGCCTTTTTAGAAAAAGTTCCGTGTGTGTGTGTGTGTGTGTGTGTGTGTGTGTGTGTGTGTGTGTGTGTGTGTGTGTGTGTGTGTGTCGTCTGTGTTAACGAAAAGTAGGCTAAAAATCAAAGTTAATATTTGAGTTTAATGTCTTTCAAAGATGCGACACGAAGATTTTGAAGAAAATTCCTCCACCCTAAACTACCCTTTCATGGAAAGTTTTGATTTTCTTGAAAATGGCTCGAACAATTTTGATTAAAATGTCATATGGCATATCTTGAATTTTCTTATTTACTCGTGATGACTTGCATAACTGGTAAACCGTAGGAGATAGGCCAAGGCCAAATCTTGCTATACAAAAAATGTAGATCTTGCTAAAACACAATTTACTAATCAATTTCTGCAAATGTTTATCTCAACTAACATGAAGAAGATATAGGAATAAGAGTTTGTAAGAATGATTAGTACAAGAGTAGAGAAAGTCATGTGAGTGCAACACATCAGATTTTTTGAAAGGTTATAGTATATAAGCTCTTTGTATCATTGTGTCAAGACCAACATAACAACAAAATCAATAATTTCACAGTTGAAGGCGCAACTATCGACTCCCGTGTGTGCAATGGAATAACAATTTAATCACTAAAATGTCGGATAACAATTACAGTAGCATAGAATATTTAAAACATTTAATCTTTTAATCTTGAGACATTATCAGGCATATATAGTCGTATTAAATTTGAGTATATTGGCAATTTAAGAATGCTCCTATGAATACTATGAAACTCGCTAAGTATTTTCGTATCTTAATTGATACCATTATGACCTCGTTGTATAGAATACTAAAATGTTCTCTGTTTTATCTTAAACGCTAGGATAATTTGACAGCTGCAATAGTAGCTATCATAAAAAGTGTATTTAGGTTGCAAATACATAACTGTCTACATTTCTCTAGCACCTGTTTCGTTGAATTCCACTGCTGATTTTATAGTTCTCAGTCAGAACTACTCTGTAATTTGAATGACTACGTCAGATGGACAGGAATTAATTGCTGCTCGTTGTGAAATGTTAGTAAACATTCAGTTAGATATTTATTTTGATGACGCATAAAACGGTAAACTTGGTGTAGCGGTCTCCTGGAAGGAAAAAGCCTTTGATATTGTTGCATCATGTCAGGTCATTGCGTCCCATGACGAAATGTTGGCGTTTAACGGAAACGTCGACTTTTCTTCCATAAGCCTCTTGTGATTCCACATATTTGGTTCAACTTAAGCACGTTGGTTAAGAACAGTGTTGCAGAATAACAGTCTTACAGACACTGGAGTATACTACGTAAATCTAGCCGATGATAGATTTTTTTAGGAAAGTTGTAAGGTCCTTTATTAAAATACGCGTTTCAAAGTTAAAAAGTGCCAAACAAAAAACAATTGTTCATTCTCTTGGCGACGCAGAAAGAACGGAATTTCAGAGCATACTCTATTCCCTTATTCTCCTTGCACTTACAAGTAAGTTGGCAATAAGATAATTTCTGCAAATTTTTATCTCGATTAAGATGAAATAGATATAGGAATAAGCTTTGTAAGGATAGTTTGTACAAGAGTAGAAAAAGTCATGTGAGTGCAAGGATGATATTTTTTCCCCGGATATTCAGACTTCCTGGCTTTATGAGTCATAGGAAAATGCAACATCCATATTGCAATGGATTCACAGTAAAGTTCTGAATTTTCTTGTCTTGATAGTGCAACAACGCGATAAGTTACAAACTTAGGGATGCCTGTTGCAAGTTCTACCATGTCAAACTACTTTTTCAGAGCTTTGACTCGACGACTCAATGACAACTTACGGAGGGAGACTTAGCACATCGATCGAAAGGCGATCTTTTGTGCCTATACCCCTGACAGGGTACCCCCCAGGAGGATGGATGAGGCGAATGGATCCTAAGGGCGGCCGGAACGTTGCCACGACAGAGCAGGTGGCAGAGTCCCTACATTTTCCCAGTTAGAAGCACCCCGACATAGGCTGGCTTAGCTCCCATCCCCCTCGGGCTTGTACCATCCCATTGGGGGCCCGGAAACCAGTGGCTCGCCTTCCAATCCGGGGACACGATTTTCAGAGCGCATTTTCCCACCTACTGTGGTGCGATTATTGTAGATTTAGCATTATAGATGTTCCAAAATGTCTGTAATGGTGGCGACCAAAGAATAGATCACCTTGGAGCCGCATAAAGGTCAGCCAGCTACCTAGGACTTTTAAATTGGACTCCAGGTATGGCAGGAATTGGTCAATAGACTACAGTGTTATTATCAGCAAATACACATTTATGCGCTTATAAATGTTGATCAATTGCAAAACTACAATTAAACTTTAGAAAACTGTTATAAGTAAATGTTTATATTAATTATGTTTATATTTGTGTTACAGCATTATCATATATATGCTATTTATTATGTTAACTATATATTTATGTTACAGTATTTCTGTTTAAATCATGTGATGTTATGTAGTGTAATGGGACATGATGTTAAAACAAAATTTTAAAAATCTGATGTGTTGCACTCGCCACTCTACTCTTGTACTAACCATTCCTACAAACTCTTATTCCTTTGCAGAAATTATCTTTTAAAGCTTTGAGATCCCTTTCTCTTTGCACGCTTAACATATAAAGAAATGAACAACGATGTTCCATTTCACGAAAGTTTTGCTTTCCGAAACTCACACACATAACAAGGAATATCTCCGAAATGGTTCACCCTACAAGAAAATTTATTGAGACATAAATTGTGTATTTTAGCAATATCTAAAGTTTTTGTATAGTATAATTTGGTCTATCTCTAACGGCTTACCAGTTATGCAAAAGTCGTCCAGAGTAAATACGACTACAGGGGCTATAGCCAGAAAATTCAAGATATACATTTCATTTATCATAAAAATATCTCAAACATATGATATTTTAATTAAAATCGTTAGAGCCATTTTCAAGAAAATCAAAATTTTCGAAAATTTTTCCATATAAAGGGTAGTTTAGGGTGGGGCTATTTTCTTCAAAATCTTCCTGTCGCATCCTTGAAAAACATTAAACTTAAATACAAACTTTGGTTTTTAACCTACTCTTCGCTTTTGAATTGTGCTGTCCACAGACTGACACACACACACACACACACACACACACACACACACACACACACACACACACACACACACACACACACACACACACACACACACACACACATAAACGCACATGCGCGCGCGCGGACCTTTTTCTAAAAATGTTTTTTTTTGTTTTGTTTTTGTTTATTCATAGGGTTTTAAAACATATATTTCCGGTGAAATCTCGACATCAAATTTTTGGGTGGAATACAATACCACTTCTTTTATAGGTAAATAGAAGAGTAGTGTACTTTCTCGTGTAATGAATGTGGTGACAACCTCTTGAGGAATGCGATGGGGAGACTTGGAAGGAAAACAAAGGCATTTCTGAAAACACGGGCGTTTATCTCACTGTGACGCACTGACTGGGTGGGTGTGGGCACTAACAAGAAGATGTGAGAAGGCAAATTGGGACACGCATGAAGTGGGGGAGGTGCAAAGTGGTGGAGAGTGGGAAGTCTGGAGAGACTGTTTTAGTTAGGCACCAAAAGAAGGGCGATGAGTTCACCCAATCAAGGCCGGCCAGTGACCTCGGTCAAACACGGGCCAAAATCGACCTTTCGAGGCCATTGACATTCCCTGATCAGTTATTGCCCATTTACCTGATGCATTCAACATCTTGTGGCTGTTCTCGAGGCATTGTCGACAACTCCCACAACGGCTCCACTTTCAGGACCATCCACGGTCTTCGGCTTCCAAACCAAACAAACCACAAAACACTATGCACCTCCAGATCTTACCTGCAAGCGATCTCATGCTCTTACAGTACTTTCCTTACCTCCGAGACATCCTGAAGAATGGTTCACAATAACCCAGGAACGAAAACGGAATGCATATTGATGGTCATATTGATAACTAAGTGGAAAGTCGTAAATCTTTAGGAGAGAGTTGGATAAAATGGGGTAGTCTTCTAAAACGAAGTACCGGACTTTTTTCTATTTCTCTGTACCGATATCTCTTGTTAAACATTATCATTTCGTTGCCATTTGCAAAGGTAAAATCAGACTGAATTACTCAATACCATAGACGGGATATGAACATGGATATTCCAGTTCTCTAACCAGCTGAGCTACCATAGTAACGTGCCAGCACATTAAATTCCCTAACTTAGTCGTATTTATCCTGGTAAACCACAAGAAAATCTCAAATTCATTAGGGAAAGGATAGAGGGAAGAAAAAAAATGTGTTTTTAACGAGTCTGTCAATTGCCGGATCATATCGGACTCGTCGGTGTGCCGGAGTTTCATCCCTCAGTTCTTTTAATGAAAGTAAATCTACTGATGCGGGGCTGTCACTTTTAATCACACTTCAAAGCCATCGGTCTGGGCCGAGTTTGAACCCACAACCCTTGGATCAGTACACCAGCGCCTAACCAACCGAGCCACCCAGACCAACAAAAACCCATTTTGAAATGACAAACTCCATTGGCGATTTACAGTGTTTTAAGTGCTCCGGATCCGAGCTTCATAGCTTAATCAACTAATAGATCAATCAATGGCAATTAATTCTTCTTTCATTTTAACCGTGTGTTGGAAAGATACAATCAGACTGAAAAATGCAATCCCATAGCTGGGATTTGAACCAGGGATCTTCCAGTCTGTCAGGTTGCTCTAAACAACTTGAGCTACCATGGCAACATGCCGACAGCCCATTAAACATTGTAGTGCGAGTAAATTGCCACTGGAGCGTCGTAAGTTGTGTCACTTCAAAATGAATTTGAGATCTCCTTGTTTACCGGGAAAATGCGAGTCAGTTGAATTTAATGTAGTGTCGGCATGTTGCTATAATAGCTCAGTTGGTTAGAGCAACTGGACGGGCATCAGAAAGCTTATTGAAGTCCCGGCTATGGCATTGAATTTTTCAGTAATTCTACTTTTCCGGCCTTGTACCTACTACACAGAGCTAAGAATTATTTTCATTTGTTTACTACTATTTTGAGGGTAGCAGCAATCTCATGTATGCAAGGGTATGTTCCGTGCATCAACAGTATAATTGTTTACAGGTTGTGTTGTAATTTTCAAATCTTTTCAGGCATCTTTATACGTAGAAGACAATATTTTAAAGACTCTGAAGCAAGTATTGCATAAATTAAGCCCTGTCTACACTGCATAACCATATGTGTTTCAGAATGTGTGTATATCCACCAAATTTTGCGTTGTGTTATAATTCCTTATAGCATGGTGCTGTTAGATGAAATGGGTACCGCTAAGTACCCCAAATTACATAAAATTACATTTTGTAAACTTTGGAATGCTTAGGTGTGTGTGTGTGTGTGTGTGTGTGTGTGTGTGTGTGTGTGTGTGTGTGTGTGCACGCGCGCGTGTATCAACGCAGGGGGACACCTCGACCCACCGCGACCTCAACATGGATATTTTTCGGACTATCATCCCCCAGGGGGGAGGGATGAGGCGAAGTGAAACCAGAGCTTATCAGAGAGCGGAGCCTAAGAAGCCCTGAGACGTATAGAAGTCCCTAACAGTTACAGATATTGGCACCTGACGCACACCGAAGTATTTCCTTTATCCAGGGAAAAGGCGACGTGGCGACCCTTGCGGCCCGGGCAGCAACT
This sequence comes from Tenodera sinensis, assembly GCA_030765045.1. Taxonomy (NCBI): domain Eukaryota; kingdom Metazoa; phylum Arthropoda; class Insecta; order Mantodea; family Mantidae; genus Tenodera; species Tenodera sinensis. Next base: position 21,503,781 of record CM060966.1, on the reverse strand, counting down.
TCCAAGGAGGGGCAGAGAAAAGGTTCTAGAGCTCAAGCATCTGTGCCATCTGTCTGCGCTACCAACCAAACCTGAAAGATAATAAGGGAGGGAAATGAGAAATGAAGGGAAAGGAATCCGTGGAGAATAGATTAACAACATTCACCTAAGTGGCATGGAGAAACCACGGAAAAACCCATCTCAGAGTCCGCGGCCACAGGGATCGCACCCGCGACCTCTCGAATGCGGAGCACATACATTACCTTCTGATTATGACGCCCTGTGCAAGGAACATTGGTGGAAGAGAAAGGTAAAATCACTAAAAGAACAGGAAAGATAGAATCCTAACAAGAATTTGAGTACTTGTTATCTTATTTTGTATTTTGAAATTTAAACTATAGTCAAAGTGCCCTCTTTTGTCCAAGGGACCTGACTAAACGGGGTTTTGATATAGGCTACACTCAGATCAGAAAAAATTATTGTCTACGGTTTAGCTTATTACAAAAAATATTTTGTCATTACCAACATTTGACATATAAGGTAATTAAAGGTTAAATGAGTAATTAAATGTAATGCAGAGTTTAGAGAGTATGTGATGTTATTTATTAAGCACCCCGTTTTGTCCGACTTCCTCCTCCATGTTTGGCTTTGTGTTATTTATAAAAAGAAATATAAAACTGTAAGTCAGGAAGTTGAGCAGGAGCATTAATCCTATTTATATTCCATTATGCAAATGAAGCCAAACTTAGCATACTGGTCCAAGTGTTTAGCATTCTCTCAGATAGTTTTAAATATAAATATGCGTTTTATAAATAGTATGTATAATAGGACCGTACACTTACCCAGTGTTAGCGCAATTGCTTACCAGAGGCCCTGGTTCGATTCCTGATAACGATGTAGGGATTTTCAGTTGCTTGAAGACCTGCACTCAACGTCGTTAGGTCCCTGAAGGGTCAATTGAGGACCTTGATTGAGAAGAGGCGCCCCAGACCGCATATACCGGCCAATATAAACTTGGGGTACTAACCACGTCCCACTCGTGGGTGGAGGTGGAGACGCAGAGTTCGGGCGGTGGATCTTGACCCTGTAGCGGGCTGTTACACCTTGGAGTTCAGTTCAGTTCACATATAATAGAGCTTTTAAATAGTATAAGTACTTTAAAAGCTTAAAGTGTTGGTTAGTAAGACATCCTGTTTATTCTGTAGATGAATTCTGCTGTAAATTTTAATATCATTTAATTTTAAACTGCTTTATATCATAACAAGCCTATTTTAATGTTTTAGTAAATGGCATACCAAAAGAAGAGCATACTAAACGTCATTCCTTTATTAATAGTATGCATTAAAGTCATTTATTGTTCTTAATCATTTGTTCTGCGTCAATTTTAATCGGGTTTCGCTCTTCATGGGCAGACGCGAGGTTTTTTTTCGGTGGGGGAGGGGAGAGTAGGGTTTGAAGAATTGGTAAAATATAAGAATCAGAAGTAAAATTGTATATTCGCAATTATATTGACTTAAGTACACAAACAATGACAAAATGACAGAAGTCAGAGAATGGAGAGGAAATCTTTTATGAGCAGCTACTGCAAACAATTTAATATTTTCATTTCTTGTTGTACCAGTCATCTGTAAATTCATGAATTGTTTCCTGTTTCGTAAATTTTCCAAATTTGCGTCCGCCATTGTTGCTGTTCTTTGTAGATTTTACTTTCTTTTTGAAGCAATAGCCCCATGTAGATAAACAAATACAAGCGACCCATTGTTAGATGAACCAATTCTCCATGAATCTGGAGTCAGGACGCACATTTGCTGGAATTTCTTTCGGTTTCGTTTCCCCAACTTGGATCGCAAGGAGAGCTTTAAAGTTTAGCGGCTGTTTCATGTCACGGCCACCTTGAATGATTCTTACAGTGAATACTCTGATATGTTCAATATGCATCCAATATTCTGTGCCCAGAAACTCAAAGCTTCACCAAGTCTTCTTTCACATTTCCGAGACCTGGGGAAGTTTCCAAGGATGTGATACGCAGATTCTGATGAAAATCTCCCCACCCCAAACTATCCTTTACATGAACTCAAGAATAGCTCGAACGATTTGGATTAAAATGCCATCTGTTTCAAATATTTCATGATGAATGAAATGTATATCTTGAAATTTCTGGGAATAGCCTCTGAAATCTTCATTTGGGATAGGCTTTGTATAACTGGTGAACCACAAGAGATAAAATATTGGTGTACAAAAATATAGATATCGTTAAAACACACAATTTATGTGAAGTTTTTTGTGGAGTAAACAATTTCTCAGATATTCCTATTATTGGTTTGAATTTTCAAATGGTTATGCTTTTCTCAAATAGGAAGTGATTTTTTTTTCTTTCTTTGTTTTTCTTTCCTCTCTCTTGGTCATGCAAAGAGAATAGAATTTCAAACCCATCACACAGCGACCAGTAAAACATGAAAAAGGTAACGAAGTTGCAACGTATGATATGAAAAGAGGAACAGATGGCCTTTTTTAGTGTACCTATATGTACAATTACAACAAAGAAGGAGAAAATTCCCTGACCTTGTAGATTCCAGCAGTGATGTCAAACGGTGCGCTTGAGCGCAAGCGCGCGCTTTGGAGCTTAGCCTGCCCACGCTGCTTGTAACTTCAGCGCCTATTTGCTCTGCTTGAGACAGTTATATAATCCGGGTTGTATGTACAACGTGCATACCGTGGAAAAAGCAAAGCACTTCCAATTTGCAGTCTCTTAACAAAAGTACAGAAATCAATAAGTATTGTGACATATTGGATGCACTCTTAGAGGAATTTGTTGGAAGGTTATCAGATTTGGAAGCTCTCAATGCTAAACTGGATCTCATTTCCTTGCCTTATTCTGTTGATTCCGAAAATGGTTCAGTTGAATGTCAATTAAAACGTACTAATTTATGCTGTAATACAGACCTAAAAAGGTGTGTAGCGATAATAACAGTATCAATTTTTATCAAGGTCTTGTGTACAAACATACCTAGAATTTTGTAAATTTTCTGCAGAAATTATGTTTTTTTTTTTTTTTTTTTTTTTTTTTTTTTTTTTTTAAAGTACATATATCTGGGAACATTACTTTTTCTTTAACGAACTTGACTAAGTGCCGCCTAAGAGCAAAATTATCTGATCGCAACCTTACGTCTCCTTGAGACTTACTTCTGTAACTAATTTCCCCTATACAATAAGATATTGTTCGAAAAGCATAACTGGATAATAAATGCGTAATTAGGTCCAAAATGTTACCACAAGCAGAGGGTTTAATGTGGAACTATTTTTATTTTATGCCGCAGGACCAGTTTGTTTACTTTTGAATTGTAAGGTTAAAAGTTATATAAATATTCCCTACCTTAGTGGTTTTAATGTTTTGTTTTTGGAATGTTAAGCTGTTTACGTTATTACTGTAATTCATATTAAAGCCTTATGATTGTGTCTCGGAGCGCCTCATGCCCACGAGTACTGCCAAGGTCATGAAACTGCGCTTGGGTTTAAGAGGCTTTAAAGTGTGTTAATATAAAGTAGAAATTTAACATTGCTGTCAAAGTTCGCATTATAATTAATTTAATTGTGGTTTTATAATTAAAACAAAACTATTATTCATTTTGGAATTCTCATTTACTCAGAAAACCACCTTTCGCGAACTGTTAAGACCCTGACGATTGCTACCTATTTTAAAACCACTAAATGACACATCGGATGTAATTATAATATTATTACTATTGAGAAATTTCCTCATTACAGAGGTCTGTCTCCAACAGAAGAATATTACAATATAAATATAAATTCAATTATATAGCCATAAAAACTAAATGAATTTATAGGTTAAATACTATCATTTAGAACTCGTCGCTGTTTTTGTGTAATACAATGTTGTTTATTGCTATCATGCACGTCTTCTTCAGCTGCACCAAATCTCTCCATTGCATGTGTACATTTTGTATCCACGTGATAGTAACTCGTCCTCGCCGTCTCTTTCTCTTAATGTCCCATTCTTGCACCATTTTGGGCACTCTTCCTGCTTCCGTTCTACGTATCTGGCCGTACCACTAGAGTCTTTTCCTCTCTATTGTACCACAACTATCTTATTCCACTTCCATTACGTCGTATTTCCGTTTTCCCTATTTTGTCTTTCCTGGAGATTCTGGCTGACCTTCTCCAGAAGTCCATCTCCAGTGCATTCAACTTTTTAATGCATTTATGATGTAAAGTCCATGTTTCCACTCCATAGAGATCTATGATCTGTAGTACTGTTTTGAAAATCATCCGTTTTGTATTGTTAATGATGTTTCTACTCTATAAAACTGAATTTAATATTCCAGTCATTCTCTTCCCATTGCTAATATTTACTTTCTCTACTGGTAAGTAGGGGAAGTATTGTATTCCACCCAAAAATTCAATGTCGAGATTTCATCGGAGAGACCCCCTGAATCAAAAAAAAAAAAAAAAAAAAGCATTTTTAGAAAAAGGTCCGTGCGCGCGCGCGCGTGTGTGTGTGTCTGTCTGTCTGTTAGTCTGTGGACAGCATAACTCAAAAACTAAAAGTAGGTTAAAGACCAAAGTTGGTATTTAAGTTTAATGTCTTTCAAGGATGTGACACGAAGATTTTGAAGAAAATAGCCCCACCTTAAACTACCCTTTACGTGGACAATTTTTCGAAAATGTTTACTTTCTTGAAAATGGCTCTAACGATTTTGATTAAAATGCCATATGTTTAAGACATTTTTATGACAAATGAAATGTATATTTTGAATTTTCTGGCTATAGTCTATGTAATCCTGTTTACTCTGGATGACTTTTGAATAACTCGTAAACGTGAGACGAAATCTTACTATACAAAAATGTAAATCTCGCTAAAACACACAATTTATGTCTGAATAATTTTTTTTTTTTTTTTTTTTTTTTTTTTTTTTTTTTTTTTTTTTTAGGGTGAACCACTTCGCAGATATTCCTTGTTATTTGTGTCAGTTTCGGAAAACAAAACTTTCGTGAAATGGAACATCGGTGTTCATTTTTTATATGTTAAGCGTGCAAAGAGAACGGAATCTCAAAGCTTTAAAAGATTTGACTATCGCTCAAAGGCTACTGTATTCTAATATTCCCCTTACAATAAGAAAATAAGCAATAAGATAATTTGTGCAAACGTTTATCTCAAGTAGCACTAAGAAGATATAGGAATAAGAGTTTGTAAGAATGGTTAGTACAAGAGTAGAGAAAGTCATGTGAGTGCAATACATCAGATTTTTAAATTAATATCCCTGTTTGATGTTCCTCCTTTTCTAAAATTAAGCCTAGGTAACGAAATTTGTCTACTTTTTTAATCTTTTTCCCCAATCAATGTATAATTCGTCTAAATCATTCGTCACATGCTCTGTTCGATAGTAATTAATCTTCAGGACCCATTTTTTATATTCTATCGATAATTGGTTACGTATATAATTAGCGTCATCTCCATGTTGTGCATTAGTAATAATTAACGGCACCTTTCAGCAACAAAGAAGAGTGTGGTGTTTCCACGTGCATTGGCCCACCATTGCCACGGAATGTTACGATAGCGTTGCTCGTGCAGTCCACACACCAACACCTCCTCAACTTCCTTATTAGCAGCCAAGGTGCGAGGGCTTTTATCGTCGAGATTTGTTTTGATGAAGACATGGGCCACACATACATTCCTAAGGCTATGTCGTGTGTAAACAAATAAATCTCTGTAAATTAGACACCTCAATCTGCCCCCACATGCAGTTGTTTGTTTTGTGGTTGAGGGCGTCGATGTGCAGGGGGAAAGAATAACACGCTCAACCTCAAACCAAAAAGTCTCTAATTAGTACTGCCATCTCTTGTTTAGGACAAATACTAATAATTTCTGCATAGTGTAACAACAAAAATCTTGATTGTAAATAAATATAAATACTTTTATTTCTTGAGATCTGTTTGGATCATCTTCTAGTGCGCATAAATGATGTAAAAACAGAATAAAGTAACTAGAGTAGGGCTGCCAACTTTAACATAACTCCACCAAAACTCAAAGATGTTCTTAAACTGCCTCCAATTTTTCATGAACATTTCATAAGTGTGTCTGGCGAAGAATCATCACATTTTGACCTACCTGAATTTCATTTAGTGTCTGAAATAGGCCGAATAGACTCAAAAGTTTGCGGGGCAGCTTTTATTAATGTCTAATAAACACTAATGTGAAAAATCTAATTTGAATCTGCAAGGGTGTGTTGCACTCATATGACTTTTTTTACCCTTGTATTATTATTAAAACTCTTATTCCTCTATCTTCTTCATGTTAAACGAGATAAACATTTGCAGAAATTATCTTATTACTTATTTCCTTGTAGGTGCAAGGTGATATGGGAATACAGTAGGCTTTGAGCGATAGTCATATCTTTTAAAGCTTTGGGGTTCCGTTCTCTTTGCACGGCTAAGATATAAAAAAATGAATCACAACCTTCCATTTGAGAAAAGTATAAGTATTGAAAAACTCACACAAATAAACAGGAATACCTCCGAAATGATTCACTCCCCAAAAAGGGCATTTAGACATAAATTATGTGTTTTAACCCTTTTCGTACAGTAACTTTTGGTCTATTTCTTATGGTTTATCAATTATGCAAAAGCCATCAAGAGTAAACAGGCCAAATAGCCAATATAACAGGATATAGCCAAAAAGTTCAAACTACACATTTCATTTTCCGCAAAAATATATTAAACATGTGGTATTTTAATCAAAATCGTTAGCCATTTTTGAGAAAATAAAAGTTTTCGAAACATTTTCCATGCAAAGGTTAGTTTCGGATGAAGGACTTTTCTTCAAAATATTCGTGTGACATCCTTGAAAAAGTATTAAACTTAAATACTAACTTTGGCTTCACCCGGAATATTAATGCTATTATTTTGCTGTGTTTTCTTTTGTAGGTACAATAAAAATAAATCAAAATACTTTGGACTTCACATAAAAAAGCAAGTTCGCGGTGAGTGCTTTAACCTTAACTCTAATAAAATATACCACAGTGTCAATTAATTTCTCCTTTTTTGTGGTGTGTACAAATCGCCTTTAAGTAGGAGAGGTAATACGGTTTTTATAGGCATGCATTCAATTAAAGGGGGAGGTGGTTTAGTGGACATCGCCAAGAAATGCATGGCCTTACTGGGAAAAATCGCTGTCCAATCATTGAGTGCAATTGGTTCTTCCATTGATAAGAGTTTCTGGGAGGAACAGGAAACGAATTCTGGACATTGGGGCCTTCGAGTGTACCTGGAACCAATATCGCCTGCCCACTACAGCTCTACTGATTCCCAGGATTGCAGAGAAATATAATTGGGATTGGAAAATTGTCTGCCAGAATTTATTTTGCAAACATGTGCTCAGTGATTGGCAGTAGACGGCCTACGAAGGCCTACCAATGTGCATCTTGTAACGCTGTTGACACACTGGAGCACCGGGTTCCTTCTTGCAAGCAGGTTGATGTCATCTGGGTGGTGCTCCGAAACCACATTGCTAAATGGTGCACTCCGCAGGCACTACCATGTCCTCAGAAACTTCAGCGACTGGAATTTCGTTTTAAGAATGTCACTCCAAAGTTCTGCGACCTGGTTGGTAACAGGAACACTGCACTGGATCCTGCACAGCTGAGCAGAGGAGGGATTGGTTCATCCTGAGACAAGAACGCTGATAACTGGTAACTTCGAGTCTCATTGGATCCATGCAGCCGTATATTACCCGATTTTCAGTTTAAGCAACACAAAAGCAAATAAAAAAGATTATATGAAGATCAGATTAAATAAATACAAATAAGTGAAAAAGTAAAAGAATGTTAATTAAATAAACATTTTGTACTAATGAAATTATAAGCAATAAAAAAAAAAAAAAAAAAAAAAAAAAAAAAAAAAAAAAAAATAATAATAATAATAATAATAATAATATTAATAATAATAATAATAATAATAATAATAATAATAATAATAATAATAATAATAATAATAATAATAATAATAATAATAATAATAATAATAATAATAATAATAATAATAATAATAATAATAATAATAATAATAATAATAATAATAATAATATTTGTTAGCATAAGCTGGCCGAGCGGGTAGCTCCAGGGTAATATGTTAGGCTTCTATTAGGGAGGTCCCAGGTTCGTTTTTCGTCGATCGCTCCCTCCAACCTTGGATTTTTCATGATTTTTACTGATCGGTAGGCGAATGGTGTGGCGTCCCCATCTATCACGGTTTCCTCCCCATCATCTTCCTTTCATTCCGTTTTCTTCTGTTTCAGGTGTACTCTAGGTTTCGCGGCGTATGGCGGTGCGGTAGTGCGTACGCTTGCTCCAATGAAAGAGTAATTCCCATTGACGGGTTGCTCATCGCCCTCCCTGGGCATCTCCAGCAGTGAGACGGACCTTCGAACTGGAACTGTTAGCGACTTCTGCGCGTCTCTGTGGCCTTCTATTTGTGGCCTGTAACCTTCTGTGGTTCCTTCACTTCAGCCCTACCTCTTGGAGAGTATTAGCAACAAGTGAAATATGTAGGTGAGGTGTTCCCCTCAGTTGTCTAACCTACAAATACTCCTACCTATACCTAGTATACAGGAAACAAATAAAAGTAAATTGTCTTTTACAGGTTGTCCTACTTTTCAGTGCATACTCCGCCATTAGCTTCAATTTGTTATTCCGCGAATGCAAGGCAAGCTTTCTGCGTCGATGCATTACACGTCATTCGTGTCTATCTTTGAACCTCCCCGGAGCCATGTGTTCCCAAAATGAAAAATCACGTCTTTGCATCCCGGCCGACAGAGGAGTGAACCTCTGTACTTATTTATTGCAATATATACTTCTTCAGCTTACTAAGGGGTGGGTATGGCTTACATTTTTTAAAAAAAATCAAATTTTAAAAATATGTGTTATTGCATACAACAAACATTTAAGTGCCTTTTGCAAAAATAATTATTTAAATCTCTGCATCAGTTTTAAACTAATGAGTTAAAAGTCAAGATGCTGCACTGTGTAGTACATAATTAAAAATCTGATGTGTTGCACTCACATGACCTTCTCTACTCTTGTATTAACCATTCTTCCAATCCCTTATTCCTTTACCTTCTTCGTGTTAGTTGAGATAAAAACTTGCAGAAATTATCCTATTGCTTATTTCCTTTTTGGTGCAAGGGGAATATGGGAGCGATAGTCAAATCTTTTAAAGCTTTGAGAGTCCGTTCTCTTTGCACGGTTAACGTGAACAAATTAATAACGATGTTCCATTTGACAGAATTACAAGTTCTCCAAAACTCACACAAATAACAAGGAATATCTCCGAAGTGGTTCACTCTACTAAAAAAAAATTATTTAGACATAAATTGTGAGTTTTAGTAAGATCTACATTTTTGTGTAGTAAGATTTGGTCTATCTCTTACGGTTTACCAGTTATGCAAATATGCGTGGCCAGAGGTAACATGTAGAAGGCAAGTGCATTTTCAAGATCAATTAACGAAAAACGTTTCGATGTATGTGATTTTATATGTTTATTTTCACTGTACTGCGGCGCCGCGGCCGAGCAGTTGGACCATTCGCCTATCACCGAGGTCTGTTATGAATTAGACCGTTGGAGATATGTTTTAGTTAGGTGCTTTGACCCATGACTCAATGACAACTTGCGGAGGGGGACTTGGTACCTCAACCGAAAGGTGATCTTTTGTGCCTATGCCCCTGACGGGGCACCCCCTGGAAGGATGGAGGAGGCGAATGGATACGAAGGGTGGCCATCCGCTGCCACTACAGAGTAAAGGTCAGGGTCCCTGCATTTACCCAGCTAGAAGCACCCCGGCGAAGGCTGGCTCAGCCCGATTCCTCTCCCACCCCTCGTGTTCGTACTCCCAAGGGGGTCGCAGGACTCGGAATACGGCTCCCTCCCACCTCGGGGCTGGACCACTCCATGGGGGGCGCGGAAGCCAGTGTCTCAACTTTCAATCTGGGGGACGAGACTTCCATAGCATGTTTGTTCCCACTGCCGTGGTGCTGCCGCGACGCTCGCCGACGCTCCCAAACCTGAAAGAAACCTAACGCGACGAAGGATGAAATGAAACTATTAATGTAATGAAATGGAGGGACAGGAAATTTGGAGGTTATGGAAATCCTCCCCAGTATTCACCTGGCGTCCCCGGGGAACCTCCAAGATAACCCATGGATCAAGAAGGTCGGTGGAATGAGTGGCAGGGGAAACCAAAGAACCCAGAGAAAACCTGCCCTGATACCGCTTCGTCCACCACAAATATCACGTGCGGGTCCCTGGGATCGAATCCGGGCCGCCTTGGAGGTAGGCGAGCGCTCTAACTGCTCGGCTACGGTACCCCGGAACTTAAATACGAATTTTTATATTCAACCAACTTTTCGCGGAACTTAAATACGAATTTTTATATTTAACCAACTTTTCGTTTTTGAGTTATGCTGTTCAAAGACGGACACACATACTCATGGACACGCGCGCCCGCCCTGACCTTTTTCTAAAAATTCTCTTTTTTTAGATTCAGATGTCCCAAAACACGTATTTCCGGTGAAATCTCAGCATCGAATTTTTGGGTGGAATGCAATACTTCCCCTACTTACTGTATATAGTAGAGAAAATATCAGGACAGACCGATCAAACAATAGGAAAGATACCACTAACAATGGTAATGTGCTACTTGTAAGTGCAAACATTGCCAACGATACGTTTGTAGTTTATGTTTGTAGTAGACAGGGTAGGAAATACAGCAATGATCAATACATTTGTTCTGTTTTGGAGTAGTACCCATCAATTATTTATTTCATGACTTACTACAAGGATCTGGCACACATTTTTCAGATGGCTTTGTATATTGCATAATAAATTCCTTAATTTTAGAATGCTTGGCGATAGACAAACGGTTGTTATGTATTTTTTGTCACTTTAAATGAGTTCTCTTAGCATTTCAAGCATCCCAAACAACCTTTGGTCCATGTCCAAGCATTTTACCAAGATTAAATTATTTGTAATGCTATACCTATATGCCAGCGCTATGAACTCTAGGCACGTGTGGAGTAGACGCCGCAACCCCTTGCCAAAACAGACAGATTATCATAGGTCAGTTACGAAGTAAGCAGCCTGACTTGAGTAAACGCTGGCAGTGTGCCAGCCATCCCCGCACCCTGAGCGACGTTTCTCTGCAAAAGTGTCCAATGGAAAACAAGTGAAAGTATTATATTACATTATTATGTAACACATTTTACGACACACCCCAGATTTTCCCAACCAGTAAATTAGGAAATGATCATGATATATTACAAAAGTAAATGTGCAGATCTACTATTGATGAAAGGTTTATAAGATAAATAAATGAAACACAATGCAATCCTATGAACAAAATAAGATCACTTTTAGCATGTGTAGTTATATACTAATTTTGAGACAACCATGAATATTTAATTATAAAGTATCCAGAAAAACGTTGTATGGAAATAGCGATATAGATTTGAACATGTACAAGGCCGAGCTCTAGTCTGATTTTGTTTGGCCTTCGTTGTTGTTTGATCTTCATTGCTCCAATGCTGACAACATGATCACTTACACAGCCATAACATTCTACAGCAGTAGCATTACTTCTGAACACTTAGTAATTTTTTCACTTACATAAAGTAAGTAGGGGAATATTGCATTCCATCCAAACTTTTGACATCGAGATTTCACCGGAAATACATGTTTTGGGACTCTCTGAACCTAAAAAAAGAGCATTTTTAGAAAAAGGTCAGCTCGCGTGCGTGTGTGCATGTTTGCGTGTCCGTATGTCCGCTTGTCCGTGTAATTCAAAAACCAAAAGTCGGTTACATAAAAAACTTAGTATTTAAGTTCAGTATCCTTCAAGGACGCAAGAAGATTTTCAATAAAATCCCTCCGCAAGGACTGCCGTTTTACAAGGAACATTTTTCTAAAATGTTGATTTTCTCAAGATAGCTCTAACGATTTGATTAAAATATGTGTTAAAGACATGTTTATGAAAAATCAAATACATAACTAGAATTTTCAGGGAAAAGCCTATGAAGTCCTCTTCATTTTGAATGACCTTTGCATAACTGGTGAACCGTAAGATGCAGACGAAATGTTACTGCACAAAAAGTGTAGATCTCCTTAAATTATGGAATTCATGTCGAATTTTCAGACGTATTTCTTGTTATAGGTTTGAATTATCAAATACACACATACTTCTCAAATAAAAAATCGTTATTGATTTCGTTGTCTCTGGGCCATGCAAAGAGAACATATTTTCAAAACCATCACTCAGAGACCAGCTTTAAAGCATTTGACTATCACTTAAAGCCTACTGCATTCCCATATTCCCCTTGTACTTACAAGAAAATTAGCAATAAGATATTTTCTGGAAGTGTTTATCTTTATTAATATGAAATAAAAAAATAAGTGTTTGTAAGAAAAGTTAATATAAGAGTAGAGAAAGTCGTGTGACTGCAAGTTTGGCAAAAGCTGCATTAAATGGTGCAAGACCTCCGCACACTTTATCTTCAACTCTCAGATGGCGTTGTTGTCGAAGACGCCTACACGACTCTTCATGTCTTTTAGCCAGTCGGATTTTAAGTTATACATATTTATTTATTCATTCAGTTCAATACAGTGGAATACACAATTGAACCATATCATGAGTCAATACATAAGATGATATAAAAAGGTACCCTATAAGGGCCCATGTCATGAGAAACATAAATAGAAAGGAATTTAGTAATTACATAGTATATACAATATAATTAGATAAGAAGTTAAAAGTACAATTAGTATAATCAAAACATCATAGAAAATATCTATAAGTTTAGGTATTCTTCAATACTGTAAAAAGCTTTGGTTATTAAATAATTTTTTATCCTATTTTTAAAGGTATTATAATTTTCATATGATTTTAGATGTTCAGGCAAAGCATTATAAAACTTCGCTCCCATATAACTAGGGACCCTCTCTGATAAATGTAATCTGGTTCTGGGGAGATTTAGTAATTGATTATTCCTGGTATTATATGTGTGAACATCTGAAATGTTTTTCATTGGGAATTTAAATTGAACTAAATGTAAAATGGTTCTATAGATGAACAAGCTTGGTAATGTAAGGATTTTCAGCAGAATAAAAGTGCTTTTACATGATTCGTTATACCTTAGACCACCTAAATACCTAATAGCCTTTTTTTGTAATACAAATATTCTTTGAAAATTTTGTTTAGATGTATTTCCCCATAATTCAATTCCATATGACAAAATGGAGTGGATAAGCCCAAAGTAAATAGTTTTAGTAGTAGATATAGGAACAGAGTTTCCTAGACATCTCAGGACATATAGATTTTTACTAACATTAGCTACTATCTTGTCAGTTTGTGAGTTATAAGTGAGCTTATTGTCTAAAACAATCCCTAGCAACTGTGTTTCGTCCACACTTTTTACTACCTCTGTATCAATTTTTAATTGTAGTGGATGATTCATAACTTTGAATCCAAAGTTTATCATTTCGCATTTATTAGGGTTAACACTTAAATTTAAATTATGGAAGTATTGAACAATGTTACTAACTACATCGTTTAAACGGGTTTCTAGCTTTAATATGTCATTATCACTTACAGTGATGGTTGTATCATCAGCAAACTGAATAATCTTTATCCCATCAGAAGCATAGTTATCTATGTCATGCATATATAGCACAAATAATAGGGGGCCGAGAATCGAACCCTGAGGAACTCCATGTGTTATATTTTCAGAGCTGGATATTGATACAGATGATCTATTTTTTAATTTTACAATTTGTCTCCTATTAGTCATATATGACCTTATGATATTATAACCTAAGCCCCTGATACCAAGCATTTATAATTTATTCATTAAGCTAGTTTTTTCAACACAGTCGAAAGCTTTAGTTAAATCCAAAAGAACACTGCTTGAAAAGCAATTTGAGCCAATACACCTTACTGTCTCTTCTATGCAATTGACAATTGCAGTTATGGTAGATTTATTTTTTACAAATCCATTTTGGACAGTTGGTATTAAATTATGCTATATCATAGAAGACCATGAGTTGTAACTTCTGCAATTGTTTTTTCTGGGTTAACTACAGACTAAAGTAAAAGACTAAACACGTGGCCCCTTCTTTTACTCTTACAAGAGTTTGCAGTGTCGACGTTGGACCTGCTACAGTCATTCAGCACTTAAAATTACTGTTTGAGTTGGTTCAACACAAAAGTAAATCACCATTATAACCAAGAGAACAGCAACAAACGCAACACAATACAGTCAACTGCAATGAAGGGCAACGATGCTCAGTTGTTACTTTGGCAAAACACAGGCCTTCTTGACTCCAATCGTTCCTAGCACTAGATTCCAGGGTTCAAGACAGAGTGTGTCAGAAGTATACAGAATTTCCATTGGAAGAAAAAATGGTGGTAACAATGGCGTGTTATAAAAATTGCTGCTCCACTGAGTGAATTTCCAATTTCTAGTATGAAAACTCTAATTAAAGTGTCATCTCTTTAAAAATGCATTTTTAGGTGCTGTTCCTAATTCACATCACGCAAGCAAGCCATGAAGCTGTAAGACAAAATAAATGGCCAACTTTCAAATAACGAACACAGTGCGTGGGTAGCTGAAAAGACATTTATATAAGTTGTCAACCGATTGTTCCGGAAATTGCACTTAGCTTTAGGTATGCATTTCCTCATCCGTCCACGTAATGTCAACGTGAAAGCCAAAGACACTATTCTTAAAGCAATTCTACGCCGAACTTCTCATTCCTTTATTCTTAACCAATTGTTTTGAACTTTTAAGCACATACTAGGAAGCTTATCCTATACGTGTTCGCAAATGTTCATGTAGCTCGAGCAAATAATTTAGAACGTATTAATTATTATGTATGCAAGTATTGGTATGTAGTTATATAAAATGTCCAACATGTCCAATAATTATTTTTAACTTTTTGGAACAAAATTTTTACGAAAAGACATTGCTAAATCATTCAAATTGGCATTTCTTGCACATATTTTATGTACTGAAACATGTGTAAACTTTTATTTCTTAGGAAATCAAGGTTGAAGTTGCTATTATTGTGTGTTTCAAACCTTGATAGGGGTCAAAATTCTTCTCTACAATAATCATAAATGGCCAAAATGGCGGCAAAAACCAAATCTGATGTGTTACATTCACGTGAGATTCTGTATTCCTGTAATAACTATTCTTGCAAACTCTCATTCTTGTGTCTATTTCACATTAGTCGAGTTAGATATTCCTAGAAATGGTTTTGTTGCATATTTCCTTGTAGGTACAGTGGGATTAGAATATAGTAGGATTAAGTAATAGCCAAATTTTTAAGAGCTGGTGGCTATATGAAGACTTTGAAATTACGTTCTCGTTGCATGACCAGGGGAAGAGAGAAAAAACTAATACTGAATTCTTATTTGGGAAACAGTATATGTATTTGAAAATTCAAACAAATAACTATATTATATCGCAAATACTTAACTGCACAAAACATTTATTTGACATAAATGGTGTGTCTTAAAGAGATCTACATGTTTTGTGTAGAAAACAATCTACAATAGAGATTTACGTACACGATACATATCTCATTAAACCATACAATTTATGCAAAATACATGTTTTTGTTAATTTGTGTGTGTGTGTATGTGTGTGTATGTGTGTGTTTCCTTAGTTAACCATTTCCGAGATATACCTTGTTATTGGTTTGAATTTTCAAATATTTGTTTTTATAATATAGAAAATCATTATTATTTGTTTTCTTTGTTACTTTATTTTTCGCGTTCATACAAAGAAAATAAAATTTCAGTCATCACACAACAACCGACTTTGAAAAGATTTGACTATCATTTTAGCTTGCTGTAATGAAAGTTTATCAGTAAATGAGTAAAGAGTATTTGTTTCTATTAACAACAAATAGAACAATAAGTTTTTGTAAGAACAGTCTATAGAAGTGAGAAGAAAAAGACATACGAAGTAACACAGGTCTTTTTATAAGTTGTGCCCCACTAACTAAAATGGGCTAGAGCCATCACGGATTGAAATACTGTATATATTTGTTATTTATGTTCATTGTTAGCATTGCATTTATGATACGTACTTAAAAGAAATTCATAATTGGAAAATTTCAGGCAGGGAGGTTAAGAAATAATCAAGTGGCGTTTAGTCCGGGTAACGGGGTGGCCATGCAAGTGGTCCTCCTCTTCCGATCCAACGTTCAGGATATTCGCTATCTAGGAAGCGCTGCACATTGACATCAAAATGTGGTGGCGCTCCTTTTAGGGGCATATCAAAGCTCTGGTGTATCAGACACCAGGGACGATCCACAAACACTAGTAATCAGAATAGTTGTGGCATCTGACTAACTTTTGCACATGTCTGGGTATTCGAGTGAGTGCACCGGTGCAATGTGGTGGTGTGTTTGAACACCGTTTGAACTTATTACATTGAACCCTGTGCATAACGAAGTGTATTACGACTTAACACAATATCATTGGCACTGACTCGGGATCTTGTTTGGGAATATGGGTTCCTAGTCAAAAGTTACTCTATCCTGTCCACTCTTTCTGTTTCGTAGGTTTTCATTAACCTTTTGAAGCACCCTGTATAACGAACCAAGATATGGGCTTTGTTACTCAGATTATATGTGATACGAATATGTAGATTTCAACGCCAATAAAGATATATAAATAAAACACCTCTTAGTCAGCGTCGATTAGGCAGTTACTCAGGCACAAAAACGCGTGCCTGGCCCACGCTATCGGAGGTTGGGAAGTACCGAGTTGTTAGCACAGGGTTCTTATCTTACGAAACCCCGCGAAAGAGTCTATACCTTTTTTAATATGTTTATTCTGCCAGCATATTTCATCATAACAAACAGTGAATGAAAGAAAATTACTGGAAAAGTAACCTGTTATACATACGCCGGTAATACTGTCTTTTAAAGGAAATTAAACGTTAGTGATGTTGAGGGTGGAGGCAAGAATACTATAAGAATAGTACCAAAGGATTGAACATAAAGTTAAATGAAAATAAATCCATTTTGCAGCGAGACAAAAACTTTGTTTTACCGTCTTTAACTCATAATACTAAATGAAACATTCGTACTTACATTTAGAAATAAGTTATTGTTTATATTTACCTACTGTAAGTTACATTTTCATAAAATTCAAGGTAAGACTTAAAAACTGCCATGGAATCGCCTGTTTGTGTCAGTCACTGGATACTAACTGCTTGTGAGTCTAAGCGCCACAGGCGTGATTCACCCTCTGACTGAAAGAGTGCAGTGGGGAATAGCAGCTAATTGGTAAGCGTCTCCAAAGAGACAAAGTTGGACATTACTGCGATAGAGCAACCACGAAACTTTCTGAGCCATAAGTAGTGTTTTTAACAAATAACTGACCTTTGCCCCATTACCTAAGAGTTAGAATAGTTTGGTGATAACGAATAAAGAGAAAGCATTTTGTGTTCATGACACGTGCTTGTCAACACCATCTTCAGAGGTGTGAGTATGTGGGCGTCACACACTAGTGCTTCGTGCCATGCCTAATCTCAAAATTATGTACATTTCAATGTTGCCTACATAAAAACATATCTAAAAGAGTTTCTAAGCTGCTACATCAAACTTCGAAGTAGTTCGGATATAAACTACAAGGGAGAGCGGAATGACAATACGTGCGAGGCTCGTACTCGGGATGTCGTGGGTTTAATTCCCGTGGCCGACCTTCCTAACCCATGGGTTCTTTCGGGGGTTTTCCATATCACCAGGGGAATGATGGGATTCATGTCATTTCCAACCGGCTATTTAAGGTTGTATGTTGCGAGGGTGGCGCCTCTCCGTAGGTGGTGACTGCATTCTCGGTGCCAAGGTGGCGTTGCGGTCGTTTGTCCTAGATAGGCCCAGTCGGAACCTGGATGGCAGGCTTCGTACACGAACCTCGAGTCGGGATGAAGAACCACCTGCAAATCTGTAGGGATCAGACTTCGATAGACGTGTGCTTGTCGCACCCGGCCCGTTGGATGCTATCATCTCATCCCTTACGTCTAACGTACAAATACTAACCAGCCTGAAAAATGTGGAATCCCTCCGCTACATAATCAATAAATAAACTACAAGATTGCTATATTCATGCAGTGTCGTTTTGAAACAGCCTGTAGGTATATCTATTAATTTCCAATGGTAACATCACAGTTGCAGAAAACGCTATTGTGCATCAGAATATCTGGAAACGAGCCTCTCTCTGGATATAAAGAATTTTCTGTTGAACACGACATTTAGACTTACTGGTAGAAAATTTAACTTGGTGAACTCTAACCTGCCTCTCCAGTTCTGCATCTTATTTCTGCATACATTAACATAATTTCTAAGTATTACCGGTTTGTGAAATTCTTTATAGTTGACATTTACTTTTCCTGCCACGCTCTCTCCCAAACATTGCAATTTCACCTCGGTCTAATACGTGCACTCACATTACTTTCTCTACTCACTATTGCACAATCCTAATGACGTAGCTGTCGAGGGGCGCTTAATCTCCACTCCACTCACTCTTGTACAGAATATCATTTAAAAGGTTGTCCTTAAAATGGTTTTATTACACGTTTCCTGCAGGTACAATGGGAATAGCAGAGTACAGTAGACTTAAATGATAGACAAATCTTTTAAATGCTGGTTCTACATGATTACTTTGACATTCCATTGTTTTTGCATGGCCAGGGCATAAAAAACCAAATGACGACTTCCTATTTCAAAAAAACTATAAGTGTTTGAAAATCCAAACTGATAACAAGAAATATTTCCGAAAAGATTATATCCACAACAAATTTGTTTGACATAAATCATATGCTTTAATGAAACCTGCATTTTCTGTGCAGTAATATTTCGCCTGTCTCTTACGGTTTATCTGCCATGCCCAAGTCACCCAGAACGAAGAGGACTTCAGAAGGTTATTCCCAGAAAATTCAAGATATAAATTTAATTTGTCATGACAATATATTAAACATGTGGCAGCGCTGTCCAACATGGCGCCCCTGATGTATTTTTGTAGCGCTTTTCATAAGCAAATTTTTACTCCATCGGTTTCTAATACTGATTCAAATTTCAGGACAAAACCATTTCCTTCCGAATATCTTCTCTATACACACTCATGAAGTACGTTTTTGAACTCCAAAAGATGTATTCATTGCTTCCCTTAGAAGTGATTTCCCTTTTTCCTCTCAGAAGAATGGTACTTGCCCTAATGGTGTTTTTATCATTTCAAGCAGCTGTACTTCTATTGTGTCATCAAACTTTCTGCTCTAGACAAGAGACAAGACAGATAGATATACTCACTCACTTCTCACGTAATTTTCGCTATGCTCAGACCTGAACTTGTCGGGAATTGGGGACAAAGTCACTTTACAAGAAGCTTCCAGAAAATTCGCCGTTAATTCGCCTCGGCTATATAAGCATGGCGGAAAGTTAAATATTCTTGTGATGGCGTCCTCGCACGAGCATATAACAAAGTTGGACAGTACTGACATATTGTATTTTAATCAAGATCATTACATTTATTTTTGAGAAAATGATCGTTCTGTTACTCGTGGTTGTTCATATCAGTAACGCGAGACTGCCTCAGTCTGTGTGAACTAAAAGTGTGTGGGTATTGCCGTGGTGTTACAGTCCTGGAAACATTTGCTTATGATATTTGTGTAATGAGCATGAAATGGCGATAATTAACACTTTCTAACAGCTGCATGAAACAGTGACGAATACATAATTAATTGTTCTTCCATGCAGACCGTGCGAGAAGACTGCGGTAATATGTCAGGCTAACATTTGAGAAGTTGATCGCTCACTATGATTTTGGTTTTTCATGGTTTTACATGGTCGGTAGGTCAATGCTGCCTCGATTTGCTTCACGGGATTCCATTTCCTCGTCTTTCAGTGGTGCCAGTATGCTGGAAATTTGACACTCGGGAGTTCTTTTACATGCTAGTAAATCTATTTAACTACACTTAAAAATCGTCGGTCTGGATCGGGTTAAACACGCGACCTTAGAATCAGTGGGCCAGCGCCAAACCACCGAGCTACCCAGACCAACTGTTTCAGGTATGCTTCTAGGTTTCGTGGCGTATGGTGGTGCTAGATAGATGGTGCAGATGCTTGATCAAAGGAAAGAGTATATTCCGTGAACACTAGAGGGTCACCTGGTGGATCGTTCGCTCATTGCCCTCTCTGGGCAGCTGCAGTGGGACTGGTCTTCAAAGACAGAAATGTTAGAGACTTCCGCGCATCTCTGTTGCCTGTCTACTTGTGGCCTGTACTCTCCTGTGTTTCTACAATGAGTGCACGTAGGTTGCAGTTAGCGAGGTGGCCCCCTTCGTTGAACATTCATGAAGCCGTAACAAGGACTTAAGTTTACGCGGAACACAAGAATGAACTATTAGCAGCTGATACATACAGTGAAATGGCGACTCTCAGCAGATCTTTTAACTATTTCTTTGTTTACTTAATTACCGCATGAAGCAGCTTATATTTAAAACTATAATTAGGCATTAGTTAATCTGTAACCTTTGTATGCCATAAGAGAGCACTTTGTATTCTCTGTAAACGTTTTGTTTGTTGTTTCATTTGTTTATTTACCTTTTTTGACACCACCACTGTACAAACTCAGGCTTCTGGCTATGTGAAGGTATAAATGCCGACCTGTACTACAAATCTTAGAGGACGCCACTGCATGGGGAGCTCTGTTTATAGAGTTACGCAGATATACAGAACGCTGGGAGTGACATTGCTTGCGTTGTGACAGTGTTAACGGGAGAGACTGTACAACCCAAATCCTAACTTCCTGAGAATGTAAGTCTATTGGGAAATGTCATCTTAAAATATATTTGAGAACGCCTTGTAGTTTACCGGAAAAAAATGATTCAGTTGGCACTGGTCCTGCCGGCATATTGCTCCAGTAGGTCAGCTGATTAGAGCAACGGCATGATTCGTGGTTTTTCATCTGATTCTATCTTTTCAACTAATGGATAGTGTAAATGCTGCGCCTTATTTTTGAACTGCATTTAAGGGACCCGGGACTGAAAAATCTGATGTGTTGCACTCACATGACTTTCTCTACTCTTGTACTAACCATTCTTACAAACTCTTATTCCTATATCTTCTTCGTGTTGGTTAAAATAAACATTTGTACAAATAATCTTATTGCTTATGTCCTCGTAGGTGCAAGGGGAATATTAGAATACAGAAGGCTTTGTGCGACAGTCAAATCTTTTTGACCTTTGAGACTCCGTTCTCTTTGCACACGTAACATATAAAAAAATGAATAACGATGACCCATTTCATGAAAGTTCTAAGTTTTCCGAAACTCACACACATAACAAGGAATATCTCCGAAATGGTTCACCCTACAAGAAAATTTATTCAGACATAAATTGTGTATTTTAGCAAGATCTACATTTTTTTGTAGAGTATAATTTGGTCTATCTCTAAATGTTTACCAGTTATGCAAAAGTCGTCCAGAGTAAAGACGACTACAGGGGCTATAGCCAGAAAATTCAAGATATTGATTTCATTTTTCATCAAAATATCTCAAACATATGACATTTTAATCAAAATCGTTAGAGCCATTTTCAAGAAAATCAAAATTTTCGAGAAATTTTCCATGTAAAGGGTAGTTTAGGGTGGGGCTATTTTCTTCAAAATCTTCGTGTCGCATCCTCGAAAGGCATTAAACTTAAATACCAAGTTTGGCTTTTAACCGACTTTTCGTTTTTGAGTTATGCTGTCCACAAACACACAGACACACACACGGACCTTTTTCCAAAAATGCTTTTTTTTTGATTCAGGGGGCCTCAAAACATATATTTCCGGTGAAATCTCGACATCGAATTTTTGGGTGGAATACAATACTTCCCCTACTTACCAGTAGAGAAAGTAAAAATGACCGAAAAATTATCAGATTGACGATTTTTAGGTTTGTGCATCTAAGTGGTTCCCAAACCTTAAGTCATCGGTCGGTGAAATTTTTTAGATTCCGCCATTTTTAAAGGTCTAGAGCATGGTTTTAAATGCCATGTGTGCTACTTTGAAATGCACCTTTTCTGCTTACATTTTCAGCAGTATTTGAACAAAATATTGGCCAAAAAGGGCTCAAGTCTCGTACAACCAAATTCAGTGGAAAGGAGTGGTTAAGATATGGATCTGAGGAGAGAGACGCCAGAAAAAGAGGAAAGGTGTGACAAGCAGGTAATTTGACTCATAATCAGGATGCGTGTGTGTAGAAAAATTGGTTTTTCTCGACTTTACATTTTTTAATATACCATCTGCTCCATGCGCATTATATTTTGAGCTATGCTCCTAGAATTTGTCCAGTATATGCTCCATTTATGTGACTTCAACTTCAGTCTTTGGTTTCAAAATCTGAAAATTTGTTTAGCTTTTAAAAAATGAAACACACAAAGCTTAAAAAATATGTTCAATATCCATCAAAGCAAAGGAATTAATTATTGTAAAAGTAATTATTTTCTGTTCCTGCCAGATATTGATGGTATTTGTTGGGTAATTAGAATTTATAAAATAATAAAACTTTGTGATATTTAGTTTTTGATGTGCATAAAATATTTTGAATATTAAGGTATTTTCGTATTGTAAATAAACTGAATAATTAATTACCTCGATACTATTAAACAGATTGTGCTGGAACTTTGTGTGATAGTTTATAACTAAACATCCTTAAGTATGCAAAGTATTGATTTCATGCCTGTAAAAATATAGAAAATTCAAATTTTAGTCCCAGGATCCCTTAGCTATTGTAATGGCGATTTCGGCGTATTTCAATTGAGGAACAATGCGTGTTTCAAATTATAGTTTTTATCACTAACTTACTGTCCTTAAACATTGTAACGTATTCACATTTTCCGGATTCTAACGAGGGTAGAAAATGATGCAGTTAACGGAAATCTCTCCACGCGGTTTCAATAGTAAGGACGCTGCTCATTAAACCATCTGTAGTGTTATTTGTGCTTCAAGCCATAACGACGTACCATCAGGGCAGTCATTTCCTTGCAATGAACATTTGCACCGACAGATAATGTGAAGAAAAAGAAAAAAGAAGAAGAAGAAAAAAAAAACAGCTGCACCGCACAGTGCTCTTAGACCTCCGAAATCAGATAGCTTATAGATTATACCACGAAGCGGAACACCTCACACCACCACTTACCAGCCTCCAGGAGGAAGGGACGAAGCGAAGGAACTGTAGGGACCAGACAGGGCTCAGAGACGCGGGGAAGTTCATACCACTGCTGGCTAGAAGATCCAACTCATTATACTGTAACCCTCAGAGACTTGTAACTAGGAAGCCCTCTGTCGTGCACGTGGAATACTTTTCTGTTGAAGAAAGCATCTGCGGCATCTGTCCGGCACCACCTTACGCCACAAAACCTGGAAGGATACCTGACATATGAAAAAGAAGGAAAGGGAAAACGAAAAACTCATGGTAAAAGAGATACCATCGCAGTATTCGGCTACTGATCAAAGAAAACAAATTTAGAGTGGCCGGTCGACATTAATCGAAACCGATAACTCCTGAATGGGAACCTCATTACCGCGGTGGCATCTCGTTCGGCTCCACGACCAGATGCTCATCACAAGAATTCGCGGCCTTTATTAAAGGTAACAGTAACACAGTCTTCAAGAATACTCGTTCAAAGTAGATCAATGGTGCAAAAGGTGGGAAGTAAACATGAACCCAAAAAGGTTCAATTTAGTTACATTTACCTACAAAACAAAAATTAGCCCGTACATAAACAAATTAAATTATGAAGCTATTCCTCAAATTGAGTCTGTCACATATTTAGGACTAACATTAGACATTAAACTGACTTAGAATGCAGTTTTAAAACCAAGACACAGATTTCATCAAGTTCATCAAAGGCAGTTCACCTGTATTACTGCGTTCCAGTATGTCAGTCTGCGTATGTCAGTCTAATCAAGCCTATTTGGGGCTCACCTTCAAAATCACAAGTCAACACATTAAACATTTTCCAAAATCGGGTTCTTCGCATCATAGTGGATACTCCTTGGTACATCCGCAATTCTGCACTTCACAAAGATATTTGCACTCCTATAGTTGAATCTACACTCCAGTTCTCATTCATGGATTATCAGAACTCTTAGCTGAATGAGATTCCTCATCATAACATACCAAAGAACGTCCGTCACTCAGACTGAAGAGATAACGTCATGCAGATCTCCGTATATAATATATTGCGGTATTATTATATCACTGCTAATTCTTCTACTTTGAGTTTGAGGACAATGGTTTAATTGAGTCTCCAACACAAGTGTTTGTAATTGTTTTATTAGCACAATTGTAAAATACATAATATTGTGTAATAAAGTTAATTTTAAAAAATCCGGAATGAACTTTCTAAGAAGTCACTTAGACGCCCCAATATGAACTTGCCATTCCATTGTTTATGGCTCATATAGTCCAATAAAGATCATGTGTACGGTCCTGCAGGTTCTGTTATGCCAGCGAATCTATCCTCAGTACAAAAACAAACAAGACTTTCGGGTAACATTGAAGAGGACGGTGCTCCTTTGATGAAACTGTCTATGCAAATGCCGTACGAATCCCTTCCACATTTTTGGCAGACGCATTCCGTTTGCCATGCTTTGCACGTGCAGACAAAAGACTCAGTTTCTCGTAACTGTCTGTGCCATTTCATAATGGTTAGATAGGAGGGGACATCGTCACGAAGGCCAAGGTTAAATTCACGGTAAAAATTTCGTTGTACACGCTTCACAGATTTTGTGTCAGCCAATCCAAAACACAGAAAACCTTCTGTTGTGTCACCATGTTGGCACATTCCAATCCAATCTGATAATGTAATCATTGTTGTTGTAATTGTTGCAATCATAAATGGCAAGAGACCTACTAATATGCCTACTTTTACTTACTCTACCACGTGCATAGTAGGTAGAGAAGGCATTCTGTTCCAATTTTCTCTCCGCGTATCCCCAAAGACAATTTCCCAGCGTGAACCCTTATGCCCAGCCCTGGATTTATCCTTAATTCAAATTTTACATAACCATATCTAAAATAGTTTATATTTCTAACCTATTTAGTACTACAAAAAGCAGGATTAGAGTAAATTAAATTAAAATTTATGTACCATAACATTATGTAACATTCTTACAAATTCTTATTCCTATATCTTCTTCGTCTTAGTTGAGATAAACATTTGTACAAATTATCTTATTGCTTATTTCCTTGTAGGTGCAAGGGGAATATGGGAATACAGTAGACTTTGTGCGATAGTCAAATGTTTTAAAGCTTTGAGATTCCGTTCTCTTTGCACACTTAGCATATAAAAAATGAACAATGATGTTCCATTTCGCGAATGTTCTAAGTTTTCCGAAACTCACGCACATGACAAGGAATATCTCCGAAATGGTTCACCCTACAAGAAAATTTATTGAGACATAAAGTGTGCATTTTAGCAAAATCTACATTTTTTGTATAGTATGATTTGGTCTATCTCTAACGGTTTACCAATTATGCAAAAGTCGTCCAGAGTAAATACGACTACAGGGGCTATAACCAGAAAATTCAAGATAAACATTTCATTTGTCATAAAAATATCTCAAACATATGACATTTTAATCAAAATCGTTAGAGCCATTTTCAAGAAAATCAAAATTTTCCAAGTAAAGGGTAGTTTAGAGTGGGGCTATCTTCTTCAAAATCTTCGTGTCACATCCTTGAAAGACATTAACATATATTTCCGGTGAATATAGTGGAATACAATGCTTCCTCTACTTACTATACGTAGTAGAGAAAGTAAAAAACAACACAGACTCTGAAAGAACTCATAAAAACCACCACAAAGACATTGAGTGCTCTTTCGAATGCACTTTTTACTTTCTTCTTCTTGTTATTATTATTATTATTATTATTATTATTATTATTATTATTATTATTATTATTATTATTATTATTATTATTATTATTATTATTATTATTATTATTATTATTATTATTATTATTATTATTATTATTATTATTATTATTATTATTATTATTATTATTATTATTATTATTATTATTATTATTTCCATAATTGTGTATTTGAGCAAAGTAGATTTGCGCCTTCTAGGTCGAAAGGTTTCTATTTGTTTTTACAGTTTTTGGAAGCACTTCTAATGTGTTGGTTTAGAAGAGCTTGTGATTACCTGAAGGTTGAACCTAATTTAGGCTGGGCACTATGACAACAACAACTGTAAGGAAGAATGTCTCAAGTGTTCAAGGATCACACGCTTTGTTTACGCCATTGACTACCACACTACGTGGAGAGCGGCACGTACATATGTAGGTACTCCATTATTTTGAACAGAACTTCAAATCCTCCGAGTCTCTGTATAGGTAATCTAGTCACTTGAAAAGGTGGTCTTCAAACTTGTTATTTTTAGTTATTACTTATTTGGTTTGTTTATTGATTTTTGCTGATTTGTGCTTCACCGCGATACTGCAATTATATCTATATTCAGAAAATAAATAATTTAAAAGAATTTTAAAAGTAATAAATAATCAGAATAATAATTTTCAATAAAAAATAGAGAAAACGAACGTAAAAACCTGATGTGTTGCAGTCACATGATTTTCTCTGCTCTTGCTCTAACTACTATAATAATCCCCAGGGCGTCTCCTCTATGCAGAGGTTACGCTCATCGTCCAGCCGCTGTGTTCTCCAGCAGCAGCCAAGGCCACGGAAGAGTCAAGTTGGGGGTGACAGGGGTCAGCACGCCGACTCCTACCGCAAGACGACAATTTGACGTTTTAGGGACGCTACCTTCCTATCAGGATAAGTACTCAATTGGCCCCTCAGGGGTCTAACGAGGCTGACTGTACCTCGTACCACCCTCCCAGCAGAGAAAGAATCCCATGCCGCTACCGGCAGTCGAAGGCGGGTCCTCTGCGCTAGAGGCAGACGCGCTATGGAGGTAGTCACTAACTATTCTTGCAAACTCTTATTCCTCTATCTTCTTCATATGAGTCGAGATAAACATTTGCAGAAATTATTTTACTGCTTATTTCCTTGTAGGTACAAGGGGAATATGTGAATACAGTAGGCCTTGAATGATAGTCAAATCTTTTAAAGGTTTGAAATTCCGTTCTCTTTGCACGGCCAAGAGATAAAAAAGTTAATAAAGACTTTCTATTTGAGAAAAGTTCAAGTATTGCAAAACTCACACAAATAACAAATATCTCAGAAATGGTTCACTCCACAAAAAATGCCGTTGTACATAAATTGTGTGTTTTAAAGATATCTGCATTTTTGTGCAGTAAAATTTGGTCTCTCTCTTACGATCTACCAGTTATGCAAAAGTCATCAAGAGTAAACACGATGACATGGACTATAGCCAGAAAATTCAAAATATATATTTCATTTGTCATAAAAACATATGACATTTTAAACAACATCGTTAGAGCCATTTTTGGAGAAAATCAAAATGTTCGATATATTTTACATTTAAAGAGTAGTTTAGGGTGAAGGAATTTTCTTCAAAATCTTCGTGTTGCATTCATTGAAAGGTATTAAACTTAAATGCCAACACTGGTTTTTAACCGACTTTTCGTTTTCGAAAATGCTGCTCACAGACACACACACACACACACACACACACACACACATACACACACACACACACACACATACACACACAGACACACACTAAGCGAGAGATACGCACCGAGCCTTTTTCTAAAACTTTTTTTTTTTTTTTTGGATTCAAGGGCCTCAAAATATATACATGTCTGAAAAAAGAAGTCAAACACCTGAAACAAATAGTCCAACGTCAAGGCTCTGTCGTACAGTGATGAGTGGCATCGCATTGCGTTTAATGATAAATCCCGGTTCTGCATTACCACGGATGACCGCCGTGTGCGAGTGTGGCGGCGACCTGGGGAGAGACGCAATTCTGCCTATGTTTTGGAGAGGCACAGTGGTGTTCCTCCTGGCGTCATGGTGTGGGGAGCCATCGGATATGATTTTAGATCACAGCTGGTATCAATTCGGGGACCATTGACGGGACAACAGTACGTCACAGAAATCCGGCGTTCTCACATCTTCTCCCCCATGCGACAGTATCGTAGTATCAGCAGGACAATGCTCGTCTACACGTGGCCCATGTGGGACTGAGATACTCCCATGGCCAGAAAGATCCTCACATTTGTCCCCAATAGAACATGTGTGGGACCACTTCGGAGGTCGACTCCGTTCCAGTGTCCGTATCCAGGATATCGAGGACTAGTTACAATAGTTGTGGGCCAACTGGCCTCAGAAGAGTGTACGCCGGCTATATCACACCATTCCCAACCAAATTCGTGGATGCGTCCAGGCCAGAGGGGTGCAACACCATACTGATAAATGGGCTTGTACAGCCAACATTGTTGAATGTATCACACGTTTTGTAATCATTGAATTAGTGTCATAACCCTTCAACACGTGAAGTTTCATTTTATCTCCTTCACTCCTTCTAGGCCCTTAACTTTTTCGTCAGGCAATGTATTTCCGGTGAAATCTCGATATCGAATATTTTGGTCGAATGCAATACTTCCCCTACTTACCATACGAAGTAGAGAAAGTAAAAATGGATCTAGCTATTATGGAGATGATAAACTCCAATACCCGTTGACCCGATCACCTTAAAAATTGGTATATCTAAATGTTTTATCATGGAGGTTTTTATGGAACACATTTTCTGTTTTCTCTACTCATTTTTACTTTCTCTCCTGGTAAGTAGGGGAAGTATTGTACTCCACCCAAAAATTCGATGTCGAGATTTCACCAGAAATATATCTTTTGAAACCCCCTGGATGCAAAATAAAAAAAAAAAAACATTTTTAGAAAAAGGTGCTCTGTGTGTGTGTGTGTGTGTGTGTGTGTGTGTGTGTGTGTGTGTGTGTGTGTGTGTGTGTGTGTGTGTGTGTGTGTGTGTGTCAGTCTGTGGACAGCATAACTCAAAAACGAAAAGTCGGTTAAAAACCAAAGTTGATATTTAAGTTTAATGTATTTCAAGGATGCAACACGAAGATTTTGAAGAAAATAGCTCCACCCTAAACTACCCTTTACATGGAACCTTTTTCGAAAATTTTGATTTTCTTGAAAATGGCTCTAACGATTTTGATTAAAATGTCATATGTTTGAGATATTTTTATGACAAATGAAATGTATATCTTGAATTTTCTGGCTATATCTCCTGTAATCGTATTTACTCTGGACGACTTTTCCATAATTGATAAACCGTTACAGATAGACCAAAACACACCATACAAAAAATGTAGATCTTGCTAAAATACACAACTTATGTCTGAATAAATTTTTTGTAGGGTCTACCATTTCGGAGATATTCCTTGTTATGTGTGTGAGTTTCGGAAAACTTAGAAACTTAGAACTTTCGTGAAATGGATCATCGTTTTTCATTTCTTTATATGTTAAGTGTGCAAAGACAACAGAATCTCAAAGCTTTAAAACAAAGTCTACTGTATTCTAACATTCCCCTTGCACCTACAAGGAAATAAGCAATAAGATAATTTGTACAAATGTTTATTTCAACTAACAAGAAGATATAGCAATAAGAGTTTGTAAGAATGGTTAATAGAAGAGTAGAGAAAGTCATGTGAGTGCAACACATCAGATTTATCTTTTACGAACACAATTATATTTCTTTCCCTAGTCCCTCTTCTATAAATAATTCATACAATTCTATGCAACCTGAATCTAGAGATTAATAGTTAAACCATGGGCAACGCCGGGTATTTAAGCTATTATCATATAAATTTGAGATATTCTTGTGGTTTATAGGGGAAAACGCGAGTCAGTTGGAGAATTTAATGTCGTACTTGCATGTTCCTATGCTAACTCAGTGGTTAGAGCAATTGGACGGAGACTCGAAGATCCGTGATTCAATACCCGGCTATGGCACTACATTTTTCAGTATGATTCTATTCTTCCAACCTTCTCCTACCCGTGGCTAATGTGAAATAACAGTTAATTTCTACTTATAGGGTCAGTCACTCTAACGGAGATTTGAACACCGGATCTCCTGTATGTGAGGCAGATACTCTACCCCTCACCACGGTAGCGGAGCCAACGGATTTGAAACTTGCTGCATTCTTCTTATATCTACAAAAATATGGAGGTATGATTAAGGTTTGTCAGTATTAAGACGAATAAGCTTTCGTAATAGTGGTTTGTAAAAGAGTGAATAGAGAAAGAAATATGAATGCATATATGAAACAAACGCACACACCTGATTAACAACTTGTATTACATTAGCATAATGTATTCTGGTCGCTCAAATGAAAATTCTAGTTCAAAGGTGCATCGCATTAAAACAACAGTTGCCAAACTTTTCACGACGGGGACCACATTAACAGTCAGAAAGTGAATCGCGGAAGAAGCCACGTGCTTGTAGGTACAGGAAGAATTAGCTCACAGACGCGAGGTGCAAACATCCCAGTTTTCCAACACAGTATTTAACTGTGAACTAAAATCTATATAACCACGCCTACATATCAACTGATGTAACTAAATACTTGACAGATGATCAATCTTTCATTCAGCGCCATAACAATGCAAACACATAAAAACAAAGAAATAAATAAAATAATTAATAAACATACTGATCTTCAGATTTATTTAACCTTTCGCGCCAGTTAATCGTTTGCTCGTTCCCGAATTACCTCTATTTCCTCCCTACATCGACCGAATGCCCCTGAGGGGCACCCCCCGGAGGATGGATGAGGCGAATGGATTCTAAGGGTGGCCGGAACGTTGCCACGACAGAGTAGGTGGTAGGGTCCATACACTTTCCCAGTTAGAAGCATCCTGGTGGAGACTGGCTTAGCTCCCCTCCCCCTTCGGGCTTCTACCATCCCGTGACTCGTCTTCCAATCGGTGGACCAGATTTCCAGAGCGCATTAATCCCCCTGTCGTGCTGCTGCCATGACGCTCGCCGACGCTTCCAACTCTAAAAGAAACCTACCGGGACGAAGAATTAAATGAAACTATTTATGTGACGAAATGGAGGGACAGCCTAGCTTACCCCTCCATAACCACAAATATTTACGGAAAATGTTAAATAAATAACACAATAACAGCTCACAGATTCCACACAATATACACACAACTTCTTTCGAACTGATGTTACTGCTGCTCTTTTACCGTTTTCGGTACCACGCGTGGCGCGTTTTAGCTGAATACCTTCTTGTTTGCCTTACACGATGAAAGCAAGAGGTTACAGGCTTCTGGTTTATTTTAGAAACTGTCTCCAACCCTCCTCAACACTTGCTCTCGCTTGATCCCCGATGTAAACTCAATAACAAAAAAGTTTCACAGTGCGTAACTTTTGCAGTGCACAGATATAAAATTTTTCGAAAACATTTATTTAAAAAATTATAACACTTAACTGAGCAAACATAGAGAATTCAAAGTAGGCAGGTAGTAGCACTATAGTTTACTCTAGCTAAGAAAAAAATATAGACGTGTTCTAGCAGTTTGTTTGTAGTGTGTGATGAGTATAGAAACAGCAAATATCAGACTTCTATTGGGGGGGGGGGGGGGGAAGCAAATATCAGACTTCTATTGGGGGAAAAAAAACATTTCCTGAAGAAATATGGACCTATAGAAATGTATAATGACTAAACGGATATACCCTGATAGAGAAAAAAATTCTGCGTTGGATAATGTGTTCAAACCTGAAATTTATAACAACTCAATATTTACACCATGCTATTAGGAACCTGGCAACAGCGCGAGAGTAGAAAAGGACGAGGCTAATGGCAACTTGTGTGCGCTAGATAGAGACAGATATATCCCATTTAACTCCATACTGTCATCTAAGGGTGAGAGAAGCTATAGAAATCCTTCCCAGCATTCGCCTGGCGACCCGGGAAAACCAAAAAAACCATTGGTCAGGAAAGTCGATCACAGGGATCGACATTTATCGTTTTAATTACATGCTTACTTTCTCTACTACATATAGTAAGTAGGGGAAGTATTGTATTGGAGCCAAAATTTCAATGTCGAGATTTTACCGGAAATATATGTTTTGAGGCCCCCTGAATCAAAAAAAAAAAGCAGTTTCAGAGAAATTTCGCGCGCGCGCGCGCGCGCGCGCGTGTGTGTGTGTGTGTGTGTAAAACTTAAATTCAAAACCGGAAAGTTGGTTAAAAAGTTGGTATTTAAGTTTAATATCTTTTAGGGATGCGACACAAAGATTTTGAAGAAAATTCCTCCACCCTAAAGCACCCTTTATGTAGAAAACGTTTCGAAAACTATGATTTTCTCAAAAATGGCTCTAACGATTTTGATTAAAATGCCGTATGTTTAAGACACTTTTGTGGCAAATGAAATGCATATTTTGAATTTTTTGGCTATAGCCTATGTAGTCCTGTTTACTCTGGATGACTGCATAATTGCTAAACCGTAAGAGATAGACCAAATCTTACTGTACAAAAATGTAAATCTCGTTAAAGCACACGTTATGTCCAAATACATTTTTATGGAGTGGACCATTTCGAGATATTCCTTGTTTTTTATGTGAGTTTTGCGATAGTTTCCTCAAATGGAAGCTCGTTATTCGTCTTATCTCTTGGCCGTACAAAGAGAACGAATCTCAAAGTTTTAAAACATTTGACTGTCGCTCAAAGCCTACTGCATTCCAATATTCCCCTTGTACCAAGAAAATGTTTCTCTTGACTAACATGAAGATATAGAAATAAGAGTTTGTAAGAATAGTTAAAACAAGAGTAGAGAAAGTCATGTGAGTGTAACACATCATACTATTTTATGTACAGATATACGTTGTTGCGAAGACTGATATTAGTCCTTCAAATGAGGAAATTTGTAATTCGGTAGATAGTTGTGAAAGTCAGCCAAATTATCTTCATTGTTAAATAAGGAAAATTGAAGCTATTAACAGTGAAGCAACAAGATTCTAAAGTAAGAACAAATTAGAAACTAAAAACTTCACTTATCTTAGTAAT
Source organism: Tenodera sinensis (assembly GCA_030765045.1). Classification (NCBI taxonomy): domain Eukaryota; kingdom Metazoa; phylum Arthropoda; class Insecta; order Mantodea; family Mantidae; genus Tenodera; species Tenodera sinensis. The sequence goes on along the minus strand of CM060966.1, from coordinate 21,470,711 downwards.
GTTGCAAGTTCTTTTTGCACAAACTGACTCGAGTTTCAAGTTGTCTCCAACTCATTCTCAAAGCTATACAAAAAAATTCGTTACCAAAGCTACAATTAAGTATTAAGTATCAAAAAGCTGTTAAAGAAGTTTCAACCCTTAAAAAAATAAAAGATAATTGTATTTTTAAAAAGATTACTTACCATCCATGGGCCAATAAAAAATTTACAAAGATTTTTAAAGAATATGGAATACATTTGGTCTCTCAAAATAAATTTAATATACAAAATTTACTTAATTTTTCTTAAAAAAGATAAAATACTAAATTATAAAAAATCTGGCATTTATCAAGTTAGCTGTTTAGATTGTGATAAGGTTTATATTGGTAAAACTAAACGTCATTTAGAAACCAGAATAAAAGAGCATTTTAGAAATATTAAATATAAACAAACTGATAAATCAGCTGTGGCAGATCATTTTTGGTCATTTAATCATGAAATTAATCCAGAAGTTAAATTATTAAAACAATTAAGTGGACCTATAGATTTAATGGTTTGGGAAAAACATTTTATTTTAAAAAACAGGAACCGTGTTATGAACTTTGAATTATCTTCTATAGATTGTATTTATACATTTTTGTTTTCAGAGATTGGTAAATAAAAATGAATATCAGTATTTGTTTTTTGTTTTCAGAAAAAAATATGAAAGATTGTAGCTTTGGTAACGAATTTGTTTGTATAGCTTTGAGAATGAGTTGGAGACAACTTGAAACTCGAGTCAGTTTGTGCAAAAAGAACTTGCAACATTACTAAGATAAGTGAAGTTTTTAGTTTCTAATTTGTTCTTACTCTAGAATTTAGTATCTTCATTGTATTTATTTTTCAGAGGGTTATTAAACTGCAGATATATATAAATTAAAAATCTGAGTGATTAAGTTTGTGGAAGCTTTTGAAAGTAGTGAATAAATTAATATAATACACACGCAGCGTTTATTTTTATTTATTTTCTTTGAAGTTTGTAGATGGGGCAACAAAAGCAGCTGTTGTACCACCACAGAACCTTATGGCATGGATCCGATCATGTCCCCATAGAGTCTTGAACCAATTGATAGGTTGTTTGTAGTGCCAGGATGTGTGAGAAGAGTGGGTCCATCACGTGGTCTTGTTTTTCCCGAGCTAGTGAATGACCTAGTTTCGGAGCAAGCAAACTCCAGCAGCGTTCAGTCACGAACTCGCCGGTTTCACTTTCGGTGAGTGGGACAAACGCCCTCTTTCATTCCAATCACGTTTAGGCAGGCCATTATGAGCCACTAGGAACTCGCGAAATCCGCGAGCCTTTGTATTGCCTCTTTCCGGCTCTTACAATCTATTCGTCCAACTCTCAAAATGGAATGTGCGAAACCGAGTGGAAATTTATACAGAAAACTGGTTCACCTAGATATAGATTGTCCAATTTCTGATAAAATAACATATTTGTAGTGTTTAACGCCCATACTTACCGCATTTGGCACCATTGTCACTGATCATACATGAAATTAAATTATAATTTTATTGGGAAATCAAATTTAGGCAGAAAACACCCCAGGCCTAAGTTTAGAGTACCTTCCAGACATCTTGGGCAAAAAGGTTGTAACAGGCAGCACTGAAAATTTTCAGGAAAGACAAAAAACAATGTTGGCCATATTTTATTGACATATGTTTTCAATTTTTATTCTGTGGAAACATAATGCTTTTGTAACAATATAGAGATGAAAAAACACTTAACATTGCGAACTTTCAGCAGTTGAACAAAAGTTAACTTTTCCATGCAAAATGGTTGTAACAGTTGTTTCCATTGTTGTTTACAACCTTTTAACAATTTTTGCAGTATCTTTCATAACACTAGAAAACACAACAAATACTTAATATTAATGTAAACAAATGCCAATACATTAACCTAATTTGAAACATAAAGAAGACAATACAATAGTTCTTGTCCTCCATGAACATCCACACAAAAATCACTATTCTGTTTTGAAACCTTCATAGAATTATCTCTATTTTGCAGGAACATACACATTCATGGCCATTAAGTCTTGCTTCTTTTCCACAGATACACAATTCCGTGCCACAGAGATGCGGCAGGTGTCTCATTTACAATAATTGGTGGAAGTGTTATATTTCTTCTCCCTCGAGATAGTTAGGGATGTTTTCAGAATGCCATGGCTGTAGAGTACGTATTGACCTTTTAGACATTGTAGAACAGTAGGCAAATTTGTTGCTAAGTTGAACCAGTCTGCCAGTTTGAATGAAACTGTTTGCAGAGACCTGATGTTTGTATTGAAAATGCCAATAATGACAATGACAATTATTGTCTTGCCATAACCTAAGATTCACATTTGTTTTAATAAAAGGACCCACCTCTTCACTTGGTATTTTTCCTAGTCTAGATTTATTTCCATGTTTCCGGACGACAACAACAAAACTGCAAAACGTAGCTGGAAAATTCAGTTCAGCCATCTAATGCTCCATACATGCATTCATCAATGCTTTTACCACCTTTCTGCATGGAAATATGCTTTTGAGAAAAAAAATGTGAGCTGCAACCGCAGGTATCCAATACACACAAGACAGGAAAAACTGAAAAATACTCCATTTGGAAGACTGAAGCACTATTTGCCCGCCTCCGTAGCGTGGTGGTAGCGTGTCTGTCTCACGTCCAAGAGGTCGCGTGTTTTACCGAGGTTTCTCTTATCCTGAGAAGATTAATATTGGGTAATTTAAACCACTATGGACTTCGGGCTCATTTGAGCATCATTTCACCCATTTCATTCATTGACCATCCGATGTGACTCTAGTTAGAGGACGTTAATAAAAAAATCACTATCTTGTGTATCTGAAATCATTACAACTGGGAAAACAGAGGCAACAGAGACTGACTTCATCTGTTTTGAAAATAAAGAGGTATAATGATAACAATGAAGTGAAAATTTGTCTTAGCTATAACAGGGATCAAGAGTATGTAAATTTAAAAATAATTTTGTTGTTTAACGATGGTGTCAATTGCCAGGATCACATCATCGTCGCCGGTGGGCCGCAATTTCGTCCCGCAGGAGTTCTTTTACATGCCAGTAAATCTACTGACATGGAGCTGTCGTTTTTAAGCACACTTACAAACCATCGGTCTGGGCCGGACTTGAACCTGCGACCTTTGGATCAGTAGGCCAGCGTCTAACCAACCTAGCCACTCAGACCGACTGTGTAAACGAAACATGGCACAATGCTGTGATGTAAAGAAGATATAAAGTTAAAAATATAATGCTTCATTAAAACTGTTTTAAGTGGTGATAATTTAAATTAAAGTATTTGTTATAAGTTTAAACACTGATATAGAACGACTGTTAGCTGTGCTTGGTCGTTGCTCAGAGTTTCGGTTATCATTTACGACGTATTCCGCTGAAAATTATACATCGATCCGCACCGCACCTAAGATTTATGAATAACAATCGTCAAGCTCTCCAACTGATGCTAATCTGTGGCACGATAAGTTTATATCGATATGTAAAAATGCAGTTGCATACGTCACTCCAACGTTTGGGACGAATATGCTGTTTGTTTAAGAAACGCTGTAAATTGGAAAGACACTAACTGTAAATTCATCCATTCATTCCCTTTACAAGACGGTCCTGGCGGGATTAAAACAGCGGATCTTCCGTACACGAATCCGTACCTTAACTACCTCGGCTAATCGTGTCGGTGATGAATACCTCAGATTATTTCTCTGCATTTCGCTGCCAACGTATCAGTTCTGCAAGAGAAGAATGAAATGGAATTAGTACATCAATTAAATGGTTCGTTAGCAAATACGAATACGTCAAAAGCTGAATTAGGTCGTTCATATAAACATCGGTACTAGAATCATGTTCCCTACCCAGATCATGATGAACCAATTGTTCCAATAGAACTCATTAAATTAAACAATACACTCTCCTCTAGTTTGTTAAGGATTTCTTCAAGAAAGAAAACTGATGCAATGTCTTCAAATGGAATTTCCTCTGATAGAAATTAAAGAAGTGACGAAAGCAAATAAGAATGAATAATACTTTATGTTTATTTTATAGCTTAACAGGTTGAATACTTATATTGATTTATATGAAAAATAAAGTTACGACAGACGCTGTCTAGGTGCATACATAGCGTCTTAATAGAACCTCTGGATCCATAAAAAGAACATTGAAGTACTAAACCAGGGAAGATATCGCAATGAGGCTACTTGCTCCGTAGATAAGTCGGTAAAACACCTGCCTCGTGTGCAAACGATCGCATGTTCGGTTCCTAAATGATAAGTTTAAGGAAACTGGAATGCTATCATTGCGAAACTGGAAATTAAAGCTGCAAAAATTAGATGTTTAAGCTTTGTAACGATTCTCGTGAGTTAATAGATTAAGAAATGTAGTAGGTATAGAGATACTCTACGTTATAAACATTTTATAGGTACAACATGCATGTCAACATAAGACTGTAAGGACATCCTTGCGAGAAATGAACAGGCCCAACGGACTCTTCAGCCCATTCATTGCTTATATGATTGATCTTTGACCAGTCCAACATCAGCATATCAGAAAGTTCAATCCTAAGTATCTAGTTATCACAACAGTTTTATCACTCTCTTTTATCGCTTTAATTTTGTCGCACCTACCTTTTTATGCAGATTCATCAGCACAGTCAATGAAACTTATGTACAGGGTTCTTCATTTAAAACCTAACGGGCGCACAGTATTTCGCCTGTGTGCGATTGGGTGTGCCACAGCCGGCTTTGCTCCTACATTAACTCCGCGTGTAAAGCATGTATAACACTCTTACCTTATAGAAGATGCTGGAAATGTCGCCCACCCTCGGCTAAACAAGCATTATATCAGGAGAACACATTCTGATTCACACCATTAGTTGGGTTACTGTAATTTCATTTCTAATATTTTGTTTTAGCTCTTCCAACGTATGAGGATTTGTCTCGTAAAATTTGTCTTTCAGGTTACCCCACAAGTAAACATCACACACTGCTAGATCGGGAGAGCGAGAGGGGCATACACCAGCACTAATCACTCTATCTTCAAACACTTCCCACATGGACTCCTCTGCTGTATGCGCAGTAGCAGAATCTTGTTGAAACCACCCATATGATTTCTTTTCTTCTGTCAGTTCGTGATAAAATGGGATTAAAATGCTATTTCGGTACCTTTCTGCATTTACAGTCTGCTCGTGGAATATTGGACCGATTATGCGTTAGCGCTAACAGCACATCAAACTCCAACTCTCCGATCATAATGAGGGATTTCTTGAACACGATGTCAACTTTCAGTACCGACTAGCCGCGCGCACAACGGCAGCCGGTAGTGGGGAAATCCAACAAGGTCGCGGGAGACGCGAAACGCCGTGTGCTCCGTTAGGTTTTAAATGAAGAATCTTGTATATGTAAGTATAATGTTTAAGTATATTTGTAGCATCTTTTTGCACACTCAATTGATATTGCAGACTACGTTGTTTCATTTGCTTTCAGTTAATACCGAGAGAGCCAAGAAGTTCCGAACCGGATGCGCGATGTTTTGCCTGTCCGCATCTTCGGCGTTCGTTGCCGTTTTTACTCTTTCGGTACCTTTGTCACCAATTACAGCTGAAGCTATCTTGCCTACGTTCTTCCCGTCTATATTTTTCACAGATATATGTTAGATTTATTAGGTACTGAACTTTGTGCATTAAAACCGAGCGAAATGGCTCCATGGTAATGTGTGAAGCTCGCACTCGTGAGGTCGTGGATTCGATTCCCATGGGTTTGCTGGGAGTTTCTCCGGGTCGCCAGGTGAATGTTGAGAAGGAAAATTACATCCCCCAAGTTCCTGTCCATCCTTCAACCAGTTGATTCGTTCAGGGTCGCAAGTGTCAGCGAGGGCGTTAGGTGCAGTTTGGCAGGGATAATTAGCGCACATGAACTCTTTCTGTCCCTCGCTGTCTGTGGGATTCGGGAGAGGGAGGTGGTATATGGGGGCGTCCTCCTGTAAGGTTCCGGAACACCTAAAGACCTCGAGAAGTAGTAGGGAGCTCTGTCAATGTTTGTGCCGCTAGGCTGGATCTAGCCGCCCGGTGACTCCTCTCACCTCATCCTTAATCTCGGGGAGTGCCCCCTTGGAGGTATAGGTACAATAAGCACAGCTTCAGTGCCGAACCCCTTCTGTATCTCTCCTATGTTGTTGTAGTGTTTAACGCCCGCTTTTACTACTACGGCACGCAGGCGGTGACACTGATGATACATGGAATGAAGATGGAGCACCGGTGGAATGAGATGGCGGGGGAAACCGGAGCACCCGGAGAAAACCCACCCTGACGCCGCTTCGTCCACCACGAATACCACATGCGGGTCCCTGGGATCGAACCCGGGCCGCCTAGGTGGTAATATCTCTCCTATTCCTCCTATTGTGCATCTCGTAGGTTCAATTATACATTTTTCGGTTATTTATTTTATGATTACCACGCCATATTTTGCTGATCACTGTGTACGAAATATATTAATTTACTTACACATTTATACGTTATGTTTGTGCTATGTTAAGACATATTCTGCACGGTTTCTGTATACTGTATCCTTGCTGCCCCAGTACAAAACACTAGGCATGTTGGGTGGGGTAACAATAGTTTTAGAACACATTATTGATGCTCACATATTAACAATGCAGTTCGAGCAAGGTAATTCTTCCCAGGTTGTGCCTGAATTAAATGAAATGTATTTTTATTTATGGACGCCCTTAACTGCTATGGTTCTCAGCGTCCCATAGGTATAATCCTCAGGACGTCTTCTCTATGCAGAGGTTAACCTCATCGCCCGGCCACTGCGTCCTCCAGCTGCAGCCAAGGCCACAAAGGAGTCAGCACACCGATTCCCCCGACCGTAAGGCGACTACTTAACTTTTCCCCATAGGTATATTGGGCGTGAAAGACCCCTCAGTTTAACTTAGAGGCCTCTTTATCAGGTTTGAGGTTCTAGTACCGTAAATTTACGTTACAGAACCATCGGCTTTACTTCCTTTCCGAAGGACGCCATGCTAAGGATTTTTACACCCGAAGAAATAAATCGCCCACCGCTGGATGGTTGTATCTAATGATACTGATGATGATGGTCATGAAGAAGACCTTGAAAGTGTTGTCATGTGCGTGAAGCAATTCAAGCTGTAGAAATTATACAACTCGTTCTATCAGTTTATGTGATGACAGCATTTCTGTGTTTAAGGAATTTGATTTCTGTGATTGTTGGATAAAATTGACTAGTGTATGATGTGTGGAAGAATCAAAGAATAAAACAAAAATTGAAAACTTTTTTTTTAAAACCAGTGTAAAGCAACTCTAGAATTTCCATTTTAGTTCGAAATATGAATAGGAGTTCTGGTATTGACGTAAGTAATCTTAATAATACAGTCATGGAAAAAATGAGCGCATTAGGAGAGCAGAATATTATAAGTTACAAATCGTGTGGCAGCGCGGTTTACACAAGTCCATATTCCAACGTGCAGCTGAATTTATATATAGTCTCTGATCCCAATGTTACCTTCTATTGGACACTCAAATAGGCTGTGTCTTGAATCATCACTCCCATTTGTATTTGCGAGTATGAGAGATAAAGACAGACAGACAGACAGACAGACAGACAGACAGACAGACAGACAGACAGACAGAGAGTCAAAGCAGCAAAAGTACCATTGGTGTTAAAGATTGGTATGAAAATGAAACAATCTGAGAAATCGAATACAACAAATCTGAGTATAAAATGAAAAATATTTTAATTTTGAGAGATTTTAAATCGTAAAATGCAAACTGACATACAGACAAGTAAGCAGTGCAAAATGACTTGCAAAATATACTACTCCAAGTAAGAAGCTAACGTCACAACATACCGTTAGATGACAATGTCTGACCAGAAACATAGGCACTTTTTCTGTTCAAGCACTCCCTTAGAAACAATTATTTTCGCACTTTTAATGTCAAAGCTTTCGGCCTTTTGTTTTGAAACACGAAAGAAATGCAAAATCCAATTACCTTGGTTATAGAACGAAAGAAAGCTAGAAACAAAGCTAAACCTGTGTTGTACTCACATGACTTTCTCTGCTCCTGTACTAACTATTCTTGCAAACCCCTATTCCTCTTTCTCCTTCTTCAGTCTTCGAGAGAAGTTCTTCATAACAATCACATGGGCGCAGAACAGATACAGGCAGCTGCAAATATTTGGAGTGTACCTGGCGAGGAATGCTTGGTGGGACGATGAGGTAAATGCTGCATCTAGGAAAACATTACATTTCTAAATGACAACACTGAGAAAGGAGAGCGCAAAGTCCAGAGAAATTGCCTACAAGTCTAGTGCAGCCGATTATGGAATATGGGACCCATATAGAGTTAGTCAAATTGATTCATTAGAAGAAACACAGAGAAGGCCTACAAAATTAATAAAAAGAGGTAAATATTTTGGGCCTATAAAAGGGTAAGAGACTAAATGGGAATCTCTAAAAGTTCGGCGTAAGAGGCATAGGTTATGCCCATTATGGTTCAAATGCATGGGTTGGCATTAGTGAGAGACTGGAGAACCCAACACATTACGGAAGAAATGGTAATTTTCTAAAGTAAGAACAAATTAGAAACTAAAAACTTCACTTATCTTAGTAATGTTGCAAGTTCCTTTTGCTTATGGTTTTGTAAATAACACTTTTAACTAAACAATCTGCTGTTAACAGTGAAGCAAAACGAAACTTAAATAAAACAGTTATTTAAAGTGATGATGTGATGAGTCATCATGAAACGTCTGCGTAATGTTTCAAGAGCTTGTAGTGATTTACTAAGATAAGTGAAGCTTTTAGTCGCTAGATAATTAATTGTTTTATTTTAAATAACACTAATTTTTGAAAACATTAATTATTCACTGAATTACACTCATTAATTACCTATCCTCTCATTGTCATCAATAAATCGACCACTAGTATTCACAATTGATTTATAAAATGTCAAACATACACGTAGGTAACCTTTATAATGAATTACCCAACATTTATTCGATTTAATTTTTTCCTAAATTTCTTCACGGACAGAGGACAGCCCGGAAAGGCTGCTACAGGAAATTCATTCCATTCTGCAATAGTTCTATTAACCAAGGAGAATTTTCATACGTTAGTTATAATAATCTGATAGAACTGTTTTATTCTTATTATTATTGTTCGTTGTGTTAATGTGATCTATGCACTTTTCTTTTTTGTAGTCTTAATTAGTAAGTTTATCTCTTTCACAGGGTAATACCCATCCGCAGTGAATAAATACACGCACTTGCAATTTCTTTAAGTTACTATTTAAACTTGCTAGCAATGTTTCTTCTGCATTGTTTTATTACTTTGTACCAATGAAAAAATTAAGGATATTTTGGTTCCAATCTTTTTAATTGCTTTCGTTAATCATATTTACAAGAAATAAACAAAATCAAAAGTAGATCCATCGAGAATGTCACATTCAGCTTCCGAGGTGCACGTGTAACCACGTGACTAATTGTAATAACAAGTTGAGGAATCATTTAGCATAACAATTGAATAGCGAGACACTCCTGATATGCCCCTCCCTCCCCGGCGAATCAACCAACGTGGTGGAAAGTACTAAACCGTTTTCAGCCGACCTACTTTCTCTGTCTAAAATTTGGTCCTGCGTACGAGGGATTGATGCCTTAAGTTCTTCCGTCTCTTTCTCGGTGGCTTATGCTGATTTAAAGCCCCTTGTACATGACAAAACCTGTTTTCGATTGTTCAAGTCTTTACAAGAATTTACAAGTAAAACTGTCAACCATTGGACAGGACTTGGCAGCGCTTAGCAATGCCATAAACAGACCTCGGAACTTCATGCAACTACATGTTTTCATTGATTTGGCACAGTGAAACAAATAAAACTACATCTTTGTCTATGATGCGTTTTACTTTCGAAAGAAGCCAACTTTACTTTATACAAAGTTGCATATGTCGAGGGTTTTCCTTTTAAATGCATATACATTTATATTGAAAATTTTAATGTGTATTCGATTAGCGTTTTTCTCTCTATGTGTTATATAACTTGAACATTTCTCTGATAAAATAATTATTATTTCGAAGAAATATAAAAATTCAATGAAAAATATAAAATATATGCAAAAGTAATTCAGAAGGACGCTGACCACGTCCCAACCTCCAGTACTGCACCCACTCATGACGCCTGTACTGGGCAGAGGTGGGGGACGCAGCGGCCGGGCGGTAAGTCTTGGCCCGCGAAGGGCTGTTGCACTAGGGGTTATTATTATAATTCACAATAAACACGCAATTTCCAGAAAATACAATATATACATTTTATTTGTCGAGTAAGTATTTTAAATATAGTATAGTATTGTAATAAAAATCGTTAGAGCCATAGTTGAGAAAGTGCATACTTTTTAGAAATCTTCCATATAGAGAGAAGTTTGAGGAAGTTTGAGCACAAGGTCATACAGTATGTTAAATACAGTATGGTTACGTATTGTAAGCAATTCTTGTATAGTTATCACTAGGGCTAGGAAGTTCATGCATTTGCATGTTTTTTCATAGGGGTTAAAAATGTTTGCTTTTACATTATGTGCACGAATTATGGAATTTTCAGTTATTTGGTCGTGATTTTATGGGGCATATAACTGCATATTTATTTGATTTTGATAAATGCATATTATTTCAATACTATAGCCTCTATATAGCATATTTTAATGATTTTTATGGTTTTTTTCCACCTAGATAATATTTTTCATATTGGTAGTGTTGCATATGATGATATAACTCGCGAGGTGGCGAGAAGCAATGCTGAGTCATGTTGTTATGTAGTGAATCCCCTGTTTCCATCCTTTCATTATATGTATGTGCGTAGAAAATAATCAGTGCGTTATCTGAGAGGTTTATAGTATCAAAGATAAAGTGCAGGTCAACGTTTTGAGCAGCACGATTATAGCAACGCTTGCCTCTGCGTGGTCTTCAAACGTAACAGTGTTGTGAACTGGTTCCCTCCAAATTAAATTAGGCGTATAAAATGTTAAAAAGCTCTTCAAATGCCGAAAATAAAACCAACTTAGAGTGCTAAATTAATTAATTTACAGAAAGAGTTTTCGGGTGACTTAATATCTACAGATAATAGGGCACTGTTTTGTGGAGCGTGTGACAAAAATATAGGAAGTGAGAAAAGATTTCAAATAGTTCGGCACATAAACACAGCAAAACATGAGAATTTAATCAGAAAACTCGCAAACAAATAACCTGTTCTAAAACAATTAGTAGAGTGTTTAGGAAGTAGGGTTACTGAATTTTCCTATGGCTTGTGCCAAGTATTTTTAGCTGCTGATATTCCCTTGTTCAAAATTAATAATCCGATATTTAAAAACTTTCTTGCCAAGTGTACTCAACAACATGTGCCTGAAGAAAGCACACTGTGTAAGACTTAAGGGCATTGTTACAATAATGTATTGTCAAATATACAAAATTTAGCGGATCAGTTTGTGTGGTTGTCTGTTGATGAAACCTCTGATTCTGAACGCCGTTCTATTCCTAATATAATCGTGGGTGCCTTAAATAATGAACAAAAGACTGCTGCTTATCTCCTTAATGTGTGCAAATTGTCGGCCACTGACAATGTAACTGTGACACAGTTTGTGATGTACTCTTTGAAATTACAATGCCCATGTGGAATCGAATACAACTGATTGCTTTTATTTGTTACCTTAAATGGTAAAATCAGGAAAAACTTTGAAAGGTATTTTTCCTAAGTTAATTCATATAGCTTGTTAGGCACACGCTCTTCATCGAATTTCTGAGACAATACGCGATTCTTTCCCACTGGTAGATAGATTTGTGTCCAGTACAAAGAGAATTTTTGTTAAATCTCCTAAAAGAGTTAAGTTGCAGCACCTAATATCCGACTTCCTCCTGCATCTGTGTTAACTTGATGGGGAACACGGGTCGATGCAGTTTTATATTATGCTGAGCACATAGAAATAGTCGAAGAGGTTGTTAATTCATTGGACTCGAACGATCCTTCATCAATACAAACTGTGCAAAATATTCTGTCAGGCACTGGGTTAAAGAAGGATCTTAGTTTCATATCTGACCATTTTTCTTTCTTACCAACAGTCATAACGGCATTGGAAACTGTAGGACCTCCTTTGCATGAATCATTTACTGTCTTTGAAAAAACAATATGTGACCTAAGTTAGGTTCCTGGTAGCATAGGACAAAAAGTGAAAGAGAAAGTGAATTATGTGATTTCAAAAAGTTCTAGTTATAAACAGATGTGCGATATTCGAGACATCCTCGAAAGAAAACCATCTGTCACACCAAAAGACTTGACTCTCTCTGTGAAGCAGTTAACATCATTTAAACATGCCCCGATAACGTCTTGTGACGTGGAGAGAAGTTTTTCACGTTACAAAAGTGTTTTGCCAGACAATAGACGATGTTTTACTGTTGAAAATTTGTGTAGTGTTGGTTGTGAACTGCAATTTAGCAGTTAATACTAGCAGCGCGACCACTTCTACTTCAACCTCTAAGGAATAAGGTAACTTTATTATTTACACTAACTAGTCTACTACAAAGGGACATGGACTGTTCTAATGAAATAGTGCATATTTCTTGGCATATTTTGAAGTTTTTAAGAGCATATTTGCATGCATATTTCAGTGTTTTTAGGGCATGAACTTCCGAGCCCTAGTTATCACAGTCAGAGCAAGTGGTATACTAATCCTCACCTCTTCTATTACGCAAGTGGGCAGGTCTCTGCTACTGCGCATTTGTAGTCTCAAAACATGTATTTCTAATGACACCTCGACATCGAATTTTTGGGTGGAATACAACACTTTCCCTTCTTACTGTAAGTAGTAGAGAAAGTAATATAAGATATAGAGAAAGTTATGTGAATCTAATGCACTCGATTCTTTCTAGGGATGCAAGAATGTTATGAATAATAGACTGGGTGGACATTTTGGGACATAGCAGGAATGACAGTCGCACTGTGATCCAGAACTGCTGAAAAGTAAAGTCATGGAAAAAATGACAGAACGCATTAGGAGAGCAGAATATTTTTAAGTTGCACGTCATGTTCTAGTGCAGTTTACACAATTCTATGTTCCAACACGCAGCTGAGTTTATTGATAGTCTCTAATCCATATGCTATCGCCTATCAGACAGTCAAATGATTCAAGATACAGCCTCTTTGAGTGTCCAATTGACGATAACATAAGGATTAGAGGCTATAAATAAACTCAGCCCCATCGACTTGTGTAAACTGCACTGCAGTACGACGTGGAACTTAAAAATATTCTGCTCTCGTAATGCGCTCAAACTTTTTTCCGTAGCTGTATCTACAGGTACTGCTTCGGTCATAGGTTAATTAGCGATTCTACATGCGTGTAACAAATATGTCCAACACAAATTATTGTAAATAAAGAGCTGTTTCGCCGAAAAAAAGAATTCTGTCAAATATTTGGAGCCTTCTAGCTTCTTGACGAATGGGTACAAATGGTTTATTATTTCACTAACTGTCAGCAAACGTTGGTGAAATAAAAAATATGTGTATCCACTCGTCAAGAAGTTAGATGGCTCCAAATATTTGATACAAATGGTTCTTTATTGGCAATAATTGCATTTGACATATTTGTTACACCCATGTGGAATCCCTATAAGGCCGAAGCAGCACCATCCACCCGGTATAGCTGCTAAAAGCCCAGTTTAATTAATGGAATAAAACTCGCCCTTCTTTTGTTACAGAATATTGATAAGAGTTGCCTTATTCTTATTTGGGTTTCCGTGCGGGAGGCCAGTGAGTTTGCACGTGACCAGATGGCGCCGAGGACCTCAATGGCGTGAGGCGCCGCGCCGCGCCTGCTGCCTTTCTGGGAAACAAGCTTGGCATAGGATGTGCATGATCTCTTCCATAAAGTTACACATTTTTCGATTTTTAGCTTGTAGGTCACAGTTGCACAGAGGCTGAAAAACTACTGCTGCAGGTTCTTAAACATCCTATTCGGTTAATAACAGAATATCTAAAAGCGTTTTAAGGTTTATGAAAGCTGAAAATTAAAGAATATGGCAAAAGTTGGTGATATATTTTTACGTAATTTGTCTAGAACGCTGTTTGACTTATGTTAACAATCTAATAGCAGCTAATTACGTTAGAGTAACCTATCTGCTGCATTTATGGTAAACATATTCCCAAACACTTTGTCGTCTTTGTCGTAACCTATACAGTTCATTAAGTTAGTACTGGCAAGGATACGATCCGAATGAAACACGTTTAGAACTGCAGAACAAATCGAGAAGAGCCTGAAGCCAGTTAGTTGGCACAGGAAATAACTGGGTGGTCTAGTAATTCTGGCGCTATCAGAAAAAGTCTTTCCAAAGCAATCCGACGAGAGCTTACGAATTCAGAGTGACACTCTTAACCTCGAATGACATTTATTAACACTATTTGTTAACTAACATTTGATTTGTGCACGACCAGGTAGTAATTGCGCAAGATTGTGAAGATATGGAATTTATGCTTAGAAAGTTACTAGAAGAATATGATAAATGGAGGCTGGAAATAAATAATAATAATATAAAAAAAAAACGTTTTATATGGGATATGGCATAGAAGCCAAATATATCACTCTGGAAGAACAGAAAGGTTGTACTAGAGGATGTGAAGACTTGGAGTAATGGGGCTAAAAATAGATAAACAGGAAAATTAGACTAAGAACCGAGTAAATAACAGTAACATTATAACAACAATGCTGAATAGTATCCTGTGGAACAGATATATGAGTAGGAAGAAGAAATTGCAAATATATAACACAATAGTGAAAACTACCGTCACATGCGGAGCTGAAACATAGAAATTTAACAATTTAGAATCAAAACTTATGTGGATGGAAATAGATTTTCTAAGGTCAGCGAGATGTTCAAGATAGAAAAAATGAATAATAATAATAATAATAATAATAATAATAATAATAATAATAATAATAATAATAATAATAATAATAATAATAATAATAATAATAATAATAATAATAATAATAATAATAATAATAATAATAATAATAATAATAATAATAATAATAATAATAATCATAAGAGTTCAACATTAGATTATGTAAGATATAAACAACTGAATTGGTACGGACATATTAGAAGAATGAATGAAGATAGATTACTGAGAAAGGTTTTGGAATGGAGTTCAACTGAAAGGAAGACCTCGAAACTCATGGATGTGGGAAATAAGAACTGGAATGAGAACAAGAGGACTGGAAGAAATGGAATGGATGGATAGGGATGAGTGGAGAAAGAAGACTCGTTGGGCACAGAAAGATGTGTAAACATTAAAATTCCGTATATAAAAATAAATATATTAAGATATTTTTGTGTAATAAGATTTTGTCTGTCCCTTACGGTTTACTAGTTATACAAAAGTCATCCAGAATGAAAAGGACTTCTGGGACTTTTCCCTGAAATTTCAAGATATACATTTCATTTGTCATGAAAGCATATTGGACATATAGTATTTTGATCAAAATTATTGCAGGCATTTTAAAGAGGGAAAAAATCGAAAAATGTTGCATGTAAAGAGTAGCTTGGGATGGGGAGGTTTCTTGGAAATCTTCGTGTTGCATCCTTGGAAGTTACTGAACTTAAATATTTAGTTTAGTGTTTAACCGGCTTTTAGTTTTTGTATTACGCTATTCGCGCGCACACACACACATACATATACAGAAACTTTTTCTAAAATTGCTTCTTTTTGAATTTAGGAAGCCTCAAAATATGTATTTCTCGTATCTTTATTTTCAGTCACGTTCAAATCTACCGAATGAGATGGCTCCGTGGTAAAGTGTGAGGTTCGCATTCCCGGAGTTTTCCCCGCCTAACTACGCGAGTGGCGTGAAGGATAATTCATCCCCTGAATTTCCTGATGATCTACTTCACTTCATGAATCATTTCACTCATCGTTCAACCCGCTGGTTCTTTCAGGGTCGCTAGTATCAGCGAAGGCGTTAGGTGCAGCGTGGCAGGGATGATATGCGCAAAGGAACTGGACAGGAAGTGTTGTCCGTGGGATCCGGGTAGGGGCGGGGTCCTCTAAGATGGCCCCGGAAGACCAAAAAGACTTCGAGATGTCAGACTTGGGAAAACTTAAAGACCTCTGCCAATCTCTGTACCATTAGACTGGATGTTGCTGCCCGATGTGTCCTCTCACCTCATCCGTCCTCCCGGTGGTACCGTTGGAGCATAGGTACAATAAGCTTGACTTCAGAGCCCAATCCGCTCCTATTCCTATCACGAACAAATCTAAACTATGGTCTCGACTCGGACGAAACTTCGGACGCGGCGAATACTACAGGCTACTTACCTAATTATTTTTCATTTCCTTACTTTAAAATCTCCACTGCTTAATGTTGACAAAACGTTCTGTAGCTCAGTCGGTAGAGCAGTTGCCTGCCGTGCAAGGGGTTCCGTCTTTGATTCCCGGCTGGGAGGGTGGGACTTTTTCTTCCACTAGGATTATTCCCCATCCTTCCTAGAGTCTGGAAATATCAATGGGGGTGTGAATTTAATCCAACAAACTAAAACATAACCAAAGTAATAGAAACCCAAAGTTTAAAGCCACTGCTAAGCGAGTGAACACCAATTGCTCTTGAGCAATTTTCCCAAGAAGTTAAAAGCCTTCGATACGACCTTCGATGGTAAAAGCGACATAAATAGAACATTATAACATTCTGTTGCGTGTTTTAAACCTGATTGTATAATTTGTTTGGGATTTTGACTTTCTCCACTATGTACTTCTAGTAAGTAGAGAGTATTGTACTCTGTCCAAAAATTCGCTAGGTATCGTGATTTCACCAGAAATGCATGTTTTGAGATTCCCTGAATAAACAAACAAACAAACAAATGAATGAATGAATGAATAAATAAATAAATAAATAAATAAATAAATAAATAAATAAATAAATAAATAAATAAATAAATAAATAAATAAATAAATAAATAAATAAATAAATAAATAAATAAATAAATAAATAAATAAATAAATAAATAAATAAATAAATAAATAATAAACAAACAAATAAATAAGCAACTAATTCAATAAAAGCAGGTGTGTGTGTGTGTGTGTGTGTGTGTGTGTGTGTGTGTGTGTGTGTGTGTGTGTGTGTGTGTGTGTGCATGTGTGAGTCGTGCGAAAATTAAATTATGTTGTTCAACGACGCTGTCAATTGCCAGGATCATATCAGCGTCAAAGGAACATATCAAAGGAAATATGTAATAAAATAATTTCTACAAACGTTTATCTCGATTAATATGAATTAGATAAAAGAATACACTTTTCTAAGAATAGTTTTTATAAGACAGTAATGTTAAAAGTCATCATTGTATCACATTACATTTTCTTCGCTTTATAAATGCTCCAAAAGGTCGCACATCTACATGTATAAAAGCTACGTAGAATTGAAGCAGAAGGTTTGCAGTCTTCAACAGTGCTAAAATTCATATTTATGAAGATAAAGGAAAGAGTACCTGACGATCTCATGTGTTAGGTGAAAATGTGGGGAGAGTCAGAACGGCTTTCGTGCGCAGTCCTAAAGCGTATGTGCGGGGGCGAGTAGAGAGCTAGCAGTTCCAACAACGGAAGTGTGGAGCGAGTTAAGGAAACGTGCAGACCTACCTGAGTTGTGGCGAAGGGTCAGATACACTAGACGAGTAAGTGTGGCAAGAAACGTATGCCCGCCATGTCACAATCGAACCCCATATTGAACACCTGTCATTGATCTTATGGTGACTACAACGTTTTTCTTCAATTTAGTTATGATTCAAACTTATATTTCATAACGCATAGAAAGTATAGGTATAAGTTTGAATCTCCTATAATCATATGTGTGCATCCTGTACTCGAGCTGATGTCAATAAGCTGAAAGAGAATGGGTTCGTAACAACTTGGGTTGCAATTCGTTACAATACTCCATTGTTGAGTAGATGGCGAGGAAAGTAATATTGTCGCTGTATCACAGCAATGTCCAACCTTGTTTCTTTGGAGACGATATTATCCACCTCCTCTTTCAGTCGGAGGATGAATCAGTCTGTGACGTGATCCTGGCAGTTGACAGCGTCGTTAACTAATTCTTGTGGACCCAGGGTCACTGTGGCAAAGAGTCAAGCTCCCACGCCATACCTACCACTCGCAAGGGTAGCGGGCACTCCACCGTCCAGCCGCAACACACCAACCATTGACACCTTGTCCCTCAACTGTAAAACAGATAAAAGGTAATGATAGGGGGCCAGGAAATGATGGACAAACATTCATGGTAGAAAAGGACACGCCAGTATCTGTTCAAACCATGAAGATAACTATTGTCAGAGTGACTGGCCCTAAGGTAGTTGAACTAGAGACGTTATCGCGAAACAGTCTCGCTCGGCCCTTCTCTTAGGATTAGGGTGCGGCGTGAAAATGCTTGACAGCTTCCTTCGGAATTGAAGCAAATTCGGTGATCCCGTGTGGTATATTTACGGCGCGTAAAAGAACCTCAAGCTTGATAAAGAGGCCACTCCGAGCCGCCTGAGTTGGTTTCAGCCAGAAGGTCCCCGTTGGGGATCTCTGCATATCTCTGTTGCCCAGCTTGTCTCTCGCGGTTCCTTCTCCCATCCGTTCACCTCGGGGGCGGTAAGCACAAAAGTTCCGTGTTGGATCGAGGTGCGCGAGTCCCCTCGAAACTCATACATATTCGTCCATGTGCGTTCATAAACGCAACACGGTATTAAAAAGAGAGAAGGGGAAAATGAAAAACTCAGATAGTGAGGTTGATTTAATAAAATTCCGATACGTTACATCCACAAAAGTATTTCTACCACTTCGAATATTTTACCGAGCGAGGTGACGCCGTGTCCATGTGTGCGACTCGCATTCGGGATGTCTTAGGTTCGATCCCCGGCTACCGTGCACTATGATTTGGGTTTTCCCCTTTGTCACTAAGGCGAATGCTGGGGTACTTAATTTCATTCCACGATTTCCTTTCCTTCCCCTATCATCTTCCAGGTGCGGTTGTCAGTTACGGGCAGATGTTGCGGTTGCTTGCGCTCTGCAAACTCTTCTCTCCTGTCCCCGCTTGTGGTAGCTGCGTACCGCTCCCCGGCTCGTAAGGATCGCTTCGATGCCCTCTCTGGTGGCGAAGAGGAGTTTGAGGTGGTGTGCCCAATGGCTCTCTGTCAACCATTATGGCGTCTCTGTGGCGCTGCCTTCGCCGTCCGTGCCGGGATTGTGGTCTCCCTGAGGTGAGGGGTTACTCCCTATTCCAGTACCTCATATTTTTACACACCTTCTCAAAAGTATTCATGACAACCGTTAATCTTTACAGAAATTGGTTTTATTAAACATTTCATCGTAAGTATAAGGAAATAAAGAACACCGAACCAATAGTCAGACCTTTAGAAGCGGGTCCCTATATATGCTAGTCTTGAGCTATGCCCTTCTTATAACATCGCAAGAAACAACTGAATGTTGACAGCGCATCAAAAATACGTTGAACAATTCCATTTTTTTTCCCCCTGTATAGTGAGCTTATGTCATTTTCTTAAGATTTATTGTTATGTGTATAGAATTACACAAAACTTCTTCTAAATGAAGAGGACTTCAAAGGCTATTCCCAAAATATTCAAGATATATTCCGTCATGTAAATATCTTATATATTATATATGTAGTAGTTTAATCAAAATCGTTAAGAGAAATTTTTGATAAAATAAAAACTACCGAAAATATTTCAATGTAAAGGATACTTTGTAATAGGGAAATTTGTTTGTGTCACATATTTTGAACATACGGAACCTAAATACCAACTTTGGATTTTTCCAACATGGCTATCTTGAATTACATTGTTCATACATACATCTAAATTTCTCGTTTTGCATTCAGGAAGTCTCAAAAAATGTATTTCTGGTAAAGTTCTGACAATCAGTTTTTGCGTAAAATGCAAATTACTTCCTCTACTAAGAGAGTAAACAGAAAGAAAGGAAATTCAGCATTCCGAAGAGGTGCGGGGCTCTAATGACCTAGCTGTCGACGGGCCCTTAAACCCTACTCACTCACTCACTCCCCCAAGAGGTGCGAACCAGTGAAAGAGACAAATTGGTATCTATCTTGTATTTAGCCCGTTCAAAATGGGAATTCAAGCCTTAGTTACGCCTTAAGACCACCCCCATTACTCAGTAGTAGCGCACCTGCCTTTGCTCGCGGTTTGATCCCCGGTGTCAGTGTGAGGACTTTTCCCTGCTGGGAGGTCCGCTCCGGGGTGGACTCAGGCTCGTGAAGTCAACTGAGTAGCTATATTAATGAAAAGCTACCTTTTCATTGACTACTTAAAAGGTCAAGTAGTTGCCTTTTGGTCTGGAAGACAGCAACCTCATCCTGCACTCCTCTGTGGCCTTGGCTGCGGCTGGATGATGCGGGGACAGAGCGATAAGGGTACCCTCTGCATAGAAGAGACGCCGTGGGGATTATTATTATTAGTAATGCCTTGTGTGAAAATAATGTTAATGACAGAGATTAATATATTCCACTGGAAGCCACGAATACCTAGTTGGACAGATGGGGAATACACACAACACCTCCGTTGCTTGGAGTCCTGACACGGTATTAAATAGCAACTTCTTAACTTAGTTCAAATCATTTTCAATAAATCATACTTTTGAGACACTGGCATTAAAATGTACATATGGAAGTTTAGTAAAAGTTAACGGGATGACTCAGGCAGTAGCGTTTGTGAGCCGCATTCTGGAGTCGTGGGTTCATTCCCGTAGCCGACCTTTCTGACCCATGTGTTTCCCCGACTGGCTTGCAATGCTGGGGAGGATAATTACATCCCCCGAATTTCCTGTCCCTCCATTTCGTTTCACTGCTTGGTTGTTACAGGGTTCTAAGCGTCGGCGGGAGTTCTGGCGTGCTTGGCACGAGCTTGCTATCTTTAAATCCCCGTACTCTGGATCGGGGGAGGTCTCGAGATCCCGGGATATGTAAGCCCGCAGTGGGGAGGGGAGCCGGTTATGCAAACCGCCGCCGGGGAGTTTCATTCTATAGTTCCTAGGGACCCTGCCCTCTACTGTCGTCTCTCCTATCTTCTATAGGCCGAGGGGCTAAGTCCCCCTTCTGAACCTTGTCATAAAGTGATGGTAAAAGCTGATGAATTCATATTTATTACTTTTTCTACAGGAAATGTGTTCCACCCAACAATTCGATACCCAGATCTCACTGAAAATAGACGTTTTGTGACTTCCTGAATCCAAAATACAATTTCTAGAAGAACGTTCATGTGTGTGAACAGAATAGTACAAAAACTAAATGCCAAATTTGGTGTTTTGAGTTCAGTTTCCACCAAGGATGCGACACGAAGATTTTCAGGAAAATTCCCCACGCAAAACTGCCCTCATATGGAATATTTTTCACTTTTTTATTTTTCTCAAAAAATAGCTCAAATGATTTTGATTTAAATGTCAAATATCTAAGATAGTTGCATGACTTCTCTGAGAATAGCCTTTGAAGCCCTCTTCTTGTGGAAGGAAGTTTGTGAAACTGGTAAATCATAAGAAATGAGTTACAAACTTACAATACGGAAAATGTAGGTCTCTTTAAACTCCACAGTTTATTTAGGTCTTCTTTGTGGTACCAGAATTTTCGCGATAGCCGTTATTATTAGTTCGAATGGTTCAATAGTTGGTTATTTTAAAAGTAGCTGTTCATTTATTTCTCGCGGTATGCAAAGATAATTGAATTTCCAGACCTGTAACCCCTTGTACTTGCAACGAAATGAGTAATTAAACTATTTATCTCAAATAACATGAAACAGTATACTGATTATTGCTTCACGGGTAACCAGCCGTGTAAAATTAATAAAATCGTAGAAAAGCTTTCGTAAGAATTGCTTGAAGATTATAAGTATAAAAATCAGCTGATGGAGAAAATATGAATGTAGCACATAGGATTTTTACTTTCTCTACTAGAAAGAGGAAGTATCGTATTCGACCCAAAATTTCGAAGTCGAGATTTCACCAGAAATGTTTTGAGGCCCCCTGAATCCAGAAAAAAGCAGTTTCAGAAAAAGGTCCTATGTGTGTCTGTCTCTGTGAACAGCATAACTCGGAAACGAAAAGTTGCTTAAAAACCAAAGTTGTATTTAACTTTAATATCTTTCAAGGATGCGACACGAAGATTTTGAAGAACATTCCTCCACCCCAAACTACCCTTTATATGGATATTTTTTTTTTTTTTCGAAAATGTGGATTTTCTCAAAATTGACTTAATTTTGATTTTCAGTTCGCCGAAAGTAGCAGAGTACTGCGGTCACACCACTGATGATGTTCGACGCAGTTTCGAACGAAACGTACGGAAGAAGAATTTGCACTTCACCACGGCCCACAAGCCTGAATACCCATTCTGTATTTTAAAATGTCATATGTTTAACATATTTTATGCGAAATAAAATGCATATTTTAAATTTTTTGTCTATAGACTGTGTAGTCCTGTTTACTCTTGGTGACTTTTGCATTACCAGTAAACCGTAAGAGATAGACCAAATCTTAATATACAAAAAATGTAGACCTTGTTAAAACACGCCAGTTATGTACAAATGTATTTTTTGTGAAGTGAACCATTTCGAAGATATCCCTTGTTATTTGTGAGTTTTGCAATACTTACTTTTCTCAAATGGAAGGTCGTTATTCACTTTTAGTCTCTTGGCCGTGCATAGAGAATTACATTTCTAAGCTTTAAAATATTTGACTCGCTCAAAGCCTACTGTATTCCCCTTGCTCCTACAAGAAAGTCAGCAATAAGATAATTTCTGCCTAAGTTTTATCGATCAACGTGGAGAATATATAGGAATAAGAGTTTGTAAGAACAGTTAGTACAAGAATGGAGAAAGTCATGTGAGTGCAACAGATCAAATCTGTCGCTATCAAGTTATTTCTTGCGATGTTACAGAAAGGGTATGGGATTTTATTACCAGCATACCGACCAACCATCTTTGAACATTGGACAATCGCTTCGGTTTCCTGCATCCAGTGAAGCAATACTGCAAAACTTTCTCTCGATTCAAGATAAGTAGATGGAAGGTAAAGTCTTTGTGGGAATATTTTGAAGACTGACTAGGATGTCATTTGATGTAACCTGTGAGAAAAAAAAATGCTTATGCTGGCAATGAGTGAAACATGAACATGATAGAGTATTTGACCCTTTTCCATACATTTTTTGGGGGAGGGCTTTTCTTCAGTGCTTGCTACATTAAAATAATGAGTTGCTTTTCAGTGTTGTACATTAGCTTTCTCCAGACCTCCATGTATTAAATGCTGGGTGTTTTCCAAATGCTTAACGCTATGAAACATTTTGTTTTGAATTACATCATTAATAGGAAGTACAGATATGGCAAGCCAGTGGTACAGGTGAAATGATAGTGGGCATTTTATAACTGATCCTTAAGTTAAATATGTAGCCTGGTTTCAGCTCATTCCAGGTGACACTGAAAGTCCATCAATTGCATCATTTTATCCTCTATCTTACACACATGAATGCTACAAATTAAGGGAAAAAGAAGGGTACACATTTGAGAGATAGAAGAAAGGGCTGGTTTAGCAGGCAATCAATCTTCTCACAGTTACAATTTAGTTTAATACGGTGGATGAGGCACACTTCCTAAATATCACCTTGTTTAAACACTACTTCCAACCACATTATTGGAACCTTTAGCACTTTGTCATGACTATATGTTAGCATATTTCTCAATCATTCCTCTTTTTTTACCAATGCTACACACAGGCTGATACACACTAATGTATTTATCGTAAAATGGGAGCAATTCAGTGCTTAAAAGGATTTATTTGATTATACATTAGTCTCTCTTACACAAAGTTCAACACGTCAGAAATTCTGTGAACTAGATAATTCAACCATTTTCAGTTGATGCATAGTAAACGCGAAATACTAGTACTTTACGTATATAATTTATTCCACATAGTGATCTGGATATCAGAATTAACGAAAAAATCGTGGTTTTTACAATATGACAAATAAAAAATGGACAATTTAAACGTCCTTTTGGCGTGTGTTTCATTTATATGCCGCCTTTAACTTCAAATTTTATCCGCCATTGTGTTTACTATTCTTTGGGTTTGTTGACGTTTTTCTTTTACAAGCATTCAATTCACACAGACATTTACATTCTCACTCATACTTCCAGAGTGGAAATAATCCTAACTAAAGAAAAATTCTCCTCTCGAACCACGAATCGAACCCGGGACATTTGCATTTGAAAACTAACATGCTAATCACAGCCACTTAAATAAGCATTCTAATCTATTCAGACATTTCAACCATAGTCAAAACCTTCCTATATGCATTTGGCAAACCAATCATTCACCTTCCACAGATAATTATTTTCAAATGAACAGCTGTTTCTTCTCAGTCCTGAATTCCACCTTTGCATGAGTAAGTTGAGGTTAGGATACTGCTCATCTATTTGACAACTTCGCATCGTCTCCACATTGGTTCATCTATGTAATGATCTTAAACATTATAATACCAAAACAGGTCAACTTCCTGTTTTCTATGTGATAGAGCAGAGTACAGTGAAAGCAAAACACAAGGAAGTTGGCTCAGCAAAAACAATTTATTTTTTGAGATTTTATATCAAAATATATTCTGTGCACATTTTTTTCATTCACATACTTTTTTATCTCTGATTTAAAACTTGGTTAACAATCACCACAACAGAGTAAATAATAAATACTATTAATTCATAAATATAGGATATGTATTATATGTATGAGCGTCTTACAGAGTGCCATCTTGGATGACTAAGGCGTTTATATTAAAATGAACCAAAGTGCACAAAGTGAAATACAAATTCTATAGATAAATAACATTAAGTGATGAGAATCCTGTACTTTGTCCTGAAGGAAGTTTGTAACATGATCTATGCACAAATTTAACAAACAAATGATAATCCAAATGAGTAGAACACATTCACATTGCAGAAGTTATTACAAACTACACAAATCAGGTACGAAGCCAATGAATAGGTACTAACATACGGTTCATCAGCTTCGAGCTGAGGCACAGCCATGTTAAATGAAATAAATAAAATTTCTCTTCTTTTGGTTGCGCAAGAAATGAATAGCAAACTTTTAAATGTACATAACAAACTCTGTGCACTGTTCAAAGATTGAAAATATTACATTTATGTATAGTAAAATTTAACATAAATATTAAACATATATTTTTCATATAATACACCATGCTAATAGAAATATAGATTTAATTTTAAAAATCACAACACTGGAACGGACAAGTTAGTATGAAATTTGTCACACTTTAAAGTCAAAATGATGTTCTTTAAACTGAAGATGATTTAGCGTAACAATGGAACTTCTAAACTGTCTGATGCAAATTGTATGAGTGATTAAGGAAAACATCCTTAAGGCATGATAACGATTTTACATACTCTAACAGCACCCACCTTTATACGTGTAAAACTACTAACATTGGTCCAGTGTCAGGATGGTCTTGATAATGCAGGATTATAAAACTGACTAAATCTACAAAAAACT
This sequence comes from Tenodera sinensis, assembly GCA_030765045.1. Lineage (NCBI taxonomy): Eukaryota > Metazoa > Arthropoda > Insecta > Mantodea > Mantidae > Tenodera > Tenodera sinensis. The sequence goes on along the minus strand of CM060966.1, from coordinate 21,445,086 downwards.
ATGGTAACGCCTTGCTCTTTTAAAGTTCTCTCACATTTGGGCCTGTTGCTGTAGCCCCTGCCCGTCTTAATCATTTCCGATGAATAAGAAAGGCACTCGCAAAAGTCATGACTGCTTCTCGTCGTTTCTTTACTTGGTTCACCGTGAACAACACAAACTTCAGTTTGCACATCTTTCACTGTCTCATTTGCGTATTCCACAACAACAAAATGAACGTATGAAATCACGATACACACCATAGTTCTGCAGTCGCCCAAATTAGTAGCCAAGTACGCGCTCTCGTTTTGAAAAGCACTGCGTACGTCTCTGCACTTCTTAAGCACTTCGAGAGATGGGAACTGCACTTTCAAATGCCAGGAAATCACTCCAAATTGCAAGTCATTCGACATTTTAAATCCCCTGGCGCAGTCTTTTGCAACTCCAGTGGATTCACAACCACGAACTACAATATTAAAGCTACAGGACACCATGACCTTTGACGATTGTACAGGTGAAAGTAACACGCATAGAGCCTTGGCACTGCTTCGCTCTCTACCACAGGGGTCCACAACCAAAGTCACCAATGTCTCACAAACCCTGGTGTTGCTGTTGCACTGCATCCAGGTGTCTATTGAGCTCTCGATGGATGTGTTCTGGCACAACCCCAACATTAGCAAACAAAGATCGTAATACGTTCAGTTCCTCACTGAGAAGTTCTATTCGTTTCTGAAGACGTTCGTTTTCCTTGACAAGAAGTTTGACTTTCTCCTCTGTCTCTCTGGAACGGATCTTCGCCTTCTCCCGTGACTTCCGTACGGCGATGTTGTTCCTCTCCCGACGTCTCCTGTACTCGTCGCTTGCCTTGTCCACCGATTTGGTACTCTTCCTGTTGTTGCTGTGGTGATGAGGGTTGGGTTTTGTGAGAGCAATGCCCTTGCCTAATCCTAGGAGAGCGGAGTGAGGGTGATGGACATTGGAAGGTAAAGGACCGGCACCAGGTAAGGTAGATGGTGTCAGGGTTGTAAACGTTGATCCGGCTCCGTTACTTATGAAGTTACTTCCGGCGCCCGAGGGCGGAGAGTAGGACGATGAGTATGGGACAGGTACGGCCGCCGTGGTGCCTGAGGTGATGTTCTGCTGTTGACAAGCGTTTCGAAAATCTGCAGGATCCAGCGGTTCTTCTTTGATGCTGGGAACACTGGCTGACGAAGCGGATGAATTTTCCGATGAATTAGATGCGTTGGAATTATTATTTGTAGTAGTGTTGTAAGTACCTGCACCCGAATGAACGGGCTGGGGCATATACGCAAGGGTAGTTCGGGGATAAGCACCCTGGATGAGAGATGCCGTGGGACCTCCTCGTACTGCAGTCTGATGATGAGCGAGAGATGCAGTATGATGGGAACTGCTCTTACCAGGATTCAAAATATCGGTGAAAAGTCCGTCGTTGAATTGGCTGTCGTCTATTAGATTCTGGAGATCCAGGGAAATTTCCGGAGTATTTAAGTCTGCCAGTTCGCCCTGATGGTGATCGCTGTGATGAAACTGATGGTGCTGCTTTACAAGCAGAGCTGCTGTAGAAACAACCTTATTCGCGTTGTTGTGTATTGCTGAAATATTATTATTATTATTTAACACAGACTTCTTGTGAGCACTAACCGAATGAACGTCCGAAGTAGCAACTGCTGATGGATGCGTACTGCTGTCATACATTTGCGGCGAATCCATTGTTCCATAACCAACATAACATGCTTGCGACGACCTCCCCTCTACGTTCAAATACGATACTTCACTGTCCGAGTCGCTAGAGTAACAACTGATGTCCTCGTCCCAACGATAATCGGATAACGAAGCCGTCGTGGCGAACTCGGTCACACTAAGCACAGTAATAATCCATTCACCACTCCCGAATCACAGTACGTTAAGTTGAACGGAATTTAACTTGACGTAGACGACCAAATTAATGCGTTTACATTAGTCCGCGATCTTTTGTTACGCCCACTTTTTCTCTTAACACGCACTTGGTATGAAACTTGGTCTAACTTTCCACTTACAAGTAACTCGGTCGACGTTTCTCCGCCGAATGACAATCTGACGCAAGCGGCACGGGAGAGTAACCCGTGCCTGTGTGTTTGTGCACGTATTGTACATGCGCAGAAGACTGTGCGTGGTAAGTCAGCTGCGCACAGTGTGGAGAGCATAGTTTTCAATCTTCCAGGCTCCGCCCAGAGAGGAAAATTTGATGCAGAACTGCTGTGTAAGATGAGTTACACGCAGTAAATAAATAAACAAATAAATAATAAATACATCAATGTATTTTTAAAGATTTAATTAGGCAGGTTTTTCTAGAAAAATGTCTTCCTTATAACGTAAAGTTTTTAAGATATTCAAATGTCAATTAAGGGTGACTGAATTTAACAAAACTATTTAAAACTCGTTTTCAAATTCAATATGTTAATACCCCTTTATGACGTTAGATATACGCAAACGATAAATAAAATGAGCCACTAGGATGTGGTCCGAAAAGCTGATACATTATCCCTGTTTTTATCTTTACAGGCTAAAGGGCATTTCTGAAAAATGAAAAGGAACACATTAAAAGCTTACGCAATTTGATCGGAAAAGGAACAATGTACCTGCACAACACCCCTGATACTGACATTCGAACTCAGGCCTTCCAGATTTTTAGGTATATAAGCTAAGAAATATCGTTTGATTAAAGTAAGCCACAATGAACACAGCATCTTTATTTTGTTTCTTGATTTAAAAAAAAAACACATCATCAAATACTTCCGACTTTTCTTCTCCGTGCAAACTATTGATACCTCGCCATCTCTTAGGCACAGTGGAAAACATTTGTGCAAATATTGGATTTTTGAAACTGACCGATAGATGGCACACAGTTGACTGTCAGCGAGCGCGTCGCAACGCACCGCGCACGTCGCATGTTTCTTGTCACCAAAATGTCGGACGTAGGTAGAAGAAGAAAAGTTAGGAGCTCAGGAGATTCGGAAAAATTGTCAGAAGATTCGTATGAAGAGAGTGATGTCGTGAAAGGTTCAGAGGAGGTATAACCAGATTCCCCCGAGAAGTTACCCTTAACGAAACAGTAATTGCTGTTGTGGAAATAGTTTTGAGAGCATCTTATTCTGGCAATATCCCACTAACCTTGTTAATTTTACGGTTTTAATATTGGGTGTTTTATGTATTTAATTTTAAAGGAAGGAGAGTTAAACGTCAGTACTGAGGGAGCGAGAGAATCTGAATATGAAACAGTGGAAGGCGACACAGAAACGGATGATTCCACTGCTATCGATAACGAGGACGAAGATGATGACAGTGTTATTATAGAATACGAAAGAGAAGATGGTGATGGCCAGGTAAATACTCTCTGTTTTAATCTTTTGACTTCGTAGGAAATGGCCCTTTATTATGCATTTTTGTGTACACTGCTGAGGTTAATTCCATATGTGCAATGGGTTAAAGTAACTTGCCATCATACAGCTTGTATAGGATAGAGATAAACATAGAAGTAATTTTTTTGTTCATTAACATCAGAAATATAATTCCTTCATTATTAGAATTGGGTTATGTATATGATTACTATTTATAATTAAGACACCATTATAAACATGGGAAACTAGTTGTGATATTATATTGCATAAGTGACTCAGACGTCAAAGCACACTGCAAACATAATATAAAATGCTGAAAAGAGTAATTAATGAATCGAAAAGAAGGCATTACTCACTATCTATTGATGAATCCAATAATGTAATTAAAACAGTGTTGTTGTTAGCTAATGCTGGATTTCTGACAATGAAGTCATTAATCCTCCTACTCTCCAATATCTTTTCACAATTAAAACAGTGTGGAGTATGATAAAAACTGATACAGGGAGAAGTAATTCAAATAGTGATATTGCTCACATAATTATCGGAAATTACCTTTACGGTAATAGCGAGTGGCCTGGGACTGCACTAGAAACCCTTATATTTAACCTACTTTTCACCACCCCTCTGAGCAAGCTGGTTCCCCCACCACTACTTTGTCATACCATGTGACTTACTTCGGCTTTGATATCTACCACTGAATACATCTCCATTTCACATTTCTTTATTTATTGCAAAGGATTGGGAGAGAGAGTATAATTTGTGTGATACATGAATGCATGTTAACCCTTAGTTGGTAACATGTGAAAAAATCTGATGTGCTGCACTAAATTATCTTATTGTTTATTCCCTTGTAGGTGTAAGAGGAATATTAGAATGCAGTAGGCTTTGAGCGATAGTAAAATATTTTAAAGCTTTGAGATCCCATTCCCTTTGCACGCTTAACATAATGTTCCATTTCACGAAAGTTTTAAGTTTTCCGAAACTGACATAAATAACAAGGAATAGCTCCGAAATGGTTCACTCTACAAAAAACTTAATTGGAACGTAAATTGTGTGTTTTAGCGAGACCTACATTTTTTGCATAGTAAGATTTTGTCTATCTATGGTTTACGAGTTATTCAAAAGTCATCCATAGTAAACAGGACTACATAGGCTATAGCCAGAAAATTCAAAATGTACATTTCATTCGTCATACAAATATCTTAAGCATATGACATTTTAATCAAAATCGTTAGTCATTGTCAAGAAAATCAAAATTTTCGATGTAAAGGGTCGTTTAGGGTGAGGCTATTTTCTTCAAAATCTTCGTGTCACATCCTTGAAAGACATTAAACTTAAATACCAACTTTGGTTATTAACCGACTTTTCGTTTTTGACTTATGCTGTTCACAGACACACACACATATCTTTTTCTAAAAATGCTTTTTTTTTTTTGGATTCAGGGGTCTCAAAACATATATTTCCGGTGAAATCTCAGCATCGAATTTTTGGGGGAATACAATACTTCCCCTACTTACCAGGAGAGAAAGTAAAAAGGGTACTAACAGTAACATATATATGGGAGACCAAGATGGCAAAATCTTGCATTTTATGCCCACTTTAGTGAATGTAACAAATTAAAAGCTTGATGAATTATTAATACTAATATTTTTATTCTGTTTCTACCATATCTTGCAATAAATTGTGCAAAAAGTCCAAAATAAATATCAGTCTTTGTGAAAAAATGGCACTAACAATAATATCCGTCTGAGAGACTAAGATGACAAAATTTGCATTTTATGTCCACATTAGTGAATCTCGAAAATAAATAACAATTTAAAAGATTGATAAATCATTATTTATATTTTGATTCAGTTTACATTATATCGTGCAAGAAATTATGTGAAAGCAACAAAAATCAAATATTAGTATGTTACCTTTACAGTAATATCCGCCTGTGAGACGATGTGGATTACATGTGTACATTTATAAAACAAACAGTGATGTCCAAACTTGAAACTTCAACTCTCAACCAAAGCATAGCTGAAGTATAAGATCAAATTAACATTGCAGATGTGCGCATTATACGTTGAGAAATTTTATATCCACCTAAGGGTTAATTTACATTTATTTTAAACACATTCACTCACTGCGGTTCAAATTTCTTACTATTGTACAGCATGATTAAGCGAACCAACATTTGGCATGAATAGGTGGGGGTACATGTGTATGAAAAATATGACAATAATGTCATAATTATTGTTCTCATATTTAACATCCATATCTGCATTATTTAGTTCTTTTAAATTATTGAAACAGAGAAAGGATCTTGTACACATTAATTTATGTTTATTTCAAGGAAACAAATTCACAACAATGTGCATAAGTGAGACATTTGTCATTATTGAACTTCTAAGGCAGGCATCGGCAAACATGTACTCAATGAGGTATCAGTATGACGTCTCAACATGCAACCCGCAATGCACATGACGTAATGTAGAACAGGGGATGGCATTGACCTTTGTTCAGAGTCAGTGCTGGACTCGCTCGCTACAGAGTACAATAAGGAATAGTACACATACTTGAATCCAGCTACTTTGGTCTACGATACTTTAGGTAGGCCTAGATATTTGAGGAATATATTTCAATTCACTTCTATTTGCAATGTACCATAAAAATCTAATTATATATCACAAGTAGCCACTCTCAGTATAGAACGCAAATTAACATCTGTTAATCGCGACACAAGATTTTTTTAGATTCAGTTTCCTTTCTTCTACACATTTCTTAAATGCTTGAAATAATTCTGTCCCTGTTGTATGTTCCCTAAGTGGAATGACTTCAAGCATATATTATTGTATCGAGAGGTTGTTAGTAACTCCACGATTGAAAATTACCAATTGTGCTGTGTCAAGTTGTCAGTGCTTTCATTCAACGCAAGAGAAACGGCTATAAATTCATGGACCTTGGTTTGTAGTCTTCTTTAGGTTGTTTCTGCTATTTTATGTATCCTTCTCTGTATGGTTTGTGGTGATAATGCAATATTACTAAAAATATATTGTTCAGGGCAAATTATGTTGGCAACTTTACTCTTAAATTTTTTATGAAATCTCCATCATTAGGGAAGCGTTATCTGGCACTCAATTACGGACTATCAAGGACACGGTACAACCCTGGCATACCAGCTGCAGGAATTCCAGGCGGGAAGAAGTGGTTTTAACCCGCCTGAGGATAGGCCATACCCGAGCCACGCATGGACACCTTTTGCGTGGTGATCCGGAGCCTGTCTGTACGACGTGTAATATTCCAATCTCCGTCGCACATGTCCTTCTTGATTGTCCGCGATACGCTCGTGAGCGCCAGTCCGTTGGCCTGGGCCTTACACTGTCGTCAGTTTTAGGCAACGACCCAGTATCTGTAAATACAGTGCTGCGGTTTTGTTGCACAATTGATTTTATGAAGTCAGTGTAAGGTTATTTTATTTCAGAGATTTTAGCCTTTTGGATTGCCGTATTTTTGGGTTTTTTAACGTTTTACTGGTTTTTACTTTGTAGCAATTTTAAGTTTCTGTTTTTAGCATTATAAATGAAACGTTTAATAGTTGTTTAGAGGTTTTTATCTATTTTAACCGTAGATTTTTAGTTTTTAATGGGTGATGTTTTAACACTTGACGGTATGTAATTTTACTTCTGGACTCGGGGCCCTAATGACCAAGTTGTCGACGGGCCTTTAAACCCAATACACTCACTCACTCACTCTCCATCATTAGAACACCTCAGTGACTGAGCAATCTCCAAAGCAACAGCATAGCTAGCGTGAAGTTGTCTATCAGTTATAATATTTGAATTAATATTAGGTGTATTATGTGAATATTGCTCTTTGAGCTGTTGCAATTGGTTAGTCCAATCTACACCTGAAAAAAAAAAATGAAATGAATAAAGGACACTACGTCAGTGTTATGCTACTTTAAATCGTGGTGTAAATTTATGAATACATGCTTGTCTATAATTGTATGGTGATCTTTATGATATGTATCATAATGCCGCTTGGTGTTCCATCGATGAGTGCCTTTTTTAACTTTAGAGCACAACAAACACATTACGTTCCTTACATGATGAGAGAAGAAATCATCAAAGTGCTATTCTAGATATCAAGTTTAATAGACCAGGAATAATTAGATGCACTCTAATTCTATGAATATACTAAGACTTTAAGTTAAATAAACTAATATCCTTCAAAGTTATAAATAAAGAAATTTATCTTTAAGGCTTAATATTAAATTACACTTTCATAGACATATTTAGAAGTACAGGTAAATACGACAGGACAGTCCGCCCGTGATCGGTGTGTATGCAGTGCCAGTTGAGGCTGCGAGGGAGGGGGAGACAGAGTAAGTGCTGCCCCTGACACGTCATTGTTGCGAGGCCTCATTGAGTACATGTTTGCCGATGCCTGTTCTAAGGTCGTGTTGGCAGATTTTTACCTTTGGAACAGTTGCTCTGCACTCATTTATGATATGCTAATCTTTATATTTATATTACATTAAATTCACACTTCCAAAGTTTAGGTGGGCTGGGAAATAATCCTTGCTAAATAAACGTTCCCACCCCAAGAATTGAACCCAGGACACTAACAGGTTAATGTGTTTTTCTTTTTAAGAAATGGGGCAAGGACATGATAATTCAGGTGTGAATTAAACATTTTTTTTTTAAGGAACGGGGCAAGGAAAGGATAGTTTGGATGCAAAAGGATTACATTTTAATTTTTTCAAGGAATGGAACAAGGAAAGGAGGTTTCACAGGGAAGTAATACATTTTTATTTACTTCAAACACAAGACCACCATGCTGTAATATGTGACTTAACACGATGGGATGTAACGTATGGCCTCCAATGGCTTCCCATGCAGTCCCAGACAACTTGCCATTACTAAAGTCAGTAATTACTGTGCAATAGTTAATGCCTTCAACACATACTGGGAGAGCAAACAAAATTACGCTCCTAGTCAGTTCTCTAAAAACAAGGGGGGGGGGGGTACAAAATTATATTCACCTATGTAAGGCATCAAGTGTTGCCTCAACACTGAGTTAGGTCCTGTAACTCAGAACCTAAAGTTGTTCTTGAAGTAACCCTTCACGATGAAAAATTTGACATATGGTGCACCATTAGCAGAGAAAGGTTTCTCAAAGCTCCAGTAAGTGATTTCTATCTCTGAGATGACTTAAAACATAAAGTGTTATATTTTGGGCATTTTTTCAGTACTTAAAATGTTCCTTAGGATGCACTTTTAAGTTATGACAGTGAAACATCAGAGATAATTTGCGTAGTATATGCTAACTAAAACTTGCTATGCATTTACTAATATAAGGTAAGTGTTATACCAACAAGCTGATCCAAGTTTGGTAAGTTTGTTTTTTCCAAAATACTAAAACACATTTTGAACTTGCATTAAACTAATTATGTCAAAAATGTATTTCTTAGCAAACTTATTTTATAGGTCAATAAGGAGCATACATCTAAAATGCTGTTTGAAAATTGTAGACATTGCACTTTTTTATAAAGTAACTTAAATTTGTGGTTTGAAACACACAAATCAGAAATGGCTTCAATATGTGCATCAGACTTTGCACTCACAGCTCTTTAGCAGCCTGGGTTCGATACCAGGCAACTGCATGTGAGATTCGTGGTGGACGAAGCGGTGCTGGGACAGCTTTCCTCCAGGTTCTCCAGTTTCCCCCACCATCTTATTCCACCGGTGCTCCATCTTCATTCCATGTATCATCAGTGTCACCGCCTACAGTGCCATAGTAGTAAAAGCAGGTGTTAAACACTACCAAACAAACAGATACAAATGTTGTAAAATATTCAAAGCACTCAGCTAAATACTTAGGGTTTATGCACCTCTGCGGTATGGAGTAAGTAACCCCTAGTGCAACAGCCCTTCGGTGGCTAAGGCTTACCACCTGGCCGCTGCATTCCCCACCTCTGCCCACTACAAGCGTTATGAGTGTGGTGCAGAACATAGTCAGTGTCTTGAGCCCTCCCTGTCAGTTAAGCGACCTTAGCAATCTAGAGTTGCTACTTCTTTGTCAAGTAGCTCCTTGATTGATCCCTCAGGGACCTAATGAGGCTGAGTGCACCCTGTGCCTGGCCTCCCAGTGGGGTAAAAATCCCCACAGTACTGGGGGTTGAACCTAGGTCCTCCACACTAGAGGCAGACCTGCTACCACTGTGCTATGGAGATGGTCTGTGGTATGAAATAGTATTGAAAATGTCAAATAGAGCAAACTTGCTACAGTTTGGTTCGCTACAGCCATTTTCAAAATTGTAGCATTTCTTAAACGCCCACAGGTGTAAGGGGATGTTACATTAACATAGTGTGTCGATACTATGTTAAGGCTGATGACAATACTCAGTGAAACAGAATTTGTATTAAAATTTAGTATAGGTTGGTCAGACGGTCCCTTATTAGATTAAACTTAGACAGTGCATTAAAGGAATTGGAAAACATTATGCAGAGAGCTGCAAAGGGAAGAGTGTAATACAAGTGAACAGCAAAGCCATGGTTCAGTGAAGAATGTCACAGAGGAAGGAAGCAATAAACATGCTGCATAAAGTGCTCAAGAGGTCGACTGAAGATGTAAAACAATACACTGAAAGGAGGACTTAAAAAGAATTAATACAAGGGAAGAAAACGAATACTATGAGGAGCAAGGAAAGTGACAGATAGAAGAAGCAGAAAACAACCCATACCATATCTTAAAAACAAAGAACCCCAAGTTCCCAAGAGAAATGTCCATGGAGGCGTGGATAAGTCATTTGAAGCAGATACTGGGAGGGAAAGATACAAGACGTGCAAGAGACAGCAACAAACAGAGAGCAGATGGGAGGAGAGCTTTGCAAAAGAAGAGGTAGAAGAAAAAAGCGTGCGGCCCAGACAAAATATATGAGCAGCTAATAATTGCATTGCGCGTGATGCTGGAAGTGCGGACGGAGCTGTGTAACAAGTGTATGTCACAAGGAATGATGCCAGACAGATGGAGATGCATGAGGATGAAAATGCCATACAAAGGGAAGGGAGATGCAGGTGACATGACTGCCTTTAGGGAATAGCAATGGAATGCACCCTATACAAAGGAATATGATGCTCATCACAAGGATGATGAAAACGGTGGACCACGTTTTCCCTGAAGAACAATTTGGCTTTCGCAAACAAAGATCCACATTATAAGCCATCGAATGCCTACAAAGAGAGATTGAAGAAACAGTAAGTAGACCTGGAGAGAAACTATATGGACTTCACCAAGGCATATGACATGATTAACAGAAGTAAACTACTAGAAAAATTAGCAAAGGCAATTGGAGAGGAAAATCCAATAACAATAACCAGAGACATCTTGGCAAGCAACAGAGTGCTGGTGGACGACAACGTAACAATATCGGAACCGATAACACAGATCAGAGGAGTATTGCAATGAGCCTAATCCTTTACAATGTGGCAACAATGGATGTGATAATGGAGGTAACAGAGACAGAGGAAGTGAAAATGTATATCTACACAGATGAAATGTTGATAGTATCAAGGTCAATATACAACCTACGGGTGGCAATAAACATACTATCAGAATGGGCACAAAATAACGAACTAATACTCAACAGAGAAAAAACTTTAATGATGGCTTTCAAGAGAGGAAGACATGAGTAGGGGACACCATAAAGCTACAGGACGAAGCACTGAAAATGGTAAACAACTTCAAATATCTGGGCATAAAGCTACAAACACAAGGAACCTCATTCACAGATGACATAGAAGACAAAGTAATGTCAGCTGTGAGTCATGTATGACATCAAACACCTGAACAAAATATCTTGAAAGAAGATGATGGAATTGTTCAAAGCAAAAATAGTGCCAATAATAACCTATGGGCTCCAACTAATATGGGAGCACCTGATGAAAAGAAATTTAGGGAACAGAAAGTGAAGACAACATTCATGAAGAAGATTCTGTGTCTGTCGAAGTACTCACTGTCCAGATTGACAGATGAATTGTGCAGAGAGACAATGTGGATAAAAGAGCTCCAGCTACAAACAGTTACCGGCAACAGAGGCATATGAGCAAACAGTGAAGGAACACCGATTGAAAAAAGCTGAAATTTAGGAAGATTTCTACATCACGGACGCAATGACCAAGGAAGACTGGAAGGGCCCAAACCATGAACTAAGGCATCTTGTAACAAGGTTTGCAGGACATGGTTCCCACCACCTGATATGTAAGTGAAAAAGACACCACAAGTCAGGCAAAGAATGCTGCATGTGTGTTTATGTGGGAAACAAGGCACAAGATACCACGTGGAATTGTGTGAAAAGAGAACATCCTTAAAAAAAATTTCCTGTGAGGACAAATAGACAAAGCATAAGCGAAGTGAAACACAAAATATGATAGATGGAACAAATATAGACAAATAGGACAAGCTGCTTGCAATATGTGTTGTTTTAATGTACTTGTATCAGTGCACATTTTGCAACTTCCTAATTTTAAATTATTAGATTAAACTTAATTCCTTTTCTGGAAGTATCTCCACACCCTTGAGAAGAAAATTGTGGGTGAAATAAATAACTTGGATACAGCATGCATGGCATCACTGACAGCAGTATTTATTCAGTTATACTGGGAGAGCAAAAAAAAATTCGAACAGGCTGCATGGTGTTTGTCTTTCCTTGGCACTTGTTGCCATCTGCTGCTATCATAGAAAGGCATATGACATGAAACCATATAACATTTTAAAAACTACTTTTAAAAGCTTTACTTACCAAGTTGATGAAAGGAGATGCTGAAGCTGGCCACATTCGTTATCCATACATTTTTGGCATATCTTTAGGAAACTATCCATCACTTGCTGTAGCAAATTCTGGCAATTTCCTGGTGGATATTTTATATTAATTCTTCCAGGATGCCTTGTACACTAAGTTACCCCAGAGATAGAAATTGCTTATTGGACCTCTGAGCAGCCTTTCTCCGTTAATGGCACACCATACACCACCAGTACATATGTGAATACAATTTTGCCCCTTTCTTTTAGAGAGTTAACAGACAGGGCATGTGATTTTGCCTTTTTTCAACTCAACTCTGCAACAACTCATATAGCCAGTCTTTCGATGAGAATAATTGAAAGTGGTTTCAGCACAGAATTATTAGTAGAGATTTGTGGTGCCCTGACCTAATCCCTTGCGATTTCTATCTCTGGGGTAACTTGAAACATAACGTGTACAAGACAAACCCACACATCTTGGGAGAATTAAAACAAAATATCTGTTAGGAAAGTGCCAGCGTTTCTCAATGTGAACTATGGTGGGTAATGGATAGTTTACTAAAGAGGTGCCAAAAATATATGGACAGCGGTAGTCATTTTCATAAATTTGGTAACTAAAACCTTTAAAAGTAGTTTTAAAAGTGTTGTATAATTTCATGCGTGCCTTTCTGTAATAATGGCAGATGGCAAAGAGCGCAGAGGATGCAGACAGGCAAAATAACACACAGTCCATTCAAACCTTTTTTGGTCTCTGTATGTTGGGCCACAGGCCATGTTCAGCTCTTTTCAGTATAATATTTCATAATAATGAGTTCCTGCTGGATTTGTTGAATGCACTGGACAGTGGGAAGTGTGGCATCTCTTTGATAGACTACTATAGTCTGATTTTTAAAAGAAGATACATGTCAAATGCCAACTTCTCCACGTGGAGAGCTGCAGTGTTGTCATTAAGCAGATAGCGATAACCCTCAATACTTGAGGCATATAAACAAACGTTTGGGTTTACTCACTGCAGCGAAAACATGCACATGTAATCTCTAGTAGCCTCCTATCAAAACAAAGGTAATTTGTTCTCAATATGAATACTACACATTTTAATATAAAAGTGTTAATGAAGTAGGCCAACAATACACTATGCAACTGAACATCCAAACAAGTTCGCACCACCTTAGCGATAACTGACCTGAGCAGTAAACTATTTATCAGTGTGGCTAATGTGGCAACTTTTGTTTACGTTTCCATAGCAACGACCTTCCCCTCTTACCCTTAACCCCCCTTGCTTGACTGCTGCCATGTATCTTCTTTTAAAAATCAAACTCTACCACTTGCCCAGCTACTTCTAGCTCTGCTTCATTTGTCATCTTATTTTGTGTGCATCTTAATCAGGTAATCACTTCCTTCACTCATTTATTCCAGGAGTGAGCTACACTAGTTTAGCCAAAATGATGTGCTCAAATTGTAGCCAAACATTTTGTTTCAAAAATATTGTAGATAAGGTTGCTCCCACTGTTCTAGATGCCTGTATTTATACTGTGTGAGGTTTAAGTTGAAGCATGGAAAGTAGAAAGAGATAGCACTATATTCCACAGGGCAGTTGGTAATCCTTAACTGCATAATCTCAAATCCTCTACTATTGAAACTTACTATTAAAATTGCAAAGGTATTTTCCAACACCCACTTGCATCAATACAAGCAATATAGGTGTATATTTTAAGCTTTTATCTTGTCATTTGTATGTATTTTGGAAAATTTAATGAACAACCATTTTGGAAAAGATGTTTAATCTGTGCATAACCCCTTTAAAGTAATAGTCATATGAATGCAACACATATTTTTATCTTTGAAGCATAAATTAAATATTGTAGTACACATGTTAAAAAATAACTTTCAGTAATTGGTGGGTATTAAAGCATTCCCTCTGTGTTTTTAATGGACCCCACTTGTTACTAGAACTCTGCTTTTGTAGCGTATGGCCTAAATAACCATGAAGACTTTTTAATTTAAAAGGTGAGTAAAATAATAACACTAAACAACACTTACATTTATAATTTTCTGGAACGTGTTTCGGAGGTTAACTTTCCTCCATTATCAACCGGACAATGGAAAGTTAACCTCTGAAATGCGTTCCAGAAAATTATAAATGTAAGTGTTGCTTAGTGTTATTATTTTACTCACCTTTTAAATTAAATTGGTTATAACAACACTGTTTTCAAACTTCTATGAAAGGAAGATAACCATTAAGACTTCCAAAGCAAAGTAGGCTGCAGAAAGTTCTGGTTTCTTTCAATGATTTCATTAAAACTTTGAGTGAATATCACATTCTTTTGTGTTAAAAACATCACAAAATTTGAGTGTTTGTTAGTTCCAACATTAGTACAAATCAACATCTCAGTTGTAGGTTAAATGTGCATGTGGGATGAAAAATCTGAAGAATTAAACATGAATTATTTTACAGCATTTTTGTTGAAACTAAAGCTTATTTTTTATTACACCTTATTCAGGAGAGTGTGCCTCCAAAGGAGAAGAAACTGGATGATGATGAGGACAGAAGGAATCCACAGTACATCCCTAAGAGAGGCACTTTTTATGAGCATGATGACAGAACAGCAGTTGAGGATGTGTGAGTATTTTCTTTAATTGGTCTGTGTATACTTAATATTTTATAAAATATTCTTTTATTCTGGTTTCCAGATGACATTTAGTTTTACCAATGTAAATCCTGTTGCAATTCAAACAGCTAAATTGATAAATGCCACATTTTTTATAATTTGAATACATACACAGAGGAGTTTAGTTAACATGCCATCTGCAGCTTTAATGCTCCTTGTTAGTTATGTATGTTAGAGGAGGATGTCTGTGACATGTCTAACATAATGATAATACTCCCTTTTAGAGGTGAAAATGAAACTTCTGAGAAGGAAGCAGCAGAACGTGCAGCCAAAGAAGGACAAACAAATGAAAGAACCAAAAAAGTGTGGCGTGAACATGAGAACCGTTGGAGTCATGATCGCTATAATGAAGATGAGCAAGCACCAAAGTCTAGAGAGGAACTGATAGCAATTTATGGTTATGATATTCGCAATGAGGAAGGACCTCCACGAGCCAGAAGAAGGCGAAGATATGGGTAGGCAAATAGAATTTCAATCACATCATTATCTTTATTTCATTCGTTGCATGTTCTAGACAATTGAAATAAGAAAGTTAACAGCAAAACACAAGCAGTCCTTAAAGACTAGGTAACACAAGCTCTGTAATGTATATCTAGATAGCAAAGTGAATCGGATTTACTGGCACTACATGACTTATTGAGAATTCAACATGTTTCGACAGCTCCTTTGCTCTCATTTGCAACCTGATGCAAAACAAGGTGTAGTGTTGGAGTTTGGAATGCGGTCGTCTTTTCCAGGAATTTTATGTAGATGTGCAGAAATACTTTTGTCGCTATCTATTTTCTATCTGGCAGGAGTCTTGGGAAGCGTTAGCTGACACTTAGTTGTGGACAATCAAGGACACTGTACAACCCTGGCAGACCTCTTGCAGGGATTCCAGGTGGGAAAAAGTTATTTTAACCCACCTGAGGATAGACCTCACCCAAGCCACACACGAACACCTTTTGTATGGTGATCCAGCACCTGACTGCACAACGTGCAATGTTCCACTCTTTGTCGCACATGTCCTTATTGATAGTGCACATTACGCTCGGGAGCGCCAGTCCCTTGGCCTGGATCTTCCACTGTGCACCGTTTTAGGCAGTGACTCAGTAGCTGTCAATACAGTGCTGCGGTTTGTTACCAATATTGATTTTGGTAAGCAAGTGCAAGGTGTATTTTATTTCAGAGGTTTTAGCATTTTAGGGTGTTTTACCTTTTGTTTAAATTCTCCCATTTTTACTGTGCCGTTTTAACTCATTTAGCTTTTAGTAATTTTAAGTTTTAGTTTTTTCCCATGTGATGTTTTAATAGTTGAATTTTTCTGTTTGTATCTATTTTAACTTTAACCTTTTACTTTTTTAAGGGAGAGTTTTTAACATTTGAGTGTCAGTGATTTTACGTTTGGACTCCAGGCCCTAATGACCAAGTTTTCAATGGCCCTTAAGCATCATACACTTACTTTTCCAACAATTTATTGGTGATGTTACTTTGGGGTAACTCAAAGTTGAAGACTGTTGTCTTAATTTTTCAGAATGTATATATTCTTGCAGACTGTTAGTTGCTTTCCATTAGAGATAATTTTAGCAGTGTAGGTTCAGTATCAATTTCGTGGTTTTCTAGCCAAAAATGCACTGCTACTGCAGATTTATCCACCTGTTTATATTTAGATTCCTAAGATGTTCTTCAGACCTGTGCTCAATTTTCTTTTTGTCTTTCTAATATAAATTTTGTGGCAGGCCTTGCAGTTGAATTGATATATTCCTTATTTTTCTATTGTTGATGTGGTATCCTTCAGTTCAGAGTCCAAAATGTACTATGCTGTGAACTGAAGGACACCATACTAGCAATAGGAAATTTTGGAATATATCAATTCAACTGCAAAGACTGCAACAAAATTTTCATTGAAAAAAAAATTGAAAACAAGGCCTAAAGAACATAGAACGACACCTTGTTCCAGCAGTTGGCATCAGGTTGAGAATGAGAGCAATTGAGCTCTTGAAACATGCCCCATTTTTAATACATAAGTGTTATGGTGTCAGTAAATCTGATCCACTTTACTATCTAGATATAATTACATATCATGTAAACAAAATCTTCCAACAAAGTAGTGCTTGTAAAGTATTTTGAGTATAGCTACTTGGAAATGATTTCTATAAAATGCATATTTTTACTTTCGTTTCAGTTTTCAAAGACCTGCCCTTAGTTTGAATTTATTGAGTGCTAAAGCATTTACATCTTGGGCTGCCCTTGAACTTGGGCCCTGCCCCTTTTTTCCATAGGGCAGCCTCATAAGATTTCATACATATTTTTACACTTTGAAGTGTGCTATTATTTATCATTTTTGCTAATGTTTGTATCCAATTATATTGCTCCATTTTCACAAAACTATTGTTTTCCCCTGAACAGCTAAACAGCTAAAATTATAATTGACAACAGAGATATGTTCAACTACAGTGCAGACTGTTGCCCAACAGTCAAAATCTTAAAATTAGTAATCACTAACAATAACTCCTCACTACCCCATCTCCTAACCCTTAATTAGTATCGTCCTCTTTCTTTGTGCTGTGCTGTAAGTTTTTCTGTTTTTTACTCCTTACCCTCCGGCACATTCAAGATATATTTGTTAAAGGTGAACTACCAATTTGTAAAGGGTAAGGAAAGTGGATCGTATAAATACTTCCTAATGTTCAAGGTATCTAATTTACAATTGTAGGAAGTGATGCAGGCAAATTATAAGCCTTAAAAACATTTAACGTTAATTTATTTGAAAATGGTATTTCTTGCTCTGATTACAGTTACAAGTAATGTCTTGATGTCGATCTCTCAATATCTCATTGTGTAAGGTAATCTTCAAAAATATGAACTTGAATAATAATAATAATAATAACAACAACAATAATAATGATAATAACAACAGTGCCATTAACTTTCCACTGGTTCTCAATATAATTTTGCCTTCCAGAGAATTCCACCTGTATGCTCCCCTATAAAGATGTGCAGAAATATCTCCGTTGCCATCTATTTGCTCTCTGGCAGGAATCTTGGGAAGCGTTATCTGGCACTCAGTTACGGACAATCAAGGACACGGTACAACCCTGGCAGACCAGCTGCAGGGATTCCAGGCCGGAAGAAGTGGTTTTAACCCGCCTGGGGGTAGGCCACACCCGAGCCACGCATGGACACCTTGTGCGTGGTGATCCTGAGCCTGTCTGTACATCATGTAATATTCCAATCTCCGTCGCACATGTCCTTGACTGTCCGTGATACGCTCGTGAGCGCCAGTCCGTTGGCCTGGGCCTTACACTGTGGTCAGTTTTAGGCAACGACCCATATCTGCAAATACAGTGCTGCGGTTTTGTTCCACAATTGATTTTATCAAGCAAGTGTAAGGTTATTTTATTTCAGAGATTTTAGCCTTTTAGATTGTCTTATTTTTGGTTTTTTTTTAACGTTTTAGCATTTTTTACTTTGTAGCAATTTTAAGTTTCAGTTTTTAGCATTTTAAATGACACGTTTTAATAGTTGTTTGGCTGCTTTTATCTATTTTAACCTTAGAGTTGTAGTTTTCTTTTTCTTTTTTTTTATGGGTGATATTTTAACACTTTACCGCCCGTAATTTTACTTTTGGACTCGGGGCCCTAATGACCAAGATGTCGAAGGGCCCTTAAACCCGACACACTCACTCAATATAATTAGTTTACCCTGAGTGGCCAATATAATTAAGAATAAATTTAATAAGCCATTCTTTATCGCAATTCCAATTTAGAAAGAAATAAGGAATTTTAACAAATCAAATTATTGAACTACATTGAAAAGTTTCTATATACCAAGAATATTTAGAAGGCAAAGTAGAACTTATACAAACTGTAGATTAAAGTTCAATATAACCAGCCACCATTCAATATGAGGTTACTACCTCACCATCTGACTCGGAGTTTGCTTTCCAACCAGCTGTCCATGTGAATTGCTTGGTACCTTGGGTAGGTCTCTCCTCCCTCAGGTCTATCGCTGGCTCGATGTCCTGACCATGCTACATAATGAAAACGTCACTGTTGATGACCTATGAGGTGATGTCAACACTCGAGGCATGATCTGTCGGCTATATCCAACAACTTGAGCATGCTGTTGGTAGTGGGAGGATACAAAGCACCATGATGTGTTGGATAGTTGCTTAAATCAATGCAGTGCTTATGTACTAATGTATATTTCTCACTCCAGTTCTGTTTCACAGTAAAACTATACAGGGTGGAAGATACTGCTTTCGCCAGCATAACCTAGTTAATAGACGTAGCTGTATGAAATATAAAGTACTATGTTTTGTTTCAGTAGGTTTAATTGATACGTAAAAACGTTGATTATTATTATTATTATTATTTTTTTTTTTTTTTTAATGTAAATGTCGGACACTGAACTGATAGGATTAATCCTTGCACATGCCAGCAATCTGTACTTTAAGGCAAGCACTGCCATAAATCTAAACAGTGCATTTACTATACCACTGATGCAGCCATTATCTTGGGCAAATCCACACAAATCAAAATGTTATGCCTGACGGATGTGATGTTGCTGAAATGATGTATTCGTTCAAGTAATAAGATTTACTTTTCCATAGTTAAGGAAGCAGAAAAATGAAACAATCAGAACCACCTATTTTAGGTTAAAACAGTTAAAACTTTGTAGGTTACCGGGCTGAAACAAAACTAATGATCTCCTTGTCATAAATAACACCTAAAGCTACCACCCCAACTACCATTGCCTATACCTGGTGCATGGACTTGTTCCTTGCCCTTCCCTTCCCTCTCACTTTTAGTGATGTCAGGCAATACCTCCTCTAACCTCCCCCTCCATCTGAATGTATCGGCAGTTCAACCACACAGTATGGCATTGCCATGTTTCTCTTAGAAATTAAAATTTACATGACATTTTAACATTAATTGTGTCTAAATTAATTCAGATTAAAGATGAAATGGCATTACAGCATTGTTCACACAATGTTTGTGCAAAAGCAAGTGCAATAATAAACCTTGTCTATTTATTTGTCAAGAAGTTAGATAACCCCAAATAATTGACACAAATTATTTTTTCAATGAAGTGGTTCTTTATTGACAATAATTGTATTACACATATTTGTTACATTCATCATATAGTATCCCGGGTTAAAGTAAGGCCAAAGTAATACATTCCACTCATATAAGCGTATTTATCCTTTGCATTTTGGTGCAGGGGCATGAGTAAGACCTAATTGCTTTTTGGCAGAATATTGTTTAGAATACTGTTTGAAAAACAAATTTGGGTTTTTCATAGCACAGAATGCACTTTTCTTATAATAAATTGTATAACTCAATACCGATACAGACTTGTTGGACTTTGTCATTGTATAGACTAGTGAGTGGCAGGTTGGAAGTTCAGATCCTGCGAGGATCATCCTCCCTGGCTGAGGTTTGTTCTCCTCAGTCCTCACAACTGGCTAATTGAACTACCCTAAACTTAGGCCTAGAACTTTCTGTCCCAAATTTCATTTCTCATGTTATTTAAGTTATTGTATTGGTTTTCGACTGGCCCCATAGTGCAGTTGGTAGAGCACCTGCCTGCCCTGCAAGGGGTCCCGGGTTCGATTCCCGGCAGGGGGGTAGGAATTTTTCTCCAGCCAAGATTATTCCTTATCCTTCCCTGAGTCTGGAAGTATAATGGCACCTACCACCTAGGCAGGACCCGCATGTGGTATCCGTGGTGGACGAAGCAGCGTCTGAACGGGTTTTCTCTGGTTTCCCTCGCCACTCATTCCACCAATTACTCCATTATTACCTTTCCAATAATCCATTTTACCTGCATTTCATATCATCCTCTTCTCCACCATCATAACTGGTGCTTGGCTGACCAGATCTTCACTCTGTCTGGTCCAGAGGTCCCTCTGCTCCCCGACAGGCGTCTGACCCTAGGCACTGGCTTATAATAGTTTTCTCTGCTGCAGTGCTGTATACAGTAAGAACAGGGATTGAGCAGTACTTTAAAAATGGACCATCCTAGCACTTTCTAAAATACGTGAATTTCTGGATGCATAAGCTCTCATGGCCTTGGTAATGAGGGCACTATATGAATCAGATTCAGAAAATGGCAAGTATTTCTTAATCTGGAGACTACGGGTGCAGAAGTTTTGCTCTCGCAACTGCAAGATTAGATCCTTGTTGTGGAGCTACTGCATTGTAAATCTTGCATCAAGTTCTTTAATTTAATTATAATCTTCGCAAAACTTATAGGCATATGGAGGCGGGGCATACTGCGGACTCTAGCGAATCCTACGCTTGCCCCTCCTACCAGCGCTGCCGAATGTGGTGCATGCATCTCACACACTCTTATGTACAGAAACTCTGCCGGTACACGCACTACGCTTGGCAACAGCGCTCAGCTTGAGCATTGGCCAGCGTTCACATGCCTTTAACTTTTGCGAGCGGTATAATGAAATCTTCTCTATCTACAGGGCATGGTAATGGATAGGGCAAAGTTTTTAAGTGAATCAATCCAGGATAAACTTGCTGTTATTTATTTAAATTTTAAATATATAATAAAAAAGACACTGATTCTTATTCAGTTTGGAAATCGCAAAGTTTTAGACATACAAATCTCTGTAGTATACAGAATGTCAGTGTGGTAGAACAGGAAAGTGTTGATTCTGTGGATGATATTGTAACTAGATGACTAAGTCCAGTCCAATTACTTTTTTCTCACTTTATTTTCTTCCAAAACTGAATGCACAATGACACAGTCTACAGTCCTTCGTCATATTACAACTCACTACTGTTTTCTTCTTGTGACCTTGACTTACTATGTTCTATCTTTCTGCACTTTCTCTGTCTCTCAAACAGCTGACTTTGCCTATACAATCACTCGACACTGCTAAAACAGCTTCACTTGCTTTGCTTCACAATGTATCTCTCCCGACTGCTTACTGTGACGACTGTTTGTAATTAACTCCTCTCAACATCTCGTCTCCTTATATAGGAAGGATGACATAACACAAACCTTTCTCAAACTTTACCTTTTCTGGAACTTCTATAAACATGCCGGCCACCGGAAGATTCACGAACAATCTAGAAAACCCCTTTTAATTCTGCCATTCTGTTTGTTGTCATGTTTGTTGTGAGTGGTGTGGGTCTGGCCTGGTATTTGGTGTGAGGTAGCTTGACCCTGGTCGTCCTATGATGTGTGCCATGGCCGGCATCACAATAGATTATTAATGATGGCTTCTGTGAAAATTTTTCCTCTGTATAACAATGGTTCACCTGGTGAGGTCTTTTATGACTTCTTGGTCGTATAAACAACTGAATTGATTTTTTTCACTTTGTCAGTCATTCTTAACATTGGCTATGCAATTTATGGCTATAAATTTGAAGGTTGTTGTATTTCTTGACTATTTTTCCAGACGTGTGTTTTATCCTGTAAATACATTCACTAGTAAATAATAAATGAAGAGCACATGGAAAGAAAGGGTTAAGTCAAAAATTGGTTATGCATGCTATTATACATTAGATAATATATATATATATATATACACGAGGGCCGTCTCAAAAGTAAGTTGCACTATTTTTTTAAATCTGCGTGGTAGGCGGAAAAAGTCTGAAAGTCCCAGGGTATATAGGTATGGGTGTAGTAGCAGCACCGTAAAATTCCTAGGCCCCTAAGTTTATTGCTTGGACATTAAAACGGCAGTAACAATGGAGACTCCACTCGTTCCTACCGCCGATTGCGAAGTTCACGCTGTAATCCGTTTTCTGACGGGGAAAAAATAAATGTGCGACTGAAATTCATTGCGAGTTGTGCAGTGTTTATGGAAAAGACGTTTTGTCAAGAAAATGGTTTCTCGTTGGCCCCAATCGTTCATTGAAGGGAGAAGAACATTACACAATGAGCAATGAAGCGGCCAACCCTCCACTTCCCTCGCTCCGGATATTGTTGACGAGGTTCGAGCAGCGTGAACACCGATCAGCGCCTTACACTTGATGCAGGTGTGTTTCAACTTCCTCCGTATATTGAAATAAGCCGTGCATTGCTTCACAGGATTATTTATAAGGATCTGTGTGTGCAAGTTGTGGAAACGAATGGATGAGGCAACTCCAGAAAAAGGAAAAAGTTGTTGCATCGACTGTCAAGGTCATCACAACGATATTCTGGGATTCGAAGGGAGTACTGTTAATCGATTACCTGCTCCATGGGGCCACGATGACAGCTGCTCACTATTGTGAGGTGCTGAGAAAACTCAAAAGAGCCATACAAAACAAAAGGAAGGGAAAGTTGAGCAGAACAGTTTTTCTGGTCCACGATAACACTCGCCCACACTCTGCTCGTGAAACTGCAGTCCTTTTGAGCAGTCTCAATGGAATGTTTTCGGTCATCCATCTAGTGCACCTGACCTTGCACCGAGTGATTACCATCTTTTTCCGGAGTTGCAGCAACATCTTGGGGGAAGGCGCTTCGTAAATGACGAGGAACTGAAACAAGAAGTCGAAAGATGGCTATCCAGTTTGGCGGGAGAGTGGTTTGACATTGGGTTAAAAAAACTGTTACCACGGTATCAAAAATGTATTTAGGTTCAAGGAAATTATGTGGAAAAATAGGTACTGAATGTAGCTTTCAAAATATACCCTTTTTAAAATATTTAAACGTTTTGTTATTTTTTAAAAAAATAGTGCAAATTACTTTTGAGACGGCCCTTGTGTGTATATATATATAAAATTATGCATCAGATAATCTTCAGGCACATGTACTGAATTCATGAAAATGGGATTACTCACAGTGAAATTGCTGTATAAGAATATGGCAAGCAATGAGAGAATGGGTCAAGTCCGTACACACAAGCACATAAAGAACGGGTGAAGCCTGCCAGAGTGCAAAACAACTTGGTTTAATATGACTAAATGATTCCATCAGTTGAACAAAATGCATTGCAATCTGTATCATTAAAAATTTACATGTATGGTAGTACCATATCTTATTAATGTTTAGGGCTGGTTTCACCAAAAAGATATTAACCTACTGCAGGAATTACGTGTCTGAGTGAATTGATGAAAAA
This sequence comes from Tenodera sinensis, assembly GCA_030765045.1. Classification (NCBI taxonomy): domain Eukaryota; kingdom Metazoa; phylum Arthropoda; class Insecta; order Mantodea; family Mantidae; genus Tenodera; species Tenodera sinensis. The sequence goes on along the minus strand of CM060966.1, from coordinate 21,421,207 downwards.
ATTCACACTAATATTTCATTCATGTCAACTCATATCCATTGAATAGGTGTAAATTTCCTGTGTAATGTGAATATTGAGGTTATATCGAAGTTATTCAGCAGTGGGAAACATGGCCAACATCGATCGTAAGAAAAAGTTACGATCGCCAACGAAAGAGATACAATGGTTGAGTATCTTTCGGCAATCCAATCCTCGAATACGGATTACTGATATGTAGCCCATTATGTGTAATTGCTTAAATGAATGTCTATACTGCACGACGTTTTGAGCAGTAGTGTATAGGATTCAGTATTTACTCTTCCTAGTTACATGGCCATGTTCTGAGAAGCATTCTTTATGGTTGTGTACACACTTGAACCATTCTCTCATATGCATACCATATCTTTATATGGTAATTTCACAGTAACTAAACCCATTTTCATGAATTCAATATATGCACCTGGAAGATTGCCTAATGCATGTAATCATTTTCACCAATTTTGGACTTATCCCCTTTGTCTCGTAACTTCTCGGTTATATAAAGAACTGATATGATTTTTTCACTTTGATAGTAATTCTTAACGTTGCTATGCAATTCATGTAATTTGAGTTTATTATATTTTTTCATTATTTTTTCTGGACATGTGTGTTTTATCATGTAAGTATGTTCACTAGCAAATAAATGAACATATGGAGAGGATCTCTGGATTTGGAAGCAACCGTTGCTAACAAACCTCAGAGGCAGTCTATTTTTAGTTCTGGATTATTTAATGCTGCATGTTTTCTTGAGGTGCTTAAATGTGTATTGAAACAAGAAATAGCTTGTTTTATTTTACCTGGTGTGTTTCAGTCGTGGGCCAAACAAATACACAAGAAATTGGGAAGATGAAGATGCCTATGGTAAAACACAAATTACGATTTCATCTTCACGGGGCACAGGCAGACGTGGTGGACGCAGAGGTGGAGGACGGCAAAGTAATCATATAGAATCGCATGAAGAATTCCCTCCTCTTAAAAATTCTGCTCAGAGTGATAATGAAAATAGCAACAACAGCATTAATCAAAATGTGTCTATTCAGGGAACAACATATAGCAATAGAACAATAGGTATTAAAAGGAATACTAAAGAAGATAGAAATGTGAAGACTCCGAAAGATGCTTTTCCTCCTTTGGAATTAGAACCACAGCAAAACAGAACTGTTAGCGCACGTGAGCCAGCAATAAACAAGTGAGTATATTTTGAATCTTTAGGAAAACCACAGTTATCTATATCTATATTTATTTATATTAAAATTTGGAGTTCTCTACTTCAACTGTACATTCTATACCAGAACTTACTGGAACATGTTATTCTCTATTCTCTGCTGTGCTTCTTCCTGTCATATATAAATGTCGGTTTGGCTGAGCGTACTCCAGGATGAGATCCCTTTCACGTGAAACATCAAAGTTTAATAAATTGTGCTTATTTGTGTGTATGGATAATTTTTTCCAGAATTTTGCTGGCCTTCTAAGGGCTATAAAAGCTTAGGCTTTTCTTTTAGGTGATATGTGTTCCAAAAGTGCTCTGCACCCTTTGTGTATATTTCACATTTCTAATGTGTTCTTTGGGCTTGTATTCGTGAATGAGACTGTGGACGAAAATAGAAATTCGAAAGTATGTAATTGTTTTCCGTTCATTGAAGTTTGAAAACAGTGTTGTAATTAATTTAATTTAAAAGGTGAGTTAATTAATAACACTGAACAACACTTACAACATATTTTTCCTGGACGCGTTTCGAAGGTTAACTTTCCTCCATTATCAACCGGACAATAACTGGGTTTCCATGGTGTTTCATGGTGCAGATGGTGATGCTTCTTCTGGTGTTCCTTCTGGTGGCGGTTCAATGAACTTACTGAAAATGTCTCTCTGAGGAATGTCGAAATTAAATACTCGGTTTCTATTTTTTAAAATAAAGATTTGTTCCCATGTGGACAGTTCTTGTTTTCCGGTTATGTGTTTGAGAAGTTTCGGTTCTAGCTTTATGTCATGATTTTTTGTCCAAAAGTGAAATGCAACCGCTGATTTTTCTAATTGTTTACTCTTAATGTTTCTAACGTGTTCCTTGGATCTAATTTCTAAATTTCTTTTGGTTTTTCCTATGTATATTTCATTACAATCACTGCATTCAATTTGGTATATGCTAGATTTTTTGTTAGGTGGAATAGCATTTTTGATGTTTGAAAGTAGTAGGTTTTTTATGGAGTAATGGTTTACTGCTGCTAGCTCAATGTTGTATTCCTTGAACACCTTTTTAAATTTATCAAAGGCCCATGGATGATATGTGAATTTTTTGAATATCATTTTTGTTTTTGCTGCTGTGAGAGTTGTAGTTTCTTTTAATAATTTTTTCTTTTCTGCTTGTTTTACCTTTGTATCTACTAATTCTTTGGGAAAGCCATTTTTTTGTGCTATTTCAATTATTTTGCAATATTCTGTTTTGTATTCTTTCTGCTGAAAGAGGGATGTTCACCAATCTATGTGTTAAACTATTGAAAATTGCTTGTTTGTGGCTTCTTGGATTGTAACTATTAGCTTTTATGTAGTGGTCTGTCTGCGTTGGTTTTCTGTGAATACCGAAATTTATTCTATCCTTGTTTTTGATTAATTTTAGATCTAAAAATGGTAATTTATTATCTTTTTCTAGCAATTTTCAATAGTTTAACACGTAGATTGGTGAACATCCCTCTTTCAGCAGAAGAACATAAAACAGAATATTGCAAAATAATTGAAATAGCACAAAAAAATGGCTTTCCCAAAGAATTAGTAGATAAAAAGGTAAAACAAGCAGAAAAGAAAAAATTATTAAAAGAAACTACAACTCTCACAGCAGCAAAAACAAAAATGATATTCAAAAAATTCACATATCATCCATGGGCCTTTGATAAATTTAAAAAGGTGTTCAAGGAATACAACATTGAGCTAGCAGCAGTAAACCATTACTCCATAAAAAGCCTACTACTTTCAAACATCAAAAATGCTATTCCACCTAACAAAAAATCTGGCATATACCAAATTGAATGCAGTGATTGTAATGAAATATACATAGGAAAAACCAAAAGAAATTTAGAAATTAGATCCAAGGAACACATTAGAAACATTAAGAGTAAACAATTAGAAAAATCAGTGGTTGCATTTCACTTTTGGACAAAAAATCATGACATAAAGCTAGAACCGAAACTTCTCAAACACATAACCGGAAAACAAGAACTGTCCACATGGGAACAAATCTTTATTTTAAAAAATAGAAACCGAGTATTTAATTTCGACATTCCTCAGAGAGACATTTTCAGTAAGTTCATTGAACCGCCACCAGAAGGAACACCAGAAGAAGCATCACCATCTGCACCATGAAACACCATGGAAACCCAGTTATTGTCCGGTTGATAATGGAGGAAAGTTAACCTTCGAAACGCGTCCCGGAAAAATATGTTGTAGGTGTTGTTCAGTGTTATTAATTAACTCACCTTTTAAATTAAATGTAATTGTTTAATTGTTATTCAAGAATGAGACTTTCCAGAATGATAGCCTTGATCGGGACTTAACTTTGAAGTCACCAATATGTTAGACTTTTCGTTCCATTCTACGGAGAAAACAGTGAAACATAGCAAACATTTTGTTAGAAGTAAGTGTTGGCAAAAATATGCAAAAAATTCAGGTTGACAATGTTTGTATTCCATCCAAGGATGCACACAACCCATTAGAATTCTATAGGTACAATGAATTTACATCCAGATACAGATTATATAAGCTGACCATAGATATACTGGCAATGTTGCATATACCTCCATATTATGTCAATGAAAGAAACATTAACCTGGTCCACTCATCATAGTTATTTATTTTGCTGCAGTATTACATCATAGTTGTACATTTATCTTCTATTAGCATATAACAAATAATTTCAGTAGATTATTTCACATTATGTAGTAAAATGAAGTGAGGTGTGTGGAATGTATTCAACAAAGATTGAAGATTATTTCTAGTAGTGGTTGTGAACCTTAATTTAAAACTTACTTGAACAGCAGGCCCAATCACAAATCATCACCCACTCATTGGTCAGGGCAGTGCAACCCCCTCCCACCTAACAATGTATATATATATATATATATATATATGGGAAGCAGAGCACAGTCGTTCTTCCCTACGAGACTACTGCACGAAGCCTCGTCCCTCCCGTACGTGGAGGACGAAATTAGGCGCCGGGCAACCAAATTCTACGACCAGTTTCCACAACATCGGAGCGCCCTGGTTAGGTCTCTTGGGGACTATATCCCTAGAGAATGCATGCTTGTGCGACACCGGGTTCCCCGCATGGCTTGCGGGCACCCCCGGTAACACAGGAGCTACCCCATCAACAGCGTAAGCTGAGCTCCTTACAGTTCTTCCAAGAGTAGTTTGGAAGTCCAAAATGTTTCGCCAAATATCCATATTTGGACCACCCATCAGCAGTGCCCAACGGTAGTTGCACGCTGAAATTAACAACCGATGAGGAGCATAAATGTATGCTACCTCCTAACAACCCTCAATCCTCATTCTTCACCAGCCATCCTATAACATCCTAATCCCGTCATACAGTGGTTAAGCCCTAAAAGGGCAGGTACACGAATGACACACCTCGGGCTGTTCTCAGCCTGCCATTTGGTAGTCTAGTCTAGTCGTTCTTTTGATTCTGATGAAGGCCATGGAGTCTACAATGGCCAAATGCTCAGTGTTTTTAAATCTCACATCGCTGATCACCCGAGAAGCCTTGATTAATAACTTACATGAAGTTTCTCTTAAAATGACTCGCTAAAACTGAGCTAAGGATTTTCTCCAGAAAAGGTTTGGGATTTAGTTGTTTGACATATAGAATGATCTAATTCAACATATTCTGAGCAGAGGATCCAAGGAAAGGGGAGTCCTAATCCCTTTGACATGTATTAAAATGCAGACTTTTTTTTTTTCATTCATCTTCTGACAAGTGAGCCTAAAGTTTCTCAATTTTCCCAGTGGATTTGAACTTTTCCTGCTATCTTCATTTATATCGTAAGAATTTCTACCACTTCCATTATCCTTCTTTCTAAAAACAAAGTACAAAACTTGCAAAGTGTAACTGCATTTATCTAACCTACAGTTTTAAGCTAACCTCAATACAAAGCTTTCCCTATAACAATATGTTGATGAACATCACAATGTTGGAGGGAAGGAGCGAAATGCAGATGCCTCAGCCAGTGCCCTCTCTATTGCAATCCTGAGCTGGTTTTAGGCCTTCTTGCACTGATTGTATTTCTATAGAGGGCTAAGTGTTGGGAAATTGGGTTAGCCAACATTAGAACTTGGTCACGAAATCCGAACTTCCCAGAGTCAATGTTAAAGTATTGAAACTGTTGTCTATGAACAAGGCTTTTTACAAAGTTAAGCCTTCCTAACAAAGCTGTCTATGGAGACTCTCTTCCCCTTATGTAGGACTTATACTCCAGACTTACAAGCCAGTGCCTAGGGTCAGACTCCTTTTGTGGAGATCAGGAACCTATGGACCAAACGAAGTGAAGGCTTGGAAGCAGGTGCTCAGCCAGGCACCAGGTATGATAGTGAGGAAGAGGATGATACGAAATGCAGGCAAAATTAATGATTGCAAAGGAGATAATGGAATGAGGGGTGGGGGAAACTGGAGAAGCAGGAGAAAATCCGCTCTGACTCTGCTTCGTCCACCACAAATACCACATGTGGGTCCCTGGGATCGAACGTGGGCCACCTAGGTGGTAGGTGAATGCTGCTATTTATGTATACAAGCCTTAAATCTTGTATCATTGTTCCTCTTTGTCTTCCCTATATCTACATTTTGCTATCTTAACATCCAATTTCACAAATACCAGAAGTTTTCCCCAACAGATTTTGTCCTTGTGTTAGTCCTGAGTATGTTGTTTAAGTAATACTTGTTGAGAGGGGCTGGGGATATACCATGTTCTTTGAATATTTTAGTGAATTTCTGAAAAGCCCATGGATGGAATGTGAATTCTTTTAACTGTCAGCCTCTTTCATGATACTTAGTATGATGATTGCCCTTTGTATTTTTCTTTTTGAATTTTTAATCTTCTTGTCTACAATATGTCGTAGAACCATTTTTCTGTACTATTTCCGTATTTTATGTTTCTCTTTGTTTTAGTTTTGTGTGTTCATAGGAATGTTAACTAGTGTGAAGGTCAGGCTGTTTATTACTGATATCTGTATTCCCTTAGGTTGTGGCTGTCATTTTTAATGTAGTTGCTACTGTTGTTACTTTCTAAATGCAAGCATTGTTCTTAAAAGCAGGAGAGCAAAAAAAGTTTGAAAGGCCTGCTCAGTATTTTCCCTGTCCTCATCCTCAGTCCTTGTTGCCATCTGCTGCTATTATAGAAAAGCACGGATGATACCATACAACATTTGTAAAACTACTTTTAAGGGCTTTACTTACCAATTTTATGAAAGGAGATGCTGAAACTGACCACCATCGTCCATATATTTTTGGCCCCTCTTTAGGAAAGTATTCATCATTCGCCATACTTCACGTTGAGAAATGCTGGTGGATATTTTGTTTTAATTCTCTGGGTTTGTCTTGTACACTTTCTGTTTTAAGTTACTTTGCTGGACAATCATGACCTATGAATAGTCCAAAGATTGCAACTGTTCTTGAGTATCCAGGGATGTTTTGATTTGTGATAGATTCCTATCTTTTATCTTTTGAAATTTTAGAATGATATCATATAATCATTTCTTGGAACTGTAGGTTTAAAATTCTTTTTATTGTGTGGAATGATAGTTGAGTTTTACCAATATAAACCCTGTTACAATTCGAACAGCTAAATTCATAAATACCAGATTTTTTATAATTTGAATTTTTATCCTAAAAAATTTAGTACATTTGTATATAATATTTACTTTGAGTAACCAAATTTATTCCATGTTCTCTAAAAATTTGTAAAAATTTTTACTAGCCCATGGATTTTTTTAAAAGTACAACCATCTTTTTTTTTCTTAAGGTACAAGCTTCTTTCAGTCTTGTTAGAACTGCAGAAGCCAATCACTGACTAAAGGTGTACCAAGTATATTATAAATATTTTTGTCGTAAAAATATTATTACTGTATTTTCCAAAGTTAATTGTTATGTGTTGTCTGGTTCACTTTGTGTATCACTTTAGAGATGGTTATAGGAAATTTGCCCCTAGCTGCAATAGTAGTATTATCATCAAATTCAATTGTGCAGTTCTCTGCCTCATTTGGATATCTATTTGTCGGCATCTATTTGATACTTAGTGTCTGGAGGTGTAAGGAAGGGAAAGAAATTTCAACACGTGTATACTGAATCAGATAATAATCTATGTTTATAAATATCTTTATTAAAATTGGGATATTCTTTAGAAAAGGTCCCGTGAGCACTTGGTCGGAATTTCGGCTAAGTCCCACTCGGCAGTGTGGACGAGTTCTTACGAAAGTCGCCGAAGTTGCAGTGTTAATTCAGCACTGCCAACAGCACTATTTCTCCATTAATTTGTTGTCAATCTTAAATTTGAATGTTTTAGCGGGACCCGGCAGTATGCTAGTGACCTTGTTAGAAGCAATTTGTGAGGGGGCAATGAATCGCTTCATTAGGATAGTAGATTTAGCGCCTTTGTGTTATAATGAGGAAGAATGTATACAGTTCCTCTACGACGAGGGGCTGCTGAGAACCTGAATACTACACAGGGAATGTGATGCCGTGCTATACCCCATAACAAAAATTAATCAGTGTTAATTCAGCGCTTCTGGTGGAGTTTTTTAAGTGGATAGTGCCCTAGGGCGAAGCCTACAGTCCCCCCTCTGTGTCATCCCAGCGCATGGGGTTCCGTAAATGGATTTTTTCTCCACTCGAAAATAAAAAAAATAAAATAAAACGAGCCAGCATTTCGTGGACCCATTAACAAGGCAATAAGGGTAATGTACACAATAATGCACATATGTGTATGTCTCTGGCGGCAAAGACACGCGAGTGCATTTGTGTGCAATGTGTTGGCAAAAAAAAACTAGTGTAGTTGAAAAAGCAATGTTGGCAGATTTGAAAATCATCTGCTAGTGAAAGAGCGCAACCTAGTGGCAATTCTGGTAACCATTGTCGGCACATGCGCAGTAAGTAGCTTTGGACTTAGAATTTGGCCGGCAAGTCTACAGGACCTTTTCTAAAGAAGAGCCTAAAATTGTTGGTTAAGATTGCATATTTGCTATAACACTTGCCATTGCTTTTCACACACATTTAATACTATTTGCACTGATTTATTGCTCAAGTAATAACAATACACCTTTAGGAACATTGACACTCCTAATAGGGTATTTATGTGTATATGTTGATGCGGTTTTTGCTATTAATGGAATGGGCTGTGCTATGAGACTCGTTTTCTATCTACAAGGTCGTGGTAACGGATGGAATGAACATACACTTGGGTTTAACTTTAGTCACACATTTTATTTGCACCTTCTTGTTCACAATTTTTAAATCACATCACAGTAGAAAGTCTTATGTTAGCGGATCAACTTCCCTAACGTTGCCAAAATTTAATTAAAGGTCTCTAAACACTTAGTAAATTCACTTTTACTGTTTCATGACGCGTACACATAAAAATACGTCCATCTACCTCGGAGATACCCACGCCAGTGAACTATTTCTTGGCATCCTTTTGACACGACACACCGCCTTTTTCAAGCTTCATCCGCGGTTTTCATCCGCGCAAATAGTTCTTTCTCATTAGGGAAGCAATCCCAATTATTGTCTCCTACTTTTATTATGGAACACAAACACTTCTAATATTTATACACATATATTAAAATCAAATATTGAAAGATTTATGACGTCCTTGTGCAAACTTAGTTGTTCGTCACAATGAACCCTATCAGCATGCTTTCGTCATTCAACTATCTCATACCAACACCAAAAAACGAATTATACTTTTAACAAACATTTACATGAACGATTTTCTTTTTGGGGTCTTCTAATATTCTGTCTCAATGTGTAATATCCACTTAAGTGATGCAAGGTGCACAATTTTAATGAAGCGATGTAATGGCGGGAACACTACCCAAGGATCATGGTAGTATTCCTTCCCTGTTCATCTCTTCCCATACCTGTCAAGCTGTTTCCAACATTGGCACTCCAAATACAGCAAAGTGGTGCTGCAAGTGGAAACACACTAATAAAAATTTAAAATAAGAACAACTTGGAAACTAAAAGCTTCACTTATCTTAGTAAGTTCTTCAAATGCTGACTAGTTTCAAGTTGCATCCAACATATCTTCAAAGCTATTTAAACAAGTTGTCATAGCTATCGACACTTAACTTAGAAGACCTCTGTTACCAACCTCTGAAAACATATTAAGGAGTATATTTATTAACCTATAAATTAAGCCATTGAAAACCAAATTTGTGTGGAAAAGGATTAAAACTTTTATTTTTTATGTAATTATCAGTATGAGTAGATTTTCTATAAATGCCAAAATTCAATTTATGTTTTTGAATTTTTAAGTCTAGGAATGGAAGACATCCATTATTTTCTGTTAATAAAGAAGAATTTAACACACAATATAAACACATTGTTACTGTGGTAGTTAATGGTTTTAATATGGATTTTATGCATAAAAAGGTAGACAATTTTAAATATCAAAAGGCTGTTCCTCTCTCCGTCGTACATGTCCTTGTTGATTGTCCGCATTACGCTCGTGCGCACCAGTTCCTTGGCCTGAGCCTTACACTGTGCTCCGTGTTAGGCAACGAGCTAGTAGCTGTAAGCGGATATAGAATTTTAGGATGATTTTCCTTTTTTTTTTTTTTTTTTTTTTTTTTTTTTTTTTTTTTTTTTTTAAGTTTTATTAGCTTACGTTTTTATCAAGTTACGCTTTTACCAGTTTTTAACTTCTGTTTCAGCTCTCGTTTTTAGTTCTTTTAACATTTTTTAGTTATTTTAACTTTCACTTTTTAATTTTTAGGGGTGAGGTTTTATTGTTTGCTTGTTTTATTTTTGGACTTTGGGCTCTAATGACCTAGTTGTCAACGAGCCCTTAAACAATACTCACTCACTCACTCAAAAGGCTGTTAAAGAAGTTTCTGCCCTCAAGAAAATAAAATACGATTGTATTTTTAAAAAGTTTACTTACCAGCCTTGGGCTAATGAAAAATTTACATTTTTAAAGAATATGGAATAACATTGGTCCCTCAAAATAAATTTAATATATAAAATGTACAAAATTTTTCTAAAATGGATAAAACTGCAAATCATAAAAAACATGGCATTTATCAATTTAGCTGTTCCAATGGTGATAGGGCTTATATTGGGAAAACTAAACGTCATTTAGAAACCAGAATGAAGGAGCATTTTAGAAGTATTAAATATAAATAATTGATAAATCAGCTGTGGCAGATCATTTTTGGCCATTTAATCATTAAATAAATCCAGATATTAAATTATTAAAACAAATGGACCTATAGATTTAATGGTTTGGGAAAAGATATTCAGTTTAAAAAACAGGAACCGCATTATGAATTTTGAAATACCACCAAATTATTCCATTTATAAGTTTTTGTTTTCAGAGGTTGGCAACAAATAGATTTTTTAAGTTGAGTGTCGGTAGCTATGGTAACTTGTTTAAATAGCTTTGAAAATGTTGGATGCAACTTGAAACTAGTCATCATTTGAAGAACTTGCTATAATTACTAAGATAAGTGAAGCTTTTAGTTTCTAATTTGTTCTTGTTTTAGATTCTGTTGCTTCACTGTTAATAGCTTTAATTTTCCTTGAACTGAGAGAAGTGTTTACTCTAATTTCTTGAATGGTAAATGTTCACCTGTGCAATAGTGGAAGTATCCCTTACTGCATTTCCTGAGAATTAGTTGTTTCCACATGTGTTGCTTGTGATTGATCTTACAATACTGTACTGTATTAACTCCATTAACTCACTTTCTTTTCCCCAAAATGCCTGCTGAAATGTTGAGAGTTGATGTTGACACTTGTTGCACCGCATGTCTTTACATGTGGACAGTTCGTATTTTCCCATTCCATTTCCTGCATATGTAGCTAAATTTTATAGTTATCTGCTTTTCATATGTTGACAATACCACTTTCCCCACTTTCTACCTTGATTTTGCCCCTACTCCATGCATTCCATGTGAACATAGCTGTTGCATTTGTTGTCTAATCAGCTTTGCAAATAGCTTCTGTAAGTGCTTTAAGGACCATAATGAGGCAATATCATGTTCTTAAAACAGTGATAATGTACTCAGTATTTTTATACATGTACCTAAGGTTCGTTAACATAGGTACTTGTAAAGAAAATTTGGTTTTAGCGAATATACAATCAAACCAAATTGTTTACCAAAGGATAATGAAACTAACTGAAAGGTGTTATGCTTTTACAGGACTCACAGCCATGGTAATAACTACAAGAACAACAAGGAGGAAAGTAGTATAACTAACACAAACCCCTCCTTGAGCAGAAAGATACATGACAATCGTGAAGGTCCTCATACAATAGTTGCAAGAGGAGTTGGTCGAGGAAGGAGTAAAAACAACAGAGGCAGGGGTGGTGGACCTGGAATGTTCGAGGGTGGTGTTGGTATTCCAGTGAAAACAAAAGTAACTACAAGAAGTTCGTCAGAAACAAGGATGCCTGCTGGTATGGCGCAGCACCACGAAAGTAATAAAGGATCCAGTAGTAGCACAGCGCCACCTGCTGCTCCCATTCCCAGTCCTGCATATCACACTCAGGAGGAACCAACTAGGGAGTTTCATCGTAGAAATAACAGTAAGCTACTTAAATTAGGTTAGCCTCTGTAAATTACTCTTGAAGGTATTGTATTGGGTAGAATATGAGACATGCTTTTTAACTTAGTGTGCTTTTAAAAATCACGTCATTTTATAAGGGGAGTCTGATGTTTATTTTTGTGGAAGACTGTACTAGCTTGGGTAGTTGGGAGTTCACAAGAGCTGAGCTCAAAGTTAGGAATACACCAGAATTTCTTGAGCAGTTGAAGCATAAGTGCAAACAAACATTTGTTAATAGATAAAAAAAATGTTGTACCCCTTTAGGTACTGTGGTACACATCACTAGACTTCACGCCCAACATCTGAGATACTCCTTTTGCACAGTGCTCGGATTGGGTTGAGCTCAGCAGGGCAGTGATTCCTCATACCTTTGGGAAATAAAGCTTGTCCTACACATAGCTGGTGCAAAAGAATAACTATCATGAATCAAATACTTTTACAGATCACCATCACTCATGTTTCTCAGTCAATGTGACTAATATAATGTATTTATGTTTTATCCAGAAGGTAATCCAGCTAATCATTCTCAGCAGTCAGTGCAACAAGGTGTTGCAGTTGCTCCTGATCGCAGACAACAAGCAGTTGTGCCTCCTAGAATGCAACAGCAACAACAACAGCAGCAGCAGCAACAGCAGGACAGCGGTAGTGGCAACCGTCCTAAACGATACTCATCACTCCGTCAGCGTTCACTGCCAGAAACTGGAGCTTCCTATCAGCCACCATCTCATGGTGCAGCATATTATCCGCCTGGAACTGATTTGGAAAGCGTAGATGCAAATAGTAACCGTCCAAAACGTTATTCATCAATACATCAAGTTTCAGGAACAGTTTATACCCAACCAGATCCCTCTCCAACTTACTTCCAACCAGCTGGTAAGTTCTACTGCTTGCACTTTTAATTAATAGATTATTGGATACTTGTTAACTTCTATGGTTTTATTATAAAATGTATGGGACTGAATTTATGGCAAAGGAGGAGCTTTTATGTCTTTATGAGCAGATTTAAAGTGTTGCAGATCTTTATCACAGACATGACAAAGCATTAAACTTTTTTGTGGCATAACAGGAGAGCAAAAAAGCTCTGAATGGGTTGTGCGATGTTTTCCCTTTCCACATCCTTTACGTTCGTTGCCATCTGCTTCTATCACAGAAAGACGTAGACGAAGTCATATAACATTTTAAAAGGCTATGCTTACCTACTTAACGAAAGCAGATATTAAAAATGGCCACGGTCATTGTCCATTCATTTTTGACACCTCTTTAGGAAACTATCTGCCACTCGCTATATTTAATTTTGGCTCTTGAAGAAAGATAACACAGCATCAGAAATAAAAAATTATAGACCAGTAGCTCATACTAGCATAATAGCAAAAGTGATTGAAAGAATGGTGTCAAACAGGTTAAATTGGTTTCTAGAATCACAAAATTTAATTTCCCCATGTCAAGCAATAAAAGAAAAAATTACTAAAAGAAACTACAACTCTCACAGCAGCAAAAACAAAATTGACATTCAAAAAATTCACATATCATCCATGGGCCTTTGATAAATTTAAGAAAGTGTTCAAGGAATACAACATTCAGCTAGCACCAGTAAACCATTACTCCATAGAAAACCTGCTACTTTCAAACATCAAAGATGCTATTCCACCTAACAAAAAATCTGGCATATACCAAATTGAATGCAGTGATTGTAATGAAATATACATAGGAAAAACCAAAAGAAATTTAGAAATTAGATCCAAGGAACACGTTAGGAACATCAAGAGTAAACAATTAGAAAAATTAGCGATTGTGTTTCACTTTTGGACAAAAAATTATGACATAAAGCTAGAACCGAAACTTCTCAAACACATAACCGGAAAACAAGAACTGTCCTCATGGGAACAAATCTTCATTTTAAGAAATAGAAACCGAGTATTTAATTTTGACATTCCTCAGAAAGATATTTTTAGCAAGTTCATTGAACCGTTACCGGAAGAAACATCAGAAGAAGCATCGCCATCCGCACCGTGAAACACCATGGAAACCCAGTTATTGTCCGGTTGATAATGGAGGAAAGTTAACCTTCAAAACGTGTTCCGGAAAATTATGTTGTAAGTGTTGTTCAGTGTTATTAATTGACTCACCTTTTAAATTTAAATTAAATTAAGTACACTGTGACTTACCACAAGGTATAGTGCTCAGCACTACACTCTTTTATATACTTATTAACGATCTGCCACAACAAATACAAGAATCAGGTGTACAAAAGTACAGAACTAGAAAAAACCATGCAACAATCCTTAACCAACCTACAAAAGTGGACCAAAGAAAATTTAATGACTGATATATGCTGTCATATGTTCTGGAGGGCGGTGGCAAATGGACCCTGAAAGCCAGACTTAACAGCAGCACCAAGGAACTAAATATCAGGGTGGAAAACAAATGATTGGCGAAAAACTTAAGAACCTGAAGGCTGAGACACCAAAGTGGGATTCAAGCATCAAGCCACCTTGGTATGGCCCTTTGAAGTCTTCTGCTGGCAGTTTGCTGCAGTCACCACCCATAACCAATGGTCAACAGAAGAAGAAACTGTACAGCTGGTAGCCAGTCTCCAGGGATGGGCAGCAGAAGTGCTTAACACAATTCCTACGTTGGCGACATCAAGAGACATTTTGGAGGCTTTAGAAAACCAGTTCAGGAATCACCATCTGGCCACAGCCTATTGCAGCCAGTTCAAGTTGAGGCTGCAACAGCCAGGGGAGGTGCTGCCATTGAACAATCAGTGAACAATTGGTAAACCTGGCCAGATGTTGCTGTTAGCTAATGCTGGATTTCTGACAATGAAGTCATTAAGGTTGTGGGATCTTCTTTATTATAAATCAGTTCAATGGTTGTGGTATTCAGAAATTCTACCACTATCTTCCCTGTAGGATCCACTTTTTCATAACCTCATCTTTTGGAATTGGCATTGAAATCCCCAATTATGATTACTTTATTTAATTGGTCAATAAGTGAGAGATTCTGGGGGGGATTGTAAATACTATATAAATGTAGATGTGTTTATTATCCCCAAAATTTAGCTTTATTAATTCAGCTTTATGTGTGTTATCCATTTCTTTAACCATTTGAAAGGAGGATTTAATATCCTTTTTGACTCCAGCTAATATTCCACTACTTAGGTCTATTTTTGGGCAGTAGGTTTAGTAAAAATTCAGTACAATTGAAGTATTTAAGTTGATCATTTGTTAGATTTGCTTTTTGAATGAAAAATATATCTATGTTATTGTCAAATACAATTTTATTGAGCTGTATGCTTTTTGTTTGTGTGAGACCACCTGTGTTCCATTGAAGAATTCTAATGTTAGATCTTCTATTAATATAATGTTTTGGTTCTCGAGAAGTAGTTCCCGCTGGGAGATCCGAATGAGGGACTATTTTAACTCTGGAACATTTTACCCCTCGAGTCATATTTCATAATTTGATATTGAAGAGAACAATAGCAGTAATAGTAACCGCTTTTTAGAGAGCACCATATTTTTATGTTTTGGCAGTTACATCACTCTCTCACAACCCCCAGAATGTCTGGAGGACCATACCTGTCATTGGTTTATAGGTCTCACCAACTGAACCAGGGGAATTATCAAAATAAATTCACCGATCATATCTTCTGATTACCAATCAGAGGACTTATTACATGTTGACAGGTCAGCATGTTAGGGGTTAAGAGTTAATAGAGAAGTTAGAGAAATATAAAGGTTGGAAACATAACGACTTCCTAGCCCTCGGGAACCCTAATAGCATCAGGGTCGGAAGAGAACGAGATGACCAAGGTATGGTCAGATAGAAAAGTTACAGTGAGGAGCAAAACACCAGGAAGTGGATGTGTATCACATGAAGCTGTCTACTGCTTTGTTAATGGAGTACGTGAAGTCGAGATATGTTAGTGCCTAACGCTGGATGACTGCAAGACCATCCATGATGTGCTGAGGATGAAGAGAAACCCGTGCAGTGCAGGTTTTCATGTGATGCACCCAGAGCAATGCCTATGTTACAGACTAGGTATGAATCCCTGGACTCGCCTATTTGGCATAGGTCTTTTGATTCTAAATTGGAAAACCAATTATGTAAAGTTATTGACAATAGTATTCAGTAGTATACAACCAATACATTGTGCTAAAAAAAGACAGCATGAAAAGACATAAGTTGAAATACTAGGCACCATATGGTGAGCTTAATTTTGGAAGAAATAGCCAACTCCTATTGCTAATTATGTTTTTGCATTCTTCACAGTTTGAGAACTGCTAACCGAAGAGCTAGGGTGGGTTTAATAATCTGTATAAGGTGAGTCAGATAATGAGAAAGTTCTAACAGATTTCATTATTTTAATCAACTTATATAACTGTGTAATGTACAAAACCATTAGGCGGCCCGGGTTCGATGCCAGGGACCCGCATGTGGTATTCGTGGTGGACGAAGCGGTGTCAGGGCGGGTTTTCTCTGGGTACTCCAGTTTCCCCCATCATTTCATTCCACTGGTGCTCCATCTTCATGTATCATCAGTGTCACTGCCTGCGGTGCCGTAGTAGTAAAAGCGGGCGTTAAACACTACAACAACAACACAAAACCATCTCCAGATTTGTACAAATTTTTCTGGCAAGAGCAAGAACGGCCATACAGTCACCCAGACATACCTATTCCACTTTAATTTTACTAATTCTACTATTTGCCATTGGTATAACAGTCAAGAAGAAGACCTCGAACATATCCTTATAAAGTGCTCATCTTCAAACCTTCAAATAATCATACTTAAATCTTTAATACCTGGAACCTCTGAAATGGAACTACAGTATGTCCTGAGTACTCCTTATCTTTAGACTCTAGCAGCTGGAATATACTACAAGCATTGAACGATATATCCATCATATATACGGAGAAGCAATATATAACGGAACTCATGTTGCCATTATGTAGCTGGATAAACTAAGTAGATGAGAGAAGATAGATGGAATTACCATGTAAACCAATAAAGTAGGTAAGTAGGCATCTAATGCACTGTATATGATGATAAAGTCATTAGCTGTCTGGCGTTGGAGTATTTTGATATGTCCCCTTCAGAGGAAACAGCAGGGCAGGACTTTGTCCATGATTTCATTGGAGTCACACAGGGTACAAAGTGGAGATTGTAAGATGTTTAATTATTAATTTATATGAATCAGCTGGGGAATTTAATGTCGTACTGGCAAGTTGGCCATGGTAGCTTAGTGGTTAAAGCAGCTGCTCCATAAGCAGAAGATCCGTGAAACAAATCCTGGCAATGGCATTGAATTTTTCAGTTTCTGATTCAACCCCTGTAAGATGTTTATTCTATGGAGATGATGTGCCACAGTCGTGGCCATTAGTCATTCTGAAGAGGGCTACCACTGATCTTTACAGAGCACAAGTGATGCATGTTGATTCACCGTTCAGGGACTTCCACTTCTTATTGATTGCTACAATTCTTTTCTGGATTTGTCTGTTACTAATCTTGTTTTTAATGTAATGTTTAATTGAGAGATATAAGATGTTCTTCACTTTGGCTAAACCATAAGTAGTTTACTATTTGTGGCTGACACACTAAGAAGCACTATTCTCTTCATACATCAAACCTGTATCTGTACTATGTATCCTGGTAATGCAAAGCAGTTCTGAAGGAAAAAGTTCTTAATGTATACTTAAGTATTCTTGAGTAAGGCTTTATCTGTGGATGCAGCCAAGCTGGTGTATACAGACAGGTGACAGCTGATAATTCTATTAGCATTGACATGTGTCATGTTATTCTCCGTGAGGGCCACTTCTTGTCCAGTTATACCCTAAACTGTGTGTAACCTTGACACCAATGATTTAAAATAAGAACAAATTAGAAGCTAAAAGCTTAACTTATCTTAGTAATATTGCACGATCTTCCAGAGCTGACTAGTTTCAAGTTGGATGCAATCTTTTAGTTTCTAATTTGTTCTTATTTTAGATTCTGTTGCTTCACAGTTAATATCCTCAATTTTCCTTAACCAATGTTTTACTTTGCTCTAAATTTTATATCATTGCAAATTTATTATACTTTGCTGGACAAGGAAATGTTTACAGGTTTCAATTTCAGGAAGTTGGCAAATACTGGTCTTTTTTGTAGGTAAGAGATATGCATATATGTATACAAAACAACTAATGATGTTTTCCTCTGAAAGGATTTGTGACTCCACAACCTGTATATGGAGATACGCCACAACATCCACAGTCTACTGGAACTCCGCCTCTGCAGCTTTTGGCTCCACATCCAAGTGCTCCAGCAGCATATGCTGCAACATTTCCATCTCCACCAACGCAATTTGTTGGGCCTCCCCCTCCAAGGATGTTGCCACCTGCTGCTGGGGCTCCTCCAGCTTATATACCTGCACCAGCTCCTGCGCCATCTATTATCAACTATGTACCAACACCACCTGCTTACACGGCTTTTCAGGGCTTTACTGCAGTGGTAAGAACTAAACTTTATTCTTTATTGGGTTAATCAATGATGATTAATTGTTCTTGTAGGACAAGGTTGAAAAGTGGAATGGAATTTGGCCACACATGGGTGCACCAAAATATCTGATGGTTTGGTGGCATGTTGGTGATGTCAGAATTTGAGGCTGCACCACATTGATGATGTGGAATGTTGGTAAGTTGCTTGGTGGTACCCACAAATTTTTCACTGTATTTTGACTGCAGGTAAGGGGTCCCAGTGATGACCAGTTGGTAGTACTGCCTTCGAGACTCAGTTCACAGTATCTCACTTATTTTGTAGACTTTCTCTATAATTTTCCCACTAGCATGCATGAAATTAATTTCAAGGAGCAGAGCAAGCTTGTGAAAGAATAGGGAAGGTGTGGAATTAGGATGAACACAGTACTCTTGGCCATAAATTCCCAAAAATTTGTGTATTTACACTAATTCAAAACTTTTCATAGAGTAACTTTATGCAGTGCCACAGACATTTATAGTCACTTATTCTCACAATAGTTCTAAAATAATTAAACCCTCTTGAGAACTATTGATACATGCATGGCATTTGCCTTTGAAGCCAGCTTCTCGTTGACTACTGGCCCTTTAGGTTGTGATTACCTATTGGATGTGGCCTATCCACCCAATCAGAAAGTTTGCTTCATTTACTTTGTATTCAAATATAGAGCAAATTAATATAAATAAATATTCAATGGAAAGTAAACATTGAATACATCTTAATAAATACATGTGGTGCTGTTTTTATGTATTACGAAGTTGTGATGTTGATGAGCTTTTGACTCTTATGTTATTTCGGGCCGTGGTACTGGATGGAATGAACATACACTCGGATTTAACTTTGGTGAAATATTTTATTCGCACCTTCTTGTTCACAGTATTTAAATCGTATTACAGTAGTAAGTCTTTTATTTCAGTGGATCGACTTCCCTAGCATCGCCAGGATTTAATGTCTAAAAATTTAGCGATATTACGATAAAAGTGTTTTCTATTACTTTACACTTCGTCTAGTTTACGTCTTTTTATTTAATCGCGCACTTTGTATTAACTTATTAAAGTTAGCTAATGTCTCATTTATTTTACACAAATTAATGGTCTTTAAACACTCAGTAAATTTACTTTCACTATTTTATGATGCGTACACATAAAAATACGTCCATCTACTCCAAACACATAGACGCTAATCCCAATTCTTTTAGTTGCAAGTCTATCATTCCGACTGCCACGTGTACATCTGCGCATGCGTTCATCAAATAGTTCCTGCATTGTTAGGGAAGCGATCCTTAGCCATTTTCCCTTCGCTTTCAATATTGAACACATATAATTCTTTTATTTATATATATATTAAAATTAAATATGGAAATATTTATGATGTCTTTAAACAAACTTAATCGTTTGTAACAATGAACATTAGTAACACGTTTTCGTCATTTAACCAACTCATACCAACATCAAAAACAAATTACACTCTTAACAAATGTTCACATAAACGATCTTCTTTTGGGGTCTTTTAATATTCTGTCTCACATGTTACTAATGTAATGTTAAAAATCCAAGAGATATGCAGGATGTGAGTTAATGTGGTGTCTGTCTTCTAACATTTGGTAATGGAAATCTTATATTATAAATTCGGTTTGAAAAGGTAGAATCATACTGAAAAATTCAATACCATAGCAAGGATATGAACCACATATCTTCTGATTTCATCTGGTTGCTGGCAGTATGCTGGCACAACATTAAATTCCCCAACAACTCACATATTTTCCATTAAATCACAAAGGTATTTCAAATTCCTTTTGAGATGACATGCCCCAATGACAACTTACAGTGGCTTAATACTGTTATGTCCTAGGCTTCATAATTTAACCAAGTATTAGGTTAGTCAGTGGTAATTAATTATTCTTTCTTACTAACAAGATTGGAATAAATGAAGTACAGAAGTGAATTAGAATGGTACTTAATCATGCACGGTCCGTGAAAGTTGCAAAGATAACCTGACACCCCTATGGTCTTATATATACAAAAGTGAACTCAATCATAAACCAGTGTGCCATTGTCACGTCTAAAAATACCCTTGTACTGGGTAAAGCAATAAACCTTCAAACCTTCCAAACAAGGGTTTGTGCTGTGTATCCACATTATTACTGGCAAGCTTTTGGTTTTGTGACAATGTTCTGGTAGTTGCTTATGTTCTGACTAGATATCAAAGGTCAACACATGGTCAGCCCTTTTGTTACTGTGAGGGTGGCTTCAGTAGGTGGTACACTTACACTAATTAAAATTTACCTATACTATTCATACCGTATAGTAAACAATAGAAATTATTAGTCAAGTTTAATGCTAAAATATGTTGTAAGAAAATAAAATAAGAGGCTGTCGAGTTATCGAGATTCTACTGTATGTTGTTGTTAGCTAATGCTCGATTTCTGACATTGAAGTCATTAATCCTCTTGCTCTCCAATATTTAATATATTGATAGAGCAATAGCAGTATAGTAACCGCTTTTTAGAGAGCACCATATTTTTATGTTTTGGCGGTCACATCGCTCTCTCACAACCCCCAGAATGTCTGGAGGACCACACCTGTCATTGGTTTACGGGTCTCACCAACCTGACCGGGAGAATTAACAAAATAAATTCACCGACCATATCCTCTGATTACCAATCAGAGGACGTATTACATGCCATGACAGGTCAGCATGTTAGGGGTTAATATTTTATAGAGAAATGGAGAGGTTGAAAAAATAAAGACTCCCTAGCCCTCGGGAACCCTAATAGCATCGGGGTCGGAAGAGAACAAGAGATGACCAAGGTAAGGTCAGATAGAAAAGTTACAGTGAGGAGCAAAACACCAGTAAGTGGAAGTAATGTTCTGCTCAGCTTGGGTACCTTGTGGTCGCTATTCACATATCCCCTAGACGGAGACCCCTGAGTATGGAGTTAAAATGTATGGTGGGCCAAAGAATAAAATTAGCAACTCACACAATATAGGGAAAATATTATAAAACATTATAAAATAAAAAGGTATAACATCCTAAAAGTCCAAACAAGCTGCAAAATACAATACAAGTTAAACTTGCTTGCCAAAACTAATTTGGGCAACTGCAGCACTGTATTGATAGCTGCTGAGTCGTTATCCAAAATTGATGGCAGAGTAAAACCCAGGCCATGGGATTGGTGGGTGCTCACGAACATATCGTGCACAATCAAGGACATGTGCTACAGAGAATTGAATGGAGCACGTAACACAGATAGGTGCCAGATCACCACACAACAGGTACTCATGAATGGGTGGCCTATCCTCAAGCGGGTGAGCAGATTCCTGCCTGGAATCCCTGCAAGAGGTCTGCCAGGGTTGTACAGGGTTGTTCCATTGTAGGATAGCCATATTGATATCTGTATGGGACAGGTATTCCAAGGTAACTCTCCATTAATTTGGAGTAGGCGGTTGTCAAATAATTTAGCCCTTTAGATTCTACTGTATTAGTCCATATAAAATAAACATACCAGCATGATACATTACTTATTTCCATTTCTCCTGAATTAAATGTTCTGGGCTTACAATTTCTCTTACAAATTGAAATCCATCAGCTTTTTGTTCTTGATAATTCCTCTGTACTTAGTGACCAGTTTGATAATAATGCCTTTCGAATGGTGAAACATGAGTTCCTCTGCATCTAAACTTTTCAGTTAACTTCATTCTAACCTCAAGCAATCCAGAGAATCACATGGCATTAATATTTTATGGACATAATTGTCCACTTATCCACTACTGAAACAGAGCACTGTGGTGCATAGATGAGTGCTATTTAAGTGCATTCAGAAGCTGTGTAGTTTGATGACTGACAACTGAAAAGCTATTGTTTGCAGCCGTCCTTGGTGTTCGCATTGTTAAACATTTAATGTAATGTTAAGAGTATGTTTAACATTGGTTGGTGAAACCAGTGCTAAAAGTATTAATTTGAGTAGCTATCTGTAAGTAGTTGTGTTAAATATGTTGAATTTTGTTTGATGTAGCCGCCCCCACCAGCTGAATTGTACCACCCTCAGGCGGGTATCACATACTACAACACTGAGGAGCAGACCATTGTTCCACGTCCCATTACACAAAAACGACAAAGGAGTGCAATTCCTATAGTGCCACCTCCAGAACGTGCTCCTAGGGGCAGAGGAAGATCAGCCAACAGCAGAGAAGATACCCCTGTTGGAGATACTACACAGCTAACTGAGGAGTCCAATCCAGCCTCATCATCACCTCCAGTAACAAACTTTGAAGATGCAGAGACCGTTCCTACTAGTGAAACACACACAGCAGCACCAGTAGTAGCATAGAGGTAAGCAGCAAGAGATATTTATCACAAAAATATATATGTATGTTTTAAAAGTTTTTTTTTTTTTTCTTTTTTTTTTTTTTCTTTTTTAAGGGCTATGTTTTAACGTGCATTTGAAGGAGCCACATACTGAAATTTTGGCCAGAAATGAAAGAGTTGTGAAATTCTAGATGTTGAATCATCCTGAAGTTATTCTTGTTGTGTGGAACTAAGTCTAAGTCTATGCTGTGTTCTTGAAATAACTTACTGAAGGTCTTAGAGTGGAACATGAATCTGGAATATCTTTGTTTCATTTGATCCTTTTTGTGAAGAGTTGTAATGTCCATCAGTCTCTTTATTAGTTGGTGTTTCTTCACAAGCTTGTCAATTATGTTTCTGCAGAATCCATTCTGTATAGCAACTTTGATTTTAGATATTTAAGTACTTCACCCCAGTTTCACTGTTGAAAAGCTTCTAAATAAATTACCCACAACAGTATTTCACAAATATAACGGGAGAGCAAGAGTTCTGAAGGGCTGCTCTGTTCTTTGCCTGTCCACACCCTCAGCGTTCATTGCCATCTACCTCTATCATAGAAAGGCACGGATGAAACCATACAACATTTTAAAAACTATTTTAAAGGCTTTACTTACCAGCTTTATGGAAGGAGATGTTGAAACTTGCCACCATCATTGTCCATTTATTTTTGGCACTTCTTTTGGAAACTATCCATCATTTGCTGTAGTTGACATTGAGAAATGCTGATAATTTCCTGGTGGGTATTTGTTTTAATTCTTCCAGGGTGTGTGGGTTTGTGTTGTACAACTTATGTTTTAAGTTAAGACAAAGATCGAAATTGCAAGTTAGGTCAGGAGACCAAGGGGCCCACAAATCTCATCTAATAATTCTGTCCTGAAGCACACTTTCAGTTTTAGAGGTAGAATCAGAACAATCAATGCCACAGCCAGGGTATAAATGGATAATAACACTTTCAGTTGTCAACGAAAGATTGGCCATATGAGCTGTTAGAGATTCTTATTGAAAAAAGCCAAAATCATGCTCCCTGTCTGTTAATTCTTGTAATAAATGAGCAAAATTGTTTTCACTTATGTACTGTAAACTCGAAAAAAGTTGGCCACATAGCTCAGAACCTAATATTGTTCATGAAGTACCCCTTCATGATGAAAAAATTGGTGTATGATGCACCATTAGCGGAGAAAGGTTTCTCAGGGCTCCAATAAGCAATTTCTATCTCTGGGGTAACTTAAAACAAAGTGTACAAGACAAACCCACACACCCTGGAAGAATTAAAACAAAATATCCACTGGGAAATTGCTAGCATTTCTCAACATGAACTATAGCGAGTGATGGATAGTTTTCTAAAGAGGTGCAAAAAATGTATGGACAACAACGGTGGCCAGTTTCAGCATCTCCTTTTGTAAAGTTGGTCAGTGAAGCCTTTAAAAGTAGTGTTAAAAATGTTGTATGGTTTCATCCATGCCTTTCTATGATAGTGGCAGATGGCAACAAGTGCCAAGGACACAGACAGGCAAAACACTGTGCAACCTGTCTCTCCCAGTATATAGACTGAAAGCTTCACTTATCTTAGTATCTGCTGCAAGTTCTTGAAATTAAATGCAGACTATGGTTTCATGGTAAAACTATTACATCCTCAATGCTACTCTATGTGATAGATGTATCACAAAACTGTAGTGTGCGTTTAATTTCAAGAACTTGCAACAGATACTAAGGTAAGTGAAGCTTCTAGTCTCGTATATTTGTTATATTTACGGAATTGCATTGCTTCACTGTTAACAGCTTGATTTTTTCATTGAATATCATAGGATATTCATTTCAAGTAGTTTAATATAAATGTCTTTACTTTTCAGGATTGTAGCAGAACTGGAGCATTCTGGTTAAGGATCAAAATAAAGTGCAAGTTATATCATCTTAATGTGTATGCAGTTGTTACAGGAACAATAAAAGAGCCCCTAAGATAATTTCCATGCACTTAGGGATTAGTAATTCAAGTATACCTTAAAACTGGAGAAGCAAGAAGTACGTTACAAGTGCATATTTTAAAAGTAAGTACTAAATCTTATTAAAAACAAGGTAATCAGATTTAATTATATTGTTTATATGTTCATTTATTTCAACTATTTTGATGCTTAGAGTACTTATAAATTTTGTTGACTTAAAACCTCTTTTATTATAAATGTTCATTGACACATTTATGGTGTATTGTTATGTACATGAATGCAAAAACAGTTCCTACTGTGATTAAGAATTTCTTGAACTCCTCATCTTTATCTCATCTTAACCCACTCATTTTTAAATTTGTCAGCAGATTTTATCCTCTGAGGCATTATGTTTATTAAAAACAATAGTGTTCATTTTTATTTGTGCCTTCGCTTTTCAGTTTATGATGTCACTCTTTGAAACAAGTATGTGGTTATCTAGAAATGCACTTCCGCTTTGCACCATCTAACGATATAGTAGTAGGGGAGCCCATGATGCTAAATAGGGATTTACTCGAGCATCATGGAGACCTATTGGATTTTGAAGATTAGATGGTAGAAAGAAAAAAGGTTATATGTAGTATACTTACCGGTGCGGGGAGCATCTACAGAGTTTCAAAAATGTAAAAAAAGACAGTCACTTGGAAGTACTCCAGCACATCAGATATTGATAATGTATATACCCCACATGTCTCTAATGACGGAAGTATGTTAATCTGCCGGTTGGCATTGTGGGAGTGGCCATTCAGAAGGGTAAACAATGTAGAAAAAAATGTATTTGAGTGCATCTGATTTTCAGAGGGGTGTTAAGTGAATCCGAAAGAAGCTCCCATTCAAAAGACGGACAATTCAGATGTGATGCAAGCTGGTAGCGGCTTTTTGAAGATGAAAAAAAGAAATTGCTATTTTGAAATACTTGAGCGTGTCAGATTATTATACAGATGGTTCAACTTGATGTCCTAGCCATGCTGAACCATAATCTGACGATTGTTTGAAGGGATTTTATTAATATTAATGATTTGAAAAAAGAACTGCTTCATGATTATTTATTTATGCCAACAAACTTACTGTTGGTGTTTTTAAACACAAGCCGTGTGTGGGCAATGTTTGAGAGGTAGAACTGGAACTTAAAAATTCAATGCTCTAACCAAAGCACCTAGAGCACCCACCTAGTAAGCAGAGGGTCTGTGGTTCAAATCCCAACTGTAACATTTAATTTTGAAGTTCCAGTTCTACCTCTCAAACATTGCCCACATATGGCTTGTGTGTTCAAAAACACTAACAGTAAGGTTGTTGGCACAAATAAATAATAATTACCGTGTGAAGGTTATTTAATCTTGGGACATTAAGTACTTGCAATAGTGAGTCACCATTGGGGTAATTTCTCTGATGTGAGACTGCCTTTGTGGTTTACCTGGAGAAATACGAATTGGCTTGAGGATTCAATGTCATTCTGGCAGGTTGTCAGAGTAGCTCAATGGTTAGAGCACCTGTCTAGTAAGTGGAGGGTCTGTGGTTCAAATCCCAGCTGTGGCATTGAATTTTTAAGTTGTTTCATGATTATTTTTTAAATCACTGAATGTGACAAAATACATGGAAAATAGCATGCAAGTAAAAAATAGTGTATTACTCATCTAAGCAAGAAAGTGCGACATTCCGACTTGCGTAATATTGTCACCCGAGCCGAAGGCAACAACAATGTCAGTTATCTTATATTTTCATTAACACATTTTTTAAAATACTTACTGCAAGAAAATGAGTGATAGAGAAAGAGTGAAAGGGAAAGAGACGTGTGGAGTAGGGAATACATACTTCACTGCAGCTACACACTCTAAACTTATTGATGATGTTTGTTACTTTGGCTTTTGGAAATTGGCAGGTTATATTTTTCCTGTTATCCTTGAATTATTTTCCTCAAAATTAAAAAAAGAGAATGTCAAGGTGACATTCTTCTATCTATCTATTTATCTATCTATCTGTCTGTCTGTCTATATCTTGTCATTAATCCATCATACCTTAATCTGACTTGCTCAAGTATTGAAGCCAACTTCTGCCTTCACCACCTCTGTTTTTACGCCCCTAACACCAGATGGCAACAGGGCTGTAGCAGCAGAGAGGGATGGAGTAGGAAGAAGTTGGCTTCAGCTATCCAACAGCTAAGGATGAGCTCAAGTGATCTTGAAAACGTTCAAATTTTTCCAACATTTTGAGTGTTGGTGAGTGTAAATAGAGTGACTCAAAAAAACCGGATTCAATACATGAATACTTCACTGTTAATAGTGCTTCTATTTTTGATATTTATTGCTATACATGTTGTAAATGTCCTTGACGTGAAAGTAAATTCTATTCTATAACAATGCAGATTATCATTTCCTATTTTCTCAAATTTGTACTACAGTAAATCTGACCTAAGAAAGCCACTTTTAGCATCAACACTGCTAATGTAGAAAACAGCATTAACATTTCAAAAATGGATCTATTTAGTTTTTTTACTCAGAGAACTTCGGTCAGGAACCAATCAGAGCATTCACTGTGGTCACATGCTTACAGCCGCTATGAGTGTTTGTGGCTTTCTTATTTCGGCAGCACTATAGAAAGGATCTGATGCACTACATTTATATGACTTTCTCTATTATAATTTAATTTTATGTACTTACTGCGAACTATTCTTATGGAAACTTGTTTTACTGCCTGTTTCATGTAATCAAAATGAACTTTTACAGAAATAGTTTCACTACACATTTCCTTGCAATTACAAGGAGAATACAGAAAGCAGAATTGATGGTCATATTATGTCTTAATATTGCTGGCCTTGAAATACCATACTCTTTCCATGACATGGAAAGAAACAAGTGAAGAGCAGTAGTTCTTTAAAAAATTACTACATGCAGAAACATTTTTAATATAGCTGATGCCACAGAAAAAGTTGTTTGAAATAAATTGTGTATTTTAAACAAATCTGCATTTTTTGTGTAGTATGTTTTGTCTACACCTTATGGTTAAAGAAAATTTCTCCCAAATAAAGAGGACATTACAGGCTATTCCCAAAAATGCCAAGATGTATATTTTATTAGTTAGATAAATAGCTTTAATATGTGATATTTTAATAAAAATGGTTAGCCATTTTTGGTAAACAAAAGTCTTGGAAAATGTTCCATATAAAGGGTACTTTAATGATCAGGATTTTCTTGAAAATCTTCATATCACAACTTTGAAAGATAAAGTTATTTGTCTGACCTTTGCTTTTTGAGTTACTTTGCATGCATGTGCACACACATTCTTTTTTCTAAATTTTTCATTCACGGGGCATCAAAACATGTGTTTCTGTTGGAATTTTTATACCAGGTTTTTTGGTGGAATGCAATACTTTCTCTACCTATGGTCCTCCAACATAATGTCATATTGGACAATGAATTCATCAAATGGGTGAAAAGATGCTCAAAAGCACCCAAAGTGCATAGAGCTTAAAGTTACCCAACATTCATCTTCTCAGAATAAGGGAAAACCTCAGAAAAAAGCTTTATCCGCATAACTCATCTTAACCGAAACTTGAACTAGGGATCTCTTGAATGTGAGGGAGACACACTATCACTACATTACAGACACAGTCTACTATTATTTATTTATGCCAACAAACTTACTGTTGGTGTTTTTAAACACACAAGCCGTGTGTGGGCAAAGTTTGAGAGGTAGAACTGGAACTTAAAAAACATAAAAATTCAATGCCACAACTGGGATTTGAACCACAGACCTTCCGCTTACCGGGCGGCTGCTCTACCACTGAGCTATTGTGACAAACTGCCAGAATGGCACTAAATTCTCAAACCAGTTCGTATTTCTCCTGGTAAACCACAAAGGCAGTCTCACATCAGAGACAAATTACCCCAATGGTGACTTACTATTGTAAGTACTTTATCCCAAGATTAAATAACCTATGGTTCAAATCCCAGTTGTGGCATTGAATTTTTAAGTTCCAGTTCTACCTCTCAAACAGTCTACTATGTTTGTGGTAAGCAAGTAAAAAACAAATGCAGTTTAATAAGATTACCTTTTTAGTTTATTTTCAGGGCAGTTGGGAAGGAAATAATAATTATCAATATTAGTGATGTAATTTGTTTAATTCTGCACCTCCTTAGTTGGTGATAGACATTTCAACCGACAGAGACAGCAGTGTTGCCACTTTTTACGCTGTCATGCATGTGGTGACAGAATGCATAGCATAACTACCACGCAGACTCGCAGGAATTAACAATGGTTCCACACAGTAAAGCCATGCTTTCCTATGATCTGAAAACTGTACTAAAACTTAAACTTTTTCAGTTGATAGTCAAGTGATCATGAATGGGCACCTTGTTTATTATGGAAGTACTTTCCTCTGATTGAGAACTGAACTGAACTGAACTGAACGGATGACTGAATCTCTTCTTATTCATTTGTCACTAGATTTTTAATTTAGGCATCGAAAATTATGGTGACAATAATTTTTTCAGTTCAGTTGAGCTTGGGCGATCTGAAGTGAGGTTATAGTTGCACTGTTGGTTTGTTTACTTTGCAAATTGGACATAACAAGTGAAAAACAAAAGTTTTCACACAGTGAAGGAGAAGTAATTATTAATTTTGTTCATTAGAACGAATTTATATACAATCTGTAGCATGCAGAGAAAAACAGACATGAGAAAAACAGACTTTGGAAGGAGTAGAAGAATTGGGAAAATCAAGTACAAGTAAATACAATTTACTCTTTCTGGATGACATTTAATAATTTTTAGTTTGTTTCTGCTCTGAAAAAAGGCAAGCAAAGATTCTGTAATAAATGCAGCACAGCACTGTTGTGTATAACCTTGTCTAGTAGGTAGTAATCTAACTACACTTGATGGTTTGGTAAAGATTGCGTATCTGCTAAAAATGTTCCGTCAGAAATAGTTCACCTGGGAGGTGTGAAGATTCCAAGTGTGACTTATTGTCAATTATGTGTGTTACTACAAGTTGTGCAACAAACAAATGTAATATAATGCTACATGTGTGCAATAAACGATGGTGTACTTATACAAATATAGACATCTGTTGCAATATAAAGAAACGCTAGGTTACGTTGAATTCTGGAACTGATTGGAGTTCATTTATCTATATCTAGCCTTAGTAATATTAAAATTTAATTTAATTTTGGTGTTCATCTGAAGTACTTCACAAACTAGTATCATTGTCCTTCAGGTGTCTCATAACCAAAATCCCATAGGTGCCTACCGAACTACGATTAGCATACATGGGATGTACCTCAGAGCGTTTCTCACAACTTTGCTCATTATCAGTATTATCTGTTAATCTATTGACCAAAATAAACAACAAAGTATCCAATTCCAACTTACTTTCTTCACTGCCATGCAGCATTCCCAACCGCATTTCAGTCATTTTATTTATGACATAATGTTTTCAGTTCAGTTTTCAGATTGGAGGAAAGCAAGGCTTAACAATTCATAACAGATCAGGGCAACAAACAAAGTGAGAATGAAGATTCAATTAGAACTTTTAAACACACTGATCATCATATTTTATTACATATTTTTGTCAACGTTTATTATGAAATAAGCAATAATTGTATGCATAGTGCAATATTTCGAGGGTAATTCAAATATAAAGGGTAATTGTTGCATATCACGGGGAAGCAGTTCAGAGCGGGGCAGTGGAGTGGGGGAGTTGAAGGTTGGTGTGTTAGGGAGGGGAAACTGGCTTTGTTGGCTGCTTCGCTAGGTTCTGGCGTCAGTACAGCTATGAGTGAACAAGAGATTCATTCGTCTATTGCGCAACACATTATTATTAAGTTTTTAACCAATGAAGCAGTTAAAGCTTAAGAGATTTTAATTCGTTTAAGGGCACAGTTTGGGGACATTACACTGTCACAGAATCAAGAGTTTACTTGGGCCAGGCAATTTAAGGGTGGCCGAGAATTTGTGGAAAACGAAAGTCATGCTCGATGCCCAAGGTCAAATTTCATAGATGACAACATCCGTGCTGTTCGAGAGCTCCACTATTGAAGGAATCGCATCAGAAGTTGGTTGATTTTCTTAATGATCGATGTACAGTGACTGCAGATTACTATTACCAATTGTTAAGGTCTGTAAAAGCTGCCTACTGAAGTAAAAGACGTATGCCCATCAGAGATGTCATCCTTCTCCGAGACAACACTATCCCTCACACCGCCAATTTGACAATGGACACAGCTTTCATGCACTGGGAAACCCTTGAACACCCTCCCTATAGTCCAGACTTGTCCCCCACCAGACTATTTTTTGTTTGCACCCATGAAAGAATCGCTTGGAGGGAAACATTTCGAAAGCGATGACAACATCGAGGAGCATTTGCACATTTGGTTGGCTTTACGCCCTCAAACTTTTTTTGAAGAAGGAATGTTCAAGCATCCGAAACGTTGGCAATAATGTGTATAGTGTGAAGGAAGCTATGAGAAATGTTGATGTAGTCACTTGTGTATATATTTAATCAATAAATATTTTTAACAAAATTACCCTTTATATTTGAATCACCCTCGTATAAGAAAGTAGTTAAGTAAACTTATGTTCTTGCTCACTTCACTGTAACAAAATAAGAGCCAGTCTGAATGAATGTGAAGCTATTTTAATTACATCATATGAACTAAAAGAACCATACCTGCAATTGGATGTTTTATTCCAATGGGAAAATGCCACTCTTTTGCAAATCACTATATCAGCACACCAGTCCTCTTATTGGAATATCTTTTCCAAAAACACTTGGTTCATTTTCCCAGAAAGCTTTGGTTTTTCTTTTTGACTTTCATTATTTTTGGTGGAGTAGTTAAATAAAAATATTTAATTCTGTAACATGGATGCCCACACATAATAATCACTGAATTTTGTGTTCGTAAATGCCACCTTAATACCGACACTTCATGAACTAAACAGTGCACATGAAACAAGTAAACTAGTGTAGCAGGTACATGAAGTCAACGACTTGCTGGTTTACAGTGCAACACAATAGCATACTTTAATACTAGGTAGAGATTCCCAGAAAGCAATTCAGTCGCTGTGCTAAATGGAAACACGTTGCATTCAGTGTTACTTCTGGCAACCCTGCGAATGTATGTTTACTTTCTGATGTGTCCTTTAATTCATGTACTTAAAGGATGAATAAAATTAGTTATGTGCATTTCACTGAAACCACTTGGGACATCTTGCCTCAAATTGGAGCTTTCAGTCGTTCCTATGAGACCAGAGTAAGATATTAACACCCCCTCCTCCCTGCTGCAGTTTTCTGAGCATATTAGCACGTGGCCAAGAAACGTCAATCACCAACTAAGAGTGCACCAACTATATTTTTGTATCTTTAAGTCATAACTCAGACCAAGAGAATCCATTATTTTGCTTTTAGAGAGAAGCAAGCACCTGATGGTGTTAACAACAATCTGTATGCATTTCAGGCACTGTTCTTATTTCACCATGTTTAAGGAAGGAGTACTTCTAGGAATGGATGAAGATGAACTAATGTAAAGTATTGAGGATGTTTCAACAGAATTAAGATTTATTATCTTTTAACTTTCTCATTGTTGAGGGCCACTGTGAAGAAAGAAGATCTAAAATGAATCATTACAGTTCGATTACAGTGGTATTTTACAGTTACTCATGTAATGTCATGCATTAAATGTGTTTGCTGTCAGACCATGAGAAAATAATAGAAATAAACCACTGTGGATCTGTTTTAATATCCTTTTTTAACTGAAAATGTCCATATTTACTCGTGTAATTTTCATTCTTGCATAATAATTTTATGCACCCAAGTATAAAATATTTTTCACCTCCTTTTAAACTTTTATAACTTATTTTTTAAAATTGGTTGTTGGCTAGAAAAAGTGTGCCTTAGCAGTCTCTGAGCATACCAAGCCACTTTCTTGTTTTTAAAGAGAAATTTCTTGAGCCCAAACTGGAAATTGAACCTGGATTCCTCACACAGCATATGGATGCTATATTGACTGAGCTAAGGGACCAGTCTGTTACTGTAACTTAAGATTTTCTTTAATAATTCTGTAAACAATTTATGTGCCCATTTCCAACCTTTGATGGAGAGACCAAAATGTATGAAAAATACAGTAGTAAATATGGTATAAGAAGCTTGTCAACTTGAAATTTCTTTCCTGAAGTTTTAACATTGGTATCTTAATTCTTTGAATTATCTCTTATGTCAGTAGCCATATGCAACATGACAAGTTTTTAATTTCATATAGACATTTGTGCAGGTCTGCAGTTCATATTTGCTCAGTATATTACAGGTACTAAATTCAAAGTTATGTCATGAAGTTACAGAAACTATAAGTTAATGATATTTGTTGGACATATATGTCAGAAAAAGTAAGTATTTTAAGGACAACTCACCTAAGCCAAAAAGAATGAGTCAGAATGGTATGACTTCATAATTATTCACTGCCAATCTTGTGTACAGCATTTAATTCAAGTAAATGTACCTTTGTATAAAGCAACTGTGGAATTTCTTTTCTTTATTGTTTTCCTTCATTTTATTGTGCATACTTATAAATGTTCAGCTTGAGTAACACCTTTCATCATATAACAAATGAGCTGTCTCAAGAGACAATACAATCCATTGAATCACGCTTTTCAGGAAGTATGCAATTTACAAATTTAATTCAACCACAAAGTGCCATATTAATAACCCTATATGGCCAGGTGTGACATATGACACAGTTGTGTTTTGCTAAGCTTTGAGATTTCCTGTGGCTCTTTTTTTTTAATTTCTTGTTATAGTCACCTCAGCAGTAAAATACAAGTTTTTACAGCAGTTTTATATTATAAAAATATTAAATTTTTGTAATAAATCAATGGAGCTTTCTTTTTGTGAAGAATAAGAAGCAAATCCCATGCAACTGCAGTCAAATTAACCTTGTCAGCTTCCAAGCATGCCATTACACTAGTTTTTTATTGGACTCTCCCCAGCCTTTACCACAAGCACATTTGACTGCAGTTGCTGGGATTCGAACTTGCAATGTTAGACTTTGAATGGATAGCATGCATGTTGGTCTGGATGGCTCATTTGCTAAGATGCTGGACTGCTGATCCCAAGTCATGGTTCAAATCTGGCCCAGTCCAATGATTTTTAAGTATGCTTAAAAGTGACGGTCCCATGTGAGTGGATTTATTGTCATGTAAAAAAACTCCTGAAATTCCCGCACACTGGCACCGCTGATGTGATCCTGGCAAGTAATGTCATTGCATAGTGATTCAACAATCACTGTGATTTAAACCGATTGTGATGCCTGTGAAAGCAATATGAAAACTTGTTTAGCAAATGGAGAAAGAGTGGAATATGTAGCAAAATAATTCCTGCAATAAAGGGTTATCATATTCATTAAAAATTTAGCTCAAAAAACTTACACCTAATTGTTTTAAGGATTTTGCTTACAATTTTGCTTTGTTTTTTGTAGAAAATTTGTTTACATTTATTGTAAAATCATTTAATTTTAGAACTGTAATAGTATAAAATTACCTGATGTTTCATATATAATCTCCTTTTACAGAATGAATGTGTTTTGAGTATGCTTAACACTATGAGTTCAAAGCTAAAATTCAATGAATTACACCAAAAGAATCCTATTTCAAGGTTTAAAATTACATATTTTTTCATATTTTATGGTGTAATACATATTTCACACCACATTACATAATTTGCCATATTTCAGTATTATTGTGGAGTTATTGTATATTTTCGTCAATTCCATACATTTTCATCACAAAGCAGGAAAGGAAAAACAATTATAAGTTTGTTTCATTATTATGCTTGTGATACATTGTCATCGCATACCTTTCGGTTACATGCAAAGCTAAACTGCACAAGTTCAATCTGGACAATAGTAGCTTATTTTGAATGTTTTTCTTTCTAGACTTGTTCTCAAATGCTTCAGAATTTGTAACAGTCAGTTGCATTTAAGTTAGCCATGGCACCAGTTGCGTCTTCGTTGTCATCAAAGTTGATAACATGATTTCTATTGACAGTGCTGTAATCACTGATGGTAAAATAGTCCTGCGCCAAACTTGCGGTAAACATATAGGGTGTACAATGAATTCTCAAATTGAACAAATTTACAAAGCAATGTACATATTAGAAACAAACAGCAGGTTTATTCAAAGAAACAGGTACTACTTCCACACTTGCAGGGGGAGCCTATATCATCTAATAGCGAATTTTACAAAGAACTGTATATGGCATTAGTTGCAGGGAGCATACCCTGAAGCAAACTTCAGGTATCTGAATTTAAATGTTTCTTATAGAAATACTGCAATCGCAATATTCCTGATGAGCCCAGTCTCAATTACTTGGATTCTTGTTATGTTGATGTATTAAAAAAATCAGGGTTGATATAGGAAAATCACCCAGTATATGGATTTCTGCTGATGAGGCGACGGATGCTGTAGGCCATTTAATAGCTACTCTAATAGTAGGCAAGTTGGGCTCTGAGACTGCATCTAAACCAGATTTAATTTATTGTAAACCTTTAAAGGCATCAAATACATGGGTTGATTTTTTAATAATGGCAACAATGTCCGGAAACGGAGCCAGGCAGTATAATTTATACCATAGCACAGTGGGCCAGAGGGCACTCAAAATGGGACAAATGTCCAACAATGAAATGTTAAAAATTAGGAACTTGAAGCTTGGAGGTAAAAGTATGTTGTTGTTTTCTAGTGCCTTGCATCTGGCAATGAAGCCATTAGCATTTGTGCTTTCCAATACTTTTGAACAAGGAGGTAAAAGTATAAAACATAGAAAATCAATAAATTGTTTTTTCCTAGTCCTTTTTTGGCACCTCTGAAGAGTAGCTTTGTATAGGTTAGATAAGAAGTCCAGTGCTCAGCAAAGTTAACGCAGACTGCAGTGTTTCATTTCCTTGTTTATAGTGCTGTGGTAATGTTTAAATAGTGATACAAATGCAAGAATGAATACTTCAGATAGTGAGTTTCAGCTGGTTAGTAAGTGTTTAACAATTTATAGAGTTTTATATTGGATATGTTGAGTTAAATGTGACACAAATATTAGAGACTACGTAATAAATTTTTTTTTATGTTCTAATAGATGTAGCTTTTTCCCTTCACGACCCTTCATGTTGTCTTATGCTCTGAACAAACAAGTATACGTTACATAACATATCCGAAAAGTTTCATCTGTGTCTTGCTGCGACCTTTAAATGCAGAGCATATTTTGTCTAATAGTACACTCTGACTTCACATTGCAGGTGGTCTGTGCTTTACACATCGAGACCTGTACAAGTTATTGTTGGCTAGTAGCCAAAGTAACAAGTCTGTTTACGAGTTTATAATTTCTAAAATAGATACTTCCAGCTACCATAGTGAAGAAGTGCCATAGCCGAGTGGTTAGACCATTCACTTCTCATCAAAGCAGCCCAGGTTCGATCCCAGGCAATCACATGTGGGATTTGTGGTGGACGAAGGAGTGCTATGGTGGATTTCTTCCGGGTTCTCTGGTTCTTCATTCCATGTATCATCATTGTCACTGCCTGCGGTGCCGTATGTAGTAAAAGTGGGCATTAAACACTACAAAATAAAAGAAGCTTTTTCACAGTTAGGAAAAAATAAAGTGGAGCCATTTTGCACCAACTTCAATTCATGATGGTACAAATCCTACAGGAATAAGGAACATTTTGAACTGAAGTACAGTGATTGTTTAAGAATTTCGACATCATGAACCAAATACAAGTAAACCTACTCCTTCAGTTCTCCTTGGCAGAAAAAAGCAAACTATTTTGAGAAAGCAGCATGAAATTGAAGAGACAGAAAACAGGGAATCTCCAAGAATCAACTAGTACCGAGGAACTTTCTTTTGCCACTCAGTTAAATCTAAAAAGGTCTGGGAAAGCTGATGCAATGAAAGTACTTGAAACTGCATTAAGTAGTCCCACCAAAGCCACTAAATTATTGTCTTCATTTAAAAACTATCCTTCTGAAAATATAAATAAAAACAATAGCAATGAAACTTAGGCTTTCATGGCTGGCATCTATCCAGTAAAATGTTTGCAGGCTTCTTGGTCATGAACACCTGATGTTTTGCCTGCCATTCCGACGAGCATCCTGAGAGGGATAGTGACTTCTAACTAGTTGTTAACAAGATGTTCACACATCACCTGGACCACAGCCAAGAAGCCCAGAAACATTTTACTGAATGGCAATGAAGCATTAGCATTCATAATGGATGTCAAATTCAGTATTAAAGCTCAGAACAAAGAATAGAAATGCTAAAGTATACCCAGCATATAACAAAATACAGTAGACTAAGCTCATGTGTTACCCAAACAAAGAATACATTGTCACAGAAATTAGTACTGAAATAAATTTACAAGGATTGCTAGACCATACACTTTGATGGATTGTGAGTGTGTGGAATTCATGCCATCTAATTTTTTTTAAACAAAATAACCTAAAGTTACTCAGCAAATGGGGGTGTGATAGTAGTCCAGGTCATCAAGAATTTAAGCAGACATTTACTGATGAAAGTTACTTATCTGATGCAGAAATTTTTTTATTCTTTGTTCCTCTTTTTTTATACAGTGAAGGAGATGAGAATACAAATACTCTGTACTGGTAAAATCCGCAACCACCATCAACAAAATACTGTAGGCCTAACCACATCAAATTCATGTGTGAGACAAGTGTTTTAGTGATTTCTTCTGGAATGGAGATAAATTGTAGTGCGCTTGACTTAAGAGTATATGCACTTGAAACTGTAAGACTTTTTGTAATGAAGTACCTCTGGTTTTACCTCTCTGCTAGTGTTAATTCATGGACTTCAGATGATTAATTCAACAATCATATCCATTGGTTAACTGCCCGAGGAGATACAAGAGTTACATAACAAGGATATTAAAAGATTTCAGCAGCATCATATAAGAACAAGTTTTTGCCATAATACAATGAGTGATCTGTGAATAATTTGCTGCTGTCATCGGATCCTTTAATTTCGAGTGTAGGAAAGTTGTTTGAAAAACTAAAGACCCCTCTATGAGAAGAAGCACAAAAGTTGCTTTATTTGAATGGAAGAACTGATTTGCAAGGGGAAGAAGAAGAGGGAGCAAGTATGGACAATGAACAGATTCATTCGGACACTAATGTGGGGTTTGATAATAAAATCACCCATTTATTTGAGATAAGACTGCTAAATTAACAAACAATATTGCATTTATGCATTGATATGTTTCATAGCTGTTAATATTAATTTTACCTATTATTGAGATCAATTGTTCCATAAAAGTACTTTTGTCCCATTTTGATTGCCATCTGACCCACAATGCAGAGGTAATAATAATAATAATAATAATAATAATAATAATAATAATAATAATAATAATAATAATAATAATAATAATAATAATAATAATAATAATAATAATAATAATAATAATGTTTATTAGCCCATAGACAATTATACAATTTGTTTCGAGCATCGTCAAACTACAAATACAACAAAACAAAAATTACAAAATAAGACTTAACATAATCATATTCTATGAAATACCACTAAGTAGAATTATATACAACATAT
The DNA here is from genome assembly GCA_030765045.1 of Tenodera sinensis. Taxonomy (NCBI): domain Eukaryota; kingdom Metazoa; phylum Arthropoda; class Insecta; order Mantodea; family Mantidae; genus Tenodera; species Tenodera sinensis. The sequence goes on along the minus strand of CM060966.1, from coordinate 21,382,961 downwards.
TTACAATTCCTCTATACAGTATAAACATTTTCCTATAAGATATTTCCTTAGTTCTTTTTTAAAACTTTCTCCTTGCTTAGCTTTAATAGTATGTGGCAATTTGTTATATAGTTTGACACCACTGATATATGGATCAGATTCACTTGTTCTTTTATTAACATTAATTCTATGTATATTATTCCTACCTCGTGTATTGTAACTATAATATTGATTATTACTACTAATAATATGTACATTTTTACTTACAATATGTATTATTACTTTATATACATATAATGAAATAATAGTGAACAAGTTATTATTTTTAAAAATACTGCAGCACGAAGTCCTGTTATTAAGTTTATACACTGTTCTTATACAATTCTTCTGCAATATTAACAACCTATTTAAATTTTGTTTACTAACATTTCCCCAAACCTCGATCCAATATTGAAAGTTATGATATATTACCCCAAAATATACAATTTTTAGAACCTCAGTATCGAGGTATTTGGAAAGCCTCCTTAGTAGATATAAGCCTGAGCTTACTCTACCACAGATTAAGTCTATATGAGGTGCAAATGACAAATTTTTATCTAACATTAGTCCTAAAAATTTAATTTTCTGTACGTGTTCGAGAATTGTGTTTTGTACATTTATAGTTACAGAGTTATTAGTGTTTTGATTAGAATACTGAAAGTGGAGTAATTTTTTCTTTCCTATATTCATGTTTAAGTTATTATCCTTGAAATATTTCTGTATCTCACTTAATGAGTCCATCATTGAATATTCCAAAGCATTTAGGGATTTATTCCAGTATAGAAATGTGGTATCATCAGCATAAGAAATATTTTTACAATTTTCAGACTGGGGGAGGTCATTTATATACAATAAAAACAATAGAGGACCCAAAACTGAACCTTGCGGTACACCAAACCTAACAGTATGGTATGCAGATGAAAAACTTTTCATTGAACCATTGACTTTGTGTGTAACTACTGTGCATTGCTTACGATTCGTTAAGTAAGATGTTATTATTTTGTGCATTTTCCCCCTTATCCCATAATTTTCTAATTTATCCAATAATACTTTTATTGATACACTATCAAATGCCTTAGTAAGGTCGAGAAACAGTGCTACAGAATGATTGTTTTTATCTAATTGAGTGTATACGTTATGTAGAAGTTCAACAATTGCAGTGCTTGTAGAGTAATTCTTCCTAAACCCGTGTTGTGTTTCTACTAGAACGTCATGTTTATTTAGGAAGGTGACCAGTCTTGTATTTAGAACTTTTTCGAAAATCTTGCTAAAGACAGAAGTAAGAGTTATGGGTCTATAGTTTTCTACATGTCTTTCATCTCCCTTTTTAAAAACTGGTCTTATTATACTATTCTTTAAGCATTCTGGGAAAATGTTTTGTTCAATTGATGTATTTATTAGATGAGTTATTATATTACCCAGTTCATTTTTACAATACTTTATAACCCTAGTGGAGATGCCATCCCATCCATATGAATTTTGATTTTTCAGTTCCCTAATTATTTTATTAATCTCAATGTCAGTAGTGGGGGTAAGATAAATAGAATTTTGAACGGTGGATTTTTGTTTAGAGTTGCCCGGTATATTTTGTGATGGGTTAATCACATTGGTAAAATAATGATTAAAGAAATTACATATATCTTTAGGATTAGACATCATTAATCCATTTATTTGCAAAGAGATATTATTATCTTCACTTTTTACTTTTCTTTGGTTATTTATTATGTTCCATGCAGTTTTAGTTTTGTTTGTTGACTGACTAATTGTAGTTCCGTATGTTAGCGATAACTGTCTAGCTAGGGCCTTGGTATATTGCTTTTTCAAAGTTTTGTAGGATTCGTTATATGTTTCAAATTTTGTCATTTGATAAAATTCGTACATGGATTTCATCCTCTCTCTCAGATTTTTTATTTCATTATTCATTGTCACTTTTTGTTTAGCTTTAGTATTAATTCGCTTTAATTTTAAAGGGCACGTAAGATTGAAGTGTTCTAACAAAGTGTTAAAAAAGGCATCCCATTTTTCATTAGCATCAGCTGTCAATTGCACAGAGTCCCAGGTTTCTATTTTTAACATTTCCTGTAGGAGACCTAAGTTGTGGTCATTGATTGACCTTCTATGTGTCCACATTACATTTCTTACCTCACTATTACAGTTGTAAATATCAATAATTTCTGCACAATGATCAGATATGTGAAACTCTTTGACAAATGCAGTGTGTGATATTGGGTCAATATTTGTGATTATATAATCTATTGCAGTTACAGATATATTTGTGATTCTCGTTGGACAATCTATTACATTATATAAATTAAAACTGGCAAGAATATCACATAGTTGCATATAATCTTGAGAGTTTACATTGGAATTTATATTAAGGTCACCTGTTAACACAATTTTTTGTTCCTTATCAGTTATCTTAGCTAATATACTATTTAGATTCTTAAAGAACACATTTATATTAGAATTAGGTGACCTATAAATACCTATTATTACAATCTTACCAATTTCAGTAGACATTTTTATGGCACAGCATTCAAAATTCATTTCATTACTAAAGTGGTGTATGTATGGAAGTACTTCAAAAACTAAATTGTCTTTTACATATATTGCTACACCCCCACCTTTATGGTTATTTCTACAAAAATATGTGGCTAAAGTATAGTTTTGTAGTTTAGCATACTCTATTTCATTACTCATGAGGCCATGTTCAGTGATTACAGTAACACTAGCATCAATTTCATTAAGCACTACGTTCAACATATCAGTCTTATTAGATAGGTATTGGACATTTTGGTGAACTATTCTGAGTGTTCTGTTTGCTACGTTTCGTCTAGTCTCTGTATTCTCCCCAAGTTTTCCGACTGTGGCAAGTGAATCTCGCCTGTAGAGGATGCAACCATTATTTTTTCAGATTTACTTAATGTGTTTGATAATATTTTGCTAATTTCATGAGCTAAGTAGTTTTTTCCAGCAGAATTTAAATGTAAACCATGGGTGGTATGTAAGTTTCTTTCCAATTTACCTATATCTACTACTTTGGCATTGCTAAAACTAGAGCATAACATTTTTAATTTTAGGTTAGTTTTCCTTATTTCCTTATTAACACAGGAATATTGCAACAGATCATATCTATGAGGAATATTAGTTATTATTATCTCCCTATTCTTTGGATAGTTTACCAGTAAGAGTTCTAAACTGTTTAACATTTCACATGCTTCATTCTTGTATACATCATTGGCACCAGCTATTATAATATCCATTTGGACATTGGTATCCTTCTGAACATCATTCGTTGCCTGGGCAAATTTAGCATTGGGTTTCACAACAGCCGAGATGGTGAAATTTTCTTTCCGGTCGTACACTTTCGCCGCAACACCACGTGCATGGCTGTCCCCATGTATTTCGATTTTCAGTTTTCCATTTTGTTGCTTATTTGGTCTTCTTCCCTTAATTTGCTGGTAGGTTAGATGGCCACTCTCCCTTAGAGCAAATGAACTCGTCTCCCCCACTCCATGCGCATGTGCAGCAACAGCAACAATAATGATAATGCAGTTTTGAACAAGCACTCGCAGAGTACAGCCACAATGATTTTGAAGCTAGATCAGAGGAGCTGGTTGAAAATTTAATGCCAGTCCTGTACCGCATAATAGCTAAGAGGGTCAAAGCCTTCACAGAAGGACATCAAAATGTGACAGGCATGACTCATCCTGGTCATCCTGCAGTAATGGAAGATGTGCAGAACTTGAACTCGTAAATGCTGGTGGATCAGAACACTACAATTTATGAATTGGCCAACGATGCCAGGTTGGCATCTTTGTGCTTAAATTTCCTAAGAAGTGGCTGAGAATGTAGAAAATCACCTCATGATGTGTTCCATATGATTTGACCAAAAATAAAAAATGGCTGAAATATTAGCAGCTCGGACACACCTGGAGCATGATCATTACTGTTGATGTGACCTGGGCCGGAGCTTATGAACCACAGCTGAAACGTCAATCAATCAAACATCACCTCAAAAACTAACAGTTCAGCAGACCACCACCATTGTGAAAGCTGTGCTGAACATTGCCTACAATTGGGATGCTGTCATCATAAAGCCCACCAGTCCCCAAAGGCATACCGTTACTGCTGCTACTACTACTATAACACTGTAATGTACTACTGCACATGTTTGCAAAATAATCTACAAGCAGCTGTAAGAAGAAAATGATGACACTTCCTGAATAACTTGCCCATCATTCTGCATGGCAATGTAAGGGTGCATGTGTATCTAAATAAAATGTATTTGCCACTTTTAAAAAATCAACCCACGTAGTTTAACAATTGCTAGATTAATTAACGATAAACTTAAGTTAATATGGGCAGGTGCTATGAAAGAAAAAAGATCATATTGATGTACACAGATGCAGCTGCATACATGTTGAAAGCGAGTAAATTACTCAATGTATTTTATCCAAATTTAGTGCATATTACATGTGCCACTCATGTATTGCTGTAGCAGACAGTTACACATAAATTCCTGGAAGTAAATACACTAATGTCAACAACAAAGGTTTTTTTTAAATGCCCTTGTCATGTACAATGCTACAAGCAACAGCTCCGTGATGTACCTCTGCTTCCAGAGCCAGTGGTAACAAGGTGGGCGAGAGTACTGAGCAAGCAGTGAGAGAGTGCAGACTTGTGCCAAGAATGCTCCCATGAGAGAGAGGAAAAAGGATGCAAAGAACATGAGCAGCAAAGATAGTACAAGCGAAGTAATAGCTGAGCTGGGGGAAATAGGAAAAATACTAGCTTTGAGAATGAGTTGGAGACAACTTGAAACCCTGGTTGTTGTAGTAGTGTTTAACGCCTGCTTTTACTACTACGGCACCGCAGGCGATGACACTGGTGATACATGGAATGAAGATGGAGCACCGGTGGAATGAGATGGCGGGGGAAACCGGAGCACCCGGAGAAAACCCGCCCTGACACCGCTTCGTCCACTTGAAACCCTGGGTTAGCTTGTTCAAAAAGAACATGCAACATTACTAAGATAAGTGAAGTTTTTAGTTTCTAATTTGTTCTTACTTTAAAATACTAACAATTGAAGAGATAACAGAAATAAAAGAGAACTAGTCAATAAAGAATGTTGTTAGCTAATGCTGGATCCTAGGCGGCCCGGGTTCGATTCCAGGGACCCTCATGTGGTATTCGTGGTGGACGAAGCGGCGTCAGGGCGGGTTTTCTCCGGGTACTCCGGTTTCCCCCGCCATCTCATTCCACCGGTGCTCCATCTTCATTCCATGTATCATCAGTGTCACCGCCTGCGGTGCCGTAGTAGTAAAAGCGGGCGTTAAACACTACAACAACATAATGCTGGATTTCTGACAATGAAGTCATTAATCCTCTTGCTCTACAATATTTTTCACTCATAGAGCAATAGCAGTATAGTAACTGCTTTTAAGAGAGCACCATGTTTTTATGTTTTGGCAGTCACATCGCTCTCTCACAACCCCCAGAATGTCTGGAGGACCACACCTGTCGTTGGTTTACGGGTCTCACCGACCTGACCGGGAGAATTATCAAAATAAATTCACCGACCATATCCTCTGATTACCAATCAAGAGGACGCATTACATGCCATGACAGGTCAGCATGTTAAGGGTTAATATTTTATAGAGAAATGGAGAGATTGGAAAAATAAAAGACTCCCTAGCCCTCAGGAACCCTAATAGCATCAGGGTCAGAAGAGAACAATAAAGAATGGAAGTACTTAAAAGTATAAAAATAATAAAAGAAATGCAAAGCATTAAAGAAAAATCGGATATTCTTTAGAAAGAGTCCCATGAGAGTTTTGTGAGAATTTCGTCTAAGTCCCACTTGGCAGTGTGAGCGAATTCTTATGAAAGTTGCAGTGTTAATTCAGCGCTGCCAACAGCACTATTTCTCCATTAATTTTTTGCCAATCTTAAATTTGAATGTTTTAGCGGTACCCAGCAGTATGGTAGTGAACTTGTTAGAAGCAAGTTGTGAGGGTGCAATGAATCACTTCATTAGCATAGTAGATTTAGCACCTTTGTGTTATAATGAGGAAGAATGTATACAATTCCTCTACGACGAGGGCCCGCTGAGAACCTGAATGCTATGCAGGGAATGTGATGCCGTGCTACACCCCATAACAAAAATTATTTAGTGTTAATTCAGCGCTTCCGGTGGAGTTTTTTTTAGTGGGTAGTGCCCTAGGGCGAGGCCTACAGTCCTCCATCTGTGCCATCCCAGCGCATGGGGCTCCATAAATGGATTTTTTCTCCACTCGAAAATAAAAAATAAAATGAGCCAACATTTTGTGGACCCAGTCACAAGGTAATAACGGTGTTACACAATAATGCACACAACAATAGTATGGAGTCGTGCTAGCAATAACGATAATGTACACAATAATTGTATGGAGTTGCGCTGGCGGTGTAGATTAGCCGACGCGCGCGTGAGTGTTTAGTGTGTTGGCAACAAAAACTAGTGTGGTTGAAAAAAGCAATGTTGACAAATATGAAAATCGCCTGCTAGTGATACGGCACAATCTAGTGGCGATTCTGCTGAGTGTCGGCGCATGCACAATAAGTAGCTTCGGACTTAGAGTTTGGCCGGCAAGTGCTACGGGACTCTTTCTAAAGAAGAGCCGAAAAATCAATGTCTACTTTTTCTCTACTCGTGTACAAACTGTTCTTACAGACTCTTATCCCTTTATCTTTATGTTAGTCAAGATAAATATTTGCAGAAATTATCTTACTGATGCAAGGAGGATATGTGAATACAGTAGGCTTTGAGCAATAATTAAATCTTTTAAAGTTTTGAAATTCCATTCTCTTTGCATGGCTAAACAGATAAAAAAGTGAATAACAACCTTCCATTTGAGAAAAGTTTAAGTACTGCAAAGCTCGCACAAGTAATAAAGAATGTCTCTGAAATGGTTCACTCCACAAAAAAATTCATACAGACATAACTTGTGTGTTTTAACGAGATCTACATTTTTTGTATAGTAAGATTTGGGCTATCTCTTAAGATTTACCAGTTGTGCAAAGTCATCCAGAGCAAACAGGGCTACATAGGCTACAGCCAGAAAATTCAAGATATACATTTCATTTACCATAAAAATATCTTAAACATATGGCATTTTCATAAAAATCGTTAGAGCCATTTTCGTGAAAACCAAAATTGCTCACATAAAGGGCAGTTTAGGGTAGAAGAATTTTCTTCATAATCTTCGTGTTGCATCATTGAAGGATATTAAACTTATGGTTGGTTAAGTTTAGTTTTTAACAGATTTTTCGTTTTTGGGTTATGCTGTTCACAGACACAGACACAGACACACACACACACACACACACACACACACACACACACACACACACATGGGGGTCTTTTTCTAAAAATGTGTTTTTAGGATTCAGAGGGCCTCAAAATGTAAAATCTCGACATCAAATTTTTGGGTGGAGTAGAATACTTCCCCTACATACTGTATGTAGCAGAGAAAGTAAACTGCAATTTCTTTGAAAAATTCTTTCTTGATGTTGGTTTGGACAAGGAGGTCCTGTTTGTTGGCCAAATAAGTTCCCAGATTTTAATCCTCTGGACTATTTTTTCCAAGGCTAATAAAAGTTCAAATACATGTCTGTGAAAAACTCTGCTGAACTATCATAACCAATATTGTAATGAGAAACTAAAAGAAGCATTCTTCTCTCCTATGGCAGCCACTTTTTCTGTGGTGGTTATTGTAAGAGTAAAATTATGCCCACAGCAAATGTCTACAAAAATTTCTGAAATCATTCATACCACTTTGACTCATGTTATAACAGACAGTTAAGAAATAAATGCAGAAATGAAATGATGTCTATATGTTATTAAGTATACAAAAGGTACATCAGAAATGCATTTTTATTTTTACTGAGCAGTTGCAAAATATATCATATGTAAATATATAATTTGATTATGGGTGTTAAAAGAGATAATAGATATTAAGTAGGTGAGATTTTTTTTTAGGATAGCAAGCATTTTTTTTTTTTTGTGGCAGTAATTCATGTATTTACAGCATACCAATAATTGTGTACCAGTTAGTCTATTCCTTATGAAAACTCTAGTTAAATGGGAAATGAGATTTTTACTTTTTTAGTTTTATGAATCATTACACACGGCTTTGGATCATAATGAACTGCCAAGAGAGTTTCTGTATGTTTCGTTTTGCATATATTTATTAGTCATGATAAACGTTTTCCAAAATAGTTTCACTAAAAATTTTGTTCAACTACATAGAAAATAACATGGCATTAGGATGGCAGTCAAATGTTTAAAAAGGAGTTATATGTTAGCCCAGTTATTTCATATTCACCTTGGGCTGGTGAGAAGCAAAAGAACGGAGTTAGCATTTCAAAAGCATATGGCTTGAAATATTCGAAAATTCAAGCCAGTAGCAGGCATAACACTAATATCACAAAAGCAATTGAAATTAAAGGAAAGAAACATTTAATGCATATTATATAATTTAACAAGTTCTATGATATGCTATAGTGAATTATTGTATCTTATAATTTTCCAATTGCATACAATATTAAAAATTTAGTAAGTACTAAAGTAACTTCACAAGCCATTCAGAGGAAGTTCAAAATATACATTTTATTTTTCATGTCATCTCTTAATCAAAATCATTGGGGCCATTTTTGGGAAAATAAAGAATGAGTATTTTCCTACATAAAGAGGAGAGGGGGTGAGAGTGGAGGAACTTCATGAAAATCTTTGTTGCATCCTTGAAAGATGCTGGATATAAAATACTAAGTTTGGTATTTGCTCAAATTTTCATTTATGGGTTATGCTTTTTCTTTCTTTCTGCCTCTCTCTCCTTATCAAGGAAAGTAAGGAAATATTAAAGTAATATCACAGTTGGTACAGCCAAGGAAACATGATTCAGTGCATTAGGAGAGCAGAATATTTTCGTCCCTTGTCGTGTTCCAGCGTGGTTTACACAAGTCAGTATTTTCAACATGCATCTAAGTTTATTGATAGCCTCTGTTCTATATGTTATCATCTGTCAGACACAGCCTATTTGTGTTTCTGACAGACAATAACATATTGAACAGAGGCTATCAATAAACTCAGCTGCATGTTGGAAATGTCGACTTGTATAAACCGTGCTGCATCACGATGAGGTTCTTAGAAATATTCTGCTCTCCTAATGCGCTGCCATTTTTCCATGGCAGTACATACCACTGGGACAAACACAAACATTGACATACTTTTTTTTTTCAAAATTCTTAACATTCTGAAATGCTTTTACATTTGCTGACTCAGATAGGAAATTACCTAGTATGAGAGACATAAGATTACAGTACTCATGGTTGGAAGCTTGATGTAAGTAAAATACTGATAGTGTGGCCATTGGCAGGTTAAACTGTAGCAAACCTTTTGTTAAGGTTATTTTACATTTTTCTGATGTTAAAATTTTAGATGATCCATGAAAGTATGTGAAAATTAAAATGGCAAAAGGATAATTTTATTAAGATGATGCTTCTGTGAGAATCCATCGTGTGATTGCTTTGATCTTTTTTTACTATATCCTCAGAACATACATACTGCACACAGAAAAGAAACCATCAGTCTGAATGACTTAGTTGGCTAGGCTCTAACCTACTGATCCCAGGGTCGCGGGTTCAAGCCTGGCCCAGACTGATGGTTTTTAATTGTGCTTAAAAGTGACAGCCCCATGTCATTAGATTCACTGACATGTAAAAAAACTCTGTGGTATGAAATTCTGGCTTACCGATGATACTGATATGATCTTGGCAATTGACAGCACCATTATCAATCAAAATATTTATTTCATTTTTGCACACAAAATTTCAACAAGCGATGAAAAAGTGTTATTAAAATATTACGTTTTTTATTCACAATTAACTACTTTTTGATATAGTCATTTGAAATACTCCTTTGTCCCTATGATTTATCATGTTCACAAATTTTTAATTTTTAAATATTTTTTTAACTGTGCAGGTATTTCTTAACTGTTAGTTTAACAGAAAATGCATTTTTTGTTCACATGTAATAAAATTTTTCAATTTCTTCAGTTTTAGTTGTGGAAAATAATTTCAGCGGACTTATTTCACATTTTTTAACTACTGCACAACAATTAGTTTAAATCCATAATTCATGAACCTCTCCTGAAAATTTCAAGCTTATAAGTTATAACCATAGGCTAAGGCACATTTTGAAAAGAGCAAAATGCTGGAAAAAAAGAAGTGATAAAAGTAAAGTTGAAAGTTCAATGCAGTGGTTTACCTAAATGCTGCAGGCCAGTTAAACATCTGTTTGTGGCTTTAAAATGTTATTGAAAAAACCAAATGCATGGCATGAAAATATAATTTATAGGTACAGTATGTTTACTACAAAATTTGGCTGGCAGCTGTAGGGTCCGTGTGTGACCTTCACTATATTTCCATGCACATGCGTGCTAATCATCTCACTTGCATTAGGTGTTTGCGCTGTTCTAGTCCAGTTCACATGTGAAGAATATTAGGAGCGTGTAGTTTTGCTTGAAGAGTTTTCAAAATGAATTGATTGCAACAAAGAGTATTTATGTACTAAATGTATGTGCTTACATCATCTTGCAGGGAAGTTGTAAGACAATTTGAAATTAAATTTCTTGGCATGTGTGTTCTGAGTTGAGGCACTGTTCGTTTGCCTGTAAATTCAGGGAGACAAGGATCAATTTGTGATAGGAAAAGAAAGGTAAAGTGGCATGTGGTTTACAGAATAGAAATTAGACAAAATCGGAGAAAGGTTAGAATGGTCACCTCGAAAATCTCTTAGGTGCCTTGTACAGGACAAAATTAAAACAAAATATCAGGAGAGAAATTAATGCTATAATGAAAGCTGAACTAACACAGTACAATGAAGAGTATTTATGTATGATATGTATGTGCTTACATCATGTTGTAGGGAAGTCGTAAGGTAATTTTAAGCTAACTTTCCGGGCGTGCGTGTTCTGAGTAGAGACACCATTTGTTTGCTTCTAAATAAATTCAGGGAGTCAGGATCAATTTTTTTTTTCTTTACCTGATTATCCTCCCCTTATGTAGGACTTACAACCCTGTGCCTAGGGTCAGATGCCTGTCAGGGAGCAAAGGAACCTATGGACCAGACAGAGTGAAGACCTGAAAATGGGTGGTCTGTCAAGAACCAGGAATAATAGTGAGGAAGAGGATATGAAATGCAGGCAAAATGGATGAATGGAAAGGTGATGATGGAGCAATTGGTAGAATTAGTGGCAGTGGAAGCTGGAGAAAACCTGACCAGACACCACTTCGTTCACCACGAATACCACATGCAGGTCCCTGGAATTGAACCCGGTAGGCAAACAGTTTAACCACTTGGCCACGGTGCCACCTCAGGATCAATTCATTATAGAAAAAGAAAGGTGAAACAGCATGTGCTTACAGAATTGAAATTAGATGAAATTGGAGAAAGGTTAGAACGGACACCTCGGAAATCTCTTAGGCACCTTGTACAAGACAAAATTTAAACAAAATATCAGAAGAGAAATTAACGCTATAATGGAAGCTGAACTAATGTGTGTGAATAAAAATTTCCTTAGAAGATTCCATAGATGTATAGATGCATATGGATGGCATTTCCAACTTCTCCTGTGGTAAGACATATTTTGTGTTTCTTCTGATAATTGTTAATGTAATTTGAGACTTGTTTGATATCCATGCATGTGCAACCAGAAGATGGACTGTACGGCTCCAGCCAGTTGTGCAGTATGTGTCTGGGAGACAGGCTTTGCGCCTGCTGGCCAAGTTTTGCAGTAAACGTACTGTGTAGTAAAGCTGAATTAAGAAAATACCATCTTTTTTACTAAGTTTCACAGAGGCATTGCCTTAAAAAGCTAAAATAACTGCAGAAACAGAATTTATGTTAATGTAGGAATACTGATATGTTATGAAAAAATGTAAACGAAAAAACTATGTTGGAGGTGAAAGAAGAGTGAGTGAGTGTGAGTGTTGTATTCTTATATTTATAATGTAGAAAGAAACAGATTGCTCCAGAATGCTAAGACTTAGTAAATAACTTTCTAATTCAATGTGTATTAAAGAGAGTGAATGAGAGAAACATGTGTTTGTTTGAGAAAATGTTCTTTTTTACATTTGTAAACAATTAATTTATTAAAATGTTAGTCCTAGAAATTGTTTGTAAAAGTAATATGTATATATCATCAACATCACCTTCACATCAAAAAATGTGCTGCTGGGTGGGGTTCTTAAGAAGTTATTCAGGTTTCTGTTTGTTTATAGGCTGGCAAACTTGTTATAGTAACAGAGCGTTTTTATAGTAAATTTTATTGTTTGTGATAAGTGTAACTATTTTACCTCTTATTGTTTACATTGCAATCCAGATAAAAACAAATATATGAATTTATTAATCTTTAAGTGCACATTATAGGATATTGCAACAGTTTGTTAGACTTACAGTATTAAGCGAAGGTGTACAGATAAGGAGACAAAACTAATGTGCACTTCCCTTAGCAGAACTATATGATGGATATCTTATAACTAATACAGAACCTTCATTGGAGACATGGCCATATTATGGGGAATTGCTTGCCCTGCCCTGTATTTCACTGTTTCTAACTGATTGTATTCCCTCTACACTTTCCCTCTTCATGTGCCAACTGATCTGTTGGTGCAAAGCCTTAGTGCTGTTGTAATACCAAAATGTATATTATACACTTCAGCAGACAAAATCGTCATGTATTATTCCTATGAAACTCCTGTACTGAAGCAAGATGGAGATTCATTGGCAGAATCTCTGCCTTTGGGGCACTCTGCAGAGAAATTATCATAATCTTATGAATTGATTTAGGAAAACAGGATCTATTCTAAGAAAACTGAAAGAAAGTTGCTGTGTTCTCCACATTGGAGAAAAGTTAGAACAAATTCCAAATAAATCTATTAGAAAACTACACAGGACTCACAAATTTTGTAAACTTCGGCTTGGAATGCTTCAGATTTAAATTAAAATTCTATAAGACAACTGTAGTTCAGAAATTGCTACCATGCAATAATGTTTGTAGAATTAGTTTGTTCAGTTGGATGTTGGATAATGTTGTTTATCCCTCTATTGCCCTGCATTTGATTTTCTTTTGTGCACAAAGCATGGTTTTATTTACAGGGTCTTCGAAATTAATGTTAATGCAAATGTTCTTAAAAGACGTGCGAGATGTGTGGGAACCCAAGGACATAGTTTCCAAAATCTATGATGAAGGTGCGTGTTACGTAAGAAATTTGTGTGCTTGAATTTAAGGGACAATGAATATCTATCTGACTCCGCCAGAAAACAGCGTGCTTCCAAGTGCCAAGAAAATTCCTCTTAGTCTGGCCATACACCCAAACAAAGGCTCTGTACGTCATTTCATCAAATGTAGCACTATTTGTATTCTAAGTAGGATATTTAATTGAAAACTGGCCCTCTTAAGGGTGGTTGTTGACGTAGTTCACTCAATACATATCGTTAGCTTACAGGCCAAAATTTTGGAAGTTAATGAAAAACTAAGAATTTTTGCTACTTATGATTACACACCCGAAACCATAATGATAAGGGAGCATTTATATATGAGGCATTGAGCGCAACAGTGGCCCAACCACTAAATGTACATAATGAAGATAATGGAGTGTAAAAAATATTTGTGATTTGAAAGTTTTATATTGACTTTAATAGCTAAGCAAGAGTCATGATATTTTGAAATTTTAATCAATATAGCACCGACATTGTGATACATAGTTACAACCATGCAGGAAGGTTGGGCCACTGTTTCTATCCAGGAAGCCAAATTCAGTTCCATGCAATAACACACTTCTCATGCCATCTGCCAGTGGTTGTAGAAATGTGGTATAGGCCACTACTGCTCTCCTAGATTTTGATATGGGGAACATGTCTTGCTAATAACTCAGTTTCTGAATTTTTGTGAGTTGGGCCACTGTTGCGCTCAACGCCTCATATAGCTTGGAGCAGTTTAATGGCTAGAGATGTTCCCTGTTGCCTGTTAGTAAAGTAATAGATTTTAGTGCACCTCTGCGGGCATCCGGCAACTCTCAGTTGTCTTGCACAGTGGAGAGAACCCAAGAATAGGTTACCTAAATTTTAATGACCCTATACTACATGGCATGTAGAATAATCAATTTTTTATCACCTGTTTTTTCACATCTGGACACCTGATTAGTTCAGATAATCGGGATATAGTATATATGAAGCAGAAAACTGTTTGATTCTACTTTTATTTTCCTTGTCATATAGAGGTTCTTCTCCTTTTGCATTTAAGCAAAAGTATTCAATTAAAATCACAGTACAAGATTATAAATGTCCTATCCATGTTTCCCTTTCACACATGACATTTCTCTGGAATCTGATGCATGTAAGAGAGACATATTTAGTAAGAATGCATGGACAAACCAATTTATCTTTATCTTCTAAATTAATTCAAAATTTCAGAGTCGGCTAGATTTGCCTTTATCCTATGCAAAATATTTTAAAAAGTTGGTGCCAGGCATGTCATAGTTTTGGAGTAGGTCTTTTAAATTTCTTTTCACATTTTCTCTTAGAAGAAAAAGAAGAAAATGGGGTTACAACAAAAACTGCATTATTTTTAAGTTAAGCAAGTATCTCATTAAATTGCATGCTAAACTTCCTGCAAATTGTATATGGAATAAGCTCACTACAAGCTAAAGGAGATTGGTCCCAATTGTGCCTTGACCTTGAGGAGACCCTCTGTCTGTTTCAGATATAGTACCACAGACCAGTCAGATGACTGCACCAGAGGTGTAAGTAGGTTTCTCTTTGGGAGTGCCTAACACATTTTGAAACAAACATTACCAATGGCTAAAAGGCAATTTGTAATAAAGCATTTTACCTTTCTAGATTTTCAAACATTAAATAAATCATCCTTAGATTTCACCAGGAAATAGAGCTTTTGAGAGTTATTTTTTTTATTAATTTTTTGGTTGGGAATCCAAGCATGACCTCAATTTTTTCCTTATGTCAGGTTTTGTGATACCGTGTATCCTCCAAAATCATTGTGTACATAGAATGGAAAGTAAAGAAATAAAGTTACCTGAATGTTCCTAAATTTGCTTTATACATAGCTATTTTGTTCACACAATGGATGTATTACTTCTATGTATAAAATCTTGTCCAATTCATTCCACTTCTGACAAAAATTTGGGCTTATAACCTTTCCTGGAGTGTGGAATTTGTGGAGAGTCCCTCCAAATACTCCAGCGGTAGTCAACCAGAATACATTGATCCCATATACCCTGATAGTGTGTTTCCATGACCTTCAGATGTTGGTAGAACTGTTCCCCTTGTTCACCCTTGGTGGTACCAAGAAAATGGCTCTTGATGCTAATGTTGCAGCCTAGCATTTTGTATGAATCCAAGAGTTTGTGGATGATTTCAGGTAATTCTCTGCTCGTGTATTTCCAAGAAAGTTTGTGATAAAAGCCTTGAATGATAACCAAGCAGTTTTTTCTAGATCTGTTATTGTCTCAATGAAATGGGGATCTCCGATCAGCTGTCACATCTGATACCATCAAACACATCAGCCTTTATTTTCTCATATGACAGGCAGTAATGACATGGTGGAAACAGTCTTCTTCAGTTTTGAAAGCTTTGACATACTGCTTCATGAGCCCCATTTTCAACTGCAAAGGCAGGAATATATTTGTTCATTTTCAAGTGCAAAGGTGGGAATACAATATTTTTTCTATCAACAAGTGGCTCGTGTAGAATGTTTGGATCACTTGGTTTGAGGGCAGATCATGGAGGCCAGTTACTTTCCACCCAAATTTTTTCATGTGCTCTGCTGTCCCACATGCAGAGATAACAGGAATATTGGTGTATCCGTGCTGCTGACCAAGAAGTACATCTAAAATCTTAAGGTCAAAATATATCACCCTGTTTTGTGTGTGGTATTTCAGTAATTCTGGTTCTCTTCATGTCTCTATGCTTCATAAAGAGAAACTGAATGGCCAAACTGATCCAAACAAACTTCCATTTTAGGCTCCACTTTAAGATTTCAAACAGTTGCCATTCAGTTGCTTTATACAATGCAATTCCCAACTCTTCTGTTAAACCATGTACGATATGGCAATACAGAAAGCCACAAAGAAACAAAAGAAATGAGTATTAAGTAAAATTTAGCAAACATTTTATTGCTTGGAGATGTGATAGAAAAATAGCTTAATATGATAGAAAAAAACCAAATGATGTTTCAAAATGAATGTGCCCATCAAAACAAGATAAGCAGTAGAGAAAAAACATGACTTTATAGAAGAAAATTGACTGCAGTTTCAAAATCAAGATGTCTGTAAACATCAGCATAAAAATCGAAGTCAAATGAAGAATAAACTCAAAATTGTTGCCCAGTGTTATCTTTGGATGCAAACATTTATTTAAACATTGAGAAAACTTAAAAGAGCACTATTAAATAGAAATATTACTTTTGAAAAATAATATTTAAGCAGTTTTATTACTCAGTTTTATCATAAGCTATTGCTTCTATTGTTTGAGAGTTTAATTCTTATTCAGAAGTTATTTGCTAGTAAATGTGTAGCATATTTGTTTTAATTGATTGTTTCTTTTTCTTCCTGAGGTAGTGGAACATCTTTTGATGGACCAGCACTAAGATGAAGTCACTAACTCTGTATGAATAGATGTTCGTCTGGATTAAGTAAATAGGATAGAAATAAATGTTGGTTTTGATTTTACCAAAGCAAAGCTACATTAATCTCAAGCATAACAAATGCTATATTTTTTCTTTAAGTATGAGGGGGAGGAGAGGGGCAATAGCCCCTCTCAGACCCCACCTAAGTCCATCTATGTTTCTGCTGATAGATCAGATAATAGCAGAGGTGCTATGTTTATGCTGACTTTCATGATGTAAACAATTTCTCCAGAATGTGTAAGTTAAAGTTTCGGTAACTTACAAACTGTATGATACTGTAAAGTAAATTGTATAAAAGGTAATACTGACAAATTAAGGTAATTTCCGTATGCATTTACAAATATTTAGGTGCACACAAATGTTTGTGTACCTTCTTCCAATGTGGCTAAAAGATATTCTCTTTTCTGTCACCCTCCTATAAACATTTCACAGAAAGAAAGAAAAGAAAAAGCTTTTAGACATAAGTAATATCTTTCTGGCATTTGTTGACGTTAAGGAATCAAAGCCTAGGAAAAGAATGTGGTCCAGTGAGATATGTTGTCAGGAACCCTCTGCTCATAAAACATGCATAGTTGTGAAAGAACCTTGAACTGCCAAAGAACATTCATATTTTGGCCCACAAGTAACTTTTTCCCCTTCACAAGAATGGTGTTGGTCTGTATGTTATAGTGTAATCAATGGTTGGGAGATTTTAGATTGTTAATTTATATATATTTTTTTAAATGGTACATGAGCTAAATATTTAATGTTAAAGTATTTAAACATTTAATAAGTGTTAATTTTTCATGTGAAGAGGTTTCAGAGCTTTGTAAACACTTATGTAAATAATACAACAGTGAAAATAATGGAAGTGAAAAAAGAATCAATGTAGGAAGCAGTGTGGTAATAAAACAAATTGAAACACTAGTTACAGATGTTTATTGTAATGGTACCTAAGAGAAAAGAAAACTAGGATCATAATGTATTTGAATTTTATTTTTAGCAAAATATTACAATAGTGATTCAATAAGTTGCATTTCACATAAGAAAAACATTTCTGGTGTTACATTCCTATGATTTTATTTCTACCCAGTATCCATTTGCAACATTTTTATGTAATAAGTTTATTTGTATCTCTTACCAATTATACAAAATTATAGAACATTTGCTACAAAAGAGGCCCTCATAGGCTATTCCCAAAAGATTTGTCATGCATATATATTAAATACAGAATAGTAGGGGATAAGTACAGATATTTGCATTGGTAACAGGACAGAGTAGTAAACATGTACTTAATTTGCAGACTAATAATTTTAGTGAATAAGAGTAGTATGTTTTCAAGTTGAAGTAACTCCCAAGTATTCATGGAACATACTAGCTATGTGTTTATTTTCTTGGAAAGCATGGGCCAGATTGTTGTGAGGGGGAAAGCAGAGTGAGCTTTCTGCAATGATAATGACTCTAGACTTGTGTATATGTACAGGTTGAGTCAAAATAAGAAATAATTTAAGGCGTGATTCAGGGGTTATGTCAATAATTTCTCACAGTGAATGTATGGCTGCAAATGTCTTGTTATCAAGCTAGAGGTTACTAACATTCTTCAAACGCTGTGTTAGGTTAGATGAAATTCTGTCTTGGAGATCTTTGTTCTCACTTAGATATTGTAATATCACTTATGTTTGATAGCAAGAGTCAAAGCCGAAAGAACCAAGTGTCCAGAAGATGTACAAAACTGGAGAAGAAAAGCAGCCATTTTTAAGAAAGAATTAATTACAGCAAAGAGGGCCAGTTTCACAAATTTTGTAGAACATATGGACTATAGGAAAGATGGAAATAAAATATACAAATTCCTTAATAAATCAAAATTATCAAAAAATACAACTGAGCCATTAAAACATAATAACAAAAGCTTAACTACAGATAGGGAAATAGCAGAATCCCTTAACAAGTTTTATGCTCAGTCACAAAGAATACCCCAAGCGTATAAAAAACAAGATAAGGCTATCCAAAAAACTATCAGAGAAACTAATAAGCCAAAAGGTATACGAAATGATATTTTATTCAGGATTTTAGTGAAACAGAACTGGATTTAGCAATAGAACAATTACAGAACAAAAAATCTCCAGGACCTGATAAGATCCACCCAGAGTTTATTAAACACCTTGGCAGGAAAGGAAAAGAAATCCTGCTTAAACTGTATAACACATGTTGGAGAATGACTGTACCTTCCGACTGGAAAAAAGCCATTATCATCCCGATTTTAAAGAAAAACAAACCTTCAAACAATATTAATAGTTTCAGACCAATATCTTTGACCAGTGTTATTGCAAAAGTGATGGAAAGAATGGTGACATCTAGACTTAACTGGTTCCTAGAATATTACAACTTAATTAATAGTTCACAGACCGGCTTCAGACAGAATCATAGTACAAGTGAAAATGTACTCCTACTAAGCCAAGACATCAAGGAAGCTTTCAATAGAAAGGAGGATACCTTAGCAGTATTCATTGATTTTAAATCAGCATATGACTCAGTCTGGAGAAACAAATTAATTGAGAAGTTGCAATCAATAGGTGTGAAAAGTCACATGCTTAAATGGATAACTCAGTTTATTTCACAAAGATTTTGTGCCACAAAATATAAAACATACATTTCCAAATATAAACAAACACACCGAGGACTTCCACAAGGTGCTGTTCTGAGCACAACACTCTTTAACATATATATAAATGACCTTCCATCAATAATAAAAACTTTAGAAACCAAAATTGCTTTATTTGCTGACGATGTAGTCATTTGGACTTCAGGCTCTCCAAAAAAACCTGAATTAATTAAAGACAGAATAGAAACAGTCCTAAACAAAGTACATGAATGGAGCTCCAAAAACCTCATGGCTATCAATGTGGAAAAAACAAATTATGAATTATTTACACTAAAATACAAACCAGTTAATATTAACATAAATTATAATGATAAACCACTCAAAGCAGTTGATGATGCCAAATACTTAGACATCACTTTCGACAGAAAGCTAACTTGGAAAAAACATATAACAAACATCTCAGAAAAGGTTGAAAAGAAACTGCAAATCCTGAAAAGGTTAGCTGGTGCTAAATGGGGCTGCTCAAGGAGAGTCCTTAACACAACATACAAAATGTATGTTAAACCAAACCTCTTGTACTGTTCTGAAGCTTTAATAACAGCAGCAAATACTAACATCAATAAACTTGAACAAATACAAAATCAGGCTCTTCGCCTAATCACTGGAGCAGTTAAATCCACGCCTATTGATGCCATGCTTGCCTTAACACGGACCCCATCAATAACAACAAAAATAGAAGAACAAGCATTGCTCCAACACGAGAAAATGTTACGACTGCCAAACTCTAAATGGACAGAAGAGAACCTCCCCCCTTCAATCCTTAAAACTCATAGTAGTTTCCTAGAAAAGGTAACACAGATTAAATCCAAATTGAACATTCCTAACACCAGAGAAAATATACTTATAAGAGAAAATCCATTGGAATTATTGCAACCTAGCTTCAATTTGGAATTAATAGAGGAAATGAGATCAGACACACCAAAAGAAATACAAAATCTTCTAGCTCTGGAAACAATCAATACTAGGTATCCCACAGAAGAATGGCTGCACATATATACTGATGGATCCTCCAAGGAAAACCTTACTGGAGCTGGAGTTACATGTTCACATTTTTCCGTTTATCATTCTGTTGGCAGAGACACAACAAATTATGATGGAGAAATAGAGGCTATACACATTGCTCTCCGACAATTATTAAATCTTCCCTTAAATAAATTTAACAAGGCAGTAATTCTTTCGGATTCTAAAGCTGCAATTCAGGGAATGTGTTCAAATACTACAAAGAAGTCAACAAAAATTAGAGAATGCTACAAAATGTTAACACAACTCCAAAAAGTTAATAAGACTGTTCATCTCCAATGGATTCCAGCACACTGTGGAGTCATGGGGAACGAAGGTGCAGACTCACTTGCAAAGAAAGGCACAACAATAAAACAAAAGTCTAATTTCAATTTCTCATATTCCTCAATAAAACGCTTGATCATTAAAAAATTTTCTCATTCATACCTACAAGAAATAGAAACAAATGCCAAAGATAAAAAGTGGATTACACTACTTTCCAACCCAGATATAATCCCCCAGAGACCAAGGAAAACAGCGGTTGCAGCCTTCCGACTATTGACAAATCACGACTGCTTAGCAAGTCATCTCTACAGAATAGGTATCTCAGCCTCACCAATATGTGTCCTGTGTGACGATCCAGCAGAAATGAACGAAGACCACTTGAAGACCTGTGATCAGAAGAAACTACAATTCAAAAGTATTGGAAAGCACGAATGCTAATGGCTTCATTGCCAGATGCAAGGCACTAGAAAACAACTTATGTTTGATATAAACATTGTTTATATCATTATTAACCTAAAGCCTGCAGTTTGTTCCATAAATGGTAAGGGATTCTGTCACATATTATACAGCACTTCGTGATTCTGGCTATCAGTCTCAGCTACTGACATACTAAAATGCTCTGTTTACTGAAAGGGCTTTCAGTTTGATAACCCATTATAAAATATGCAATGCATACAAGTAATTCTTTGGCTACTAGAAGTCTGCACGAACAGCAGTTACATATCATCTCACCCAAGTTCAAGCACCCTAAGCCTAATTGACAGAAAATAGTGCAACTAATTGAAAAGGCTTATAAATTATACTTTATATACTTTAAACTTGGTGAGCAAGACTGCAGTTTATCTCCCCATATATTTTGTGGTAATTGTGCCAGCCAGTTAAAAGGGTAGTTAAAGATTAAATGGAAGTTTTCTGTGCCTTTCAGTATCCTGATGTTATGGAAGGAACCAATAAACAATATTAATGACTTTGAGAGGTAGAACTGGAAAAATTCAATGTCACAACTGGGATTTGAACCACAGACCTTCCGCTTACCAGGCAGCTGCTCTAACCATTGAGCTACTGTGACAATCTGCTAGAATGGCATTGAATTCTCAAACCAGTTCGTATTTCTCCTGGTAAACCACAAAGGCAGTCTTGCTCCGTTCTACCTCTCAAACATTGCCCACACACGGCTAGTGTGTTTAAAAACACCAGCAGTGTTTGTTGGCATAAATAAATAATAAATATTAATGACTATTTTTGTATGACTAAAATAACAGGGCTTAAGGGAAAAGACAAAAAGAAAATTGAGTATCCAAACATTCCATTAGCCACTAGACATTTTGTTAATTATGATGAGGTAACCTATTCCTGATTGTCCTATATCTTGGGCATTGGAAAATGAATCTCAAAGAAGTCATAACCCAGGAGCTGAATCAAGCTCAGGATCAAAATTGAAGATCCAGATTGTAACATACATCACGAGGCAACTCAGGGAGAGATTTAAATTTTACTGAAGCACAAGCAGAACTTCCAGCTAAAGGCATGGTATTTCATAAACAGAGATACAATATATCATTTTGAAGATTAGAAGAGTACCTGGTTAAATTTGTCAGAATGGAAGAGAATTGGAGTTACTGTTGATATTGATGGTTTGATACCCTTGATAAAATTTTTCTTCATGGATGCTTAAAAATTAAGTCTGAAAGTTGTGCTGTTGCATAACAGGACCAAATGCACCCATTGGTCATGAGGTGAAAATGAAGAAAAGTTACAAAAATATGCAGCTGCTATTACAAAAAGTGCAGTATCACAAGTACAACTATGATTTCAAAATGATTGGAATACTATTAGAATTGCAAAATAGCTATATGAAAGATTGCTGCTTTTTCTACAAAGAGATAGTTGCACTAAATCAAAACATAATGACTAAAAAATCTGAGGAGTTGCATTCACATGACCTTCTCTCCTCTTGTACTAAACATTCTTACAAACTCTAATTCCTATAGCTTCTTCGTGTTAGTTCAGATAAACATTTGCAGAAACTATCTTACTGTTTATCTTCTTGTAGCTACAAGGCGAATATGGGAATATAGTAGACTTTGAGTGATAGTCAAATCTTTTAAAGCTTTCAAATTCTGTCTTTGCACGGTTAACGTATGAACAATCACTAATGATGTTCCATTTGACAGAAGTATAACTTCTCCAAAACTCATACAAATAATAAGGAATATCTCCAAAATGGTTCACTCTACAAACAAAATTTATCCAGACATAAATTGTGTGTTATAGCAAGATCTACATTTTTTGTAGATATATTCTTCACCACTCTGTCCTCTATGTGATCTGCAAGAGGAAATGGATCGAGACCACCTTCAAATATGCCCGGCCACTTCTAGTGCCCCATCCATCAGTGAAAAATATTGGAGAGCAAGAGGATTAATGACTTCATTGTCAGAAATCCAGCATTAGCTAACAACAACAACAACATTTTTTGTAAGATTTAGTCTTATCTCTTACAGTTTACCAGTTATGCAAAAGTCATCCAGAGTAAATAGGACTACATGGGCTATAGCCAGACAATTCAAGATATACATTTCATTTACCATAAAAATATCTCAAACATATGGCATTTTAATCGAAATCGTTAGAGCCATTTTCAAGAAAATAAAAATGTTCCATGTAAAGGGTAGTTTAGGGTGGAGGAATTTTATTCAAAATCTTTGTGTCGCATCCTTGAAAGACATTAAACTTAAATACCAACTTTGGTTTTTAACTCAATTTTCGTTTTTTGAGTTATGTTGTCCACAGACTGACACACAAAAACAGACCTTTTTCTAAAAATGCTTTCTTTGGATTCAGGGGGCCTCAAAACAAGTGTTTCCGGTGAAATCTGGACATTGAATTTTTGGGTGCAATACATTACTTCCTCTGCTTTACTATACATAGTAGAAGAAGTAAAAATGGTCCCCCAGGAAGAACTTTGTACCTGGAGAAAAAAATGTCTCAAACTATTGATTGGTAAATCAAACATCTTTTCTGTCTCCATTTCATATGAAATTAGGCCTGATGAACAATATTATCGAGACATTAGATCAATTTGGAGCACCTAGAACAAAAATTTTAGGAACCAGTGCTTCTTGAACAGCTGTTTGGAAACCAATGTGGAACTTGAAGCACAGCTGTTCAGGAACATTAACTTGTGAACAGTTCTTAGTACTAGACCCTGCAATTAATGAACAAATTACTATGATCCTAAAGAAATTTAGTTGGCAATATGCTCTAAAAGTTCACTTCCTGTGTCCCTATGCTTGCAAATATTAGACGCACAAGTGGTGAACATGGGGAAAGACTCCACCAAGATATTTCTGATATGAAGAAAAGGTATCAAGGGAAATGAAATATGCTTACAGATTAGATACTTCTGGAATTTTATAAGACAAACCACAGAAAACTACTGAAGTAGCAGTAAATGGTAGAAATTCAAATGGCAGCAGCAGAGGATAGACTGAAAACTAGCTGGCAGTAGTTTCCATATATCAATCATAACTAATTGTTCTTACACACACAAACCATTTGTAGGTAAACTTTGAAACATAGAATCGGTAATGAAACATTCAGTGCTATAGCCAGGATTTGAACCATGGTTCTTCCACTCTTCGTGCAGCTGCTCTTATCCACTGAGCTACCATGGCAACATACTGGCATAGCTTTACATTCTTTAACTCATTTGCATTTTTCTGATAGACCACAGGGGAATCTCATATTTGAAACACGTACTCCAATAGCAACTTACCATCAAAAGTACGGAGTCTCAGCACAAGTCCCAGGTTTTAAGGTAATTTTTATAATAGTTTCTATATGTCAGGCTAATCAATTATAACTGCTTGTTCTAACACATGCAAACTGTGTGTAGGTAAATTTGAAGTAGAATCAGAACTGAAAAATTCAATGTCAAACCAGGATATCAACCATGGATCTTCTGCTCTGCTGTACGCATGACTGCTCTTAGGCGGCGCCGTGGCCGAGCGGTTAGTGCGCTCGCCTACCACCTAGGCAGCCCGGGTTCGATAATAGTTTCCATCAGGTCAATGATAATTGATTTTTCTAACACACACAAACCATGTATTGGTAAACTTTGAAAGTAGAATCAGAAATGAAAAATTCAATGCCATAGCAGGGATTTGAACCACTGTAAAAATCCTTAACATGGCTTTCCTAGGAAGGAAGTAAAGCCGGTTGACCCATGTAGATTTATAGCACGTAAAAAAAGACTTGTTTGATAAAGAGGCATTGAGCAAAATTAAGTGGTCTTTTGTGCCCAATTTATTATAGGACACTCAGAACCAAAGTATTTAAAGAGTGTTCACAATTAAAAATTCATTTTTTCGGGACCTTGACTTTCACCTGGAGGCGCTGCAACAGGCAACCAATGCGTACCTTGAGGTAATGGAGGCCATGCAACGCTCCATCGTTAGACACATCTTAACCCCAATCTCTGCTAGGTAGTACAGGACATCATGGAAGTACTCGCGTCATATCAGCTCAAGCTGATGCACCTACACTTTATGGAGACAGACGACCCAGTCAAGAGTGACTGCAACGAAGACCAACACGCTGAGTGTCCTCGAGGCCTCAGTGGCTGGGCTTCATGGGTAGCACTTGAGAATAGAATCAACCATCCTTCAGAAACTGCAGCAACTCCAACAACTTCAGAAAGGTTACCTCATACGTAACTTCATGCTTCCGCTTCCACCTCCCTTGTGGCATAACCGTAAATATTGTGAATGAAGAAATAAACAAAGAAAAGCAATGGACCATTTCTATCCTTCACCTCTGCCCCTCAGGTGAAAGCCAGGGATTTGTACTATGGCTGCGATCCCGGCTAATCCTTTACCCACTCTTGGTTACACACTGGCAGCTAGGGTAGGAAGAGCACGGGCCAAGGCAGGTCGCTGCGAGAGAGAGAGAGAGAGAGAGAGAGAGAGAGAGACACTCTCCGTTCCGGTTTACCCTTATGTTGTTTCCACACGTAGCACAAACTGTGATTCACGAATTGCACACTCTACTGTGTTTTTCAAATGGGGAGGAGTTTGTCCTTGAGCGCCTCCAGACCGGCAATCAATCGGAGTCCTGCTGTGTTGTCACATTGCTTTCCCCTTAAGTGGGGCTTTACGCGCGTCAAGGAATAGGAAAAGAGTGGGGGTAATGAGCTTGCACGATGTGCACGTAAACGTATCTCATTGTCTGCAGATCAGAACTCTTCCCATTTGAAAAGCACAGTAGCGACACTGGTGCTTAGCATCCTGGAAGGCCTAGTCGACGGCAGCACCAAGGAACTGAACGCCAGGATGGAACAAATTATTAGCGAAAAGCTTACGAATCTCAAGGTCGAGACTCCAAGACCTATTAGTTGAACCGCTCTGTTGCCACTGCGCAAGCAGTACTCACTCGCCTTCGTACACGCTCCTACTCTGGCACTAATACTATATTGTGAAGGTGCTAACGGGGTACTCCACGATGTATTAATTAACATACCTACCTACTCAAAAAAGACAACCTGACTGAATCTTCGCCCCGCCCAGAAGATTAAGACCACTCCACTAAATATCTTCACCACAGATGTGGACGAAACGTCTGGAGATCAAAATTCAGTTAACCACGGCTTGTCAGCCCGGAAGAATAGTTAATTCAAACTTCGACCGCAAAAGCTTACCACTACCGTCAAGTGGGGTCACATTTGGCCACTTTGTTTTATTTTTAGGTTTCTCTAGTTGAAACTGATACTAGGATATGAGAAAGGCCTGTAAACCTCGGGTATATGTTACTAATTAATGCAGGAATGACAAATTAAAAACGAAATATGTAGGTACTACATGGATTTTAAAATAAAAGATTTTGAAAAATGTGAAAGAATCTTACCCGGATTGGGGGTGACAGTTCCACATTCTTAATAATGTGTTTATAGGTGCATATTTGGCTCTGGATGAATGTCAACCTTGTACTGTGCAAGATAGGAAAATCAAAAATAAAACTGCATCCCAAAAATTTGATTTATTCTACAAAACACGGAAAAGAAAGGGGGGGGGGAAGAGAAATACTTCAAATTCATTGGTACCTCCTTAATACTTGTTACATACAAAAGGCAGAACATTTCTTAAAAGTTCAAAACAGTGACTACTATTGTACTTGAGAACTACAGTATTATACCATACGTCCTAATGAAACCTCAACTACATAAAATAACTTAATTCTGGCTTGCTGAAGAATCCCCTTTTGCTTAACGATTTAGGAGGTGAAAATTTTCTGATTACATTCTCCCATTCACATTCTAGGATATCTTCTTTAGTAGGCCATTTCTAACTTTTCACAGACTTCTCCGTACTATCTTACCTCTAATGCTAGAGTCCCAGGAAAATTGGCGCAAAATTGATCAAATGATTACTTCCATCCTCCGGGCGAAGGAGCAAGATGCACGCATCAACCAACCTTGACGTGGCCTGCGCTGCAGAACATGTGATGGCTACCCTGGTACATCAGTTTGCTGACCATCTCTTCCCGAAGTAATACCGTTTGGTGGTTCCAGGAAGAACCTCTCATGGCCTATCGACTGTGTCCCTTTCTTTGTATAATAGCCTGAATGTGAATAACTGTAATACAATTTTGAGTAAATAAATAAAAAAATAAAAAAAAAAAAATAAAAAAAAATAAAAAAAAAAAGACCTCCGTACAGCTAACTGCAGGTCCTTTCTCATCACTGTTAGTCAATGGATAATTCCTGCGTATTCTTCTCCACTGTAACCAACCGTAATGAAGTCACCTTTTTCCAATTCTTTCTTCAGTTGGAATGTCAATGATGAAGAAGAACCTTATGATTTGATTGTTCAATCTCTGTATCACTGGCCTCACGGAAATGATCTGATTCTAGTTCCATTTCTTCAGCTTCACTTAAATCACAACTTTCAAAAAAAAATCTGCTGGCTTTTTAGGACGTTCCGGTTTTCTCTTTGACTTTCTTCTTCTTCTTCTTCTTCTTCTTCTTCTTCTTCTTCTTCTTCTTCTTCTTCTTCTTCTTCTTCTTCTTCTTCTTCTTCTTCTTCTTCTTGCCCGTTTCATAAATCTTCAACATCTGTAACACTCTGTTCAGCAGGCACCCTTAACTTTTCTTTCTTTGCTTCCCAGTCCTATTATCACCTTAAATATGGACGTTTCCCCAAAAGTTGTTTCAGAAATGCATCAGCTATGGTATTATTGTCATTCTCTTCAAAGTTCTTGTTTGTTCACTAGATATATACTGCATTTTCTGAACCCTGAAATCAAATTCTGTTTTAGATTTGGAGTAGTAACATCAATTAACTTCTTTGGGAAAGAAGGTAAAATATCTTTCGGAATTCCAGAAACTCGGCTTCCACTCCCAGTATATCTCCAATCTGAATTTTTCGCCATGCTATTTTCAGTGGCCAGTATAGTGCAACATCTAATGGTTGTGCTAAAGTAGTAGAATTTGAAGGCAGGCATATGAAACTAATGTCGAATCCCTTACAAGCTTTAAGGATATTTTCACTGATATAGGTAGCAAAATTATCGCCAATTAATACTTTTGGACCATATAGACGTTTCAATCTTGGCAATGTTAGTTTTATAAACAAGTTCTCAAATCTGGCATTGTCAAACCAACCACTACTTGTTCTGTTATAATGGCAATGTGCAGATCCATTTAGCGTCCAGGTGTCCCACATGTTCTCCTTTGTACACAACATAAGGGGGCAAAAGTTCCCCATGGGCACTGCCTCCAAACATCAAGGCTGGATCACACGAGCCTACTTTTGCTGCAACGCAGCACAATGACCTCGGCTGCTTTCATACTGCTTAATGTGAACACACTCGCAACCCGTAAAGTAGCGTACTGCAGTGTCGCAGCACGTGGGATAGGACTGCAGAGCACGCAATAAAAACTGCCGGCTGTGAATATCCATTTCTCGGTTGCAGTAGTCTTGCAGTGGATATCTGTTCTGTTGAAACATTTGCAGCGGTTGAGCCGCGGTATTTCCTTGTACACCTATGAATTAATTGAAAGTAGAAAGTGTTTGTGAAATGTGAAAAGTTCGGATTATCACAGTCTACAAAAAGAAAAGATGCAACAGCAGAAATATCCATCGCATTGAAATGATCCGAGGTGGACGTTTAAAAGAAGATTTACACCACTGTTATGGTTAATACCTTGCACCCTCAATACAGTTAAGAAAACCAAGTAACCTGAAAGTAGTTCGGCTCAGCTATACAAGACAAAATGGGGATATTTTGAATTAATGAAGTTTATATACTCACACACAGAATCAACAGAAATCCTGGAATCAAGTGCAAGTACACATTTGCCGTATATTCATTCCTCTATTCCAAGATTAGATATTTAGTTATTTGATTGCAGAGAATACAAATAATCAGTAGAGGTATAACAATCAGTTCACCGTTTTTATTGTTAGACTATTTTTTTTTAAATGTTCAAATGTACAATTTTGGTTCTCATCAACAGCTTGTTTTATAAATTTAACCCGTAAGTGAAAATACCCCGAGAACTCTAGTGCTCAATATTCTTTGCTTTATATATATATTGTAAACTTGAAGAACATATCATTATTGTCGAATGCTGTTCTTATCAACACTATCTTATTTTATAGTTAGAAACAAAGGAGTCGGTGACGGAGGAAACCCGACACGTTTATCTAGACGGCAATTATATCTGTCACGAGATACAAAGAGAAGTTGAACACCCAGCTGCCATATAGCTGCGTGCTTGATGTATGGCTTTCATATGCTCTTTGTATCTCATGGTGAATGATGCTGCTTTTCGGCCAGTGAAGGAGCTGGGCAGTCTTGGCATTTGCGTTTGTACGCCCGTGTTTGGGTTATTTGTCTGTTTGCATTTGTTTGCTGGCGAGGTGTCGAGGTGTTCTCTGAGTGTGTTGCCTTTTTTAAGTTTATTAGTAGAGCGAGGATAAATATCCCATCGCCTACAATGTTTGCGCGCTCGTACTACACACGCTCCGTGGTGACTGGCAGACGGCGTAGCACGGGTGCTCAGAACATGTAAACAAACGAGCAGGGCTGTGTAAGAAGCTCTAGTCCATTTATATCAGTTCATACCGTCATCTATTCGTTCCTAAAAACATTGCAGTGAAAAATAATACATTTTTTAAATTGTTCAAAACTAAAAACTTGTCATCCAAACAATATTTATACAGCGAGAAACTTCTCTCAACGTCGCATGATGTAACGGGAGCAAACGTAAGATATTTTAAATTGTGTTCGTCATACGTAAATGTCATTTTGTCTAGCTGTTGTAAACCAATTTTTAATGAACCATTGTAGCGTAACCAGGATTTCTCTCCAGCACGGTTTTCAGTTTATTTTGCACTGCTTCGGTGACAGGCGCAGGATCTGTATTTTCAATTTCCATATAAAGCTCTTCTATCAATTGTAAAGCATATGGTAGTTTGTGATTTCTTGATTCTAAATGCAGAATAGTTTTGGTGACATCTGGAAAATTCTTTTTAATAAATAACAAATGTTTACGTAAATTGCCTGAAATCAGTGACTGAGCAGATTTAATGGCACAGCTGTCTTCACTATCCAAAACATTGATTAATTTAACTATTTATCATAATAATCTGCATAATATGCAGCAGCATTTAGCCATCACCACTACCCCATCTAGTTACAATGGGCTGGGGAGGTAAAGGGACCCGAGGGGCCATTTCTTTGAAAATCGGTAATCTGTTTGGGGATTTCAGAAATTTTTTTCACATTAGCAATGAAGCAGTCCACATCACTGTACCAGAAGCGTATCATTTCGTCTACACGATGAAGGCCGTGAGCGATGCACGTTAAATGTACCATGTTGGGGTGATGTGGTAGTTTTAATTTTTTTAGCTGCTTTTAGCATGTAGCTTGCACCATCTGTCAGAAAAAGTAGTATCTTATCAGTTTTGATCCCCTCTGGCCACAGCAAAATTGGACTGTTTTGAAAAATTTCGGCAATACTTTTGTGGTTAACCTTATCAGTAACTTCAAGCGTCAATAGAAATGATTTAGTACGTCTGTCTGGCGAAAGTACTCCCACAATTACATTTGCAACAAACCTCCCCACAGAATCCAGAGTTTCGTCTATGGAAATCCAAATTTTGTCACCCATAGATTGCCGAATTTGAGGCATAACTTTATCATAACATTTTGATAGATACTATTTACGTAGGGTTGTTGCACTGGGAGGCTCCCGCTTAGTGTATTTTTATGAACATTTTAAATTCAGCATGTTCTACTTTGTGACATGGTATGTTACTACGTACCAATATTTTGCACATGTCTTCAAAAAACTCCAATTGAAGTGACAAATGGTCGTGTTCTTTATTCTTTGATGCTGCAAAAAGTGCTTTATGTTTTTTGGTATTGCAATGTTGCTTCAACAATTTCCGTTTCTCCTTGGAATCTCTGATTTGTGAATAACATAACTTACATTGTATCGTATCACCATTCAATACGAAATTATTTCTGCCAAATTCTTCCAATAACTGATTTAATTTACAGAAAATAAAACTCCCTATCTGTACGGTACAGCTGTCATACTGAACCACAGCACGCTGTTCACCCCTCAGTCCGAGGTAGCAGCGATGACGTCAAGCAAGCAGTTCGCCGTGCAGTCACCGTGATTTCTTCTTCAGTGGATATATGTCCTCACTCTATTTATTAGATAACTTAATTGCAACAAGTAAATTACAGTTTTGATAATAATACATGCACAACGAAACGAAATATGGGTAGAGGGTGTTTTCCGATTAAGATTTTCTCTTTTTATATGCTTAGAAGATCGATGTGTCTCTTCCACTTTAATCTTATGTATTTTCTAGAAGGTGACAACTACTCTGGTATCTGTTTGAGTAGTGAGTTAAGATGGTCAATAAATGTCTGATAAAGTTTTGTGTAGTGAGGTATTTCTTAGGAATTTTGATGACTTCAGACACACGAAGATATCTATGGAGAGTGGTATTGCTAATGAACCGAGGTGCTTCAACGATCAGTCTTAAGATTCTGTACTGGAATGTGCGTATTTTCTTGATGTTAGAATTTGCTGCAGAACTCCATATTCCACAGGAATAGATCAAAATTGCACTAATTACGAATAGTAAATTAACTTATTTAGGTGTAAAGGATGCTGAGGGTTTCCTTCGATTACGTATTTGGTCTGATGCATTCTGTCTTAGTTTCTGAACTAAATTCCCAATATGTGCATTCCAAGTTAAACGGGTATCCAAAATCATACCTAAGTATCTTATTTAGCTCTTAGGTATGCTTTCTGTACTACGAAAAACAGCATCATCGAATGCTCTGTTTGTTAATGAGTGTTGTAATTTTTTTATTTTTTGGGGTTCATTTTGACCCTCCAGTTCTTAGTCCAGTGATAGACGTAGCTAACAAAATTCTGTAGCTCAGTTGCACTAGATTAGAACGTCCCTCTGCTCAAAATAGCCACACCGTCGACAAACTGAGCTAATACTCAAACGTTGACAGTAAATCTATTGATGGGATGGGAGTGCATAAACCTGTATTATGTGTCAGCAAGGTGAGATTTCATTTTATAGGGTAAATCTAGATGCCAAGTCTTGTCAGTCTTCTCAGTGTGTAAAACTCAGGCCCTGAACACAGTCTTCTTTGTATATTTTAAAAATAGATGCTGTTCTAGAAATGGGTTTTGTTCTTGACAACCTCTCTCTGTTTAAGGATTTTATTCGTGTGAATCTTATGTCTTCTAAAGGGAGGTCAATATGGTTCGGAAAGCTATAATTTATGAGTATAAATTCCCTAAATAAGGAAAGGAGTCATGTTTGCAGTATATGAAGGACACCTTTTGCTAATTGTTCAGCACAGAACACCTTGTTCAGTACATTATCATAGTCCATACTTTCAGCGCTGATGCGGAAATACAAGTAACTACAAAGTGTTGGCTACATCAGCTTCGTGGAAGTCACATGTTCTGTGGGTGTCTAGGTGAATAAGCAAATGGTGGGGCCAGTGTTTGAAATGTCTCACAACTCAAGGCTTATAATTTCTCTATGGTCCAGAATGGAAAATATCTGCGCGCTGAGATTGTCAAAGGCAACATTAGAATGCATCATGGGAATGGGTTGTACAAAATGTAACATGGCGGCGTTGTGGCTAATCTGATAGAGGGCTGAAGCAGAGCATGTTATACCCCGTTTAACATAAAAAAATATGCATGATGTCGGTAGCTTTAACATTGCCCAGCGAATCTTTATTGGATATGTTTTGTATCAGCAATTTTGACGTATAAAAATAATATTTTCGAAAGAGTTATCTTAAGTTTGTTATTCAGCGGATGTATGCCATAGAACAGAGATAACGATGATCGTGGGAATGTGTCGATATTTTTATGACAGCTACAGTTAATGAGTGGTACGAACGATGCAAAACCATTGTCATTGTGGGATAATACAAATTATTGTTTTGTGAAATATTCGGTCATAAAATAATATGCGAGCTTTATATGTAATCGTGATTAAATTCCAGTGATTTGGGTCGAGGATTTGGCATTCGTTTTCAAAATGATATGTTTGTTATGCTTTTGTAAATGTTGGTTAACATGTGAAGTGCAGCTTCTCCGTAAACATATTTTGTTATAGCAAATATGTTATTATTAGCATATAACAGTATGACAGCACATCCTGAGTGAGTCAGTGATTTGAATACTTGGGTATTTTGAACAATTTTATGTACATCAAGAAAGAACCTGGCACTATGGAGGCAACATTTCAGCCTCCTCCTGTGTCGACCGCAGCAGCTGAGAATGTGCCTAGTCCTCGTACTGTGTGTTTTGTATGTGGAAACATTGGACATCCCGAAGAATATATATTACGTGCGAAACCTACTGGGTCTGGAAGATCTACCGAAGCATATTTCCCGTTTTTAGAATCGCATGAACCTCCGGCTGGTTACAGACATGACAACAATTCGCCAGCCACAGTGCGAGCGTGTTATTTGTGCTACTCAATTCTCATGCAACAATGGCATTGCTACGAGCGGGATTCAATGCCTCATGCTAGGTAGGGCTAAAGAAGGGTAGTGTGCCCGTTATTTTCTCATAAGTTAACAATATTTCTACTACTACTTGTGGTCATCTATATTACATAAAATATCTGGTAGTGGATTAAAAAGTTAGGTTATATTTAGTTATTTAGTTCAAGCACAATCTTTTATCCATGAGAGTAATTATGTGTAGATTGCTGTATATCAGTTTAATTTGAGATAAAATGAAAAACATATGAATATAGTGTAAGGGTTGAATGAACAAAGATGCCAGATTGTTAAGTATTTCTATTCTTTCCATGGATAAATGTTAAACTTTGCTATATAGGGAGTTCTGCTTCCATGTGTTCAGTTTATAAAATGTAGAATTAATAGATTTTGTACAGTGACATTAACTTTAGTTTCTACTGTAAAATAAATATCTTAAGACAGTGTGCTACGATGCTCTATCAGAGATCAAAGTACATCTTTATTTATTCAATCATTTACTAAAGTTTTTCAGTAATGAAATAGGTTGGACACAGTTTTCAATATTAACAAATGGTAAAATGTATTTTGCTGAGGTATATGTTAAAATTATTCATAAATGAATAAAGGAAGAACCTTGCAGAAGGTGATTTAGTTAAGCTACTCTGTGTTGGTGGATATTACATTTAAACACGTATGGCACTCAGTAAGTTTGTATAATGAATTCAGTATCTTAGATCATTGAACATCTTACATATGGTGCACAATCTATGCATATATTATGATGAATAGGCACACAATGTGCATAGATTTTTCTTTGATTCAGTTTTCTTCAGTACAGAAACCTTGTTAGTGATTCATGCCTCTGTTTGCAGAACATCACATGGATCTGTCACGCAAATCACAACACCTACACATTTTGGTCCTGGCAAGTGGTATCCTGCTTTGTAGCATATCAGATGAAGTCCGTGCACTGCAAATCTGGTTGTCACATGACTGAGGTCATAGTTTGATCTTTTCCAGTCTTGTGGCATCATAGCATCACTGACAAGGAATTCTTTCCGAATTTCTTCTTATTTAGATGCAAGTTCTTTCAGGGTGGTGTTATAGTTGGGTGTGGCTGGTAATAGAAATTTCAGTCGAATCTCTTCTATGTAAAATTATTCCCTTGTGAGGGTGTATGCCAGTCATGATGGTGTAAACTTTCACAAACACAATACTTCCTTTAGGAGTGAAGCTTTAATTTTTCCAGATTTGACAATTGCTCTTTTATCAGATAAAGCCAGATGTCTTCTATGTCATATATGGTGACAGATGATACTTTTACATTGAATAATTTTATCGATGTTTCTAATGATAGCTTTTTCAGTTGTTTGTTGCTGTCCATTATGCTAGTAGCCATATTGATTTTGTCTTTTATGTAATTGTGGAAGAGATGGTAACTGAATCTTCATATACATAACAAAGGAGTACATAAATATAATTACAAAGCTATGAATATTTAATATGGGTGGCACAGGTTTTGGACCTTGCTTCTTTGAAACAATGTTTTCTAATCATTTTTTTTGTGAATTATGAAAAGTTAAAACACCTTGGTAATTTCTTACAGGCGATCTTGAGAAACTTGATGAACATTTAACCAGTAATTATGTTCATATTATATTACAAAGAAATTTAATTTTTTAAAGGTCATCATGTATGTGACTAGTTCAGTTACATACAGCATTTTTTATATAAGTTGAAAATAAAATGTTTTGTTGTATACTGAACATAAACTACAGCTATTAGTGCCATTTAATCAGTTTTGTTATTTTCATTCTGTGTATCCTTTTTTAATTAATTATTCTTTTTTTTTCTTTTTATTCTGATAAACTATTATACCTGTGGTAAATTTTGTTGTTTCTTCTGGTCCCACTCTCACTTCAGTTTCTAATTCTCACTTAGATAGCATAGTATGCTCTGGCATCTCAAATGCCAACATGAGAGTAACACACACTATGCAGGATTGAGGGCCCTCAACCTTAATGTGTAGCCAAGGGATGTGTCTTATAAGCAGAGGAGTGTATCAATTGCAGCTGCAAAGCAACAAAGAAGCTTAACCAAAACAACACTATGTTAAAAGCCCAGTGATAGATTGGCAGCAACCATCCTTGTTCAATACCGCCATTATGGCTGTGTTTTGGTCCTACATGCAACAATTTTTGTATGAAAGAAAGGGTCACCCAGGGTGGGTAACAGACTTTGAGAGAAACAACACTTACTCCTGCCATCAACAACCATGTATTTGTAACACTATTCGTCAAGTCTTTCTCCACTTTTCACATTTGATTGACACTTAACAGTACAATAATTTGCCTTTTATCTTGCATCTCTCTTTTGTTTAGGTCTAAAGCTGCATAGACATACAAATTTTAATTCTATGTTTTGTTTACTTAGGCAATTAACTGTTTTTAAATTCCTCAGTACTCATTAAAACTTCACAAAATCATGCTATCACCACAATAAGAATGCTGCTTTCTGGTAGTGTTCTTATGACCTGTTCAAAAGAAATTTGCAACTTGTAATTTTCATCCATCTTAAATGTCTGCCATCAAACACTTTCAGACACATAACTTTTATTTCTCTTTCTTCTTCCATAGTACTTTAATACCCAAATACATATCTATACTTAATGTGCTATTTTGTGTTACAAATTCTACTAGAGTTTGAATGTAGTTCTCAAAAATTTGATACTGAGATTTCACTGGAAACACATGCTTTGAGATCCCCTGAGTCCAAAAGAAGCATTTTTAGTTATAGGTGTGGCTGTGTTTTATCATTATTATTCATTATGTACAAATGTTCCATCATATTATGTACTATATGCTGGAAAATACATATTACAACTTTAAATTTTTCATTTGGCTGCAAAGGTGTTCATAATGTTAAGGATGGTTTAGAATTCAGTTGTTCTACAGGCGGTTGTTTTCTATCTCTTATAACAAGTTTGACTTTGTTCCTGCCTTACAAAAAGCTGTGTCTCCATCATCGATCATGCTCTATTTGTTGTCCCTTTGTCCAAGCAATTGCTTTGCACCTCAGTTTCCATTGGAGAGGAGTCTTGCAAGTGCAGTCATGCCCAGCAGTTCCAGCTCCTCTTTACAAACTTTCTAAAAACCATCAATTGTTGGAGGGTGCCTACTTCTCAATGGCTCTTTCATGACACCAAAAGCAAAAAATCAATCAGAGATGCATCAGGAGATTTCACTGGGATGTTGCTGAACGGAATGGTGTTTAATCCAGTTTCCTGCTCCATTCTTTACAGGAATGCTTGAGTCAAAACAGAAATGTGACTGTACAGCGAAATTTCATTGTGGTAAATTGGGGTGAGATATTCATCCTGATAATACTTTTGTTCTTGGCCTTATTAGCAACTCTACGCATTATCAGTTTCCCATTCACAGTAACCAGCGATGACAGATCCTTTTGAGAAACTTTCTCAACGTTCTGCATACCATTTTTCAAAATTTTTTCCACTCCTTGGTCAGTAGTAAATTGTACAGGGTGTGTTGCAATCACTAAGATATACATATGCCTCAGCTAATGTGACCACAAATTGCCATTTTTCTCCTGCCAGACGCTTCTCATAGAGCTTCCTGTGTTGGTGCAAAGTTCTGAGATGTGATGTGGCAGCAACAACTTATGAACTCGACCTTTGTGACATTTCTCATATTTAAATCTTGGTTTGTAATGGTGTTAACAGTTTTAAGGAAAATTCCCAATTTGTTTGTAATGGTCCGTTGCATGGCTGGATTACTACCAGAGATGAGGGTCTTGATGTTCTTTATCACCTCTGGATAGCATTTAGTAGCAGCTCGTGGGTTTGCCTGTTTTCTTCCTTTTGAAATTAATCCCATGCAACCCTTTCCCTTTTTATTCAACATTGAGCTAATCCGGTACCTAACAAAATTTCATTTATTGTATGCTTCAATAATAGCTGAATAACTATAATGTGAGTTGGAAAGGGCAGTAATGTTATTTATTATGTATCTAATGGCTGGGTTTGACATTTTCATCATTTCCCTTCTGGCTTCCTAATACAGTGACACTAAATCACCAGTCCATTGTTTTTCCTTGCTTAATTTGTCACAGATCAACAAGTGACCTTTGTCCATAACACTTCTTGTTTTTTACACAACACACACACTGGAGAGTCCCAAATCTTGATTCTGAGTAGATGATGGGCAAAACAGGCATGTCCTGTGATGAGGCGGAGATGCCCCACTTGTCAGTCCCAGCTTTTTGTTATTTCATACAGTTGTATGATATTTTCCCATTTCTTTACTCTTGCTGCTATAATGTTTTCTTGGAGTCGTTTATATTTATTAGCTATTTTTATTTCATTGCCCAGTATACTAATGTGTCATGGTATCCACTGTAGACATGATCTTATTCTGGAAATAAGAATAGAAAGTTAAAAGTTTACGGGTTTCATTTAGGGTTGGGTTGTCAGATGTGTGGTTTGATACTGCTGATTGGATTGCTGCCTTGGAGTCTTTGAGCAGGACTGCTTTGTTAAACTTCTGTATTCTGAAAACTAGATTATGTAAGGCCATTTCTATAGGTTTAATTTCTCCACCAAAGGGTGTATTCTTTGCTGCTAGGGTAATATACTGACAAAATTGATTAGAGTAAATTCCTGCTCTTCTGTTGCTATTTAGTTTTAATTTTGATCCATCTGTAAATATTTGCCACCATTCAGGTTCTGGGTAATTAGTATTTAATTGTTCTAGTGTTATCTGTTTAGCTTCTATTGGGTTAATTTCATTTTTCTTTTGTAGTTCATTAATTGTTGAACATGTTTTATATGTTTGATACTCCAATGGATTTAGCAATATTGGTGAAGTAACATTATCTATTTTCTATATTGTATTCCTTTTGTATTTGGTTTGTTCTGTGTATATATGTTGGTTGTGTACTAAGGGTCTGTGGGCTTTTATTTGTTATGCAGAATTGTTTAGGCATGGTTAGTATTTTCATTTGCAGTGTACAGGCTTTTTTTATTTCATTCCTTACTGTGTCTGTGTACATCCGTATTGCATGGATGATTTTACTGCTTCAGTTACCATCCTGAGCATTTGGTTTTAGAGTTTTTCTATTTTATTAATTGTATAATCTTTTGCAGTTACTAGTACTTATGCTTTGCACATCATTGCTGCTTTCATGTAAATTTTATGTTTGATTTAACATTTCTAATGGGCTTCCTCACATTGTTCCTGCTAATCTTTTTAATATGTGGGCCTTTCTAGGAATACTTTCTTCTACTTTTTCAACACGCTGGTCCCAGTTTAATTTTGGTTCCAAGTGCATTCCTAGGTATATTGTACAGTTGCTTTTATTAATTAGTTGATTGTTGATGTTTGTATTAAAATGTTCCTTTTGTGTTTTAGGATAAAATACTGATAGTTCATTTTAAGTGTATTCACTGGCATATTGTTTTTGATAGCCTAGGTTTGCAATAATGTAGCTTGTCCAATATGGTTCAATGTGCTTAGGCATAACGAGAGCCACACACATCCTAATGCTATGAAGACAGCACAGTAACTGGTTTGTTTGTCTCAGAAACGATTGACCTTGCTATACACACAGAAATGCAGCAGTCATTCACAACTCGTTATCAGGGATCAGAAACAACCCTCTGTGTATACTGTTATTGTGGGAAACTCTTCTCAATAAAAATTATGTTATACATCATCAAATGTTGTACTATGCACAGATTTCAAAAGTCTGTCAGAAAGTTTTCTATTAGTGTTTTGCAATGGGGCCAGGTTCTTCCTTTGTTACACATGAGTTGAGTTCTTTCTTTGTTGAAGTTCATGCATTGTGGTAATACATGGTGTGTGTTGTGTGTTCCCCAGAACTGAAAAATGACAAATCAGTTAAATACCAGGGATGGTATTTTAAAATTTTTATTTTCTCAAAAATAGTTCAAATTGTTAGTATTATTTGGGATATTTTCATGAGAAATAAAATGCATATCTTGGATTTTCTGGGAGTAGTCTGATAATCTGCAAGATAGACAAAATTTTATAGACAAAAAAAAGATAGATCTTATTACAGCTCTCAGTTTGTCAAAATTGTTGATGAAGATAACTATTTCTGA
This sequence comes from Tenodera sinensis, assembly GCA_030765045.1. NCBI lineage: Eukaryota > Metazoa > Arthropoda > Insecta > Mantodea > Mantidae > Tenodera > Tenodera sinensis. The sequence continues at coordinate 21,343,085 of CM060966.1, read as the reverse complement.
GAATTCCTTGTATTGGTTTGAATTATCAAATTCTTATACTTTTCTGAAAAAGGAGGTTGTTGTTCCTTTTTATGCCTTGCTCATACAAAAAGGATGGAATATCATAGTTAAAGTTTTGACTGTCTTAAGCTTACTGTGTTCTTCTATACTCATTGTACCTATAAAGAAATATGGAATAAAACCATTGTTACAAACATTTATTTCAATTAACATGAAGTAGATATAAGAAGAAGCATTTTTAAAAATAGTTTGTAAAGAGTAAAAAAGTCATGTGAGTGCACACATCAGATTTTTTTGTTACAGACATAATTTCTACAGATTCAGTTTCTTTTTCAGAATCTGTGCACATCGTCTTAATTTTTAATGCTTCTGTTACTAGGAATGTTGCACTGTCTGTTGCATATATAAAAGAGTTTTATCCAATCCTGATTGAAGATTTCACAGTCATATTATAGCTGTCAGGTGCTCTCAAATATTTTCACCCCTAAAGAGGGTTTGACAGTTCTCCATCACCTTTAGTGTGCTTGTTTGAATTTCCTTAAAAAATAATGAGCTCCTTGATATCAACATTTTTTGTTAAATTTTGCTGACAAGAAGGATATTGTATTAGTGCTGAATTTCAGCTGGGTCTTTTGAAGGTCTTGAGATCAAAGTTCCAATGTTGTCAGAGTTGCAGCAAGCGCAAGGAAATCAGACAAGCTGCATCAATGGTCTCTGGAAGAGTGACATATATGGCTAATGATTTTGATTAAAATACCGTATGTTTAAGATATTTCAGTGGCAACTGAGATGTATATGTTGAATTTTCTTGGAAGTCCTCTTTATTCTGGATGACTGTTGCATAACTGGTACACCGTAAAAGATACACAAAATCTTATTGCATAAAAAATTTAGATATCATCAAAGTACACAATTTATGTCAAATACATATTTTTTTGGGGCAGGGGGGGGGTGAACCATTTAAGCAGTATTCCTTGCTATATGCTTTTCTCAAATGGGAAGCCAGTATTGGAGTTTTTACTTTCTCTGCCATGTACATAGTAGGTAGAAACAGTATTAAATTCCACCCAAAAATTTGCTACTGAGATTTCAGTGGAAATACACATTTAAAGATCTCTGAATCAGAAAGAAGCTTTTAGAAAAAGGTGGGGTGCGTGCATGAAAAGCATAACTCAAAATGAAAAGTCTGTTAAATACCAAACTTGGTATTTTAGTGTGGCATTATCGTCCAAGGATGTGGTATGAAGATTTTCAAGAAAACTCCCCACTCCACTATTTACATGGAACATTTTTCAAAAATTTCGATATTTGAAAAATATGGCTAAGAATTTTCATTAAATACCATATGATAGATATTTTCATTATAAATAAAATATTTATCTTAAATTTTCTGGGAATATGTGAAATGCTTTTTTTTTTGTTACCCATTTTGGGGATATTTTTATTATTTGCCTGAATTCTTACACTTACTTTTTGCAAATGGCAAGTCATTATTCATCACTTTATCTCTTGCCTATGCAAAGAGAAGAGAACTTCAAAGCCATCACATAGTGATCAGCTTTAAAAGATTTGACTATTGCTTAAACATACTATATTTCTGTATTCCCCTTGTACTTACAAGAAAATGAGCAATAAGATAACTTCTGCAAATGTTTATTTCAACTAACATGGAGATAGAGGAGTAAGTTTCTAAGAATAGTTGGTACAAAAGTAGAGAGTGCTACACATCAGATTTTTTACCTAGGGACAAATATGAAGTGGAAAGAACTTTAGTGGATAGCATAGATTGAAACAGTTTTCCTACACTATGCACATTGAAGAAGAGCTATATGTTCATATTTCTGTTTGTAGTGAGTATATACAGTCTCTATGAACTCCAGTAGTTGTATTAGATACTTAGTTGCTATCAAGAATATTTTACCTGAACTTCTTGTCATTTGATAATTTCGATTTCTTCTACTGCTTGAAAAGTTCTGTTTTGAGAGGTAGAATCGGAACTGAAAAAATGCAATGTCACAGTCGGGATTTGAACCACAGACCTTCCACTTTACGTAAGGCTGCTCTAATCACTGAGCTACTGTGACAACTTGCCGGTGTGACATAACAGTCACGATTAACCAATTAGGGCTCATCTTGAATACTGGAATAAACTATTGCCAGACAAGCCCATGAGTTAATGTTGGGTGCAGTTGGTAAGCAGAGTGAGATTCTTTTGAATCTAACTAGACCTAAGCTCAAGGTGGTGTCGGCTATCTCACAGGCCACAGTGCACTTGTGCACAGACATCTACATGTAATGGGACAAGATCTTTCATGTAGGAAATGTGGAAGGGGATGCAAAGCCTAGCAGCAAGGCTTTGCATAAGCGTGCAATAGCCAAACAAATATCAGTGGCGGCTCGCAGTCAAAATTTTAGGGTAGGCAAGGTGTAACAGCAACAACGACGACGACAACAACAACAACAACAACAACAACAACAATAATAATAATAATAATAATAATAATAATAATAATAATAATAATAATAATAATAACAGTCGTAGTAGTCGTAGTACAGTAGAACCCCGTTTATCCGAAATAAAAGGGGCGAAGTCGTTGCGGATAACGCAAACAATAGATATATCGTTTGGTTGTTTAATAAGTGCAGAGTGAATGAGTGTGACGAATTACCGCCAAAACTAAAATTAATGAAGAAATTGAAAAATTGTATGGCTGTAACATTGTGTTAAATAGCTAACACACTCCTCTTTTCATTGCCAGTGCGCCGCGAAAGCAGACTTTGTAATAGTTCACTAATTAAGTCGGTCATACTAGTGTTACAACACAATTACACAGAGTGATAGCAAAACGATTCGGGTCTCTGAGATCTTCGCTCGTAGAGTATGGCTGTTCGGAAAAAGTCGCATAAATTCGGATTTGGGCAGGCAAGTGTTCCGAGTGCTGGCAGACGCGTCTACGCACGCTCGGAGTGCATATACAGACGGAATATTTCCTTATCCATGTTCAAGGGCCTCGTACTGTGGAAAGGGGGCCGGGCCGGCAGAGGTTAAGCTTGCTGGCTCTCCACTACCCAGGTTCCATGCGTATCATTTCTGCCGCGCGTTTCAAACACGCAGCGCAGTTTTGATGAATCGGAATTGAGATTCAAGGATTTGACCATGCTTTTCTGTACTGCAATTTAGGGAAAATGAAGGTTCAAATGATAAAATGCAGAATCATAGTTAAACATTATTTGTTGATGTATTACGGTAGGGTAGGCAATGCCTACCCTGCCTACCCTGAGGAGCCGCGCCTGACAAATATGCACTAAGAAAACCGTAATATGTTGTTGTTTTCTAATGCCTTGCATCTAGCAATGAAGCCATTAGCAAACCATAATATGAAAAACGAAAAATTTTGCTGTTTTAACTATTTAAAGCTAGGAAACCCTTAAATCTGGGGTAACTGATACACAGAGTTTGTCAACTGGAAGTACAATTTGATAGTATGATTTTACGGTTAATGCACATTTTGAGATTCCCTGAATAAAAAAAAATTGATAGTATGATTTTACGGATAATGTACATTTTGAGATTCCCTGAATTTAAAAAAAGGAGTGTTTTTGAGAAAAGGCATGTGTGCACACATGCATACTTGTGTGTGCTTGCAGTTTCCCCACCCCAACTACCCCTTACATGAAAAAGTTTTATTATTTTCTAGTTTCTCTAAATGTCTTAATAATTTTAATTAAAAGAACATCTTTAAGATATTTTCATGACAGTTGAAATGTATACAGAGGGTTGTTTCCTATCTCTGGTAACAAGTTTGACTTTGTTCCTACCTTACGAAAAGCCATGTCTCCACCACTGATCATGCTCTGTTTGTTTTCCATTCATCTGAGCAATTGTTCTGCACCTGTTTCCACTGAAGCAGGCTCTTGCATAGTACAGTCATGTCCAGAAGTTCCCACTCCTCTTTACAGGTCATTTACAGATAATTTGTTCGAGAGCACATAATTCCCAATGCCCTTTTCAAGAGTCCAAAGGTAAAACATCCATAGGAGAGGCATCAGGAGATTTCATTGTTGCTGAATGGAATAGTGTGTATTTCAGTTTCCTGTTCCATTCTTTGCAAGAATGCGACAGTAGAAACAGGTGTGACTGGATGCCTTATCTTGGTGCACCCAGACATTGGTTTGGTCTCTCCCATAGCCGGGATTTCAGTGTGGTAAATTGGGGTGAGAACTTCATCCTGGTAATACTTGGAATTGATCCTGGCCTTTTTAGTAGATTAGATTAGGTTGCGTTCTGTAGGTTCAATGATGGCCAGTCAGACCTTGAACATAGAACATAGAACTCTACGAATTATCAGTTTCCCATTGTAGAAGTAACCAGCAATAACAATAAATGTCTTTGAGAAACTTTCTCTGCATTCTGCATACCATTTTTGAAAATTTTTTGCACCCCTTGGTCAGTAGTACAGGGTTTGTTGTCATTATGATACACATATGACTCATCTAATGTGACTACAAATTTCCATTTTTCTCCTGCCAAGTGCTCCTTGCTGTTGATCTATGCTCAAAAATGTGACGTGGCAGCAACTTATGAACTTGACAGACGTATTGTGACATTTCTTCATATTTCATGCTTATAATGGCATTAATAGTTTTGAGGGATATTCCTAACTTGTTTACAATGTTTCATTGCGTGGCTGGATTACTACTTAATCTTCTTTATCTCTGGAGAGTTTTTGGTAGCAGGTCGAGTGTTTGCCCGTTTTGTTCCTTTTGGAGTTAATCCCATGCAACCCTTTCCCTTTTTATTCAACACTGAGCTAATACTGTACCTTGCCACAACAAAATTTCACTTGTTGCATGCTTCAATAATAGCAGAATAACTATGCTGTGTGTCGGAAAGGGCAGTAATGTGGTCTTCCCAGTATGGTTCAATTTGCTTGGGCATAGTGACAACCACACACATTCTACTGCCACTAGTTGGTTTCACAAATGCTTGACCTTGCTGCACACGCAGAAATGCAGTAATCACATTTGCAATTTATCAGAAATCAGAAACAACTCCATATTTTGAATTTTCTAATTTTCTGATATAGATTCTGAAGTCCTCTTTGTCCTGAGCGACTTTTCCTTAACTGGTAAACTGTATGAGATAGGCAAAATCTTTAGCTACGTAAAATGTAGATCTCGAAGTACACTGTGTCAAATACATTTTTTGTAGAGGTAACCATTTCCAAGATGTTCCCTGTTACGGATTTGAATTTTCAAATACTTACACTTTTCTTAAATGGGAAGCAATTTTTTTCTTTTGCTGCTGATCATGCAGAGAGCCATCACATTGCAACAAACTCTTAAAAGATTTGGCTGTCCCTTAGGCCTATTGTATACCTTAATCCCTTTCTATGTACGAGCAGGTATGTAATAAAACTATTTCTAGAAATGTTTATCTTGATTAACATAACTTAAATAGTAGAATAAGCTTTTGTAAAAATAGTTTGGGTGGAGAAAGTCATATGCATGTAACATATCAGATTTTTATAAGAATTGTGTGCAACTTAGTTGCAGTGAAGAAGAAAAGAAAGGAAGAAACTCACATGTTTTGCCTTATCAGTTTTTGATTTGTTTATGCTTTCACTCAAGTTACTTCTGTAAGCAACACTCACAGATAAGGCTATGAACTTTCAGTTGAGTACATTCCATTAGGTTCTATGCAAAACTGTTGTAATGTAACACAGTGCACAATTTCCTGCTTTTACAAAGCTTGCAAAAAATTATAGCTTTTAGTATAAACCCTATGACTTGGTAATGTCTTTCAAAACTTGTCTCAGTATTAACAGTAAAGTACTGCACTCATGTACTGTAAGTATTCATTTTTATTTTCACTACAACTTAGTAGTCAACTAACTGTGCATTCCACTCACATGACACATTTCTACAACTACAACTCTTACAAAAGCTTTTTATTCTATCTACTTATTTTTAATCCAGATAAGCTTTCAATTCCCATTTACATGTTTTGTTGTAATATATGTTATGTGAGGTTACAGTCAGATTTGTAAAGAGTTTGTCACTGTTTGATGGCTTTGAAATTCATACCATTTGCATGATTACCAGAAAAAATGAATTATGACTTCCTAGTTGAGGAAAGAAGAGGCATTTGAAAATTCAAACCAATAGTAAGGAATATCTTGGAAATAAATATTTACTGGCAAGCTTCACTTATCTTATTTATTTATGCCAACAAACTTACTGTTGGTGAGAGGTAGAATTGGAACTTAAAAATTCAATGCCACAACTGGGATTTGAACCACAGACCTTCTGCTTACCGGGCGGCTGCTCTACCACTGAGCTATTGTGACAAACTGCCAGAATGGCATTAAATTCTCAAACCAGTAACAGTAAGTTTGTTGGCATAAATAAATAATAATTACTGTTGGTGTTTTTAAACACGCAAGCCGTGTGTGGGCAATGTTTGAGAGGTAGAACTGGAACTTAAAAATTCAATGCCACAGCTGGGACTTGAACCTCAGACCTTCCGCTTACCAGGCGGGTGCTCTAACCATTGAGCTACTGACAATCTGCCAGAATGGCATTGAATTCTCAAACCAGTTCATATTTCTCCTGGTAAACCACAAAGGCAGTCTCACATCAGAGACAATTACCCCAATGGTGACTTAATATTGTAAGTACTTTATGTCCCAGGATTAAATAACCTTCAGATGGTAATTATTATTTATTTATGCCAACAAACTTACTGTTGGTGTTTTTAAACACACAATGGTTAGAGCGCCCATGCTCTATATGACCACCATTGCGAATGCATCACAGACTATACCTCATGTCTATGTTATGCCATGTGGTGCCCAGCATTTCTGTAGTGATTTGCTGAAAGGTCACTGTAATCTTCCTCTGCAGGTTGGCCAGATACTGTGGTCTTTGTGCACACACAGTTGACTTGATGAAGCCCCACACAAAAAAATCTGGAGGCGTTAAATCTGGGCTAAAAGGAGGCCATGGGATAGGTCCACCACAACTGCATCAGTGGACGTTGAATACCTGATTTAATTGGTTTCGCACTATGAGCGCCATCCTTTTGATAGATAATGGTGTCAAGTATTCCATTTTCCTGTAGTTAAGGGACCACAACTGCTCGATCATATCAAGGTAATTAACGGCATGAACTCTCTCCTCTGCAAAGAAGAATGGGCTGCAGACTTTGAGTCACTCCGTGCTATACATTCACTTTAAGGTTAGCTCATTTGAGTTTGTATGAGATATGTGGATTCTCGGTTCCCCAAACAATTCAGTTAAATGCATGTTAACTCGGCCACTCACATGAAATGTGGCTTCATTCGTGAATGTCAATTTCTTTAACCATTGATCATCCACTTCCTGCCACTCACACATCATTATAGCAAAATGAGTCGAGTTTCATAATTCAGTTGCGTCAGTGCTTGCATTCGCCGAATATGGTATGGAAACATCTTAGGGTACTGTCTAACAATCCTCTGACATTCTGTGTATGGCATGTTCTGCTCTGCTGATAAGTGGTGTGGTGACTGTGGGCTCTGAGTTATGGCTTGTCGAATATCTTCCTTGGGTTTATCATGCAGTCTGTGTGAGGCATTTTGAGACCGTTGTTCCAAAATGCCTTGATGTAATGGGATATACTGACCTCTGAATGCTCATGGGTCTCTATTACACTCGAAAATTTCACATACCTTACGTCACACTGAGTGCGCTGTTGTGGCGCAGTGATCATTTTGTTTTCTATTCACAATAGTGTTGTCATGCCAACTGGAAACATCACTTATTAACTTCCATCCTTTCTGCTTACATTTCAGAAAATTGCTGAGATTTACACATTCATAAATATAATGTTACACTTTTCTGACACCTCAAACAGATCAGACTATACATTAGTTTAAACAAAATCACTACAGCAATCTTTGAGAAAAATAAAACAGTGTTTAAGTTTAGTGCAGGGTGGAGGATTTTCTTGAAAACCTTAGTTCTGTCGCAACTGTATGTGGGTAGCTCAACAAAGAATGACAGTATCCTAAATATTTTCATACCATTTATTAACTATTATATAGCGAATATAAAGAACAAATCTCATTTTAAGGCCCCCAGATTTCTGTCTCTCTTAGAACAAGCCTTAATCTCTATGTCCCATGATTAGTAATTCAATGGATTCAGATCTGGACTTCCCAAAAACCAATCTCACTATGCTGTAAACTTGGGAACATTCTTTAAGCTACTTTTGCACATGTTTAGCCTTATGAGCTGGTGCAGAGTCTTATGGCATTATAAAACACTGGGTTTTCAATAATTTAAAAATAACACCATTCATTCTAAAATGTATTTTAAGCATGAGGGAAATCCCAAAATTAAGGTCTATTTTTTAAAAAATGTAAAGAAACATTTTCAATACATGGTACATAGTTTTTAAGCTTGAACATTCTTCTACTATTCCACATGATCACGATTTTGATTGTTGAATTTTTGTAAGTGTTGTGGTAGTTTTTGTGTGTCCATGTCATACTAGCTCCCCATCATGCTATGAAGAAGCATTAGACCTCATCTTTCACCTCGGTGTTGTTGAAGCGCCTTCCAGCCAAGTGTTATTTCAACTTGGTAAAACAAGTGGGTGCTAAGTCTGGACCATAGGGTGGATGGGTGGTGGTGATGTCCCATCCAAACAATTGCAGAAGATCTATGACTTGATGCATGTTCTGCATTGTCGTGGAAAAGGCTTGTGCCCTTGCTCATCATTCCTCTTGTTTGGTTCTAAATTGTCCATCTGAGGTTTTTTAGTGTCTGACACTGTCAGCATTTATTACTGTCCCAGGAGGCATGAAGCAAACCAACAATATCTTCTTTCAATACCAAAACACAGTTGCCATAACACAGACAGACTGTGTTCATGACTGCCATTCACTTTATTGTTGTTAGGTCTCTGCTCCATTTGCAGACTTTTCAACATCCATACCCAACTTTTGATACACTTCCATCCAACTCAAATTTGGATTGGTTTAATGCCTTTTGAATTAAAAAACTAAGTTGCTGCATGAACTTCACACCTGGTGGTAGTAGCTAACGGATGCTTCATTACAACTGGTTGCCAAGCTAAGATTGAATGCCCCAGCAGCTGTGTGATGGTTTCTGTGGAGTGGGGAAAGCAACAAGCATAACAGTGTAGCAAACAGTTTTCCTGCAGGCCCAGTGCTTTGGAGACCTTATTTTGGAGATTACCTTTGTATTTTTTAATAATAGTAATAATTTCATCTATCATATAGCCTCATTGACTGCCTCTGTAGCACAGTGGTAGCGTGCCTGTCTCTGACATGGAGGGCCAGGTTCCATCCCCAGTACTGGTGTGGGGATTTTTCTCCCGCTGGGAGGTCTCGCATGGGGTGCACTGAGCCTCGTTAGGTCCCTGAGGGACCCACTGAGGAGGTACTTGATAAAGAAGTAGTCATGAAGACTGGCGGGAGGGCTTGGGGTGCCAACCAAGCTCCACCCTCAGTTCTGCACCCCATTCATGATGCCTGTAGTGGGCAGACGTGGGGGACGCAGTGCTAAGCATTGGCCTGTGATGGGCTGTTGTGCCAGGGATTACATAGCCCCATCGTTGCAAGCTGCCACTGCATAAAGCACTGAATAGATAACTATGTCTTCCAGTAGTTTCACAATTTATTGAATATTTTATCTTCATCATCTACATTTAATCTACTGAGACAAATGTTGGTTGTCTCACTGGTTTAGTGCATACTTGATTGTTAATTGTTCTCTTTATGCTGTTTTGTGTGTTGTATTCCCAAAGCTGGCTACATTTGTTTACTTTCTTGGTTTAATACCTATAAATGAAGTGGAAGAGTAGATATAGTAGTGCAGTACTTATTAAAAATCTGGGTGCCTGTTGCTTGATTTGTTCTGTAGTTTTCTGCTTAAAGTGCAAACAACTATGTACGATAAGTTCTTTCTTCTTAAAAATACTTCCTTATGGACCATATAATTTCATGTGCCTGTTCTCTTATTGGAATACCTCTTTCAAAAACACTTCTGTTCATTTTTCTGAAAAGCTTTGGTTTGTTTTTTTGACTTAGATTATTTTCAGTCAACTTAGTGAAATAAAAATATATAACTCTGATGTACACACATACATCTAATCAATGAATTTTGTGTCCTTAAATGCCACCACTGTACCAATACCTCATGCACTTAACAGTGCATATAAAACAAGTAAACTGATAAATCGGGTATGTGATGTCAACAATTTACCAGTTTATAGTGCAACATTATAGCATACTAGCATCAGATAGAGATTTTCTTGAAAGGAATTCAGTCACTGTGTTAAATGGAAAAAACATAGTTTTCAAAGTTACTGCTGGCTACCCCGAAAATGACTTTGAAACAGCTAACTGGTGCCTTCATAAGTTCATGTGATACCAGAGTGACGTATTAACTCTCTCCCTCCTACCTACTTGGGTTTTCAGAGCAGAATACATGTGGCCAGAAAATGTCAGTCACAAACTATAATCATTTACTTCATTTATAATGCTTTGATGTATAAGATACCTTTTATATCTGATTCATAATTTTGTGAATATATATTATGAGAGAGAGAGAAAGAGAGGGGGAGTTTATTCTGTTAGTTAAACCGTGTAATTTATCATTTCAGGCGCTTGTACTGGTTAAAGAGGTGTGATAATGGACCTTACACTGGTGCAGAAATGAGCATGCAAGGTGAATACGCAGCCCAAATGTTGGGTCTGAATACTGCGGAAAACATTCACAGGTAAATTTTTATTACATTTTAGGCTTATTCGTGGTTGAATTTGGTCTCTTTAAACTGTCCAGTTGCATTCTTCTAGGAGAAACTGAATTTTTTAGCTTTGTTGCAAAAAGCCTCAAGTTGACATGCTTATTTTGAGTTCTGTACATCTAAATGAGTGACATCAAAATTTGTAGAATTTATGCTTGATGTTATTGAAAAGAAAAGATTCATTAAAGAAAAGAATTCGTTAAAATTTTACAATGGAGTACAAGGGGACTATAACAAATGTGTAAAGGCTTATTTCAATTAAAATGAAGTAGACAGAAAAATAAACTTTCCTAAAATAGGTTCTCTAGCCACTAGTGAACGGCATAGGGAAGAGACAGTCACGTGAGAGTAACACATCAGCTTTTTTTTAAAAATATTTTATTATTTTATTTTATGAATTCAGCTTCTGTTGCCACTTGATCACCATTTTATTATCTTGGATGCCAAGTTTTAATATCTTCTGATATAAATAAAAGAGCTGAAAAGGAATCTCTATTCAACGCATTCTTGTTAAATGAAGTAGATATAAAACATTCATGATTTGCAACTTTGAACTAATATAGTATACAATTTGATTCTTACATAGAATAGTTGAAAAACTTGTGTGCATGCATGTATATGTGTGTGCTTTGTATTCAAATTCAGTATCTTACAAAGAAAAGAAGATTTTTAAGTAAAAACTATACTTTACACCAAAGTAATTTAGTTACTTTTCACTTTCTCAAAACTGGATCTTAAAATTTTTTGTTAAAATATCAACTCAAATATATTCTCCCCACATCGTCTTTCTTTTGTCCTTTCGTTGTCATCCAAAGAGAACAAGATTTCAAAGCCATTATATAGCAGCCCACTTTTAAAATAATGGACTAGTGCTTTAATTTACTATATTCTTTGTATGCTTAAAATGAAATACGTAATGAAGGTTTATGTTGAGGTAGAAGAGTGAGTAGTGAAATTTATAAGAATGCAGCACATCAGATTTTAGCTGTGGAGGACTTCTGTGAACAAAGAAATTGCTTTTGTGTGCAAAAATTCTTAGCACATAGAAGCATGTGTGAATATAAGATCTTTTATGCACATCATTTAAAGGGAATGTTTTAGGTGCATCTCTATTTGAACTTAAACCAAAAAGGTGACTTGATTAATAACATTACACAACACTTACAATTTACCGGAACATGTTTCGGAGGCTAACTTTCCTCCATTATCAACCGGACTTTGACCAATTTGAATTGACTATTTGAATTGTCTCACTCAGAGATATGAAATGTTTAATTTCAGAGAACCTGTGCCATGTCCACCCTCGCAGGAGGATACTGCTGTACAAAGTGGTGTATCTCCAAAGCTACCACCAGTTTCTACATCTACTTCCACTCCATCAGGTGGAATAAATGTTGATGTGTGTACTACAGATTCAGCTCTTGATCTTCGACATGCTTCAAGGGATTCTCCAGTTCCAGCACCCACAAGTAAGCTTTTGTCTTTGCTTTTATAAGCTTACATTATAGCGGCAGCTAATCCTAGACTTACTTGCTACAGCTAAAGGCCCGATGTAAACCTAATTGTCATTGTGAATTCTTCCTCTTTCAAATTTGAAAAGACTCAGTTGCCATGGCAACATGCCAGCGTGACATTAAATTTTGCAACTGTCTCACAGTTTCCTTGGTAAAGCACAAGGATACCTCATTTTTAGATGAAATACCCCAATGGCAAGTTACAATGTCCTACACATAGCTTATGTGAATGAACGATTGACATAGATTTGAGAGGTAGAACTGGAACTTAAAAATGCAATGCCACAACTGGGATTTGAACCACAGACCTTCCGCTTACAGGGCGGCTGCTCTACCACTGAGCTATTGTGACAAACTGCCAGAATGTCATTAAATTCTCAAGCCAGTTCGTATTTCTCCTGGTAAACCACAAAGGCAGTCTCACATCAGAGACAAATTACCCCAATGGTGACTTACTATTGTAAGTACTTTATATCCCAGGATTAAATAACCTTCAGATGGTAATTATTATTTATTTATGCCAACAAACTTACTGTTGGTGTTTTTAAACACACAAGCCGTGTGTGAGCAAAGTTTGAGAGGTAGAACTGGAACTTAAAAATTCAATGCGACAAAACTGGGATTTGAACCACAGTAAGTTTGTTGGCATAAATAAATAATAATTGACATAGATTTATATATTCATAAAAACTCACCATGCAAGGCATACTTTGAGTCTTGAAAGCAACATTAAAATTTGCCCAATGGGTTGTTGGCCCAGAGGGATATACTTGTGGGGTTCCCATGAATGTAGCATTTCTTCTATATTAGATGTTATGGTTATACCACCAATACTCTTTGCAGATGATTTGGCCCTCATAGTACCTACAGAGACTGATCTTCAATACTCTTTTCATAATTTATATTAAGTGGGTGAATTGTATGATATGGAAATTAATATTTATAAATCAAAAGTAATGGCATTTTGTGGAAAATATCCAGTCCCTGCTAAAATCTGCATATTGAACTGCTTGAAAGAGGAAATGAATTTTCATATGAAGGATATAAAGGATGCTTTGTGGATGAAGTAGATATACCAGATAAAATTCTTAAGTGCACTAGAACCATGGGGATAATAAATAACATAATGAAACACTCAAAAGTACAGCAGTACATAAAACTACGGCTCTACAAAACTTTAGCAAGACCAGTCTTGTGGTAGAGTAGTGAGGCATGGACATTGAGACAAAAAGATGAAAACAGGATATCATCAGACGAAATGAGATTCATGTGATCAACAGCTGGCTACACATGATGGGACCATAAATGCAATGAAGATGTGCTAAAGGGGTTACAAGTTGTTCCTGTAGTTCAATATATCCAACAGTATAAGAACAGCTGGAAGAAGCATGTGTACCGAATGCACTCTAGAAGGAACCCTAAAGCTGTGCTTAATTACCACTCTAGAGGAAAATGTCTGGATCGCCCTAGGAAACGATGATTGGAAAATCCAGCTTTGAGTCCACAACAGGCCCTTGGCCTAAAACCTGAATGAAAGAGGAAGAAAAGGAAGAAATACTCCCCATTCTTGCAAATGGAAATAATAGAAATCCAAAATCACTCAGGAATTTTGAAAATTTGTTTCTTCAGACCGGTTTCGTAAAATTCAGAAACTTGCTCTAAGGTTCATGTAGAGCTATGTCTCCACACGTTGTGAGCAATTTGTTATCAAATGCCGAGCTTTGGCAATGAAGCCATTAATGTTCTTGCTCTCCAATATTTCTCCGTAGTGGATCCAGCACATAGAACTTCACAGGTTTGTAGATGATCTTTAGTCATTTCTTCTTCTTGTTAGCACAGGTATAGCAGTCCTTTAAGTGGACACCAATTTTTTGCTTGTAATAGAGATTACATCGTCCACTCACACAAACCCCGAGTATGTCTGGAGGGCTATACCTGTCATTGAGTAATGGGTCCATCGGACCTGGCTGGGAGAGGTAGAACATTTCTATGCATTGACAGGCCAGTGTAAGAGATGAAATAGCATTTCCTCTATTTCTGATGTTATAGTTATACCGCTATTTTGAACAAACTTTTTATAGCATGAATGTCATTAGCATTAAATTATTGTAACCCCAGGCTCGGATACAACAATGGATGGATGGAGGCTGGGCTGCTTCAAAACACATGCTGGGCCGGTGAGAAAAAAAAGGCATTCAAGGTCAGGCTGCCTTGCACAATTCAGATCTTTTATTTGTATCATTAAATATATCAAACAGACTTGACTTGACTTGATTTATATAAAGACGAGTCAGGTTTAAAAGCCCTCAACATGCAAACTTTATGGATTTATTGTATTGCCTTCTGTCTTTATGGTTATTTAGTCAAATAGCCCTAATGAGAGAGAGAATAAGTTGTTGACTAAATCTTTTGTAGGTGAATCTTCATCTGGGTTAGCTATACCCAGTAATTCATATCTAAGGCTTCACAACTGATATAATATGAGAGGCAGTCTACACAATCTACATATTGGTATTTCTTTAAAGATTTCCATTGTGTGTAGATGTTTTCTGAACTTACAATGCCCTGTTATTAACCCTTTTATCAGGTTTATTTCGGATCTATTGAGCCTAAGTACATCTTCATTAAGCGAGGAGGATATTGTTCTCATCATTCTCTTGCTGTGTTGCATCCTTCTGTTTGTTCCCATATCTTCTGATAGCAATAACTAGTGCTCGGATGTACTTGTCCTTAAAAATACTGAAATATACTCTTAAAAACGTGAAAATATGCCAAGAAATATGCACTATTTAATTAAAGCAATGTCCCTTTGCAGTAGACAAGACGAGTTAGTATAAATAATAAATAAAGTTACCTTATTCTTTAGAGGTTGAAGCAGAAGTAGTCCCGCTGCTAGTATTAACTGCTAAATTGTAGTTCACAACCAACACTTTGCACAAATTTTGAACTTTAAAACATTGTCTGTTGTCTCGCAAAACACTTTTGTAACGTGAAAAACTTCTCTCCACGTCACAAGATGTTATCGAGGCATATTTAAATGATGTTAACTGCCTCACAGAGAGAGTCAAGTCTCTTGGTGTGACAGATGGTTTTCTTTCGAGGATGTCTCGAATATCGCACATCTGTTTATAACCAGAATTTTTTGAAATTACATAATTCACTTTCTCTTTCACTTTTTGTCCTATGCTACCAGGAACCAAACTTAGATCACATATTGTTTTTTACAAAGACAGTAATTGATTCATGCAAAGGAGATCCTACAGCTTCCAATGCCGTTATGGCTGTTGGTAAGAGAGAAAAATGGGCAGATATGAAATGGCAAATGGCAAAATAGGAGTTAGAAAGTATATGTTTACTATGACATAAAGGGTAATAGAGTGTGTTCTCACAAGTATGCTTTAGCAGACAAACTAAGATGTAAGAACAGGTTTTCAAAGCATCTTCCTTTTGCAGCAATGAGTATAGAGGTATGTGTATGCAAGGACTCTTAGGGGACCATTCTACACCACGTTCATTGTAGTCAAGGAGTCCAGGGCAACAATCTGATCTTTGAACATTGCCTGAAGGAAAGCAAAGGCTTTTGCAGTATGGTGTGGATGTGCTCTGTGCTGTAGGAACCAGTAGTGAAAATGGACCCAATAATGCACTGTCCATTGACTTTTTGTGGATGTAATGGAGCAGCAACATGAATATGTGAATTCACACTATCTCAGTGATGCCAGTGCTGTTAGTTAATGCTCTTACACCTACAAGGGCCGTCTCAAAAGTAACTTGCACTATTTTTTTTAAATCTGCGCGGTAGGCGGAAAAAGTCTGAAAGTCCCAGGGTATATAGGTATGGGTGTAGTAGCAGCACTGTAAAATTCCTAGGTCCCTAAGTTTATTGCTTGGACATTAAAACGGCAGTAACAATGGAGACTCCACTCGTTCCTACCGCCGATTGCGAAGTTCGCGCTGTAATCCGTTTTCTGACAGGAAAAAATAAATGTGCAACTGAAATTCATTGCGAGTTGTGCAGTGTTTATGGAAAAGACGTTTTGTCAAGACAAATGGTTTCTCGTTGGCCCCAATCATTCATTGAAGGGAGAACAACATTACACAATGAGCAATGAAGCGGCCAACCCTCACTTCCCTCGCTCCGGATATTGTTGACGAGGTTCGAGCAGTCTTGAACACCGATCAGCGCCTTACACTTGATGCAGGTTTGTTTCAACTTCCTCCGTGTATTGAAATAAGCCGTGCATCACTTCACAGGATTATTTCTAAGGATCTGTGTCTATGGAAAGTGTGTGCAAGTTGTGGAAACGAATGGATGAGGCAACTCCAAAAAAAGGCAAAAGTTGTTGCATCGGCTGTCAAGGTCATCACAACAATATTCTGGGATTCGAAGGGAGTACTGTTAATCGATTACCTGCTCCATGGGACCACGATGACAGCTGCTCGCTATTGTGAGGTGCTGAGAAAACTCAAAAGAGCCATACAAAACAAAAGGAAGGGAAAGTTGAGCAAAAAAGTTTTTCTGGTCCACAATAACACTCTCCCACACGCTGCCCGTGAAACTCAAGCCATTTTGAACAGTTTCGATGGGATGTTTTCAGTCATCCATCTAGTGCACCTGACCTTGCACCGAGTGATTACCATCTTTTTCCGGAGCTGCAGCAACATCTTGGGGGAAGGCACTTCGTAAATGACGAGGAACTGAAACAAGAAGTGGAAAGATGGCTATCCAGTTTGACGGGAGAGTGGTTTGACATTGGGTTAAAAAAACTTACCATGGTATCAAAAATGTATTTAGGTTCAAGGAAATTATGTGGAAAGATAGGTATTGAATGTAGCCTTCAAAATATACCCTTTTTAAAATATTTAAACGTTTTGTTATTTTTTAAAAAAATAGTGCAATTTACTTTTGAGACGCCCCTCGTATTTTGCACCACTCTGCATGTCCTCATGTAGTAGTAATAATATGACTCAATAGTAATGATGATGATGATGATGATGACAACAAGAACAACACCAACAACAATAATAATAATGACTCAAATGTTTGTTTTAATAGCAATTTTTGCATGTACATTAACCAGATGTGATTCTTGTCTGTTTACAGGTAGTTACCATGGCCCAGGAAACCCTGGGACAGACATTTTAGATCTCAGTATGCCTGATAAGAATTCTGCAACTGAAGTATGTTATGTCTGTGGAGATGAATATAAACGCGGATCACTCAGCCACATCGCAGCCAAACCAATTCCATCGCCACATCTTCGGTCATCACCGCCTCCATTTTTTCCCTCTCTTATGCTTCATCCTCGTCCAAGTCGTTCACGCCCAATGGATTCTGCTGGAAGGGTTAGTATGAAAAATAATTATAAAAAGTACTTATAATTGTGGCAGTTTTTTAATATTGGACGGGGCAGCGATGAGCTTTTTATAGATCTTGTCTACCGACAGCTGAATGATGGAGAGGACTCTCTCTGGAACTAGTCCTGTGATTAACATAATTATAAGTAATGTGTTAGAAATATGGACATATTTTTCAATTTACCTTATCTATATTGCACATTGTTTACATATCACATTTGATTACAATAATTACATGGGCTTCTACTTAGCTACAACTAATAAATAAGTTATTGCAGACTGTTTACATGTCACACTTGTTTTTTGTGTCAAATTTTGTATGTTGTATAGAGGATGTTTTATTAGCTATTTATACAATCTCTCTTTAAAAATTGATCATTTATGGTAGTCATTTTTTATGGAAGTGAATTAAAAAGTCTTATGTCTACTACTTCGTAATACTTTGAGGTCTTCTGCAATCTGTGATATGGCATATGGACTTTACTTCTATTACGTGTTTCATGCTTATGTAAATCACCCCTTACATTGTAAATGTCCAAATTCTCTTTTATTTGCACCAACACACCATAAATATATAACTAAAGAGCAGTTGGAATTTCTAATTCTACAAATAAAGGTTTACAGTGTTTGAGTTTATTTGAAGTTGTCATAATTCTTGTCTTTTTTGAATCCTTAATACTTCTGTTATTCTTGAACTATTGCTCTGTGATACTATACCATGTCCATGACCACTGCACTGTTTGGTTCAAGTTTTGGCAAAATGTTTTCAAGCATTTCTTGAAAAGCGATTTCTTCATGGTAGTCTTCAGTCTTTTTGGATTTGAAAAGTAGCTTGCCACTTTCCACAGATCCATCATCTCTCTCTATATGCAATAATATAAGTCTTTTGCCTTTACCTGAGGTACTTCTCCGGGCCAGTACTCAATCCTGACAGAAATGCTTTCTCCCTTTTTTGTACAGTTGGATGTTGTATAGCCCTCATTAAAACAGGTTTCCTCCAAGCAATACAACTTGGACCCTTCTTCTCTAAACCTGTACACTACCTTCAAATAGTCCCTTCTCCACAAAACAATATTCTCCCTATTGATTATAGCACTTCTTCAGTCTCATTTGACATTCGAACCCAGTTTCACATGAAATTTTATGAAATGTGGTTCTTCTGAAGTTAGACTAGTCTGGATCAGCATTAACCTGCTGTAGCATTTGTCAACTGCTCATTTTTAAAGAAGAAATCGTGCACTGTTACACGAATTGCATTTTACAAAATTGTCATGTTGTTGCATGATGTATTCCACACACTTTCCTTTCTTTCCGAGGTATAAGCACTTTTCCTATTCAGCTTCTTCTTTATGAGCAGTGGTTATACGGCTACTTGAATCACCAGTGAACTCCAAGGATAATTTTACCATTTCTTTCACAGAAAGTATTGGACATTTCTCACATACCTTATAAAACACGTTCAACACTAAATATTATTTTTTCACAAGTCATGGTTTTCCTGCTTTATGGTTTACATAAGTTCACTAAGATGCAAGAGAAAATTACCTGAGCTGTCTGCCATGATCCTAAGTAGAAACTGCTGACTTTTGACAGTAAGCAATATTCTGTGAATACCCAGATTTGAGGAGACTCAGTGAATTGCATGTTGGGACTTTTATTCTGTTTATCAGTGTACATTAGCATTAACCTCTTAGGTATTTGTATAGAATATTATACCCTATAAGGATAAATTTATTCTAAAATTCAGATTATTAGCATAGGGCTACTTCCCTGTGTGCGTTGCTACCACGTTGTACCATGGTGCACTGGTCACATGGGTTTGTTTTGGTGCTGATCAACTTAAGAACGTATCAAGAACTACAGTCCAGCAACTATTTAGGCTCATGTGCAAGGTAATAATGTGAAATGTCGACTCCTTTCATTCCTAATGTAAAATAAAATTAAGTGCAATAGCTTTCAGTATTGCAAAATTTAAAAATTTAATTACATTGAAGATTTATCTCAAAGTATTAGACATACTTCAGTACCACTGAGTATATAGAGTATAGAGGTACCAAGGTCCCATCCCTAACTAGAATATAAGTTTTAATGCTATTGTACTGAATAATTGGAAGTGTTTTGTGAAACTGAATAAGTTAATGATGGAAGTGAACTGCTTTTCAGTTATGTTAAACATTTCTTGCAGGTTCAAGCATGCAGTGCATGCCAGCGCCATCTCTTACAACAGTGGCATGCATACTCAGCTCAGGGCATTCCTCATGGAGAACGGAACTATGCATTGAGGAAAAGACCTGCACCATCTATAGATACCACAACATTTATTTGCTACACCTGTGCCCTAGAATATCCCTCTTCATCTATTCGTCTTCTCTACTGTTGGCCAAATCCAGAAAAGGAGGCATATTTTCCATTTATATGTTCATTAAAAGCGCCTCCAGGAGCGAGTCCAATTTCACCTCAAGGAATGGTCCAGGTATGTCCTCTGAAATTAATGAGTTGTTGGAGTAAATGAATCTTCCCATGCAGAAAGTAGTCAACTGGCAATCCAAGTTTGAGAAAAAAAAATTATGCATTATTTATTTATGTCAACAAACTTAATGTTGGTGTTTTTAAACACACAAACCGTGTGTGGGCAATGTTTGAAAGATAGAAATGGAACTTAAAAATTCAATGCCACAGCTGGGATTTGAACCACAGACCCTCCGCTTACTAGGCAGTTGCTCTAACCATTAAGCTACTGTGACATCCTGCCCAAATGACATTGAATTCTCAAACCAGTTCGTATTTTTTCCAGCAAACCACAAAGGCAGTCTCACATCAGAGACAATTGCCCCAATGGTGACTTACTATTGCAAGTACTTTATGTCCTGGGATTAAATAACCTTCAGATGGCAATTATTATTTATTTATGCCAGTAAGTTTGTTGGCATTAGTTTGTCAATGCTAGGGCGTAATGTACAGCACATTAGTAACCGAAGACTGCATGTTAGATTGTGATCTGATAATATGCGTCGGGATTTTGACTTAGAAAGGTTCATAACAGAAAAGAATTGTTCACACACATACTTAGAGCCAAACATACATAATACCTGTTTAACAAGGGCATACAACCTCAGAAATCTGGGTTTGAGGAACATTCTTATAACAATCAGCCTAGTCTTCCTTGTGCTTATATTTGTCCTTCAGCAAATCGTCGCACTGTAAATTTATCAATTCAATTTGCTACCTGCTAGAAACTATGTTAACATCCGATGAATATGGGGTCGCAAAGACCTGAAACGTAGTTGACAATGTTTCTACATCTTGAAGCCTGGTCTCAAATTAGAGTCAAACACGGGGAACTAAAAACAAACACAAAACCACTACACACCACACTACACAACGTCAACAAAAACACAAAATAAAAACAAAATTCGCACTAACGCCGCTAAGATCCCTCAAACAACAAATAAACACCCTCAGACTAGGCTGAATAGGGTTCTCCCTAAACAGCCCGGGCAAGTTGTAAAGATGCCCAAATAACATTTTTCATATTCATTCAGTTTCCTGCAAGTAGCGCCGCTGATCTAGGCAGCATAGCCATACACCACTCTCGCCTGACGTCACATGAACGTACAAGCTGGCTCTTCATTTAAATACGTCACACGGCCCGCAGTTGTCTTCCCCTGTACTACAGTCACTCTTAACACTGTTAAACTAAAGCTAACCAATGACCAGAAAGATAGAGATAATTAGGTGACTATAGGATTAGTCATTTGTCCAGTAGAGGGTAAACAGGAAATCTGGTGTATAAATACACCAGTTGTCTGCTTTAGGATTAAACTATTCAACAATATATTGAAAAAGGAATGGTCTGGGAATGCGAATGGGTTTCAATAAAATATACAAACAGAAAAAACTTCCTTATTTTCCTTTCTTAGAAGTTTGAAAACAGTGTTGTTATAATCAATTTAATTTAAAAGGTGAGTCAATTTATAGCACTAAACAACACTTATATTTATAATTTTTCGGAACGCGTTTCGGAGGTTAACTTTCCTCCATTATCAACCGGACAATAACTGGGTTTCCATGGTATTTCATGGTGCGGATGGCGATGCTTCTTCTGATGTTTCTTCTGGTAACGGTTCAAGGAACTTGCTGAAAATATCTTTCTGAGGAATGTCGAAATTAAATACTCTGTTTCTATTTTTTAAAATAAAGATTTGTTCCCATGTGGACAGTTCTTATTTTCCGGTTATGTGTTTGAGAAGTTTCGGTTCTGGCTTTATGTCATGATTTTTTGTCCAAAAGTGAAAGGCAACTGCTGATTTTTCTAAATGTTTACTCTTGATTTTCCTAACGTGTTCCTTGGATCTAATTTCTAAATTTCTTTTGGTTTTTCCTATGTATACTTCATTACAATCACTGCATTCAATTTGGTATATGCTGGATTTTTTGGTAGGTGGATTAGCATCTTTGATTGAATTTAGCAGGTTTTTTTATGGAGTAATGGTTTACTGATGCTAGCTGAATGTTGTATTCCTTGAACTTTTTTTAAATTTATCAAAGGCCCATGGATTAGGCGTGAGTTTTTTGAATGTTATTTTTGTTTCTGCTGCTGTGAGTGTTGCAGTTTCTTTTAGTAATTTTTTTTCTTTTCTGCTCATTTTACTTTTTTATCTATTAATTCTTTGCGGAAGCCGTTTTTTGTGCTATTTCAATTATTTTGTAATTTTCTGTTTTGTATTCTTCTGCTGGAAGAGGGGTGTTCACCAATCTATATGTTAAACTATTGAAGATTGCATATTGTTTGTGGCTTCTTGGATTGTTGTTGTTGTTAGCTAATGCTGGATTTCTGACAATGAAGTCATTAATCCTCTTGCTCTCCAATATTTTTCACAATGATATTGAAGAGAGCAATAGCAGTAATAGTAACCATTTTTTAGAGAGCACCATATTTTTATGTTTTGGCGGTCACATCGCTCTCTCACAACCCCCAGAATATCTGGAGGGCCACACCTGTCGTTGGTTTACGGGTCTCACCGATCTGACCGGGAGAATTATAAAAATAAATTCACCGACCATATCCTCTGATTACCAATCAGAGGACGTATTACATGCCATGACAGGTCAGCATGTTGGGGTTAAGATTTTATAGAGAAATTAGAGAAATGGAGAGGTTGGAAAAATAAAGACTCCCTAGCCCTCGGGAACCCTAATAGCATCGGGGTCAGAAGAGAACAAGAGATGACCAAGGTAAGGTCAGATAGAAAAGTTACAGTGAGGAGCAAAACACCAGTAAGTGGAAGTAATGTTCTGCTCAGCTTGGGTACCTTGTGGTCGCTATTCCTAGACAGACCCCTGAGGCCAAATATATATATAACTATATTAACTTTTGATAGGCTTGTTCACTGTGGAGATTATGCTCTTGTAGTTACCCCGTAGTCCCAGACCTCCCCATACATACATATTTATTATTGCACATATGGAATATAATTACATTTGATAGTTGAATTTACCATTTAAATCTCACCTGGTCTTTACTTCCATGTTAGTTCTTAATGTTTACTTATAGTTTAATTCATGCAGCTCTTAACCCATGTGCAATAACTGTTAATAACTTATTAATTTTATTTTTGCATTATTCTCTATTCACTATGGTCAAAAAGTAGTATGCTTCTTGGATTGTAACTATTAGCTTTTATGTAGTTGTCTGTCTGCGTTGGTTTTCTGTGACTGAAGTTTATTCTATTCTTGTTTTTTATTAATTTTAGATCTAAAAATGGTAATTGATCATCTTTATCCACTTCCACTGTGAAATTTATGCTTTTGTTCGGTATGTTTAGAAGTTTTAATGCATCACTGTTTTCAAACTTCTAAGAAAGGAAGATGGTTGATAATGGAGGAAAGTTAACCTCCAAAATGCCTTCTGGAAAATTATAAATGTAGGTGTTGTTTAGTGTTATTAATTGACTCACCTTTTAAATTAAATAGAACAAACTTCACTTAATATGGATCATGGCACACTTGATTTATTTTATATGGTTATATCAAACTGAAAAATGATAGCTTAACAATGAAATCACCATTAAATAAACTTCATATTAGGAAAGCCAGAAGTAAAGTGCAAGACATTTGTGTATATAAGCTTAAAAATACTTCTGCAATAAACCTGAGCATGCAATAGAGTTAGGATTTGTTTAGAATTTCATAGCACTGTAAAAAAATACCACAGTTTGCTATATTTTGTACTTACTGCGTACAGGACATTTTATTGTTAACACCATACAAATAATTAGCTTGGATAAAATGGAATGGTGCATGGTAAAAGGCAGGGGAGAACAGAGCTATCCTTCTGTGTGCCCTTTGACCTTTGCATGTCAGTCAGAAACTTTAAAATACGGGAAATGTCAAAATAACAGCATTACAGTAAAAAAAGAATCTGGTTTGTTGTATTCCCATGACTTTCTCCACTCTTGTATAAAGGGAAGGAGGGAGAGAGAGACAGAGACAGAGAGAAACAGACAGAGAGAGAGTGAGAGACAAATTGTGTGCTTTAAAGACCTACATATTTTGTATAGTAAGATTTTGTCTATCTCTTATGGTTTACAAGTTAGTGTAAAAATCTTTCAGGATGAGGAGCTCATTAGAGAGTATTCCCAGCACATTCAAGATACATTTAATTTATCATGAAAATATCTTAAACATATGGCATTTAAATAAAAACTTGTTAGAGCCATTTTTTGAGAAAATAATACACACCCAAACACGTGCACACACATACCTTTATCTAAGAAGGCTTTTTTCAGCTTCAGGAGACATCAAAACATGTATTTCCAGTAAAATCGTGGTATCAAATTTTTAGATAGAGTGCAATATCTTCTCTTATCTACTATATACATAGTAGAGAAAATAAAAAGCATTGGCATTTACATCTTGCATGAACAGAAATAAAGTCGATAATATGAATGGCAAATGGTATGTCTCTTAATACACTGCATGTTTCTTCAAAATATGCATATTGTTCTCTGGTTTTGTTTTATTTCTTTTTAACTATTATCTTAGTCAGACCCATTGTAAACTTCAATTTGATTTTGTGCTAGTGTTTCTGATTTTCACAAAGTATTTAGCTTCTCTGGTTTCTGTTTGAGTAGTTTTGTTGAAACAATGGTCCAGATAGTATGAGCAAGAGTATTAAAGATGTCAGGTAGACGGTGCATCCAACAAACCCTATGTTTGCATACTGCTTCCATCAGTACATGAACAAACTGCTGATGTCACCAGAATCAATATTTAGCAAATAGCAAGTACTGATTTTGAATAGCAATCAATGCCACATAAGCACATGTACATTGGGCAGACCCTAGTCTTCCAATGGATACCAGCAACAACACACTCACTGAATGTTGTTGTTAGCTAATGCTGGATTTCTGACAATGAAGCCATTAATCCTCTTGCTCTCCAATATTTTTCACTGATGGATGGGGCACTAGAAGTGGCCGGGCATATTTGAAGGTGGTCTCGATCCATTTCCTCTTGCAGATCACATAGAGGACAGAGTGGTGAAGAATATATCCCAGTTCTGTTTAAATGTTTTGCCAGACAATCATGTCCTGTAATCAACCTTAAGGTTGCAACTGCCGTTTTTCGAGGATACTCAGGAATTACTGTTTGAATGTTTGGTAGTTCCCATCTTTTATTTTTTGATTTTTCATAGTAATATTTTGCAATAATTTTTTTGAATTCAGAGTTGACTAATCTTTTAGCTGCATAAAATGGTAGATTAACTATAGATTTTTGTACACCGCTGGTACCCTTTTTTGCAAGAAAATCAGCTTTCTCATTACCACTCAGTCCACAGTGAGCTGGTATCCATTGGAAGACTAGATGTTTTTTTTTGAAGTGCTGTTAGATGGGTAAGGATTTTCCAACATTCTATAATTGTTTGGTTTTTTGGTGACAACTTGGAAGTAATTGGTATAAATGCTGCCCTGGAATCTGAGAGAATAACTGCTTGCTGAAAATGTGAAATTCTGTACAAAAGATTTCACTGAATGTGAACTGATCAAGGATAAACAAAGACTGATGTGTGTTTCAACACAGTTTGTGCCGTCATCATAACAAGCATTTAGCAGCAGACTTGGACAGACAGTATGATAGGCTCATGAGTTTACATTATGGGAGCTGTTAGTTGTGGAACCTGTAAGCACGAAAGGACAGACAAAATGCTTTTACCTCTTGTGATATGCCATTTTGAATGCTTTTAACCTTCATAACTAGCAGCTGCCATGACTAGCTAGCATTAGCTAGCAAATCACACAGTCTGACCAAATCTACAATTAAATGTAGGTCAGAACGATACTTCCATTTACTATGTACTTACTAATCCTAATGAACTCCAGATTATTAGAAGTTTGTTGAAATCCTTTAATTCAAAGGCAAATGTGATCAGTAGTACTTGAATCTGCAAGCTAAGACAAGCTGAAACTCAGCATTGAATGTACTACTAATCAATAAGTGCCTGAAATTTTAAAAGCAGATGTTAAAACTTAAGCAGAATTACTACAACCATTAATGGAGAAGATTTGGAATGAAAAAATCCCAAGGGAGTGGAAAACAGGACTTATTGTAAAATTCCCTAAGAAAGGTGATTTGACAATATGCAGAAACTGGAGAGGTATTACCTTACTATCACTCCCTGATAATCAGTCTGTCAGTCTGTGGACACCATAACTCAAAAACGAAAAGTCGGTTAAAAACCAAAGTTGGTATTTCAGTTTAATGTCTTTCAAGGATGCGACACAAAGATTTTGAAGAAAATAGCCCCACCCTAAACTAACCTTTACATGGAAAATTTTTCAAAAATTTGGATTTTCTTGAAAATGGCTCTAACAATTTTGATTAAAATGTCATATGTTTGAGATATTTTTATGAAATGAAATGTATATTTTGAATTTTCTGGCTATAGCTCCTGTAGTCGTATTTACTCTGGACGACTTTTGCATAACTGGTAAACCGTTAGAGATAGACCAAATCATACTATACAAAAAATGTAGATCTTGCTAAAATACACAATTTATGTCACAATAAATTTTCTTGTAGGGTGAACCATTTCGGAGATATTCCTTGTTATGTGTGTGAGTTTCGGAAAACTTATAACTTTCGTGAAATGGATCATCGTTGTTCATTTTTTTATATGTTAAGTGTGCAGAGACAACGGAATCTCAAAGCTTTAAAACATTTGACTATCGCACAAAGCCTACTGTATTCTAACATTCCCCTTGCACCTAAAAGGAAATAAGATAAGTTGTACAAATGTTTATCTTAACACGAAGATATAGGAATAAGAGTTTGTAAGAACGGTTAGTACAAGAGTAGAGAAAGTCATGTGAGTGCAACACATCAGATTTTTAATGTTAATCTTGTACTGCTGTGTTTCTACATTAGAAGTGTTGATGCTAAGTGACTTTCTTAGAAATCTTCTACTGCTATGACGATTCCATGAAATAGCAATAAAGAGGCTAGCGAGTTCACTGTAGATCTTTTTACTTTCTCGACTACTAAGTAGAGAAAGTATTGTATTCCACCCAAAAATTTGATATCAAGATTTTAACGGAAATATATGTTTTGAGGCCCCCTGAAACCAAAAAACACATTTTTAGAAAAAGGTCTCTGTAAGTGTCTTTCAGTCTGTGGACAGCATAACTCAAAAACAAAAAGTCAGTTAAAAGCCAAAGTTGGTATTTAAGTTCAATGTCTTTCAAGGGTGCAACACGAAGATTTTGAAGAAAATTCATCCACCCTAAACTACCCTTTACATGGAAAATGTTTCGAAAATTTTGATTTTCTTGAAAATGGCTCTTAATGATTTTGATTAAAATGTCATGTTTGAGATATTTTTATGGCAAATGTATAATTTGAATTTTTTGGCTATAGCCTATGTAGCCCTATTCACTCTGGATGACTTTTGAATAACTCGTAAACCATAAGAGATAGACAAAATCTTACTATACAAAAATGTAGATCTCGTTAAAACACACAGTATATGTCCAAATAAATTTGCTTGTAGAGTGAACCATTTTGGAGATATTCCTTGTTATTTGTATAAGTTTTGGAGAACTTATGCTTCTGCCAAATAGAACATCACTACTCATTTTTTTCATGTTAGGTGTGCAAAGAGAACGGAATTTGAAAGCTTTAAAAGGTTTGACTCGGTCAAAGCCTACTGTGTACCCATATTCCTGTTGCACGTACAAGAAAACAAGCAATAAGATAATATCTGCGAATGTTTATCTCAACTAACACAAAGGAGATAGAAGAATAAGAGTTTGTAAGAATGGTTAGTACAAGAGTAGAGAAAGTCATGTGAGTGCAACACATGAGATTTTTGTTTTTTTCATTTTGTGTTTTTATTTTATTTCTATGTACCTAATTTTTTTCATTTGATAATACATAGATACCTTTCTGCGACTTCTTTGGCCACATTTTCATTCTATTCACCAATTTACCATACATTTCCCCCTCAATTTTTGACAAGAATCCGTGTTATCTGAGTTTTTGATTATCTGAGGAACAGTTGGTTCCCCATACCTTCAGATAATTGAAACTCTACAGTAGATATATTCCTCTTTGCAGATGATTGGCCCACATTTACAATGCCGGTTTGTAATTGCACACTGTTGTTTTATAGTTGTCATGGGAGCATGTTTATGTGTTTTGTAATCAGTATTTCTTGCGGTTATCATGGAAAGCTTTATAATGGAATAATGAACATTGATTGTGAAAACATATTGCAAATCCAGTGAATATTACGCAGAAACTGTGTGGAAGCTTCATATGGTTCTTGATCGTCATAATGCACCTAATGGGTCAATTATTCATAGGTTAATGATAAAATTTGAGACAACAGGTTTGATTGCAGGCATCAAAACTCTAGTGCAGTCTTGTTCCAGCTGGTTTGATGAAAACATTGCAATTGTGTGTGACAGTGTTGCTGTGAGTCCACAAAAATCAATTTGTCATTGTTCACAACAGTTGAGCATTGTGGAAAGCTCCCTCCAGTGAGTTCTCACAAAGGATCATCATATGCATGCCTACAAAATTCAGTTTATTCAGCATCTAAAACCAACTGACCATTTACAATGGAGGCAGTTAGTTGAATAGTTTTTGGGAAACCACATGCAGACAACTTTGCAAAGAAAATAATCTATGAAGCACATTTTCTTTAAACGGCTATGTTGATAAACAGAATTGCCGCATCTGAGACACAGAAAATTCTTGTGTAACCCATTCAGAGATGTATCTGGAAACTGTAACTGTGTGGTTTGGATTTTGAGCTGGTGGGTTCATCAGGCCTTGCTTTTTTTTGAAGATGAAAATTGAAATGTCATGATGGTGAATGCACAACGCTACTGAAATATGGTTGAAACATTTTTGTGGCCTTACCTTAATGATGTGAATATTGAGCAATGTGGTTCGAAGATGATGGTGCTAATAGCTACACCTCACACCATAGATAGGCGTATTGGGTTTGTTCACGCAGCAGTAATCAGAACTGGCCAGCAAAGTCATGTGATCTAACACCCTGTGACACTTGCCTTTTGGGAGCATTTAAAATTGCAAATTTATGCAAATAATCCCCAAGCTATCACAACTGAAGGAAGATGTTCAAAATGTCATTGCCCAAATCGAGGACCAGATCTATCTCAAAGTGATAACAAATCTCATTGATAAGAGTTGCAACATGCAGAGCAAGTCCAGATGCAATTTTTCATACTAATGTTTTCATGTGTAATGGTAATATGTATCCTTTGCATTGATGTTGAAATATATTACATTACATCAAAATAAAGTAAAATAAAGTTAAAAAATGACATTCTTAATGGTCCACCCTTTATAAGTAATTTCTGTAATCCAGTATATGCAGCAGTACCAGAACAGTTGGAATAAACGTATATACATTGAATGCACTCTAGCAGGATTCCCAAAGCTGTGCTTAGTTGGTAATAGTCAAGGGAAACAATCTCTGGGCCACCCTAAGAAATGATGGTGGTTGAAAATCCAGCTTTGAGTCCATAACAGGTCCTTGCCCTAAAAGTTGAAGAACGACCACCATATTTCTTATTGATCCATTTTTACATTTTGTAAATTTTGTTTTCAGTGATTGCTGTATGAATTACAAACATTCCTACAAATTCACTGCATGCCTAATGCTGGTCAATGAACTTGTATTAATTTACATCTTAAATTTCACAGTAATATAATTTTGTTATTCTTTTAGAAAAGTAGTAAAACTTATTTATTATCATGGTTACAGGTTTGTTCTATTTGCTACAAATCTATTCCTCAAAAGCATCAGGTTTTTGGTGCAGGAGGAATGGCAAATCACCATGCAGAGGATAGCATAGATAGAAAGCAGGGACATTCTCCCAGACCTGGCATAGCGAAATCCCCTGCAAGTGCAAGTGGAAGTGATATACGCTTTAAACCATATGAGCTCGGTGGTAGTACAAAAACTTCTGGAAGTGCAGGTGTTACACCAAGTTCAGCACCCATGCGAAAAGTTTCTTCAGGAAGTGAAGCACAGCAAAGTTCAACCACAGGGAATGTTGCAATGGTGCCTCCAGATCTACCAGAACAAAATGGTTCAGGAACACAAGGAAGTTCTGCAACACCCTCTAGTGGAAGTCAGCAAAATTACCGGTGTTACATCTGTGCAGGTTGGTAATGTTATCATCTTTTTCTGTTCTTCCTCTTACTCTCTCTCTCTCTTCCCCTACATGCCCTTCCATATCATTCCTTCCTCTTCTCGCTGCCCATTCCTCTTTTTCCTTCCCTTCTCCTAATTTGTATTTTCTTTTTCCCTTTCTCATTCCCTCTATCCCCTCCACTCCTCTCTCAGTAAATGTGCTGTAGACATTGATTGCCAATTTCACCAACTGTGTTAAATTTTAACATAATATTAAGGTGATCTAATATTGAAGTTGAGCTAAATTTTGTTTCATTAAGCAATGTTAGCTCTAATATTGTGTTAAACTTTGTTAATCTTTAAGTGGTAACGTCGATCTTTCAGACTAAGGTGATCTATTTTTTTGTGATATTGCCTACACTGATTATGTCACAACCGTTTGAATCGTTTGAACATTTCTCTTTGATGTCATAGGCCAGTGTCACTGTCAACTTAAGTATATTTTGTGCACTTCTGATCTCTTGTTATGAAAAAGTAATTGTTGATTTCTGGTATATTAAAGTAATAGTTCACTCTCTCAGTAAACCAACGTTAAGTACCATATCAATGTTTTTATTTCAGTTTGGATGAACATGTTGAAAGAGAACCTGAATGTAAATGTGTCATGCTGGAGTCATCTGATGGTTCAGTTAGCCTTACAATGATGACTATGGCTCATGTGGCTCCTACATTCCAGAGAATGTTGGGTCTGTCATGTTTTAGTCTTGATATTGACTCTGAGAAAATAGAGAATGCTGTGACAATGAGGAGTTTGGGTTCTGGTATAACAGAAGAAGAAAACAGTCAAGTGGTTTTTGTTAGTTAATTGTAATTTTTTGTTTAAAAACTACTGTATGTTAAAACCAGGAAGCATATAAATATGTAAGGAGTAAATTCAATAATGTTATTGGATTTACTTCTTATACAATGTACAAATAAAAAT
Source organism: Tenodera sinensis (assembly GCA_030765045.1). Classification (NCBI taxonomy): domain Eukaryota; kingdom Metazoa; phylum Arthropoda; class Insecta; order Mantodea; family Mantidae; genus Tenodera; species Tenodera sinensis. The sequence continues at coordinate 21,311,745 of CM060966.1, read as the reverse complement.
TACAGAATGTGAGAGATTGATGTTACCTAGAATTGAAAACGTTACCACTTGAGGGTTAACATTGTCATGTCTTTGTATTTGTTAGAAGTTGGAAAAATGGCTGCCCTAAACCAAGCTGCTGATGCGAGATTGCTATATTGGAGTTGTTAAATACCATTCCTAACTGAGGAGGAGCTGTGCATCAGCATTCTGCAAATGTACAAGAGGAGGAATTTTTGAAGCAATACATACTGTACAAAACAGCAGTTGTAGAGGAAACATGAGAGATGTTAGAATGCAACCAACAGATATGCCTCTTCCTCCGATGCTGCCATATTAACTACTCTCAGATTTTATATACTAACATTTTTCATTTAATGGAAGATGTAACATTTGGCATTTCCAAAGCTACTGTTTATGGGCTTATGCAGGATGTTGCTGAAACAATTGCTTTTCTTGCAGTATTTTTATTGAGGTCTGCTTGATCCTCTTCAATGATAACACACTTTATTCCACATTAGTTTCAATGCAGTGTCCACCACCATTTTTAAACTATTATAAATGCTGTTTGAACTTTGTGTTTTTGGTGCAGCATTTAGTGTCAGCATAAAATTGCTGCACCTGGAGAAACGTGTGCATTAAAAGTAAATTTCTCACAGGCTGCATCCTTTTCCTGTAATATAACTCCATATGGTCTTGATGCCGTTTTTATATGGAACTAACAGAAATGTACAGTGCTATGAGACTCGTTTTCTATCTACAAGGTCGTGGTAACAGATGGAATGCATAGATCAATGTTTCTTTATCACAATGTATTTATTTATTAACACTTCGATATTTTACACTCTCAGCACCATATTAAATACTCAAAAACCTTTACACTTTTTTTTTAATTTAGTAGAATTTATGCTGGAAGAAAGTTTGGTGAAAGTTCCATGTTCACACGCTACCAAAACACGTCTTATCATCTTGAACATATAGACGCTACTGAATCGTTTCTTGGTGTCGCTTTGACACGACACTCTGCCATTTTGTCTTCATACGCACAAATAGTTTTTATTATGGAACACAAACAATTCTAATATTTATACACTTTTAACAAACATTTATATGAACGATTTTCTATTGGGGTCTAATATTCTGTCTCACATGCCCCTTGTTTTGTTTTTCAAGTTGTCACCTATATTTACAATCTTGAAACACAATACAATACTTCTCCCTACTCCTCTGATTCAATCACTTTGTACAATATTTTTTTTCTTTTCTTTACAGTCTTCTTCGCTGTTTGTCTTTGTCTTTTGTTTTGGCATGATACAGCATGTCTTTATAAATTTCACATATTCAATTACTACACAATATATGTTCAGTTGTTATACATCACATATTCAGTTATTATACAATACATATTCAGTTATTGTACAACACATTCAGTTATTACACAACATATCCAGTTATTATACAATACATATTCAGTTATTGTACAATATATCCAGTTATCATACCACATATGTTCTGTTATTATACAATACATATTCAGTTATTATACAATACATATTCAGTTATTGTACAACACATATTCAGTTCTTATACAACACATACTCAGTTATTGTACATTTGACATTGACACAAATATAATTTAAGTGTATCATGGTTTATTATGTGGTTTTTGACTTGTATTCTTTGCTATGAGGAGAGAAAAACAGGATACAAATTTTGAGCTAATGATTATGATCATATTTATGACAATATTTTATTCAGTTCTTTGCCTTCTTTGTTTTGTAAGTTTATTATGTATAGGCAGGTTATTGAGTCGGTTCTTAAACTCTGATGTTACTAATGGTACCATTTTTCTTAATTGGGTTATTATTCATCATTATTTGGTTCAATATTTCTTCGAGCTTAGCATTGGCTATATCCATCTTAATTCATGGGCATTGCTTTTCTGATTATGGTTTTTCTTACTTCACTAATTGCCACCTCTTTGTCTCTTATTTCTATAAGAGAAAACTTCTATACTTATAATTATTCTGCAATTGTATTATTTTTCTTCTCAATTCACCCTCGACATCTTTGTGTCGAAATATTATATCTTTGTCACCATAATTGATTCCTTTTTATTTTTGTCCCTGACATCCTTATGTCAAAAACATATTATCTTCCGTCGCTATAATTCATTTATTTAATGACAATCAGTGTCCTCATCTGTCTTTGTTGACATTGCTCTTTGTGGTCGATATAGCCAATGACTATGTTGGTTTTCTTTCTTGTTGTAATTTCTAATCTGAACATAATTTTCTATAAGTAACCCATTAAAAATTGTTATTTTCCATCATCTCTACTATTCCTGCCTTACACATTTGTTGGCAAAGACTATTTGGTCCTTTCTTTGTATGGCTTTAATTTATTTTTATGGTATCTTCCTACCAACTTGCCATTTGTATTGTGTAGCTCATACGTGTGGTCACCCAGCTGTTTTGTTATGACCAGTGGTCCAGTGTACAATAGCTCCATCTTTCCAGACCTTTTCTCAGATGCCTTGGATGCTTTGTGGCTTTTTAAGAGCACCTTTTCTCCAATTTGTGGGGACCATTTCCTGACGAATCTTTTTATCTTGTTCCTCCCTTTTTCAGCCTTTTGCTGTAATCTTCTGAATGCCAAATGACATTTTTCCTTCTCTGACAATTCCCTTTGAGCAGCCATCGTAGTGTCAATGTCAATTGTCAATCTCTTGGGTTTCGTGTTGGTCATCAATTCGATTGGGGCGAACTTGGTCGTGGGGTTCACCGAATGGTTAATCACCTCCTCTATGTACCCGCATTTTTTCGTCCAGGAAGTGTGGTCTCTGTTGCAGAGTAGGTGGAAATATATGCTTATATCCCTCATGGTTCTCTCAGTCGGGTTTCCTTGGGGATAATACGCTGAGGAATAGTACAATTTTATTCCTAATGTTCTTAAGGTGTTCTGGAATAACTTACTCTTATGCATTGTTGCATTGTCCGATAGAATACATTTTATCCTCCCATATTTTGGGATGTAGTCCTTGATGATTTTATCTAGGCAAGTTCTGCTTTTAATGTTCTTAATGGGGTATATTTTAGTGAATTTTGTGAAAACATCAAACATGACAAAGATGTATCTGTTTCCATCTTTCCCCCTTGGTAGCTCTCCATGCTCGTCAATACACACCAATGCATTTTTCTCGTTCCTCACGATGGATTGTGGAACGACATCGTATCTTACATTAATTGGCTTGGCCTTCTGACATAGGTCGCATGAGGAAATTAACTTCCTGACTTTCTTGCCAAGATGTTTGATGTACAACACTTCCTCAATTGCAAGCATTGTTCTCCCAGTACCAGAGTGAAGCATCGAGTAGTGGAATGCCAAAATGACCCTGTCCTGTAAGGAATTTGGTACCATCATTTTCCACTTCCTTACGTCGCGACCATGTAATTTAAATAGGATGTTCCTAAATTTCCCTATCTTGGCTTCCAGTTTTGGTACTATGTCTGGAGCCTTGTCGAATAGCCTCTTCAATTCAGGGTCTTCTTGTTGTAGCTTCGCTATGTTTTTGAAGTCTTGTTAGATTTCGTTGCTTTCTTTACTATTTATCTGCATGATTTTAATTTCATGGTGTGGATTGTATATCGTCTCGGGTATGTGACTCTCCGACCTTAACCTTGACAATAAGTCACTAAAGATGTTCTCCTTGCCCGGGATATGTTTGACCTCTATGTCGTGTGATGTTATTTCGTGTATGTACCTTGAGATTTTGGAGTTGGTTGGCTTGCATTTTTGAATGAAGGACAGGCTTACGTGATCCGTATATATAATTATTTTATAATGATATATATATTGCCTGAACTTTTGTAACGCAAAATGGATTGCACCTATTTCTAATTCTGTTATGCAGGCATTGGCTTCTATCTTGTTTAGAAATCTAGAAGCTGTGGCAATCACATGTTTGTTGCCATCTGCATCTTCTTGTGCTAATATTGCTCCATATGAGTGCGCACTAGCATCGGTGTATATTAGAAAAGGTGAATTTGGATCCGGTCGTTCCAGGAGAATACTGTGCTTGAAAAGTTCTTTGATATTCTCAAAGGCCACCTGGTGTTCAGCATTCCATTCCCACTTAGTATCTTTTTTCAACAGTGCTCTAAGGGGTACTAATTCCTTAGCGTAGTTGATCACAAATTTTGACTGGTACTGTAAAATGCCCAGAAACCTCAACTGTTTCAAGTTACATGTGGGTAGTATATGCTCTATGGCCTTGACCCTCTCCGGATTAGGTTGTATACCATCAGGCGTAATGATGTGGCCTAGAAATTCTGCCTCTTTGACGAAAAATTCACACTTTTCCAAATTTAGGGTCATGTTGCTTTCCTGGAACTTGGACAATACATAATCTATGTGATGTATGTGTGACTCGGGATTCTTGCTGTATATTAAAAAATCGTCAAGATATTGCGTTACAAAAGCCTCGATAGTATCCCCAAAAACTTTGTCTAGAGCCCTCAGTAGTGCACTGCTACTGGTCGATAATCCAAAGGCACATTTTAAAAAATGGTATACCTTTCCTTTGTGCAAGAAACAGGTATATTTCCTGACATCTGGATGAAGAGGAATTTGCCAGAATGATGCTGTCAAGTCAAGACTTGTAAAATGTTGACCTCCCTTCAATTTCGATATCAGTTGGTCTATCCCCTCAGGCCTGTAATGATCTGGCAAGGTATGTGCATTTATCTTCCTTGCGTCGATGGTCATCCTCAATTTTCCCTCTTTCTTATGGACCCATACCACTGGATTCACATAACATGAGTCCGACGGCTCTATTATTCCGTCCGCTAACATTTTCTGGATCACTCTGTCAGCTTCCTCCCTGATGGAGTTGGGGATGGGCCTGGATTTATGTGAATAGGGGGTGATATCTTTTACTGTAAAAGTATGTACGTACTTATTACATGTACCTGGCTTTTTATTAAAAACTTTCCTGTTTTTAATCAATATTTTTCTAAGTTGGTTCCTTTCCTCTTCAGAGATGCCATGTGCCCCCCAGACCTTCTCATCGATTAGCTGTGACATCGGTTCTTCTCCATCTGTTGGTAGTGGTTCAGGTTGGTAGTTGTTCGAGGTAACATACTCGTCTTCTGTGCAGATCCAATGGCTGCAAACATTAGTTTCCTCCTCGCTCGTCCAACCTGTTTTCTCCTTATTTACCCTTAGGTCTACCAACCTATTCTTGTGGACATTGATGTTCTCCACAAAGAATTGTTCATCCGGATGGATCCCTGTCTGGTCTGGTTCCTCCTGGCATGTTTCTTTCTCCAGGAACTTCGCAGTACATTCTGAGGTTCCTTCCTTAATAATGAATTCATTTAGGTCATAATTAATCACTGACCTCCAAAGATTAAGCAAATCACTGCCAATGATTAGGGTAGCTGTTAGTCTAGGTATTACCAGGGCAATAAAATTGAACTTCCAACTTCCGATTTCTATTACCAGCCTTACCTGGTATTTAACATGTTCCTTTTTCTTGCCAATTGCTGTGCTGCAATACACTCCACACACAGGCAAGAATTCAGCATTTCTTTTAGTTATTAATTCCTGGAATAGCTGTTCGTCACATACTGACGTGCTGGCTCCTGTATCAATCATCGCTGGCAATTCGATACCCCATACCTTCAGCCTAATCATTGGTGGATTGGTTATTTCCTTTCTTTCACTTGCCTGTCTTCTCAAGGTACCTACATTATATTGGTCAATATTGCCCCTACTGCCACACAGGTACAACTTCCGGGACACAAAGTTGACTTGTACTTAGTTTTCCTGGGCGTTGGAGGTGATTGTTATTTCTGTATTCTGCGCAGCATCGGTCCTATCTGGCACATTTTCATTCTGTTCCTGTTGTCTTACGTTGTCGGTGTTCCATTGGTTTCTGCCCCTTTGGCGTGAACCCCTATTGTATGATGGCTTTGGCTGTTTAAGTATTCCCTACAGAATCGTATGTGATTCACTTGATGGGTACGGTCTCCTGGTCTTCCACGATCATATCTATGCGTTCTGTATCTCGATTCACCATTCGGTATTGTGTCGTGGTACCGCTGTCTTGTGTTCTCCATCCTCTTGCCATGATTATGTGGTTGTGGGAAATGGTGTGCCCCTCTCCCCCTTTCATGGGTGCTCCTAGTATTTCTATCTTCTCCCTCACCTGGTTGTTCGTAGCCGTGCTCTGGTTTAAGATGGGTGAGTTTGGGTGACCGTTCCTATGTCTATGCTCATTAGGCCGACCATTTTGTGTTTCGAAGGCTGTCAGCAATTCTATCATATCTGCAAAATCTACTGGCCTCGCAACAATTAACCCTGTTCTCACTGTGTCTGGGAAATGTCTTGTTATGCTGGTAATTAGTTCTGCTTCCGACAAGTTGGGGTCTAATAGCTTTCCTCTGTTGGCTACTTTCATAAAATAATCGACTAGCGATAACCTTTTGGTTGGATCATATCTACCTGTCGCTAGCTCTACCCTAGTTTGGTTTTGCTTAGCTGGGCCCCAATACCTTGATAGGAATAAATTTCTGAATGAACTATACGACTCATGACCAGCTAGTGTTAACCTGAGCCATTCTAATGCCTTGTTTTTTAAGCTTTTCTTAACTATCATCATCCTAAGCTCCTTTGGTATCCTTTTCACTTTAAAATATTCTTCCATCTCTTTAACAAAGAGTTTTGGATCGTCTCCCTTCTCCTCGTCAAATGTAGGTGGTGTGATTTCATGTAATATGCTGTTGGTGTAACATGTGTTATGTGTTGTGTCATTGTTTGGTTGTGAACCTCTTTCTCTGTATGGTGAGTCAACATTTTGTACATTATTCAAATAACTCTCATCTTGTACATTACTTACATCTAAATCATCTTGCCTTTGTAGTGCATTCACAACATCATTTACATTAGCCAAACTTTCTTTCCCTTTTTTCATTTCTTCACAAATTGATTTTAAATCATTCTTTATTTCTAAGTGACTCTGTTTCATATCATTTATAGCATCGTGTTGCGAATGTACCACATCAGTCATCGTCTTAATTTTAGGAATTACAATTTGTTCTACAGTTTCATTAATAATGTCTTTCTTTGCTACCTCAATCTCTTTCCTTAATTCCTCAGTTATTTCTGCTTTTACATTTGTAATCTTACAGTCTATACTTGTATTGCATTCTGTTATTTCATCTCTACATCTAGCAATTTCTCCTTCTAACACAATCTTATTCTCTCTCATTTCTGATTCTATTTTTCCCATCCTATCTCCTACGATTTCTATCCTAGCTTCTAAGGCTTCCTTTGTCTCATTTAAGTTTTTATGTACTAATTTTAAATTAGTTTCCATTACTTTCATATTTTCTTTACACTCCTGTCTTCCTAATTCTATTTTCTGTTCTAAATTCTGTCTCACTTCTTCCATTTTCTGACCTATTTCTTCCTTATTCTGACCTAAACTTTGTTCTATGTCCTGTTTTAATTGTACCTTGTTTTGTTCCATTTTCTGACCTATTTCTTTTTTGTTTTGTTCTAGTTTTTGTACTATACTCTGACCTAAACTTTGTTCTATGTCCCGTTTTAATTCTACCTTATTTTGTTCCATGTCCTGTTTTAATTCTACCTTATTTTGTTCCATTTTCTGACCTAATTCTTTCATATTCTGTTCTAGTTTTTCAAACATGATCATCATTAACCTTTGGTCTTTGCTTATTGCTAGCTGTTCTTCACTTTCTGATTCTACCTGATAACTAGGCCTATCTGCCCCTTCCCCCACTCCTGTTTCTATCTCTTTTCGCGACATTTTAGTTTCTTTATTCAATTCACTTAAGGTTAAAAGTCCCACTGCTTTGCCGCTTCTCAGTAACATAAAAATGAAAATAAACTGTACGTGAAAACAAAAATTTTTGATCCTACTTTTTTTTTTCGTTGCTTCGTCCAGTTATGTACGTCTCCTGGGCAGTTGGCTTCGCTAGATGATCTCCGGTGTTTTCCCGCGTTGATTATCCGTGCATCGGTGTTTTGATGTATCGTTGATATCAAACGATGGTCTTATGGCGTCTTCTTTCCTTTTGGTGTGATGAGATGGCGTCACTTGATGTTTATCGTGATTTCAATTCCCGTAATTTGCATTCCATCCTAAATTCGAGCTCCACGTTGGGTAAGCCATTTTGATGCCGTTTTTATATGGAACTAACAGAAATGTACAGTGCTATGAGACTCGTTTTCTATCTACAAGGTCGTGGTAACAGATGGAATGCATATATCAATGTTTCTTTATCACAATGTATTTATTTATTAACACTTCGATATTTTACACTCTCAGCACCATATTAAATACTCAAAAACCTTTACACTTTTTTTTTTAATTTAGTAGAATTTATGCTGGAAGAAAGTTTGGTGAAAGTTCCATGTTCACACGCTACCAAAACACGTCTTATCACCTTGAACATATAGACGCTACTGAATCGTTTCTTGGCGTCGCTTTGACACGACACTCCGCCATTTTGTCTTCATCCGCCGTATTCATCCGCGCAAATAGTTTTTATTATTGAACACAAACAATTCTAATATTTATACACTTTTAACAAACATTTATATGAACGATTTTCTATTTGGGTCTAATATTCTGTCTCAGTCTTTTGCACTGGATAATTCTTCTATTCATAGTTGGAGTTCTATAGTTGATGCATTTTCAAAGAGTGAAACATTAATTCACCTGCACTTAGATTTTTCAGTTGATTCTAAGCCTAACAGTCAGAAAAATCATGTGTCCATTGTTAATGAATGTAACTAGTGTAAAATAGGCTAATTTCAGCCACCTTGGGTAACTTCAGCCATTAGATTGTTGAACTTCACATTTTGCCCTGTCATCTAGAATATTAGTGCAACCATTTCCTAAGGTTTATAGTACAGCCGATGGAGCACATTAGTTGCCAAGGTGTTTTCCATGCATCCTGGTGCGTAAGGTAGACATCAGTAGCAGCTGATGTTCTATCAATAAGTGTTGCTGTTTGCAAGAGTTAAAACTTGAAGGTGTAGGTGATTTCTGTTTCACATAATGAATAAGTATCTCTAAATATATGTTATTTAAGATTGAAATAGATTAAACAATTACTGTTTCATTGATTTAGTTCTACACTCATCAGTGTGAATTTTCAGGCTAACTTCAGCCATGCCAAAATACCAAAGAAAAATTTCAGATGCTGCTCCTGCCAGGATACAGAACCAACTGTATTGAAATAGTCCCTAAATACGTTTAAATATGTTTCTTAAACCAGTACCTCTAAAAGGGAACAAAATTAGACCAAATTAAATAGAAATACACAGACAAACCCAATACAGTATCACAGTAATTTAGTTTACAGAATATTAACTAAAGAAAGCAAAATAAGAACTGTGAGGTGTCTTGGAGCAACTCATTCAAGGAATAAAGCTTCCTTCATTCAAGGAACCCCCGAAATCCTCATGCATAGGAGAGAAAAAGAATAGAGTAACCAAAGAGGTTGAATGTAAAATCTAGAAAGAGTGTGTCAGTGGGAAACACCATAAGAGAAATGGAACCCAAAGAAATATGGTCTGTGTTAGAGGAAGCAGATGATTTGGTCCCAGTTGAATCCTTTTCTTCTACAGGTTCCAACACAAGTGGTTTAAGATATCTCACCGGTTGATGACAATGCAGGAAACTTCATTCTTGTGCTGTTTTTGACTGAGAAGAATCAGAGTTCTATGCTGCAGAAATTTTGGGAACATATAAAATAAAGTGCCTGAGAAGAAATTTGTGTTTCCAGACAGCTTGTAAGGAAACTACAACCATCCCTTCATATAAGACATGGAAGGTTTTTTTTTTCAGAAATATTGCAGTCAATTACATTTTTTAAAACAAACCATGAGCAGGCCTAAGAAATAACCAAACTGAAAAATAAGTTTATTTTAAAAACAATTTTGAGGTAAAATTATCTTCTTGTGGGATGAAGTTTTAAAGAAAAGAAAATACAGTATTTAGTACTCAATTTCTTCAATTTTTTAATGCAACTTTTATTCCTAAACAAGTACAGCATTAAACAATGCATTTTTAGCAGCCAAAGTAAGCACAGGCAAGTGTAGCTTTGTTTTTTCACTATATTTTTTGTTTCTTGGCCTAAGTTAACCTGCTTTTTTTGTAGGATACTTCGGCCACATTTCAACAGTTCATATAATAAGAAATAATACACATCTAATTAAGCACAAATTAGAAACTAAAAGCTCCATTTATCTTAATATTGCAAGGTGTATACTGCTGACTATAGTTTCAAGTTTTATCCAACTTATTCTCAAAGCTATCCAAACTTGTTAACAGACAAGATGCTATAATTAATGTTGGTTGGTGAAACTGGTCGTAATCCTTATATAACTATCTTTACGGCCTTTCTTTTATTTCTCTTCTAATGCTGCTTCTTTAATTGCAGGTTTATTTTCAAGGTGTCAAATGGAGTGGTTATCTACTAGTCCTGAAGGAATGAATTCACATGCTATGCATTTTCCATGTTTGCGTAGTGTTGTCAGAACTTCAGAAAATGCTTGTATGGATTCCCATGGTCGAGTATTAGCATGTACTCGCTGTGTTAATCATCTTGCCCAGCAATGGGAAAGTCTAGAAGCTGAGAGAGTTCCTCTTGAACGTAGAAGGTAAATGATGTCTGCTGTATGGCTTAGTTATTGTTAAAAGTAAGATTTATATGAAATGTTATACTTTGTATCTCTAAAATGAGAGAAAAAAAACAGCAACTTTTTACATTTTGAAGAGTATAGAATTCATTGGAGATGGGAAAATAAGTTCATATTTCTTTTATGTTTTGTTTTCTCTCAAACTTATTTTATTTCTTATTTAACATTTTTTTAGAATTATTGGGGTGCTTGGAGAACATGCAAGAAAGAGGATGCAGAGATGGTTTTCAAATTAGGGTAGTGATCAGGAAAGTTATTTTTCAAATATAACCTTCAGATTTCACCTGCATTGCTTGCTTAAAAAGGACACTATGATGTAATTACTGATTAGAGATTTTCATACATAAGGTCAATCATTGATAACTGATTATTCTAACACACACAAACCTGTGTAGGCAAACTTCTAAAAGGTAGAATTGTGGTTAAGAGGAGCCATGTGTAGAGCGTAAGATCCGTGGTTCAAATTCCAGCTCAATTTGTCAGTTCCGACTGTACCTTTCAAAACACTCATTAGAGAGTTTACAATTACTGTATTTCATGGCATAATCCTCGACATTGCAAAATGGTTGCGTCTTAATTTATAGACAAGCAATTAGGAACTTAATCATTTCACCTGCACAAACTGTGTATTTGTGCAGAAATTTCAAAGCAAGTATGAATGCATTTTGTGATTATAAACCTTGTAGTAATCAGTGTTAACATAGCTAGAGTTTATCAACACTGTTCTTATTGAAATGTAGTTAGAGCTATTTATTACTGGTAACTATTACATGTAATCTTAAGTGTCACCTTACATGTAAGTGTTAACATACTGTATCTGCAACAGTTATAACCATAACCTGTCACATCCCTCATGAATGAAACTTCTGTATGTGGTAATATATACCTATTTAATTGTAAAGTTCCCTAAGGGTCTTTGCTCTCTTATACATTTGTTTCATAAAATGAAAAATATGATGCTCTCTAAAAAGCAGTTACTATTACTGCTATTGTTCTCTTCAGTAATATTGGAGAGCAAGAGGATTAATGGCTTCATTGTCAGAAATTCAGCATTAGCTAACAACAACATAAAATGAAAAATTGGTGTTAGTTTGTTGTGTGTCTGAAGTGTGCAATATGTTGTATAGAATCATTTTACAAATATGTGATTTGACTAGAGGTAGAATCCAGACTGAAAAATACAATGCCATAGCTGGGAATTTGAACCATGGATCTTCCACTTAACATGTGTCTTCACTGAGCTGCCAGCAACTTGCCAGCATGACATTAAATTCCCCAATCAATTCGTATTTTCCTGGTGGAACTTTGGGGAGCTTCACATCAGAGATAAATACCCCAAGGGTGGTTATTATTTATTTATGCCAACAAACTTACTGTTGGTGTTTTTAAACACACAAGCCGTGTGTGAGCAAAGTTTGAGAGGTAGAACTGGAACTTAAAAATTCAATGCCACAACTGGGATTTGAACCACAGACCTTCCGCTTACTCGGCAGACGCTCTAACCACTGAGCTATTGTGACAAACTGCCAGAATGGCATTAAATTCTCAAACCAGTTCGTATTTCTCCTGGTAAACCACAAAGGCAGTCTCACATCAGAGACAAATTACCCCAATGGTGACTTACTATTGTAAGTACTTTATATCCCAGGATTAAATAACCTTCAGATGGTAATTATTATTTATTTATGCCAACAAACTTACTGTTGGTGTTTTTAAACACACAAGCCGTGTGTGAGCAAAGTTTGAGAGGTAGAACTGGAACTTAAAAATTCAATGCCACAACTGGGATTTGAACCACAGACCTTCCACTTACCGGGCATTCAATTTTTAAGTTCCAGTTCTACCTCTCAAACTTTGCTCACACACGGCTTGTGTGTTTAAAAACACCAACAGTAAGTTTGTTGGCATAAATAAATAATAATTACCATCTGAGGTTATTTAATCCTGGGACATAAAGTACTTACAATAGTAAGTCACCATTGGGGTAATTTGTCTGATGTGAGACTGCCTTTGTGGTTTACCAGGAGAAATACGAACTGGTTTGAGAATTTAATGCCATTCTGGCAGTTTGTCACAATAGCTCAGTGGTTAGAGCGTCCGCCCGGTAAGCGGAAGGTCTGTGGTTCAAATCCCAGTTGTGGCATTGAATTTTTAAGTTCCAGTTTTACCTCTCAAACCCCAAGGGTGACTTACAATCATAAGTACTTCATGTCCCGGGATTAATTAAATAACCTTTAACTGATAATTGTTATTTTATGCCAATCAACTTATTGCTGTGCGTAGGCAGTGTTTCAGAGGTAAAATTAGGACTGAAAAATTCAATGCCACTTAAGTGGAAGATTCATGGTTCAAATCCTGGCTATGGCATTGAATTTTTCAGTCTGGATTCTTGATTCTACCTCTCAAACAGTGCCTACACATGGCTTGTGTGCTTAAAACCATTAATAAGTTTGGTTGGCATAAGATAACGATGTTATTGAACTTTAACATTTTGGAGAATATAATTTATATAACTGAGGAAAGCTATTACCGTTTTATTTAGCTTGGCATCCCAAACTAAAGAGAAGTAATGATTCATACATCTGTTTCATTCATTTTCAGGTATGATGTTCCAAGCCCAAGTGTGGCTGGATCCTCTGTTGGAATGTCCTGCTGGAATGGGGATGCTTCTCAGACAGCTGCGTCACAAGCGATAACTCCTCCAGGTGTGGGAATCAGTGTGTCATCTTCAGTTGAATGTTCTGCTGCAGGCAGTTCCATTTACTGCTTTCTTTGTGGGCTGCATTCCGATTTAACTGTAGCTCGCGTCCTTTATGGTAGACCACAGGTGAAGTTCAAACTGTAAATATTTGTTGTTTATTTGCTAAAGGGAAACTATCTGTATTGGCATCAAAGAAAGGTTGTAGTAAACCCCCCACCTCTTCAAAATCAAAACATTTAGTAAAGGAAAAATTAAACATTAATTTAGCTATAAAACAACTTATAAGGGCAGGTTTCACCAATCAATGTTAAAAATACTCGTAACTTGGAGTTCACACACTTTTAAAAGTTTAACAAATGTTAACGTTAAAGACAACTGCGAACAACAGCTTTCAAGAGGATGACCAATCTGTATGGCTTCTAAATGTGCCCCGATACACTTTTGTGTACGCATTGTAGAGGTCCATGCCATATGATTTTCCTGATTGCTTGAGGTTAGAATCACGATGTCAATTGAAAAAACTACATGCAGAAGAATTAATGGTGTACCGTTCGAAAATTGTTAATTGTAGAATATGTTAGCAACTATAGAAGTATAATTGTGTGCAAAAAAGCAGATGAACTTAAATTAAAGGCTAATAATGCAGTGTGGAGGAAAATCTGTAATTTAATTGAAAGATTTTTTTCCTCCCAGTCCCAATAAACAACTGGGATGATTTTATACCAACATAAAATGCAATACCATAATAGTCAGGTGTGAAGAGCATTTACAATTGTTTAAACCTGAAGGGTGGGTACTACGTTGAAATTTAAGTGTCCAAAAAATGTGTTATCACTAATTAAGGATTAAGCAGACCCTCCTCCCAAATATGCTGTTTGAAGCATTTGGCTTGGAAGCCTTCTGAATAAGCCCTCAGATGGCAGCTTTGGAAATTCTAACATTTACCATTGAATGGAAAGTGCTAGTGACATAAAATGTCAAACTCTAACGTAACGTAGGTATTTACTATAAAATAATGATGATTGATTGATGATGATAGTAAATAATAAGAATATAATCATGATGATGATGATGATCATCATCATCATCATCTTTATTTGCTAATGGACTTGGCAACAAGTTTCAAGCCTTGTCAAAAGAAGAGAACAGAAAAATTAGTTTTATTTCAGTTCATCTATTCTATACAAGTACTTCTCAATTATCTTTTTAGATTAATCTGGAAATTGTTACCTTTCAGTATTTTTAGTTCCTTTGGTAGCTTATTGTTCTTACAACTGCTTTGGAAACCTGCATTGCTTTAAACCTTTGGCAGGTTTTCAAAATTATTATGATGCATATTTTCTTAGAAATAGCATTCTTAAATGACAAATATAGCAAACTCGCATAAACAGCTTGGTGTGGTGCAGAGATTTTCCAACTTCTAACATGTGTTAAATGGGTACGCCAATGTTAAATTAACATCAAAGTTAACTTTACGTTAAAGCTGACATTGTTCGATGAAATAGAATTTGGGTTAACTTCAATACTAAGTCAGTTGAACATTGAGTTAAAATTTAAATTGGTTGGTGAAACCGTTTCTAAGCCATTTTGGTACTATTATGAAAAATATTTGTATTTCTTTGGTTGATTTGTTTCCTAGTCCCTTCTACCCTTATCTAGACAGCAGGTAAGAAATGTGCTCTATAATGACTGTTGAATATTTAAATGTAAATTGAAATGAATAACTAGTACTAGCATTCCTACCTAGTATATGTTGGAAATCCAGTGTTAAAGTGTGCAATTTTTACATTATAAGAAGAAAGAAGTTGCTCTTCTTCCTTTGTTTTAATGAAATGTAACAATTGTGTAAATGAACACATGGTCAGAAGGTGAATAAGTGTTGGCTTTCACGTTGTGCAAGAACTTCATTTATGCATACTATATAGCGTTCCACTCTTAGAAGACAGTATGGGACATCTCTGTCTCTATCTAGCGCATACAGGTTGCCATTAGCCACATCCTTTTCTACCCTCGCGCTGTTGCCAGATTACTAATAGCATGGTATAAATATTGTGACATGGCTTCTCCATGTCATTAAGACTCTTTGATTTTCAAGGAGGTTGCCATAGAGACAGTTTGAGTTGTTGAAGATTAAGAGACAGAAACTAGTATGGTGTTAGAGTTTGGAAAGATTAAGAGACAGAAACTAGTAGTGTGGCTGTACTTGAAGCTTGAGAAAATAAAAAGATTTGGTAAATTGGTTACATTTGGTGTCAGGAAGTGGGATATTCGGAAACCAGGATGATGGCAATGATGAAAGAATTATTTGCCAAAATGGAAACGAGAAACGACAACCTCGCTGCCGAGCTGAAAAAGATAAAGACGGAGCTATCGGCGAAAATTGACGAGCAACTGGCTGGCGTGACGGAAGGCGTGGAAGAACTCGGCGAAAAGGTGGAAGACCTCTGCCAGCACGTGGACGTCGTGGAGGACGACGGGGAACGTCTTGGCGCCCTGGTAGTAAGAGTTGACGAGAGCGTCAAAGTACTGGATGCCAGGGGCAGACGGAATAGCGCGGAGCCGGGGAGGGAGCACCTAGTGGCCGAGGCGACAGTTGCGCCCGTTTCGGACGATCAGCAGGGAAGCGCACAAGCAAACGAGCAACACGCGAGAACCGACTTGGCGTGTGACATGGGGGGACCGTCGGGGCCATCCAATCACCTGACGCATAGTGCCGTGAACGGAAGAATGGTGGACATCATCGTGGACGGCAGGATACAGGAGAGGCCGTGCCGAGCACGAGTGAACACGAGTGCAGCGGTGGACGCGACTCGCGCGGATGTGGTGGGGTTTGTTGCCGGACCCATCGGAAGCAGGGTGGCTGCGAAGGTGCGCCAGAGAGGTCGGCGGACATGGTACCCAGTGAGCCGTTTCAAAGTGCGCAGGATGGCCCGTCAACACACCAGGAAGAAGGGCAACTGGACGAGGGACCGTCAAGACCGGCGGTACTGTTGCAGAATTTCGAAGCAGGATGGCATACATCGTCTTACCTGGACCAAGGGACACTATCCAACAGCGATACCTAGGATCGTGCCCCCTGGAGAGCGAGGTCCTACTGGCCCTCAAGGTTTACAAGGATTCCCTGGCCCTCAGGGTCTGGTAGGCTTGCCTGGAATGAAGGGTGAACGTGGATTCCCAGGAATGAAAGGTGAACAGGGCAATCCAGGACCTCCAGGACAAGCTGGTGCACCAGGACCTGAAGGACCTAAGGGTGACTCAGGCTCTCAAGGACAACATGGAGCTCCAGGACAACCTGGTCCACAGGGCCCTCCAGGAGACAGAGGACTTCCAGGATTACCCGGCCCAACAGGACCTGCTGGCCTCAGAGGTCAGAGAGGTGCACAAGGTGAGACAGGTCCACCAGGGAAGCCAGGCAGTGAAGGACCTCCAGGACCACAAGGTATTGCAGGACCTCTAGGACCACCGGGACCAATTGGAGAACAGGGACCAGAGGGAGCACCAGGTAAAGCAGGAACACCTGGTATTGCAGGAAGACCGGGAGATAAGGGACCTGTAGGACCTTCAGGACCTCCGGGAACTCCAGGGGCACCAGGTCTTCCAGGGCCACCTGGTCCAAATGGACCTCCAGGACCAGCAGGAGAACGGGGTCTTCGAGGAGAAACTGGACCACAGGGTGTAGAAGGGCCACAGGGAGCTAGAGGAAAGCCAGGACCTCCAGGGCCAGAGGGAGGTAAGGGTGATAGAGGAGAAGAAGGTCCAAAGGGTGCAAAAGGACACCGTGGTCTCATTGGTCTACAAGGGTTACCTGGACCTCAGGGACCTCCAGGAGACAAAGGCATGACTGGACCTCCAGGATTGTCGGGAAAAGATGGTGAACCTGGAACTAAAGGTATGCCTGGAAGAGATGGAAACCCAGGACCTCAAGGTATACCAGGACCACCAGGCCCTCGTGGACCACCAGGAGAAGAGGTTCGATGGGTTAATCCACCGGGGCGCAAGGGAGATGCCGCAGTGATAGTGCTGGTCGGGACGACCAGCTCTGAGGAGGGAGCAGTGTGACATGGCTTCTCCATGTCATTAAGACTCTTTGATTTTCAAGGAGGTTGCCATAGAGACAGTTTGAGTTGTTGAAGATTAAGAGACAGAAACTAGTATGGTGTTAGAGTTTGGAAAGATTAAGAGACAGAAACTAGTAGTGTGGCTGTACTTGAAGCTTGAGAAAATAAAAAGATTTGGTAAATTTGTTACAATATTCATTTGTTATAAATTTCAGGTTTGAACACATCCTATGCAGAATTTTTTTCTCTATCAGGTTATATCCTTTTCAGAGTCATTATACATTTCTATAGGCCCAAATTTCTTCAGAAAACTTTTTTTTCAATAGAAGTCCGATATTTTCTGTTTCTATACTCATCACGCACTAACTAACAAACTAACTGCTAGAATGCATCTATATTTTTTTCTTAGGTAGAGTAAACCATAGTGCTACTACCTGCCTACTTTGAATTCTCTATGTTTACCCAGTTAAGTGTTATAATTTTTTAAATTACATGTTTTCGGAACATTTTATATCTGTGCACTGCAAAAGTTACGCAGTGTGAAACTTTTTTGTTATTGAGTTTACATCAGGGAACCAGCGAGAACAAATGTTGAGGAAGGTTGGAGAAAGTTTTTAAAATAAACCAAAAGGCAGTAACCTCTTTCTTTTATCCAGTAAGGCAAACAAAAGGTGTTCATCTATTCAGCGTCAGGCCTGACACAGAAGATAGTATAAGGAGCAGCATTAGCATTAGTTCGAAAGAAGCCGTGTGTGTAACTGTGAGCTGTTATTGCGTTGTTTAATATTTTTGTAAATATATGGAGGAGGAAGCTAGGAAGAGACGATATGTTGGTAAATTAAGAAGGAACGCCAAATAATTATGAATGTGTTAGATTATTTTTGAAGTAAAATGCGTGTAAGTAAGGCAGTAAAAGAAACAGCTAAGGCTATCGGGTGTTCAGAAGCAGTAGTGTGTATGATTAAAAAGGAATTAATGAAAGGACCTCTAAGAACGCCATTGAAAAAGAAAGCAAAAAGGGCGGGACTACACAAAACGCTAGGTTAACGCAATATGATTGAATAGTGCAAGGTGGAGTGCGGCGAATTGTTCATTTTTTACAGTTTGCAAATATTCCACCCACGCTGAATATAATTTTGTCACAGTTCAACAGTGATGAGACCCTACCAAATTTCTCAAGGGCCACTCTGATTTGGGGTTTGAATATGAAAGAAGGGGTAACAAGTGCATATTAATAGAAAGAGACGATATCGATATCATCAGATGGTGACATAAATATCTAAAAAACATAAAAAGGTTTAGGGACCAGGGGAAATCAGTTGTTTATACAGACAAGTCATTTGTAAATTTAGGTCATTCAGTAACAAAGGCGTGGAGGGATACCAAAGTTAAAAGTGCCCGTCTCGTCAAGCAGCAATTGAAGGACTAAGTACAGAACTCAGGCCACCTTGAGTCCCTTGCGGAGAAAGATTCGCAACTAGTACATGTTGCAACACTGCGTTCCATTTAACGTGTACTGTCTTTTAAGGGTGGAACGCGCTTTAGATGTAACTGAAGGTAATCGGGACTAACGAAAATGGATAACCAGAAACAAACTATTAAATGAATATAAACTACTATTGTACCCCATGGACAAAAATCATGAGTCATGTCTAGAATGCATACATACTTACATACCTACCTACATCCATACACACACACACGCACACGGACACGTACAGGGACAGAGACACGGACAGACATGCTTACTTGTTGAAAACTGCAACTTATTTGGTGCTCTTGGAGCTGTTCTTTGCCACTAAGTTAGCCTCGCGTTCAGACATGACTCATGGTTTTTGTCCACAGATGTACCTAGTCTTATCATAAACACTGTTACAACTTTTGAGAGTGACTGTACTTCTTGCCTCTACCTACCTACCTACCTACCTACCTACACATTCTTGAGTTGTGAGGCCTATAATCACTCCACTTTGGGTCCCAGCCTGATGTAAACACAAGCCATAAACAAGTAAACCTCGATACACGAAATCAAAACATATCACAAAATATAGTACCTTAAATATTGGCAATTATAACTGTGAGTGTTCAAGATGTAAAGACTGCTTGAATGTAACTGTAGCACTATTCTTAAAACTCCCAAGTACATATCATTCTGTTGCATCATAAACACAAGCCACTAGTCCATGTGGCGCTTGAGTTAGTCACAGCTGATACAAACACCAGGTTATTGCAGAGGGATACAAGGTCTAGATCTAAGGCTGGATGGAGTATAGTAGTGAGCCATTGAGAGTTCACCTGCAAAGCAGAAAGTTTTGTGTTCAAGATGGACTGGAACTATTATGAAAATTGTGTAGTTGTGGTAGCTTTGCACAAGGTAGGCAAATCCCCAGGTGGGATATTTGAATTTCTCAGGAAATTGGAAATAAGGAGGTTCATGTACTACTCTGTCCAGCACTTCCTTGAGACTGGAACAGTGAATGACTGCCTCAGGCAAGGAAGACCACACACTGTGCACTCCAGAGTTGTTAAAAGCAGTGGCACCACATGTTCTAAGAATTCTGGCCTGGAGAGTCAGTGATTGCTCAACAGTTGAACATTTCTAAAATGTCTATGTCCTGCACATTGATGAGTGACTTGGGTTTATCTGCCTAAAAATGCTGGATAATACACCTTCTCGCAGCTGAAGTGCTAGAGGCTCTTAAAATTAAAATGCTCACTATAGTGTTACATAGCAAATGATCACAGAAGAATCCTTCTCACTGATGAAAAAAATGTTTGGTGTTGACGAGACTTTCAATGCTCAAAGTGACGGTATATACCAGATCCTCTAGAAAAGCTGTTGAAAAGGCTCCAAGGATCCAGAGGGCCCATAATCCTGCTTTTGTGATGGGATGTGAACTATGAAGAAGCCACAGAGCTCCATTTCTGCAAAAAAAGGAGTTACAACATTGCCAAAGTGTACCAGGGGATAGCACTGCAGAGAATGGTCAAGAACCTCAACACCCTCTTCCATGGACAAAACTGAAACTTCCACTAGGATTTGGCCCAAGCACATAAGGCATGGACAATCCAAGAGTGACTGAAGACTAAAGTTTCTGACTTATTTTGATCTTGGATTGGTTTTTTTGCAAGTCTGGACCTAAACCCCTTGAACTACAAATTGCGATTAATCTTCAAGAGATGGCTTGGAAGAATAGACAACCAGATATAGGAGGTTGGAAGAATTTTATTAGGACGCTGACAATAGATATCCTGATAGAAACATTGCACAGTTCAATAGATGATGCCATAAGACTTCAGGACTGTGTTCTTGCCAGAGGTGCTCATTTTGAATAATTATGTGATTTTGATTTTTCATACATCCATGTAACAAAGTTATTTGAATATTAAAGTATTTTAAATCATTTTGTTTATTGGAAACTTTGACAGCATCTATGATAAGACCAAGTATACAAACATTTATTTTGGCACTTAAAGCACTTTTTGGTACTTAAACTTGGTATGTACTCTAAAACTAGCATGTAAGTTTCTTTTGTTGCAAATTTTTGCTGTGCTTGAGAAGCTGAAAAGCAAAGTAAGCAAAAGTAAATAAGAAAAAAAAATCACTCCAGATAAACCAGAAATCTGGATCAACGAGGATCAGATAAAGTTCTTCTATAATTTTTTGGATTGAAGTCATGGACTACTGGAATTTTTTGTCCAAATATTTGAGTCCACAACTTCATCATTAAGGTAAGCTCACATTTGGATGTGCTGAGGTAATGCATGGCACGCCAAATAACTTTTCCTTGTTAATAAATGAAGCGGCTCTCACTTCACTAAAGCGAGGCAAACTGAGTGGACGCTTCCGCTAACGAGTTGATTACAAAGAATATTTCTTTGTCTTCCGTGGGTGGAGTTTCATTATCGTATCATTCATGTCACTGTCTGAAGTCTTTATGCTAACCAAGCTCATCTTTAATTCTGTGTCATCAGTATTTGGTGGCAGTAAATCACTGATTGTGCTTCTATACCTTTATCTGTAGCAGTGGATGAGGGAAAGCTTATTACTTTGGTGCAACAATATACTTTTTTTATCTTTGATAAATGCAGCAAATTATATAATAACAATAGTGTAAGGGATAGTGCTTGGGAACAAAAACCTGCAGAAATTGGAAATGTTTCCAATAAGTGAATAGGTATAAAAGTTATAATTTAAGGAAGAGCTCCTTGGAATTACAACATATTTAATTTATTTTATATTCTCATTTCTACAAGAAAAGTGTATAATCATAGCAGAACAATAACACTTCATAAGGATTTCTGCAACGACTTGGTCATACACTGGTGTGGAAATTGTTAAACTGAAATACATTTCTTGTGGTAAAAGGGTGCGAGATCTGAACTTGAAAATAGTTTACAACGGTCTAAAATAAACACCTTCCGTGAATGTGAGTCCACTGTTTATCACTATAAACATTTCTTTTCCTACACTAACAACTCAGGAAGATCGTTTTTGTTACAATCAGTTTTTTTTCTAGACTAAAAGTTTATAAAAGGAATAGACACCCATGAACAAATATATATCATTTGATTTTCACATACAGTCTGATTATTTACAGATAATACAGAGTTGATGCATTTCTGACAACAGTCATAAAAAATATACTTTAATGCACTTATTTTACAGAGGGAAGACATTATGTCTATATTGCCATGTGCCTAGGACTATAAGTTAAAATTTGACAGCATCTATAGTTTTAATTTAATTTAAAAGATGAGTCAATTAATAACACTAAAAAACACTTACATTATAATTTTCCAGAACGCGTTTCGGAGGTTAACTTTCCTCCATTATCAACTGGACAATAAGTGGGTTTCCATGGTATTTCATGGTGCGGATGGCGATGCTTCTTCTGATGTTTCTTCTGGTAACGGTTCAAGGAACTTGCTGAAAATATCTTTCTGAGGAATGTCGAAATTAAATACTCGGTTTCTATTTTTTAAAATAAAGATTTGTTCCCATGTGGACAGTTCTTATTTTCCGGTTATGTGTTTGAGAAGTTTCGGTTCTGGCTTTATGTCATGATTTTTGTCCAAAAGTGAGAGGCAACTGCTGATTTTTCTAATTGTTTTTCTCTTGATTTTCCTAACGTGTTCCTTGGATCTAATTTCTAAATTTCTTTTGGTTTTTCCTATGTATACTTCATTACAATCACTGCATTCAATTTGGTATATGCTGGATGTTTTGTTAGGTGGAATAGCATCTTTGATGTTTGAAAGTAGCAGGTGTTTTTATGGAGTAATGGTTTACTGGTGCTAGCTGAATGTAGTATTCCTTGAACACTTTTTTAAATTTATCATAGGCCCATGGATGATATGTGAATTTTTTGATGTCATTTTTGTTTTTGCTGCTGTGAGAGTTGTAGTTTCTTTTAATAATTTTTTCTTTTCTGCTCGTTTTACTTTTTTATCTACTAATTCTTTGGGGAAGCCGTTTTTTTGTGCTATTTCAATTATTTTGTAATATTCTGTTTTGTATTCTTCTGCTGAAAGAGGGGTGTTCACCAATCTATGTGTTAAACTATTGAAAATTGCTTGTTTGTGGCTTCTTGGATTGTAACTATTAGCTTTTATGTAGTTGTCTGTCTATGTTGGTTTTCTGTGAATACCGAAATTTATTCTATCCTTGTTTTTGATTAATTTTAGTTCTAAAAATGGTAATTTATTATCTTTTTTCACTTCTACTGTGAAATTTATACTTTTGTCCTGTATGTTTAGAAGTTTTAATGCATCACTGATGTGTCTTTTTGGAACTATAGTTTTATTTTACTTTTTAATATACCTGTGTTTCGTCGAAAATGCTCTAAGCTTTTTATTATACTAAGCTGTCAATATTTAACAGACATAAGCCTAGAATAATATGGAAATGTTAGATAAGTACAATCTTGAAGTCTAACAATTTTACATCTCTATAATTCTGAATCACTTTATGGTGAATAAACAAAAGTCTATGAAGTGTCTATGTATATTTAATTGGACATCCAGTTAAAACCCAAATGACCTAGTTGTCGACGGGCCCCTAAACTCCATCCATCCATCCAGTTAAAAAATAAAAGTTAATTCATCTACTATGGTATAAAACATCATTGGGCGGGTGGGCAGGCGGGCCGGCGGGTGGGTGTGCATGCGTGCGATTGGAATCTTTCGACATAATTTTCACCAACTTAAGAGTTGTGTGATTGACTTGAAAATTTGCACACACGTCAAGGACCCATGACAATACAATAATATCACGACTTTATCCTAAGGTCCTGACCAGGATCACCAGGATAAAAAGCATTAGTTAAATTTACCAATGTAACAGAATCTTTCAACATAGTTTTCATCTACTTAGAGTTGCCTGATTGACTTGAAAATTTGCACACATGTCAAGGATCTATATCAATACAGTAATAGCATGACTTTGTCCTAATGTCCTGACCAAGATCACTAGGATAAAATAGTGGCAACTAAATTTGTCAAAAAAACATAATTTTCACCAACTTAGATTCGTCTGATTGACTTCAAAATCTCCACATGTGTCGAGGACCAATGACAATATAATAATCGTGACTTTTTCCTAATGTCCTGACCAGGATTATCAGGATAAAAAATTACGTAATAAATTTATCAATGTAACAATCTTTTGACATAATTTTCACCAATTTAAGAGTTGTCTGATTGACTTGAAAATTTGCACACATGTTGGGGACCGATGAGAATGCAATACTATCATGACTTCGTCCCAATGTCCTGACCAGGATCATCAGGATAAAGAATGACCAAGATAGGTTTATAGACAATAGTACAATTATGACATCTTAGATGTTGCTAAGGTACATTTCTACCTATACCCTGTAAATTGCCTTAATTAAATATATATATTGGATGACGTAGATGCCCAGAGAGAGAACCTCAAAGGAACACGAGACCCTGGGGAAATATCACAGACTGAAGTTCACACAGGGTCAAGACACCCACAACAGCTGGTAGTTTAGAAATCGACACAGGTTACACTGGGCAAGGGAATTAAATCGCTTGAAAATATTGAAAAACGGAGATAGATGCCCAGAAAGAGGACCTGAAGGACACAAGTTTTCAGGGGAAGGATTGCGGATCAAAGTTTACCCAGGGTCAGGAAGGCCAAAAGAGCGTATAGTGTAGTTAAAGCAGTAATTGTAATGTAATACTGCTCCAAAAAAGGTTATTTGAAAATTTTCAAAAACAATTTGGAAGAAATTTTGAATTGAGAAATTTTAAAAAGATTTCAAATTAAATATGTTGAAAAATATTTGGATACAAAAATTTGAGATTAAAAAGAAGAATGAAGAATGTTTCAATATGTGTATTCCAATTTAGGTTATCATCCATCCAAACTCAGAAATTTTGCATTATCTGTCTAAATAATTTCATGTTTGACCATTCTAATTTTGGGGAAATTAACCTTCTTGTTTATTTTATAATGGATACTCAATGCCTGACTTATCTGTATTAATAGCTAGTTTAAGTTGAAACCAAGTTAACATTTGTTTCAGATTATTTATTATATTTCTTTTTTCTTTGAGTTCATCTTCATTGTGACATGAAATTAAGGTTGAGTAACCAGCACTTTGTAGCATCAAGAAAAACAAGTCATAATCTCACTATACCACTGACTCACAAGCATGTTCTCTTGTATAACTGTAAGAGTTGCTAGGAGTTTCATGGGAAAGGGGAAGTAGCTTCTGGAAAAATCTAATTATCTTTCAACATTGCTTGTGCTCTTTCCTTGAGTGTGTCACTTTTCTTATCTCTTCTATTAAACTATTGGCCAGTGCTAAAGCACACTCCTATCTGCACAACAAGCTCAGCTCACAGCTGCTGTGTCACAGTATATTGAATGCAGTAAGATGCTACAACATCGTTTTCACCCATGTTATTGCTTTTATAGGCTGGCAATGTGTTGTTAGGAAAAGGAAATTTTGACTTCTATTCTTTCATACTAATTGTATAAAGGTAGTCAGTTGGAAAACTGTTTTCCAAAAAAAACTTATGAAAGAATAAAGTAACATATTGACATAAATTAAAGCTTATATTATCATGTAAGTCTGGTTCTTCACCATTTCATGTTTAAGTTGAAGGCAGCTTTGGATTCATGGATGTTTCAAAGTTCACTCCTAGAAGTGCAAGAAAGGAATGAAGTTGACACCATAACAGCTTTCTCAAGCTTCCTAACATTCAGGCGGCGCCTTGGCCGACCGGTTAGCGTGCTTGCCTACCACCCAGGCAGCCCGGGTTTGATCCCAGGTACTCGATCTGGGTGGCTCAGTTGGTTAGACGCTGGCCTACTGATCCCAAGGTCGCGGGTTCAAATCCGGCCCAGACCGATGGTTTTTAAGTGTGCTTAAAAACGACAGCTCCATGTCAGTAGATTTACTGGCATGTAAAAGAACTCCTGCGGGACAAAATTCCGGCACACCGGCGACGCTGATGTGATCCTGGCAATTGACAGCGTCGTTAAACAACAAAATAATTTCGATCCCAGGGACCTGCATGTGGTATTCGTGGTGGACGAAGCGGTGTCATGGCGGGTTTTCTCCGGGTGCTCCGGTTTCCGCTGCCATCTCATTCCACCAGTGCTCCATCTTCATTCCATGTATCATCAGTGTCACCGCCTGCGGTGCCGTAGTAGTAAAAGCGGGTGTTAAACACTACAACAACATCCTAACATTCAGGAAGTGCATGTGAGACATGTTTGTTGTTCTAAAGTAAGAACAAAGTAGAAACAAAACTTCACTTATCTTAGTAATATTGCAAGTTGTTGTTGCAAAGCTGACTAAAGTTTTGAGTTGACTCCAACTCATTCTCAAAGCTATACAAACAAATTTGTTACCAAAGCTACAGATGTTCATTTTAATCACTAATCTCTGAAAACAAAAAACATAGATACTGATTATCTTCCTTTCATAGAAGTTTGAAAACAGTGTTGTAATTAATTTACTTTAAAAGGTGGGTCAATTAATAACACTGAACAACACTTACAACATAATTTTCCGGAATGTGTTTCGAAGGTTAACTTTCCTCCATTACCAACCGGACAATAACTTATAACTTATTATTCAATGTTATTGTTCAGTGTTATTGACTCACCTTTTAAAGTAAATAGATTCTGATGCTCATTTTTAATTATCAATCTCTGAAAACAAAAATCTATAAATACAATATATAGGAGGTGTTCAAAAGTTCATAACATGGTTCCTGGTTTTTAAAATAAATAATTTTTCCCAAACCATTAAATGTATAGGTTCACTTAATTGTTTTAATAATTTAACTTCTGGATTAATTTCATGATTAAATGACCAAAAATGATCTGCCACAGCTGATTTCTCAGTTTGTTTATATTTAATATTTCTAAAATGCTCTTTTATTCTGGTTTCTAAATTATGTTTAGTTTTACCAATATAAACCTTATCACAATCCAAACAGCTAAATTGATAAATGTCAGATTTTTTATAATTTGGTGTTTTATCTTTTTTAGAAAAATTTAGTAAATTTTTTTATATTAAATTTATTTTGAGGGACCAAATTTATTCCATATTCTTTAAAAATCTTTGTAAATTTTTTATTGGCCCATGGATGGTAAGTAAACTTTTTAAAAATAAAATTATACTTTTTTTTTTTTTTTTTTTTTTTTTTTTTTTTTTTTTTTTTTTTTTTTTTTTTTTTTTTTTTTGAGGGTTTAAAGTTGTTAACTTGAAGTCTAAGGTGACTCCTAAGTATTTGTGGTCTTTTGTTTGCTTAATTTTTTGTTTATTAAGAACTAAGGAAAGTGGTTGTGGTGAATGGCATAGTATAAACATTTCATGGAAATGCATATGAGACATAGTGACAGTGTTTTGAGCTTAAGTCAATTCTGGGTGTGATAGAGGAGGTGAAATCACACAGAATGCAGTAAAAACACATAGAAGCAATAATGGATGACTCTGCGAAGTCATATTTTGATTTTATTCTGAATGAAAGTATTTAGCTTCCTTGTAGCTCAACAATGGAATCACATAGGAAATGCTTGCTAGACAGAGAAGATAAACATGGGTTCTTGAGTATAAGTAGGTGGCAGAAATAAGAAGATAAACAAGGAAATGAACAAATAGCTCTGTGCATTATAGAAGACAAACACAAAATCAAAAGTACTAGATAGCATAGATAAGTTAAGTGAACCAGGAAATATAAACAAAATGAATAGTGAAGATTAACTAGGAGACAGCATGATTTAAAATTGTGTAACATGCAAAGATCCCTGTTTAGAAGCTGACAGAAATAGGGCAATGACACCAAGAGATCAAGTGCACTTGAAGAAGTAGTGGTGAAGACAGATGCATTAGGACGTGAAACAATGGCATTTTCAATTAATTATAACACATGGCCTGGCCTGGTGTGGAAGATTGTATTTAATGGAAATAAGATAACATTTAAACTAATAAAATGTGTATGATCAGCACACCCTAATGACAAAACAGATAATTGACAGATGTTGAGGCATCACAGTTTTTAAAGCGCTGCTCTCTACCTTGAGGCTGCCCTCTTGGTGCCACTGATTAATATAATAATGGTGCTCTGGCTAGCTGTGTGTGGCACCACATAGGAATGACCTTGATGCACTTGAGGTTGTTTAAGAAAATAGTTGTCCTTTTTTGGGAAGCTTTTATGAACCGAGTGAGGGGATGAGGGGACATATGGTTCTTAGGATCTCAGGGTGGCAGAGGAATTGACACACACACACACACACATATATTGCACTGTAATAGTTGTTCAAAGGCAGTTACATAATAAAGAAGCATGGTATATGAGAGCATGTTCACTATTGTGTGGTGATTTACGCATTCTCTTGATAATCATGCGTATCTACACGTATAATTGCAATGATCGTTTTCCTGTGTCCCTTATGATATCACTTTCTACTTTCCTTGAAGTTCCAACGCTGTACATGTTATCTGGCTACATTTGCCACTAGTGACCCTTCACATTGATTTATCAACTCCTAAATTTCTTAGCTCCTCCAAACTTTGCACATATTTCCCCCCCACTCATGATATTTTTGACTGTCTATGATCTCATGACAGTAATGCTGTTTACATCACTCGTCCCTACTCTTAACGGTATCTTGGCCTGGTTTGCCAATTTGCAACGGTCAGCATAACAACTTCTGTGCAATACAATGGACACAATAGCAAACCCACAAGTTTTACCCTCCTAAAAACTACAATGCCATGCTCCTAAAGTCAGTGACAACAAATATTGAGTTCTCTTACATCTAAATATGAAGTAGCTTAAGTTTGGTACTATACTTCTGTTTCAGCATCCAAAAATAGAAACAAAGGCCATGGTAATAATAAACAAAATGAACATTCCAAACTAATGTGATACTAGAGTCTGTGCAGAAAAAGTTGGTAGAAAGAGGTAGCAATATTGGTTGGAAATGACCTGAGCCTGCTCTCTTGAGTACAATGAAGAACCCTCATTAAGGCAATAGCTTTTCTGGTCAAAATCGTTCATGTTGTCAAATCTCTTTCACTGTGACACCTCTCACTCAGTATTACCTAGTTAGCAGGAGAGGATCGTCACAACACTGCATACGACTGAGAAGGTGAGTACAGCTTTCTCTTTCTACATGCTGGCTGCCAACTTATTCTGCTCAGACTCTGTTACTCAGTTTCACTATAATTTAGGTTAGATACTTTACAAATGTGATAGTGAAGTCACTCAGTTTCACTGTAGTTTACAGTGGAAGGGAAGTGCAAGAAAGAGCATTGTGCTTATGATAGTGCCCACAATGAAGAATGTTTTAACTATTCTCATAAATGAAACAAAGGAATTGTGTTGTATAAGTAATAAGAAAGTACAGTATGCCAGAGTGTTAGACTGTATTTTTTCTGATTTATGACTGTAAAAATTGACTTATTTTCTGAACCTTTGCAGGGTCGAAATGCTCCATTTTTTCCTGCACTTTTGAGGCACGTTTCTCCACCAAATGCAGAACAACTGAGAGAAGATGGATCTGCATTAGTATGCACATTTTGTTACCATTCATTGCTGGCTCAATGGAGGCGCTATGAACAGCTTCAGGGAACTCCATCAGTCACGCCGCCTGATAGAAGAGAGTATAATACTCATGATTATTGCTGTTATGTTTGTGGGATTACGACTTACAGGAAGCGTGTACGTGCACTTCCTGTAAAGGTTAGTGTGTCAGATTCAAGTGTAGTATATCATACACATTGTAATTTCACTTGTACAAGGTTATTCAAACTGATTATCAGGATTACAAAAAAATCAAGAGTACACAGTGCAATTGGCGTAGGAAGACAAATCTTGTTGTATTGTATACTGTAACTCTTAAAGTGTTTTACATACATTACAGATGCTCTATGTGTGACTTTTGCCACTTGCACACACCTAATCAAGTCCCACACGTGCATCAACATGTTAGCGGTTATGGCTAGGAAAGTAGCCTTACCTTCAGATGCCTTTGTAATACATGCCATAATGTGGTTTGAGGTACATTCAGTTCCCTGCTGCCTCTGTTAGTCGATTTCTTAGGGCTACGGAAAAAAGCATCCCTGATCCATTTCACTTTTGCTTCTGGCACAGCAGGACTCACTGCTTTTCCCCTTACACAAGCGACCTGTGTCCACAAATTCAGTATACCTCCAGCAAATAGAGTTGTTGAAGGGAGGGTCCTTCCTTTGTTTCGTTTAAAAATGGTGCTGGACTATGATAATGGACTGATGTTGGTGATATTCAAGAACCCGGATTCTTTCTCCTTACTTTTGGCTGCCATTTTGTAAACACTGCTGTAATGCTATCTGGTGGCAACTGAGATCACTATAGTTGATGTAGCACAAATCTTTGCGCTTGTCTAACCACAACAGTAGTTTTAATAATAGTATGTTAGTAATAATAGTATATTTTCCATTATCTTTAAAAAAAATCACAAAACCCCAACATTTCGAATCACCTATAAATCATAGAAATCATAGTTCCATTGGTAATTCATGAATAATTTATTTGTTGAAGATAGTGAGGATGATGATTTCTCAGAAATGTGATTGAGATATGTCAGATGGTCATCAGTTGACTCATTTGGTATCACCAAATGCTATTCAGTTGATGTAGATGTTTGTATAGTAAGAACATGGGAAAATAGAAAAATTTATAAGACTTAAAGTCAAATATAACTTGGACGCATTATCTGCCTCACACTTCTTCAAAGGAACTCTTGGCGAACACAGCCAATTATGACCACACATTTGACAAGCATTAGCCTTCTCTGAGCCAGGAAAATTTCCATTTTTCTCTACATAACTTGGAAACTGAGGTTTATTTGCTTTCACAAATTCCAGTAGCTCAATTTTTTTCAGTTCCTCCTTCAGTGGTACTTTACAGCAAGCAAGCCATCGAATTATTTCATTTTCCCTTGTTTCCGTTGTTAGTGCTCTATCAGAAATTACAGAGTGATATTTTGCATTGTTCATTACCATTACAGATGGTTTAGGTAAATTCTGCATTTGTCCTTTTATTGGGATACCTTTACCAAATAGTTTTATTCGGTTCAAGTGAATGCTCAATTTTTCATTGGCAGCACTATCTTTGTCAATATTTTTGGACATTGATAAATTTTCATTAAAAGCATTAGCACTGTTGCAAATGCTCACAACAGATACACAACTCAAACACATGCAAACACAAGGCAATCATATATATATTGAAGATGCAAACAAACTTCTCAGTACACATGCAGTCTCTAACTGATGAAAACATTGCAAGCTCAGAGAGCATTATTTATTTACGAGGTGCATCCAGAAAGTAAGTTACGATCGCGTCCAGAGATGGCACCACCAGTCGGATAGGAATGCGCATGCGCAGAGAAGAGAGAAAGTATATGGTAACATTGCAGTAAAGTTTCAGTTTTGTGATGGCAGTAGTTACTGCTTTGTGCTAGGAGAAAATGGCTGCTCTGATATTGTCTCCCGCCAAATGCGAGGTTCGTGTAGTCATCCGATTTTTGCATGCTCAAAAGCAATCTCCAGCAGAGATTCATCACCATTTGTGTCATGATTATGGACAAGACATGTGTGACAGTAAGGTAAGACGATGGTGCAGGTAATTCACGAAAGGAAGAACCAATATTCACGATGTTCCTGGTGACACCAGAAGTGTTGGATAGTGTGCAGCAAGCAATTGTACAGAACCGGTGCTTCACAATTTCAGAACTCTCTTGTCAGTTTCCCCAGACGTCTCGCTCGCTTTTGCATTAAATTGTCTCCCGGTGGCTTGGTTTTCACAAAGTGTGTGCAAGATGAGTGCCTAGACAATTGACAGATGAACACAAAACCAAACGTCTGGCCGCAGCATTGACATTCCTACAGCGATACGCAGCAGAAGGTGACCAGTTTATCGGCAATATTGTCACTGGGGATGAAACATTGGTGGTGAATGCCGTACCAGAGACAAAACAACAATCAGTGTATTGACTATTCAAAATGTTTAGTTCTTCCGGGCTTTTGATTGCATTGGCGGCATAGTAGTTCACCTGCGAAGATCAAATTCAAGCAGACAATCTGTCAAAAAAGCATGTGCATTGTCTTCTGGGATTGACGTGGTGTCCTCTTATGCGGCTTTTTACCACGAGGGGAGACCATAAATACTAATTGATATTGCCAGACATTGCATAAACTCAGGCGGCCAATCCAGAACAAGAGACGTGGAATGTTGACAAGAGACATTACGCTTGGGCATGACAATGCAAGACCCCATACAGCCAATGCCATACGAAATGTGTTGAATAAGTTTGGATGGGAGGTCTTCAAACTTCCACCCTACAGCCACAACCTCGCTCCAAGTGACTTTCATCTCTTCCGTCTCATGAAGTGTTTTGTGGCAGGAAAACGTTTTCACAGTGACGCTGAGGTGCAGAATGAAGTGACTTCGTGGCTGCGGACATTGGCGACAGAATCCTATGACTTGGGCATACAATTAATGGTGCACCATTATGATAAATGCCTCAACAATGGTGGTGACTATGTTGAAAAGTGGCCAGTGAGTCTATGTAATTATTCCAATAAATATTTCATACTTAGTGATGTTTTTGTTCCCTTTATCAGTCATCGGGACTTACTTTCTGGATGCACCTCGTATATGAAGTGATAGCAGAACATTACACAAGCAATGTATGTTACTATTGGATTCATCAGCCACATGCTAACAATGTGTATATACAAACAATGGGGATATTGCATCTATCGATGTTATGGAAACATCTTAACTCTAATTGGTCCCTCTTTTTGTTGCTATGATGACTACTATAACATATCCATCCCCTCCCGTTCATTTATACGATTTTGACATGTGGTTAACAACTGTCAATCCTGCTCCTGATAGGCATCGAGTATAACAAAAGTATTGAAGGTTTATCTGTATTAACAAAAGATAGGTAGAAGAATAACCTTGCAAAAGGTTCTAAATCTAACCTAATCTAAAAAGAATAGTTTGCAGAAGAACGCAATGAAAATCATGTGAATGAAACTCATCACATTTTTGTACAGTATAGTATATTATTCACTAGCCATTTGAATTCATATTATGAAAGACAATCAAGTTTACAGTTGGCAAGAACTAACTTGGCACTTGACAGTTACGTGGTTCACTTACCTGAGAATGAGGCTAGCCCTGTCTCATCCAATCGTGTTACAAACAATTTGGGCAACAATTAGTTGATTGGACAAGAAAGGGCTAGCCTCATTTGCAGGTGAGTGAATCAGCTAGCTGTCAAGTGCCAGGTTAGCTCTCATGGACTGTATCTTATGTCACCCAGAAGCCCACAGTTAATTTTTAAACTTAGTTTTGAATTAACTCTTAAAAAATTCTTTATCCAAAATGACTTATCTAATTATTTTCTCTCTCTCAAATGCAGTGAGTAATAACAGTAAGTGACTACTACTTAAATGTAGGTTCTTACTTGCAGGACTTCCCATTCCTTAAGTATCATCGTCAACCAGAACAGAGCTTACTGTTGGAAAATGGCGACTTCGCTGTAGTTTGTTTGGATTGTTATGAAACATTACGTACTCAGTCTTTGGAGTATGAACGTTGGGGTCTGCCAGTAGAAAAAAGGGAATACAATTGGATAACACAGCCTCCTCCACCTGAGGATTCTCCAGATGCTACTGTAGCAAGATTGCCCTCTGGAGAGCGCTCAGAGAAACAGGTAAGATGCTCCTGTTAAAGTTCATGAAAGTTTTCAACTGTAGCACCCTAATCTCTCCCGAGAATTACTTACAGTGCTCCCAAGCATAAGTGCAGCACAGCCTTGTGTATTGTTCTTTTTATAAGCTTCAAAAAATTAAGCTTAAAATAAAAATGAATTGAAGTGCATGTAATTATCCAACTTAGGTGAACAAGTACAATA
Organism: Tenodera sinensis; assembly: GCA_030765045.1. Lineage (NCBI taxonomy): Eukaryota > Metazoa > Arthropoda > Insecta > Mantodea > Mantidae > Tenodera > Tenodera sinensis. The sequence continues at coordinate 21,277,805 of CM060966.1, read as the reverse complement.
ATTTGAGAGGTAGAATCACTACTGAAGAATTCAGTGCCATAGCTGGGATTTGAACCAGGGATCTTCCATTTCACGTGCAGCTGCTCTAACCACTGAGCTACCTGACAACTTGCCTGTATGACATTAATTTCACCAACTGATTCATATTTTCCCAGTAGATCACTTCTGATCTAAGTACCCCAAGGGCGACTTATAATCAAGTGCTTTATGTCCCAGGTTTAATTAAATAACAATTACCATAGTGCAATAATATTTATCTGAAAAGATCTTTTTTTTTGTGAAAAATGCAAACATTTTGGACTGGTGTCAACAACAGGTATTAATTATATTCAAAGGTAAGTCGATTAATAACACTAAACCACACTTACTTTAGAATTTCCTGGAACATGTTTTGGAGGTTCATTTATCTCCATTGTCTACTGTACATTTCAGGGAAATTCTAAAGTAAGTACTGTTTAGTGTTATTAATCGACTTAACCTTTGAATTTAATCGATCACAACAGTTTTCAACACTTCCAAGAAAGAAGATAACAGATATTAAATTTGAATACAGTGATTTAACAAAGAAGTCATTTCTTTTTCTTTGAACAACTTAGTTGTAACATTGTGTTAAACTGAAAAATTTCAACCAGATTCATAAGAAAGCATTTTTCAGACACTTATATTTACATGACATTGTCAACTTTTAAATGCATTATTTTTAAACTGACTTACAGATCCTTTGAAAAATGTAAAAGAGGGACAATACTGAATAATGTGGTGTGTCTTATTACTGTCAACTTAAAAGCATGCCATTATACTGGTGCTGTTTTTGCAATTATTAACGACGCTGTGTCTTTACGCTAATGAGATCTTTGTGATCTCAGGGCTTGGTAACGGATGGAATGAAATATCACACAATGTTTCTTTACCACAATGTATTAATTTATTAACACTTCATCGATACTTTACATTAAACAATTTCTCTCAGCACCATTCTAAATGCTTAAAAACCTTTACACTTTTTCACTTAGTGGAACTTATGCTTGATGAAAGTTTGGTGAAAGTTCCATGTTCACACTACATAAATATGATCGTCTTCTCATCTCGAAGATACACACGCGAGTGAACAGTTTTTTGGCGTCGTTTGACGCAACACCGCCTTTTTCATATACATCCGCGTATGCGTCCATCAAATAGTTCTTTCTCATTAGGGAAGCTATCCCTAATTATCCTCCCCTACTTTTATTATGGAACACATACAATTCTAATATTTATACATATATATTAAAATCAAATATGGAAAGATTTATGACGTCTTTGTGTAAACTTAGTTGTTCGTAACAATGAACCTTATCAACATGTTTTCGTCATTTAATTATCTCATACCAACATCAAAAAACGAATTACACTTTTAACAAACATTTACATGAACGATTTTCCTTTGGGGTCTTCTAATATTCTGTCTCAATACATAGACTATAATTGTAAGTTGCTATTGGGATATGTGGTCTTAAATTTGAGATTCCCTTTTTGTTTACCAGGAAAATGCAAATCAGTTGAGGATCCTAATGCCATACTGGGATGTTGCCATGGTGACTCAGTTATTAAGAGCAGCCGTGCATAAAACGGAAGATCGGCGGTTCAGATCCTAGTTATGCCAATAAGATTTTCATTTCTGACTCTGCCTTTCAAAGTTTTCCTACACATGGTTTGTTCTGTTAGAACACTCAATTGTCATATGGAAATTATAATGAATGAATGATTTATTGAGTACCAAATCTTGCACACATTGGGCTACCCCCGAGCTAAGCCTTGGCCCCTTTAGTATTAGGGTAGCCCTTAAGTATTGGTGTGGTTTTTTAATTATGTACTGTTGATGGTGTTGAGCTTTTGACTCTTTTGTTATCTTGGGTCATGGTACAGGGTGAAATATTGCGGACACAGGATATAACTTCTTCACAACATTTTATTTCCACCTTTTTCGTTGAATATTACACGCGTGACACTTTAGTTAACATTCCTTACACATGAATCGACTTCCTCAATGGTTTCTTAGCATTACTTGTTTTAAATCACACTTTTAGCGTCTAAACCTGCACATATCAAAAACATGTCTTCTCTTCTTAGATGCTAAAATGCTAAAATCTAGCATTTTCTTTTAACAACACGTGTGTATTCATACGCGTATATGTGCATTTCTTATGGCGTCTCTTATGATGTCATCTTACATGTTAAATAGTTTCTGGAATGTTGGGGAAGCGATCTCAGTTTATCCTCTCAACACTCTTGATATAATTCTTATAATTATACATATTAAATTTGAACATATTACTTTGCATTAATGATGTTATTAAACAAATATTATTCTCAATGAGACAATGGTAATACACTCTCAGTACTTAACAAATCCTTACCAACATGAAAAATAAACTATATTTACAATAAATATTCACAGAAATACTTTCTTTTCGGGTCTGACCACATATTCTGTCTCAGTATAATTGCCTTTTACATACACATTAGACATGCTTACCTTTTCACTAACCATATCCTGCTCCCACCCTTTAATTTTTATTTCTGTTTTCTTTCATCTCCCAACCCTGTTCCTTTACCTCTTTCTCAACTTCTCTTATCAGCTTCACTGTTAAACTTTTATTCATCAGTTTACATTGTACACTTCACTAATCTTCATTATCCCAATTTCACTACTTCACTATAACCTCACTTTCACCATGTATAAAAACCCTCTACTTCCTCATTTATGGATTGCCTAACATTTTTTAACCTTGTTACTCGCGGTGAAATATCCCTTTCTTTTTCTTTTCCTTAGTTCTCCCTTCCCCCCCACCTCACCCTCACTTATATTGCTTCCTCCCAACTGTCCATTGTCATCCCCCACCTTGGCTCTTTCCCCCGTTTCTTTTGCAAATCACATCCTACCATTTCACCGCCTTGTGTACTGCTCACATTTGACCTCGACTTTGATGCACTTGTTACTGGAACCACACGTGTTGCAGGATGCTGAGTAGGGAAACTATAATAAAATCCTTGAAGCCCGGAACATATACTTGGTTATGAGTTGCTATTGGAGTATGTGGTCTCAAATTTGAGATTCTCTGGTGCTCTAGTGAGAAAATGCAAATAAGTTGAATTTAATGTCATACTGGCATGTTGTCAGGGTAGTTCAGTGGTTAAAAGCAGCCACACGAAGAGCAGAAGATCCGTGGTTCAAATACCAGCTATGTTATTGAATTTTTCAATTCTAATTCTACCTTTCAAAATCAAACATATTTAAGTTCTCCATCTTTCAATGATGCAATATGGAGATTTTCAGGAAAATCTTCCCATCCGAAACTGCTCTTGTCCTGAAACATTTTTCAAAATGTTCAATTTTTCTATAAAATGGCTCTAATATTTTTATTAAAAACCATATGTTTAAGATATTTTTGTGACAAATAAAATTAATATCTTGAATTATCTGGGAATAATTTCTCATATCCTCTTTATTCTGAATGACTTTTGCATAACTAGTAAACCATAAGGGACAACAAAATTATACTATACAAAAATTGTAGATCTCATTAAAGCACACAATTTTGTCTAATACATTTTTTTGTGAAGTAAACTTATTTAGTAGATATTCCTTGTAATTGGTTTGAATTTTCCAATACTTTTCTCAAATGTGAAGTCATTTGTTTTTTATCTCTTGACCATGCAAAGAGAAAGGGATTTTAAAGTCATTAGATAGTAACCACCTCTTAAAATATTTGACTATCGCCTAAGTCTCTGTATTCTCCTTTTCCCATTGTACCTGCAAGGAAATATGTAATACCATTTCTACAAGTGTCTGTCTCAATTAACATGAAATCAATAGAAGAATATATGTTTGTAAGAATAGTTTACACAAGAGTGAGCAGAGAAAGTCTTGTGAGTGCTTACATATTAGAATTTTTTAGATTATGGGTACACCATAGCTCCCAAGTTGTTCCAACATTTCTTTTCTACTAATTCTAAAAATGCTTAATGTCAGAATTGTATTATTTGTGTAGTTTCATTTCATTTTAAAACAAGATATTTGAATTATTAGGTGCCACCTGTAATTACAACACGTCCCAGTCGCAAGAATTGTTCACCAAAGATTCCTCTTGATGGGAAAAAGCAGTTGCCACCCGGAACAAAGCCCCAGCAAGCACCAACAAGCAACCCGTCAGAGAAAGCAGATCAAGGTAAAACAAATATTCATTTTATTTAATGTTAAGTTCTTTAGAATTTTGTTCCTCTTTTTTAAAATAGTGTGAGCAGTGTAGTGACTGAATTAAAATACTGCAGGAATGATAAGTGCATCATACAAAATGAATTTGAAATAGTAAGGTTTGTGAATGCTGCTTTTATAGATTGATGTAATTTCTTAATATAAAGGCACATAAAGTGCAATATACCAGCCAGATTAATAAGAAATCAACACTTAAAGTTACGTTATATTAGGGTTACCAGATTATTTTTTGTAAATGTAGGAGACAATGTTAAAAAGTTTAGGACAATATCTGCTCATGCAAAAATACGATAATGTAAAATCAAATGGTTAAAATGTAGGGCATGTATTTCTAAATTTTCTGACATCTGGTAACCCTGCACTGAAATCCTTTTTGAAGAAATTACCTGATTTTCAAAACATTGAATTCAAACTTTTATTATATTGCAGCTTCGTAAGACTATTTTCACACATGAGGAAGGTGTAACATAAAACTGTAATTAACTAAGAAATGTAATGATCATTCATTTTAACCCAATTCCAAGGCCATTAGGTGTGTGTGCTTATTCATGCCAGTGCCATTTCATAACTGAAGAATAAGACAAGGTTTGCACATCCAGTATTAAGACAATTGTTTGGTTCACTTAAGAATTCTTACTAATATGGCATTTGTGTTGAAAATTAAAAGTATTTAATAGTGTTTTTATGCATGAATATCCTAAAATTAATAGATATCTTATGCATGGAAAACATACAGTAGTGTCCTATACTTAACAAATTGAAATTTAAATAATAAGAAAACACACCAGAGATTCAAACCCAGGTTGTTCCAGTTACAAGACATGCATTTCACAACTCTGCTACCATGCATACAACCAAACTGAAAGGCTCTTCCTACTTATTACATAGCTTTGAAATGAATGCAGGGTGGTTTTCAATTGTGTATTGTGAAACTCAGCATCAACAAATGCTTCCAATGTTTTCTGAATCCAACTTCTCTGGCCATTGCTCATTTATCTTGTCTTAGGCAAAGACAAAAGTGTTCATGGTTGCATCTTAAACATAGGATGTTTCAGTCAAAATCACAATTATTGAAAAGCAAAAGAATATTGCACTTATGAGGTGTGGCAATTAAATAACAAGACTGGCATCAGAGATGTGATTTATTGGTTACAACTAGCTTTTATCCCCTTCAACATACTCCCTCCCCTATCTATACACCACTGCATACTTTTCTTCTATTGTTTAGAACAATGCTGTAGGTCATCCATTGTCACCCTTTTCAACAACTTTGCTCTTTTTGCTTTTACCTCTTCAACACTCAGAAAATGTGTTCCCTTCAATGTGTTTTTCACATTTAGGAATAGATAAAAAGTCTCAAGGAGCTAAATTTGGTGAATATGAAGGACGCTTAAGTACAGAAATTCACTTGTCCGCTAAAAACTGTTTCACAGATATGGCATTGTTGGCTGGTACATTATCCTGACGCAGAATCCATGTGTCGTTCCTCTATAAATCCAGTCTTTACTTCCTTACTCCTTCCCTCTGCTGGATTAGGACTTTTTATAGTGTTTCTGATTAATGGTTTGACCCTCAGGCACCCATTTAGTCATGATAATACCACTGATATCGAAAAAAACAATCAGTATTGGCTTCAGTTTCATCTTGACCATGCATGCTTTTTTCATTCTTGGCAATGTGGGAGTCTTTCAGTGCATTGATTGATGCTTTGTTTCTGAGTCGTACTGGAAGATGCATGTTTCATCACATGTGAGCAAGCCTGGTTTTTCATTAAATTGTTTCATGATATTAGAGAAAATGTTTTTCCAATGGTCTTTTTGTTCATGAGAGAGGTTTTTCGGAACCAGTTTTGTACGTTTGTCATGTTTAATTCATGATGCAAATGCTCAGATGTCAGTCTTTTTGCACAATTTCATTAATTTTCTGAACATTCGCTTCACTTCTTAAACTCACTGGTCGATTGACACATTCTTCATCTTCTACCTCTTCCTGACCTTCTGAAAACTGTTTGTACCATTCAAACACACACATGTGACGTAGCATTATCACCAAACACCTCCTTTAACAGATGAAAACATTTTATTGGCAACCTTTTTAATTTCATGAGGAATTTGAGGTTAATGTGCTGCTCAATTTTTAAGTTGACCAAGCTCATGGCACTACTATTAAACGTCCTCTACAATGAAGGCTCAAAGCGGACAGAAAGATGATCTGAACAGTAGTTGGTCTTGAAGGTTGAAGGTCAACTACATTCCAATATCAAACTCCCACCATGCGGCTGTGCGATAGATGTGCAGTCTTATTATTTAATTGCCACGCCTTGTATAATGGAAAAGATTATCGGATACAATTTTTTTTTAAATCTCGGCAAGGCATCCCTAATGATGTCTGCTTCAAGGATGAAATTGTATACTTCACTGAATTTCTCTCTCTCGCTCTACTGTGGCACTAAATTCATCTGCTTATTAGTGCCACAGGACAAAAATTCAAGTGAAGGATCTAGTGACATCTGCCTAAAAACTGCACATAAATAGGTTGGCCAGGAAAAGTAATAATGGATTAAGCATTGATGTTCTGAACTATGTAACACCTTCCTTGCAGCTGAAAAGATGATAGTTCTATGTAGATATAGGTACTAGAAGTACATTGGGCCAAACATTCGAGCCCCCCATTGGGGAGGTGTTTGGATTGGGTTGGACTTGGCAGAGCAGTGGTTCCCGATGCACACGGGAGATAGGGTATAATGTGGGTGTAATAGGATATAACAATAACGGGGATGTGAGACGCTTCAATGTTCATTGGCACTAACCTGGAGAGCTAGTAGCTGGTATGTTAGATATCCAGTGGCCCAACTGGCATTTTGGTTGTCTTTCCAAGGGATAGATGTGCATAAATAACATAGCCACTTACATCCCTGTGTAGAAATGGAGGGGGGGGGGGGAACATTTTAGTAACCTAGGTATTGCCCTAATGGAAAGGCCCACAATTTGGAGTGGCACTTGGTACCTTTCCCTGGTTGAAGAGGGGGGGGGGCTTTTGACTCTTGGTGGACCCTCACCCATATTTAACTAATTGCAGATATTGGTTAATCTTTTTGAGCTCTTGAGCTAATCCGGTTTCCAAGCTTAATAAAGACAACTGGTTTTCCAAACAAATTAGAAATTTATTCCTTACAGTACCTGAAATTAATATATCACTGGTGGCATGCAGTGCAAGTAGGCTTTAGATAATCTTTATACAGGGTGTAACAAAAAGGTATGTCAAAAACTTTGGAAAACATTTCTTGCTGATAGAAGGTAAAAAAATGTTACATAAACATAGGTCCAGAAATTGTTTATTTCATTTTTAGATCAGTTTTTCTATAGCTGAACCCCATACAAGAATGCTCGATGAGAGTGCCGCGGGGAAGCAGGAAGCCACGACACATGTTCAAAACTGCGTCCATTAGCTGCAATTGCACCCATCAACACACCGTTGCATGCATTCTCTAATGTACTGAGTTTGTCCTGGAGAATTAAGTATTTTCTGGCAGCCTTCTACAATATGAGTTCGAAGAGTCTCTAATATGGAACTGGAGCTGCATAAACAGATTTCAAATGTCCCCACAAATAAAAATCTAGTGGATTTAAGTCAGGTGAACTTGGAGGCCATGGAATTGGTCCACCTCTTCCTATCCATCTACCAGGAAACCTGCTATTCAGAACTTGATAGTCAGAAAGACTGAAATGAGGAGGCACTCCATTGTGCATGAAATACATTTCTCGTTGAATTACTAATAGGGTATTTTGCAACAAGACAGCATTGTACAGTAGGACAATGACTACATCACCACCCGATTTAGCTAAATGTAAAAGCAAATGTTTACTGCTGTAAATTAAACAACTGTTCTGTTGTGGGGTTATGGCCAGAGGATGTATTACATATCTCACCTCATACACAGAGTTGTAGAAAAAGAGCTCGACCATGGATATAAACAATTTTCGGACCTATGTTCATATAACATTTTTTTGTTCTGTATATGCAAGAAATGTTTTCTCAAAGTTTTGACACACCTTTTTGTTACACCCTGTATAATAGAGAACTGTCTTACAGGGCCTCCAGTTTCCAATTTTATTTCAGAATTGATTTATAAAATATTCCACAAATGCATTATTTTAGTGTCCCATAAGATTCTATATTAAATAGCACGTTTTCTAAACCCTGGTGCTGCTTTTGCTATTATCATTCCGGAATGCGCTGTGCTATGAGACTCCTTTTCTATCTAGGTGTGGTAACGGATGGAATGAAATATCACACAATGTTTCTTCACCACAATGTAATATTTTATTAACACTTCATCGATACTTTACATTAAGTAATTCCTCTCAGCACCATTCCAAATGCTTAAAAACCTTTCCACTTTTTCACTTAGTGGAACTTATGCTTGATGAAAGTTTGGTGAAAGTTCCATGTTCACACTACATAAATATGTCTTTTCAGCTCGAACATACACACACGAGTGAACAGTTTTTTGGCGTCATTTGACGCGACACCGCCTTTTTCATATACATCCACGTATGCGTCCATCAAATAGTTCTTTCTCGTTAGGGAAGCTATCCCTAATCATCCTCCCCTACTTTTATTATGGAACACATATAATTCTAATATTTATACATATATATTAAAATCAAATATGGAAAGATTTATGACGTCTTTGGGCAAACTTAGTTGTTCGTAATAATGAGCATTTGCAACACGTTTTCGCCATTTAACCAAATCATACCGACATCAAAAAACAAATTACACTTTTAACAAACATTCACATGAACGATTTTCTTTTGGGGTCTTCTAATATTCTGTCTCAACCCTTACTGTTATTCTTTGTAGCTAGATAATTTTAATATATATTATACATAGAGAAGTTACACATCAACATTATCAACAATGAAATTAATTCTGCCTTAGTTTAATCATTATTTAAATGGAAGTGGCATATGTACTGTATATTATTGAATAATCGTTACCACTGCATAATGGTTGCATCTTGATTTATAGACAAGACAATCACGACTTAAACATTTTGCCACATAAGGAAAATTTAAGCTATTAACAGTGAAGCAACAAGATTCTAAAGTAAGAACAAATTAGAAACTAAAAACTTCACTTATCTTAGTAATGTTGCATATCTCCTTGAACAAGCTAACCCTGGGTTTCAAGTTGTCTCCAACTCATTCTCCAGGGTTAACTTTAAGGAGAACATGCAACATTACTAAGATAAGTGAAGTTTTTAGTTTCTAATTTGTTCTTACTTTAGAATTTTGCCACATAATCGTCGCATTAAATTCCAATTGTTCACTATCAAGATATATTGAAAAATATGTGCCACCACTACAGTTGTTAGGTTCATGCAAGAGAGTACAGGGTATGCAGCATATCGTAATATATTTCTCATTGTCGATGCCATCAATTATGATTTTTACTCTTAAATGCTTACTAAAGAATAGGCTGGAGGCAATAGAGGATATAACTTGCAGTGCAAGATAGTTTTGAATATTAGCAAGTTACAGAATTACAGCTTCATTTAATATGCAAAACACTTAAACCATGATTGGAGGAACTTATAATTTTTAAAAGATATTCAGGAAGTTCTTAACAGAGGACGGTCAAAACTTTTTGTACATGTAATTGGACATATACTGAAACTGGAAGCTGTATTATGGTGACAAAATGGTCGTATGTAATATTGTAATAAAAAAGGATCTCTGGTATGAAACAGTTTCACGGTTCAGCATGCTTTCCATATTATGGCTAACAATGTTTTTGACACTTAAATAGCTTATCCTTTGTAATTTTCCTAAAAATGGTTCAATATGGGTAATTTTAACATAATGTAGTGAGCCAATTAAAGGTCACCTTAAGTCACTCGTAGCTGATTACTGGCTGTATGCGTGCTTGTCTGTAAAATGTGTGGGAGCTGATTATTTTAACAAATGACATGAACAGTTACTTTTAATGTTGCTTTATTTCTTCTAAAACTGAATCACAAAAGTTTTCTGTTAACACAATATACATTTTTTCATGACTTTGTAACTCAGAGGTGTTCTGTTCTGTTCTGTTCTGTTCTGTCGTAACCTTGACACAAATCTGTTCACTGACCACACCTAACTGACAGTTCTACTCCCCCACTCACAACTTTCTCAACACTGACTGCCCTGTCGGGGCTGACTCGCTTTATATATAGCCAACAATTAGGTGCCAGTGACATCTCTGGAACTTGCTTCTCATAAAAGCCTGGCTCGAAGCCTCTCAGACTGTCTGGAAACAGCATTTGTTCTTACCATGTATTGCATAGCAACGTACTGGTGTGAGGTAGCTGACCCCGAGCCTCCTTTTGAGGTGTGGCTGCTACTAAAATATTGTAACTTAATATTAAAGACTGAATGCAGCATGCTAATTGATATACAGTGCTATGTTTGGCCAGAACTGATCTGTGTATCTAAGATCATGGTATCTCTACACTGGGCTGCAACAAAATGCTTACCATGCAGCTTTAAAATTTGGTTGCACCACTAGTGACCTCTAGTAACTCTAAGGTATAAATAGGGACAAACATTCATTAATGGTCAATGTGAATCGACAGTCTTTGTTTATAGTTCAGTAATGAAGTATAAAATATAGTTTAGAAGTCTAGGAAGCGTGTTCTTTTCTTTAATATGCATATTTGACTTTTCATTAAGTTTTTAGTTTCTCCAAATAATGATCTCTGTTTCTCCAAATAATGATTATAGAAATAAATTACTGTTGTTCAATACTGCTTTTGCATAGCGTTTTCTCATCAGTTTTATTTATTTTGGTTATTTTTTGCTCTTTATAATGTATGCTAAGAGGTTTAGTTATGTAACTTGTTATGTGTATAGTAATAGCTTTTTTAATGTCTCTAAAGAAAAGTTAAGCTATTGAAAGTTTTAGGGATAAATCATCAAACCATGGGCAACATCAAGTTGAGACAGAATATTAGACCCCAATAGAAAATCGTTCATGTAAATGTTTTTTTAAAAGTGTATAAATTTCTAGTTCTTGTTTGGGTGTATCAGGAACTTATTTTTAATATTCAGGATAGCCAATGTTTTCTCGTTACTAGATAGTCTGTTGTGTTCAATAATAAGAACTATTTGCGCGGATGAATACAAAAATGGCGGTGTGTCGTACCAAAGCGACGCCAAGGGATCATTCATTAGCGTCTGTATGCTCAAGATGATAAGACGTGTTTTTTGGTAGCGTGTGAACATGGAACTTTCACCAAACTTTTATCCAGTGTAGATTCTACCAAATCATTTAATTGTGAAGGTCTTTGATTAATTAATATGGTGCTGAGAGTGTAAAATAACGAAGTGTTAATGAATAAATATGTTGTGATAAAGGAACATTGATTTATGCATTCCATTCTGTTACCACAACCCTGTAGATAGGAATCGCGTCTGCTATCACAGTATTTCATCTTTCTGAGAAGAACATTATTCCTGCTGCAATGTGTTAGGAATCATTTTAAAAAACCGCACCAAAGTATTTCAGATAGTATGTAATAAAACCCACTTCCACAAATGTCTATATGTAAGAAGTATGGGAAAACAATTATTTAATAAGCCACCTAAAGAAGTACAAATCATTAAAAATGATACAAAATTATTTAATAGAAAATGCTTTTTATAGTCTAGAAGAATATAAATCAATTAAGGCAAAGAAAATCAAGGTATAAGTATATATGTAAATATAAAGATGTATGTATACTTTCTGACGTGTCCTTTAATTCATGTACTTAAAGGATGAATAAAATGAGTTATGAAGTAGAATAGTTTGTACCAAGAGTGAGTAGAGAAAGTAACGTGAGTGCTCACCTAAGTTTTTGTTTCTTTTTTTTTTTTCTTTCTTTCTTTTTCCCCCATTTATCAATGTTATTGTACTCAGCAGTACTGTACAGGTTGGTTAAACAAGATAATACAAAACCTCATGGAATGTGTATATGGGGTGCTGCTCAGCGGTAATCCCTAGGTTGGTTGTACAATGACTTCCAAAGAAAATCTCTGCATCTCCGGTCTATGTCAAATTGTTTATTGTACGCAGGTGTGGCCATTGCATTAGTTGTTTTAGGAAAGTTGTTTAGGTCTAAAACAGTCACGGAATTGCTATGGCTTCGTACAAGGATAAATAATGTGGCATAGACCAGAGGTGCAGAGAGATTTTCTTTGGTGGTGGTTGTACATATTTTGGTTAATTCAAGAGGAGTTGACATTGCCAATATGTTTTGAATCCTTGGCGGTAAGAAACAGGACGGATGTAAATGTGATGTCACAATGGATTGTGGTGTAGGATGCAGGACCTGTGCAACTTTTTGTACCTGATGCAGAGGATTGGGAGAGCCTCAAGAAGTCCTAGATTGGCATGCAGGACGATGTAGCAAATGTACCACAGTGCTCCAAGTATAACCAAGCATAAATATCTACTTTGGGTTATCTGAATTTGGTTGATTTGGGAAGACGGCAGATAGAGAAACTGCATTGCCATATGGCATGTATGAGGGATGTGTAAATAAGGTGTTTGTAGTGGAGTGACTATGTGGAGTATGTTTTACTCAACAGATCCTATGTACTGAACTGGTAATATGAAGGTTTCAAATTTGCTTGCTGCCCAGGATGGGTCAAGATACTACATAGATTGTTCTGTGGGTGCTGGTAAGTATTATTTATTTTCATGTCTTCCAATTACTTAATCTCAAACTTTCATAGTTTCTAGTTTTTGAAGGCTTTTACCAAAATAAAGCATGTTACGGCTAACAGCAGAAGACAAACTCTACATTATTGTAAAGTTGAATGTTAAATGTTCTCTACAAGGAACTAGATAAGTAGGAAGATGCAGAAAAAGATGGCAAGACATATTTTGTTTAGAGATGGAAAGGCCTAAGCCATGAAAAAAATTATGAAAATTCATGACCTAACTATGATGTTAACTTGTCCTGTTAATATTTTATAAAATTGTATTTACTATAGTGCAGCTCACTGTCCTTTTTTTCTATCTAGCCAATAAGGTTTTAAAATTATGCAGTTAGCACTATCATTATCAATGTTTTTAAATTAAAAGTAACATTTGTGGCTGACGACACTTACACAAAAAGCCCAGCTTGTAGCTTTAAATTAGACCTAGAGCCTACAGCCATTGTCTAAAATGAAAATCTCCCCAAAAGTTAATTTAAAAAAATTGAAGCTATTAACAGTGAAGCAATATAGCGGTTTGCCTATATATTCACAACTTAAGATACATTAAGCTACTGGTATCTAAATATTTAATGCAGTTGTTTAATTAATTCAAAGCTTAGATTTGTATAAAAAGATGACAGTGACAAATACTTTGCTTTCATAATTTTACTAGATTTATCTTTCTTTTCTTTTTTTTTTTTTACAGTAGACAAGAATCATGACATTGGGGCAGAAGAAGAGTACAGTAGTAGAACCCAATCAAAACAAAGCAGTAGCAGCTGTGCCTAAAGATCTAGAAAGAGGAAAATAACTGAGAGAAAACAAGTGCAGTGAAAGAGAAAAACAAATTGATCAACCTTCCACAAGACTGGGAAATGTAATTGTAGAAAATTTATTTAGTAACTCCAATAATTGCAGCTGCTGCAATAAGAAATAACTACAATAATTGCAACTGCTACATGAAGAAATGCATTTAAATCCTTTTTGGAAAATAGGGCCTTTCATTACCAGAAATGCAGTGCTACGTGGTGTATTAAAACAGGACATGCTCACATGGTCAGTGTCCTCAGCCAGTAATCGGCAATGAAAATTTAAGTAAAAGAAAACTACTGACAAATTCTCCATGTTACCGTTGAGAGAAAAAAATGAAACAGGATGCAGAAATACTTGTGGAAACTTATAATTAGAGCCCAGAACCATGTGCTGACACACAATATGGGTTAGTTGGATACAGAGAATGAATGACGTAACCACTACCATACAGCCGTCGTATGTGCTTGCACATCAGCATTTGCCTGCAGTACATGGGTGAGCAGCATCAATAGAACCCATGTGCCATGTGACTTAAGTGTACAATCTTCTGGCCTCTACTTATAACATTGCTAATGATACAGTGATCCAATCCATAAAGAGCAATAGATACTGGAAACCTCCAGATGTAGATAAAGCAAGAAAATTCCTGGTTACAAAACTGGAAGAAAAATGGTAATGCAGGATTACATAGCATTATTCACCTCTTATGAATCACTCTGTACTGGGTCGCTCAACCGAAACAAAGATTTAACAGAAGATTTGAGTATTTGACATTTATATAATTTTATTTACACAAAGATTATGTTGAAACTCAAGGAATAAAGCCTTATGCTCTTATTTATTTATTTATGCCAACAAACTTACTGTTGGTGTTTTTAAACACACAAGCCTTGTGTGGGCAAAGTTTGAGAGATAGAACTGGAACTTACGAACTGGTTTGAGAATTTGATGCCATTCTGGCAGTTTGTCACAATAGCTCAGTGGTAGAGTAGCCACCCGGTAAGCAGAAGGTCTGTGGTTCAAATCCCAGTTGTGGCATTGAATTTTTAAGTTCCAGTTCTACCTCTCAAACCTTATGCTCTTATTTAATGTTCTTTTTTGAACCCAAAAGTTTGAAAAAGATTTTGACATATGAAAGTAATAAAAAATGTACTACAATTTACACAAAGTTCTTGAAATAAAGTGTAATACAATAATTCTTTGTGTTATCTTGGCAGTAGTATTGGGTGTATGTACATTTCCCTTCTCTACCTTTTTTTTTATTACAGAGCAAGGATAAATACAGTTTCATTTAATGGAATTTTCTGAAGGAATGAATGAAAGAAACATTTGTATAGTTGTGCCGTGGTATATTTTAAAAGTGGCTGGCTCATTGCACAACCAGTGTCTCAAACAACTGATGCAAAACAAGAAATCACATTTCCCATTGAAGCATGAGAATAAGTGGGTCAAGACCACTTTTTATGAAATTGTGTTACGAGCCCAAAATAAATTATAATGTATGCTCCATCTATTGGTGTGGAAATAGTACTAAATACTTAATGCTAGAGGCTCTGCAGGTTATCACTGTATAGATTTCCATTTTTCATTGAGGAGAGGTGAACAAAGACAAGTCATATCTGATTCTCATTGTCATTGTGATACTATAGCATTGTGACAACTGTGGAGGTCAGAGTTCATGGTCAAGTTTTTATCTACCCTAGATGCAAATGAAAAAATCTGATGTGTTGCACTCGCGTAACTTTCTCTACTCTTGTACTAACTTCTTAC
Organism: Tenodera sinensis; assembly: GCA_030765045.1. Taxonomy (NCBI): domain Eukaryota; kingdom Metazoa; phylum Arthropoda; class Insecta; order Mantodea; family Mantidae; genus Tenodera; species Tenodera sinensis. Next base: position 21,262,238 of record CM060966.1, on the reverse strand, counting down.
AAATTCTTATTCCTTTATCTTCTTCATATTAGTCGAAATAAACATTTGCAGAAATTCTCTTAGTGCTGGTTTTCTTATAGATGCAAGGAGGATATGGGAATACAGTAGGCTTTGAACCTTTAAAGCTTTGAAATTCCATTCTCTTTGCACAGCCAAACAGATAAAAGAGAATAATGACCTTCCACTTGAGAAAAACATAAGTACTGCACAACTTACACAAATAACAAGGAACATCTCCGCAAAAAAAACTGCATATAGACATGACTTGTGTGTTTTAACGAGATCTACATTTTTGTATACAGTAAACTCTCGGTTTAATGGACCTCTGTTCAACAGACTTCGGATTTAACGGACTAAATTTGGCATTGGTTATAAAATAAATTTAAATGAAATTTAGAAGATCTGCTATGATTAAATTGTGGCATTCCACTGTTTGTCGATCAAGAAGGCTAGTTCACGTGTCTTTGGCTACATTTGTGAAAGTTTGTGCACGCATCATGTGCTCAAGAGTTCACATGACTCTTAGCTTCAGTCTGAATTGGGCATTCCGAGGTTACCAGATTCTGAGTCATGAAAAGATCGCTGCAAGAGTTGTACAAGAGGATGAAGATGAAGACGACAGTGAAGATGAATCTTTGAAGTGTGTATCTAAATTATCCGTAATGAGAGACCACATGGATGATGTGATTTCTTACGTGGAAAGATCTTCAGACCCACAAGTGCTAACCTATTATCAACATTTCAGACAGTTTCGCTGCTTAATCTTAAAATAGCAATATGCAAGTGGGAAGCAAAAGGGGTATTGACACTTTTTTTCAAACCCACAACTTCACAGGGAACGACTTCTAACCAAGAGTAAATCATGTAAAGTAAATGGTATGCACCAATAAAACAGTTTCAATAGTTTTTGCTTAATTTTCATTCATTTTGTGAATTAGCAGACTTTCAATTTTCCGAACAACTCCTGGCCCATTTAGGTTCACTAAACTGAGAGTTTACTGTAGTAAGATTTCGTCTACCTCTTGTGGTTTATGAGTTATGGAGAAGTCATCAAGAGTAAACAGGACTATGTGGGTTATAGCCAGAAAATTCAAAATATGCATTTTATTTGCCATAAAAATATTATAAACATATAGCATTTTAATCAAAATTGTTAGGCATTTTTGATAAAACCACAATTTTTGAAAACTTTTCTATGTAAAGGGTAGTTTAGGGTAGAGGAATTTTCTTCAAAATCTTTGTGCCGCATCCTTGAAAGATATTAAACTTAAATAACTTTGTTTTTTAACCAATGTTTAGTTTTTTGTTCACAGACACACACACATTGACCTTTTTCTAAAAATTCTCTTTTTGGATTTAGGGGACCTCAAAACATTTCTGCTGAAATTTTAACATCGAATTTTTGAGTGGAATACAATACTTCCCCTATTTACTATACATAGTAGAGAGAAAGTAAAAATTGTCTAAATAATACAATACAATGTCCTTGAATGTGGGCATTCATTCTTGTCATGTGACAGGCTGTTTTGACTTATTGAGAAATTAAAGACAAAGAAAGAGTGTGTTCATTCCTGAAGATCGCTATTATCTAGGAAGGTGTGCCTCACGGAAATTTGAAGTTGTCATTGTGACTCAAGGTCTCATTAAAGATTTCAAAATCATTTGGCACCATTTTTAAGAAGACTATAAAAAATTATAACCAACTGCTTACAATATCAACTTGTATTTTCAAGTGGTCATATTTCTGTGTCTGAACACATGCAGCATGTTTATATTTCATAACATGGTCATTAGAAGAAAGGAGTAAATGCTGATGAAATTAATTTGGCTTTAGCTACAAGTTTATACAATTACTAGACAATATTATAAAGTTAGAAAAGTTTATTCTTCCAGTGTATGAGCAATGGGATGATCGTATTGATAAACATGGTGTAGATAATGAAAAGAATAAGTGAAAAGAGAACCTTGTATATTAATGTGGTCAATTTTTTTTAATTGGATAATATTTACCAAAGCTACATAAATTCGTATTTGATGCATATTGGAACCCAATGTAAGTTAAGTAATTCAGATACAAGCTTAGTTTTGGCTTTGTGCTGGAAAAAGAGATTCTTAGTTTGAGTATGAGAACTGGATTACTCCATTTTTAGTTAATTATTTAAGGCTGAAATAATATATTTACTTTAATACTATAAAATATTAAAAGTTGTAACATTGGGGTAACTACAAAAAAATTTACTAAATGGTGCAATAAAATGATTCAATCCATAAAGACCAAAATCCCACTGTTAACACTGTTAAAAGAGTACCACCATTGCCTATAGGCAAATTTTTTTTATTTATCTTATTAAGGTTTTACTTAACGTCATTTTGACAGTGCAGTCTTAATCATGACCATACATAAAAATTAATTATGAATATAAATTTACAATTATACAGTTATCAAATTATGTTAACAGTACCTGGGCGACCGAGCTTCGCTCGGCGTTTTTTCACCTCTGTTTTTGAGAAATCCTCCTTTTCTTTTCTCTCTCTCTCTCTTTTTTGAGAAGATGCTTAGATAAACCTGAAAAGCAAAACGTTAACTAAATAATTTTTGTCGCAATTGTTAAGTCATTTCCAAGATGCAAGAGACATAGAAATACATACAAATATTTAATAAACATCATCATTTCAGCTGAAAAACATCTACTGCTGAACGCAGGCCTGCCCATAGATATCCATCCAGTTTGACGTTTCGTTGAGCATTTGTTCCATTATGGATTTCAGTTCTTTGGTGTTGCGATTGACTGCAGGGCGTTAACACGTTGGCCAAGGTCCTTCATATTTCCGCCGAGTTCTTCCATGGCTTCCTTAACCCCGGTCAGTCGCTCGTTAGTATTCTCCGATAGATCTATCTTCATATTGGACATTCCCACCTTCATCTTTTCTGTTTCGGAGTTCACATTTTCAATTTGGCTTCCATTTTTGTTCCCATATTTTCAATTCCGCAGTTTACATTTTTTCAATTGGGCTTTCATATTTGTTTCCCCTGCCACATTGCGGAATTCATTTCATTCCCCATTTTGGCTAACATTTGTTTCATTAACTGTTCCATATCATATTTTTCGTCGCACTCCTGACACCAATTGTGAATACTTTACTTTTTACTTTTTTAACTATTTCTTTATTTTTTATTAAAACACCGGAGCGACACTAAGCAAAAGCACTGTTCAAGAATAAAGACTACAGGATGAAAAGCTGGTTGATAAAGCCATGTGAATGCACTGCGCATTTCTGTTTCAATCACATAGAAAATTGTATGAATTGTTTGTAATTGGTCGTGGAAGCGGGAGTAGTGAAAGAAATGTAATTATGTTTTACTAAAGAAAAATGAGTGGAAAAACCATGTGAATGTTATGTTGCACTTATATTTCAAATGTGTGGAAAATTGCATGGACTGTTTGTAGAAGAGGGAGCGGTATGTTAGATAAAAGCAAATGGAGTTGAGAAAACCATGTGAACATAATATGTTGTGTGATAAAATGGGTTCCATAAAAACCTTCGACATGAAAACACTTAGATATGTCAATTTTCATGGTGATCGGTCAACCGTTTTTGGAGATTACCTACTCTTCAACATACGATATGTATAGGCGTTGGTATGTATGAAGTTGATAAACGATTGGAATAACGTGTGAATTGTTACGTAAAACAAAAGTGAATAGAGAAAATAATATGAATGTAATACGTTGCATTTATATTTCAACCATGTAGCAAATTGTATGAATTGTATGCAGAAGGGCGAGTAGCGAAAGAAGACTGATTGTGTCTCGTAAAGGAAGAATTAGTAGAGAAAATCGCGTGAATGTAATACGTTGCATTTATATTTCAATCATAGAAAATTATATGAATTGTATGTTGAAGGGCAAACAGAGGATACATGAATGTGTTACGTAAAAAAGCGAGTAGTAAACCATTTGAAAATAATATATTGTGTAGTAAAATTGTTACCATAAAAACTTTCTCCATGAAAAAATACATATACTGCCGAATTTCGCGGTGATCGATTAAGCGGTTTTAGAGATTAACACTTACATAGATACAAACATCCAATTTGTATGTATGTATATATATGACAGGAATTGTTTGTAGAAGAGTGAGTAGAGAAAGAGATGCGAGTGTGTTACCTAAAAGTAAGTAGGGAAACCACTGTGAATGTAATATGCAGCATTTCTATTTCAAACATACAGAAAATTATATGGCTTATTTGTAGAAGAGTGAGTAGAGAAAGAGATGTGAATGTGTTACCTAAAAGTGATAGGAGAAAACAGTGTGAATGTAAAAGCATATCTATTTCGAACATACAGAACATGGTGTGACTTATTTTAAAAGCGAGGATAAAGATGTTTTTTTTTTTCTGTAAAATTGCGTTTTTATGGAAAATTGTTCATAGAAGAGTGAGTAGAGAAAGAGATATGAATGTGTTACCTAAAAGTGAGTAGAGAAAACAGTATGAATATAATATGTAGCATTTCTATTTGAAACATACGGAAGATTGTATGACTTTTTTGGAGAAGAGCGAGTAGAGAAAGAGATGTGAATGTATTACCTAATAGTGAGAGGATAAAACAGTGTGAATGTAATAACATTTCTATTTCAACACACAGAACATGGTATGACTTATTTTAAAAGTGGGGATAAAAATGATTTTTGGTGTAAAAGTATTGTTTTTATGGAAAACTGTTTATAGAAGACTGAGTAGAGAAAGAGGGGTGAATGTGTAACCTAAAAGTACTTAAGTAGAGACTGTGAATGTAATATGCAGCATTTGTATTTCAAACATACAGAACATTGTATGACTTATTTGCAGAAGAGTGAGTAGAAAAATATATGTGAATGTGTTACCTAAAAGTGCGAGTAGAAAACAGTGTGAATGTAATAGCATTTCTTTCAAACACACAGAACATAGTATGACTTATTTTAAAACGGGATAATTTTTTTTGTGTAAAATCGCGTTCTTTATGGAAAATTGTTTATAGAAGAGTGTGTAGAGAAAGAGATGTGAATGTGTTACCTAAAAGTGAGTAGAGAAAACACTGTGAATATAATATGCATGTATACAAAAATTTAAACAAATCTGTAGAGCTATTTCTGAAATACCGGGAATATATATACAAGAATTACACTGTAGAAGCGGGCATAAAAAATGTTATTTTTTTATGCAAAATAGTGTTTTTGCGGGAATTACGTCTATATAGCTGAACTTAGAAAGCAAAACCCTATCTGAATACAAAATTTGATGAAAATCATTAGAGCCGTTTCCAAATTACGCGGAATATATATATTTATATACAAGAATTGCTTGTTTAAATATATAAGATTTACAGTAAATTAGAGAGTTTTGTATCCATCAGAAATTGTAGCATCTTCTTGAACATGTTGGGTGTATTAACTGCATGAGGAAGATTGGAAATGCTGGTTTGTTGTCTGCATTTGCTGTATTGTGGGCAGTCTACAAGGATATGGTGAATGGTTAGAGGAATATTGCAGTTTGGGAGTTGGTCCTTAGTGAGGTGACAGTGCATTAGTTTGGAGTGTCCAATTCTAAGCATGGTGACGTTAACTTGATCTCTTCTTTTGAGTGTTTGGATGCAGTAAAGGCTTTATGCAGCCTGAGCGAGCTTCATGAAGTTTACTGTTGATCATATCTGCTTCCATTTTTGCTTGTACTTGTGCTTAATGAAATTGACATCTTGATGTGGAGAGACAACTGATGCATCATTGATGGGATGTTTAGTTGCTTCTTTTGCAGCTTCATCTGCAGTTTGATTATGTTGCATGCCAAAGTGAGAGTGAGTCCATACAAAGGATACCTTTTTATCAGTGTTTTTTATATTGTGACCCAACAATCAGATTTTATGCATCAGTTTGTGGTTTGGCTCAGCAGTTTGTATTAAAAGTAGTACACTTAAGGAATCGGTAAAGATGGTGTAGTGACTTTTAGTGGATGAATGAATTATATATAGAAGAGTTTCCTTTAATGGCGAGTGCTTCACAAGAGAAAATGGTAAACAGGTGAGGCAAATTGTAGATCATTATCTGATCAGGATATACTATTACACACCCTCTTTGGATGCTGATCCATCAGTGAAAATTTTTGTGTTAAATTTAATTTTATCCAGTAAAGAATTCCACATTTGCTTAGGGATACAGGAAGGTGTTTGAAATTTCAGGTGAGATGAAAGACTGATATCAATTGGTGGACTTTGTATATGCCAGTAGGACATGGAGCAACCAGTATATCTGGTTTAGATCATAGGGAGTTTTAAATCTATTTCTCTCAAGTATTGAAGAATTCTAATGTGAAACAGACTTCTGCGTTGCTCTGTTTGCAACAGGCAAGCTTTGTGTAGTGGAAAAACATAGTTATGCATTTTATGAGACAGATTTGAGGCAATCTTTATGGCATATGTCAAGCTTAATACTTTTCTGTGAATATTTAAGGGTGGCTCATATGCTTCCATTTGGAGGCTTGAGATTGGGCTGGTACAAATGCCCCTAACGCCAGCCTTAGGGCAATGGACTGAATAGAGTCTAGGGTTTTGAGAGTTAAATGGTTTGCAGAGTTGTATGCAATAGAAGTGTGAATACATTAGCATCCCAATTTCTTGCGGCAAGAATCTTGATAATGTTGAGTCGTTTGCTACAAGCTTCTTTTAAGACTTTAACATGAGGGTTCCATGAAAGTTTTTGGGCAAAATGGCACCCAGAATTTTTGAGGGTGTAACTTCGTTGAGTTTCTCTTCATTAAGATAAAGTTCAAGGTCTTGTTCAGGAACTCCCTTTTTTCTTTGTGAGAGTGATACACTTGGTTTCATTGCTGGAGAATTTAAAACCAGTAGTAGACAACCATTCTTGGAGATCTAAAGCTGACTGAAGTAGCTTTTGAGTGGTGGCAAAGGTTTTACCTTGGCTATGTTAAACAAGTAGCACCACTGCCTAGGCAAATATTCCACAGGAAAGACCACTAATATGACCTTCGCAGTTAAAGGGACAAACAAACCATAAAAAATTATTGAAATAGTTTTTCTTGATTTTCTGAGAAGTAATCCCCTTATTCTCATGTCTTCACTTCAAGACAAAGTAAAATTGTGGGTGTTAACAGTGCCCTCTAATTTCTCCCTTCTGTTTTGTGGTTGTAAATAGTATAATGACTTTTGGCAAGCTTGAAAGCTAACCCTAACAATTGTATTGGGTTTGTGAGATTGAAATCACAATTCATAATTCTCAGTGCCAACAATGGATGCTACAAGTGAATTGTCATTTTTTATTCTTAATTTCAAAGTTTGCTGTATATTTTGTTTCCATAGAGAGATAGTCGTCAGTTAAGATTTTAATTTCTCTACAGTTCCGACAGACCCAAGCCATCATTGGTGCAACTGTTGTGCTACAAGTAAATTATAATTTCCCAATTTTTGTGCATCGTTTGCGTAAGGGTACAACGGCCATTATTCAATCCTACGCACAATAGCTTTCTTTTTATTATATTAACGTCCTCCAACGTAAACATATCATATCGGACGATGAATTAATAAAAGTAATGAAATGGTGTTCAAATGAGCCTGAATTCCATAGAGTTTAAGTTACCCGACATTCATCTTCTCAGGGTGAGGGAAAATCTCAGAAAAAAAACCTTTTCCGGATAATTCACCCTGCCGAGATTCGCACTTGGAACCTCTTGAGTGTGAGACAGACACGATACCACCACACCACAGAGGCGGGCTGTGCAAACTCAAATTTTTAAATATACTTTTCTCAAATGGGAAGTCGTGTTTTTCTATCATAGTCGTGCAAAAACATGGGATTTCAAAGCTTTCACATAGTGATACATACTTAAAAAATGTGAACATTTTACCTACTGCATACAACAAAATGCGTAAGTTAAACAGAAAGTTTATCTGGATTAACAGGAAGTAATTAAAATAGTAGGCTATTGTAAGACTAGTTTGTAGAAAGTACTAAACGATAGTGAGTGGAGAAAGTAATGTAAAATAACACATCAGCCTTTTTCGGTTCGATTTCTACTCGTGCATAGAGTGGACCTCAAAGCCATCACAATACAGTGATCCTGGATTTTCAGCCTATTGTTTCCCTCTTGTACGTACAAATTGTATAATAAAAGCTAACAAAATCAGATAGAACAAAGTTTGATACGAGTAGTTCGTAGAATTGTGGGTAGAGAAATTCACATGAATATAACGCGTCAATTTTTTTCGGCCGGAAGTGTAACGAAATGTTGGCTTGACAGAAAACTATGACACCACTTGCTAAAACCGATAATGAAAATGCGCTAGAAGCTTCCTACGCAATAAGTTAGCGTGTAGCCCGAGCTGGTGAAGCACATGCCATTACAGAGACTCTCATTAAACCTGGTACAATCGATATTGTCAAGTGTTTGCTGGATGAACAAGCTGTTAAGTTAGTCTCCCAACATTCCTTTGTCAAATAACAGTTGCTTGCTTGACGAATCAGCGATTTGGCTAAATTACTACATTCGTATCAGGTATAGGTACTAAATGCATACGACAAATGGGTGAAACGTTCTCATTGTTTGTTTGGCAGTTTTAATGGCATTTGTTGGTTATCTTCATATACAACGTTACCAAGAAGACCTTTGCATGCTACTGTCAACCAGCACATCAAAGGCAGAAATGTGTAATATTTTGGACAGTACTGTAGGAAAACAGCGCGGATACATGCATTGATGGTACAATGGTAATACTGAAGCCATTACTACAATTAAAAGGATTCAGACTCAGGTTTATTCACCAAGAAAATCCATACAGAATATAGACCGTCAAAAATGTTGAGACAGACACCATCATATTTACAATATACAAAGCTTAAGAAAATAATACAAAGTCGCACCGAGATGAAAAGTGTAAAGGGTACAGACAGAGGGGACACCTCGCTCACTTTGACCTACACAGACCTATTGTGGCTACCATCCCTCAGGAGGCAGAGATGAAACGAGCGAACCTAAGGTGCCACAGGGTCGCAGCTAGACAAGCCAGAGATGCGCTGAAGTCCCTAACAAGTGCTGAGGTCTCTTCATCCCGGCGCCAGGCCCCACCAAGCAGTCACACACCGCGGTTCCGGTGTCGCACTGAGCGTCGACGGAGGACAAGGCTGGTCAAACGCTACCTAGCGCCGAGAATAGCAGTTATGATGCGCAACGCCATCTGCCCGGCACTGCCAACACTACACGCCTGAAATTACACCTGAAATAGGAAATGGAAATGATGCATAGATACCCAGCATTTGCCTTAAGGACGGAGAGAAACCTCGGAAAAAAACCCAGTCGGGTATACAGTAGCATTTGAACATTTTATGCTGATTTTATATACATTATATTTACAATTGAAGTGATAGAATACAGGTGATGTCGAATACAGTATTGGTCAAGCTTCTTCTTGAGCCAAAGTGCATCTCCCAGATGAACATGACCTATGGAACAAACAGTTCAGAGGGGCAATATTTTAAAAAATCTGGTGTTGCACTCTCATGACTTTCGTTACTCTTGTGCTAACTCTACTTAGCAGTAGAGAAAGTAAAAATTAACTAACATGGGCGGCTTATTTACCTAAATTCTTATTCTAAATAAGCAAGTGATCTAGCGCAAAGGATAATCAAAATTGGGTATTCATGAATTCATCAACCGAATAAAACATATTTTAAGAGCAATTTTCTAACTTTATTTTGAAGTGCTTTGATCTGTGGAACTCTATGGCCTCATGGATTTTATTATATAAGTTAGCACCTTTATGGGAAACTGAATTCAAACTTTTTGTTTATGTTGTTGGAGATGCTATTCTTGAATTGTATAAATAATATGAATGGTATTCATTATTACGCTTGAAGATGGTTTTATTTTCATGTAATGAAACTGTTTCTAAGATATACATACATGGTAAACGTAGAATTTTTAGATGGAGTGCTTTGGTTCAAGAAGTGTACCAGTTGTCATTACGTTTTTCATACGTACGCCATGGCCTCCAGTAAAATGGCAGTGTTGAGTGATGCCATGAAAATAATAAAAGTCGCGACTTCTCAAAAGTTGGCTCGTCAGAAGTAGTGCTTCAATATACGGGAAACCACCAATCCCTCCTGCTGCACACTAAAGAATTGTCCGAGGAAAAGTGTTCTGAAGTTGTGCATTTTTGATGGACCATATCGTTCTATTATCGACGGTTTAAAGTAACGTGTGCAAATTGACGATTTTGATAGTTTGATCAAAATGGACGTGAATCTTTCATTGGAGGATAAACCGGCCGGCCTTTTATGCAAAGTGCCTTCTTTTCAAATAAAGTTTATGCATTGATTGGGCCCTCTTACGAACAGCGTTTCGAATGAAAATATCAAGCTTCAGGGAAACATAAATCTGATGTTGCATTCGCATAACTTTCTCTACCCTTGTACTAACTATTCTTACAAACTCTTATTCCTCTAACTTCATGTTGGTTCAAGATAAACATTTGCAAAAATTATTGTAGGTGCAAGGGGAATACGGGAATACAGTAGGCTTTGAGTGAAAGTTAATGTGGTATATTTTAAAGTTTTTAAAATATAATTATAATTTTATTCCATGGCAATTGTGCAACTATTTCTTAAGTATCACTTAACGCTCCCTTAGAATCGCTCCCATTCCCCCTCCCCCCGTAACATTAACTTGTAGGACCTACCCCCATGTCTTACAAGTTAATGTCGCCCGGTAGGTTTCTAAGGCGGTCCGCCGTGGAACTTGATTGTAAAACGGGCTCCACGAGTCACAAAGGTTGGAAATTCCTGCTTCAGGTACAGACGACAGCAAGTCGCGACACCATTGCTCAAATTCACACAAGACTTTAATATAAGCTTACCTTAGTATCGTCACAAAAGATATGGGAAATAATGACCTTTACCGCGACACAAGACACGAGAAGTAGAGTCTATGAGGTTGAACTTGTCCGGTTTGAGCCGTCCTTGTCTTTAGGGTACTCTACCTGCTCTGTCTAACTTCGTGGAAAGCACACACCCCATCCCAGCCCTCTGTTTTCTGTTAAATGGCTCTATGTACTTTACAAATACCCCTCACCATAAAGAGGCAATACAAGGGTGCTTCTGTCTCTCTCTCTGTTTTTTTTTTTTTTTTTTTTTTTTTTTTTTTTTTTTTTTTTGGTCGGTCTGGGTGGCTCAGTTGGTTAGACGCTGGTCTACTGTTCCCAAGGTCGCGGGTTCAAACCCGGCCCAGACCGATGGTTTTTAAGTGTGCTTAAAAACGACAGCTCCATGTCAGTAGATTTACTGGCATGTAAAAGAACTCCTGCTGGCCGAAATTCCGGCACACCGGTGACGCTGATGTGATCCTGGCAATTGACAGCGTCATTAAGTAACAAAACAATTTTTGTCTCTTTTTTGGACCTGATAAGTTAAATCTCACAGACTGTAATACCCGCAATAGGAAATTACTGCAGTCAGCTATTCCATAGATTAGGGACAATTACTGTTCTATATTTTGCGTGACCTATTAATATATTTTGTCTTATGTTCTCAAACTGCTAACACATAATACAACTAAGAGTACACAAACAGTAAATAGAGCAAGTATCTAAGCCTTCTACTCAGAAATTCCTTATAACACGTCACCGGAAATATGCATTTTGAGGACCCCGAATTAAAAAAATCTGGTGTTGCATTCACATAACTTTCTCTACTCTTACACTATTCTTACAAACTCTTACTCTATCTTCTTCATGTTAATCGAGATAAACATTTGTACAAATTACTTTATTGTTAATTTTTTTTGTAGGTGCAAGGGGAATATGGGAATACAGTAGGCTTTGTGCGATAGTCAAATGTTTTAAAGCTTTGAGATCCCGTTCTCATTGCACATTTAACGATGTTCCAGTTCACGAAAGTTTTCTTTTCCGAAACTCACACACATAACAAGGAATATCTCCGAAATGGTTCACCCTACAAGAAAATTTATTCGGACATAAATTGTGCATTTTAGCAAGATCTACATTTTTTGTGTAGTATGATTTGGTCTATCTCTAACGGTTTAACAGTTATACAAAAGTCGTCCATAAATACGGCTACAGGAGCTATAGCCAGAAAATTCAAGATATACATTTCATTTACCATAAAAATATCTCAAACATATGACATTTTAATCAAAATCGTTAGCCATTTTCAAGAAAATCAAAAGTTTCCAAAAAGTTTCCATGTAAAGGATAGTTTAGGGTGGGGCTATTTTCTTCAAAATCTTCGTGTCGCATCCTTGAAAGACATTAAACTTAAATACCAACTTTGGTTTTTAACCTACTTTTCGTTTTTGAGTTATGCTGTTCACAGACTGACAGACACGCACCTCTTTCTAAAAATGCCTTTTTTTTTTTTTGATTCAGGGGGCCTCAAAACATGTATTTCCGGCGAAATCTCGGCATCGAATTTTTGGGTGGAATGCAATACTTCCCTTACTTACAGTAGAGAATGTAAAAATCTTGTGTTGCACTCACATGACTTTCTCTACTCTTGTACTAACTATTCTTACAAACTCTTACTCCTCCATCTTCATGTTAATCGAGATAAACATTTGTACAAATTATTTTATTATTAATTTTCCTGTAGGTGCAAGGGGAATATAGGAATACAGTGGATTTTGAGCAATGGTCAAATCTTTTAAAGCTGGTCGCTATATGAAGGATTTGCAATTCCGTTTTCTTTGCACGGCTAAGATACAAAAAAGTGAATAACGATCGCCCATTTGAGAAAAGTTTTAAGCATTGCCAAACTCATAAATAACAAGGAATATCTCGAAGTGGCTCTCTCTCTCTCTCTCTCTCTCTCTCTCTCTCTCTCTCACACACACACACACACACACACACACACACACACACACACACACACACACACACACACACACACACACACGAGGCCTGCACGGGCCGACCCGGACTCAACCGATCCCGGCCCGATTATTTAATTTTATTATGATTATGATGACATTATTATTATTATTATTATTATTATTATTATTATTATTATTATTATTATTATTATTATTATATTATTATTATTATTATTATTTGAAACCTTTCAGCAGAATAATCATAGAATTCCTAGTAAAGGAATGGTGTGATAATTGTACTATTCTCGGACAAATATATAATATTACTTTGTATTTCTTAATTTTCAGGCCCGTGCCCGTGCAGACCTCTAACACACACACACACACACACACACACATCTTTTTCTAATTTTTTTAAATTCAGGGTGCCTCCAGTGAAATCTAGACATGACATTTTTGGGTGGAATACAATGCTTCCCCTGCTTACTAAAGTAAAAAAAGAAGGATCCATTTTTGGTAGAAGGTTAACTATAAGACAAAAGGTTGGGAAAGTACCTATTTCAAATATACGTTAGTTCCGATTTTTGAAGGATGCGACACTCCAAAGTGTTCTCTACATCGAACATTTTAGGATATTTACACGGAAAATGAAATGTATACATCTTGCATTATCTGCGAAAATTCTTTTGCGAAGTCCTCTTTATTTTGCATAACTGGTAAACCGTAAGAAATAGACAAAATCTCACTGCGCAAAAAATGGTGATCTGACAAGCACAATGTATGTCAAATAACATTTTTGTGACACCATTTCCGAGATAATCTTTGGTTTCAATTTTCAAGTACACGAGTAGTAAGTGGCTAGTCGGTGTTTACTTTCTCTAACATGCACCGAGAAGTTAAAGGAAGTATTGTATTCCACCCAAAACTTCGATGTCGAGCTTTCACAAAAAATCAATTTTTGAGGCCTTCTAAATAAGACAGAAAATATATTTATAAAAGGTGTGTGTGAGAGAGAGAGAGAGAGAGAGAAAGAGAGAAAGAGAGAGAGAGAGACAGAGACAGAGACAGAGACAGAGAACAGTGTAACTCAAAAGCGAAAAATCTGACGAATACCCAATTTGGTATTTTCGGTATCTTCCAAGGCAGGGAATAATTTTTGATGTTTTTGATTTTCTCAAAAATGTCTATAACGATTTTGAGAAATTTACTATACGCCAAAGAAAATTTATAGACTGAATTTCCAGGTACTAGTTGTGAGTTTCACGGGGTGCACGCAGCCTCGTTAGGTCCCGGGGGACTAATTGAGAAGCTACTTGATGAAGAAGTAGCCCCAGGTCGAGAATGCCGTATAACTGGCGGGGAGGGCTGGGGGGGGGGGCGCTGACCACGTACCACCCACCAGTACTGCACCCCACCAACGACGCCTGTGGTGGGCAGAGGTGGAGGACGCAGCGGCTGAGCGACAAGCCTTGGCCCTTCATGGGCTGTTGCGCTAGGGGTTTAGTTGCGAGGTCTTCCTTTAGAAGAAATTTTATACAAGACACTTCGTAAAGTAAGATCCGATGTTGTATGCACATCAAACCATCATAGATGCAAAATGCATGTTTTATTTAATTCCTTACGTCTTTCTCTAGTTGTACTTTGTCTACTACGTATAGTAAGTTGGGGAAGTATTTTCGATGCCGGGATTTCACTGGAAATATGTTTTGAACTCCCCTGAATCCATCTAAAATATATATATTAGAAAAAAGGTCAGTGTGTGCCTGTGGACAGCATAACTCAAAAACGATAAGTAGGTTAAAAACCAAAGTTGGTATTTAAGTTTAATTTCCTGTGCTCCCCGACGGGCGTCTGACCCTAGGTACTGGCTTGTAAGTCCACCATAAGGGGAGGGCAATCAGGTAAAGAGAGAAGGAAATCTAAACTCCCTTCACATGGAAAATTGTTCGAAAACTGTTATTTTCTAGAAAATGGCTAACGATTTTGATTTTGATTTTTAATAAACCTTTTAACATATTACCTATCACATTGTTTATATATCCAACATTTGTTTTAAGTGCATTATACAGACACGCATTCGATGTGTGTAAACACATTATAGGTTTGTTGTCAATGCGCTATATTGACTCCGAGTAGGTATGACACAGACCACACACAAGGGCATACGCGCGGGATAGCTTGAGTGACCTTCATTCTTGTTACCTGCTAAACATACAGTTATCAGTGCAAGGCCAGGAACAGACTGCGCTCATTGAGCACCAGTTGCCCAGCACTGCGTTAGTGAATGCTGCAAGGTTTTCCGCTCGTGAAGCTACAAATCATAATCTCTGAGATGGGCGAGATTATCCAGGGAAGGAATTGAACGACGTCGTCCTGGTTCAGAAAGTTTAATGATCACTTGTGTGCTAAAAGTTCGCAGTGTTACCTGTAATATCGGACCTCCCCATCTTGGTTCAGAAAGAATATGTGTATTCACTCCGGACTAGGATGTATATTTAATTGCAGAAACAGAAAGGGATCCCTTGTAGTCTGCCTCTGGCATGAAAGCAAATTCACGATTCCCTGAATCTGCTTGAAAGTTTCTGCGGCATATAAATGTGTAGGACTCCTCGCATGAATAGCGACTAAGAACGAAACCTAGCGGACGATCATAGATTGTTTCAGCCTAGAATTTGCAGAGGAAAAGTGCCAACCAGGACTGGTATAATTCACATTCTTATACTACGAGGTGACGTTATCTTTTACACTCTAGCGGAAAGTGATCGTTTAAGAGGAGTCACTATACGATGCAAAAGTCATGCTCGCACATATGCGTCTTATTGGGGCTGGGTATTGAAGGGCGCTTTGTGTGTATTCTGGAAGGTGGCGATACACTATATGTTGCACAATATGGGGTCGTACTGGAGCATTTCTTGATTCCCTCTGTGGGGATGACACCCTAACGGAATGATTAAATTCATTCCTGTCCACACCCATCGAATGATTTCAAATTTGTTCTAGAGAGCAGGGTATCGGATCAGAGATTGCCCCCCCTGTTCACCTGATTAGTACTTTATAGAAAATTATGGGCAGGGGTTAAAAACATTGCGCTCGAATTTTCCTGTTACATACATGCTTAAAGGACAAATGATGGACACAAATTCAAGAACTCTGAGATGATGTAGCCTCTCGTTCACCCTAAAGGTCTGATGTCATTTATGCCCTAGATTAAGGGCAGTTTTAAATGCAAAGGGTTCATACTCCCAATATTACTTTTTTTTATTTGTGTATTTTCACTCAAGAAGATAGAATGTTTCTTTCATGCAGCTTTTTAGTTGTTTGCGAAGAATACATCAGTGATTAAGTATAATATATTACGGCAGCATTAAGTTCTTTGCTGGCGCTTATAAACTAGTAATAAAATAGAGCAAAAATGTGGCATTTGGGTCCAGGAGGTAACGAAAAAGAGCAATGACTTGGCCAGTCGGCCACAGTAACACTACACCGTGTCTTTCCGGTTTCTTTTATGCGTGATCAAAGCATTAGCTGAGAAAGAATCCTGTAGTCGGTTCATATGCGTTACGGTAACAGCGTTTCCAAGTGTCCTCGAAGTCCTGGGATAGACTCGCTGCATCTGGAAATGACTCATTTTTTGTACAGAAGATTAATGAAATGAATTCTGCAAATGTTTGTCTCGATTAAATGAAGCGGAGGAAAGCTAATGTGAATGCAACATAGTTTTTTTAGTTACTTGGCGTCAGTTCAACTCGTTGATGTCGCGAAGGCTGTTGTTGATTCACCTGTGTCAGCGTGTGCTAGACAGATGGCGTTAGACATTCCACCCTTCTGTACCACCTGCTTGAGGAATTTTCTATCAACTGCCCTTAATTGCGTAGTCGCCTCTCAATAGTATTTATTTCGTAGTGGTGAGTTTTTGCGTAATGTGAACTTTGAGATCTATGTTAGTGTAATGTTAGCATGTAGTATTGAATATTCGATATTTACCTGGCAACTGAGAGAAACCACTATGGTATGTTAGCAGCACAATATGGAATGTATATGAAATACGTAACCTTAAATCAGCATTGTGAAACAACTTTTCTACAGTCTACAGTTTTACATGTAGTAACATAACACATTACTTCTAAACTACAACTACAAAGACAATAGATAATGTATAAATACAAGCAGCATACTACTTACCTAAAACAAACTGTTGGTGTTGCAGCTGTCACTAATGGAGTTCACTCGAAATTGTCGTTCACTGTTTACGCTGTTCACGATGTTATATATACACCGGCAATTAACATACATTACGCTGCAATTTATAGTAATTAAATAATGAATTTACAAGCTTTACGTTGCAATTTACGTTTTGTTTTAACTGAAAGTTTCTCATTTTTAATTTGCATTCGGGAACGCAACAGTTACGGGGCATTGTCATGTTTGAGGTTAGGTTGTATGCCAACAATAACGCACTACTGGAACAGTTTTCTTCAACAACCTCTCACCACTGTAATCGTGACACAAATAATTGTACTTGCAAACAGATAAATTAGCCACACTATACGTCTAAAGTGGCCATAGACCTAGATGGAATACAATAAACATGTTGTTAGCTAATGCTGGATTTCTGACAATGAAGTCATTAATCCTCTTGCTCTCCAATATTTTTCACTGATGGATGGGGCACTAGAAGTGGCCGGGCATATTTGAAGGTGGTCTCGATCCATTTCCTCTATTGAAGAGACTTAGCAGTAAATGTAACCGCTTTTTAGAGAGCACCATATTTTTATGTTTTGGCGGTCACATCGCTCTCTCACAACCCCCAGAATGTCTGGAGGACCACACCTGTTGGTTTACGGGTCACACCGACCTGACCTGGAGATTTATCAAAATAAATTCACATAAAGAAACACGCGGAAAGCACGTGACACAGTCAACACGTTATTGGATTTATTCCCGTTTTTAAACACTCGCTTCGCTAATATGAAGACAAACTTACATAGGAATTATTATAACAAACAATAACGCAAAGGCATAGAAAACAATACCAAGGATTGTGGCAATACCTCAGAAATCACCACCAACTACCGGCGCCATTTTTGTACAACTCGGATGCCAGTGTCAGGTCCGCTATCCACTCGGTCCTGGTACGGGATACCTACGCAACCATCTTGGAGCCGAAGTAGGACATTCTTGTGACAACTCGAGCGATCCCACAAAACATTGTATGACGCATGGTACATTCGTTTCCACAATGCACTATGTGTAACCTCACGTTGGACATGTAAAAAATACTACATACTCGTACTTATCAAAAGTGAACCATGCCATTTGAAACTCAGCACAATTGTATATCTTTCAGTATGACAATGTTACTCCAACCAGGCGCACAATATGCAGATTATTTGAAAACCCGTGATGTGTTTATTTCCCATCTGTGTTTGAAAGCATTGAAAACGATTTATTATAGAATGTGATTATCCATCTTATTAATTGAAGAGCAATGCAGGAATCAGGTTTGAAAATTCTGAATTGGATTTAAATCATTCAAGCAACTAAGTTTGTCGACTACAGGTGGGCTGTAAGTAACTAGGTATTATTAAATGGCTCTTGAGCTTTTAATATTGATGGAATAATACTGGAAATAGCGCAAACATAAGAATATTAAATAAGATAATGCTTTTTCATGCCGCGTAGTACAGACGGTGGCCGCGAGAGGCGGTACACTCAACAATAACATAGATGACCGATCGGCTTACAGTAAGAGAACGAGCAGAAATTGCTTCACGCTATGAAGTTTGGAATTAGATCGTTCTTGTGCTGAGATGGTGGCGTACGGTGAACGGAAGGAATGCCTCAATTCGTCCCGAGACAATACAGAATTGTCACACCAAACAATGACCACGGATTCGGTGAACGGGAAGCGCTTTAAGATTACGTTTGGCCCACGGTATCTCGATGGGAAAATACCGACGACATTACCTTCATGCAAGGCGGCGCACCGCCTCATTTTGCAAATTTGCGGAACTGGTTGGATGAGAAGTGAACTTCATGAATGGCCTGCAAGAACTCAAGACCTGACAACCTGTGACTTTTTTATGGGGCGGGATAAAAGAGCTGGTGTATCGGACGAAACCTCGCACATTAAAGGAATTGGAAGCACGGGTGCGAGAAGTTCTAAGATCCCACACTTCTTCCAGAAAGATGTGGATTCCATTCCTGGTCGGTTGAGGAGATTGTCGACACCAAAAGTGCTTACTCGATATGTATTTAATGGAATTTGAAGGTATGCTCATATAAGTGTACATAACTATTCTAATTTCAAATAAATAACTCTGCAAACATTTTCAATAGCTAGTTACTTTCCATCCACCCTGTATATTTTCGTTTGCAAGGGCTTACCCACATATATCTGAATGTTTTTTGAGATTATAGTGGTACGAATTCTGATTTCGGGTATTGCATAAACATGAATTTACTTCAAGCTTATACCCTCGTAAGGGTTTGCAGCAGTAACCCCTCGAAATAGAATTAAGTAACCATTTGTCTTTGACGTCAACCTTCGCACTATATCAACCAGAATGTTCTGGTATGTTATTGGTGTTTTCGTTACCTAAAATGAGGCATGCGCAAAGCATCTTGTCACGTGGTTTGGTGTTGACGTAACACTGATAGGTCATGCAAAACTCCAATGTCAATGTTTTCCTTTCTGTTACGTTGGCCAATTAATGTACAGCCTTTTGTGTTACACCATGAGTTAGTTCAATTTCTGTTTTACTTCCGTTCTTTTGCTTTAAGCACTGCAGTTGCAATCCAAAGCAATAAAATGGAAGCTCTTAGGCTCAAGTTGGGCATATCATTTGTGTTTGTGAAACAGAACTACTATTCGGAAGCAACTGCGTTAAGTGCATTCTAGACACTGTTTCAAGTTTAGTGACGTTTCCTTGTGTTACGTCGGTCGCATTACCTTTTGAGTTTATCCTCATCCGGGCTTAAAAGAAGGGACGGGCAGTGTGTGGAAAGAATAGGAACTCATTCAAAAAGGACATATAAAAATAATAAATTTAAAAAAATCTGAAGTGTTGCACTTTTCTGTTAAGTGTTCTTAGAACTCTTATTCCTCTATCTTCATGTTAGTCGGGATAAACACTTGCAGAAATTATCTTACTGCATATTTGCTTGTAGGTGCAGGGGAAATATGAGAATATGTAAGCTTTGAATCTGTTAAAGTTGGTCGCTGTATGAAGGCTTTGAAATTCCGTTCTCTTTGCTCGGCTAAGGCATGAATAATTTATGTACAATGCTGATAAACAACACACTTTAATCTATATAAAAAAAAAAAAAAAAAAAAAAAAAAAAAAAAAAAAAAAAATTAAATGACTAAAACAGCAAGCCAAAACAATGAATAAATATACTACCTTATCTAATACCTCTTGGAGTTGCTTATATCTATAACTTCCCCCTATATTTAACAAACATTTTGTTTTATATCTAATGGGGAGGTTTATTACGTCACTAATTTTTACCCCTCATTATCCTTTTCTATTTTCCCTGTTTCCTCATAGTTCTTTTAACCATTTCAATCTCAGTTTTCCTAAATACTCGTACTTCCCCGCTTTCTCAGTGCATTCGTCTGATTTTGAATTTAAAACTTTCCTAACTTTTTAAGTCTATTGGGAGGTGATTCCATTTTTTGGGTACTAGATTCTCTCTTCCTTTATCTGTACCGTTACAATCCAAAATATAGGGCCAAGACACAAAAAGTGAATAACGAATTTCCATAGGAGAAAGGTTTAAGTATTGCAAAACTCACACAAATAACGAGTGTCTCCGAAATGGTTCACTCCACCAAGAAATGCATTTGGACATAACTTGTGTGTTTTAACGAGATTTACGTTTTTGTGTATGGAAAGATTTGGTCTATCTCTTACGGTTTACCAGTTATGCAAAAGTCATCAAGAGTAAACAGGATTATATGGGCTATAGCTATAAAATTCAAAATATACATTTCATTTGTCATAAAAATTCCTTAAACATATGGCATTTAATCAAAATCATTAGGACCATTTTTGAGAAAATCTAAATTTTCGAAAAATTTTCCATGTAAAGGATAGTGTAGGGTGGAGGAATTTTCGAAAAAGATTTTCGTGTCGCATTCTTGAAAGACATTAAACTCAAGTACTTTGATTTTAAACCGACTTTTCGTTTTTGAGTTATGCTGTTCGTAGACAGGCACACAGAACCTACATTACCTACACGTTGTGTAGGAATAAGAAGAATACAGTAAGGTTAAACGATATTCACATTTTTAAAAATCTGATGTGTTGCACTCACATGACTTTCTCTACTCTTGTACTAACCATTCTTACAAACTCTTATTCCTATATCTTCTTCGTGTTCGTTGAGATAAACATTTGTACAAATTATCTTATTGCTTATTTCCTTGTAGGCGCAAGGGGAATGTTAGAATACAGTAGGCTTTGTGCGAGTCAAATCTTTTAAAGCTTTGAGATTCTGTCGTCTTTGCACGCTTAATAAATAAAAAATGAATAACGATGTTCCATTTCACGAAAGTTCTAAGCTTTCCGAAGCTCACATACATAACATACATAACTCCGAAATGGTTCACCCTACAAGAAAATTTATTGAGACATAAATTGTGTATTTTAGCAAGATCTACATTTTTTGTATAGTACGATTTGGTCTATCTCTAACGGTTTACCAGTTATGCAAAAGTCGCCCAGAGTAAATACGACTACAGGGGCTATAGCCAGAAAATTCAAGATATACATTTCATTTGTCATAAAAATATCTCAAACATATGACATTTTAATCAAAATCGTTAGAGCCATTTTCAAGAAAATCAAAATCTTCGAAAAATTTTCCATGTAAAGGGTAGTTTAGGGTGGGACTATTTTCTTCAAAATCTTCGTGTCGCATCCTTGAAAGACATTAAACTTAAATACCAACTTTGGTTTGTAACCGACTTTTAGTTTTTGAGTTATGCTGTCCACATACTGACACACACACGGACCTTTTTCTAAAAGGGCTTCAAAACACATATTTCCGGTGAAATCTCGACATCGAATTTTTGGGAGGAATACAATACTTCCCCTACTTACCAGTCGAGAAAGTAAAAATCGGATCACTATGTGTGGGCCTTGAGATTTCATGCCCCTTTCATAAGCACAAGAAAAAGGGAATAACAACTTACCACTTGGAGAAAGTATTGGAACGTCCAAAAGTCTACCGAGATTTCACTTGAGACACCCTGAAAAAAGAAAGGTCCGTGTGTGTGAGAGAGAAGCACCAGCATATCTCAAAAACGGAAAGTAAATTAAAAAACCAAACTTGGTATTCAAGTTCATTGTCTTCCATGGATGCGCCACGAAGATTTTCAAGAAAATCCCCCATTCCAGGTTACCTTTATAGAAAAGCTTTCGAAAATGTTTGTTTTCAAAAATAGCTATAACGATTTTGATTAAAATGTCAAATGATTTAAGATATTTTAATGACAAATAAATGCATACATTGAATCTTCTGGGAGTAGCCTCTGATGTTCTTTTCGTTCTGATTTTTATACAACTGATAAACCATGAGAGAGAGAGAGAGAGAGAGAGAGAGAGAGAGAGAGAGAGAGAGAGAGAGAGAGAGAGAGAGAGAGAGAGAGTCCACAAAAACTGGAGATCTCGTTAAAACAGTGTAAAATAGATTTATTTGTGGAGATAACTATTCCGAGACACTCCTTGTTATTGTTATGCATTTCCAAATAATATGTACAGTAAAGCCTGACTAAACCGGACCCCGTATATATCGGAAACCTGGACAACCGGAAAATAAATCTCGGAGCGGAGCTATTTCCTATGTTAAATAGCATTCTGAACCGGAAAACTGCATAACGCGGAAACGGAGTAGTTTTTCCGGAACCGTTTGCATAAATAACCTAAGACGGATTTTCATTATGCTTAATACATAGTTACGTGCTTTGATAACGAACTTGCCTCGACTGAAGACATTCATAGTGCAGCAGATATTGCCGCTGGAAACAACAGTTGTGAATTCATGGAAGGAATATACGTAGACGATGATAACGAAAGGGAGCCAAAAATACGCACTTTTAGAGAAACATTATCTATCGTGAGTGACCTTTAGGAATTTGCAGCTTCCAAGAATGTTCCAGAACTCCTGGAGCTGACGCAGGATGCAAAGGAGATCATAGAGCGTTCTCTTGTGAAGAAGTCAAGACGGTGCACTTTGACAGATATTGGGGGAGGGGGGGCGCACATGGAAACTGATGAAGAAACTGCAATATGCAAGTTGAAAACACAGCAAAACATGTAGTTCAACCTATTTTTATTTGCGTAATTTTATTTTAAATTATTCCTTCAGCTTAATTCTATACGATTATATTTTTTGTACTTTGTTTTATTGAAATATGTACAACTCTTTGTAAGACGGAAACCCGTGAAAACGGAGAAATACTACAGGAACGATCGCGTTCCGTTTTAGGCAGGTTTTATTGTATAATTTTCTCAAATAGGAGACTTATTTGCTTTCTTTCTTTTTATCCTGGGCATGCAAAGAGAATGGAACGTCAGTCATGACAATGTGACCAGTTCTTAAAAATGTTGACTATCCCATAAAGCCTATGGTACCCCATTCCAGTTATATCTATAATATAAAACAACCATTTCCACAAATATTTATATCAAATAATCTGAAGTAGGTAGAAGAATACGTGTTTTTATGAATGTTTGTTCAAGAATAAATAGACAAGGTCATATGAGTGCAGGTATCACACATTTTTACTTTCTCGACTGGTAAGTAGGGGAAGTATTGTATTCCACCCAAAAATTCGATGTCGAGATTTCACCGGAAATACATGTTTTGAGGCCCCCTGAATCCAAAAAAAAAAAAGCATTTTTAGAAAAAGGTTCGTCTGTGTGTGTGTGTCTGTCAGTCTGTGGGCAGCATAACTCAAAAACGAAAAGTCGGTCAAAAACCAAAGTGGTATTTAAGTTTAATGTCTTTCAAGGATGCGACACGAAGATTTTGAAGAAAATAGCTCCACCCTAAACTACCCTTTACATGGAAAATTTTTCAAAAATTTTGGTTTTCTTGAAAATGGCTCTAACGATTTTGATTAAAATGTCATATGTTTGAGATATTTTTATGACAAATGAAATGTATATCTTGAATTTTCTGGCTATAGTCCCTGTAGTCGTATTTACTCTGGACGACTTTTGCATAACTGGTAAACCGTTAGAGATAGACCAAATTATACTATACCAAAAATGTAGATCTTGCTAAAATACACAATTTATGTCTCAATAAATTTCCTTGTAGGGTGAACCATTTCGGAGATATTCCTTGTTATGTGTGTGAGTTTCGGAAAACTTAGAACTTTCGTGAAATGGGTCATCGTTGTTCATTTTTTTTATATATGTTAAGTGTGCAAAGACAACAGAATCTCAAACATTTGACTATCGCACAAAGCCTACTGTATTCTAACATTCCCCTTGCACCTACAAGGAAATAAGCAATAAGTTGTACAAATGTTTATCTTAACTAACACGAAGAAGATATAGGAATAAGAGTTTGTAAGAATGGTTAGTACAAGAGTAGAGAAAGTCATGTGAGTGCAACACATCAGATTTTTATGGTAAGGTTTTGTCTGCCTCTTGCTATTGGTCAGTTATACAAAAGTCATTCACAATAAAGAGGCATTCCACAGCTTATTCCTATAAATTCCAGTTATACTTTTTATGGGTGGTAAAATGTGACGTCGGGCTCGGCGCACTACGTGCGAGCAAAGACGTTTACTGCCGGACTACCTCGCGGAGCAGCTATGTGTACGTGACTGTTAACAATCGTGGCGGTAAAAACAGAAGGGTTGTCGAGAACGTTCGTGAGACTGCAAGCTGAGGCATTTCCCGTGTGCGTGTAGAAATCGAGAAAGGTCCGTGTGACGTCATCCCTAGTGTATAAGGGGACCAAAGGACTGAGTTTTAGAATTATGATTACAGACATGAGTCAGTCAGTGTGTCAATGAGTGCAAGACAGCTGTGCGTCGTAAGAAGGTTCCACGAGCGTCGCGAGTGATTGCATCGTCGTAATTAGTGCATAAGAGACAGGAGTTGAAGGATGATACTAAAAGCACTGAGCAAGGTCATGAGAATTAAAAGTTGTGAGTTGTGATAGCCCGAAATATTAGACTGTGTTAACGATGAGAAGAAAACTGTAGTTGTGCTAACATTTTAGAAGATAAAGGATAGAAAAGTAATTGGGCGGATTTTGTCATTTTATCACAATATCTCAAACGTGATATTTTAATAAAAATGTTAGAACCGTTTTTGAGAGAATGGGAAAATAACGAAAAAGAATTTCATGTAAAGGATAGTTTAGGGTGGGGAATTTTATTGAAAATCTTCATGTCGCATCGGTCGAAGAAGCTGCGAGTTCAACCCACTTTCGGTATATGAGTGCTGGTCACATCCACACCCCACCCCCACACATATACAAGGTTTCTTAAAAAAACTCTTTCAGGGAGTCCCAAAAGGTAAATTTCCGATGAAATATCTGTAACTATCGAATTTTTGGGCGGAATGCAATACTTCCTCCACTTACTATAGATATGTATCAGAGAAGATAAATAGAAATAGACACAAGAATTAAGGCCAGAGAGAAAAGGTTGCATTTTTTCATTGTTTTGTGCCAGGCGAGTATAGCCTAAAGTGGGGAAATACAATCAGAGTTGAAAAACTCGCTGCTACAGCCAGGACCTAAACCACAAATCTTGCTCTTTTCATACCAACGTACGGGTCAAACCACAGTGACAGGCAGAGGTAGCTCACACAACTGAGGGCGTGCCTCGTTCCAATTTTAATTAGATTTAAACCATGGTAGAAAAAATCTGGTGTGTTGCCTCACATGACTTTCTCTACTCTTGTACTAACCATTCTCACAAACTCTTATTCCTATATCTTCTTCGTGTTAAGATAAACATTTGTACAAGTTATCTCATTGCTTATTTCCTTGTAGGTGCAAGGGGAATATTAGAATACAGTAGGCTTTGTGCGATAGTCAAATGTTTTAAAGCTTTGAGATCCCGTTCTCTTTGTACACGTAACATAAAAAATGAACACCGATGTTCCACTTCACGAAAGTTGTTTTCCGAAACTCACACACATAACAAGGAATATCTCCGAAATGGTTCACCCTACAAGAAAATTTATTGAGACATAAATTGTGTATTTTAGCAAGATCTACATTCTTACTTTCTCTACTGGTAAGTAGGGGAGGTATTGTATTCCACCCAAAAATTCGATGTCGAGATTTCACTGGAAATATATGTTTTGAGGCCCCCTGAATCCAAAAAACAGCATTTTTAGAAAAAGGTCCGTGTGTGTCTGTGTGTCAGTCTGTGGACAGTATAACTCAAAAACGAAAAGTCGGTTATAAACCAAAGTTGGTATTTAAGTTTAATGTCTTTCAAGGATGCGACACAAAGATTGTGAAGAAAATAGCCGCACCCTAAACTACCCTTTACATGGAAAAGTTTTCGAAAAATTTGATTTTCTTGAAAATGGCTCGAACGATTTTGATTAAAATGTCATATGTTTGAGATATTTTTATGACAAATGAAATGTATATCTTGAATTTCCTGGCTATAGCCCCTGTAGTCGTATTTACTCTGGACGACTTTTGCATAACTGGTAAACCGTTAGAGATAGACCAAATCATACTATACAAAAAATGTAGATCTTGCTAAAATACACAATTTATATCTGAATAAATTTTCTTGTAGGGTGAACCATTTCGGAGATATTCCTTGTTATGTGTGTGAGTTTCGGAAAACTTAGAACTTTCGTGAAAAGGATCACCGTTGTTCATTTTTTTTATGTTAAGTGGGCAAAGGCAACAGAATCCCAAAGCTTTAAAACATTTGACTATGGCACAAAGCCTACTGTATTCTAATATTCCCCTTGCACCTGCAAGGAAATAAGCAATAAGATAAGTTATACAAATGATATCTTAACACGAAGAAGATATAGGAATAAGAGTTTGTAAGAATGGTTAGTACAAGAGTAGAGAAAGTTATGTGAGTGCAACACATCAGATTTTTTGTATAGTATGATTTGGTCTATCTTTAACGGTTTACCAGTTGTGCAAAAGTCGTCCAGAGTAAATGCGAATACAGGGGCTATAGCCAGGATATTCAAGATATACATTTCATTTGTCATAAAAATATCTCAAACATATGACATTTTAATCAAAATCGTTAGCCATTTTCAAGAAAATCGTTTGCCATGCAGGGAGTCTCTAGGATGCGCTAGAGAGGAACACTCTAGAAGGACGTTACGGACTGACAAAAGGTCGCACAGCGGATAAAGAGGAGCAGGGTCCCGTTTAAATAGGTAACCATGCTAAAAATTGCAGTTGTCAATTCGCAACTTAGCCAATTTAACTTCCTCGCGACGAGATATGCGAGAGGAAGTTATAGTTATGTTCTGGCCTTATGAACCCTGAAAGGAATGCGTTCACTTCACATACACACACGTACAGATGAGGTGACGTAATGAAATACGACTCGCGAACAGATAGAAACGCTGGGAAGATAACATGCAGTCTATCTTAATACACAAGCGGCCGTGCCAATTCTGCACTGAACTAGTTCTGCATCTTGCTACGCAAGTAGGCTACGTGACTTTCTGCAGGTGATTGATGAATGTTTATTGTATTGCTCTTTCGCTGCGTAATCTCACAGCGGTTCCCTCTCTCCCCACACCTCACCCCGCGGAGGTCACGAGCCCAGAACACATCTATACCCAGTTTATCGGAAGTTCTTTCACTTCTCTAAGCTTATTACCGCTAAGAGCTGACCACTCCTCTTGCCAGCACGACAGGACCGCTCTCCGCACTTCAACCCTAAAGCCTTCTGAAGTAACACGAGAGATGGTAATGCTGGGTTCTGTAGTTGCCGCCGTTGCTGCCAAATCCACCATTTCATTCCCCGGCAAACCTACGTGACTAGGAATCCATGCACACCACGTTAACGCCAGAAGCGTGTAAAACACGGAGGGTATCCAAGATACGTTGTACAATAGGATGGGGGTTGTACAGCTCACGAAGGCTCCGGAGAGCACTAAGAACCACTCAAAATCAGGCATTCACCTAATTTACGACGGCGTGCATGTAAAACGGCTCGGTATATTGCACAGAGCTCTGCAGTATAAATTGAAGTGCTATTATGAAAACCGAATTATGTGGTTCGGTTCCATAAACAGAAGCACATCCAACACCACTGGTGCTCTTTGATCCATCGGTGTAAATAAAACGTCGGTCAGTGTAGCCTGGCAAAAATTCTAAAAAACAAGTTCCGATACTACAGATAGGCATCGTGAACATCCGGTGTTCGGTCATCCCAAGATCTACATGGGGCATGCCAGGTAACCAAGGAGGTAAGAGCTTCTCGCCCTTAGGAAACATGTCAGGTATTTCAGTTCCAAGCTTCCTTAGAGGCTCCTGGAAGCGAAAACCCGCTGGCTTAGGACTAGTGTGCTTTTGCTATATCGTTCTCTTAGCGTGGTGGTGTAGAAAGAAGCGAACGTTGGGTACTTAGGCATACATCTAAGATCACAACCATAATTTGCTAAGAGAATCTCACGCCGATATTGCAGAGGAGGTTTTGCGGATTCGGCTTAAAGGCTGGCAACTGGGCTTGTTGGAAAAGCTCCTATTGGCATGCCTATGCCCCTATTATGGACAGCGTTTAATCTCAGCACAGATGGTCGTGAGATGTCTGATGGCTAACGAATAAACAATACACCATTAGAAGAATATGCTTCCGGGCTGAGAGACCGTGGTCCACTGGGCTCCTTCACTCTCCCAGACGTTTCGCTTGCAGCTACGGCAAGCATTGGATTGAAACCATGGACCTTCTGCTGGACACATGGGTTCCCCAAGATGATGAACAGGAAGATAGCCTGACGCAAAGCCAAGCAAGTCTACAGATGACACGGGAATATTACACAGAGGGAACCTTTAAACCTTTACAGAGGATGAGATACTTCTATTTATACACTTAAGAACAGAAAAGCCCCTGGCCCTGACAGGATCGGAAATTAGTTTCTGAAAGCCCTTGGTCCTATCATGACGCCTTATTTGTGCAATGTTTATGAGTGCCTAAGGCGGGGCAAAATGCCAGGGAGCTGGAAAGGAGCGAATCTGGTGATTATGAAGAAGGTCCCTGAAAAGGATTCCCGACAGCCTGGTTCATACAGACCTATTGCGCTCCTGAATGGTATAAGCAATTTACTGGGAAAGCTCATCTGCAACAGGCTCCAGATAATTAGAGAAACAACAGACTACAACTATACAGACTATACAACTACAACTTGATTTCCGAATAGGGATATCGTGTGAGGTTGCTGTAAATCACACAATCAGTATAGTGTCCTGGGTCTCTTTATTGATATGGAGGGAGCGTTAAACAATCTATGGTGGCCGTCCCTGTTTGCTGAACTTCGCAATATGGACTACCCTGTGAACCTATATATGCTACTTCGTGACTATTGTCATAATAGACAGGTAATTTTACGTGACCTTCAGATGTCAAGACCAATAACTAAAGGATGTCCACAGGATTCAGTATGCGGTCCTATACTGTGGGATATTGGGCTCGAACTGATCCTACAGCAACTAAACCAGACAGCAGCAGTCAGTGGGCACACTACACATGGTGATGATATTGTCATCATTATTACTGCAATTCCAGAATGGTATTGGAACGCCGTGCTGCAGAGGTCCTGCATGTTGTTCACCGGGAATGATCGGAGCGCAAGTTGACAGTCTCCCCGGCAAAGATTAAGTATGTACTTCTAAAAGGCAATCTAAAAAGAGATCCAGCTATATTCCTTAATGGGATAAAAATACAAAGATGTAATGAAATCCGACATCTGGGCGTAAACTTAGAAGAAGGCCTGTTGTTTAGGCAACACATAATGGAAGCAGCAGGGAAGGCACTTGCCCTCATGTGTAAACTTGCGCGCCTAGCACGCAACTTTGGTACAATCCCTTATACAGCTAATCGTCTGTACAATAACGCCATCTTGGCCTCAGTGGTGGCTGATGCAGCAAGTGCCTGGGCACACAGGCTGTACTTAGCCACAACGAAACGAGAAGTGCGCCGCCTTCAAAGAAAGGTACTACTCATTTGTTTAACTGGGGCTTTTTCAATTACCCCGACAGATGCCCTGTAGGTTACCTTGGGTATCATACCAGTCGACCTGGAAATTAGAAGGCGAGCTGCATGCTACTGGCTCCGCCATCAGCACCCGGTGCGAGCTGCGCAAATTGCAGGAGCTCCAGTGGAGGACGAACTAAATATTAGAGAGCATCTCATAAGTGAGTGGCAAGACGAATGGGAAGCGAGCAGCACGGGTAGAAGAACTTATGACATTTTCCCGAATATTGTCGTATGAGATACTTCAACCCCTCAAAAGGATTAATTCATTGTGGGTACACCCGAGCATGCACTATGGGAATGCCCACTGCGGACGAATCAGAGAACAACGGCCTCTCATACCTACAGAATAGAACAATTTACTCGGTGATACGAAGGCGAAGATTGTGCACGTGGCAGGACAAGCTGGCGAACTCTGTTTCCACAACAGAAGCAGTCAAATTTAGAGCAAATCCACGACCACCGAGAAGACAATACCGGATTTGACGACCACCAAATATGACCTGTGTTGATGAGCAGAATTCACGACTGTTTATATCTGCTACATTTTATGTTCAAAATGTACATGTGTTTAATGTTTATGCACATCGTTGTGTTGTACTTTAATGCTTATGTTATTCCTTATACTTTTTATGTTCATTATGTTCCTTCATGTTGATTCTAATCTATATTCATGGTACATAGTTGAATTGTAATCAAGGACTGAGTACTTGTGCCCAATTGTATTTATTGTGTATAACTTCTTGTTTATGTTTGCTGTTTTCTTTGTTATGTATATTTTTTTCCCCTTTATATTGAATTGTGTTGCAATTTGTAAAAGAATTGTAAATTGTAAAATAACTGTAACCGATGAAAATAAGCCTGGCACATAAGAAAGGCACCAAGTTAATAAATAGGTGCCCTCTAATATGTGGCAGCACAAGGTAGGGGGTCACTTACACTTTCTTCGTATTAGTAGAGGTAAACATTTGCAGAAATTATCTTCTTGTTTATCATCTTGTAGGTACAAGGAGAATATGGGAACACAGTAGGCTTTGAGCTATAGTAATTTTTTTTAAAGCTTTCAAATTCGTTCTGTTTGCATGGTTAACATATAAAAAATGAATAAATGTGTTCCTTTGACAGAAGAATAAGTTTTCCGAAACTCCACAAATAACAAGGAATATCTCCGAAATGGTTCACTGAACAAGAAAAAAAATGTTGAGACGTAACTTGTGTGTTTTCGCAAGATCTCCATTTTTTGTATAGTAAGATTTGGTCTATCTCTTGAAGCTTACCAGTTATGCAGCAGTCATCCAGAATAAGTAGGACTACATAGGCTATACCCAGATAATTCAAGATATGCATTTCATTTGCCATAAAAATATCTCAAACCTGTGACATTTTAATCAAAATCGTTAGAACTGTTTTTGAGAAAATAAAAATGTTCCATATTTAGGATGGGGGAATTTAATTCAAAATCGTTGTGTCGCATCCTTGAAAGACATTAAACATAAATACCAACTTTGGTTTTTAACCGAATTTTCGTTTTTTGTTATGCTGTGCACAGACTGACACACACGCGCGCGCTCGCGGTCCTTTTTCGAAAATGCTTGTTTTATTCAGGGGGCGTCAAAACATATTTCCGGTCAAATCTCGACATGAAATATTTGGGTGGAATACAATACTTCCTCTACTGTACTGTACGTAGTAGAGAAAGTAAAAAAAAAAAAAAACGAATAACGTACTTCTATGTGAGAAATGTATAAGTATTAGCTGATTCAAACAAATAATGAAGAATAGCGCGAAAATGGTTCACTCAGTATTTCACATGAATTGTGTGTTTTAACGAGATCTGCATTTTATATTTAGTAAGATTTTGTCTAACTCTTACTGTTAACCATTTATGCAAAAGTCATCCTGAATGAAGGGGTCTTGTGAGGACATTCAAGGCATGACTTAGAAACTGCCAAGGAATCGCCTGTTTGTGTCCGTCACTGGGTACTACCTGGTTGAGTGCTCGCGCCACAAGTACTACCCGACCAGCCCTCCGACTTAAATAGGAGGTGGGCTTTTCTGAGAATTACGTAAGCGTCTCCAAAGAGACACGTTTGGACATCGCTGGTGTATACACGTTTTTGTTTTGTTTTTTTAAACGGACTTCAAGAAGTTCTCAAAAGATTCATTCCACAATGACGGAGACGGGATTTTTATAGCAACTTTTGGGAAATGAATATTTGTTTTAAATTCTAGTAATGTTTTTCAAATCCTTGCGGCTCGCTTAATAACAAGCTTTATGTCCATCTTCAATTCTTCTCTATGCCACTGCATAACCGGAAATTGGAGTTTTCAAATTTGTTTGAACTTAACAAAGTAAGTTAAAGCTTTCACGGCCGCGGTCTAGTGGTTTGTAGGTTCCTGGCGTTTCGCTGAGGACTACGCTTGGCATCTTCCCATCCTGTGCTGATTAGAGCAAACCCACTAGACCAGATAATGTGTCTAATCATTTACAAAGTAACTACGAACGTGCATTAGAGTGAAATGTATGGATATGTAGAACCATATTGATCACACTCAAAAGCCTCTGCGTTTGCTGATATTAATATAGCTAAACCCAGCAAGCACAAATGGTGAGTATAGATTTCAGGGTTTTAACTAATAGTTTCATATTTTATTGCTCACGCTTATTTGTTGTGATTTGACAGGGAAAAATCTAATGCGTTGCGTTACACTCGCATGACGTTGTTGTACTAACTGTTGTACTAACCATTCTTACAAACTCTTATTCTTCTATCTTCGTGTTAGTTGAGATAAACATTTGTAGAAATTATATTATTTCCTTGTATGTGCAAGGAGAATATGGGAATACAGTACGTTTTGAGCGATCGTCAAATCTTTTAAAGCTTTCAAATTCCGTTCTCTTTGCATGGTTAACATATAAAAAATGAGAAACGATGTTCCATTTGACAGAAGTGTAAGTTCTCCAAAACTTACACAAACAACTAGGCGTATCTCCGAAATGGTTCATTCTAAAAAAAAAACTTTTGTCATAAAAATACCTTAAACATGTGGGATTTTAATCAAAATCGTTAGAGCCATTTTGAAGAAAATAAAAATTTTCTTATAAAGGGTAGTTTTAGGGTGAAACAATTTTTTTTTTAAAATCTTCGTATCGCATCCTTGAAAGACACTAACCTTAAATACCAACTTTGGTTTTTGACCGACTTTTCGTTTTTGAATTATGCTGTCCACAGACTGGGATACAGACGCACGCGGACCTTTTTCTAAAAATACATTGTTTTTATTAAGGTTGCCTCAAAACATATTTCCGGTGAAATCTCGACATCGAATATTTGGATGGAATACAATACTCCCTCTATTTTACTATACGTAATAGAGAAAGTAAAATAGTATTCATACACCACTAGAAATGTTAACATAGAAACCACTAACGAACTGTTTGCAGCAAGGAATGCACCTCTTAAGTGGTGAATGTTGTGCAACAGAAAAATGGGCCACAAAGATTAAAAAGAACTGTCGTGCGAAGGCAAATAGTTATGTGCCAATATCAACAGGAAAATAATTTTCAGAAATTGCTGATATTCGAAGAAGCCAAGCAACTGTGTACACCATAATAATGCGATACAGAGACTAAATGCTGTCATTAACAGTGAAATAAGAGTTAACCACAGAAGCTAACACAAAGAGAAAAAATTGTAAGGATGGTCAAAAAATGCTAAATTGACAGCTTCTGCATTGTCTGTGTGTGTTAATGATCAGCTCGGGAAGGAAACCATACTAAGGGCTGGTCGCTATATTGTAAGTAGCGCAGGTTATGGAGCTAGGCTACCTAGAAGAAAATAATACTCGGCAAGAACAAGAAATTGAGCCTTGAATTTGCTGGAGGCATAAGCAAAAACGCACGTTTCTGCGACAAAGTACTGTTCGCAGATGAAAATAAACTCAACCTACAATTTGTAAGTGATAGCAGAATTTTGGTGTGCAGAAGACCAAAAACGGCGCTTGAACCCAAACCATTCAAGTCGCAGTGAAGTACGGTGGTAAAGTTATGTTATGGTGGGAGTATGGCTACATCTGGTACTGGGCAAGTTATTTTTGCTGTAGATAACGTTAATAGATTCCAGTATTTAAGTATCCTAAAGGCAAATCTGCGAAAAAGTGTTGATAGCTTGCATTTAGGCTCAATTTGCTATCACCAATAAAACATTACCCTAATCATGCAACGGAAATTGTTCTTATATGATTGTTGTGCTATACTCCCCACATTCTTAAGTTTCCAGCACAGAGCACAGACCTTAATACAGTTGAGCATCTTTGTAGCGCACTTGAAAGAATGGTCTTAAAACATGAACTATGAAGTAAGACATCTCTACACAATATCTTCCACAAGAATGGCAAAATATTAGATTAGTCTCAGAGACTACCAAAAAACTGTTCATTCCATATCAAATAGATTATCAGAAGTGATACGTATGAGAATGTCTACAAAGTATTAACAGTGTTATTATATTTATGTAAATTGTCATTCTCTTTTAATGTATTAATACTTTTTCCTCATTGCGTGAAGCCATCTGGTACAAAACATTTGTTTACTTTTTGCAAAAGACTAATTTGGTTAATCCTTACTGAATCAGGAGGAAACCCCATACTGTTTACCAAACATTCACTCTTGTTTTGAACTTTAGTTCTAATAAATTAAGTTATTCTGCATAAACAATGGTGTATGAATAGTTTTCATGACTATTTGCTGGTAGAGGTCTACCACTTGTACATCACATGAGAATGTCTAATAAGAGTGGAGAGTGTGTTATTCGAGTAAAATAGCGTAGTTAACTTTATTGATTCGCTGATGAGTGAGAAATAACAGTGGGGCGCTGTTATTTAAGAAGAAGAAAAACCAAACGTAAGCTAGGAGTGGTTAGTTAAATGGATAGGTAAACCCTTGTTGATCTCGAACCCAGCCGCATAGCATGGCAATTGTCGACCGCAAACCTTCTTCCCGTGTTATGTCTCGGCTTGCGTCGGTGCCTGTCGGAATAGGTGGTGAGCGTATATTGAGGGAGAGGAAAGCAGATGACGGGGTGGGGAGCGATTGTGTATAACAGAACATGCAGAACCGCAGCTTGGCTTAAAATGTGTTGTCGGGTTCAACATCGATGTTTTTTAATTCCATCGATTCACAGCATCTGATATTGTGACGTTACGAGCGTTATTACTGGCTAATATTTTGTGTATCCAGCCAGTGGATACATGCTTGGCATTCATACGCCCTTTTTATCTGCACTCTTTAATTTTCCTTCTTTCACTTTATAATCCGTCCTTGTCTCAGCATTGATTTTCATGGTGGATATGGCAACACAGAGCAAGAGCTCACTAGAAGTCGAGTCGCATAGAAATGTGCTGTCAAAAGCACTCATATAATGGTGTAACTTGGGTATATTAAGCACCGTTGAAGTCCTCGAACATATAGACTATACAACAAATGAGGTGTATAAGTTCAGGTTACATTTACTTTCCGTTTGTTAAAACAACCCTTTTTTTAACATGGTGCTTTTGGTGTTTGCGCGTTGGTACCCGAAAGGAACTATACTTATCCACACTTATTACCTGCTAATTAAATGACAAGTGACAGCGTGTGATGTGTGAAGGTTTAATAATAATTTACAGTAAATTTGCCAACCTTCCTCAACTTATTTTTTCGTAGTTAGTGAGTGGTTTTAGGACGATTAGAGGATTATTGTGATTATTTTAAGCACTTATTTGTTATTCCCACGTGCAATTGATATTTATTCAAGTGTGCTTTTCCATAGTAATGCTCCAAGAGGTGTCTTTTAGTAGCTCATCGATCCGTCCGAACCAGCGACCTGCCAACCGTGACGCATAATAACCGTACTGGCCAAAGGCAGTGAGGAGAAGGGGGGAACCATGATTGAAAAAGCATGAAGTCAGCTTTTAATCGCCAGTTATCTGGCTCGTGGATGTGGTTGAGGGAATAATATTGCGAATGTGGACAAAGGTTTGTGCCTGTTTTTGTCAAGTACTATTCGGAGTAAAAGTGTGAGCAAAATACTGTGTGGAAATGAATGCGCAGTGCGTTTTACTTATTGTGAAGCATAAGAGAAGTGAAAATTCCTAACCTGCGACTTACTTAGAATTTTAGTTAAATATATGCATTTGAAATGCGTGTGTTTTATTACTCATTTTCATAAGTGTGTGATGGTTTTGTGTATTTCAACAATTGACTCCAATCATAACAATAATGTGGATATCGGTTGTTTCACATCTTGCCCGAGTTTTAAAGTAGCGCAATAATGAAGAAAGGCACTTTAACAAGCAAGCAATGATTCTGACATAAAGCAAGCCACGGCAAGGGCACGGGTGCGAAACTCTCCGGGGATGGAGTACCGGGGGCCTGCACCCACTCATCCCTTGCTCCAGCAACCCCCTTCTCATGCAATGTTTTTCTACCCTGGTGAGTATTTACTTCTCCTTTGTTTTAGGCAGTATGCAGTTTTGTGTTACGTATTATGATATAACCTTGTTGTTTAGTACTTTTATTTGAAACACTAATTTTTTTAAGCAAAACTATTATGTATTTAGTTATTCTTTAAACTAATGCACTCAATTACAGTAACACCAAAAAGTATTGTTCTGATTTACAGTACATTCAAATATTAGGGAAGAAGTTAGATAAAAGTCGATACATATTTCTTCAAATCTATTAGTTCCTGCTTTTGTGATGAAAAGTTGTGGGTATGATACTTTGTTGGTTAGAGAACCGTAATGTTGTTTTTGATATGTAATATTCAATGAACAAGACTCCAAATGCACAGTGGCATTTTTATTCTTTTTTACTGACTTTTGGATCCTTTAACAACTGTCTTAGCAAAGTTGTTTTAACAAGTGTTAAAATCAAGAACAACCTCTTTCCCCTGTATGTTACAGAGAAACTTTACCACAGCAAGAGCAATGGTTTCCATATAAAGCTGAGATATTTGAGAATAATTGCTGTAGCCATGAAATTACTTTTAAAATATGAATAAAATTTCTAGTAATGGAGCAGTTTAGATTTGTTTTTAGTTTTAACACATGCTAAAATGCATTTTGCTAAGATAGCTTACACATTGAAACAACATTCTTGAGGTGCATCTTATTTTGGAAAAATGTTTTATGGAGGTATTTGACTCCGCTACAGTGAAATAATATGTGTTTAGTCAAAAGCCTTAATTTCACCACATTGTTGCCTTCCCTATTGAAATCTATAGGGAATTTTAGAAAGATGTAAGTAGGGATTTAATGTAAAGTGAGTATTCCACATGAGGGAACATAAAATACTCATTTTGTTATTGAAAATTCTGATTGCACATTTGTGATAATCACTTGATTTATTAGCTGCTTGTTAAGGTTTGGACTATTGTTTTGTCATATATTTATGTATTTTCTCCTAAAAATTATTTTGTCACTGCTTTAATGCTACGGTATACCTATATGTGCTTATCCACAAGGTGGAAATCAGATCACTGGAATAGGTATTTTAACAATATGGGAGATCCTTTTTTTTTTTATGAGTGCTCTCCTGTTGATTTTAAAGATAAATTTCATAAGAACATTTTTAAGAATGTTATAAAAAATAAATACAAAAGCAGCAAGTTTATGTTGTATATTTTAAAAAAAACATCTGGTATCTTTATTTCTTTATAAAGTTTAGATCATTAACTTTCTTTTACGAACTTTGTGTTATCATGGACCATTACTCACTACAAGTGTGTTACAAATGAGAATTGTGATACAAAAACAGATTATGCAAGCTTAGATTTTTCACTCAATGTCATAGAGAGGAACTCTGTACTTAACATATAATGAATCACTGCTGACAGGATTAGTAAACATTTTTTTTAAAACATTGTGTTCTTATTCACTTTTAACTACTTACTATTACAGTAGGCCTGCAAGATTTTTGTTTGAAAGTTAACAGGGAGAACGTGTTAGAGAAAAATTTATTCCCCATGTTAAATCCCTTTGTCCAGTGTTTAGATTTCCATTCTGTATATGTAACAGACTCTCTTTATTTATTTCCTATGCTGTATTTTCTGACAGAAGGTAAAGGTGAGTGGATACATTTGTCCACTTCACACAAATCAAAAGTTGCTGCTGAGGTTGAAAGATTTGCCAATTAATTATACCAGTTAATATAATAATCCCTAGGGCGTCTCTTCTATGCAGAGGTCGTACGGCCGCTGCATCCTCCAGCTGTAGCCAAGGCCATGGAGGAGTGCAGGTTGGGGGTGGTGGGTTCAAATATGCCAACTCCCCCAACCATAGGGCAACTAGTTGACCTTTTAGGGACCCTGCCTTTCTATCAGGATGGCTCCTCAATTGGTTCCTCAGGTACCTAATGAGGCTGAGTGCACCCTGTACCAGACCTCCCTGCAGGGGGGGAAAATACCACCGGTACTGGAGATCGAACCCGGATCCTCTGCAACAGAGGCAGGCACACAACCAGTTAAAATATTTAAAACCAAGGAAAGTGGTACAGCTTTATCTGCACCAATGGTCCCCATCACATTTGTTCCTTAATCCCTTTTGAGATTTACAGGTGGGCATGAGGAAAATTCAGTTATGTACAGTGAGTGAAAAAAAAAAAAATTGGGACAGCTTGAAATTCTAAGTTATTTTTTTTTAATAAGATCATAATGCATAATGGGATATTTACAAACAATAAAAGTACAAAAATCTTTGAAGGGCACAGAGTGAAATTTTGGTCAAAATTGGTCAAAAAGTCATTGTTTATTATATTAAAATGTTCCTGGAACTCCTGTTCATCTAGATCAGCTAACATTTTTCATATGCCCCACTCCATGTGACCATTATGGCCCTTTCAAATAGTGCTCTTCCCTTAACGTATGCAGCATATATATCCTGCATATATATATAAACCGGTTTTTCTCAAAACTACATTTCTGCATATTCCAAATCTAGGTTGCGCTTCAGGTTTGCTTCAAATTCAATGAAAATTTCCAAAAGTATTTATAAATAGCAGCTAAAAAATTCTGTGATTCAACATTGTTGTTATCATTGACATGAATTCCAAAAACATTTTTTTGTATGAAAAAATCAATAATTTTTAAGATTAAATTTTCTTTGTTATTAAAAAAATATGTACAGCATAATCAGCAAACATATTTGAAGTATCTCTTTATACAATTGTTACCCATGTTTTGGAGTACCAGTTCTGGCAATATAAATCAATTTTGAGAAGTCAGTACACACATATCACATTTTGAAAATGTGTCTATTAAATTCATAAAAATTTATATATCATAAACGAATTATCCAATTTTAATGAAATTTGGTGTACATCCTATTCTCGTATGACTACAAACACAGTAAAAATTTCAAAAAAAAAAAATCTATCAAGAAATACGGAACTTTCAAATTTCACTCTCAGTCAAGCTTCAAGGTCAACAAATAAAAACATTACATACTTCTGTATAAAATAAATATTGAGGCACTTGAAGAAAAATATTCTTTCTTGTGCGCCAAAACAGAAGTTTCAGTACCTTGTTGGATTTCCTCTGTGTTTTATCACCTTCCTCAGATAATTCTGCATGCTGCTTACAAGGAGCTATATGGAGCTGAAATTTTGGCCCACTCTTCACTGAGTCTCCTTTTCAAATACTCCTTTGGTTATGTATTCTAGTATCCAGTCCATCCCATAAATCCTCAATTGGATTTAAGTTTGGCGATTGTGGAGCTGGATGAAAGATATGTGGACAGTTGTAGAGTAGCCATTCCTGTACAACCCTGGAATTATGTTTGCGGTCATTATTTTCATAGAACTTAAAACTAGGACTGATACCAATTTTCTCTGTATTCCTGTGTAGGTTCTCTTTCAGATGGTTCAAGTATTTCATTTTATCCATTTTTCGCTCAATGAAAACCAATTCTCCAACTCCAGATGCAACCCCAGACAATCACACTTCCACCACACTCCCACCACCATGTTTTACAGTAGGTCGGAGATTATTTTTTTCCATTTCCGTATTAGGTTTGCTCTAAACCATTGTTCTTCCATCCAATCCGAAAACATTAAATTTGCTTTCATCTGCAAAAAGAACATTCTCCCACCAGTTTTCTTCTTTATAAATGAACTCCTTTGCAAATCTCAGCCTCCTTCTCTTTTCATTTACATGAGGCTTCTTCCTGGCCACATGACAATGTAATCCCTTCATTTTCTGTGCATTCGTAATAGTTTGGGGGATACTTTCTTGCCAGTAGTATAGCCTACCATGGCACACAGTTGGGGGCACACAATTTAGGATATATGTTCACACTCCTAACAATATTTGTTTCCTCTTGGTTCAGTAAATGTTTTTGGATGACCATTTTTGAGGTATCAAGTCAATTCTTTCCGTATTTACATATCTGTTAATTATATTTCCAACTGTACTTGTCTTCATTTGTAACATTGGCAATAATTCTGTAACTTATGTTTTTCATAATGGAAGGTGACGAGTTGCCCTTGCTCAAAAGTCGTATTCTTACCTTTATACCACATTTTGTGTAACTGAACTGTTTTGAGTACATATGTGAGACTGTTTACTGCCCAGAACTAGACCTGCTGTGCCTCTTCTCAGCGAGCATGTGAAGTGTATAATAGTATGTACAGAAAGAGATGTCCCAATACATTTTATTTTGCCTATAATTATGTGAATATTCGAAAATACATGTGTTACTGTTAATACAAGAATATGTATAACAATTATAAATCCATTATCCAAGATTACTGTGTCAACGGGCCCTTAAACTCCACACTCCTCCAAGATTACTGTGCTTAGAGAAAGCAATAGAACTGGAAATTATGATTTTCAGTTTCAGGCTTCTGTTATACATGTAAGTAGAAGGGTTACTATTGGATGTCCCAATATTGTTTTACTGTATATTATTAATGCAGCCATTTGACAGAGTCAATAGAGGATGAAGTGTAAGTGGTCTGTGTTGCTCAGGAGTTATTAAGAAATCATTCTCCTTCTGGCTTTTCAATATTTTGATATCAGATTTTCAAGTCATAATTTTTAAGATGTTCTATGTCCAATTGTTCTTTCTTGGAGCACAATGAAAGTGATGTTACCCATTTAGTTGGTACTCAAATAGTAGAATTAGACTTCACACACTTCCTTCATTCAACATACCTAACCAAATATATGCTCTGCTACTATTAACAAATTTAAGCTTTCTGTAAATAATAGGTTGTACCCATTTCGTAGATCAGAATTTGTTTTTGAAAAGCATAGCTATGATTTTTTTACCATGCTTTCTCATTACTCCTGTTATGTCAAAATACTAACAGTTTTAAAAAAAAATCGGCTAAGAGGCCATGGTCCACTGGGCTCCTTCACTCTATCAGACGTTTCGCTTGCAGCTACGGCAAGCATCATCAGTGGCGATGTATAACTCTCCTAGGTCTCTCAGTCAAATTATTTTTGTCTTCTACGAACTATTTTCTCATTTTCTTTCTACTTCAAGTTAATTGAGATAAGCACTTGCAGAAATGGTTTAAGTGGTGTGGGGTGAAATTTCTATTTTGCAGAATTTTAAAGCTGCATCATTTTTTGTACACACAATTTGGGATGTTATGTGAAACTGTTTGGTGGAGTTTCATTTTTGTCAGTTTTTGAATTATTGAAAATTTTCGTTCAGAAATTTCAAAATGAAATACATTCTGCATTTTTTGAAAAAAGGTTTAATATTTTTTCACAAAACCAGAAACCCATTTAGAAAAACTTTGTGTTGGTTTTATATCTTAATTTGAAGGGAAATTAAAAAAAAACAAATTATAAACTGCATGGCAAAAATTTCAGAACTTTTGCAGTCACTACTCACATTTTATTTTTTATCTCAAGAAGTCTATGTTGATCTTAAACTCCATGTGTGAGGTCCCTTTTTTAAATTTTAAACCGTGTGCTGTACAAATTTCAGAGTTCTAGCGGCTTCTAATTTATGGGTGTTATTTTGAATAACGAAAAGTGACTAAGTCATGTGCAGTTTAAGCAGA
The DNA here is from genome assembly GCA_030765045.1 of Tenodera sinensis. NCBI lineage: Eukaryota > Metazoa > Arthropoda > Insecta > Mantodea > Mantidae > Tenodera > Tenodera sinensis. The sequence continues at coordinate 21,220,082 of CM060966.1, read as the reverse complement.
ATAAATGACTTAAGAGACATTCCTAGAAGTATCCAGCTTTATAAGTAGCTTATAGTTTTCACAACTATACAAGTCCTCCTGTTGCTGTATATGCAACTATTTGCATTGAACAAGAACTGTGCTAAAATATACTGAAGTACTACCCTAAAATATTTACACTAGACTTTGATTACAATGTAATGTTAGTAACTGGAATAACTACATTGCAGGAAATTATCTGAAAATACTCATAGCACAGGACATGGTCACTATAAACAAAGACAAACATCAAGCCAACTTTCGAGTGTACATGCTCGAAGAAGCCAACAAAAAAGAAACAAAATTTTCTCCAATTGTAAGTCCCCCACTCATGTAAAAGGCAGATAGTTTGGTGTGTTATGTGACACTTACTGACAGAGCTGCTGTTACTATATTATGTCTACTAATCGCATGGCTCACTGTCGAATCATTAACCAATATTCACAGAAGAAATGCTAGAAATATTGTAAAAGAAAACACTATTTTTTACTTCAAGGAGTGATTTCACCACCTGCCACGCCCCCTCAGAATGGAGACCTTTAAATTTGATGTAACTAGACTAACTTACAGGCACTGTAGGGCTTTTAAAATTATTTAAAACATTTAGAGTAAAACCACGCTCAACTGAAACAGCAGAGATGGAAGCTTTGTAAATACTGTGCTGCATATTTTAATTAAGTATACATCACTGGTGGTTTTTTTTAACACATTATTACATACATTTGCAATAACATTACTTTGCTTTTACTTGCTTCAAATCGTTACCACTGATTATTCATAAGAGTGGGTTATCCGAAATAACTCTGCTACATTTATTACTAGTAAGCAGAGTTCTACTATATACACATTTTAGTAATTGGTCTACTTCCAACTACTGTTGATTCATCTTATGTATATCAGATGCAACTTTATGGCATACAGTGAATCTTAAATGTTTCCTAATGCCCTGTAGATGACTTGACCTTTATAATAAACAAGAAGTTTTATTTTCAGTTACCTGCTTGGTAAACATTTGATTCATTTATCATGCAAGCAGGTGGTGATTACTGGGTAAACAAAAAGTTTCATTGCAGAATTTCTAATAGAATTTTTTGGTGGTGATGTTAAAATGACGCATCTTTGTAGTTGATGCTCCGACAGAAATTAGGATAGCTTAAATATAGATAAAATAGCATGAAAGCATATAAAAACCATAATTTAGTTTACTGGAAAGCATGATGAGGGAGATCAAAAGTTGCTTATTATGAACAAATATATTGGAAGTCATTGGGCTTTTTGGAGGGGAGAACAGTTTCTTCAATTTCACAGTAGTGAATGACAGACACAAACTTAGTGCACAATGGAGCTTCAGCTCATAACCACCAAATCAGGGTTTAAGCTAGAAAATAAAACGTTACAGGAATACACAAATCAAAATTTACGTTTGTGCAAAATATAAGTTTGCACAAAATTCTGCTCTTACAACTTTACATGGAAAATTTTTCAAAAATTGATTTTCTCGAAAATGGCTAACGATTTTGATTAAAATGTCCTACGTTTGATATATTTTTATGGTAAATGAAATGTATATTTTGAATTTTCTAGCTATAGCCTATGTAATCCTGTTTCTCTGGATAACTTTTGCATTACTGGTTAACCTTAAGAGATAGACCAATTGCTTGAATCAAAAAATATTTAAGTGAAGCTTCAGTGGAATATATATTTTTATTAGATGATAGCTTACTATACAAACTTACTATACATAAAGAGGAAAAAAAAAAAAAGAGAAAAATGTACATCTTGCTCAAACACACAATTTATGTCCAAATAATTTTTTTTTGTGGAGTGAACCATTTCAGAGATATTCCTTGTTATTTGTGAGAGTTTTGTAGAACTTAAAACATTTGTCAAATGTAAGATTGTGATTAATTTTTTTTATACCCAAGCCGTGCAAAGAGAACAGAATATCAAAACTTTAAACGATTTGACTCACTCAAAGCCTGTTGTATTCCCACATTCCCCCATTATGTACAAGAAAATAAACAATAAGATAATTTCTGAAAATGTTTATCTTAACTAACATGAAGAAGATAAAAGAATAGGAGTTTGAAAATAATGTGAGTGCAACACATCAGATTTTTTTTTTTTAAATTATCTTTAACGCTTTGTAGATCCATGCATTTCATATCAAATCTACACTACAGTAAACTATCAATTATTATGGATGCTCCATACACTGAATGCCTTTTCCACATCAGTAATTGGTGATATTACAGTGAAACCTTGTTTATTTGGATTAGATTTGTAGATTTCTTTTTCAAAACTTTGTTCACATTGGATAATAAACTTAACTATGATAGCAAGAACATAACTAAGTATGTTTGCCAAATATTCGCTTTTTAGTTTGATCCAATGTATGGTTCCTGCATAAATTGCATAATAAATTATAGTAATACATACTGTACTTACAGTACTATAAAATGCTACCTGTTGAAAGAATGATTAGTAGTGTGTCACACGGTGCTAGCGTAGTATGTCTCATTGGCTATAAATAGCACCAAAAGAAAGTGTTGAGGTTGATTCCTACACCTTCCTCAATCTCCTCAGTTTTCCTGTTTTTGAATAGCATGTGTCATTAAGTTTATTCAGTATGAAAGGTAGAACTGGAACTTAAAAATTCAATGCCACAACTGGGATTTGAACCACAGACCTTCCGCTTACCGGGCGGCTGCTCTACCACTGAGCTATTGTGACAAACTGCCAGAATGGCATTAAATTCTCAAACCAGTTCGTATTTCTCCTATTTGTCCTATTTGAATTTTTAAGTTCCAGTTCTACCTTTCAAAAGGCAGTTTGTCACAATAGCTCAGTGGTAGAGCAGCCACCCGGTAAGCGGAAGGTCTGTGGTTCAAATCCCAGTTGTGGCATTGAATTTGTAAGTTCCAGTTCTACCTTTCAAACTTTGCCCACACACGGCTTGTGTGTTTAAAAATAACACAAAGTAAGTTTGTTGGCATAAATAAATAATAATTATTCAGTATGTTTCAACTGGATTGCTTTTTTAGTCTTATCAAAGTGTTTGGGAGTCTTAATTCGGTGTACAAATTTAAAATTACATCAAAACAAAAGAAGGTCAGTGTTTCAATGGATAAAATGTTTGATGCTATTAATCGAATGGATACAGGAGAAACATTGAAGAACATTGTTGCTGAATTGGGAGTTGCTGACAAACATTATGGCATACTTGGATCATCAACCCAATACCACTCCAGCTGGACTATTAATAATAAAGCGATCATGTGACCCTACTTTGTTCAAACGCCACACCTGATTAAAACACAAGACAATGGATCAATTCTTTATTGAGAAATGGTGTGATTTTATGCTATTAAGATTTTTATACTTTTTAATGTGTTGTAAACAATACATACTATCTACGGTACATAATTGTCACAAGTTAAGTTTGCTTATTAAAGGATTTAAAAATTTTGTTTTGCTTATTACCCATATAACCCAGATTATCCAGATTTTCGATTTTCTGAATTACCTTTGATCCCAGTTAGTCCATATAAACAAGGTTTTACTGTATGTGGAATCCAAATTTTTTATTAACACAAGCATAATTTAGAGGTGCATAATAAAATAAGTAGGTTGACATAATTCAAACCAGAATCTCTTTTTTTTTTTCCCCCCCCAGAGTAAGTTGAGTTAGATGAAATACTGTTGTGTTCTCGCATTTGTATTGAATGTAAAGACTAAAGCTTACCTGATGATGATGTCAGACAATTCTTCCTTTTTTGTGTGCTTGCATAAACTACACACAAATAATGGAATTTCTCCAGAATACTGCACCTTGCACCACTTTCCACTTTTCCACTAGTATCAAGTTTCGTTTCTTTGGTATGTCCAGTTTTAGTTAGTCCATTTTAGTTTCTCTGTGATAGGACATCATTCCTTTTTGTTCCTTAAAACAAATTTATCCATTACTTCTTAAAAAGGACAAGACACTGTACATTTGACAGGAATGAGTAAACCATGCAGACCAGGTCAGAAATGAGCACTACTGTCTGGGATGAAAAGCACCATATTATGTATTTCTGCGACAAATTGTTGAAAGGTTGTGTTTATAGCCTCTGTTGTTTGTTTCTGTGGCAAATTATCACACTTCTGCAAATGCTATTTTAAATTTAGTCACATTCTCTGACCTTGAGTAGCAAAAAGCAACACAAGCAACATTTTATGACATGACATTTTTATCTTGACTTATTTTTCCGTGCCTAAGTTAATTTAAGTATATAATCCAACATTTATGAACATAATCAGTTTTTTTTTGATAAGATAAATGACCATATTTTAGTATTCTGTCTTATTTTGGCCAAATATATGATTAAGAGTATAGTTTGTCATATTTTATGTAGTATTTAGCATTTCAACAGATATTTTTGTAAACATAATTTAATAATGCTTGCTCACCTGACATGACAAAGTTCTTTCAGCAACCTCACTTAATGGTGGTGGGAATTAGCAGGAATTTGCTGTCGCAGCCTGTGGGTCAAAGTTTCTAATACCTGTTAGTGCATGAGTCCGTTTGAGAGACGAGAGTATGATTCATTGTGCAAGAAGTACTTTCTCTCTCACCTTCTAGCTAGCCAATGTTCAGTTTTCTTGTTCTAAGTAAGATAGAAAGGAATTTCAACTACTTACTATGCCTGCCCCAGATTGGTATCCTTTTGTCTGTTAATGAATGAGTAGTTCACTATGGTTTTAAGATGTCTAAAGTAAAGTGCTTTGATAGTGTGAGGTTGCAAGGTTTTGTGGAAGATTTCAGCAAATGGCATTGTAGTATCTACTGATGGATGTATTTTATATTGTAAATAGTGTGCAGTGAAAATTAAAGGTGAGCAATGCTTTAGAGTACATCATTGCAACACTGCTAAACACAAAAGTTGTGTAAACAGAGCGTTAGCTATGGAAAGCAGACGATTGCTGTTAGAGAATCTGAACTGCACTTTGTTGTTGTTGCTGTTAACTAATGCTGAATTTCTGACAATGACGTCATTAATCCTCTTGCTCTCCAATATTTTTCACTGATGGATGGGGCACTAGAAGTGGCCGGGCATATTGAAGGTGGTCTTGGTCCATTTCCTCTTGCAGATCACGTAGAGGACAGAGTGGTGAAGAATATATCCCAGTTCTGTTCAATGTTTTGCCAATCATGTCCTGTAATCAACCTGAAGGTTGCAATTGCCGTTTTTCAGGATACTCAGGAATTATTGTTTGAATGTTTCGTACTTCCCATCTTTTATAATTTGATTTTTCATAGTAATATTTTGGAATCATTTTTTTAAATTCAGAGTTGACTAATCTTATAGCTGCATAAAATGGTAGATTAACTAGATTTCTGTATACTGCCTGTACCCTTTTTTGCAAGAAAATCAGCTTTGTCATTACCACTCAGTCCACAGTGAGCTGATATCCATTGGAACACTAGATGTTTTGGAAGTGCTGTTAGATGGGTAAGGATTTTCCAGCATTCTATAATAGTTTGGTTTTTTGGTGACAACTTGGAAGTAATTGCTATAATTGCCACCCTGGAATCTGAGAGAATAACTGCTTGATGTGAAATTCTATTCAAAAGATTTTGTGGGGCCATTCGAATTGCTTCAATTTCTCCATCAAAGTTTGTAGTTCCATAACTTAAAGATTTGTAATAGGAAAAGAGGTGACATGCGACTCCAGCCCCTGCCCCATCACAGTTTGATATCAATGATCCATCAGTATAAATATGGAGCCATTCGTACCATTCATGTTCCGCAAATCTAGTATGGATTGTCTCTAATGCCAATAATTTTAGGACACTAGTTGGAGTATCACTTTTCTTAGCTTCTTCCATCAGGTGTAAATAATATGTGATGTCTAATATTTGTGCCGGATTAACTTTATATACAAAATTTTCCTTTGAATTAGGAAGGTTTACATTCTTCTGAATGTCCTGAATTTTGGAAAGAAAGCTCTCCTGAGCCTTCAGTGTATTTGTAGAATTTATCTTATGCCATGTATTGAATGGGAGTTTGATCAACTTTTCGTGTTGAATAAGAGCTGTTTTTTCTATTTCATATTCAATGAGGTATTGGTTAGTATTTCCATAGCTGGTATTGGTGTGGTTTTGATAGCACCTGTAATTGAGGAGCGTTTTTTCAAAACTTGATAGATGCACAAAACGTGTTTCTGAGAAAAAGTCTCTTCTATTTATTGGCAATACTACTAATTGGTTAGCACAGCAGCTATATTAACCATTCAGCTCTCCTTCCTGAAACTGTCTCATTAAAATAATGTGAAAAGAAACAAATAGCATAGTTTAACTAGTGCAAATTTGGGGTTTGAAAATGCAGAGTTTTTTCAAAAACCTATAGATACTGATTAACTTTTCTTCGTGAGCGAGAAATTAACACATGAAGTTTTGTTATTTTTGTCATTTATTGTTTTTGTTCCTTTTTATTTATGTATTTATTATTTTTTATTTATTTTCACCTTTTAATAATACATAATGTACTATACAACCAACATATTAATGTTTATAAGGATTATTTTATTAGGTATAAACTTAGGAACTAAGTACTGCTACATTCACAATAACAATACATCTTATTTTACTTATACAACAAACATTGAATACACACAAAGAAATTTCAGACAATATGAACAAGTAAGCTTTCACCTTTATTAGTGCTTGTACAGTCTGTACGTGGTTCCTAGTTCGTTTTTCTTTTCCACACCTTCCTCTGTCTTAATCTTCATCAGTCCCATTTTGCAGGTTGAGCATGTGTCAGTGTATGGTGTACGGAATGAAAGATTGAAGAAGTTGTAAAATATGTTTTTATATTTTGACAATGAGCAGACTGGTAGATTTCTTAAACTTCAGGTTTAAGAGGTCGAATCAGAAACTGAAAAATTCAATGCCATAGCCTGCATTTGAACCACAGATCTTCCACTTGTCGAGCGGCTGCTTTAACCACTAAGCTACCATGGCCAACTTGCCATTACGACATTAAATTCCCCAGCTGATTCGTACTTCATACCATCTAAGGTTACTTAAACCCGGGACATAAAGTACTTACATTTGTTAGTCGCCCTTGGGGTATTTATCTCTGATGTGAGATTCCCTTGTGGTTAACCATAAAAAGTATGAATTAGCTGGGGAATTTAATGTTGTACTGGCAAGTTGGCCATGGTAGCTTAGTGGTTAAAGCAGCCACTCGATAAGTGGAAGATCCGTGGTTCAAATCCCGGCTGTGGCATTGAATTTTTCAGTTTCTGATTCAATCTCTTAAACATTGCCCGCAAACGGCTTGTGTGTTTAAAAACACCAGCAGTAAGCTTGGCATAAATAAATAATAATTCTTAATCTTCTTTCGTTGCAAAAGTTGGTCCACATTTTCTGATATTAAGTTCTGGAGGTAAATATCTTCTCCTTGATTCTGTTCTTCCATAGTGGTTTTCCCTACATCTGTACTTCTTAATGTCTTTATAGCAGCAGTCATGCCCTTCTGTAGTATTCTTGTTCTGTCACCTCCTCTGGTTTCCTTTGGGGCATTCCCAGATAAGTGAAATTTTCTAGCCAGCAGAGATAATGTAACTTTTGACACCCCTGTGATTCTTTGGAAGCTTGTAGCGCATACTGGTAATACTCGGCCATCATTACTTCTTACACATTATTTAATGCTATCAGTCTGCTTTCTATTTGTAGCCTCTTTATTCACCACCCTGTGATTAGGAGATGTAATACTCATACACATATTTCATAAGGAATGTATCTTGATCTATTTTGTTGAGCATGGAAAGGTGTTGGTGAAATCCACTTATATCATAATCAGCTGCATCACAGTGCTTATGCCGTTTACTTATAGGATATTGTGGAGTGCTTTTGAGACCATGTGAATATGTAATTGCTGGAGTATGAGCTTTCCTTGACTTGCATTTTGATTTTGTTTCCTTGTTTTTGCAATTCCTACCTCCCGCGTGTTCTACAACTGGTACAGTTTCACAATCTGAGCTCCTGTCCATTGTGCATAGTACAGTGCAAGGTCTCAACTCAGAATAAAAATGCCATGTAAGCATAACAAAGCTTGCAGAAGCACCTGCCTGCTGTGCAAGTGGTCCCGGGTTCGATTCCCGGCAGGGGGGTTGGAATTTTTCTTCAGCCGAGATTATTTCTCATCCTTCCCTGAGTCTGGAAGTATGAATGAAAGTGTGAATATGTGTGTGAAAATATATTAAAGAGTGTAGTGCTGAGCACTGCTCCTTGTGGTAAGCCACGGTGTACTTGTTTGTATTTAGATATATTTCTTCCATATCTGGTTGCAATAAAGCGTTGCATTAGGAAATGACATAGCCATGAAAACATTGGGCCTTGTATCCCTATTTTTTTTTACTTCAGTAGTTTTGTTCTGCATATAGAATCATATGCACTTTGGAAATCAATAAAAACTGATACATTATCTTCTTTTCTGTTGAAGGAGTCTTTGATTTCTTGACTGAGAAGTAAGACTTATTCATTTGTTAAGTGGAGGTCTCTGAATCCAGCTTAACATGGGGAAATTAAATTTTGTGATTCTAGAAACCAATTTAACCTGTTTGACACCATTCTTTCCATCACTTTTACTATTATGCTAGTAAGAGCTATTCGTCTATAGTTTTTTATTTCTGATGCTGTTGTATCTTTCTTCAAGAGTGGGACAGTTATTGCTTTTTGCCATTTGGCAGGTACAGTGGTTTTCCAGGATAGAGTTTTAGTAGTTGTTTTGCAGTTTTTCCAAGGTTGTTTATGAACTCTGGATGTATGTGATCTGGCCCAGGAGACTTTTTGTTTTCAGATTATTAATTACAATTTCGGTTCTTGCATATTACAATTTTGAAGAAAAAAAAAATTGTGTTGAGTGTTAGGATCACATTCTCTTTCTTGTTTCAAATCTTTCTTAAATTGTTTATGTTCCTTTTTATTTCTTGTTACTTTATGTGATTTAGCATAATATTTATTGAATGTTTCGGCTATGACTGCATCATTTGTTAATATTTTATTGTTGTGTATGATGGGTATGCGGCGGTGGCACCTGGCCGAGCAGTTAGCGCACTCACCTACCACCTAGGCGGCCCAGGTTTTATCCCAGGGACCCACATGTGGTATTTGTGGTGGACGAAGGGGCATCAGGGCAGGTTTCTCCTGCCACTCATTCCACTAATTGCTCCATTATCACCTTTCCAATCATCCATTCGCCTGCATTTCATATCATCCTCTTCCTCACTCTCATACCTGATGCTTGGCTAACCACCCGCTTCCAGGTGTTCACTCTGGTCCATAGGTTCCTGTGCTCCCCGGCAGGCGTCTGACTCTAGGCAATGACTTGTAAGTCCTAGGGGGTGTAAGTCCTACATAAGGGGAAGATAATTGGAAGAAGAAGATGATGGGTATGCTATTGTTTTCTTTCCTGTCCTTGACATTTTTTATGAACTTATGGGCTTTGTTACCCATCTGCTCTATAATCCATTGTTTCTAAGAAATTATTAAAGTGATTATTTTTTGCTGTATTAATTTATTTTAGTGAGGCACATTTCTTTCGCCATATTTGTGTATCCAATTTATTTTTTCTTCAGTTGTATTTCTAGCTATATCCCTTTGCTTTTTCAGTTCTTCTAAATGGGGGTTCCAAAAGGATTTGAAATTTTGTATTCTTCCATGAGGAATATGTTTTTTTTGCAGTTTCTAGGATGGCTTTACAGACATTTTTGTTCATATTATCTGGTTGGTGATGCAGCTGTGAGTTTCTTTAAATTTATGTTCCAGTTCAGTTGTTTATTCCAGTCTGCTTTTTTGAAGTTCCAATACAGATTCATGTGATGTTGACTGACATTTGTATTATCTAGTTTTATATTGGCAATTACTGCTCTATGACCAAAACTTGGATCTTCTATAACTTGTTTTTTAATCTTTGAAACAATATCTGTTGTAGCTAACAAGAGGTCTGGGTTACTGCCTGCTCCAGAGTAATGTATGAAGGTTGTGGGATCTTCTTTATTATAAATCAGTTCAAAGGTTGTGGTATTCAAAAATTCTTCCACTATCTTCCCTGTAGAATCCACATTTTCATAACCCCAACTTTTGAAATGGAGATTGAAATCCTCATTGAGTAATGCATTCTCAGTTTTCTAAGCATCTTTGTGAAATGATGGTATAGTGGAATCCCGACAACTCAACTTAATGTGGACTGAGAGTCTGACGAGTTACTGAAATTTCAAGTTTTGCGTCTGTTATTCACAACTCATAATGTAACGCTGCAAATTACATAAATACATTTTCTAGCACAATATGGGAAACAAAAGTATAACATGCTAAAATTAATTATGTTTCCCTTTGTCCGGTCTCTTTAACACATCTAATTTAATTTCCATTGTCATGTTAACTGGTTTTTTCTTCTCATTCAATATTTTCACTGGCACAAACAACTCAACACAACACTAACAGTAAGGCTGAAATCTTGGAAGCTGCACTGTAACCAGAAATATATAATAGAAATTTTAGCTTACCTCATACACAGGTATCTGTTACATTTAGTGAATGATCTTGCTTGAACATGTGGAAGTGACGTGTAAATTGACAATGTGGTAATATCTGGTTACTTCCTTGAAATAAGCAAGACACTGCCGATAATGTGAGCGGGCACTGTACTTAATCACGCATGGTCTGCAGAAATCGGAAAGATAACCTGACTCTCCTATGGTATCATAAATACACAAATGTACTCGATAAACCACTGCACAATTGTCAGGTCTGAAAAATCCCTTTATACTGGATAGAGCAATAGACCTTCAAACCTTCCTAACAAGTGTTTGTCCTATGTATCCATGTTATTAGCGGCAAGCTTTTGGTTTCATAACACTAGTCTGTCGGCTGCATATGTCCTGACTAGATATCAGAGGTCAATGCATGGTCAGCCCTTTTCTTACTGTAGGGAGATTGTGGTAGGTTGTACACTAATTAAAATTTACCTATAGTACATAATAGAAGTTATTACAATCAAGTTTAATGATAACAAAAAAGGTTGTCAAGTTATTGAGAGTTGAGTCATCAGGATTCTAGTGTATCTCCTTCAAACAGTTCCTACATGACTTATCACATTCCCTCAGTCCACGTTAAGAAAGAGCTATCTGACTTCTTGTTATGACGACACAACGAAGAAAATAAATAGCATAGGCAGTAACAAAATATGGATCTTCATAGATGAAACCACTGATATAGATGGTAAATAAAGGCAAATGTTATTGTTGATACTCTTAAACATGACCAGCCTGGAGAAACATTCCTGTTGGTGTGCGAGATGGTTGGAAACAACAACATGACAACAGAGCTACTTAAAGTTCTTTTATGTAGGGGGAGTTATAAAGAACTTTGGATGTAATCTTTTCCAGTGAGCTAATTATGACAGTTTCGTTACTACATCTTACTTTTATTCCAATGAAATTTTGAAATGTTTCTCTTAAAATTTTAGTCCTTCCTCTTAAAATATAATGAACACTTGAGTTTTTAGTTTCTCTACTAACTACCTATAGTCAGTAGAGCAAGTATTGCATTCTACCCAAAATTTGTTACCAAGATTCCAATGGAAATACGTACCTTGATGTCTGCTGAATCTACCATCCTCCCAAAAAGAAAGGAAAAAAAAATGATTTTGTGCATGCATATTTGCATGTAACATTTTTGTTAACTTTATTTTCCCAAAAATGCCATGATTGTAATTAAAATACCAAATGTTTTAAATCTTTGCATGACAAATTAAATGTGTACCTTCATATTTCTTTAAATAGCTTGTTGCTGCAATGAAATGTGTTAAACTATTTCTGCAAAGGTTTATGCAAATTAACATGTAGTAGATAGAAATATAAGTTTTGTTGGAATAATTTAGAAACTACATAAAAAGAAACGATAGCAGGTGGAAAAACTTGTCTAAATGTAATTTTTTCTAAAATAGCTGAGTGCTGCTATTTGGCTTAACAAAGACAGAGGAAGTGTATTTGTATAACATCACCATTGCTACTCTTTCTGCTTTATAGGTATTAATTAAAAAAAGATGAATGCTTTGCAATATTCTTGCTACACATGGTGACTTAATCTACCTTGTTTATATTCTAGTTCAATTTTCACTATCACTTTTCTTAGTTCTGCCACTTCGCCAACATAATCTAGCTAAATTTTCCCTGTTGCACTCTTTGTCACAAAATAGTAATACACCTGAAGCAGCCTCTTGTTCTTTTTGCTTCATTTGCTGAGATATTGGAAACAAAACTTCTCTGATCCCTTGCAGTAGTAGCACTCATTGTATGTTACACCAATTGTCACCGACTCCAATGATAGAATAGACTTTCTTGCATTGAAATACACTCACTAACTGGCTCTCTCAGTTATATAGTAACTGGAATTTTCTAGAGAGTTCCAGAATGTTTGAGACAAGGAGATTGTTCCAGAACAATCCTGTTATCTCCAGATAGTGCCTCTGGTGTTTACACTGAGTGAGAGGAGATCTCTGCTCAACCAGTCAGTCATAGAGCTCCTTCTGGTGTTCATACTGAGTGAGAACATTTATCATCTCGACCATTCAGTCAGCACCTTCTGGCATTTACTGAATGAAAGCACTTCTCAACTGGTTGGTCAGTCAGCACTTCCTGCTGTTGACACTGAGTGAGAGCACTTATCTTCTCAACTGGTTGGTCAGTCACCACTTCCTGCTGTTGGCATTGAGTGACAGCACTTACCTTCTCAACTGGTTGGTCAGTCACCACTTCATGCTGTTGGCATTGAGTGAGAGCACTTATCTTCTCAACTGGTTGGTCAGTCACCACTTCCTGCTGTTGACACTGAGTGAGAGCACTTATCTTCTCAACTGGTTGGTCAGTCAGCACTTCCTGCTGTTGAAACTGAGTGAGAGCACCTATCTTCTCAACTGGTTGGTCAGTCAGCACTTCCTGCTGTTGACACTGAGTGAGAGCACTTACCTTCTCAACTGGTTGGTCAGTCAGCACCTCCTGCTGTTGACACTGAGTGAGAGCACTTACCTTCTCAACTGGTTGGTCAGTCAGCACTTCCTGCTGTTGACACTGAGTGAGAGCACTTATCTTCTCAACTGGTTGGTCAGTCACCACTTCCTGCTGTTGGCATTGAGTGAGAGCACTTACCTTCTCAACTGGTTGGTCAGTCACCACTTCCTGCTGTTGGCATTGAGTGAGAGCACTTCTCTTCTCAACTGGTTGGTCAGTCAGCACTTCCTGCTGTTGACACTGAGTGAGAGCACTTATCTTCTCAACTGGTTGGTCAGTCAGCATTTCCTGCTGTTGACACTGAGTGAGAGCACTTATCTTCTCAACTGGTTGGTCAGTCAGCACCTCCTGCTGTTGGCACTGAGTGAGAGCACTTATCTTCTCAACTGGTTGGTCAGTCAGCAACTCCTGCTGTTGGCACTGAGTGAGAGTGCTTATCTTCTTAACTGGCTGGTCAGTCAGCACTTCCTGCTGTTGACACTGAGTGAGAGCACTTATCTTCTCAACTGGTTGGTCAGTCAGCACTTCCTGCTGTTGACACTGAGTGACAGCACTTATCTTCTCCACTGGTTGGTCAGTCAGCACTTCCTGCCGTTGACACTGAGTGAGAGCACTTATCTTCTCAACTGGTTGGTCAGTCAGCACTTCCTGCCGTTGACACTGAGTGAGAGTGCTTATCTTCTCAACTGGTTGGTCAGTCAGCACTTCCTGCCGTTGACACTGAGTGAGAGCACTTATCTTCTCAACTGGTTGGTCAGTCAGCACTTCCTGCCGTTGACACTGAGTGACAGCACTTATCTTCTCAACTGGTTGGTCAGTCAGCACTTCCTGCTGTTGACACTGAGTGAGAGCACTTACCTTCTCAACTGGTTGGTCAGTCAGCACTTCCTGCTGTTGACACTGAGTGAGAGCACTTACCTTCTCAACTGGTTGGTCAGTCAGCACCTCCTGCTGTTGACACTGAGTGAGAGTGCTTATCTTCTCAACTGGTTGGTCAGTCAGCACTTCCTGCTGTTGACACTGACTGAGAGCACTTATCTTCTCAACTGATTGGTCAGTCAGCACTTCCTGCTGTTGACACTGAGTGAGAGCACTTATCTTCTCAACTGGTTGGTCAGTCAGCACTTTCTGCCGTTGACACTGAGTGAGAGTGCTTATCTTCTCAACTGATTGGTCAGTCAGCACTTCCTGCTGTTGACACTGAGTGAGAGCACTTACCTTCTCAACTGGTTGCTCAGTCAGCAATTCCTGCTGTTGACACTGAGTGAGAGCACTTATCTTCTCAACTGGTTGGTCAGTCAGCACTTCCTGCTGTTGACACTGAGTGAGAGCACTTACCTTCTCAACTGGTTGCTCAGTCAGCACTTCCTGCTGTTGACACTGAGTGAGAGCACTTACCTTCTCAACTGGTTGGTCAGTCAGCACTTCCTGCTGTTGACACTGAGTGAGAGTGCTTATGTTCCTAACTGATTGGTCATTTGGCACCTATTATGTGATAACTGAGGGCCAAAACTTTGTTATATTGTGCTCTGGGAACTGTAAGTCCATACAGATATATCTGTATGATAAATGTTTTTGCTGTTCATTAACCCTTGTATTACGTTTCTTTTGGCAGTGAAAGCATATTTAAATATTCTGTCTTGTTTCTCAAAGCCACTGTCATCTCAGTAATTCCCTTCGTATAGTGAACATAGGTCTTTTTACAGTATGTAATGGTGTTTGATATTTTCTTTTGCAGGAATGCCACCAGGAAGCAAGACTCCCACAGGACATCTTCTGCCATCTGTAGCTTCTCAACCTAAGCATCACCGCTCTGGAGCACCAACTCTTCCAGGAGGACATACTGTACCAGGTCCTGGACCAGGAGTAGTAGGAGTGGGTGTTCCACCAACTCAACCTCCATCAGGTAGTGGAGGTCGTTCTTTTGCTGCAGCACTCCGTACTCTAGCCCAACAGGCACAACCAACACAAGCTACAGAGCGAGAAGTAGAAGGAGAAACTCCACCTTCTTCCCGCCAAGTGTCACCCAAGAGGCGACCTCCACCACCTCTAGTCCATGGTACTTCACCACCTTCCAGCACAGGGCAAGAGATTTGCAAGGTATACATACAATTATTTGCTCAAGATATTTAGTAGCTAGTACATGTAACATCTTTATTGTAATAAAAAATGAGACCTAATTGTGCTGCAATAAATGCCATATTGACAGCACCTATTGGATGCAAGATTTGAAGCTTTCACGGCTATGATTGTTGATCAGAGCTTCTGGGATTACTAGCTATGTAATATTTATAAATTTGCGTGCGCTTTGGGCCATTCTAGCCTTATGGCTTTCTTCGTGGGCCAATGTTGTGTTACAGTGTGATTTACACAAGTCGATATTTCGAACATGCAGTTGAGTTTATTGATAGTGTGTTCCATATGTTATCTTCTGTCGGACACACCAATGGGCTATGTCTTGAATCACCACTTCCATTTCTATTTTTCCTGATAAAAAAAAGAATGGTGTAGCAAACTGCCTATTTGCTTTGGTACAGCCATGAAAAAAATTATTGAGCACATTAGGAGAGCAGAATATTAAGTCTCATGAGTTACAATGTCAGATGATATATTACGAGGATGGGTCAATAAGTAATGCCTCCTATTATTTTCTTCCTTAAATAAGTTGTTATGTGAAAAATTTGAATTTGGCGCAATTCCTCAAACCTTCTTCTCCAATCCCCTGCAGTAGTAACTTCCTAAGTCAACAGGTGGCAGCACTGCATCCTCTTGCAAAGTGGCTGACATCGACATTCATATTAGACAGCGTTCTGTGATTGAATTTTTGACTGTGGAAGGTGAAATGCCAATTCGCATTCACAAAAGGCTAAAAAATGTGTATGGTGATGCAACGGTGGATGTCAGCACTGTTAGATGATTGGTTCGTCGCTGTAATGAAGCTGAAGGGCAAACACCATTGGCAGATGAAACGCAAAGTGGCAGGCCGGTGACTACAGTGACTCCATACAACATTCAGCGAGTCGATGAGATCATTCGTGGTGATTGCCGGATAACAACAGGTGAATTTTGTCGCATTACCTCCCTCAATAAAGGCAGTGTGATGACGATTATTTAACAACTGGGTTACTCAAAAGTTTGTTCACGTTGGGTACCAAGAATGTTAACTGCCCAAAACAAAGAAACAAGGAAAACAATAGCCTCCGAACACTTGCAGCGCTTCAATTTGGAGGGAGAGTAGTTTCTGGAAAAAATTGTTATTGGAGATGAAACGTGGGTTCATTTTTTTGAACCTGAATCAAAGCGGCAGTCAATGGAATGGCATCACACGTCACTGAAGAAAAAAAAATTCAAAACTCAGCGGTCGGCAGGGAAAGTTATGGCGACAGTGTTTTGGGATGCAGAGGGTGTGCTTATGATTGATTTTTTGGAGCAGGGATGCACAATAAATTCTGTCCAATACGTGAGAGCTCTCAAAAAGCTGAAAGCACGTCTTCGCCGAGTTCGCCCAACAAAAACTGGTGGATGTTGTTCTTTTGCATGACAATGCAAAACCACACACCAGCCATTACACCACTGCAGAAATTGAGAAATTGGGATGGCAAGTCTTACCTCACCCCCCATACAGCCCTGACCTGGCACCATCAGACTTCCATCTGTTTGGGCCACTAAAGGAAGCTCATCGTGGGATTCATTTTGAAGATGAGGAGGCTGTGAAAACGTCCGTGCGTCAATGGCTTAGGAAGCAAGATCCTGTGTTTTACCACACTGGAATACATGCCCTAGTTAAATGGTGGACCAAAACTGTGGAAAAGGACAGAGATTATATTGAAAAGTGACAAATTAATCGTCAATGTTGTAGTTTTCAGGTTATGTAAATTGGATTCAATTTTCTTGGCAATTAAAAGAGAAAACAAATACGAGGCATTACTTATTGACCCACCCTCGTAGATCCACAGTGCTACTCACGATCTGTTGCAGAGGAAATTAGTATGCCGAAATAGTTGAGGTAACTACCTGGTCATATCTTAAGTTCTACCACAAGTATAAACCTGGATAACTCACAAAGAATGACACTATCCAAAACATTTTTGTACCATTTATTAACTGTAATATAGTGAATACAAAGAACAGATAGTTACTCAAAATGTTCACCTTTGGAGGCCACACAGGCTTTCAAATGGTGCAGCCAATCATCTATAGCAACATTTTTGTCCATATACTGCACTGTTCGCTTCAAATCTCGTTTCATGTCAAGCAGGCTTTACTCTTGATGTGCCAGTTGATAATCCAGCAAACTGAGATCTGGACTTCCAGACGGTCAATCTTGTGTACCTACTATAACTTGGGAACATTGTCCTTAAGCCACTGTTGCCTGTGTTTAGTCTTATGACCTGGTGCAGAATCTTATAATATGAGTCTTAATGATATTTCATGATACTGGGATTTTCAACAAGACTCTGCACCAGCTCATAAGGTTAAATACGTACAACAGTAACTTAAGAACCCTCCCCTCACAATTGATATTTCAGTGAAATAGACCCTGATAGATATTTATCAGTACTTATATGTTATGGCTACTGACAACATATTATTGGGTTCTCTGGTTTATTTTTGAGTGTGCACATGCATGTGTGAAAAGTGGCTCTTTTTCACTATGTGGCAGTTTTTAGTACAAAAAAGTCGTTGAGCACTGAGATTCTTACTTTTCAGAGTGTTTTATTTTAAATAGGCAAGATTTCTTTTTATTTATTAAATCTTAAACATTTCTCTATAATTCACAATCTGCAAAAAACGCTGTCTTTTAAAATCAATAGTGGCCAGGTTTATGTTGGCACTACCAAACGCAGCATAAAAACCTGCTTAAAGGAACACAAAAGCAACTGCCGGCAAGGGCATGTGGAGAAACCAGCAGTAGCCGAGCATGCGCTTTTAACGGGCTATGACATCAAGTTTGACGACACTGGAGTTCTGGAAAATAAAGCATACTACCACGCACTGCTGTACCGAGAAGCAACCGAAGCCCCAGAACGCCAACAGAACCAATCATGTGGCAGTTCCCACAGCCACATAATAGTGATTGGCGTATGGACAACCAATAGATGAGAGGCGGTTCCTCTCACTTATATATAAGCTGGGCACTCCGTCAATCGCCCTCTAGTTGTCAACCAGCTATGAGTCATTCTCTGAAGATGCCCAATGCAGTCTTGGGCGAAACATCAGAAAATTCATTGACTGAACCACGGCCTACAAGCCCGAAATCTACCACCTACTACTGTTATGTTGGAAGTAAGAAAAAGTGTGATACATTCTGAGGGTAGAGAAATAATTATAAAAATGATTGAGGGATGTGATGAGAAAGCTAGGAACAAGTGTATAAAAGTGCCACTGAGTCAAGCAGCTGTAAGAGACCACTTTTATTGGGGTTTCTGAAGGAGCAATACAAAGAACTTGCAAACAGGTGCAAAATTTAAGTGTAAGTAGTGAAAAGAGTTCTAATGATGCCAGAGAAAAACCAGAAAGCAAGACCTGCACACACTGTAGAGGTGTGTGATTCAGAGAATTATATATGACATTCACATTGTTCAGAAGCATTTCCTAATACAGTAAACTCTCGGTTTAACAGACCTCTGCTCAATGGACTTCGGATTTAATGGACTAAATTTGGCATTGGTTATAAAATAAATTTAATTGAAATTTAGAAGATCTGCGATTAAATTGTGGCATTCCACTGTTTGTCTGATCAAGAAAGCTAGTTCATGCATCTTCGGCTACATTCGTGAAAGTTCGTACACATGTTACATGCTCAAGAGCTCACATGACTCTTAGCTTCAGTCTGAATTGGGCATTCTCTGGGCATTCCCAGGTTATCAGATTCTGAGGCATGAAGAGATCGCTGCAAGTGTTCTACAAGAGGATGAAGATGAAGACGACAGTGACGATGAATCTTTGAAGTGCGTATCTAAATTACCTGTAATAAGAGACCACATGGATGATGTGATTTCTTACGTGGAAAGATATTCAGACCCACAAGTGCTAACCTATTATGAACATTTCAGACAGTTTCGCTCCATAATCATAAAGAAGTAATATTCAAATGGGATTCTCAAACCCACAACTTCACAGGGAAGGACTTCTAAAGAAGAGTAAATCATGTAAAGTAAATGGTATGTACCAATAAAACAGTGTCAATTGTTTTTGCTTCATTTTCATTCATTTTGCAATTTAACGGACTTCCAATTTTCCGGACAGCTCCTGGCCCCTTTAAGTCCGCTAAACTGAGAGTTCACTACATAAATAAATTGCTGCATATTGTTCAAGAAAAGATAAAATTTCCATGAGAACAAAGTTTGCTTTATAAAGCAATTTCAAATGGAGGATATGTCAGAACAGAAGAAAAGTACTTAAGAGAATGTCCTCACATTGTGGCTTGAAGGCATGCTTATATGATTAAAATAAACCATTTCTGAGAAAGTGGGAGAAGTATCTCCTATATTGATGAAAGCTGGATGAATAATATCACTTTTGGCAAGTGCTGGCAAATTTAAAAAAAATAATAATAAATAAAATCTGCATATCTATAGTCCTGGCATCTTGTCTACACCAGGACATAGTCATGTCAGCCATTTTGCAAGAGGATGCAGTGCTGCCACCTGGTGACTTAGGAAGTTGCTACTGCAGGGGATTGGAGAAGAAGGCTTGAGGATTTGCGCCAAATTCAAATTTTTCACATAACTTATTTAAGGGGAAAAAAATAGGAGGCATTACTTATTGATCCACCCTCGTAATTAAGATTTCACCTCATAAAACTTGATCTCTTCAAATTTCAGGATCGTGGCAGCTCAGCACACGAGCAACCAGTATCTAGAAGTTCATCTCGTCCAGCTGATGAAGGTGTAGCATTCACTTCAGCTAGTGGGCGAAGCAGTGCTGGAGGACCTGGGCCTGTGCCTGGCCAGGAAACACGAAGTGGATTCCAGCCATATCGGCCGGAAGATTCGGCTCACAGGTTGGGGACAACACATCCACCAGCTCCACCACCACCAGTTCCTTTTACGTTAGATCCAGCAGCTGCAGCAGCATACAGCCCATACCATCCTGGGTTATATCCTCCACACTTACAACATGCATATAGGTAAGAACAGAGAGGAAAAATAACCAAAATGAGTTAAAATTTGATGTTTAACAAGTGATATGGATGCTATGGACTTGATTTTATTTATTTTAGACCATTTGAACATTTACTTTTATGGGATAGGTTAGGTTTACACTTGTAGTAGTTCTACAAATGTTAGAAGGGAAATGACTGCATTGTCAAATCCTTAGCATTAAGTATGTACAAATATTGTGACAAATAAGTCCAGTAACCTTAAATGTCACTTTATTTCCCTTGTCAAACTGAATCACAAAACAGTTCTCTGTTCTATCATTAACACAACTTACAGTTTGTCACGACCGTGTAACTCACAGCTGTTCTACCATAACCTTGACCCAAATCCTGTTCCCTGTGTACCACAATCAACTCTTTACTGTCTCTGTTGATACACCTGCTCAAACTCTCTCAACACTAAACTCACTGGCTGAATACACTCATAAACTAAACTGGCTTCTCTGTTCATACGACTTGCTTTATAGCCGAGAATTAGATGTTGCCAATTCCTCTGAAAATTAAGGTTTTTCTTGAATCTTCTAACAAGCGGGTAGTTGAAAGCTTCTCAAACTGTCTAGAATCAGTCTTTGTTCCAGCCCTATTGTTGTTGTCCTTGTTTACTGGCTGCACATTGCTGAGCAACATAGTGGTGTAAGATAACTTGACCTTGAGCATCCTTTGAGGCATGCATCTACTAACACAGTATTATTAGTGAGGAAAATTGCTGCTTATCAGTAAATTATTAGTCATTGTAAAAATAATAATTGTACACAAAGTGAGAAAATAAGATTGACTTCTGGAACTCTTTCTGAAGCATTTTTTGCATGAAAGCATTCCTGTTCTCCTTTAGGTTTCAACTTAGAATATTGTGTTAATATGTATGTGCAGTTATTCTAATCCCGTAAATCTTCTTTGTAACTGAATGATTAGAACTTGCCTAAGATTTGTCAGGCACATGGTTCAAATTTCATGGTTTGTAAGCACCCCCTGCCTCTCCATGAATAATACTACAGTTGACAGTTTCAAAGAGGATTTGTCTCTAGAGCAAGAAAAGCTCCGAACGGGCTGCACTGTGTTTTGCCTGACCACATTCTTGGCGTTTATTGCCATCTGTCACTATCAGAAAGGGGCAGAGGAACCATACAACATTTTTAAAACTACTTTTAAAGGCTTTGCTTACCCTCTGTAGGAAACTATTCATCACTCACCATAAGTCACATTCAGAAATGTTGGTGATTTTCCTGGCAGATATTTTGTTTTCATTCCTCCAAGAGGTGTGGGTTTGTCTTGTACACTTTATGTTTTAAGCTATCCTAGAGATAGAAATCGGAGGGGTTTAGGTCAGGGACCAACGGAGCCACAAATCTCTACTAATAATTCTGCCCTGAAACACACTTTCTAATATTCTCATCGAAAAATCATCATATCAGCTGTTGCACGGTCTTGTTGAAAAAAGGCAAAACCAAGCTCTCTGCCTATTAGTTCTCTAAGAAAACGGGGGACCAAAATTTTAGTCACATATGTATGGGCATCAACTGTTGACTCCAAAAATATTGGCCCTGTAACTCAGAACCTAATATTGTTCCTTCTTTTTTTGGTAATTCTTAATAGCAGCTTTTAGTTATTTTAGTTTGAGAAGGCAGCTTAAGAGGCAGATGGGCACAGCTGACGTCACTGAATGCAGATTATATTAAGTAGGGTGTTCAAACAGAGCAATAAATGTAAACTAAAAAAGACAATTGATCAGCCAAGGTACAAGGTACAAATAATTAGAAATTTATTGCAATATAATAACACTTTAACACATTTATCTATTTTTAAATATAAATTCCAATGTACATAATTGGCACTTTATCAACTGACACCCAATGGCAGAATTGAGCTTGTTCAGTTAAATGCTAATCAAGAGAGTCTTGTAAAATTTTACATATTACATTTTCTCCTGGGCAATATTCACAATTTCCCATGTTGCAATTAATTGATGGGTTGCAAAGCATTTTTGAAATGCATTGCTTGTAATTGTTTAAACTGCTATTCTTTACCATATTTAGTTTATCATTGTCTATCATTAATTTTCTTTGGTAAGTTGTGCACACCCAAACAGAATGTGTGCCACTCTGCCCAGATAATACACAATGTTTGGTCTCAACTTAGCAAATTTAGAGAAACCTATGTTTTTGTTTGGAAAGTTGTCTTTAAAATGTTTGTAAGCCTCTTTAAGGTTACACAAAACTCTTTCTGAAGTTTTTTACTTCCACTTGGTTCTGTGCCCATCACACAATCTTTAATACTTGGCATTACCCGGCTAACTTCATCATTTATGTTGGAATAATGCCTGCCAGGCATTTAAGTACCAGAGCCAACATGAACAGCTTTGGAAATAACAGTCTCAGTGCTCAAGCCAGTTATATCAGCTCACGAAACCTTGTACTGTAAAGATATCTTTGTGATATCCTGTAGTGACAATGCAAACACTGGAAGGGTTCAGCCTTTGTCCTTCGAAAAAGTCAGGTTTATAACCATTTCTGGCTTTCATAACACTAAACAAGCTGTAGTTTAAAACAGTTTCACTGCTTTATCTACTGGTCTAATTAGATGCCGTTTTCCTCAATAAAGATGTTCAACTTAAAACAACCATGGCACTTAAACCGGTGATAAGAGGCAAGCCTTTGGCTCTCTGTAGGTGATTTCAGAAATATAGTCGAACAGCTCACGGCATTGAGAGTTAATAAACATTTCTGAATTCACACAATGTGCATAAGATTTCCCACCATCATTCATGTCTGCAAAATTGTGTAGTTTTAAGCCTGTGCTCCAAGAGTAAATGATTGGCCTTCTACAACAGAAGTTTGCAGTGTAGGTAGGTATTGAAATAAGGCTATTTTCATTTGCAGACTGGAAGAGCAACTCTATTTCGAGAGGTGTGGGCTGCGGCCACCTCTGTTTCCTCCTTTGCCACCATCATATCCTCTCTATGGCTTACGTTACCCTCCAGATGTGCTGCCAGCTCCTTTAGGACTTATTTCACCAGTTATGCATGAAAGGTAAGCAAAACAGTGCATCACTCATGATTGGAAGTTTTTGAACAGTGATGTTAATCACAGCAATTGAGTGTTAGTTATGACACTATACCTCACTTGTTAAAATTAGAGAACCTTCGTTCCCATTTTCAGCTTACAACTGATTAGTTGATGTAGTTGTGTTGTCTTGTGTTCCATTCATGGTGGAGATCGATCTGTCATCGGATCAGCTTAGCAAGTCATGTCACCATCACCAGAAACATCAACCTTCAATAGAACACAAGACAACACAGTTACATCAACTAGTTGGTTGTAAGCTAAGGATGGAAACTAAGGTTCCAGAACATGTTCTAATTTTCATAAGTGAGTGTAAACATAACCAACCCTCAATTAAAATAGTGCATATTTGATGAAAGAGAAATACATCTAATAATAATAATAAGTAATCAGAAGTTGTACAATTCCATTATATATAATTGTTTGCACACTTCATCTACATTATAATAGTTGGGTAAGTTTCAAGAGCACACTCACATAATATGAGCTCTCAGTAGTAATTCAGTTGCACCTCATTGAGTTTATCATTGTTTTAGTTACTTGGTAAAATTGGGATAGAATATTCCTGAGCTGGAGAGTTAAAACAGCTTTTGCTGATAATGGTGTCAGGATTATTAGGAATTTGTCTTATTATTTATTTATGCCAACAAACTTACTGTTGGTGATTTTAAACACACAAGCCATGTGTGGGCAATGTTTGAGAGGTAGAAGAATCGGAACTGAAAAATTCAATGGCACAGCTGGGATTTGAACTGCAGACCCTTTGCTCAGTAGGCGTGCGCTATAACCACTAACAGTAATGTTGTTTCTGTAAAATCAAGCAAAATGAGCTGCAGAATAAATAACCATAAAGATAACATGAATTGGAGAAAATCATATCTAAGCTTTGAACCTTTATACAGCTATCACAAAATGAGGTGATCGCAAGTTACCTGCCACATGGGTGGAACGCTAAATCATTCCACAAGTACAGTGCCAGCACAAAACACACAGCCTACAGCGCATAGTGTCTCTCGAGTGTGTTCACTAGTTTCACACAGTAAAATGCCTGCGACATGAAAATCAAAATATTCATGTATTGCTGAACTTCTACAAAAATTTGGGGGTGAATATTTTACTGCAAATGGTGACAGCATTGAATGTAATTTATGCAACAACTTTATCTACAATGTAGGTGTATCAAGTGTACCTAGCCTGCTGTGTGCAGTGATCATGTCATAGACTGATCTCCCAATTTCTATAGTCCAAATTCTGCAACCTTTCGTTCTCTGTATGAAGGTTCGTTCCCTAATCATGTCAGATATAAATGCCATGGAACTGTGTTTAGATGGACAATGAGTGTTTTGAGCAGGAACAAACAAATGACAATGCTTGTTAACTGCTATGGCTTTCAACATGCTATTATATGCTGGATAAGAAAGACTACTTAATTTTACTCAAAGCCCTCTTTATCAGTCTTGATATTCTTTTATCTTAATCTATGACATGGGACCAGTTGCTTTACTTCTCTTCTGAAGAAAGCCATGCTAAGAAATTTTATGCTCAAAAAAATGCATCACCCCCCACCAGGTTTAAACTTATCTTATACTCGGCGCCAAATAAGAAGGGGATTGACAGCTGCTACCCACATGGTGGAAGGGTCAAAATGAACAGGAGGGGATGGATGCGTCATGGTGATCGTCATGGTAACAAAAGAGGAACCAATTAGAGCTAAGATGTTTCCATAGCAACACTAAATGTTAAACCAGTGTTGTCGATATTTAACATGTGATTAACATGTGCCTGGCCTGCAATCTAGCAGTAACATAAACTGTGCATCTTATCTTGTTTTCCCTTCAATATATACAATGTCTCCCTCCAGCTCCAGGTTGCAATGTTTGTATCAAGAGATTGCATGCGTGCTGACAAGTTCGTTTGCATCATTCTTTTTATTGTGGTTATTTGACTTGTATTTACGTGTGTCTGAGTCTGTATATCTGTGTATATGTTGTGAGCATTTACAACTGTCTCACTCTTTTAATGAATAATTTTATTATGCCCAAAAATATTGACAAAGACAGTGTAGTCAAACGAAAAACTTTACGTACTCGGAAAGTGAATGAAATTGTGCTTGGTAAGGTACTGATCTCAATTAAAGGATTATGCAATTGATGGTATTGCTGAGGAACATGGTCGCAAAATTGTTTCGTGTCGCCCTTTCCTAGTGAACTCCGATTTAATTAATTTGGCCCAAAGTAAAGGGTTACGTTGTGCGAAACAAAGATTTCACTGTGTCGTCTGTAATAAAGCTACATCAATAAAAAGCTGAAAACTGTGAACAAGTGGTTACCGATACAAAGGGCGTAATACGTGCAACATGGGACATTGTAGTCTTAGAAGCAAGGATAGAACATTTCCGCGGGTAATTCCAGCAATGACAGCAATAATGCAAGTGATTCGGATATCAGCAGCATTTGCCATTACAATATTTCACAGGTACGTTTCTTTTGTTAACATCAATCTTTACAGTGTTATAATACTTCCATATTCCATCCTTTGCATGCAGATGAACTATTTTACTATTGTTTTCGAATACGAATATAAATTATACTTGCTCTACATTCCAAACACAATCCAACCATCTTCTTATACATAATGCTAATGCGCTCTCCACGTGGCACGATAAGTGGCAACGTCGCCTCTCGTGCACCGCCAACTGTCAATACCTTTCTTGTTTGGCACAGATAATAGGAACCTGGGGCTGGCATTTACCCCATGACCAGGGCTTATGAAAGATTATGAATGAAATGACTGGAGCATCATAGCTTGTGCAGTATAACCTGATAGCCAATGAAATCATCCCAGAGGAATCCAATGTAAGGATACCAAAATGTATTAAAAGTCTGAAGTTTGACCAGCCTAATGCCAGATTGTGCTTGAGCAATAATTAAGTATGACTACCAAACATGGTTGATTTTGGAAGATGGCACATCTAGTAGTAGCACAGACTAGAAATTCTGCATAACTTCTTCCCAACAGGCTCTACTGACCTCATCAGAGCTCCAGAAGGATTTATTAAGGACATCGTCTGGGTTACCATTTTCAGTTTCATATTGTGAGCTTAAGGTGAATCTTTAATAAGCTATGGATGCTGCGTAAGTGTCGTTCCACATCAAATTGGCCTCGACCATTCCGATTTCCTTGATTTTTTTGTGCACGCTTTACATGATGATCCATTAGACCCGTATTTTTTTTTCTGGCTGATATTAAATATTTTAATTTTAGAAAAACAGGATGCACCACTTCATTCGACCAAACGTATCTCCGGTTCTAATAACCCAAATTTCTTCATTCTGGGGTCAAATGAAAGATAAGAGTACAGTTTTTAATTTGATATGTTTAAATGTTTTATATTGTTTCATAAATGATCTATAATAATTAATTTGTTTAAAAATAATTATAATTCAACCACAACCCAGCACTATAAAATTGTAAGAATAAAAATACCATTTTGTTCCCTCATGTTTCCTACATACCACTACCAAGTTTTAAAATGGAATTTGTATTTGTTCGATCACAATAAATTCACTTACCAGAGCAGGTACGCTGCATAGTTGCTGCAAACGGTTCTGCATACTTGGGTTCCATATGCCCTTGAGGTGGCACGCAGAAGCTGGATAGTTAACACTTTAATTTACATTGACACAATAAACTATTACTTTCTCCGATGAGAAGATGCAACATTCAGGATGTTCATTACAAATAGGATGAGTTCATACACTCGGAATAGTCATATTTAATCCAGCACAATACAATGTGTTAGTAAATTTGACAGAGTTTCCCTCCATTTTCAGAGGAATACTGTTTAACTAACACCCCTGTTTTCGATAGTGGGGCAACAAAATGCAACTTTAATGTGCCATGTATTGGTTTTAGTTTTTCATATCTAGAGTTCAGATGGCCATTGTGCTCTTTATGTATCTTGAATAAAAGAAACATATGAATGTTTTTAATATTTTTTCAAGGCCAGTTGAATAGTTTGTTAGGTGTTGTAATGGGATCCTGACATAACTGGATGCTGGCCTTTGCTGCTAATCTTTTTACGGCACCCCCAATGCCGTCATTCAGACCCTTTCCATGGAATGTCACTAAAAATGCCATTCAGCATTAATACTGAATTCCTCTATATGAAAACACAAATTTGCAAAATTCTTTACATTCTTATATTGTGCACTGACTCCATCGGAAAAGTAAATAATTTTTTAAAGTCTGCTATTTCCTTTTCTGCAAGTTTTATTCAGTCTGTTTGGAATAGATGGACAGCCATTGTGTCATGTTTTAGGAACTTTGATATTGCTGCATAATTAATGTGTTTCACAATATTATCTTTGCACTATATAACAAAAGGGTGAGTTGTGGCCTGTCTATTATTCCAGTGAAACCCCTGAACAGAATTTTGTCACAAAAGCGTAATCTTGGAAAAATCACCCCTTACAATGCATTCTCCGATTCCAATTGCTCTTTCCATTGTTTCAGAAAAATTGCTGTTGAGCTATTAATGTATGTGGCAATAAGCCCAGAAGAAAATTTGCCCAAAAAGTCCTCAATTGATGCAATATTTCCAAGTTTGTATGGTCTACTGTTACCCATTGTTTATACATAATATGTTCATCTTCTGCAGCAAATATTTCCTCAAGGCATTCATTTAATTAATTCCTGGACATGTAGCACATTTCTTTAAATAATAATCCAAAGACGGAGATTATTTGTGCTAGACAATTGTAATTACTGAACGCTAAATCTGAATTTGCAGAGAAACGTCAATGGCTATGCATCACTACACATGGCTAGAAGCCCGAGAACATCTTGAATATGAGTTTATTTTTATTAGCGCCATCAATCATTAACATAACATTTTCAAGGTAAAGACAGTACGGACAAACAGTATGTGCACCATGGACTCCAGGAAGTAAGCACTGTCTCGGTCTCAACTGTGCAAACTTTGAAAAAGTTACTTCTAAATTAGGGCATTGTTCTTTGTAATTTAAGCAGTAAGTTCCTCTTACATTACTCAACATTAATCATTTCTGTTTATGAATTTTGTTACCATCTTTAACTGTCACACAATTCTTCCTCCTGGAAAAACTACTGTCGTCAGAATTGTGAAGTTCTATTACCTTTTCCATTACAGAAATGTCTAAACTCTTCTCTGATTTGGTTTGCGGCATTGCCAATATTCTCTGTTCTGTAGCTAATTATTTAGCAACTCTTTATCATCTGTGTGGACGCCTGAAAATGCTTTTGAATTTTACTAAAGGACCAATTTTCGAAAATGGTTAAGATCTGGATTTTTAGATTTCTATCTTGAGAGTATGAAATGAGTCAATTTCTTTTCTATATCTGAGCTACCATAAATTTTAGTTTCCTTTTCTTCCCAAGTAGAGTTGCTTTCTATATTATGAAATACGTGTGCTCTAAGATTACTTTCTGTTTTTGTCATTTCTGATGCCAATAACGTTTTTGACTATTTCCTTTTCTTAATCGGAGATTCGCCTAATGACACCAAGCTTCTATTTAAAGTAATGTTTGAGCTTCATCAACTTCTGGAGAAACTGTATCAGATGGGTCTGTATCACCACTTTGTATGCTTTCACTGGAGTTTCACTCAGGGAAATTTTGAGAACTACTCCCTTACACACTTTGCTCACTAATTATTTGTTCAGGGTTAATGAATGTTTGTATGGAGATTCTGCCAATATGACTTAAAAAATTTAGCGTAAACTAATATAAATAGTAAAACGGAGAATTAATTAAGAGTAAAATTTTCACAGCTATCGCCTTAAATGCGTCTTAGTAACCTTCCTCCTCAGTGCCACAGGATGTGGTCTAATACTAAGTGTGGACAATTGGCACACGGCTGTAAGATTAATTTTTTGCCATGCTGTTAAGAGGAATTCCATTCTGAAAATTTCTGGTTTGCTGAAATGAATAACTCATCCAAGGATGTAGTTGTCTAAAAAATTAATTGCTGCGTTAAGTTCTAAAAACCATTTTGAAGAAAATAATGGATAATAATTTTAATAAGAAAACACTGTAAAGAGTATTTTAACTAATGAAGATAAAGAGCATTTCTTTATCTTTAATTTGCAACAAATATCATGTAATTTGGACAATTAGAACCGAAGATATAATCAATCAAATTATGTGGCACAGTCACTTTTTGAGAAATTCCGTATTGAATATCAGCCAAAATATTTTTTTCTGAGGCAAAAAAAAAATAGGGGTCTAATGGAATGCCGAGTGGAACGTGTAAAATAAATTTCATAAAAATCGGAGGGGTAGAGGTAAATTTGTTGTATGACTTGATATGAGATGACTCTTAAGCAGGGCTTATGCTTTGATTTAAGCTTTGCAGGTTTAACAGTAGGGCAACTCACATTTAGCGTTACTGAGCTGAATAACTCCATGGAACTGAAAGATTGGTAATGAATGCCTCTTGACTGATTTCCCATCATTTGTTTATGGTGACACTGTTAAAATAAGCTGCTGTAGAAAATCCAGCAACCTGTAATTAAAATGACCAACAAATCAGAGACAAGACTTACTGCAAACTTTATTTCTCAAAAAGTTGCCATTCTCCTACAATTTGTAAAGCAGCATAAGAAGCAATCAGATAAATTATTATGGAATAAGAACAACCAAATTTGGGGGGAAATTGCATTACAAAGGGTGGACTGGAATGGTGTGAAACAATGTTGATAGCTCTACATGCTGTAGATTTTGAAGTGCTGGAAAAGTCTCTCGCTGCAATAACATGCCTCCACTTGCATATAACTGCAATGTGTGACGTGACGGTAATGAGTGAGATGAGGTATACCATAAAAGTACGAAATGTAAATTTACAATGAAGGTTTGCTTCCCAGTCAGTTTTAAGTTTGTTTCTAGTACTATAATTGCCAACATCTCTCATAGCTGTGTCATTCCATATATAAAATCGATTTGGATGTATCCTAAACATTCTAGGTGGTCTTTTGTTGTGCACATTGGTTAAAATAATTACATTTCTTCATTTAGTATTTTCTTTCAGATAACATGGGGACTCCTTAGCTTAAACCAAAGTTCAGTATAGTTTAAGCCAAGCCACATACAAGCTCAACTTACAGCTTGCACTGCACATTACTAAACTCTACTGTAATTTAAGCTTAAACCATGAAACCAGTGCCTTAGAGGTTGCAGCTCAAAACCAGAGCACATTAACAATTTGAAAAACTGAGGAAATCACGTAGAAGTAGCTTGCACACTGGAACCTACTTCAGAGGTGGGATGGAATAATATTAGAGGGCTATTGCTGCCATTGGTAACAAAGTTATCGAAGTACTCTGGATGCTGAAGTTGCTATGTAACAATGTGGCATAAAGATTTATTACCTAAGAGGTAGAACCGGAACTTAAAAATTCAATGCCACAACTGGGATTTGAACCACAGACCTTCCGCTGTGGCATTGAATTTTTAAGTTCCGGTTCTACCTCTTAAACTTTGCCCACACACGGCTTGTGTGTTTAAAAACACCAACAGTAAGTTTGTTGGCATAAATAAATAATAATTACCATGTGAAGGTTATTTAATCCTGGGATATAAAGTACTTGCAATAGTAAGTCACCATTGGGGTAATTGTCTCTGATGTGAGACTGCCTTTGTGGTTTACCAGGAAAAATACGAACTGGCTTGAGAATTTAATGCCATTCTGGCAGTTTGTCACAATAGCTCAGTGGTAGAGCGTCCGCCCGGCAAAGCGGAAGGTCTGTGGTTCAAATCCCAGTTGTGGCATTGAATTTTTAAGTTCCGGTTCTACCTCTTAAACTTTGCCCACACACGGCTTGTGTGTTTAAAAACACCAACAGTAAGTTTGTTGGCATAAATAAATAATTTATTACCTATTTTGCCTGGATAATCCCTCACCTTCAGTTTTTCAGAATTACTGTGTAATGGGGCACATTGATGCATAGGGGAAACAGTTTAATGGTTGCTCTCAAAAGTTTAAACATGGTCAAGATTATACTAAATTGAAGTACTGCCAACCTTACAGTGGAATTTACTATTGTCAAACTATCCATAAAACCTACTTTGCAAATCTTATTTTAAAGCAACACTTTCTAGACTTATGCTGGGTTGCAAGAAAATGCCATGTAAGTAGCTACTCTCTTCTTTAGTTAATTAGTAAACTAGTAAAGTCTAACCTCAGGGAGGTGCAAGAAAGACATTAGATCCTTGGTTTACTACTCCCGTCTTCAAGAATAGATTTTGTACGACAAAGCCAGTGTAGTAGTTTACATTGTTATCCTAATCCCACGTATGATGTTACTGCAACAAACCATTGCCACGTTCAGAATTGCACTTCTAATTCTATTTTATTGATATATATTGATATATTGATTTTATTGATATATCCATCTCCAATGGATTCCAGCACACTGTGGAGTCATGGGGAACGAAGCTGCAGACTCACTTGCAAAGAAAGGCACAACAATAAAACAAAAGTCTAAATTCAATTTCTCATATTCCTCAATAAAACGCTTGATCATTAAAAAATTTTCTCATTCATACCTACAAGAAATAGAAACAAATGCCAAAGATAAAAAATGGGTTACACTACTTGCCAACCCAGATATAATCCCCCAGAGACCAAGGAAAACAGCGGTTGCAGCCTTCCGACTATTGACAAATCACGATTGCTTAGCAAGTCATCTCTACAGAATAGGTATCTCAACCTCACCAATATGTGTCCTGTGTAACGATCCAGCAAAAATGAACGAAGACCACTTGAAGACCTGTGAAGCATTAAGATCAGAAGAAACTACAGTTCAAAAGTATTGGAAAGCACAAATGCTAATGGCTTCATTGCCAGATGCAAGGCACTAGAAAACAACAACATTTTATTGATAAAGTTGTTTCATGTTGTTGGTGCGGAACAA
Organism: Tenodera sinensis; assembly: GCA_030765045.1. Classification (NCBI taxonomy): domain Eukaryota; kingdom Metazoa; phylum Arthropoda; class Insecta; order Mantodea; family Mantidae; genus Tenodera; species Tenodera sinensis. The sequence goes on along the minus strand of CM060966.1, from coordinate 21,187,824 downwards.
TCCTCAGAATGCAGATTGCTTGGACTTCAATAGGAAAGTAATTAGTAGTAATTATTATTTATTTATGCCAACAAACTTACTGTTGGTGTTTTTAAACACACAAGCCGTGTGTGGGCAAAGTTTAAGAGGTAGAACTGGAACTTAAAAATTCAATGCCACAACTGGGATTTGAACCACAGACCTTCCGCTTGCCGGGCGGACGCTCTAACCACTGAGCTATTGTGACAAACTGCCAGAATGGCATTACGAACTGGCTTGAGAATTTAATGCCATTCTGGCAGTTTGTCACAATAGCTTAGTGGTTAGAGCGTCCGCCCGGCAAGCGGAAGGTCTGTGGTTCAAATCCCAGTTGTGGCATTGAATTTTTAAGTTCCAGTTCTACCTCTTAATTAGTAGTAAATTAATCTGTCCTGTTTCTGAACATTTCACCAGGCCTTTGTATTTTCATGTAACTAGTTTATTGCACCGATAACATTGGAAAAATTATAAACCATAGAACCTTTGTCTCACAATTCATAATTGCCTTTTCTGTGAGCCATATTTATGTATTGTAACCTCGTTCACAATGCTGGGGCTCATATGTCTTATTCGATACTGTACATTTGTAAACATGAAAATAATCTATCATACTCTGAAAGGCTCCTGTTTGCAATAACGAAGGATTATCAACAAATGGTTGGTTCCGTGTAACTAACAGCTGATTTTGTGGCAACAAGGATATTGTACCTACATGCTTCATGCAGTCACTTTTTCAATCTGCAGTTCTGCCTCGTGCAAGATGTCCATGGATGTTTGTTTGGAGAATTTAAATATAACTTTAAATTCTGTTGTCATATTCCTGAAAGGGATTGAACCTATATCTAAAATTCCTCAGCCTTGGTAGAAATGCAGGTTAAGATTTTGTATTTTGTTAAAACACTTCATATCGCAAACATGCAGCACTACATTGAACCCACTTAAGATGTTCTCGGGCTTCTAGCCAGGTGCATAGCCATCAATGTTTCGGGAGTGTACATCTCTCCCATCTTCAGGATGAATGACTAGCAAGAGTGAAGGGACCATTTTATGTACTGTCCGCTAGTACGTACTGACTAGAAAACACCCAGCCTAATATGGAGGTGGTTTACCGCTCCGTTGGAATCTGTGTTTTCTGAGTCGGTCATGCATCACTACACATGGCTAGAAGCCCGAGAACATCTTGAGTATGTTCGTTGCCAGGAAAGCTTCAAATCATATTTTACATTGAACCCATTTATTGCACAACTTGTAGTAATGCACACAATTGACACTAATTCATCCTCAGGATATGGTAGTTACCCTTACATGCCTATATAGTTATATGTATGTATATGCTTGAAATAAAGGAATAAAGCTGTCTTAATTGAGTATCATGGTCAACACTCAACATCGCTTATTGCGAACATGTGGAATTACATTAGTGCATTCCTTTATTGCAAACCTTGTAGTAATACAAGTGTAAATGCCAATAATTCATCAGGATATGATAGTTACAGTTATACGTATATGCTTGAAAAAGTGAAGCCATTTAAAAGGTACATAGGTGGCTCTAATAATTCTAATGGGGCAACATTATGTTCTTAAACCACTATTTATTAACTCGGTATAACTTTGCACTGACCCAGGCTTCACTAAGATATGATGGCAGCTCTGACACTGGAGTGACATAAACACATGATTAATGAGTTAGGAGTTTGCAGATAGAGGAAGCTCTTCATTTTACTGCATTGGGTATGGTAGCTTGTCGATATTGAAATCATGCATCAATGCTAAAAATACTGATAAAAAAGCATTTTGTGAAGAAAGAGGATTTTCAACACATATGCAGTCTTAAATAACAAGCACGAAGATCCTCTTTGTCAGTCAAAGATTTTATAATGAAGAACAACATATAAGTACAATACTTCTGGCATAAAACTATAATTCTATATACACATCAATCGACAATAATCCATACAGCAAAAGTGTTTTACTTATATCTGAGGATGTCATAATATGAAAAAATTAAGAGGAAACCATACGATAAAAGTAATAATGGTGCCCATTCTCTGAGATTTGGTCTTTAGTGATACTCAATTGAATAGCATTGTAGATTGGGCTTACAACTCATTTCAGAGTCAAATGAACACTTGAGCACTAAAGAAATCTGTAAGTGCATTCTTGCAACCCAGCATTAATATATTATACTACATTTGCTAATACGATTTGTGTTGTAAAACCAACAATGAAGAAGTGTGAAATACTTTTTAGGTGCTAAAATAATACCATATACTTTATATATTTAACTCTGGATCCCATCATATCAAGCAAATTTGTAACTGTTCTCAAATGGTACCAGTTTTTAAGTTTTGGCAGTTGTATCACCATTCACAACCCCCAATTTGAACAGAGGACTGCACCTACTGTTGGTTAACGGGTCCCTAGACCTAGCTGAGAGATCAAAGATCACCTTTCCCCTCATTGGCCATAGAGGGGTGCTGTGAGTGCCATAGCAGGACAGCATTAAGTAATAAAAGAAGAATGAGAAGTAAAGAAATAAAGGAAATTAACCCCTATGCCTCAAATGCTCTAATACCATTGGGGTCAAAGAAAATAGTTCATCTAGTGTGCTGGATAGGAAAGTAAAAAGAAAGAAGGAAGTTTGTATGGGTAGATAAAAGATATACCAAATTCGGCCATTATCTCGTCAAGCAGACCAGTGCTATTTGATGAGTAGCCCATCCCTTTCATTGCACATGTTAAACATGTTTATGTAACAGCTGCACCGCAGGAAGGTGAGAGATTGGACACTGGGCAAACATCCAAGCTGATTCCTTCAAGCCTTCTAAGAAGGAAGTGATGGCTCTTCCCCTTGCTAATAGCATTTGCCCTTAAGCAGCCAGTAAGCCAGTGACCCTTTCTTGCCTGATGACTGGACATGACTGTCTGGCTGCCCACCTGTTCAAAATTGATATGTTCAATTCTCCCTGATGCATACTATGCAACGACCCACAGACAGTGCTGAATAGAGACCACATACTGCAGGGTATCGCAATCTCAAAAATTAATGCCAGTGTTCCAGTTCAACTATGTAAATATTTTTGGGTAGCCCATAGAAAAATGGAGAAATTCCAATTAGAAGACCATTAACAACACACATACTTTATATATGCACATGAGACACAACAGAATCTGCACAACCATTTAAACCGAACAGTTTACCTACATTATGACCTGTATTGCCAATTGAAGAACTTCAATTAACACCAATTACAGCCATATGTTTACTTGGGGTGTCTTCTGGGAACAGTTTTTGGTATTGATGTCAGTTGAACAGGCAGAATGTCACCAAAAGTAACCAGAGACCACTATAGTAGGATAAATGTCGCAGTTGGCTTTTGGTGAATTCCAATAGCGGGCATTCTCTATAACTCAAGTGTTATGTGCAGTTGGATAGTTGTGGGTGTTTGGCAACAATAATGAATCAAGTTTTGTTTAAGTATAATTTTATTGTATTCTCAAGCAATTTAGTTTATTACGAGTTTGTTTTGAAGTAATTGCAAAACAACAAATTGAAATCAGCTACCTTCAACTCTTCTCAATGCTAATGAGTTAAATTTCTATATGGGGAGTGCATGAAATTCATATACATTTTTCTCTACAGCTTTTTGAATGTTACTATGGTATTATATTAGAATCCCGCTAATCCAAATTAACTGGGGTGTGGTCTGTTCAGATTTGGAAATGTTCAGATTATCCAAAAAACAAAGGAAAAAAAGTATATAAATTCAGCTGTAGGATTAGCAGCTATCGGGTGATCCAAAAGACTCCAAACCAGCCATGCTGTGTTCTATCTGTACACGTCCTTGGCACTCGTCGCCGCTGTCATGGAACAGCACGGATGAAACCATACAACAATTTTAAAACTACTTTTAAAGGCTTTACTTACTAATGTTATTAACGGAGATGCTGAAATTGGCCACCGTTGTCGTCCATACATTTTGACACCTCTTTAGGAAATTATCCATCACTCGCCATAGTTCACAATGAGAAATGCTGGCAGTTTTCTGGCAGGTATTTTGCTTTAATTCTTCCAGGGTGTGTGGGTATGTCTTCTACACTTTATGCTTCCCGAGATAGAAATTGCAGATCACCTGAAAATCTTTCTGCAAATCGCTCTTTCAGTTGGCGAGTTGACTGAGTTAACACATACGAATCATAAATGAATACATGCTGTGCAGTAGAGAACAAATGCTTGAGCCATAATACACTTTGTGACTAAGTACAGGACAAAATAATAAAACATGCTGTAATAATTCAACCACATGATATCACCGTCACCTCTGTACTGCACTTCCAGAGCAGAGAAAAACAAGTCGTGCATGTAACCTTGTGTACATCAGCTGCTGTTATCGTGTTTCCGTTTGCGCAGTGGAAAAGCGCTATGTAGCAGTTCTCATGTTTTTGGGTCTCTCTGTACAAGGTAACGTAGTAATGTAAGGAAGTGACAATATTGCGATTGCCATGCATAGCATAATGGCAATGTCTACTTCTGATCTGTGGACATAGTCGATTGCAGTACTTAGGAGTTCAGTTTGTTTCACAATTGTTAGTGGTAATTCTACGGTAATTTATGCTTTTCACTCAAATTAATATAGAATAGGTGCTTGTTTGTGTTACAGCTTCCCCTATGATATCAGCCTAACAAAAACACAGTTCCTGTACATTAAAAGAAAAACTGGAAGTGTTTAAGCGGTTTGACAAGGGGGAAAGCTTTACAAAATTGACTATTGAATATGGATTTTGTGTCCAATTAGTGGGATTCGGATAAGTGGTGTTCTGCTGTATATAATTTTTAACATTACTTTAAGGCCATTTTCATTAATTAAATAATTATCTGTGTCACCCAACGACTGAGGATGAGGTCAAATGATCTTAAAAACATTTCAATATTTCCAACATTTTAAAGCAAAGGTGAGTGTAGAAAGATGACCCAAGTGATTCAAAATCGAGAGCTATTATCTGTTTGAAGTCTTTCACAAATCACATTTATTTACATATTCTATTTCTTAGATTCTTCTTTTTTTATTTATTTAAAAATGTTGAAATCAGTTATGTGGTTAAATGTTCTCTGTAAATTTTGCAGTACTATTCCCATTGCAGAGGTTACGAGTCAAGATCAGAGGATTATACCATTAGTGACATCCTAAGTGAAGTGGCAAAGAGAGACTTTTTGTACGTTACTTCAATCCATTACATGTCATTTTCAACGTTAGTTTGTTCATAACATGCTGTTTTTATGCTGTCTGTACCTTGGTAATTATTTGAACTTCCCCACCATAGGGAATAACCATATAGATAAAAGAAGAAATTGATAGAAATTAAAACTACCTTGACTGTTGGAGAGAAAGCAAATCAGATTCATTACACATAGCCATAATGCTGAACAAGTAGGTTGTTTTGTAAAATAAAGGACTGTTCTCAGCTGTTTAAAAATAACTTATCTAAACTTTAAAGCTATATTTCCTCTGGAAAGTAGGTATTTAATAAAATTCTTAATTAAATTGTGCAACACCATTAGTAAATTATTTCAGGAATGTCTGCCATTTTCAGGCTTACACAGAATATTTGTCTTTAAATGTGTTTCATCAACAAGTTTCCAAAATTAGTCCTTTTTCTTTTTCACAGTATCAAAGTATGTGGCAATGTATATATGGAAATTTAAAGACATACTATCTTTATGTAATTTGATTATGGATGTGTATTTGCTGATTTTAAGTCTTTTCAATGTAGCTTCCTCTTTCTTAAGATTCATGCCAATTACAAAATTAGCACACAACTATATTTATGTACTGAATAAAATTTTACTGGAAGGCTTCGATCCTTTGCAGATATTCTATGATAGCGAATTTAAACATGATTATGAAGAAATAAATAGTGTTTAAAACAAGCACATAACATGCAGGGGCACTTGTAGGGACACTTCAAAATGAATTTAAACACTGGGAACTGGACAGGTTTTTAGTCTTAGCACCAGTGGCTGTTGCTTTGATAGGATCCCAATATTTGTTTTGCTTTATGAGGAATAAAGATTTAGTTGGAGAATCATCATGCAAATGACATTCGATGTGGTACAGCTTGATTATTTAGACCTGACCCTGCAGAAATGCAGAGGAGGAGAAAGTAGTTGAGGGCGGAGGAGAAAGGCTGGCAGTATTCTCCTTGCTTGCGTTTGTTACCCGCATTGTGAACACACATGCTACTAGGCTACTACCGACCCAAAAGTCCTCCCAGAAGATAGCAGACTAGCCCAGCTACTGCGCATACAGCTAATATAAGCAGGTTCAGGTCGAAAAAATCATACTGTACTACGACTTGTACTGTATGTGAGCGTTTGTTAAGCACATGCATTTGATTTTGGAGTTACACATTCCAAACATATGAGGGGCATTCTGTAAGTCCTTAGAAAAGCCAAAAAATCACACTCATAGCATCAGAGAAAGTTTGCATTTAGTAACCATCATCTCTTACTAGATGGGAGTTAAAGTTACAGCTATATCCATCACATGGTTTCGTTGCCATAAGTAATTGAATCAGCAAACTTGTACTTATTAAGAAAGATAAAATCACTGCTATTTGGCTTAACACTGAAAGAGATAAAAGCTGAGTTGGATGAAGTTCATGGCGCATGTGCCCCTGTTGCAACAATTTACAAGTGGATAAATGAATTTAAACATGGCCATACATCCACAAATGATGAACAGTGTTCCGGACGTGCAGTATAAGTGACTTCCTCCGAAATTATTGACAAAATTCAGGATATGGTTTTGAGTGATCGAATCCAAGTTCACGAAATAGTAGAGACCATGGGCATATCACAAGGTACAATGTCAATTTTGCACCAAAAATTAGGTGTGACAAAGGTCTCAGGAAGATGGGTGCCAGTTTGCTCTCAGTGGAGAATAAATGCAATCATGTGATGGATTTGGAGGCTGGTTTGGCACTTTTCTGTCACAGTCCTGATAAGTTTCTGCGTTGATACATAACTGTTTATAAAACATGACTCAGCAGAAAACAATGAAGAGGTCATCTCCCAAACAGATGCCTATTTTGAGGACCTTCTGAAATCCTACTTTTTGGAAGGCTTAAAAGAGTTAGAGAAATGCTGGGAAAAGTGTATCGCACTGAAAGATCATGTTGAAAAATAAAAAAGAATTACCAAAAATAATTTGTTTTTCTATCTTTCTCTAAGGACTTACTGAATGCCCCTCATACAAAAGGCATGTATTTCCAGTGAAATCTTGGTATCAGATTTTTGACGGAAAATAAATCCTCTTATTTACTATATCCAAGCAGAGAAAGTAAAAATTGGTTGAGAATGTTCATATGCCATTGTGAAAAACAGTTTGTAGGATTATACCAGGGAAAGGTTTTATCAACTTAAAAGGTAGTATGTTTAAACAGGACTTTAATATAGCATCATGCTGTTAAACAAATTCAAATTGGATAACAAATGATGTAGTGGAACTAGGTACATACATCCAACTGGCTGGAAAAAACTAAAGAGTATTAACTTTTTACTATTAAAATTAACAGATTGAAGTTAGAAGAGGAGCACAGAGCACGAGAAACACAGCGATTTAGAGATGAAGAAAAGGAGCGTGAGCAAGAAAGAGAAAGGGAAAGAGAAAAGGAGAGGAGGGAAAAATCCCGCAGAAGTCCTAGGATTTCTCCAAGTCATCACCAGGACTTGCCAGGTGAGGGCCATTGTTCACTTTTTATCTTTTAAAGAGATGATTTTGAATCTTGGTTAACACCCTCAATGCACCCCTTTATTTATTTTAAACAAATTGCTACTCTTATGAAAATTTGTATCGCTAACTCAAAATGCTCATCGTTTAATATTTGATATAATTGTTTATAATAGATATCTGAGAGAATTGTCCTTGGATAATTTGAGCTGAAGAATCAACACTGCTTTTTATGGCATAGTGCTCAATTTCAAACACATTCAGCTCAGTTATTGGTGTTTCATTTAATTTTACTCAGAAATTCTTTTGTACATTCAGATTGAGACATGATGGAACACGCAAAGGACACTTCACACAGTAACCAGGGCGGCATTTCAGCACAGGCTATCTAGGCTGCATTTTGTGAGCCCATACCGGAAAGGGTCCTGCACATTAAAAATAAAGAAACCCTGATACAGAACATTCATATGACTTTCTCTACCCATTCTTCAACAAACTCTTATTACAAAAGCTTATTCTTCTGTTTGGCTAAATACTTTTATTACATATTTTCTTGCAGATACAAGAGGATTGGGAGAATACAGTAGGCTTTAAAGCTTAAGCAATGAGATATTTTAAGAGCAGATCACTAATTTGATAGTTTTGAAATCCATTCCCTTTAGAGGGTCAACAGAAAAAAAATAGGAGAAAAAATAAACAATTTTCCTCTGGAGTATAAGTATTAAAGATGCAAGCCAATAAGAAAGAACGTCTCAGAAATGTTTAATGCCATAAAAAATGTGTTCCCCAAATTGTGCGCTTGGATGAGATCTACATTTTTGTGTAGCAAGATTTTGTCTATTAGTAGTTTGTCAGTTATGCAAGTGTCATTCAAAATGAAGAGGACTTTTGAAGCTGTTCCCAGAAAATTCAAGATACACCCTTTGTTATGAAAATATCTTAAACATAGGTTATTTTAATCAAAATTATTAAAGCTAGTTTTGAGAAAATTAAAATTTTTGAAACATTTTCCTTATAAAGGATAGTTCGGGTCAGAGTAATTTTTTTTAAGATCTTTGTCACATCTTGGAACATGCTGAACTTGAATACTGTTGCAGTATTTGTAATGGCTTTTCATTTCTTAGTTATGCTGTTCACACACAGACAGAACTTTTTTCTAAAATTGCTTTTTTGTTTTTTAAAGGGGCCTCAAAAAATATATTTTTTATGAAATCTTAAATTTAATTTTTAGGAGAAAACCAATATTTCCTCTAATTCTTGACGATATGGTAGAGAAAGTAAAACTGTCTCCATTTGATACTGTGGTGCAGGCCCTCTTATTCTCAATTTTGACATTACTAACAAGTTTCATAGGAATGAAATGGGATAGCTTTGAAGACTGAGATGAGAGCTGCTGAGTATGAGATCAAACCATAGCGCAAGCGCAAAATAAATAAGCATTTGATATCTCTTGATTCTGTCCAAGTACCAGAAAATGAGCTGATCCCATCATAAAAATTTCAAACTCTAAGTTTCCACATATAAGAATGACTTAGATGATAAATTGGAAAGTGAAATTATTCAATTCATGAGTTTCAAAACAATGATGAAAACTAAGAAGTCTTTGGTCAGGAGAGGTTGATGTATAACCTCCAAGCAAAAGAGTAAAGATTATTTTGTTAATATTGAGGTTGCTCTAAGAAATTATCTGTCATTTATGGTCACAAGCAATAGTAGCAAAAGGGCATTTTCAAAATGAAGTTGATCAAAAATAGGCTTTAATACTCCATGTTAGAAGATACGTTCATTTTGCCCTTGCTCACCAGTGATATTTTAAAGACAGCAAAGCTAAGGCTGATTCACATAACCGAGAATGGTAATGAGGATTGCAAGATTAAAATATGTGCATTATAATACGAGTGTTTACAGTTGTGGCAGTTTGGCATTGAAACTCTATCTCTTGGGCATTGATGGGTTTGCGGATAAAAGATGACAAGGACTTATATATTATTAATCATCATTCAAATTTCCACCGAAATTAACTTTATTACAGTGAAGTAACAGTATTACAACATTGTTTCACTCTTCACAAATATAATTGTAAATTTCTGAAGCTATTCTGTGTAACGTTGTTAGATATTCCTTGTAATTATTGCATATGCCAAACTCAATATAATGTCTCTAAATTTCTCAGCTTCTCTTGTAAAATATTAGTCAATGTTTTACATGCAATCGTGCTAGGAAATATTCTTGTGCAATGTTTCTTGGAATATCTGTCAGCAATCCAATCCTCAATTACAGATTGCCATTATATGTAATCGCTTAAATATACATCTACACTGCACAACATTTTTTATTAGTACTGTATAGTGTCTGGTGTCTACTCTTCCTAGTTGCATGCCAACAACCATCGTTTGTCAATTGATGATAACTTTTTCTTACAATCGATGTTGGCCATGTTTTCCATTGCTGAATAGCTTCGGATTTGATACTGACGGTTACGAAATAGATACAATATTCATATAGCAAGAAATTTACACATACTCTCTAGATATTAGTTGACATGGGAAATATGTGAATTTTCTCATCAATTCACTTGGACACATGATTGCTGCTACAGAGTTATAGTTTGTGCAATCGTTTTTGAACATTGAAATATTTAAATGAAAACTTTGATGTGAGTGACTTACCAGTATTCAGTAACTGTTATCTGACTGTGATGTCATCCCATCAAGTACCACTAAACTTTTTCTTTAATACGTGTGTACACAGGGAAGACAAGGGGGGAGGAGATGATTCACACTGCATGTTGCATCAAATAATACGAAAGATAAGCTTGCTTAACATTAGTGCCCCATCCATCAGTGAAAAATATTGGAGAGCAAGAGGATTAATGACTTCATTGTCAGAAATCCAGCATTAGCTAACAACAACTACAACATAGGTGATAGAAGGAGAGAAAGGAGATCTAAGCTTGCTAACTGTCCTCTGGGTGAAGATCAATGTTCAAAATCGAATGTGCGAGCTATAATAGGAAGCTTTCCTGGGTCCTTGAAAAGAGAAAGATGATGTGGCTTAGTGTTAACGTTCTCATTCCTGAACATGGTGTATTAACTTTATATTGTGCACATTAGATTCTCCACGGTAACAGTTATTCATGAAAAAGCCACTATAACTCATTATCTAGTCGCAAGCTAGGAAAATGAAACTGAAAGAAATTCTAGCATATGTGCCTCCTAATCTCAGATCCATTGAGCATTAGTCTTCTAGCGAAAGCATCAACTCCAGTTGGTTTATATGCAACGTAAAACTTGCTATTGCAGCAAAAGCTACAATGAACAGCCAAAGCCAGTAGAAATTAAGAAAGAAACAACTAACTTGTAATGCATGCTATTAATAAAGGAATGAAACTTGGTAGGTACAACTGGAGGAATCAAAACTACTAATGGATCTGCATTTAGCAAAATGTTTACGGTATCAAATTCTGCCATTGCTTGTATTATGTTGGCTGAAATGGAAACAGGTGAACAATTATAATTGGTCGGCTATAAACAAATAAACCCCCAACGTGCAAAATTGACTTTCCACTTTGTTATCAATATAGCCATTTAATATTCATTCCCATTCTCATTACCAGGCTACTGTGAACCAAAATGTTATGAACCGTTTTGCTTCCTGTTCTGATTTCTGTTCTTGCGTTATTGTGAACCAGCCTTTATGAAGCCAGTACGTTTGTAGCTCAGCTGGACTGCCTCACAGCAGCATCGAGCTAAGTGAGGAGCAGTACACTCTCTGTCAAATTTACACATAAGTAAATGGTATAAGTAACAGATATGGAGCATTAACTAATGTACTTACATTAGACTTACCTGCATCACAACAGATGTTGAAATTGATGACCAATGTTAACGCATTTCCTATATCTACGAAAACAATTCTGGTTTACTCACAAAAGCTCATGTTAACATGATTGCCTGTATTTCTCTCGTAATGTTGTCCTCCAATTCTTGTAATGTGTACATATTTGATGTGTGCACTTTATTCTTTAATGTTCCCCAGAAATAAAAATCGCTGAGACGTTGAGCACAAGAGGTTAACATTTTAAAGACGTCAGCTTTTGTGGCAATGAAACTTCTGAAACTCAAGCCGTACAAGGTAGCTGTAGTTCATGTTTTACAGCCATGACATGGACCCACTTTTAATATTCTTACTGATGAAGCGTGGTTTTATCTTGAAGGTCACATTTCAACTCTGAACAGTTTATACTGGTTTATCATAAATCCCAATATTCATGAAGTTCTTCGCCACACTGCAAAAGTTGGGGTTTGGTGCACAGTGAGTGCGCGTAGAATTATCTGTTCCATACTTTACAATACAACAGTTGATTCACATGTTTATGTAAATTCTATTTTAAATAATTTCTTCCGTAAAAAACACAAAATGAAAGATTGTGTGGCTGGTTTCAGCAGGATTTATCTACAGCACACACTGCTGGGAATTCTGTGCATGAACTGGGAAGTGTGTATGGTGACAGAATAATTTGTCAAGGATTCTAAACACCTTGTTCCCCTGACTTATATCCATGGTATTTTATTATGGGGAAAGTTAAAGAATAAAGTTTCAGCATCAAATTCGTACCATTACAAGAATTGAAGGGCAAAAGCACGAGAGAAATACAGGCAGTCAACATGAATTTCTGCAAGTAAACCAGAATTGTTTTGGTAGATGTAGGGAATGAGTTTGCATTGAAGGTCATCAATTTCAACATTTGTTGTGATGCAGGTAAGCTAAATATAAGTTATTGTTCCATACCTGTTACTTGCCAGTTCTTTATGCATAACTCTGGCAGAGAGCAAACTGGTCCTCATTTACAAATGCACTGTAGTATAAGAATATAAGCTTCATTAGTAGGAAGTATAGGTGCAAACTAGTTAGCTACTGGAATTGATACTTTCATTTGTAAGTCTGATTGTTTGGAAAAATACTCTTATTTGAATTAAATATAAGTAAAATTAATTGTTTGTTACATTCCTTATTTTATTATTTTCTTAAAATTATGTGTTATTTTTAAAATTGAAATAGTAATTTGTACATAGTTGCAAACATGAATCAGTTATGTATTATTTTCTTAAAATGGTTAGTTGTTGAATACAATGTTAATAAATCATGTTAAATACTTTACTAGTTTTTTTCTCAGTTCATTAAGTCTAAATACTGTATAACATTTTCCACAATTTAATATAAGCTTTACATGTTAATTTTGAACCAGTTTCCTCCTGGTGTGTATTCCATACCCAGGCCCTCTGGTAAAGTCCAAATCATAGGTTGAGCCTAGGGTTCTACATATCTGAAATGTGTAACACTGTCTTTTTCTTACGAACTATACTTTCCATATACTTCAACATTCTGAACTGAAAGGTTACGTTGCTTAAAAATTGCTCTTTGCTTTTCATAATTAGGCCCTTTTAATACAATGACTTCAACAAGATTCTACTTGGGTATGAACAACTATTTTCATCCCACAGGATTGATTGCCTATTAGTTTTCAAAACATCCAAGCAAAAGTATGTGCACCATCTGGTGGCATAGGAATGTGCTATTTTAAGTTGTAGAATGGCAGCTTTGTAAACACTTGATCAGGGCCTCTAAGGGTGTGAGCACTGTGCATCACAAAATGTGACTATTAAAAGTTGATTTGGTACAAGCCTCCACTCACTGTTTCTCTACACTTGTGTTACTTACTTTGCCATCTTTCCCTTGTGCACTTTCACCACTGTTTCTTCCTTACTGCATCATTTTACATATGGTGTGCTGTGTTAAACTGGTTAATTTGGTTTTTTTATGACTAAGTGGTTTTTTGTGTTAATGATCCAGATAGCATTGGTACAAACCTCATTCTTGGATAAAGAATGTTTTCCTGCAAGATGCAGCAATCTCTTTAATTCTTCCTCTCTAGAGTCCCCTGTGATTTCACAGTATGTTTCTGGGTGTACTCTGTTATAGTATGTTTCAACAGATGATTTTCTTACACACGTAATTATTGTACCATAGATGAGGCATTTGACTATATGGTCATGACTTTTTTTCAAAAAAAAAAAAAAGAAAGTTGCCACTCTGATTTAAATTGACTTTTGGTATTCTTTGCTTTCTTTAGAGCAGGTTATTCCATTATTAGGTAGTTATATTGCACATATATATTTCATTGGCAAGCAAGCTGTCTATCAACACACGCTTCTTCACTCTGCAATGTGCAAGTTCAGCCACACTTAACCAAGTCTGCACAATGCTAGTTGGATTACAGTCAATTTTAAACTTTGAGAGGCCCTGCACTAGATCACTGATGATCGAATTCAGTCAGTAAAGAAAATTCTTGAAGGGTTTAAACTTTGTTGAAATGTATGTACATCTTGGGAGATGATTATTTTGGTCAAAAAGTGCATCTAAGGGTAATCCCAAAAGTAAGGTCTCCAAAATGCTGGTGTCGCAGGGAAATGTTTGTGTGGATGTTGGCCATACTGCATTTTTCCTTTCTCCCTCCACTCTACAGAAACCACTGCACATCCCACATCTGCTGGGGCTCTCAGTCTTGACTTGGCAGCCAGTTGTAATGGAGCTCCCATTAGCTAATACCGCCAGGTGTAAAGTTCACACAGTTACTCAGATTTTTAGTGCAAGAGGGGTTAAACCAATTGAAATTCATCAACAGTTGATGGAAGTGTGTGTAAAATCTTGAATGGATGTCAAAAATGTCCACAAGTGGTGTAGAGAGTTTGAAGATGGTTGTATGTAAATTCATGATCAGGAAAGAAGCAGAAGATCGCTAATTCCCAAAACATTTGCAAAGGTTGAACAAATCATGCTTCAAGATGGGTGGATCACCCTCAGCGAGCTCTACATTGTTGTTCCTGACATTTCTTGAAGCACCATTCAGCAGACTTTGAAGAGTTGAAAGTTCGGAAGGTGTGCACAAGATGGGTCCCAAGAATGCTAACAGAAGATCACAAAAGGCAACATGCTGAAACATCCCGCCAATTTCTTCAACATTGTGCAGATGTAAAGGACAACCTTTTGGATTCGATAGTCAGGGGTGACGAAACCTCGGCTTTCCACTTCACACCTGAGGCCAAACAACAATCATGTGAGTGGTGGCATTCCAGTTTGCCCAAGCTGCGAAAATTCAAAAAAACACAGTCTGCCAATAAACTCATGGCAACTGTGTTTTGGAATTAAAAGGGGATATTGTTGGTTGATTTTATGGATTATGGGACAACAATAAATGCCGACAGGTATTATCAGACATTAAAAAAACTCAGACAAGCAATTCAGAACCAAAGAAGAGGAATGTTTAGCAAGGGCATAAGCCTTCTCCATGATAATGCTTGCCCCCACACCGCCCTTCAAATCATGGATCTTCTGCAACAGTTTAGATGGGACATCACCCATCCATCATCCAGACTTAGTACCCAGTGACTACCACTTGTTTCCCAAGATGAAAGAACACTTGGCTAGAATATGCTTCAGTGATGATGTCAAATGCTTCTTCAGTAGCATGGCAGTGGACTGGTATGACATGGGCATACAAAACTGCCACACTGTACAAAAATGCATTGATCGAAATGGCGATTATGTGGAAAAATAGAAAAATATTTAAGCTTCAAAACTATGTACCGGCCGTGAAAGCCTTAGAATCTCAATGTACCATTTGTTGCCAATAAATGTTTCTTTATATTTTATAAAAAAATTGGAGACCTTACTTTTGGGATCATCCTCATATTTTGTTTTTTCTGTATTATTTCAACATTCAAATGCCTAGTTTGACATCTCATTTATATCTATCGACGAGTTTAAAGACTTTAAATAATTTTCAGATGTTAATGCACTAGGCATTTGAAAATAAGAATGAGTGAGTTCTATTGTACGGACAGTGGATCTCCAGCTCTGACATTTCTCTAGGCCTCATGACGCGGTGTTGCCAGTTCTTTAGCGCAAATTTCAAACAGGGTATTTGAAACATCTGCAGATCATTTGCTACTTCACAAATTTACGTGGACAGTATGCATATAAATGATAACAGAATAGTATAATATGGAGACAATTGTTATACCGTTTACCTACCAAATAAAAACCTGCACAAACACCAAGGCATTAGAAATCACGTGGTCCTTGTAAAATGGAGTTGGCAACACGGTGCTATATTTGTAAGCCACGCCTAGCAGTGAGACCGCTGATTGGTGCTAGCAGAAAGTTTTAACATCTGATGCGTTATTTGCTTTCAGTATTACCAATAGTAACAGCTACTGCCCATAACAGATGTAAAGGTAATATTCGAACAGAATAGTGGCGTAATGAATTTATTGCATGAACATAAAACCGAAACCTGTATTTCAATGTTTTAAACTTAATAAATATTGTATACTTTCATTGTTAGGGTAATTTTGAGAATCCATTTTTCTTTACTCATTACTATATGTTGGCAACGTTAACCTTCCCCCTCCAACTCATCACAGCTGTGAAACGTCAGGGCCGAAGATCTACTGGCCGCACAATAGGTATAATTTCAAAACATTCATAACTTGGAATGTTAGTATTAGAAAGTTGATGCTTGGCTTTTTTTTCCCCTTAGTTTAATTGATAATTTTATAATGCTGTTATTACATATAGCATAAAAAACATAGAACAAATGAAGTGAAACACTTGGGTGTGAAGATGGAAAAGAACACAGTGACCATATTAGGTGACTTAGATCACATTAGAATTGTAAGGCAGAAATGCGATACGAACTATGTCTAATGCAACCAGATGCAATAGGAGGAGCACTAGACTGGAGCAGTAGGACATGGAGTTAGAGGCTGATTATTTTGCCTTTGGATTTAAACTAATAAGTAATAAAGCAATAAAAAGTATTTTTACATTTTCCCCTTAAAATTCTGTTCTCTCAAACGCATATGTCTTTTGTAATAAATGCCCTATTCTTTTTCTAGTGCTATAGATACTACATAAAAATGTGAAATTTTAAGCATATGGTGGCAAGCATAACAGCTTCGAAATGCACCCACTTTGAGCCATGAATGTGTAATAGTTTGGTTGCAAGAAATTATTTTGTGTAAAAAAGTTTTGAAAAACCATATACTTTTTTCTAGTGTGCATTTGTTTATAAGTATGGGTTAATTTAATTACAAATACACCTTTATCCTGTAAACATTTCAAAACATCTTCAGTAATTGGTTTTTAAATAAGCTAATTACAGTGACAGTGTATGATGATTAATTTCCCCTTCAGTTGGTTGTAGGAAATCCTGCAATAGTGGAGCCTCACCACAGTTCTTTGTGGGTGTGTTTGTTTCAGCTAGGAAGGCGCCCATAGGGGGAACACGTGAAAGAGCCTGCAGTGACCCTCCCAGAGGACCACCCCCTTTAATAGCACCTGGATCCATTCCCACCCCAACTGCAGTTACACTGCCTCCTCCTTTACATCCTATCCCTTCTACACTGTCTTCATCTGGACCAACTGAAAGTGAGTTGTCCTCACATTCAGCAGGAAAAGCATCATCCTCATCAACCTCCTCACACCATCGGTTACCTCCACATACTCCTCCTTCACATTCTTTAACTCCCCACCATCCACATACACCACCATCTCATCACCCACATACTCCTCCAGGAAACCAACTGGGGACCACCCATCATTCCCATACTTCCCCGGGCTCACATTCACATCCACATCATTCTCGAACACCACCGTCTCATCCTCTTGCCCACCATCCTCATACACCTCCAACATCCCATTCTCTCTCACACCATTCACATGCTTCCACACCTCCGTCACATACCCCACCTGTTCTTCACCCTCCAGTCCATTCTTCAAATACTTCACCATCGGCATATCATCATGCTACTAGTCAACATACCCCCATGGCAACTTCTGTGCAACGTACAAATAGTGGAAATATAGTGCGACCACCAAACAGTAAGGATCAGACTGGAACAGTAGCTACTCATACCACAGGTCCTTCCTCTTCTGGCTTTGTGCGTCCTTTTGAAGATAATTTTCCTCAGCAGCATAGCAGTAACAGAAGATCACCTATCATTCCGCCAGCAAGTAGTTGCTCTACTGCAAATTCTGTTACAGATAGCATTGTTTCAAAGCCAGTACAGCATCAAACTCTATCTTACCATGCAACCACAGTAACTGGCAGTGTACAGAACGCATCTTCTCTTTCCAGCCAGGAGAACAGTGTAGTGTCGTGTAGTCAAAATAATATATCAACACAACAGCTCAGAGGACCACAGTCTAGTGTACAGTCAGTGAAAGACAGTTGTAATAATAGTGGTAAGGCAGTGGCTAACCACAGTGAATGTCAAGTGAGTGTAACATCAGTGTTGCCACCTGTGCGAAGATTGCCATCTCCTTTACACAGCAGCCAGGTTGAGAGTTCTGTTGCACAACCTGTTTCGTCATCTCCCACGGTTGTAAGTGATCATTGCATCTCATCGCAAGTTCCACCAGCGGCACAATTTCAGACAACTCTGCTAGCACAAAGCTTAACTGCTCCAAACCCATCAAGTAGTACAATATCCCCATCTTCCATTTCACAACCTGCTTATCACCCAAGTCATTCATCACACCTTCAGTCATCAACACAGCAGCAGTTCAGCCACAGCAGTATGCAAAGTCACCACAGTCATATTCAGTCATCTACGGGAGTACTTCACCCTCCACCAACACAAGCCCAGCAACAGACTCAACAGCTAGTAAACTCAAATAGCATGCTCCAACCATCATCGTTGCCTCAGGTTAGCAGCGCACAGTACAGTGCTTCTCTAGCACTACAGCAAACAAAATATCAATCATGTGTCACTACAGCTTCAGCGTGTGCAAGCAAAGAACAAGTATTGTGTCAGGTCCCACAAGTTACTTCAGGGCATACATTAAATTGTGTAAGTGGTCAGCATCAAGTTCCAGGGACGACAGCTAATTCTTTTCAGCAAGGATCACATTTCCCAGGAAGCCAGCACAACACAACTTTGGCTAGTGCATCTGTGCAGCATAATTTGTTGCAGGCAGGAAGTGCTCATAAGACAAGCCCATCAGTGCAAGGAAATCAACTGCAAGTTTGTTCGCAGACAGTAACTGAAATGCCAAGTAATTCAATAACTGTTTCATCAAGTCATTCCTCTTCAGTATTAACTTCAAGTGGTACTGGGACACCAACACCAAGTTTAACGGCGGTTCTCAATGTACCAGATGCAGCAAAGGTTTTGGCAGCTGTTTCTACTAGCAAAGAAGGTGCAACAAACATGTCTGTCTGGGATTACCACTACTTAACTCGTAGTATAAACAATCACAGAGTAAGTTCATTTGCAATTTTTGCCATCATAAACGTAATTTAAGCATGGTAGAAAGGAAGATAGGTTATCCTGTATTATAGCTGTCTCACATGCTTTACGGAATACTGTTGTCTGTTGCCAACCTAACAAACATGAATGTGCTGAAAATACCAGCACTGTGTCACAAAAGTGGTGAATTATACGCTATCCATGTTTCTTGTGGTTGGCAACATTCACATGCTTCTGAGGATTTCACTGTTGCAGTGTTGGCAACATGTATGTCATCCACGTGTAGCAGCAATTGCAGACAATAGAAGGAGCTAGGCTATGCAATACATGAACAGAGGCCACTATTCTACAGGATAACCAGAAAGATAATATTGTAATAATGCATGAAGATACATGGGTTGATTTTTGAGTAGTGGCAACTATGCTGTAGAAATGTCATGCAAAGGAGTTGGGGAATGTCATTTAAACAGGTTGCTTATGCACTTCTCACCCCCTCAGAGTAAATGAACTCGCTTTCCCCTCTATTTCCACCCACAATGACAAGTACAGAAACATTGTAGGCAAGCAGTTGTGAAATACAGTCACATTTTCAAAGCAAGAACAGAGAAGCTGGTTAAAAATTCAATATGCTAAAGGTCATACAGCACAGCAGTATCAATAGCAACTGTAAAAGACTTGTAGTGCAGCTGTGTTACCTTATTGAACAGCATAGGGGGAGTAAGAGCCTTCAGAGGACATGAAATTAAGTCCTATGATTTTGGGTAGGACTTGCTTCAAAATAGCTGAAGATATGTATTAGGCAACCAACCACTCAATTCGCAGATTACCGAGTGCCAATGGCTTCCACATCACTGGGATGCAATATGGTGGCAACGGTCTGTTAACCATAGTATGTTCATTAGGCTCAAGAAAAAAAAAACAGTTGCCAGAACTAAAGAATCAACCTTTGTATAAATTTGTAGTATTACTGTTTATTTAATTATTATTACAAAATAATAAAAAGGAGATTTTTTTTAAGGTTATGTTCACTGTAGTTTCAAAAATTACAGAAGTAATTCAGTAAAATAATTCTCATAATTCAGTGAAATACTAAAATGATTGGGGTAACAACTCAAGATGAGCAAGAGCCTACTGCACAACCTTAATTCTCTGCCTCTGTGGACATGACCACAGGGCAGTACTGTCATGTTGAGCAAGACAAGTAGCATGAGCTTGTTAGGTGCAGTTGGCTAAACCAGGAAAACTACTGTCACGTAGCTCCTTAATTGGTTTTCAAGGACTTCACAAAGTTGGCTGTACCCCATACAAGAGCTCCCACATGAATACCCATGCAAGAATAAGGGATTGAACTTAGGTCCTCTCATGGTGCAGTCAACAGTACTGTGAGTTGTTCCAATAACTGAATGGCTAGCTCTAAGATAATGCCTCTTTTTGGCAAAGCTGGAGTTTGTGTCTACAATAGTTATTAATGCAACAAATGGATAATCTCAATGATTATGGCACAAACCTGATAAATGATTAGTGTGCATGAAGTTTTCATGCATGTCATAGGAAGATTATCCACGAGTTGGATGCAAAATGTTATGCAATCTTAGCATTGTAAATTGTAGGAAATGAATCATGAAATAATTCAGCATCCATAAGCAAGAATGTCTTCATATGTTTGTAAATCAGATGTTAGTTTCTTTTCCTGATTTTATTTGTGAATATTTGGCATGTTGAACTGAGAAAAGTAGGAGTATCACTTGCATGCATTCCCTTCCTGGGAATGAAGTGAGCAGCTGTTACAGATTGTGATGTAGCTTACCAATTTAGCATGATAAGTATTTATAAATTCAGATCTTCATTATTCTATATTTAATGTTGTACAGAGGTTTTTATAGTTTAGTTGCTCAGAGAAAAAATGTCACAAAGTGGTTTCATCTTCTAAGTGGTAACGTACAGAGGTTTAGACAACTTTGTTGCTCAGGGGAAAAAAGTTACAAAATGGTGTCCTCTCTCTATAAGCAGTGGCAGCTTGGAATGCCGGTATTACTAGTCAGCCACGATATGAGTGCACTTGGTGAGAAGAGTTACTAAACATATACGTCACAAGTAGGTAGGGTTTCGAAGGTACAGTCACGTAAAGAAAACATCACCAATATCAAGATGCTTGGAATGAGGCGTGCTAACAATGTAAACAGAGTAACACCAGGCAGTTGAACTGTAAACAGTGCTAGTATTGCCACAACATTGTATCGTATGGTTTCTAGTCTCTGTTAAACTTAATTCATTAGTAATATTACTGAAAGTATGATCATAATTGCTTTGTGTTATAGGCTAATATGTTGTATAACTTTTTTAAAATTTTGCTTAGAAATATAAGTTTTAGTATTCATTGTCTCATTGTTGCT
Source organism: Tenodera sinensis (assembly GCA_030765045.1). Lineage (NCBI taxonomy): Eukaryota > Metazoa > Arthropoda > Insecta > Mantodea > Mantidae > Tenodera > Tenodera sinensis. Next base: position 21,166,368 of record CM060966.1, on the reverse strand, counting down.
GGTGTTTGTTTTGATTTTAATAACAGTGAAAGAATTCACATTCAGTTCTTACGGATTCAGTAACAATACTTAACAATACTACAAAATAAATATTGGCAGAGACAAAGAAAGCTTCCCGACAATGCATTCGGTGGGGCTGCAATAAAAGGTTATGTCATAAGGTCACATTCCATGTTATCAAAGCCGCTGCAATAAACTTAAAGGACAGAGAACTTTGGGTCATTGTAACAAATTTGATACAGCACTGAAAGCAAAAGATGAATGTTACTACCTTTTCTATGAAAAGTCCCTTCAATGTCTTCGGTTATCACAATCAAATGCTGACAAGATATTTTTTTTCTATATGTAACTTGGTTGTAACACACAGAAGGGCAACTATGAAAAATGAAAGTGTCATAACTTCTTGTATCTTGCAATTTGGTGATGCTGATAGATGGGCAATGGCCCCACTTCTAATGCATGATATATGTAGTGATTCATGTCATGAAAGTAATAATATAAATGTTTCAATTTGGAGAAATTTTGAACAATAATATTACAGTAACATTACTTACCTGTTAATTTTAATTTCAGTAATGTCTGTGTGTATTAATTTTACCTGAAATTTGTGTGAAATTAATGCAAATTTTTAGTATAATGTTCAACAGAAAACACTAACTAAAATTTTTAATGCGAATGTTTCAAATAATTACCACCAAAAAATCTTGCCTTTGGTGATACTCTCTCGCATAATATTTATTGTGCTGGAAAAGAAAGGATAAGTTGCTAATGTGAAGACATGAGCAGGTGAGTACTGTTTTCATTGTGCTTCTGTACATTCCTAGACCTACATTTCCCCTTGCTTTCCCTTGCTCCGGACAGATCCCTAGACTTAAGGTAGTAAACAAACCTGTGGTGCCCTCCTCCAAGTGCATTCATATCGTGGTCGAGTAGTACATCATTGCTATGATGATATATATTTAAGGCATTGAACTACTAGGTCTTTAGTATCCTTATAAAACAGATCATGATAAAGGCCATGGAAAACCACCATTGCAAAAGAAAATCATGATAAAGTCAACAATAAAGCGAAGTATTCATGTTGTGTGGGCATAAGATTCTGTTCAATCATGTACTGCCCTAGACAAAGTCTTGATCATGTAGTCAAGGAAGTGCACTAAATCATGATTAGTGATAGATTTATTTCATGGTGTTATATACAGTTTAGCGACACCTCAAAGACAGCAGTGCTGGATAGGGGTTCAACAGCCATGAACGTTGAATCTGTTGAAGCAGAACTGTCTGAGAATGGACAGATGTAGAGAAGTAGGGGCATATGATTGAATCAATCATTAGATTGAAATCTTGAGCTAAGTCATCAATTAACATCTAATTGATGACTTTAACAAGTCAGTTATTAGTCCTATATTTGTAATTTAAGTAATTCTTTGAGTGATTGATGATTATGGTGAGGTGATAGTAACTATGCATTTGCTGAAAGCTTCATGTTTATTAGGATATAAGAGGAATGATGACAGAATGAAAGATTATACCTACCAGCAGGGGCATAGCTGAGATGTGAGAGACATATTACATGTGCATGCACATTTTCCTCAAAATGATTGCAAAATTGGTATTCATTTTAATGTTGTGATGCATAAAGAATTTGACATGAAATCAAAGATTTTTTTCTAAACATCATGATTTGCACAACTTGGTTGCAGTGTGTTTCAAAACAAAGCTTGGTTCAATAGCATCTGTTGTCAGCTGGAAGAAATATGTATTGTGCACTTGAGCCACAGTTGTACTGAGTTACAGTATACCTCATGTCAAGAATCGTGCTCATATTATTTCATTTATAGTTGTGAATAGGGAGTAACTTGCAATTTGTTCTGTTTCTTGTATGTGTGTCCTTCAATTGCGAATATTTGAGCATGATTTGGACACTTGGTTACTTTCTATTAAAGCAAATGTTGTTAGCTAATGCTGGATTTCTGACAATGAAGTCATTAATCCTCTTGCTCTCCGATAGTAATGATATTGAAGAGAGCAATAGCAGTAATAGTAACCGTTTTTTAGAGAGCACCATATTTTTATGTTTTGGCGGTCACATCGCTCTCTCACAACCCCCAGAATGTCTGGAGGACCACACCTGTCGTTGGTTTATGGGTCTCACCGACCTGACCGGGAGAATTATCAAAATAAATTCACCTACCATATCCTCTGATTACCAATCAGAGGACATATTACATGCCATGACAGGTCAGCATGTTAGGGGTTAAGATTTTATAGAGAAATGGAGAGGTTGGAAAAATAAAGACTCCCTAAAAAATAGGTGCAGATATTAGAGATAGGCATTGTGAACTTCCGATATAGTCATCTCAAGAACTACAAGGGGCGTGCCAGGTAACCAAGGGGGAATATATTTAGATATGAACAGTGAAATTATGCATCAATAGGCATGAATCAATGCTATTAACAGACTGATTAGATAAAAAGCTACATAATATTTCAGTAAAATTGCTCAAAAGAGCTGGTAAATGCATAAGAAATTATTACATCCTTAAAAAGAAAAGGAAAACTCTCTTATGGAAAGGTAAACATTTAATACCTTTTTACAATAGTGAAATGTGATAAGTTTAGTTTAAATGAGTAATCTGCTACAATTTTACTGAGGGGAAAAAAACCTGGTAATAGCATTGTTTCTCTAATGTGTCCAAATTCATTTCATGGTTTACACTTCTTATACATAATTTACATTTTCTACAGCATGTAGCACAGTGACTTTAGCTAATAAGCAAAACACAGCCCAAACATTCATACTAAGAAGAAAAAAGAAGTGAAAGAGGAATTAAAAACAAAAAAGCACTTCAGTGTAGAATAAGGCAAAAACAAAATAAAATTCTCCTGCTATATGCAAATATTGATATATGAATATGTACAACTTCTCAAATGTAGTTTAGGGATTGTGTAGATTCTGAGGCAAAGGTATGTACACAGGCAGTGTACATCCAAGCAGTCACAAAATGAATAAGCTACAGCAGTAAACCAAACTTTGTTTCCATGCTGTTGTTGGAACGAAAATGGAAATAAACTGTTGTGTGATCAACAAATTCAATATAAGCTTCCAAATATTCACATTTCTCTAAAAAGCAATATGTAATTAAAGCAGACCCTCCAAAGCCTGCACTCTGTATTGACATACACGAAAGTGAATTGTGACTCTGTGGTTGTAAAACTGTAAAATACTGTTTTGTTGATCTTGTTCTCTTTTCGCAAATGAGCGGTGCATATGAAGTTCCAGTGGTTGTGAAGATTTAAATAACACAAGACAGAGAAAAAAAAAAAAAACAGCAACTAAAAATGTTTGGGACAACTTCAAGAATAGAATTTTTGTTGAGTAATCAGTATGAGCCCTCAATTGAACAGCATAACAATGAAGTGAGAAAGAACAGAGCTTTACTTTTTCTAGGAAAACAGGACTTGCTTTTCATGGTCACAAGGGGAATGAAGGATTCTCAAACAGTGGCAACCATTGAACATTTAAATGCATTAGCAATATATGACACCTCTCTGAAAGCGCATTTGGAAAAGTCTGCTGTTTTTTCATGCAACTTTGCCTTATATTCAGAATAGCTTAATTTTAAGTGTGAGTGTAGTCATGAGGTATGTAAGATGGAAATGTTTGATGTTCCAGTAATATTAGATAAAACTCCTAACTTTAATAGGGAAGAAGTAAGTAAATGTTGGCAGACATGTTAAAGAGAGGTTTATTTGTTTTACGTATGTAAGTTCTGACAGAAAAGCAGATTCTCTCTTGAATCATGCTCTCAGTATTATAAAACATTTGAGACAACGGCAAAAGATGAAAACTCCAAAGGGAAATTTTGTTGGGTCATATCTTAACAAATTTTACAATATTTGTTGGGTTACATACCCTAATCTGATAATCACGCTATGCCACTGCCTACCAGGTATGATATTGATGCAGTTTATTGTGATCTTAGTTTGATGTTTTGTTCAAATGTAAGTTGGTATAAATTGTTAAAGAAAAGTATCTTATACTAAAAAGTTATTTTTCTGTGTCAGACCGAAAATGACTGTGGAGCAACATTGATAAGCAAGTTGGATCTCGCAGAAAGAAAACAAAAAGATAGAATAAACTGCTGTAATCCTGGTGTTGGCTCAGACTCTGATGGAGAAGAAGGAAATGGTGCAGCAGATGCCTTGCTAACAATGTGGATAACCAAAGGTCCACCAGCACAGCTTGAAGTTTCACCAATGAAACTTAGATTCTTAAGGCTGTTTGGGCTTACAACAGTTGCTGTTAGAAATGGTGAGTTTGCTAATTCAAATTATAAGGAAAATTGGGTATAGCTACTACAGTAGCAGCATTTATTGTTACATAAGGTTAATATAAATGTATGTTTTGCTAAATAATAATATGAAACAGGTTCTTAAAGGACAATAAGTACATCTTGTTTGAATGCCAGTATAATAGTGGTTTAATTCCCATTAAGGTTATGGATCCCTGGCAATTTTTTTTTATTTTTTTCAATTTGATTTATTTCTTAACTGTAATTTTCAAAGTTTACAAATATTTATTTTCTTATGTTTTATCTGTGCTTAACGTTTGTAAAATGTGAATTTGCTTTTTAGGATTTTTGTTTTCTCAATATTTTTCTGGAAAGAAAACAGTATACAGTTTGTTGTTAATTTTTCACATTTTAAAAAGTTTGGGTCATTTTGAACCAGGGGTGTAGTGTCAATGAATATGAGAGATGTATTGGATACCATGTAATTTTTCCCCAAACTGGTTGCAAAATTGGTGTTCAGTATAATTTTGTGAACTTTAAAGTCAATAAAGATCAAGTTTTCCTGAATATTATGATATGAATTCATGCCCCGCAATAACTTGGATACATTCTGTTTTTAAAAAATGCTTGGGTCCGTGGCATCTGCCATTCGTTGGAGAAAATTGGCGTTGTGTGCTTGACCTGTGGTACATATTGAGTTGGATTGCATCTTACGTAAATCTGCATGTTACATTTATAGTCCTGAATAGGAAGCAATTCACAAGCTATTTGTTTCTTGTATGTGTGTCCACCACTATTTATAGTATTTATGGATCAAGTTATAAAGCATTATTAGAAGAGAATAATAAATGTAAAGTGGGCAATTGGAAATTTAGACCAGTATATCTGGTTTATGTTGACAATATACTACTAATTAGTAGTAATGTCCAAGATTTACAACTAGGGGTAATAGAAGAGAGAGGAATGAAAATAAATACAAATAAAAGAAGTAATGAAGACGGGAAAACAATGATATGAAAATAGAATGGAAACACGAAAAATTAGAACAAGTATGCCTTAAAATATTTAGGCACAATAATTTCTGCCGACAACATAATAGATGAAATAAACAACAGATTAAAAAAGACAAATAATGTTTATCATCAGATGTGCAATACAATGAGCGGAAAGAAAGAAATATCCAAAAATGTGAAAATTAAAATATATAAAACAGTATATTTACCTATTTTATTATATGGATCAGAAATGTGGGCAATGCTAGACAAACATAAAAGCAGAGTAATGTCTGCAGAAATGAAATATTTGAGGAAAATGGAAGGTAAAACAAGGAAAGATAGAAATAAAGTTATTAGGAAAAATTTAAAAATAGACCAATTAGTGAAAGAGGTGGAGAAAAGAAATTTTATAAAATGGTATGGATACCTAATTAGAATGGATGATCAGTGAAAGACAAAATAAGTATTTGAGGCAAGATCAGAAGGAAGTAGAAGAATGGGAAGACCAAGAAAGGAATGGGAACTATATTGGAGAAATACCAAGGAAAAGAGGGATGGAAATGACTTGAGCTGAAGAGGAAGACACAGGATAGAGAACAGAAAATGGATAGAAGGCCCGACACTGAAAGGCAGAAGGGTAAGGTGAAGAAGAAGAAGAAGTATGTGTATTTCTTCAATTGTGAACATGTCCACATGCTTTGGACTCTCGGTTGTTTAGTATTAAAGCAAACTTACACCCCAGCCACTGTAACATTGCACTTGGCAGCTCACATGGATTCGAGTTAGGTTGGCTGTTCTGTGCTTGCGACATTGCCATGGTTGCTAATACACAGAGCAGATGACGTAGCTTCCTATCGCATCACAAAACCACATAAAGACTGCATGTAAGCAATGAACATAGAAGAAGAATAAACTACTTTGTTACTAGTAATTGAAAGTAAATGCAGGTATAACACACTGCAACATAGGTAAAACGAATTACAAGTAATTTTGATATGGTTGGATACTCCTTTCTACCATAGTAGGCATAAATATGTCTTTGAATGGCATCTATTTCGAACGCATCAAGATCTGTGATCAGATGAATGCAGTTTCATTTCTTCCCTGGAGTTGAAAAATGCCTGCTGCGTTCCACTAGCTCAGCAACCTTGTCTTCCTTCTTTTGAAGTACTACTCTCTTGCTGATTATGGCTCTTCTGCTTAATTAAAATATTCTTGAAGTCTGCTCTATAACTTTATCAGCAGGAATAGAGGGATGCCCATGAATATCCAAGTATACCTTCTCTTGTTCTTAAAATTCCCTCATGCTTCTTAATAATTCCAATGCTTGGCTGTTCAGCACCACACCTCGACGTAAAGGGCTTCACTTCATGAATCCCTCTGCGATCAACATCTTTTCTGAGGGATAACCTTCCATGTTAACTTTTTTGTATATAATACGAAGAATTTATATAAATGTTATATAAACTAAAGAACAAATGTAGATAATATAAAGAAATAAATGTCAGTAACACTATCAACAATAACAATATAAATAACAAATATAATAACAATTTGCAAAGAACTAGACACACATGATAGAAATCACCAACTAAAGCTTGTGGCTGGAAGTAGTGATATCTGGCAACAGAGCATCTTCCATTCCCGCTTTGTAACCAATCTAACAGAATGCTGCCTTGTGATTGGTTCAGGAAGTCTTACAAGCAGCACTCTTGATCTGTTATTCTGCTAATGTACCACTTAACTACTCTCAAGTGCAAAGTTACAGCGGCAGGGGTATAGGTTAAGATTTGCACAGGTTCTGGGAGGATGGTCTGTACAGGAGCAGTGTACATCCAAGAGGTCAGGAAGTAAGAGCTACAGATAAAATAAAACAGTTTCAATGCTGTTGCAATGAAAATGGAATCAAACTGTTGTGTGATTGACAAACCCAAGGTAAGAAACTTCCAGACATTCATTTCTCTGAAAAGGAAGAAAATGCCAAGATAGACACATTAAAAAATGAATAAGCTATCCCAACATCAAAGTTGATGAAAGTGAGCCCCAATTGTGCAGTTATAAAACCTTAAACAAAAACATTGTTTTGCTGATCTTGTCTTCTTTTTTCAAATGAAAAGTGCATCTGCAACTCCAGCAATTACGAAGATTTAAATAATATTTGTAAGGTAGCCAACAGACACATCCGTTCTTGTAATTATGTAATATGTGAAAATAAAAAATGTCTGGGAAACTCCAGTAGAATGTCCAACAACAAAACAATAAGTGAAAAAGAACAAAGATTCACTTTCTCATCTTGTAAGGGCTGCATGCTTTCTAGGAAAACAAATGCCTGCTTTTCATGGTCACAGTGAGATTGAAGGATCTTCAAACAGCAACTATATTATTGAATCTTAAAGAAATGAGCAATATATGACATTTCTCTGAAAGAACACTTGGAACAAGTTTACTATTTTTCATGCAACTTCACCGGATATTCAGAATGACTTAATTTCAAATATGAGTGCCATTATGATACATAAAATTGAGAAGAAAATTTCTGATGCCTTCTTTGTTTCATTCAGATTAGATGAAACTTGTATTAATAGTAAAGCACAACTCTGCTATTTTCTGTTACATAACTGTTGACAGAAATGTTGAAGAGAGGATTTTACAGATGCAAATTTTGATAGCAAAGCAATCATGCTCTCGGCATTATTAGCAACTTCTCTTGTTAAAATAAGGTAATTGCCCAAACATAGGATGTGGCAGCATTCATTCTAGTGGAACACAATGGACTCTAGTCGATGAAGTGAGAACATTCCAAAGCTCCTGTACACATCAGTTACCACTTGTGTAAAATGTCCTGACATTCCCCCACTCCTGAAGCAAAGATGCGCAATAGCACTGAGCAGTGCACTTGCATAAAAGAGAAGTGGGGGTCAGTCTTGAAGCTGCTGTGAGAGTGATAAGTTTATATGTTGTATATGTGGCTGCCTCCAAGTTCTGATAACCTTCTAGTCACTTGCTCCCCCACCACTTCTCCGCATTTCTCCTCACTTGCACATATGGAGTGTCAGTGTTTTACACAAGCTGTAAATCGTATGCTGTTGCAGTCAGCTAGTTTTATCAAAGAAGTAAAAACCTTTTTTACCTCTCTAAGAGATTTTGGAACATTCTTGTTTTATGAGTAGGCGTAGCCCGGAAGACTCTTATAGAATTCTTGTTTTAATCCAACAGAGTTCATACTTTGGATATGCATGTGAAAAAACTAATTCCTTTGTTGTTCAGACTCAATGGAATTTCCAGTCATTTAGTTTGGACACTGAAGGAATATAAAATTGACATTGACCATTTGTTTGAGACAATGGTAAAAACTGAAAACTCTTGAGTGGAATGAAGGTACTATTACATGTGCAAGAGGCTTATTAACCGGGTTAAAATGTATTACTTTTAATTTCCTTTTGACAGTTCTTGCTAGCGATTCCAGTATTCTGATGTTCTCTTCCGAATCCTTCAGAAAAAAAAATCTTTCAGGAATGAATTTGACAACAGTGGCAAAGAGAATTCATCTTAGCAGTATATCTGGCACCAGCAGTAATAAATATAATGAGCTTCAGCAATATGCAGGGTACAGCAGAAACAGTGTCCCACTTTAAATTGCGCAGCAGTTTTGGATACAACTTCCTAGAGAGTTTGTTGGTACCAGCATGGTATAGTTGAAAGCATCGTCAGTCAGTATGGAGCATTGGTCAATCAAATGTCATATGTTTGCTGTTAGAAACATTTTTCAAATGTGGTGATGTATTGTATGACACAGCGTTTGTTCGACAACATTTTGACATTGGTTGGAATGATCAAGTTCTGTCACAAAACATGATTATGAGACGGGTGATGGGTCCAGCCATTCAGAGCAATGCGACAAACAAGAGGAGCAGATGTACTTGTTAAATGGTTGGAAATTTGTTTCACAGTTATTTATATTGAACTGAATGTGAAATATTTGTTGATATATTTATGTGTGGAAAAGATTTTATATACTCATTCAGAATAACAAAAATATAATTTACATTACCTGTGTAAAGACACCATCTCCAGTACCATAGAAAGATATAAATTGGTACATCATAGACCATAACAATGTGTAAAGAAAATTTTGCTGATCATTAGTTTTCAGATTCACGTAGGTGCAGTCATGTCTCGGCTATAAAAAGCATTCCGGACATATAGAATATAAAAATTGTAATCAAAGTCGGTGTGATGTTATATTTTACTAAGTTTGTTGAGAAAAAGTCATAAGTTAATGAAAATTTGGAATTATTATCTTAAACTTTCTCTTTTCCCATGTTGTAAAACTCTGAAAATACAACAGTGACCATTGTTATGAAGCCTGCCACAAGATGTATGGAGAATTGCTCTCTGATTGGCCAACTTCTTATGTGTGACATAGATATGAACATGAAAGCTTGGAGCATGTTTGACTTAAGTTTACAGTTGTGCCTTTACGTTAACATCAGCCAACTTCACACATGCATTAAACAGGAATCAAGTTTGTGTTTACCTTGGTGGCCGCACTTTCAGAAGTTTCAGAGTTCGAATCTCAGCATGAATTACATGGATAAAATTTTTTTTCTGGAGTATTTCCATATTCTGAGAAGACAATGTCATGTAACTTTAAGCTATATTTATCTTGTCCTCATTTGAGCACAATTTTTCCTGTTTCATTAATTCATTATCGGACATACCTATACCAAATTAAAGAACACTAAACTTAATTGTGAATGGTCCTTAAAAGCAAAAATACCTTACCTGTGTATTATGAAGTAATGTAGCTGAGAAAGCAACACAAATGCTTGGAACAACAACAGAGCAAACCATTTTTGCCTAAATTTATAAAATATTTGCCCAAGCAGCAGGAATCTACAGAAACACTATTATATTCTTCAGTAATGCTGAACAGCATCTATAGCAGTGGTATTCAACCTTTTTTTTCTCCACGTGTCCCCAAAGACATTTTCCATTCCAGTCTACCCCTGGGCCTAAGCCTTAGACCTAGCCCGAGATATTCTAAATTCAAATGATGCATAAGCATATCTAAAATAGGTTATAAAATGTATAACTTATTAAATACTATAAAAATGAGTATTGTGCTATGTATGTATAAAATATATGTTTATATGTAAATACATGTTTCTGACCTATTAATGAGGTGACTGAGCTTGTTTGGTGGACACAGCTCCTCTATTCGTGGTTGAATCTTTGTTAGGGTGTGTATAAATGGTGATTCTGGATTAAAGCGATTGCTTTGTTTTGTTTTGGTTACTGCAGAGAAACCCTGCTCACACAAATAAGTAGAGTGGGTTGGAAGAAGACAGTATAACTAAGTTGAGTGTATTCTTTGCATTTAAAAAAAATGTGTTGTTTAATGACGTCAATTGCCACGATCACATCAGCGTTGCCAGTGTGCCTGAATTTTGTCCTGCAAGAGTTCATGCAGTAAATCTACTGACATGGAGTTGGCATCAGTAGGCCAGCGTCTAACCAATTAAGCCACCCAAATCAACATTATTCTTTGCATGCATAACACCAGAAATCTCAAAATGTCAAGCTTTCCATTTTAAAAAGGTTTATTTTGAAGAGTTTTTTTATTGAAGCACTAATTTTTTTCACAGAACTAGAACTACGTAAGCTGGAGCGATCTAGAGTTCGCAGTCCATCGCGTCTGATGCAAGTTGATGACAATGTCCTGGATAATACCAACAATGTAACACGATCATTAGATCTTCCTTATCCTCAGGATAGCCCAGATTTACTGTGCAGACTGCCCGATTTCAAAATAAAACAACGCTTTCTCCGAAATCTTGGTTTAGAAGTAGTCTCCAAAAAGGAACGTGAAGGTAAGTGCCCAATTTTGTAGGCTGTGTAAATGCAAAAGGATATAGCCCCTGAAATCCCCCCCCCCCCAAAAAAAAGTAACATCAAATGTTAAGTGGGCATTAAGTACAAAAAGATAATTTGACAGTATGCAAATAACACTCATAGAAAACTACTGAGAATTAATTGTTGGAGTAGCTTGTAATTATTTTTGTAAGTTTTGTGGCCAAATTAGATACAACACTAAATATTAGTAGAGAAAGGTCACAAAAACTCCTACTTATAGTTGATGAAAGAATAAACACTATTATGTTATAAATGAAATGTAAGAGAATGATGTAATAAAACTGAAATTTTAGCAGCGACGAAAACTGTAACAGAAATTTTGGAGCATGCCTATTCTCAGCCCAGCCCAAAAAATGATTCTGGTGTAAGCAACTGCATGTGCCTTTAGCACATTTTAATATCATTTCGTTCAAACATAGCTTAAATATGAGAGTAATCCCAAAAGTGAGGTTGCCTATTTTTTTAAAAATATAAAGCAGCATTTATTTTCAATACATGGTACACAGTTTTGAAGCTTGAACATTCACATAATCGCCATTTTGATCAATGCATTTCTGTAAGTGCTGTGGCACTTTTTATAAGCCCCATGTTGTACCACCTTGCCACCATGCTATTGAGGAAGCATTGGACCCTATCTTTTACCTCATCACTGCACCTTCCAGCCAAGTAATCTTTCAACTTAGGAAGCAAGTGCCAAAGTCCAGACTATAAGGTGGATGGGTAATGATGTCCCATCAAAACTGTTGCAGAAGATCCATGGTTTGATGGGTGGTGTACATTGTTGTAAAGAAGACTTGAGCTCCTCCTGAATATTCCTCTTCTTTGGTTCTGAATCACCCATCTAAGGCTTTTGACATTATCATAATTCCTGTGAGCATTTATTGTTGTCCCAGGAGCCATGAAGTCGACCAACAACATCCCTCTTTGATCCCAAAATAGTTGCCATGACTTGACCGACAGATTTTGTTTTTTAAATTTTCGCTTGGGTGAATCAGAATGCTGCCACTCACATGATTGCTGTTTGCTCTCTACACTTGTGGATTTTTTTTTGACATCCATACATAACTCTCCATACTTTTATGTCAACTGTCAATGAATTTCGATTGGTTTAATGCCTTTTGCATGCAAAACCAAATAACTACACAAACTTTGCACCAGCAGCAGCAAACAGGGCTTCCATTACAACTTGCTGTCAAGGCAAGATTGAACATTCCAGCATCTGTGTGGTGGTTTCTACAGAGAGTGGGGGAAGCAACAAATAACAATATGGCCAGCAGCTATGCAAACAGTTTCCCTGCAGTCCCACCACTTTGGAAACCTTAATTTTGGGTTTACCCTTATTATCAGTTATGGCCATGCAGTCATCAGTATTTTTGTGTTACCAAAGGAAAGCAGCAGTCATGTTAATGCAAGTATCATTTATGTTGTGATCATGGCTAAGTGTATAGCAGGTTCGAACAGTGTGATTAAACAAAGAAGTACCAGTGCAAAAGTGATGAAAAAACTACTTTGAATGTATTGAACTCTGAGTGTTATTGTTAAGTATGTCACTTAGTTTACATTGGAAGCAACTGATGTCTATGAATGCTGTGTCCAATTCAAGGAAGTGAAGGAGTTGGCAACTATGAGAAAAGAAAAAGAATTTATTGAAGCACTAAGATATGTATATTGTACTGCCCACTGAAGTTTGGTCCTTGCCACTGTTTTGGGTAGCAGCTCATCTAAAAGTGAGCCTGAAAAATTCACTGCCATGACCAGCATTTGAACCACAGATCTACTGGTTACCATCCAGCTGCTCTAACCACTAAGCTACCATGACCAACATTAAATACTCCAACTCCTATTTTTCCAGTAAGCCACATAGGGAGATCTCAATTTATGAACATACCTTAATGACTTACAATAAAGTATTTAAGCCCCGGGCTTCTAGTTTAACCAACTATAAGATCAATCATTGTAATTAATGCAAGTCAGTTGAAGAATTTTATGTTGTGTCAGCATGTTGACCATGGTAGCTTAGTGGTTAGAGCAGCCAGATGACAACCAGTAGATCCATGGTTCAAATCCCGGTCATGACATTTAATTTTTCAGTCTCACTGTACCCTTTCTTATAAGTTTGTCATTCACTTAACTCCCTTTCTGTGGCTCAATTACCATTTTGTTCCACAAGTGCAGTCATTCATAATTTAAAACCTGCTGTGTAAGTTCCGTATTTCTCCATACTGGTGTTTCACAAAATAAACACTCATTAGAATAACTTAGAAACAAACAGCCATACGCAATTGAAGAACAAGATCATTATTGACATGGCGCATGCGAACCAAATGGCTCACATCCCTTCGTGCTCCATTTGTTTATCACTTAGTCACGTCTGCTAATTCCTGTGCTAGGTACTTGAACCAATCAGATTCATTGACAGGCTAGAGACCATTTTGGCAGTCAGCAAACTTATGGCATCAACAATGTGGAGTATTTGAGAGGTAGAATCAGAACTGAAAAATTCAATGCCATAGCTGCTTTACTTAAACATTGACCACACATGGCTTGTGTGTTTAAAAACACCAGCAGCAAGTCTGTTGGCATAAATACATAATAATGAGGAACATATTACAATATGCTGCATACTCTGTACTCTTTCCATGAACCTAACAAATTGCAGTGGCCACATGCTATTTTTCAACATTTCTCGACAGTGAACACCTGGAATATTAACGTGATGATTAGGCAGCGAAGTCTTAGTTGCTTGTATATAAATCAAGGTGCAATGATCATGCAATGAAATGTGGTAATCTTCAGGAAGGCACTAACAAATTGAAAATTCTTCAAGCTGAAGAGTTTGTTGTCCTGTTATTTTCAACATTGACTTGCTTTATCTCATAGTCTTCTATATCTGATTTTTTACAGAAGGTGAAATTATATGGCGGACTGTGATGGCTGAAAGGTTAAGAAGAAATTCTGTAAGTCCTTTGGTTGTGTATTGTAGCCAGGGATCAAATATATTTAATAAAACAGAAGATTCCATATCCACAGAAGACAACTGGCAATACCACAGCCCTGCTACAGGGATAGAGAAGAAGATAAACAATTCTATTGTAAGCAAACTTTAGTGAAGTCTTTAAGATGTTCTGCGTTAATTGAAAATGTTCAAGTAACAGAATTCATGTATTTTGTATGTGCCCCTCTATCCTCACTCTCAAAGCAGATCAGATTTATTATTTTTAAATTAGATTTTTCAAGCATTCAGTACCAGCCATTTCTTTTTCTTTCTTCCTTCCTATTTTCCTTTTTTTAAATATAGTTTTCTTTTTTAATAGGAATTTGACTTCCAAATGAAATTCCCAGAAAAATAAAATTCACTGTCCAAAAGATATGTATCAAAAATGCTGGAATATGTACTCTAAGAATAAATAGCTGATATTTAACATTACAGAAGTTACATGTATTATGGCTGACATAAAATTTAATGATGGGTGGCTAAACACAAAAACCAATCAGAGGCTTGCCTCGCCTTACAGTGTTGTATAGTTAAACATGCTGTGAAATCATGCTATAAAGCCAGTGATATGTCATTTGGGTCTACAAAATTTATTTGCACAACAGGAAAGATCAGCTATTAGCCGCCATTATATGTTGTGTCTGCAATAGTTGTATATTTGCCAACTTTTGTGTTTTATGCTTGTAGAAGCTCCTTGATATGGATCCATCTATGACAGTTTTAGTGGCACCTGTCCAGATTTTGTACCCTATCTGATGGATTTTCCTTGAATTAATTTTTCACCCCTGCCTTCCAAAATATGGTCTACGCTGTGACTTTCTTCAAAGGGTTTATTATCTTACATTTATCCAAATGGTCAAACAAATCACGTACTTCTACATATTTATCTGCTTTCTTGAGGTTGTCATTATCACATAGATGTAGGTTTGACGTTTTCTAAGTGCCTATTGATGATATATGAAATTTTGTATTGCCAGTTTGTGTTACTGGTTGTTGGGCAGTTCCTTTGAGTCTACCATTCTGTTTTAATAATCTAAACATTGAATCTGGGTTGAAGCTGTTTAATGCTGCTATGTCCAGTAAACAGGCACAGTGTTCTGACTGTTGGCACTTTTTGCCACCTGCCACTATCATAGAAATGTGCGTGTGAAACCATACAACATTTTTATAACTACTTCTAAAGATTTTACTGATCAACTTTATGAAAGGAAATACTGAAACTGGCCACCATCGTTGTCCATATATTTTTGGCACCTCTTTAGGGAACTCCATCACTTGCCATAGTTCACGTTGAGAAATGCTGGCAATTTACCAGCAGATATTTTGTTTTAATTATCCCAGGATATGTGGATTTGTCTTGTGCACTTTGTTTTACGTTACCCCAGAGATAGAAATCGCTTATTGGAGCTCTGAGAAACCTTTCTCCGCTAATGGCACACCATGCACCAATTATTCTTCATGAAGGAGTACTTCATGGACAGTGTTAGGGTTCTGAGTTGTAGGGCCCTTTCTTGGGGGGGGGGGGGGGGGGGTCAACAGTTGACACCCATATATACATGAATACAATTCCCCCCCCCCCTTTTTTTTTTTAATTAATAGACAGGGAATGTGATTTTGCTTTTTTTCTGCAATACTCTCCAAGAGCTCATACATCCAATCTTTCGATGAGAACAATTCAAAGTATGTTTCAGGACAGAATTGTTAGTAGAGATTTGTAGCCAAGTCGGTTCCCCGACTACCCCCTGTGATTTCTTCTTTGGGGTAACTTAAAACATAAAGTGTATAAGACAAGCCCACACATTCTGAAAGAATTCAAACAAAATATTCACCTGGAAATTGCCAGCATTTCTCAATGTAAACTACAGTGAGTGATGAATAGTTTCCTAAAGAGGGAGTTGCCAAAAATGTATGGACAACAACGGTGGCCAGTTTCAGCATCTCCATTCATAAAGTTGTTAAGCAAAGCCTTTAAAGTAGTTCTAAAAATGTATGGTATCATGTGCACCTTTCTATTGAAGTACGCTTTTAAAGTGTAATTAAACAATATACATTGTGCAAATTATGTTAGAGCGCCAACAACCATTGGAACATTGTACAACAAATAAAACTAACATTGTAAACACAAAAGAGATTGATGAAAAAGATAAATAGGCAGTTTTCCTGCATAATGCAGCATTTTCCATCCAACTAATAAGCAACGACCTCTGGACATGACCCCCTTGCATTTAATTAGGACCTACTGATCATAACAAATCACTTGAATGAAGCAAGCATGCATTCTTAAGGTGCTTATGATTATCTTATAAGTAAGCTAAAGTACATTGCTCAGATTAAAGAGAATGAAGTAATTACTTAGGGGTGTTGTGAAGTTGTCCACAGCCTGGAACCCACCCATCCACCCTGTTTAGTACGTTTTCTAATACTACTTGGCCATGATATGAATACACTTCAAGGAGCGCGCCACAGGTTTGTTTACTACCTTAAGTTTAGGGATCTGGACAGAGCGAGAGAACGCAAGGGGAAAGGCGATACTGGGAATGTACAGCTGCACAATGAAAACAGTACTCACCTGCTGATGTCTTCACATTAGCAACTTATGCTTTCTTTCCTGGCACGACAAATATGTGAAAGAGCATCAAGGGCAAATTTTTTAGTTGTAATTATTTGAAAAAATTGCATTAATAATTTAAGTTAGCTGTGATTTCTGTTGAATATTATATAAAAAGTTTGCATTAATTTCGTACAAATTTTCGGGTAAAATTAATACATATAGACATTACTAAAATTAAAATTAACAGGTGAGTAATGTTACTGTAACATTGTTCAAAATTTTTCCAGATTTGAAACATTTATTTTCTTATTGTCATGACATGAATCACTACATATATCATGCATTAGACATCAGGGCCATTGCCCATCAATCAGCATCACCAAATTGCAACATACAAGAATGACACTTTCATTTTACATTGCCCTTCTGTCTGTTATAACCGTTATATATATATAGAAAAAAATCTCGTCAGCATTTGTGATAATCAAAGACATTGAAGGGACTTTTCATGGAAAAGGTAGTAACATTCACCTTTTGCTTTGAGTGCCAAGAGTGCTGTATCAAATTTGTTGTTGTTTTCTAGTGCCTTGCATCTGGCAATGAAGCCATTAGCACATATCAAATTTGTTACTATGGCCCAATTGTTCAACAATGACACAAAGTTCTCTGTGCTTTAAGTTTATTGTGGCGTCTTTGATAAAACGGAATGTGACCTTATGACATAACCTTTTATTGTATCCTCACCGATTGCATTGTCGGGAAGCTTTCTTTGTCTCTGCCAATAATATTTATTTTGTAGTATTGTTAGAAGTTGATCTTAAAAGAAACCAGGTTATTGAATTCGTAAGAATTGAATGTGAACTCTTTCACTGTTACTAAAATCAAAATATAAACACCAGCAAAATGAGTCATTAAATAAAAAAACATATTTCTAAGCAAAATTTTCTAATGAAAATGTTAGCATATAAAACAAAGCAATTATGATCATACTTTCAGTAATATCACTAATGAATTGTTTATTAGATACTCTAGAAACCATACAGTATAATATTGTAGCAACACTGACACTGCTTATAGTCCAACTGTCTTGTAGACAGTAATTTTGAACTGCTGGTGTTACTCTGTTTACATCGTTAGCATGCCTCATTGCAAGGATCTCGGTGTTGGTGAAGTTTCCTTTATGGGACTGTATCTCCGAAACCCTGCCTACTTGAAACGTAAATGTTTAGTAACTTCTCACCAAGTGCACTCATATTGTGGCTGACTATACAGTAATATAATCACGTAACTACAACAAGCATGACCATATTCCCGCTACAGAGAATGCGCAATAGCAACTTCTAACCCACAGGAGAAGCGAAATTCGCAGTGTTAGCAATGTTTTGATTTTCGTTTCACTCACAGTGGCATGTTAGTTTATTCACACAATTGTATAATTTTTGGATATACAATGTTTGAACAGGACGTCTGTCGGGCCCACTAGTATATATAAACGTCTTAATATTTCAGGTACCTGAACACTCAACCGGAAGGCCCCGAATTCTGGCAGGATTAAAGCGATCTCTCAGTCCTGCTGCTATACCAGAGAAATCTTACCTTATCATGCCATCTAATGGACAGAATGGCACAAGACCAGGGCTTGTTCATCAATTAGCAACATTGCAAAATGGTGTTAAGAGGTTTGCAATTGATACAGACAGCAGTGAGACAACAGTGGACCAAGTTGAAGAAGACGACAAACCCCTGAGATGGCCAGGGTTGGAGGCAATCATGGAAGCCTATCAAAAATATTCACAGGGTAAGTGAACCAAGGTGAATGGTTGTATCATGACCACCTTAGAAATGTCACTCTGATACTCTGGGCTTAATGTACAGAGAGCTTTGGTGAACCTTTTATACAGGGTGTTAGGGGTATGAGTGCACAGACTTCGCGTGCTGGAAGATTCAAATATGACTAATAATAACGTCCAATAACAACTTCATCTATCTTAAAAGTTAAAGGAGATAATCAAACATTATTGAATACATTATCTGCACAGTGTGGCAACACAGGCCGAATATTTTGTTTTGGTTTGTGGCCAGGCATGCTTTCACACCTGCAACGGGTGAAGATCTAAACTAGGCTAGCGCTCGAAATCCGGTTCGCCACATGCCTGTGTGTTTCTTGTCAGCTAATGCCAGTAATGAGGGATGGAGTGGTTTGCTTTTAAGCTATTCAATCGTTTTTATGAGAACTAAACTAAAAGCTGCGTAAGAGGCTATGCATAAGGTGTAGTCAGATGATCAAAGATAGCAACTTCAAATGTTAAGTATGGAAATACCTCATTCATGTAATTGTGTAATTAAAAACAGCCACCTTTTGCTAAGCAGGAAAATCTATTATAAAGAACACAACTTTGGAGCCGGAACAGCCTAGATGGCCTAAGACGTGAAGAAGAAGAAAAAGAAGAAGAAAATTATTAATGGTCAATAAATGCAAACTCAACAAGATGTCTTGTACAGTAGATGTTCAAAATGTGCTCCATGAGAATCTATGCAGGCATTGCATCTTCTTAGCCAATTTTGCCCTACCCTCGTTAGAGCTTCTGTGTTCTGTTCAGTCTCTAGGGCTGCTTCAAACACACATGTGCGAAGATCATCAAGCATTGCGCTTCACGTGTGTTGCAATCGGTTTTGCCCTAAGCAAGAAGTATATCTAAATGCTCTTGATTTGTAAAGACTGCCATAGTTCTGAATGCATTTAATGCACCTGAAGCACTGACAGAACCTGTTGTTGTGCACGGATGTCACGGGGGTAGTTGTACTGTCAACATTTTCTCACTTTCTGTGCTTCTCATGGGCTAATGTTGCGGGGTTGCCAAGCGTATGCCCACAACTTTATTCCAATAGACACGCTGGAATCCAGTCCTTTCATATCATTTTAGCAACATATGGTAAAGACATAAATAACGCATCTTTTGTAGTTCTACCTTGCTGTTCTAATTACAGAAGTAGACGATAATGGAGTGGGGACATATTTGCAATCACACTTATGACCAGTTTTAATTTTTATTTATGAAACTATGCACTATAGAGGAAAATGGTACAGGAACTTATGTTTCAGATTAACGCCAGGAAATTGCCTTTGAAGTCTGCGCACTCATACCCCTAACACCTTGTATGTCATTTTGGATAGGTTATTAACAGAGACCGGAACTTAAGCACAGTGCCTTTTTAAATGTGTCAAATCTATCTTCAATTTGAAAGTTGTTGTTTGCTAATGCTGGATTTCTGACAAGGAAGTCAATAATCCTCATGCTCTCCAATATTTTTCACTGATGGATGGGGCGCTGGAAGTCGCCAGGCATATTTGAAGGTGGTCTTGGTCCATTTCCTCTTGCAGATCACATAGAGGACCGAGTGGTGTATCCCAATTCTGTTCAAATGTTTCGGCAGACAATCATGTCCCGTAATCTGTACAAATTATACCTTTGTTATCAAAACGTTACAATTTTATGTTGCCTTTTTCTGCCTTTTTAAATATAAATGCCTATTTTACGAAATAAATGCTTTTTGTTGCCTTTATTTCATTACTTATCAATTATTAAACATTTGCTTCAGGTAGATTTTATTTCAATATGCATTAGTCCGTGACAATGAAAGTTACTTCACTGAATGTATATTATTATCTTTAAGTTGCAGACATCTTAGGCCTCCTTCATTCACTTCATTATTTTCTTTGCAACAATGAGTGTTGCCACACAAATGTATAGGTGACAGAAAACGTTTGAATTACCACTTGTGTTTATTTTAAAAGGCAATAATTAGTGCAGGTCTAACTTTGTTTTTCGTTGCGATGTTGTAACTAGCAGCAAGATGCCGAAATTTTTATGCATTAAATTACAAAGTTATATTAATACTTTTGGATCCGACGTATTTTTTACCGTCGGTAAAGTACTCATATGCAAAATATGCAAGTAGTCAGTAAACTACGAAAAGAAGTATTTTATATTACATATCGGCATTTTAAAACACAAAACTGTACTTTCCAAGGCTACTCGTAAGAAGATTTCTTTGCTTCCAACAGTAATTGCAAAATCAAGTCGAAAATCCCAGTATGCGTTCCACTTATGTAAAGCTTTCCTCTGCGCCAAAATACCTTTGTGGAAATTGCAGAATCCTACACTGTCACAGGTTTTGAAGAAGTACCTATACTAAACAATCTGTACCTAGCG
The DNA here is from genome assembly GCA_030765045.1 of Tenodera sinensis. Classification (NCBI taxonomy): domain Eukaryota; kingdom Metazoa; phylum Arthropoda; class Insecta; order Mantodea; family Mantidae; genus Tenodera; species Tenodera sinensis. Next base: position 21,145,402 of record CM060966.1, on the reverse strand, counting down.
AGTCGAGTTTGCGAAAATGTTACTTAACCGAATGTTACGATGACAATGAAAATCATTAAAGATGAAATGAAGAATAAGATCTGGATTTCTATCGACGAGTCAACTGATACCTAGGGTAGTTTCATTGCCAATGTTATTGAAGCATTAGATCTTACAGAAGATGATCAATGAAACCTTCCTGTTACAACAGTGTCTTGAGAAAATTAACAATTCAACTATTGCACAGTTCACCAGTTAATCAAAGTTGCTGTGGCCTGAAGAGATTCAAGATGACAATGCCATACTTTTCATCAATGATGCTGCACCATATATGAAAAATGCTGGAATAGCGTTAAAAGTGCTATATCCAAACATGCTTCACGTAACCTGCATAGCACATGGCTTTTACAAGGTGTCAGAAGAGATATGCTTGTTTCCAGATGTTAACAAATTGATTTCCGGTATTAAGAAGATCTTTGTGAAAGCCCCATCAAGAATCCTGACATTTAAATCATTGCACCAGATGTACCTCTGACCCCCCCAACCTATCATAACCACATGAGGGGCATGGTTCTCAGCAGCACTTTACTACGCTTCAAATTTCCAGAGTATAACTGAGGTGGTAAACACTCTGGAGGATGAAGCATCTTCAATTGTAGCAGCCAAGAAAATTCTCAACTCTTCAGAAGTGAAAAATGACTTATGTTTCATTGCAGCTGAGTTTGGGTTCCTGCCACAAGTGATCTGCTAGCTTTAAGAAAGAGGACAACCTTTAACAAAGTCAGTGAAAATTGTGGATGATGCAATGCAAAGACTGGACAGTGTACCAGAGAAACGGGGTCATTAGTTAGTGAAAAGTGTAATAATCGAAAAATTGTGATCTGAATAAACTTGGGAACGTTTCAAAAATTCTACAAGATGACAGTTCTGTTGCAGTTGAAATGGATCCTACAATGATGCTGTGTTTTAGATTTGCTCCAATAACCTCTGTTGATGTTGAGAGGCCATTTTGTTGTATGAAAAATGTGGAGACTCAACATGATCCCAGAGAACTTATAAAAGCATTTAGTTGTCATGTGCAACGAATAAGGCATTGCAATACACATACCCTTTTGAAAGTATTTCATTTTTGTGTCAACTACCACATTAGCATTTTGTTATCGCTAAATCACCCTTTTTTAAAACACAAGTTTATGCAAAAATGTTTTACATTGTGGCAGTATTTTATTACTAGTTTGCAATGGGACTATATGTCTGGGTTGTTGAGTTTGCAGATAAAAGATGACAGGGGCTTATATAAGGAAATAATGAAGCTATTAACAGGGAAACAACAAGAATCTAAAGTAAGAACAAATTAGAAACTAAAAGCTAAGTGAAGATAAGTGAAGCTTTTAGTTTCTGATTTGTTCTTATTTTAGGGACTTATATATTACCAATCAATATTTATGTGTCCGACGAAATTAACTTTATTGCAATAAAGTTAACAATATTACAACAAATCATTTTACTCTTCACAAATATAATCATAAATTTCCGAAGCTATTCAGTTTAACATTGTTGAATATCTTTCTTTGTAATTCTTGCGTATGCCAAAGTCAATATAGCACCTCGATTTCTTAAGCTTTCTCAGCTTTTCTTGTAAAATATTGTCAACTTTTTACATATAATTGCACAGAGTAAATTCTCTTGTGCAATGCTTCTCAGAATATCTTTCGGTAATATGATCCTCAATCACTGGTTGTCACTATGTATCTCATTATGCGCAATTGCTTAAATACATGTCTATACTACATGATGTTTTGATTAGTAGTTTATAGGGTCTGGTAGTTACTCTCCTAGTTAAATGACCAAAAACCATTGCTTTTCTTTTGTTATCGATCATAACTTACCTTGCGATTGATGTTGACCATGTTTCCCATTGCTGAATAGCTTCGGATTCTGAAATGTTTACACATACAACCACAATATTCACATGTAGGAAGTTTACACTATTTAATGGATATAAGTTGACATGTGAAATATTAGATTGCATTTTCTCATCAATTCACTTGGATACATAATTCCCGCCACAACATAAACATAATTTTAGTATATTAGATATTAATTATGTAGGTTGTGAGGGTTGTTAATGCAGAGGGAACAAGTGGTAAGTCACAACAAATCGATATGAATGTGACACAACACTCTACATACAATCTCACTGTTCATGCTTTGAAATGTTTAAAAAATTAAATTGGTAATATTCATGACCATATTTATGGTAGTTGGATATTTTGTTTTCCCTGAGGAAAATATATATATAATTAATGAATGAGTATACCCTTTTTACTGTTTAAATTATATGTGTATATTTTAAGTTCAAAATAATTCCATTTATGTGACACATTTACAACATAATAGTGTTTATAACAGAAATATGGTATGTTCATTGTGAAATGCAGTGTTCATTAATGCAAGTTTCTTGTTGGTCCGCTTCTTCTTATGTTTTTCTGATCACAGAATTAGCAGCACAGTGCATTACAATATATTTTATAAAATTCTCAAATAAGTCTCTTGTGGTTTTAAATACAGTCTATTGTGAAATTACATTATGTGTTAAGTAAAGCCACAATTTTTAGTACCGCATCGTGTTTAAGAGTGTCAGTTATGCCGTGAGTGTTTTCGCCCAGACCGAGAGGCCAGCCATCAACACTGCACGAAACAGCCCCATTCTCACGGTAAGGTGACTAAGAATTGTGTGGCTTTAGTGATGAGGCAATGTGTAAATACTAGATGTGCACTTCATGTACTTATTCTCAGGTGGACTGTTTCCCTTCAACAGATACTTGATTATGCACAATTTAGCACATCCATGATTTTAATGTAGAAGTGCAATGGGGCAAGACCCACTCATAACCATTACATACTACAGTTATTCTAGAACACAGTTCACTTGAAGACATCGGTATCCAAGTTTTGCTCTCTGGTACTGAAAAGAGTTTACAGATGAAGAAAGCGATGTGAGTGAGGAGAAACAAGTTTTGGACAGTTTCTAAGTATGTGATAAATCTTTGTAGGTTAGAACACAGCTTTTCACGTTGCTATACACCTGTAATCTAACTCACTTGTATCAGCAGTCAGTCTCTTGTTTATTTCAAGTAGGAAGTAGAGATCATGTCTAAAAAGAATATGTTGATACAGTGCAGTGCAATAAGAGCTTCTTAAGTCAACAGATTGCAGGGTTACATAAGTTTAAAAAATGACTGACATCAGCAGCCATACTGTACAGCATGCTGTCTGAATGTGGAAGATGAAATGCCCATTAGGAATCAAAAAAGACTGAAGAAGGTTTATAGGGATGAGATAGTGGATATCAGCAATCAGACAATGGTTCATCACTGTACAGAAGCTGAAGGGGAAACACTTGTCAGATGAAAGCAGGGTGGTCATCGTTGGCTGATGACTGCACACACCGTACAGCAAGTTGATGGGATCGTTTTTTATGACCACTAGGTAGCTGCATAAGAATTGTGTCTCGTAATATCCATTGTAGTGTGGTAGCAAACATTAACAGGTCAGGAACTCAAATGTTTGTTCAGTGGGTACCAAAAATGTTGACCAGTCAAAACAAACAGGGAAAACAATAGCTTCCAATCTGCTACAGTGTTTCAAAAATTATGACTGGAGACTATAGAACCCTGATGTAATACCATCATACTTCCATCTTTTCGGGCCACTAAAGGAAGCTTGAACTGTGCATCACTTTGAAAATGAGGTAACACTGAAAATTTCTGTGTACCAGTGGCTGAGGAAGAAGGTTCGTGATTTATACTGACCTGGAATACCTGCTGCTGTTTCAGAGTGAAAAGACAGATTATTTTGAAAAATAAAAAGTTATCATGAATGTACAGATTGTTAAGCTGTGTAAAGTTTAGTTAGTTTTCTTGTAAATTAAAAGGGAAAAACAATAGACATTACATTCTGGGTACTCCCAATCATTATAACATGAATTTCAGTTCTTAAGTTCTTATACTTATTGTGATAAGGCGTTTCATCAAAAATACATCCAGTTTTAAGTCCAGTTTCAACATTGGTTCAGCGTAATAAATGTCAGTGTTTAAGGGGGCTTCAGTGTAGTGAAAGCTAGTGTTTAAGAGGGAAGCAGGTAAGCATATGGCCAAAAATGACAAAAATTCATATTTTGTGTGTGTTGTACCAAAACATACTAGGGGGTTTGAAATACATATAATTGAAGTTTTAAAGCACTGCAGTGTCTGGAAATTGCTCCAATTATGCCATGTTTAAAGTTCTGCACTCTAAATGTCCCTGAAGAGGCGTGGCAAATGGTGAAATTGCTGCATGAAGTAAAAGTTGCAGTGTTCTTATGTACTGATTTTTGTTGTATTTTTTTCTGTGATGAATAGTTACTGATTCGTTGCTGAGTCACTATGATCAGTAGGTAACGCATAAAGTCTGCCTTCTACAGAAGGAATCAGAAACATAGAGAAACTGTTTATTTCCTATGTTGTTTATGTAATTAGTTTTATATTACATTGTAAGCAAAGTCTAATGTAAATATCTTAGTGTCATCCTTTTTCAGTGTAAATAGTTTAGCACAGTTCAAGTATGGCACAGTAATTGTGTACATAGGTTTGTACAGTTGTGAAAATGGTTAGGCAAAAAGGCACTGTGAAATACTGTCCCTTGTAAAGTCGGACACTTCTAGGAAGGTCTGTAAGTCTACGTAAACTGCACTCAAACTTTTAAATTCATTTTTCTTCCCTTTAATTTTTTCTGCACTTTTATTCATTCAAAACAAAATAACATCCACAAACTAGGTGCTAGAAGGCTGAAAGTTTTACTGAACAATCTATAAAGCACGACAGAAAGGCTTGGTGGGATTTAGGAATAACTTAGTACCTTTTGAGATTAAAAAAATAAAGTGTTTGTAGAGACTGTTTTTAAAATTTCCCTTACAGTTACGGTGTTGCAAAATCCATGCATTAAGTTCTTTTGAACAAGTTTCTGGGTTTATAAAGAAACAAAAAAAGTCAAACTTTTTATCAAAAAGGAATGGAGGGTATTCCATTTTGAAATGTGCAAACTCTTTAAGAAAATTTTCAGTAATTACACAATTAATTGAAACTCTGCCAAATGTTTCAAAATGTGTGTACAAAAAATAAGGTATGTAGCTTTAAAATTGTGCAAAATAGAAATTTCACCCACCATCCCCCCTTAATACTAATGAAAATTGTTATGCATGCTGTAAAACTGGATTTTTTACTCTAATCACCTCACCAGTGGAATGACAGGTGGTGCCAGTTTGTTTTTAACATAACAGAATTTTAAGTGATGTTAAATTGTGTTTTCCAGAAAGAGCCTTGGAACATGCAGTTTTAACAGAGCAATGTTCACGACTTTGTCGTGCTCTGGCTAAGAAGCAGCAAGAGGCGGATATGTTGGATAGACGTTTGAGAGAACTGGTTGCTACAAAGAGTCTTCAAGACTATGAAAGACATCGAACCCAAGCTGCACTGGATCATCTTAACTCATGTCTTCGTCATTTAAGATAGCATTAGTAATCATTATACAGAAACTAATGCATGTAAATGTCATATTTGAGTTTAACTTGTAATGGAGATGGGTTCAGAACAGTAGCCACTATTTATGAACAGCCTCGAGAAATATGCCTAAAATGGTAAAGCTTGTTACTCTGCTCTCACAAACACTATATTGGATGGGTTTCTTTGTAACTGCTAACACTTCTATTACATTACATATTTTGAACATAATCAGAACTGATGGTGGTAGTAACATAGGGACAGTGTTCGATTGCTTAGTTACACAAAATTAAATAGAAATCTGTACTGACTATTGTGATACATGGTTGTAAATGTGCAACCATGACATTTGTGACAGAAATATTGTGGTAGCATTGATAAAATTTATGTTTATGGATGTTTTGAAAAATAATCTTAAAGATAACAAATCCTCAGGAGGCTCTGGCAAGCTTCAACCAGTGGGCAAGCTCCACAGATTTTAACATGATGCTACAGCTTTGGCTATTTTCCCATCTGCAGCACTATTGCTTCAGATGCCTTACCAATCTGTCTTGCAACACAGACCAAGGAGTCTAACATGTGTGCAAGTCATTGGGAACTACAAAACCCAAAGTGCAATGTAGAAGTTACAGCTTCATGCTGCGAAGGGAATATGCTTTTCTCCACATTCCCATAGCACTGCAGCTTTGGCTGTGGGGGCACTTCAAGCATATATATTGGAACCCAATTTTGTACAATAACATGGTATGTACATATAAGTTGTCTTCATACTCTATGTATATAATTTCAATTCTTTGAGTGTGCAATATTTCATTTCACCTAAGTTCATTAATATTTAGAAGCCCGTCCATATAAACTGTTTAAATTTTGCAACAATTTCAGCCATATTTTAAATGTGTTGAGCTGATTTGTAGAAGTATTTGAGTCCTCTTATAGACAGTCTGTTTCACTTAACTTACTTTTTATCCAGACACATTTCAAAGACTATCGTCTTCACTAGCAGCGGTTTCTCAACAGGTGTTTGAAGAGAAACAATTGATAATGAAGACAGTGGCCTTCAAAATATGTCCGAATAAAAGTTAAGCGAAATTAAAACTGTCTATAGGTTGACTCAAACTCTTCTACAAAAAGGTTTCACTGTTTATATCACTTAAGTGGAATGTTTTAAAGCTTTTTGCATATAATTTCTACTCCATATATGCAGCTATAAGCTAGGTTCTCCAGTTTCCCCTGCCATCTCATTCCACCAGTGCTCCATCTTCATTCCATGTATCACTGCCTACAGTGCCATGGCGTTAAACACTTGCTAAAAATTATACATTTCTAAGAGACTTCATATACATATAGGTATAGTTCATTACATTTACTACTTTTCCATTTTTTCATGTATATTGACAGCAGCAGCATATATTGTAGACTATCGAAGCTATCACCAAAGCCCATGTCTAAAGTAAACTAGAAATTAATAAGTGATATTAATTATAATTGCTACACTAGCCAGTTTCCTTCATGAAGAATTAGTGCATTGGATGGAATATGTCTCGTTCTCTACCATTGAACAGAGGAGAGAATAGGGCTTCAGATGCTTGCTGCAGCAGCCTTTGCCACGTCTTCCTGTGATACTGGCAATGAGGTGTGAGGCAGGGGAATGCAGGAACAAGAATGACAAGGCTTCAGAATCCTATGTCGCTATACTCACATGAGCATCTCCGAAATGTACCACATGAACCTGACTGGTTTGGAGCTACTAAGAATGCTGTTTTTAATATTGTGCAGCTGTTACGGTCCTCAATGGCAGTATTATCTACTATTATTTATTCCATAGTGTAGAGTGTACCAAGATGGTTGCTAATACTAATTCGTTGAAACAATGTTGGATGAACAATGTATAATAAAACAATTAGTAAAATGACCATACTTGCAGTTGAAATACGAGGATAAGTTATAATAAAACAGTTAAGGTCTACTGCAGCTGTTTCACACTTGCTGTGTGAGCAGAAGGAAAAAAATAATCCTTAGAAAAGATATTTTAATATAAACATTTATGGTAAGTATGTGTAGCTGACTGGTTCATGCAAATTAAATAAACTATTGCTGGCCATGCTTGTTGTTTGCAACTGAGAAAATGCCCTGAAATATGACAAGTTTTGCAATTTTATTTAATCACAGCTGTGCATAAACATAAGAGGGCAACAATTAGAAACAATGCTAATGGCTTCATTGCCAGATGCAAGGCACTAGAAAACAACAACAATTAGAAACATAAGATTTGAAGACATATGGTCAGAAAATGGAACGTTGCTAATGAAAAGGACAAATAAAGGTCCTACAAAGAAATTGTCTTGAAGATGAAACCCACGTACTTAAGGATTTTCTCTAAAGTCCTGGACACATAAATAATTCAAACTAAATTAAGAATTGAATCACAAAAACAGTTGGAATTTCTGGTCTAGCTAGATTCTAAACATTTTGTGAGTTACGATGAAAGTTTTCCAATGTATTATGTGAACCAAGAGAACCATATGTTTCCTATTTCGATATACTGCCTTTGAAAAACGAACCGTGAACTGATTTTATCATTTCCTTCCAGTACTGCAAGCGCTCCAAGGAGTATTTCAGCCTTGAAACAAAATCTTATTTACGAGCAATACAAGAACATTGGTCTGAGAAATTGTTTTCTGATAGTGTACCAGTAAAGAAAGATAGCACTCATGCCCAGGCAACCCCCTGTGAGCGGCCCAGATATAAATACAACACCTCCAGCCATAAACGATTCTGTTGTAACTGAACCTTTGCAGAAAAGACTCAGACCATGCCACCGATAATGTGCACCGCAGGTGTGGACGAAACATCTGGACCTCTAAATGCCAGCAGACCACAGCTTTTAAGCCCGGAAGAAATCTCTAGCCTTAATTGTAACTCCAGCCGTGAAAGCTTCCGACTACTTATTCACTTGGTAGTTTATGTTCCATGTAGGTGAGCAGCATTTGCAGTTTCTTTCAAGACAAGACATTTTACTCAAGCAAATCCTTACTTGGCAGAGTATTTGCTGAATATTGATGTGTTTGCTATAATTTTCAGTTGTTTTCTATGCAGTGAATATGCGATTCTCCAGAGCAGAGAATTCACACAGTTCACATACAAGATTGTCTCACTGATAAATAAAAAATGTCAAAATTTAAGACAAGAATGACGTACCCTGTATCTGAGTCAAAATAAAAATAATTATGGTGATACAAACTTGATCCCCACATCAGTGTCTATACCTATTTGTTTGAAACAATTTTTAAGTGGTTATTCAAGTGCAGATTTTATTGCAAATAGTCAAAATAATTACAAGGTACAACTACCACCATCATTTCTTTTATTGTGATGAGATGTCTCATGTTCAGTGTTGGTAATTTCTAATTCATGCATTTACTAGGGTTGCCATAATTCTTTCAGAATTACAGAATAAAAATCACCTTTGGAAATGTATATAAACATGAACATATGCATTTTGCAGTGCATAGAGCACTTTAGGCTTTTGAATGTCTTCCTCATATAAAGATTTGAGTGTAAAATTTACATTACACATTTTTTTTTTTTCATTTAGTGCTCATTGTTAGCATTTCTAACAAAAAAATATTTGGATTACTTAAATCAAGGGTATCAGTTGTGGCCCTGAGTGACAATGCCACACTGCGGGCCACTCATCATACCCAGGGCATAGCGAGACAATACGTCAGAAACCAGTACAGTGGAGGCTTTTGCATAATACACACAAAGCAGTGATGACAGCATCAGAGACTGCAGGCATGAATCGCCTGGACTCACCTATTTGACATAGGTCTTTCAAATTAGAATGGGAAAAACAGTTCTTATGTAAAGTTGGCAGTAGTATTCAGTGCTTAGTATGCAATCAATATGTTGTGCTAAGAAAGTACAATATACAAGGACATTATTGAAACCCCATCCAGCATACAGTGAGCTTAATTTTGGAGGAAATCACCAATCCCTATTACAGTTAAGTTTTATTACTTATTTGAAACTCAATTAAATATTCTCTTGTTTTAACTCCAAAATCCTAAGAATCTCTCTCCACTTCAAGGATAACAGGATTTGAAGATTACTGTATTACATTTTCTATCTGCTACAAGTGCATATCAAAACTGTGTTACTAATACTGTGTAATTATACTAATTTATTTCAATATTCAATATTGACCTTTTTACGTCTTGAAGTAAAAGTCATGAAGTACATATTCTTTAAGAGGTGTATCAATGTGTAAATGATTGTTCTTCACAGTTTGAGAACTGCTGAACCAAAGCCTAGATTAGGTGTAACAATCTATAAGCTGAGCCAAATCACCAGATGTTTGAAATAGTATTAAATTATTTTAATCAACTTGAATAACTACGTAAACCAATAAGTAGTTTTCTATTTATGGCTGACACACATAAGAAGCACTATTCTCTTCATACATTAAACCTGTATCTGTACTATACAGGGTTTTGATGAACTACACCAAAATAACTGGAGAGATTGTAGATGTGACTGACATAAGCAATTTGAGATAGACTCGTTCAAATTTCGACGTTATGGCTATAGGTTTCAGAAGTGCCAGTACTCCACTGACTAATATCAACCATTGGACCTGCCTCTGTAGCGTGGTGGTAGCATGTCTGCCTCATGTACAAGAGGTCACAAGTTCAAATCTCACTTAACCCTTTGCGAGTGAAAACCCATATATGGGCGACCTGTCCGGACCCTGACGAGCGAAAACCCATATATGGGTTTGGAGTTATAGAGCTATTGTGATCGGCTCCTCTCGCTCAAATAATTCATATATACTGCCAATAGATGGCAGGAAATGTTCTTTCAGATGTTTGTGGTCGGTTTATCCCCGATTTTGCATACCTAACAATTTCTGTCATAGTTCTCAGTAGTGTAGGAATAAACAGTGCGGTGATTGCATCGAGTAAGCAAGAGTTTTTTTCGTTTTTTGACAGAATGGCGGGAAAGAAAGGGCTGACGGAGCAAGAAATTGTAGAATTGTTGAACAAGAGTGATAGTGACTTATCTGATTTTGTGCTCAGTGATGATGAGAGTGATATATGCGAGAATTCGTGTGTAAGTGCAAGTGAGAGCGAGAGTGATATAAGTGATGCTGCAGACAGTTCTACACCTAGCTGGGCAGAGGTGAGTAATTTTGACCCTGGCCCTACATCTAGTATCCCAGTGCACAATATCCAGCAGGGACCAATACTTCCTTCTCATTTTGATGAGAATACGCTTCCAGCAGAATTTTTCAGCCTATTTTTTGATGATGAAATTATGCAAATAATTACTGAGGAGACGTATTCAGGGAAACATAAAAAAACAACAGGCGACACCACCAACGAAAAAAGCCAGGATTGCTTCCTGGAATCCCCCAGAAATTGCTGATATAAAAGCACTGATAGGGGTGATTATCAACATGGGGCTTCACCCTACTTCTGACGTCACAGACTATTTTTCTACAAATTGGGTAGATAAATTTCCTTTTTTTGGTGATGTATTTGCGCGTGATGAATTTCTACTTTTATTTTGGAATCTTCATTTTGCTCATGCTGAGGGAAACAAAAAACTATCAAAAGAAGAGCTTATTCAAGATGTAATGGAAAAAATAAGGCAAAAATGTAGTTTATTCTACTCCCCAGGCCCTTCTGTATCAGTAGACGAGAGCACAATCAGCTACAAGGGAAGAGTGAAATTCAAAGTGTATAACCCAAACAAACCTACAAAATTTGGAATAAAAATTTTCTCCTTATCTGATGCTTCCAATGGATACCTATACAATTTTCAGCCTTATATGGGAAAAGCTGAATCCAATTCTAACCTCCTGAAAACTACCCTTGTGAAAGACCTATGTTCTTCCCTTCTAAAAGATCCTATAGACCCACCTAGAGGTTTCCATATTTACACAGACAGGTACTATACCTCACCTGAATAAGCTGATGAGCTGTGGAAGATGAATATGGTGACCACTGGTACAGTTATGGGTAACAGAAAAAATATGCCATATCAACTGAAACCAGGTAACATAAAGAAAATGAAAAGGGGTGAAATAAAAAGCTTCCGAAATAAAACAATGCTGGCCTTATCTTGGAAAGACAAAAGAATTGTAACCGTGCTCAGTACCAGTCATAAGGGTGACCAAAATGAAATGACGGAGTTTCCTTCAAAATTCCCCAACCAGGCAGCAACATTGAAACCAAATACTATTTTGGATTATACTCAACACATGGGCGGTGTTGATAGAACTGATAATTATATTGCGCAGTATCAGTTTTGCAGGAGAACGCGCAAGTGGTATGGGAAAATGTTTTTCTGGCTGCTGGAAGTGTGCATTGTGAATTCATATCTGCTGTACACAATGCATATGAAAACAAAAAATAAGAAGCCTTTGTCGCACAGAAAATTTTGTAAGGATCTGGTCAGATCTCTGGGAGCACAGCAAACCCGTGCTACATCAAGTAAGGGTCATATTACTCAGGGTCCAACATTACAAAGACTAAATGGATTTCCACACTTCATCAGGAGAAGAGAACAAGGAAGTTGGGCAAATCCTTGTGTGGTATGTAGGGCAAAAAAACAAACCAAAAAAACAATCTACTTTTGCGAAACCTGCATTTCCAATCTGCCTCTTCATCCAGATGTGTGTTATAAAATATATCACACAGAAGAACATTTCTAAATGAAAGTATGCACTTCCTTGAACATGATCTATTATTCATATATTTCCCTGTGTAAAAAGTATTGAGATAAACAAGTCGCTATGAAAATCATATACACATTTTAAATACCCTGCCCTAGCTAAGTGTAACTGCACATTTCTATCAAAACGTTTATAATTTATCATCATCATTGTTATTATTACAAATGGAAGTTTTAAATATCAGAATATGACACTATTTAGTTCCTGAAGCACTGCTGGTTTATTTGTGAGTACCTATACACATATGTACGAACTACGCTGTACAAAATGGAGAAGTGCTACTTATGCCGTTTTTGTAACATTTTTGCGCGGATCAACAAAACTTCACTCCTGGAGGACAATAATCAAAAACCAAGGTATACTATGTGAAATGGATTGAGACCATCTTCAAATATGCCCGGCCACTTCTAGTGCCCCATCCATCAGTGAAAAATATTGGAGAGCAAGAGGATTAATGACTTCATTGTCAGAAATCCAGCATTAGCTAACAACAACTATGTGTTTTAGTACATTTGAGCATGTTTATATAGTTTTAACTGTATTTAATAGTTTCATATTTTAGCAAAATTGCCTTCCGCTCAGAGCCATAAAACACGTCCGCTCGGGAAGGGTTAAGGTGAGCTATCCGGATAAGGTATTTTTTCCCCGAGTTTTCCCTTATCATGATAAGACAATGTCAGGTAACTTAAAGCTCTATGGACCACTGGCTCTTTAGAGCATTTTCATTCAATCAACGTCTGATATGACACTACATTGGGAGGAGGTTAATAAAAAAATAAAAATTAAAAATCAACCATTTGAGATCACAGCACATGAAACCGAAGTGACATTTTAGAGCATTTCTCCCTGGTGGAATGCTTATGACATTAGCATTCCAGCATAAGGTCATCATTGTTTTCGAGTTCTGAGTCTCACTGCTTCTTTTTTCTTTTCCTTCTTTTGAGTAGAGCATACTAATAATATTTTGGTCTAGATTTTAAATTCTATTTCAATTTATGCATTTTTATTACAACAGAAATGTACAATTAATTACAATTATTGCTAAGAAAAGGTTGAATTCTGCGTAAAACATTCATATCCTGTACATCAAAATGGAAGTGGTTTAAAGGTAGAAGAAAGTAGACTTGGCGTCATTTTATATGAAATGCAGTTGTCAGCAGCAAAGGAAGGATTTTCATACTTTATCCAAGAGCTGAATCAAGGAAATGATAGTGCTAATGCTCTTCTTCATATGGAATTTAAAAAAAATGGGGAGGAAAAGAACTAATTGCATGACAGGAAATGAACCCATGACCTTCGCTGTTACGAATCAAGCCACAAAAGCAGCTAAATAGTTGCCCCTAGAGTAGCTACATAACGCAAGAAGACAGCTAATTGTTGTTCAGTGTGGCACTGTCAAGTGATTGGTTTGAGATTTGAGATACTTTTGTGGCATCAAATCTTAAGAATGATGATGGCAAGCTACTGAAAATCAATTCTGTACTTGGGCGGCAGTTTTAAAGACATTCTAAGCCAATTTTTCACCTTTGCTTTAACATCAACTTCGTACATAATACCAATATTGTAATACCATATAACTGCATTATGTGTAGCCATGGACCATACATTGACTGTCTCAAATTACTTATAACAGTCAAATCTACAGTCTTGCAAATTATTTCAGTGTATTTCATTAACACCTGTATACTCTGAAGGAAAACATTCATAAGGTATACATACTGTAAGTAAAGATTTACATGTGGATTTGCCTGTCTAGAGCTACACAGACAGGTGACAGCTGATTGCTCTCCTAGAGTTGATATGTGTTAATATCAAGGGCGAAGCCTCAGGGGAGACAGGGTAGACAGTGTCTACCCTAGAAACTCTGCGAAAGAGAATTTCTTTAACTTTTGTATGAAACAGGTATTTGTATTTCCTGCTTAGGAAGTTACGTCTCTATCCCAACATTTGCGCGACTCCACTACGGAGATGTGGTACCAGACTGCCTGTTGTAGATGTTCGCCGATCTGTGTATTTTGCCATGCTTAGAGCATGGGAGAAACAAGTGCACCATCTGACACCGGTTTGTGAACTACAATGTTTCTGTAATGCCAGATTTCTCCGCCCAGTAGACAGTCGAGCCTCCGTATCCTTTGGCTGTGGTGGTAATGGAATGTTTTCGAGGCAAGAGGCAAGCGCTCTTTTGGTTACATTTCAAGTGCATTTATATATATATTTCGCTTTATCTCTGAAATGGCTCTAACGATTTGGATAAAATTTTATATTCAGATAAGGTTTTGCTCGTTAGGTTTATCTACTTTATCTATATAGGCATCTTTCCTGAAAAAAAACATGATTTTGCACAAAAAAGTATTCTTATTCCCTCTTCTGCAGAGCAATTATTGCATATTTCGGAAATGGCTCTAAAGATTTGGATCAAGTGTTGTATTCAGATGACGTTTTGCTTTTTAAGTTTGCCTATATAAGTGTCATTCCTGAAAAAACTATTTTAGTTTTCTCCCGAAGTGAGCTGATGGTGAAGGATGACGGTAAGATGAATCTGTCTACCCTGCTACTTACTTCATGCCCCACCACTGGATATGTCATTCTCTGTGAGCCACTACTTCCAGCACTTGCCCATTTGTGCCCTGAACTGTGTGTAACCTTGACACTACTGGCTTAAATTATAGCGTACTTTCTGAAATTTGATGAGTAAAACAATATAATTTGCAGTGTCACAGTAAGTTCTCTTGTGTACATGAATGCGTCCATTAGTGAACAAAGAATGAAATAATCAAAGAGAAAATATGTTAATTATTCTTTTATATGTGCTATGCATAGGCTAAAGTTGGAAAACTGGAAAACTCAATGCCATAGCCAGGATCTGAACCACAGATCATCTGCTTTGCATCCTACTGGTTTAACCAACTGAGCTACCATTACATGCCAGTATGATTTGTTTGACTGTTTTCCACAGTAAACCATAAGGTGTTCTTAAATTAATTTGGGGATGCTCAATGACGACCAAGAATCTTGTAAGTACTCTTAAGTCCTGGGCTTCATAGTTCATGACTATTAGGTCATACAATGATAATTGTTGTTACACTTTATGCTGTAAGTTAAAGTAGGAAAGGTAGATGTGTTATCTCAAAAGTGAATTTGGCAGTGCTTTGTGGTTTACCGAGAAAAATGTGAATCATTTGGGGAATTAAATGTACTTATGTTTCTGTAGTAGCTCAGCATAAAGACACAAAAAGCCAAAGATTTGTGATTCAAATTCCCAGTCTAATTCTACCTTACTAAGGGGAAGCAGTTCACAAATTTCAGTACAAGGCATGCCACTCATAGATGGCAGAGTAACTGGCATTTGTTTGGAATGTGAGTACAATATGCATCAAATCCAAAGCATCTGACTACAACAATCTTTCCTTTAATAAAACCTAGAACGTATGGCAACCCTAACATTTACTTTATATGTGGGACCATTTCATTTCAACTGTAATTCTTTCAGAGCATTCCTTATTTTATCCCTTTTGTTCAGCTGGATGGCATTTTCTAATTAACTCTCTTAGCTATACTACTCAGGTATTATCCAGAAAATGTTATCCTTTTCCTTATACATAAAACATTAAAAAAGAAAAGGTAACCAATAAATTGTTCATTATTTTTATGCCAGCAGTGGAAAATCGCTAATGAGATATACTGGCTATGATGTGAATTGAAATTATCATCATTAATGTATTCATATTTAAAAATATAAATAAATTGCTTACTGGGCATTAGGAGTCAAATTTGAGACATACTTGCTTTACTCTGTTATACAAGACATGTTTCAGAAGCCTTTGCTTCCATCTTCACCTATAGATCAACTGAGCTGAAGATGAAAACAGAGGCGTCTGAAACATATCCTGTATAATAACAAAGCAAGTGCAATGCTCTAAATAATCTACTTCAGCTTCGCCTTTAAAGAGCTCCTAAATCAATTGCTCTTTAAGTTCTGGAAAACATACAATGAACCTGTTCAATGCTGGCCATGTTTGAGACTACGTAACCCTGTCTGTTTTGTTAGCCATGTAAAAAACAAACAAAAGTAGAGTATATATTGGTTTAAGCTGAAGTTACCTTCCTTGGACACACTTGCTGGCTACTATCGCTTATCTGATTCATCTCTTAATATTTATTATCGTTCTCAAAGGTGGTGATGATAACTGGAAATAAACTATACTGTAATAACTGAGTAAACGCTACTCATAAGTAATTAAGATAAAGAAAAAGACTTAAACAGTTAGTTTTGAAAGCATTTGCTTTCCTTAAATTATGTTATAAATCTTGAAGCTTTTTATTAGTGATGGGACAGTACCACTGTTTCTTGATACTGATGCTGATACTGATATTCAGTGCTCACTTTCTTAAGAGCTCTAAAGGTCTTAGGTTGTTCACTGAATTATATTCCTGTTAGTAGTTTTTTGTGTAAAAATGCATGTAACCAATTTTTGTTTTTGCTCGTCACTTTCAGATGTCGCTGCATCATGTTCTAACAGTGATACGAAACTCATACATTGCATTTTCAATAGAGATTCTGTAAACTTCACCCACAGTATGAATGCAACATGTCTATTGAATATGTTGTATCGTGATTTACCATTGCGTGAAACATTTTTTCTGCATATTTTACACACTGCTCTATTTATTATTATTATTATTATTATTATTATTATTATTATTATTATTATTATTATTATTATTATTATTATTATTATTTATTATTATTATTATTATTATTATTATTATTATTATTATTATTATTATTATTATATCAACGAAGTATTGAGGGTTTATCTAAAGCATTAGACATACTTTGACACCACACAGTATTGAGGTAACAATGGTATTGGGGTCCCATCCCTAATTTTCATGTTAGTGAAGCTGTAAATGATTTTTATCAAATTGTTATGATTCACTTGTCTGTACTGTCCCAACATTTGGGGTGCTCAAAATAATAATGACATTGGCACATCCCAACCAAAGTTCATTATTACAATTAAAAAAGAACATGAAAGCTTTAGCATATTCCAATTTATTTGATACTTCAGCAAATGAAAGGCAGGTGGCAGGATTATACATTCACAAACTATCCTAGACTCATCACCCTGAGCAGTAGCATACCTTCAGCAGTGAATCAGAATTTATCTCTCACTTGATGAAATTCTATATTTTTTAGTAATTTAATTGTATGATTGAAAATATTTTTATCTCTATTTAAAACTTCAGAATGCTCCTAGATTTTTGTAATTGATGTTTTGAGCAGGAAAAGTTAGTGCCGCTGATATAATTTTTGTACTAGAAAATCATTGTTTTGAATAATTTTATCTAATGAATTTACTCTGTACTTTATTTTAGCTTGTTGAACTTTTATTGTCCTTTAAATCTAAGATTCAAGGTTGGTTGAAGTCTTGTCTTTATTATTCTGAATACCTCTATTGAAAACTTGATTACAAGAACCAGATAATGTCCAATTAAAATGTTGAAAAAGAATCTCTCAAAATAATGTTGTACAGAACATAGTTGTTAGTGTTGTCTATGTTTCTTTTTCTTATATACAATTTCTTCTTTTTTTTTTTTTTTTTTTTTTTTTTTTTAAGGCAAGCTCATGTAGAAATACAAAATGGAGAAATGACTGCCTCTGGTCTGGTGGTTATCATACTAGCTTCAAAATCCAGAGGCCCAGGGCTCGATTCTCATCTGGAAGATTGTTACTTTCCTTTAGCCAGAATTATTCCCTATCTTGGCAAGAGTGTAGAAGTAGGAGTGAGGTTGTACATGTTAATAAAGGAAAACCCCAAGTTACACAAATGCTAAACAAGTGAACATCAATGCCCATGAGCAATTGTTCTAAGAGCCACTGATATGAATAAAAGTTGAAGGGGTTATATAAATTG
Source organism: Tenodera sinensis (assembly GCA_030765045.1). Lineage (NCBI taxonomy): Eukaryota > Metazoa > Arthropoda > Insecta > Mantodea > Mantidae > Tenodera > Tenodera sinensis. The sequence continues at coordinate 21,127,226 of CM060966.1, read as the reverse complement.
AGCAAAAATAAATAAATGGAGAGATGTGTTGGATACAGCTTTCTTGCACTTAACCTACTTATCAGAGATGTGAATTAGAAGTTTTGATACAAATGGTTAACTTTTATGCTTGTCATTAAATTACATTGATTATTAATGTTATAACATATGCAATAACTATGCTTTTGAATCTAAAAGAAAGGCAAACAAATAAAAACTGTGTTGGGGAAGGGCATAATTATAAGTTGATGCATCACTGATTGCTTTACATATACTTCCGGTTTAAACTGTTGCATTCAAGTTTGGCGTAATACTCTATGAGCATAATATGAGACACGCCAGATGGAAGGTACTGCTTCGGCCATAAGTTAACCAGGGATTCTACATAATGAGTGTAACAAATATGTCCAATACAATGTGTGTATTTGGAGCCATCTAGCTACTGGACGAATGGATATAATGCGTAGTAAAGTGAATCAGATTTACGACACATCACTTACAGCCCATCCAGGAAATTGTGACACTCCCCCACTTCTGAAGCATAGATGTGCAATAGCAGAGACCTGTTCACTTGCATAATAGGAGAAGTGGGGATTGGTATATCACTTGCCTTCACTGTGATAACTACACAACAATTGTTTAAAATACATACATTTCTTGTGTATGTGACTGCCTGAGTTCTGACATCACTCACTTGTTCCCTACCACTCCAGTCACTTCTCTTTTGTGCATATGAAGTGTCAGGACCTTCTGGACAAACTATATTTATTAAAAATGGGACAAGTTTCAAGAGCTTATTTGCTCTCATTCTCAACCTTATGCTGACTGCTGGAATGTGATGTTAGAATGATCTAGTGTCAGTAAATCTGATTCACTTTACTATCGTATTATTACATATTACTGTAAGCAAAATCTTCCAACAGTTTATCATTAGCTGACGCGCAGAAATTAGGTGAAAGATGCTGTGGTGCCTTTTCACATTCATTCGAATAAATTTAACCGCACTTTAAAGTTAAAAGCCATGGGAAGTTTAATTTCTAAGAGAAATATGACAACATGGCATTGCATGTTCTGAACTTGTTCTCCCTGTGTCACATTCTGATGGAGGGAGGTATCACCTGGCATTACTGAAAGTGGGAGTGGGGGAGGGGAAGGTCAGGGCAGGTGACATACACGGGCCAGGTATAAGCAGTGGTGGTTGGGGTGGCAGCTTTAGCTGTCATTTATGACAAGATCATTAGTTTTATTTCGGCCCAGTAATTTACAAAAGAACGCAATTCTTCTTAGCAAAATGTAGAGAGACTTTTATTTGTGTATTAAAGACTATTATTGTTTACAGCTGGTAACATGATTATGATGATAATAATAATGTGCATTATTGGGAAAATCTGTATCCCTTTATGCCAGCATTGTTTTAACCGTAAATTATGTGGTTTTAATTGGTTCATTTTTCTGGTTTAGCTATGGAAAACTGAATCTTCATTATTACTTTAATGAGCGCATCATTTCAGTTACAGTCGCACCTTTCAGGCATAATATTTCAATTTGTGTTGATTTGCCAGAGATAGTGGCTGCTGCAGCAATACAGTAAATGCACTGGACGAGTGTTTTGTTTATATGTGAAGCCACACACCAGTCAGGTACAACACAGCCACTGGCGTGTACAAGGGTGAGTGTTTTGTTTACATCTGAGGTCAGTGCTGGCCTCAAAGCACACACCGGTCATTCCATACTGGGTATGAAAGATTGCTTAATTTTATTCAGAGGTCACTATATCACATTTGAGGTTCTTTTACATGCCATAAATCTACAACACAGGACCACCAACTTTACTATCATTCCAAAGGAAGCCGTGCTAAGGATTTTTATGCCCAAAAAAGTCCATTGCCCTTTACTGGGTGCAAGCCCACAATGTCGGAAAGCAAGTTACCCCTAGACCAGAAAGGAGGACAGAATGGGTAGGGAGGGTCATATAAATGTAACAGCTTATTTTTTTTAATTGTTTCATTTGTAAACTTCTTTGGCCATATTGGGGACTTTCAATGTTATTGCTCTCAACTGTAGGTTTTCTTAATGTTGGTTTTATCAGATTTTTAACTACTAAACCCTCACAGTCAAACTGTATGAATAGGGAATGATTCTGGTTAAAGAAAAATTACCAGCTCCAACTGTAATTGAATCCTGGATCTCTGAATTGAAAAGCCGCAGTGTAGACCATTCAATTACAGAGGTAGTCACTTTGTATTTGTTTACATAAAAGTGGCCATTATCTGGTCATTGCATTCAGCTTTGTGTAATTATACTATACCTAACTTAAATAGTTGGCTGACTGTGCAATGTCACAAATGGATATTATACCTATCTGCAACCTAGTCATCTACATCAAGGACAAAATTACCAGAGATTTGTAAAGTAGTTCATGAATTTATATTGCAGCATTGTATCATGATCTTGTTGATAAAATTTTGTTAGTATAAGTTATCCTTAAAACTGTCATTGTTAACCATAAGAGCACTGTTAACACTATACAAAGTTTCTAGAAATACTGCTTGAAATTTAGGGTAAAAACTTGAGTGGATTAGGGACAAATTTCCCAGAACACGTTTGGAGGCTAGTTTCCTCCATTGTTCACTGGACATTGACTTACAAGGGACAAAACTAGCCTTCAAAATATGTTCCAGTAAATTTAAAGTGTGTATTGTTTTGTGTCCTAATCGATCCAGTTTTTACTCATAATTGATTTCAACAACTGTCGTCAATTTCCAGTATTTGAAGATACTGATTCAAATGTTCCTTTGGAAGCAACATGGAGAGCAAGATGTGCTTAATAGCTGCACACTGCTGAAGAAAAATGATATTAGGATGTTGTAAATATAATTAATCGTTTGCAACAACTGTTTAAACATGACCACTGTGCAGCTAAACTGTGAGTAGCTGAGAAGACTTTCTGCCTAACTTGTTTGCATTAATGAAGTTGCCATAAGTCTCAGTACATCCTAGTCTAAGAATAATTTATAGGACTTTTCTTTATGTATATATATACTTTAGCACTAACGTTCCCATTATTAGTGCCAGCAGAAAAATACTGATTTAAAACCACTGTAAAGGAATAGTGAGTATTCATTTACATTTCTCAATAATGTAAAATTGCTAGCATTTAGTAAATGGGCTGAAATTGATTGGTTTGAATTAAAGTCCCTCCTTTATTAGTTCAGGACATGGAGAATATTCATAAAATAAACAGAATATAATTTTTATTTACTAACATAAATGTTAATGGTTTTAAAGAAATTTCAACTCAAATTTTCTGATGCTGAAGACTTAAGTAGTGAGGAAAGAAAATAATTTTGCATAACATTGAGTCTGTACATTCCATATGAAATGGCATTCCAACCTGAGAATGTGAACATCAACAATATTGCAAACTTATGTGTGCATCAGCGCTGAATGAATGGTGGAGCAGTCAGAATAACTTTATAGAGGTAAAATAAGCTTTGTGCTCATTTATTTTCTCTCTGATGCCATGAGAAGCTATATAATTACATAAATTAATACTAATTATTGTAATGAGGTTTTTATCAGTGCCTCCACAAAGAAAAAGTAAAATGTCTTTGTTATTTCCACTTGTATGTACATATTTATGCTTTACTTTTCTAAGAAATGAAAAAGACATTTTAAAAGGCGGCACATTTTAAATGGCTGTTAAAAACTTGTTCCATAACATTATTTGAGTGGGGAATTGTATATCCCACTTTTCTTTTTCTTGCTGTGTACATAAACATGTATGTAAAAAAGTTTGTAAGATGACACAAATGATTAATAATTATCTTTGTAATAATATTTATACTTTTACTTAGTGAATGACCATAAAATGTGTTCCATTGTGGGAGATTGTTTCCCATATTTGCTGAATAAAAAAATCTATAGATATATAAATATTTTTTTTTAATTTTTGACACTTTTTGTGGACATTTTTTCTTCGTCAAAACTTCTGGCTGTGGAAGCCAAACCAAATCAGATTGGAGTGATTTCATTCAAACCCTGAAGGTTGAGGGAAAGAAAGGCAAATAGGTGGGAAAAGACTGGTCCATTTCAGCTGAGAAAGCATATAGGTAAGTATGTTACATGTGTAACAAGCATTACTGTATTTAATAAATATTAAAAACAGAAGCTTTATTCATTGAGGAGTTATTTTCATTTATCTCCATCAGCATGATTGGCAAGTAAATGTGTCTCTTCCTTTTTCTTCAATCTGAGTATCAAACTGCTGTCGTCTTGTGGTAAACATACTACTGTTACTGACTGACAGGATATCAAAATTTTAAAATCCCCTAGAATTTTCAAAAACTAAGAACTTCACCTATATGATAAGTCTAGTGTGGCCATAAATGGTTTGGCGGCGCCATGGCTGAGCGGTTAGCGCTCTCGCCTACCACCTAGGCGGCCCGGGTTCGATCCCAGGGATCCGCATGTGGTATTCGTGGTGGACGAAGCGACGTCAGGGCGGGTTTTCTCTGGGTCCTCCGGTTTCACCCGCCATCTCATTCCACCGGTGCTCCATCTTCATTCCATGTATCATCAGTGTCACCACCTGCGGTGCCGTAGTAGTAAAAGCGGGCGTTAAAAACAACATAAATGGTCATTACATTACATCACATGCCATGTATTTAATGTAATCTGATTCTTAAAAACAAAGCCATGAAATTAACAAGATCATTTCTGTATTTTCACTTCACTTAAGACAAAAAAGGTTATATAATTTTAAAAATCTGATGTGTTGCACTTACATGACTTTCTGTACTCTTGTACTACCATTCCTACAAACTTATTCCTATATCTTCTACGTGATGAGATAAATATTTATACAAATTATCTTATTGCTTATTTCCTTGTATGTGCAAGGGGAATATTGGAATACAGTAGGCTTTGAGCGATAGTCAAATATTTTAAAGCTTTGACATCCCTCTCTCTTTGCACGCTTAGCATATAAAAAATGAACAACGATGTTCCATTGCACGAAAGTTCTAAGTTTTCCGAAACTGACACACAAAACAAGGAATATCTCTGATATGGTTCACTGTACAAAAAAATTTATTGAGACATAAATTGTGTATTTTAGCAAGATTACATTTCTTGTATATAGTAAGATTTTGTCCATCTCTTATGGTTTGAGTTTTTCAAAACTCATCCAGACTAAACAGGGCTACATAGGCTATAGCCAGAAAATTCAAAACATATATTTCATTTGTCATAAAAATATCTCAAACACATGGCATTTTAATCAAAATCATTAGAGCCATTTTCAAGAAAATCAAAATTTTCCATGTAAAGGGTAGTTTAGGGTGGGGCTATTTTCTTCAAAATCTTCGTGTTGCATCCTTGAAAGACAAACTTAAATACCAACTTTGGTTTTTAGCCAACTTTTCATTTTTTATTTATGCTGTCCACAGACTGAAGACATACACACATGGACCTTTTTCCAAAAATGCTTTTTTTTGGATTCAGGGTGCCTCAGAACATATATTTCCAGTGAAATTTTGACATCAAATTTTTGGGTGGAATACAATACTTCCTCTACTTACCAGTAGAGAAAGTAAAAATCTGATGTGTTGCACTCACATGACTTTCTCTACTGTTCTACTATCCATTCTTAACAAACTCTTATTCCTATATCTTCATGTTAATACAGGTAAACATTTGCAGAAATTGCTTATTTCCTTGTAGGTATAAGAGGAATATGGGAATACAGTGGGCTTTGAGCAATAGTCAAATCTTTCAAATTCTATTCTCTTTGCACGATTAACATAAAATCTTATGTGTTGCACTCGCATGACTTTCTCTACTCTTGTACTAACCATTCTTACAAGCTCTTATTCCTATATCTTCTTCGTGTTAGTTAAGATAATCTTTCTTCCTGATTACACTCCCCTTATGTAGGACTTACAAGCCAGCCTAGGGTCAGACGCCTGTCGGGGAGCAGAGGGACCTCTGGACCAGACAAAGTGAAGACCTGGAAGCAGATGGTCAGCCAAGCACCAGGTATGATAGTGAGGAAGAGGATGGTGTGAAATGCAGACGAAATGGATGATTGGAAGGGTGGTAATGGAGCAATTGGTGGAATGAATGGCGGGGGAAACTGGAGAAAACCTGCCCAGGTGCCGCTTCATCCACCACGAATACCACATGCGGGTCCCGCCTAGGTGGTAGGTCAGCAGTCTAACCACTCAGCCACAGCACCACCATTATACTTCCAGGATGAGGAATAATCCTGGCTGGAGAAAAATTCCTACCCCCCTGCCGGGAATCGAACCCGGGACCCCTTGCACAGCAGGCAGGTGCTCTACCAACTGTGCTACAGGGCCAGCCCTAGTTAAAATAATCATTTGTACAAATTATCTTATTGCTTATTTCCTTTTAGGTGCAAGAGGAATATTAGAATACAGTAGGCTTTGAGCGATAGTCAAATCTTTTAAAGCTTTGAGATCCTGTTCTGTTTGAAAGCTTAACATTTAAAAAATTGAACGATGTTTCATTTCACGAAAGTTTTGTTTTCCGAAACTGATACAAATAACAAGGAATATCTGTGAAATTGTTCACTACAAAAAAATTATTTGGACAAATTGTGTTATAGTGAGATCTACATTTTTTGTATAGTAAGATTTTGACTATCTCTTACAGTTTACAAGTTATTCAAAAGTCATCCAGCGTAAATAGTACATCATGAGCTATATATAGCCAGAAAATTTAAAATATACATTTCATTTGTCATAAAAATATCTCAAACATGTGGCATTTTAATCAAAATCATAAAGAGCCATTTTCAAGAAAATCAAAATTTTTCATGTAAAGGGTAGTTTGGGGTGGAGCAATTTTCTTCAAAATCTTAGTTTCGCATCCTTGAAAGACGTTAAGCTTAAATACCAACTTTGGTTTTTTAGTTATGCTGTCCACAGACTCGCACATACACATGGACCTTTTTCTAAAAATGCTTTTTTTTTTATTCAGGGAGTCTCAAAACATATTTCCAATGATATCTCAACATCAAATTTTTGGGTGGAATACAATACTTCCTGTACTTATCAGTAGAGAAAGTAAAAAACTAATAAATTCAATTTAGGAGTGTAAAATAGTTAACACAAAGACAGATTAAGTGCAGTAATTTCAATTCTGTGTTCAGGTATATACCAAGCTCGGGAGATCCGCCCAAGGCAAATACATTGCAACGTATGTATGTACCTCCCTGTGGAGAAACAATGAAGGATGAGATAAAGGAGTGTCTACAAGGAAAGCCCATTGTTGTAGTTGCAGACGAGACCAGACAGGCAGGGAAGATGTTTTTTCAGTTTTATTGCAAACAATGTGTGATCAGGCAGACCAAGATGTATTTCTGGGTAGTTGTAGCATTCTTGACAAAGCAAACACTATTCATGGCAGGGCAATCTTTGAAAGAATGACATCTCATACAAAAATGTACTTTGGATGGTATCAGATTCAGCCCAAAACATGGGGTCATTCTTTGGAAACTATAATTGGTGACCATCTCATGCACTTTCAATGTTCTGCACACAAGGCAAACTTATTGGAGATGTGATCACAAAAGAAGTGTCACAACTAAACCATTTTGTGTCAAATGACTTTCTTGCATTCAAGAAAAATGAAATATCTTGAGGAAAGTTATCTTCCAGTTGTATTTCCTTTCCCCATGATCACACGGAATTCAGGTTTTGAATTTGTAAAATATGCCAAGTTTTAGATGCTTTAAAAGATTATTTTTCCATGTTTGGATGAAAATTTGTTAAACAGCGGCTCTCCCTACCTCCTAAACATCTTTGCTGATGAATGCAATTATTTTTAAGTACAGTGTCAGACTAAATTTGTGGCTCAAGTATCAGCCACAACTAGTAAATTAATTACCCTATTGGAGGGCTCTTCCTACCCCTTTGTACATAAGTTGTAGGAAGAGTTGTTAAGTTTATGCTCATTGCTGAAAAGATGTGTTGGAGCATGGTTACCTACAGATATATTGTAATTCATTGACTCCTCAAATGAAAATGTAAAAAGAAGAATGAAAAGCATGTTTATGGGGTGTATGCTGAGTGTAACAAGTTCAGCCGTCACATGGCAGAAAATGTGACAATGCTTTTTTCCAAGAAGTTCATAACCTTTTTAATCCTGGCCGAGTAACTTCAATAAATTACACATATTTAAGAGAAAGTAAACGTAAGATACCATTTTTTTGGATGTTAAAAATGTAGAGTGTATGAATATTTTCATTCACAACGGATAACTATATAGAATAATTAAGATGTAGATTGCCTGCAAATGCTATTGGCTGTTAAGCTCAAATACCCAGAGTTTGCCTGAGCAGCTCTGCAATGTATTTGGGGTCCTACAGTGTGGATGCCGAAATATCTTTCAGTAAATACAATTTAATTGTGAGTGACAGGTAAGTGAAATGACAGAACAAAATGTTGAAATATGTTCAACACGTTACAGAATAATAAACTTATGGCTTAGGCTAATTTTGTATATTTTCTTTTTATTATGTTTAACATCAGTATGGATTTATCTTTTCTATGTTATGCAGTATGCTTTTGCCTGCATCAACTTGTTCTGTTTTTCTGTGTATTGCTTATTACTGTAAAATAAATGGACAATTTGCGCATTTTTAACTCACTAATAACCCTGTGTAAATGTGTTTTAAATCTCATATTAATGTTGACCATTTAACAAAATTAATATATTCAGAATGCTAAAAATTACCACCCCTAGTGATTATCTATCCAAAAATGGTATGCTACTGCTGATTTGTCAATGTGTGTTAGTTTATTGTATCTTTAGTGCTTTTTCAATGACATTCAAGTTGATCTTGGTCATTCCTCTGCAAGATCTTCATAGTCATCCATCACATTTAATCTCATAAGTTATAAGTATTGGAATTCACGTTATATGGTATGCTCTTACATGGTTTTTTTAGGTTCTTCCAGTTTAATCTCTATTTTCTTTAAGCAGTAGGAGTGATTTGTGTTAACATCTGTTTTAATCATATTGGCTCTGTAAACAGGCCTGAAACCATTTAATTCGTCGTTGACCATGTGAAATCCATTCACATAACCTTTTTCTAACATAATACTGTTAAACCTGAGTTAAACTTCGGAATACTCTAGCTATATTGGTGTGAGAGCAGGTTACAGAAATGTACGTGTGCAAGTTTTTGATAATTTCCAAATTAAAATTTGTTCATGCTCCAAAAAGCTTCTTTCGTTTTCAGTTGTAACTTTAAAATGTTTATCTTGTAAGTTCAGTAATTCCAAAGTCTCATCTTTCAATTTGAGAAAACTATGCAAAAAAAAAACAGTTTAAACATGCAAGGAAAGGCTCTAATTATGGGCATTTCCATTTGGGAAATGGGACTCGCCCTTTGCCAGTGCAGACAAAAACAAATCTTTACACAGACCAGAAACAATTATACAATCCATGTGTTTTGTGAAAACTATGTTGCAGTTAATAGTTTGTCCTGTCACTCTTGCACTTTGTCACCATCTTTATGGTTAATTATTTTGTTGTTTAACGATGCTAATTGCCAGAATCACATCAGCATTGATTCAAGACATCAGGAAGAATGTACACCTTCCTAATTCAAAGGAAAACTTCATATCTAAAGTCAATCCGACACATACATTAGACATCACATATTATTTACACCTGACAGAAGAAGTTAAGAAAAGTGATACTCCAACTAGTGTTCTAAAATTATTGGCATTAGAGACAATCCATACTAGATTTCCAGAACATGAATGGCTCCATATTTATACTGATGGAGCAGGTGCTGGAGTCACATGTCACCTCTTTTCCTATTACAAATCTTTAAGTTATGGAACTACTAACTTTGATGGAGAAATTGAAGCAATTCGGATGGCCCTACAAAATCTTTTGTACAGAATTTCACATTTTCAGCAAGCAGTTATTCTCTCAGATTCCAGGGCAGCAATTATAGCAATTACTTCCAAGTTGTCACCAAAAAACCAAACAATTATAGAATGTTGGAAAATCCTTACCCATCTAACAGCACTTCAAAAACACCTAGTCTTCCAATGGATACCAGCTCACTGTGGACTGAGTGGTAATGAGATAGCTGATCTTCTTGCAAAAAAGGGTACCAGCGGTGTACAAAAATCTATAGTTAATCTACCATTTTATGCAGCTAAAAGATTAGTCAACTCTGAATTCAAAAAAATTATTGCAAAATATTACTATGAAAAATCAAAAAATAAAAGATGGGAGCTACCAAACATTCAAACAGTAATTCCTGAGTATCCTCGAAAAACAGCAGTTGCAACCTTCAGGTTGATTACAGGACATGATTGTCTGGCAAAACATTTAAACAGAATTGGGATATATTCTTCACCACTCTGTCCTCTATGTGATCTGCAAGAGGAAATGGATCGAGACCACCTTCAAATATGCCCGGCTACTTCTAGTGCCCCATCCATCAGTGAAAAATATTGGAGAGCAAGAGGATTAATGACTTCATTGTCAGAAATCCAGCATTAGCTAACAACATCAGCATTGTCGGTGTGCTGGAATTTTGTCCCACAGGAGTTCTTTTACTTGCCAGTAAATCTACTGACATGGAACTGTCGTTTTTAAGCACTTAAAAACCATCAGTCTGGGCTGGATTTGAACCTGCGACCTTGGGATCAGTAAACCAACTGAGCCACACAGACCGACATCTTTATGGTAAAAGCATGGATTCAGCAAGGTTGGTGAAGTAAATGGAGTTCATGGTTGTCTACAATGTCTTCAGCACATCCTTTAGATCACTGTCATGTCTACAACCTTCATGTAATTTCAGGTCCTTTCGGTGGAGTTAAGAAAAGGGGAATTACTAGGCTACTCTAAAATATTCATGTTTTGGGCCTTGAGAAACTTTGTCACAGCATTGGTTATGTGAGCAGGTGCCCTATCATGATCATATAATTGCTTCCTTTCATTGTTATATTTTTGAAAAGAAGTATGACCCTGCGCCTTGTTTCCACTGAGTGCACCCCACACCATGAAACTGTTATGGGTTTGTAACCAGAAATTTTGGGTCATACCATGATGTACTGGAATGGTGCAGTGCTTGAGGCTCTCTTGACAAGTTTAACACAACTCTCATTGAACAACACTTGCTTCCACTTCTCAGATGTCCAATCTTTGCATTTCTTTCAGAAGGCAAGCCTTTTCTTCATTACAGCTGTAAGCATAAGTTTCTTTGTGGCACGGCTACCTGGGACACCCAGGTCCTTCTGCAGGTAGTGGTGACATTCTGGAAGAGCTCAAGGTGCTTGTTTTTTAGTTCAATGCATCACAAACTTATTGGTCCTTGGTACATTACCCTATTCTTGTTCTTTTGTTTTGACACTAACTATTGAGAAAATTCTTTCAGACTCGGTATTTGAATGGGGCAATGCTAGCACCAGTTTTGCCAGTTGGGAAATGTCACTTCCCCTATCAAAGCCTCTTACACCAGCCACATAGCACTACATTTCATCTATGTCCATTTCCATTAATTCACATGTGTAACATTCGTCATTGTGCAACAACCGCCACTCTAGCAGTGACATTGTTTATATTGACATATTTATCAAAACATTTTATTAAACTTAACAATTCTTTAAGTACATATCCATCCTTCCTTAATGCTACAATGGGATACAAAAACTTCATTGGCTTAAAGTAATATGTTCCACCTGAGCTGCTCGCCAGTGAACAGTGGCATACTCGCCTTCTTGCGTGAGTAAGCCTGAAACATGCAGCACAGCTGTCCTCTGAGGTAACCTGCCATCACAGCACCAGAGCTGCACTGGGGTTGCTACGACCTTTGCCTAGTAATGAATTAGCTATCATCCTTCGTCACCCTCCCTGTACAGCCATGCTCTGTGCCACACTGCTGGATACTCGCACCTTTAAGCAACTTTTTCTTTCATCAGTGTAAAGCACTCTACCATCACCTCACTGAAATTTTTATAGCTGATGAGTAATGAGAATATTAACTTCGAAGTTTTTCAAGACAGTATCTTGAAAATACAGTCATTCTTACCTTAGCAAATTTCCTCCCTGTAGTTGTAGGACACGATTAAATATCTGTATTTTCAACAACAAATGTACAGCAGAATGACTTCCTGAGTTTATTGTACTTGTAAACAAGCGTACCTAAAAGAATTAGGTGGAATCAGGACTGAAAAATTCAATGCTATAGTGGGGATTTGAACCAGGATCAGCTGGGGAATTTAGTGTTGTACTGGCAAGTTGGCCATGGTAGCTTAGTGGTTAAAGCAGCCACTCGATAAGTGGTAGATCCGTGGTTCAAATCCCGGCTATGGCATTGAATTTTTCAGTCCTGATTCCACCTCTTAAACATTGCCCACACACGGCTTGTGTTTAAAAACACCAACAGTAAGTTTGTTGACATAAATAAATACTAAGTGTAAAAGAATGTGAAAAGGAGTGTGAAAATGATATGATTATTCGTTATGCATGGAGCAGGAAGAATTTGTGCTTTGATCACTCCATCAATGCAAGTCACTTCTGCTATATATTTGTTATAGAGAAACAATAAGGAAGGAAGAGCAGCCGTCCCCTGCACATGGCACAGAGCTGACGAGGGATGCCCAGCAGCTACTTGTAAGTGGTCATATGCATCACTTTCCAGGCTTCATTTTTACTTTCTCTACTGGTAAGTAGGGGAAGTACTGTATTCCACCCAAAAATTTCATGTCGAGATTTCACCGGAAATGTATGTTTGAGACCCCCTGAATCCAAAAAAAGCATTTTTAGAAAAAGATCCGTCTGTGTGTCAGTCTGTGGACAGCATAACTCAAAAACGAAAAGTCGGTTAAAAACCAAAGTTGGTATTTAAGTTTAATGTCTTTCAAGGATGCAACACAAAGATTTTGAAGAAAATACCCCAACCCTTAACATGGAAAATTTTGATTTTCTTGAAAATGGCTCTTAACGATTTTGATTAAAATGTCATATGTTTGAGATATTTTTATGGCAAATGAAATGTATAACTTGAATTTTCTGGCTATAGCCCCTGTAGTCGTATTTACTCTGGACGACTTTTGCATAACTGGTAAACCATTAAGAGATAAACCAAATCATACTATACAAAAAATGTAGATCTTGCTAAAATACACAACTTATGTCTCAATGAATTTTCTTGTAAGGTTAACCATTTCGGAGATATTCCTTGTTATGTCTGTGAGTTTCGGAAAACTTAAAACTTTCGTGAAATGGATCATCGTTGCTCATTTTTTTTATATAAGTGTGCAAAGAGAAGAGAATCTCAAAGCTTCAAAAGATGTGTGACTATCGCTCAAAGCCTTCTGTATTCTAACTTTCCCCTTGCACCTACAAGGAAATAAGCAATAAGATAATTTGTACAATGTTTACCTCAACTAAGACGAAGATATAGGAATAAGAATTTGTACAAATAGTTTGCACAAGAGTAGAGAAAGTCATGTGAGTGCCGCACATCAGATTTTTAGGTGTTGCAGTTCTACTCAACAGATTTTTGATGCACATGTTTATATATAGCAGGCATTATGCCATCAAATTTTCAGGTGCATAGCAGTGTGAGTACAGTGATAGTTCCCTTATCAGTAGAGAATGGGGCATTTGATGCCCCATTCTCGCAGACCTGGTTTGGGCCTAATTTGTCAGGCTGGACTGGGCCTGGAAATTAAGATACAAAATAATTGATTATATTTTCGGTCACCAATGCCAAAATTCTGAGAATAGCACAATAATTATCGCAGCATTTCCTTACTAGGAATTCTATATGATTATTCTGTTGAAATAATAATAATAAAAACAAAATTACACAATTGGGCTGGGTTCGGGCCTGGGCCCAGCCGCAATAACCTCTTCTCAGACTCGGACTTGGTTGAGGACAGGCCAGGCAGGCTGGACCTAAGAATGTGGGCCCATACAGGTCTCTACTGTATGCTGTGGAGGGTCTAGCTTTTCTTTTTATGTTGCTTAATGACACTGTCACTTGCCAGGATCATATCAGCATCGCCAGTGTGCTGGAATTTTGTCCTGCAGGAGTTCCTTTACATGCCAGTAAATCTACTGACATGGAGCTGTCGTTTTAAAGTACACTTAAAAACTACCAGTCTGAACCAGATTTGGACCTCCAACCTTGGGATCAGTAGGCCAACGTCTAACCAACTGAGCCACCCACACCAACAGGAGAGGCAAGTGGAACTAATATAAATGCATAAGAAGCAAATATAATTAATTTCAGACTTCTTCAAATAGATGTTAGTGTATATAGGTATGTATTTATTTTTGTGTCTTAACCCAATAACGTCCAGCAGTCTATGTATAGACCACTACAGATATATTTTTATTTGGTTTATATAACTCTCAAAGAGTTATTGTCATCATTGATGTTATCTAATTATGTGAACACATTGCTTCTTTAAAACTAGAATATTGTGTAGTCTCTTAATGTACAATAATAAGATGCAAATGACTGCAGTGCCTGTGAAAGTATATATTGTTTCTTTCCTTGTTACATTTCCCTCCCACTTTCTGTAATACAAACTGTCAATAAAGGTTTATGACTGCATCACACAAAGAATGTGGTGATGTAAGCAATACTAATGCTGAAAATATGATCCTGAAATCAAGCAATCAATTTATAGACCACTGGGCGCAAGTGTTGTCATATCAGCATGTGGAAACCCTAGCACACAACAGATACCGTCACTGTTACTTCTGAAATAGTGCGCAAGCATCTGCCACATGTTATTTTGTCTTCTACAGTTTGAAACAGAGTGAACTGGTGTTCCACAGTATTCTATATTGTTTAATTTAAAAGGTGAGTCAATAACACTAAACAACACTTACATTATAATTTTCCGGAACGCGTTTCGGAGGTTAACTTTCCTCCATTATCAACCGGACAATAACTGGGTTTCTATGGTGTGGATGGCGATGTTTCTTCTGGTAACGGTTCAAGGAACTTGCTGAAAATATCTTTCTGGGGAATGTCAAAGTTAAATACTCAGTTTCTATTTTTTAAAATGAAGATTTGTTCCCATGTGGACAGTTCTTGTTTTCCGGTTATGTGTTTGAGAAGTTTTGGTTCTGGCTTTATGTCATGATTTTTTGCCCAAAAGTGAAAGGCAACTGCTGATTTTTCTAATGCATCGCCATCCGCACCATGAAATACCATGGAAACCCAGTTATTGTCCGGTTGATAATGGAGGAAAGCTAACCTCCAAAACGTGTTCCGGAAAATCGTAATGTAAGTATTGTTTAGTGTTATTGATGCCTTTTAAATTAAATTGATTATAACAACACTGTTTTCAAACTTCTATGAAAGGAAGATTCTATATTGTGTTCTTTGAAAGGACAATAACATGCAAGTACATGGATTCCTAAAGTACGTGCCTTATAGTTATTTTTGAGGGTAAGTTTACAATCCTGGGCTAACAAAAACTGCAAACAATAATGTGCAAGTCTTATTTCTTTTTTGCTTTTCATTACATTCAGAGATATGTAGGTAACCATTTTGACATCATATTCAAGGGAATTATGCTGGTTACTATAAGTGAAAATAACTTTTCCAATGAAATTTGTTATTATTATACATTGATGTGATTCTTCCTCCTGATCCAGTCTGACTGAAGAAAATGAACTACAGATATATTAAATGTGAATGATATTCCCAGCCCAGTTGAAGTACATTCCACTGCCTCTGAAAAGAGTGACATACAGGAAATGAATGACTGTAGGTTTGCAAAGTCAACCAAAAAAGAGAAAATTTTCAGACCAACCAACATATTACAAAAAATGTGCTTCCAAGTACACAAAAATTCCAGAAAATGACCATTCTTGAAATGAAAAATGGGAAGAAATGAAAACAAATTTGAGTAATTGCGCACCACTGTGCCACAGAAGTTTTGAACCCTTACCACAGTTGATAATAGGCTTTTACCACTCTAAATGTTTAAGTGGTTTGGCTTTAAATGGTCTGTACTTGCTTTGAGAAATAGGATTTAATCATAAAATATATGAACTTGGCGGAATAATGTTCGTTCATCATTACAGTATGTTTTGATACTGTTAATGCCCAGCAGTGTATTTATAATCTGAGCGATTTTGGGACACTGGGTGAACAAAAAGGCAAAGAAAATATACTGTTGACATACTGTGTGCTAAACCAATACATTATATACATTTTTCTTAATTTTTGGAAAAAATGTTGTGCATTAATGGGTTAAATATAGCAATATATACCATTACAGCCTAATAGTAAATAAATTCATGTTTTAAAATTTGAAGTTTACTTTGGTTTGCCATTTACACTTTTTTGCATCATCCCCTTCAAAAGTGTAAAAAGGAGGTTTTACTGTATATGGCAAAGAAAGATATTCATCATATATACATGTATATTTATTTATTTCTACAAAAAATTCAGCAAAGTAACAGCACAAAAGTATTGTACACTATTTAATGGAATAAACCTTGAATGAAATACTGAAGTTGATTTATTATTTTTAAAATGTTTACTAAATTCTTAAACCACAATTATAAACATGGAATGAATAATGTACAAAACTTACACAGTTATTTGTACAACCATAGATAAAAGGACTAAGATTTTAAGTTTTAAATACAATTATCTACAGTACAGTTGGCATAACCAATTGCATTGATACTATTTCACTAGCTTCCAACACCTCATACTGTATAATACAGGTTATTGTGCCATTTCTTGGAGAAAATATAGCATAAAATATTTCTTGCAATCCATCTTGCATTTACTTCAAAGCAGCACGATAGTTCTTATGAAGCTCTGGTTTGATGGCAAACACAAGTTGCAGAATTTGACGTATCACCTGTTGCAAAGAAATTTATAAAATTATTACACTTCAAAATATAAACTTAAAAATAATATAAAATCTTTCTTAAAACTATATTAGCATTATATCAACACCTCTCTAATTTTTAGTTATTGGGATGCTCTGACCTTTTGTACGAAGGCCATTTGAAGGTAAGGCTACACATTTATGTAAGATCAAAAATGCTTGTATTTAATTTAAATTCACAAGATACTTTACAAATATGTTAAACATTTTTCTATGTAATTGACATTGAAATCAATACATTTCTGTAGTCAGGCACCAGCTTTTGTTTGCTGGTGTCATGACCCTCTGCCATCAGCTCTTTTAGTTGAGTGAAAAGGTAATAGTCAGGGCATATCCCAGCTCCTGTGAAATCCACACATTGTGGGGCTTTGCACTGTCATGCAGGAGGCTGACTCCCCGGATTCTGAATGGCTCTTCTGAGTTACTTTAGAGCACTGCAGTAAGCCTCTGCATTTATAGTAGTCCCTTGGGTATAATATCCACCAAAAAAATTCCCTAGGCCCCAGAAAAGATACAATGACTTTTCCGGCTGAAGGGTTCGTCTCGAAATTTTTGGTGGCTGGGGAAGATGAATGACACCACTGAGGTAATTATCTTTTGGATTCTGGGATGTAGTGACACACTACCACTAGCTTCTGATGTATGTTCTACATGTGTTGCACTCACATGACTTTCTCTATTCTTGTACTAACCATTCTTGCAAACTCTTATTCCTATATCTTCTTCGTGTTAGTTAAGATAAACATTTGTACAACTTATCTTATTGCTTATTTCCTTGTAGGTGCAAGGGGAATATAAAAATACAGTAGGCTTAGTACGATAGTCAAATCTTTTAAAGCTTTGAGATTCTGTTCTCTTTGTATACTTAACATATAAAAAAATGAGTGATGTTCCATTTCATGAAAGTTTTAAGTTTTCCAAAACTCATACACATAACAAGGAATATCTCCAAAATGGTTCACCCTACAAGAAAATTTATTTGGACATAAATTGTGTATTTTAGCAAGATCTACATCTTTTGTATAATATGATTTGGTCTATCTTTAACGGTTTACCAGTTATATAAAAGTCGTCCAGAGTAAATATAACTACAGTGGCTACAGCCAGAAGACTCAACATATACATTTCATTTGTCATCAAAATATCTCAAACATATGACATTTTAATCAAAATTGTTAGCCATTTTCAAGAAAATCAAAATTTTCGAAACTTTTCCACGTAAGGGGTAGTTTAGGGTGGGGCTATTTTCTTCAAAATCTTCATGTCACATGAAAGACATTAAACTTATATACCAACTTTGGTTTTTAACCTACTTTTCGTTTTTGAGTTATGCTGTCCACCCACCCACCCACACACACACACACCTTCTTCTAAAAATGCTTCTTTTGGATACAGGGGGCCTCAAAACATATATTTCCGGTGAAATCTCGACATCAAATTTTTTGTGGAATACAATGCTTCCCCTACTTACCAGTAGAGCAAGTAAAAATTGATGATCATGTGAATCTTGCATGGCGGGAGGGGTGCATGATCATCTCTCCCTTAGCAGAATTTACTATGACTGAAGAATGGCCATACGGGACCAAACAAACTGACCTAGGATTCATCTTGCACGCCAGATGCACCAACTTTGAAACAAAGTTTTCCCTTGCATCAGGAGTGCTTGTAACCTTACTTTCTGGATGGCCCTCACAGATCAGAAGAAGGAAAAGGGTGATGTGTTTTGGTAAGATCATTAGAAACATGCACTTCCTTAATTTTGAAAAGCAACAAATGCTGAAATAACACATTTTGAATTAAAGTTTGAATAACTGTGAATTAGTATCTCAATTTAATTATAATGTATCACTAGACACTGTAGTTTATTGCAATAACTACATACAAAACCAAATACATTAAACTGTCATGACATGAATCACTCTGATGTTGTTGTATATTTGTACAACTAAACATTTCCCCTAAAATGTTCCTAATGAAGTTAAGAAAATTGCTTTAAAATCTAAAAAGATTTTGGCCTTGTCTATAATTGGACAAGCAAAATATGAAATTTCATGTTCTCATTTTGCAGAGCACAAAATTCAATTTATATGACAAGATTTGTAAGAGTTTGCTCTTAATTTCCATTAGTAATGAACTGGTTGGTTTAGATGTTCTATGTGGGCAATTTTCTGTTAAATGCATTTAGAAAACCAATGCCACTCTTTCCAGGAAATGCATCTGAAATAACCTGCACCACCCTTTTGAACAGTTCAGGTGTAGTTAAGAAAATGTATCATTTCCTCTACCTGACATGAGCAAAATTAAATGCCTCTATTCATGAAGAGTTTTTATTTTCAAGAACCAATGTTTTTAGTGATATACTATAAGTAGTTGATTCTAAAAAAGTGAGAAATGTTTAAACAAATATTAATAAATATTTAATAACTAAACTTCACTTAACTTTGGTAACTGTGAATTAAATTACAATCCAGACATATTTTGCAAGTCAGTAACTCCTATCCCCAATAGAAATATTTTTATTGTCGCTGTTATGGTAATTGTATGTTAGAACAATCAATTATCATTGATTGGCTTCATGTATGGTAACTTAAGACTATTCAATTTAGGCATGTTCAATATATTGAGAACTCAAGATGGCAATATGTCGGTTCCCAACATCATGATACAACTGGAAAGTGAAGCGACAAGAGATGCTAGGTCATGAGCACAGGGTTATGGGAACCTCTCGCTCCAATTTATTGGGTCATGAATGTCACATGGGTGGTAGTTACTGCATCCATTGCCTTCCTGCTTGACCAAGCAAGATGTTAATATTTTAAGAGGTAGAACTGGAACTTAAAAATTCAATGCCACAACTGGGATTTGAACCACAGACCTTCCGCTTGCCGGGCGGACGCTCTACCACTGAGCTATTGTGACAACAGTAAGTTTGTTGGCATAAATAAATAATAATTACCATGTGAAGGTTATTTAATCCTGGGATATAAAGTGCTTGCAATAGTAAGTCACCATTGGGGTAATTGTCTCTGATGTGAGACTGCCTTTGTGGTTTACCAGGAAAAAATACGAACTAACTTGAGAATTTAATGCCATTCTGGCAGTTTGTCACAATAGCTCAGTGGTAGAGCGTCCGCCTGGCAAGCGGAAGGTCTGTGGTTCAAATCCCAGTTGTGGCATTGAATTTTTAAGTTCCAGTTCTACCTCTTAAACTTTGCCCACACACGGCTTGTGTGTTTAAAAACACCAACAGGAAGTTTGTTGGCATAAATAAATAATAATTACCATGTGAAGGTTATTTAATCCTGGGATATAAAGTGCTTGCAATAGTAAGTCACCATTGGGGTAATTGTCTCTGATGTGAGACTGCCTTTGTGGTTTACCAGGAAAAAATACGAACTAACTTGAGAATTTAATGCCATTCTGGCAGTTTGTCACAATAGCTCAGTGGTAGAGCGTCCGCCCGGCAAGCGGAAGGTCTGTGGTTCAAATCCCAGTTGTGGCATTGAATTTTTAAGTTCCAGTTCTACCTCTTAAACTTTGCCCACACACGGCTTGTGTGTTTAAAAACACCAACAGTAAGTTTGTTGGCATAAATAAATAATAATTACCATGTTAATATTTTATTTTTTCTGGAGGGATACTACAGCTGACATCAATTCTTGCACTTCTTAATAACCAATTGTGACTAGCGACTGGTCAAGTTATTCTTATAAATGAATGCTTTTATGTGAATATCTGAGAATATTTATTTACATAAAAAATCAGAAAGTAAGTTATTATGTTAAATGAGATCTAAAATATATGCTCCTAAGTGAATATCCAGAACATTAAACTTAGTTTCAAATTTATATTGAAATGCAAACAAAATTTATTTACCCAAGCCCTAGTAACTAGTATTTAGCAAGGACAAAGCAAGCAGTAATTTCTTTTTCTCCAAGTTGAAGGATTTTACAATGACTACAATCCATAAACTCCATGTAAACTGTACTTCATCTGATGTTTTATTATAAAATATCAAGTGTGTACAAAGCCTATTTTTTAAACTAATGAAATGAAGCTGTTCCGAACTCCTTAAGGAGGAGCTAGAACTGGAACTTAAAAATTCAATGCCATGTCTGTGGTTCAAATCCCAATTATGCCATTGAATTTTTAAATTCCAGTTCTACCTCTCAAACTTTGCCCACACACAGCTTGTGTGTTTAAAAACACCAACAGTAAGTTTGTTGGAATAAATAAATAATCCTTAAGAAGGTTTGATCTTAATAACAAGGGCATATTCCATATTTTCCTTTCATATTTTTGCAAAAAAAAAAAAAAAGTCATATCTTGCTTGTCTCTATCTACAACAAATAAAAGAATTCCAAGAGAAAAATAAGAAGCGCTACTTCCATTCTATGGCAAAACAACAACCTCTTTCTATCTTTTGCTTACTTTTAACAAGCAAAATATGTGGATTCATGTACAATGGAGAAAGGATCTAACATTTGTATAAATGTAATTAAACATAGAAAGTTAACTCACTTCATCCTTATGTTGTGACACAGCCTTGTTCATCTCCTCTACTTTTATTTTTGTATCTGCCTCTATTTTTGCTGCTACATCTTCTCTTGATCCCATATACTGAAACATTCAACAATTAATCATATTTACTCTGCATATTTGCTAACAAAAATGTATATTTTGCAAACTTTTCTGGGAGACACAAGAAACTGAATAGTGCAATTTCTATTTAATAAAATTAAGTTATTATTTGAGTACACTTCAGTCCAAAATGAAAATTAATATTTGTCTATACTTGGAAGCAATGAGACATTTACTAGTTCTTTTGTTCGTTGGGGGGCTGGGGTGGGGGACCTTAAATTAAAGTTTGTTCACTCTTAATTGGTGACTGACATTTCAACCAGTGTTGTCACTTTTAGCACCGCCATCCACCTGGTGACCAGAGATTCAATTTGAAATGTTTCAACACGCCACTTGTCAAATTTTATTCGATACTTATTTTAAGGTTTATTAACAAATAAGCAGAATCACTTTCAGGCAGAGTATGCCTGGCTTCCGTTGAAATGTGGGAATTAGAAAGAAAGCATTACCTCCAGTGCTGGTAGTAGGTAACTCTTGACTGCCTAGTCCCAACTTTCTACTCCATGGCAACTTTCTGAATGAGCCACTGTGAAGATATTGTAATAATTATTACTGCAATCCTTTCACACCCAGAGCTTTACATATGCTGGTAGATGGCAGTAGTATAGATATGCCGTCCATTAGAGGTTTCTTGGAGGGTTCCAGCAGATTGTTAATACCCTCAGCTCCACTGTCTTCGGAAGGTGGATTATTGCGCAATCTTCAAATTCACCCGAGTCACTTTCTTCTAAATTTATGATGTAATTGTCTAACATAAAAATGTATCCATCCCTTTCCCAGTACACTTCTTCTATCTGCTTTACATGTTCACAGACAGCCTTCCAATTTCCTAGAGCAACCATGTATTGCATTGTGGAAGACCTCAATAACATCACATGCTTTGAAAGCCACATTATGTTTCAACATATCTACTTTGTTTCCTGCCAAGTAAGCGTACAGTATGCATCTTTGATTCAGCTATGGGAATCTATTTCATGCTGTCCAAACCTATCTTTGTTTCTCTGTGTCATACAACAGTTTTCTTAGTCATAGTGGATTCCCTAATTTTGCAACCATTTTCTTTAGTGAATTCGAAACTGTGGCTTCATTCATTTCAATGGAATGGTATGGGGCATTGTCCATTATAATAATGCAACAAAGTGTTAAACACATCAAACATTTCTATATTTCACTGTCACTATAAAGCACTTTATGTACATAAATAGACCTGGAACTGGCAACACAACATTTTGCTGACTGACAGACTAGGCAGCAGGGGATAGTAATGTCACTGCTGTGCACCGCATTTCCAATCCTCCCCCACTCCCAGAGCGAGGCAGCAATGGGCTGGTTATGCTTCAACTTAACCCAGACATACATATGGAACTGATACCCGTGTTTACTTTCTCTACTGGTAAGTAGGGGAAGTATTGTATTCCACCCAAAAATTCCATGTCAAGATTTCACCAGAAATACATGTTTTGAGGCCCCCTGAATCCAAAAAAAAGCATTTTTAGAAAAAGGTCTGTGTGTGTGTGTGTCTGTGTGTCAGTCTGTCAGTCAGTCTGTGGACAGCATAACTCAAAAACAAAAAGTTGGTTAAAAACCAAAGTTGGTATTTAAGTTTAATGTCTTTCAAGGATGTGACACGAAGATTTTGAAGAAAACAGCCCCACCCTAAACTACCCTTTACATGGAATTTTTTTCGAAAATTTTGATTTTCTTGAAAATGGCTCTAACGATTTTTATTAAAATGACGTATGTTTGAGATATTTTGATGACAAATGAAATGTATCTCTTGAATTTTCTGGCTATAGCCCCTGTAGTCGTATTTACTCTGGACGACTTTTGCATAACTGGTACACCGTTAGAGATAGACCAAATCATACTATACAAAAAATGTAGATCTTGCTAAAATGCACAATTTATGTCTCAATAAATTTTCTTGTAGGGTAAACCATTTTGGAGATATTCCTTGTTATGTGTGTGAGTTTCGGAAAACTTAGAACTTTTGTGAAATGGGTCATCGTTATTCATTTTTTTATATGTTACGTGTGCAAAGAGAACGGAATCTCAAAGCTTTAAAAGATTTGACTATCGCACAATATTGTATTCCAATATTCCCCTTGCACCTACAAGGAAATAAGCAATAAGATAATTTGTACAAATGTTTATTTTAACTAACATGGAGATATAGGAATAACAGTTTGTAAGAATGGTTAGTACAAGAGCAGAGAAAGTCATGTGAGTGCAACACATCAGATTTTTTTGCAGTACATTTACTACAACACATGGCCAGCAGGTGCACGGCCCATGTGACCTTCACTACATTTCCCTGCATGGGCATACTTATCATCATCACACATGCATCAGTGTTGCTACTGTTAGATAGGTAATCTGCACTGTTCTAATCCAGTTCACACATGAGTAACATTAGGAGTGTATAAAGATGTTTAGTTTTGCTTAAAGTGTTTTCAAACTGAATCAATTACAGTATGCAGTACAACAAAGTGTTTATGTACTTACATAATCTTGTAGGGAAGCTGTAAGGCAATTTGAAACAGAATTTCCTAGCATGCATGTTCCGAGTAGACACCATTCGTTTGCTTGTAGATAAATTCAGGGAGGTGGGATTAATTCATGATGGGAAAAGAAAGGTAAAACATTGTGCTCACAGAGCAGAAATTAAGATTAAATTAGAGAAAGGCAAGAATGGTCACCTTGAAAATCTCTTAAACAATGTTTAAGAGGTGAAATCAGGACTGGAAAATTCAATGCCATAGTCTTAAACATTGCCCACACATGGCTTGTCTGTTTAAAAACACCAGCAGTAAGTTTGTTGGCATAAATAATAATCTCTTAGGCACCTTGCATAAGACAAAACTAAAACAAAATATCAGGAGAGAAATTAACATTTTGGAAGCTGAACTAATGCACGTGAATAAAAGTTGCTTTAGAAGATATCGCAGATGTATTGATACAGATGGATGGCATTTCTAATATCTCCTGTGATAAGGCATGCTTTGTTTATTGTGGTAATTATGTGATTTGAGATTTGACTTGACAACCACACATGTGTGACCATGAGACTGCATGTGCAACTACCAGACAAGTCATGCAGCACGTGGCCAGCAGACAGACTGTGCACCTGCAGGTCAAGTTCTGTAGTAAATGTATTGTATTATGGTTAAAAATTCAGTCATTTATCTCAAAACTGACGTATGTGTATAATTTTCCTTCCCTGCAAACCAATTTATGACCTTGAGGTATTTTCAACATTAACTTTGTATGCCATTGCTTTCATCTATGTGTTTGATACATAGTAAAACAGAGAATAAGATGCTGAATATGTGCAATACGTCTGGTCTGAACAACCATTTGTTTCCAAGAGACCTTTATGGCAGTTTAAAACAATGTATATGCTTCCCTAATTTGTATTTCTGGAAATGCTACTAAACCACAATTTGCTATAACTAAGAATATGGGCCTGTCACAGCTCTTCTGTTAAGGCTGGTTCACAACAGTAACCAGAACGGCAGCGAGAATGGAAAGGCCTATTATTATCCATCAGCTTATCAATACAAAGTAGAGGTTGATATTGCACTTTAGGAATTTCTTTTTTTCTATCTGACCAATGACATTTTTTCTGGCTTGCATCTAGGGAGAGCTCTGGTGGCTGTTTCATCTCATAGCCACCTTCAATAATTTCTACAGTGAAAAGCCTAATATGCACAATATAAATCTTACATGCCGTGCCCAGTAATTAGAAAGTTAAAACTTGGTCAAATTGTCTTTCAAGGAGCCCAGGAAAACTTCATTGGTTATACACACTCCCATCAGAATAAAGTATTTCAACTTTCTCGTTCTGGTTATCATTACCGTTACTGGTGGTTGTGGACCAGCCTTAAAAGGTCAAATGTTACCTTTACCTGTGATTAGTGATTACACATCATAACAAGATACAACAAAAGTTTTCTACTTGTGGCAGAAATCAGTGTAATAGAAGTGATGGAGAATCATGAAATTAACTTTGAAGTGCTGTTTGAAGTTAGATCTAGTGTGTCAACCCACCCGTCTGCCCTTTTGATCCCGATTTATTGGGGTTTAGCTTTGCAGATCCAACAACTCTGTAATTGTTTCACTCATCTTATAAAAAGCATCCCTTACCTACGCTTTGCAGCTTAAGACCCCCAATCCCTTGACTACACAAACAGTTGTTGCTCCATAGGTTTGGTAGCCATTTGTTGGCAGCTCTGCAGTTGCAAAATGCATGAACAGACGGAGCAAACAGCATTGCAAAGAAACTCTGAAGTCAGCATCATTAATTCTAGTAACATTTTATTGTTCTGGTACAATATTCCTTAAATGGTATTTCCACACTTTTTTTTATTAAAACTTATTACAGACTTCCTTTGAAAAAAAAAAAAAATATATATATATATATACTGAATTTTGATATGTTGCAATTCATACAAGTTATTCTTCTGTCTACTTCTTGAACAAGATTAACTTTCATTACACATAAACATAACACAGCACTAGCATGCTAAGGCTAGTGAGATTTTTAAGACAGATCGGTATGTCACGGCTTTTGAAGTTCCATGCTCTTTCCACTACAAGAAAAATCAAATTGCAACTTATTACTTAAAAAAAGTACAAGTATTTCAAAATTCAAACCAATAACAAGGAATATCTTAAACAAAGTTAATGCCGCAACAAAGTACACAACTTGCGAACTTTAACAAGACCCATGTCTTCTTAATGTAGTAAGATTTTCTCTCCTACAATATAGCAATTATACAAGTCATTCAGAATGAAGAGGTCTTCACAAACTATCCACAGAGAATTCAACATATACATTGTCTTTGTCATGCAAATTTATCTGAAACATTTAGCATTATAAGAAAAATTGAACCATTTCTCGGAAAATAAAAAATGAAACCTTAAGGATAGTTTGGGACAGGGGTATTAAACACCAAGTTTAGTATTTAACTGACTTGGTGTTTCAGTTATGCTATTTACAGACATATACAGACCTATTTCTGAACACGCTTTTTTTTTACATGTAGGGAGCCTCAAAAACAGTATTTCTGGTGAAGTCTTGGTATCAAATTTTTGGATCAAATAGAATATTTCTTCCTCTATTTTAAACATTCATTGTGTTACATCCTGAAGCAATTACATATCATGCTTTTAACTCTTGTGTGACATTTCATTCTTCGTTTACTCTATATTTAATACTTTTAAGTTTCCTTCATATCACATTTAATCACACAGCAAAACGTTTGTTACCAAGATAACAAATTTCGGACATTCTTTACTACTTTGACCCATTTTAATAATGGTAAAAAATATGAGTAGAACCATAGAGGTTATCTTGGAAACTGTTCAAGGAGTAGATGTTACCTTGTCGGTCATCTGACCCACCTGCCCATCCTATATAGGAGCCTTTTTTTAACCAATATTACTGCATGAAGACAGAAGACAGAAAACGACATGTGTACGATACTGTGGACACAAACCAAAATCTGCTGGTTTCCTGGATCATTGGATTTTAGCTGACAGTGGTGTTACAGCTACACTTTGTCGCTTTACAATTATGGCCACATTCTTCTTATAATAAACATTCTTCGGCTATGCTTTGCAGCTAAAGTCCCTCAAGAGCTGGCCCATGCCTTGTGATTGTATGCCCATAGGATGGCAGTGTTTGTTAATTCATTATGGCATATGTGACATCATAGTGCGATATCAGTGACTTTGGTGTAAACGGTATGCAGAGTACACACCAGATTGAGGAATTGGACCAATATAAAGAAGAATATCACAAAGTTCAACATATCTATAAGCAAATGTCAGAAATGCATCATTCTATACAAAATAAATTTTTGGTTGCTGATAATACTGTCAATTACCAGAATCATGTCAGCACAGCCGGTGTGCCCAAATTTTGTCTTATACGAGTTCTTTTATATGCCAGTAAATCTATTGACTTGGGGCTATTACTTATAAGCACACTTAAAAACCATCGGTCTGCAGCATGTCTGAACCTGCGACCTTGGGATCAACAGGCCAGCACCTAACCAGCCGAGCCATCCAGACCAGCAAAACTGAATATTCAAAAATATTAAATAATGATACACAAAATATACTGAATAAAATTATGAGCAAAATTTCAGGAGATGAAAGATGTGCACTATTATAATATATATTCAAACGTCTATTCCTAACCAGTAGTGAAACAAGGGCTTTAGATGGTACTGGTTCTACTGATGTCAGATTTATGAAAGTCCAGATTCCAACTGGCGCCTATACAAATTAATGGGAAGTCCAAGTTACCATTGGCCCCTATACATTTACAAACCTTAGCTTCAAAGTCTTTAAACTGACGTTCGCGTTCCTGCCTGTACTTCTCAATTTCATCTTGAGCCTCCTCTTTCGCTTGTTTAAGACGACGTGCTTTTCCTAAAACACAAAAATGTGACTGTATTACCTTATGACAAAATTATCATAAGGCTATTAGCCTGACGTAAATTGGAATATTTAATTTACAATCCTTAATGCATCTGAGTACGTAAATATACTTACTTTTTCGCGCATCCGAAACTTTCTCCGCTGCTCGCTTCTCTGCAGCCAATAATTGCTGAATTCCTTGTGTTTGACTTGCCATTCCTATATACCGAAATCGAACCTACTTTTCAGATTTCAATCGATCATATGACACGCACTTCGTATGCCATCCTCCAGAGGGCACATTAATCGGAGCCTTTGGCCTAAAAAGTTACATACGTTACATAGTTGCCATATCGAACACATTTTACACAGTATCACAATGAATATTACACATAACTTGTAAAACGTAAGTTTGGTTGTGATGTTCAATATTAAGTTGTGTAATACAAAAAGAGATGTTTCAACAAACCCCATGTGCTAAACATCCATTTTACTACATCTACTGCCAGAACGAACATATTGGATTTGTCTTTCGGGCGCTGATAACCAGAAAATCCAGATTCTTCAGCTTTCGCATACTGTACTGCAGTATTTGACACCTTTACAAGCAAAAACTGCATATTTATATTCCACTAGACTTGACTCCTTCTCTTTACCATTGCCTGTGAATTAGTTCAAAATATTAAATTTATTTTCCATTTTCACACAGCATAACATAGTATCTAATAGCCTTAAGGGAGTTGGGGTGATTTTAGGAAATTCTACAATTTGTACCTAACAGTACCAAATTTTAACCACATTAATGTAGTGTTAAGATATGCAGCTGTACAAACTTTGAAGTAAGTATATCAGTCAAATGGTATTTTTAATTAAAAACTCTTATTGATTTTAAATATACTCTGATAAAAATGCTCCTCGCGTAACAATTTTTATGTTTGACATGAAACTTGGTGATCTGATGTTTCAAGCACTTGCAAGTCATAATTGCTGTGGATCTTGATTTTGCACCAGTGGTTTACTAGCTGGATTTTTTAACATGTCTATTGAAGCCTTATATAAATAAGAACACATCCTGAAATTTTCAAAAGTATCCCTGAAGAACTCTGTCGCAAGGAGTTTTTTAGTTGCGCGAAAATGCTGAGAAGAAAGAGAGTGAGAAAAACAGCATTAAACTTTTAAAACATTCGAATCTCATCAGAACTGTGTTGCAGCATAGGTTTCGCTTTCCAACATCTTCCTCTGCTGTGCTCACAATTTCTGCAATTTATGGGTTCTCCTTGTGTGTATTTGTTTCCTGGCACAGTGTTTTCTACTCTGAACACATCGTCTAGCATTGAGCTTCTGACAAATGCACATTGCTCCAACTGAAATATTTTCATTATTCAACACTTGCAATGACTTCACACACCCCATACTAAACTCCATTACAGTTTTCAGTACTGCAAGTTCAAGTTTATTCCTAGACACACGCTTATTTTGAAAAAGTAGCCCCACACAAAATGTGTAGAGATTAATTCGAGTTCTGTGTCGTACCCTTGGCATAGCGTTCTAGTGTCTGATCAGAACCAAGTCGCTGATCCGGTGGTAGAATTTTGGTTAGCACTTCTAGAGACAACTTGCAGGATATGTTCTTGTGATTTTTGGGATGCAGATTGAGGACAATTTCCATGATTGGGTTTCTGATACATTGAAATGCAGTATCCGAGTGGATGCGTACTCCTAACTACCAGACATTTAATCACTGTGCACCACTATTTCAAATGGCCGCCAGAGTTTTTTAAACTGGCACTGACAAAAAGGTAATTGCACTTTTTAAGAGACAAAACATTGAACAATTTTTCAACATAAAAATCCAAATCAACTTCTTTTTTACCAAATGGGCCAAATCTGATCCCTAACTCCCCTTAAGGGATAAACTAATAAGGTATTCTAATTTACATGAGAGTATGTCGTCTCCATTGGTCTATAGAGGTATCTGCTTCTTGAGATTACAGGTTCTCAGTTTCTACAGAGAAATGAAGTCAAGGACAACTTGCCATCATTTTTCTTCACAGACAACAAATACCTTTTAAAACGTGTATATATTATCACCAAAGTTATTCTCCACATCAGAATAATAAATGGTTCTAAGTTATGCTGCAGTATCATAAATCTGACTGACCTCTAGTTCGATGACGTTTGAGCGAAATGAAAAGTTTAAGTTATATTCTCTATAGAAATTAACTCTCTTCTGTAACTGATCCTAAGGGTTTGTATAACTTTAGAATACTGTGACGGCGGCCACATGCCTCAAAGGACGCTTGAGGGCTGCTACGTCACACCACTACGTTGCTGGAAAACGCGCGGCTGATAAACAAATACAAAAATAAAGGGGCGGGAGAAACACCGATTCTAGACGGTTCGTGAAGCTTTTGACTGCCAACCTGTTACAAATTTCGTGAAACTTGTATTTCGAGAGAAATCAGCCGTAACCTAATGGTCGGCAATATGAGGGAGTCGTAGCAACAGAGAAGTCAGTTGTTTTTAACTGTGTGTTGGACAAGTGAGTGTTGAGAGAATGTTATGCGTGTCAGTAATCGCCGGGGTTGTTTGTTGTGAGCAGTGAGCAGCATTTGGGTCAAGGTCACGACAGAACAAAACACACGAGTTAAGAGCTCACGGCAAATAGTAAATTCTGTAAATAATAAAATAGAGAACTGTACTTTTTCATCCAGTTTGAGAAGGGAAATTAAGTATATCGCTCTCCCACAACCTCCATGATGTCTCAAGGATCACACCTGTCGTTGTTTTACGAGTCTCACCAACCTGACGAGGAGAATTATCAAAATAAACTCACCGGCCATATCCCCTGATTACCAATCATAGGACGCACTACATGCCATGACTGGTCAGCATGTTAGGTGTTAAAAGGTTATAGAGAAATGGAAAGGTTGGACAAATAAAAACTACCTAGCCCGAGCGTACTCTAATAGTATTGGGGTCGGAAGAGAACAAGTGATGACCAAGGTAAGATCACAAGGTCAGATGGAAAAGGTAAAGTGAGGAGCAAAACAACAGTAAGTGGAAGTAATGTTCTATCCAGCTTGGGTACCTTGTGGTCACCATCCACATATCCCCTAGACGGCGACACCTCATGGGGTCGTCAGAAATATAAATAACTGCAGCAACAACAACAACCCATAATAGAAATGAAACGCTCGTGGATTTGTATGTTCGAAATTTCGCCATGGAAGAGCTTTCCGTTGCTCGCTATTCTTATACTCACCACGTACTTTGTTTATTTTATGCTTAATTACTTTTTCCCTTTATTGATTGAGACAGCTATGCTGTCTTCAGTGGATGTCGTGCCTTTCGTTCAGTGTTTATTAAAGATAAAATGGAATTTATATACCTATACTCGATGTTATCCTAGCAACTGTGGAGGAAAATTCTACTTCAGTGCATCACTGTGGTGGTTATTTGCCCAAAACGGTGAATGATTTCGAACCGCAGTCACTATTAACTAGTTACAAAATGTCACACGTTTGAGTTTGTCATCATGACGCAGAGACTGCAAGAGCTGTAATTTGTACAGCTTCATTACCAACAGACGTCTCAAGTCTCAAAACACGCCAAAATGTTGTAGACAGTAGTAGTTGCCGACGGCAGGACCAGTTAATTTTGTAGAACTACGTTGTAAAGTAGCTTCAAATTGTGCGACATTGCCTTGAGAAAGACGAGGTGGCAAGACTCTTTCCTTTACATACACATCCTATTTTTAAAACCAATCGATACCTTCTGGGAATGCTCCACCTATACGAAGGATCAAGTTGGCACCTCAAACTCAAATACCTTTGCTCTGCAATCACGAAATTACACTTCGCAAACTCGAGAACACAAAGTGATCTTCTGGTACGGCAGCCATTTTAAATCGAAGTTAATTATGTGACAATAACCACGCAAAACACCCTTGACATCTAGCAGTGAGGATGTACATGTACTTATTCCTTCAATAACAGGGCCGTGACGCAGCAATCGATAGTTTGGTCAGCATATTTTGTAATACCAATCTTCTTTTTTAAAGATCCTGTATTTTAGAATAACTCTGGTTAATTAATAACAATTATTTATTTATGCCAACAAACGTACTGTTGGTGTTTTTAAACAAACACAAGCCGTGTGTGGGCAATGTTTGAGAGGTAGAACTGGAACTGAAAAATTCAATGCCACAGCTGTAGTTTTACCACAGACCCTCCGCTTATCAGGCGGGTGCTCTAATCCCAGCTGTGGCATTCAATTTTTCAGTTCCAATTCTACTTGTCAAATTAATAACAGGCTAATCCCGAAGGACACATGTTCATAGCAAAAACAAAAATAAAAAAATAAATAAATAAAACGGATATCCCCATGGAGGAACTTGAAGACCAGACCCTCAGAACATAGATTTACTGCTACACCGAAGCTCTACCAAGGGATACATTTCATAACACACCCTTTTAGTCTCTTAACCACAGCTTAATGTTTTGATGTAAATCAGTAGGTCATGAGTAATGAAAGAATATTCAAACGTAGGATTCATCCTCTCCCTTTGTCGTTAACTTTCTCAACTGGTGCCACATAGCTCGCCAATATTAAAAAACGGCTCTTCTAGCCGGATTTTAATAAGCGATTTTGCGATAAGTACCCTGTGGTCGGCTTATGCTGTGGGTTAAAATCAAGTTTTATGGACTTAATATTCTTGCCTCTGTTCTACATATACAAATGTTGGCTTTCTAATTTTTAGTATCTAGTCATTCCACATATGAACACACAGTGGGTACTGACATTAAAACAGAACGAAGAACCACATTTTAATTTGCTGGTTAAACCACTGTTATGTAAATAAGTCGATGATAATCTTAAATTACATTCATGTGTAATTGCGCATATAATGGACAACACTAATGCTTGTGCTGATTACAATTTTTTTTCCGGATTTTCGCGTTTCATTCAGTTGTATATTTCGACATTCATCTTGCATAAAAGAAGCATTATGTAGATTACTGATCCATGTTATCAAACTTTCACCTTTTTTCTCGATTTACAAATGTTAATGTAAATATAAATCTTAAATTGAATTGGAGAATTTTTGTAACTTGTATTGTAACTTGTAACTTGTGTTGTATTTTGTTCGAATTTATATATCAGTTAACAATCAAGACACACTACTCAAGTTATTTAGTCTAATGTATCTTTAGTTACTCTACAAAGGGTGACCATTTGTAATGCTTTAATAATTAAATGCAATTAATCAGACGTTTGGTTGTGTACTTGATAAAGAAAAGAGGAGGGGGCAAACCTTTGCCAGAATTGCTTCTGCCGGTTACCTCCAACAGCAGGATCGTTTCATATAAATTCCTTAGCCCTTTTCACAATTGTTCCAAGGCCCTACAGTGCTACTTAATGGTAGCAGAGCATGGTTAATATCCACGAACCTCTGGATTATGGGCCCAATACGCTTTCATCTAAACGTTACTTTCTAGTTCTGGGTTCTTTAGTATATCGTGGGCAATTTTAATGGATTCAGAATTGTTGGGATCAAATGTATTCACTTCATTCTTGACTGTTCCCAAATATTCAGTGTAATAGAGAACTGCACATAACCATGTTCCTTAATACGTTATAATAGGTTCTGGTGGAAGTGGGACATTGAGCGTGCGGTTGCTTTGAAAGAATGTTTTTCTATATGGTGCTTTAACAAATACTTTCTTTGCAGAAGATACCAACTTATCTACAAGTGGGAAATTTGCATGAATTGCTTCTGCAACCTGATATAAACCATGTGCAAGACAAGTCAAATGTATCATATTTCAAAATATAACTTTCAGATCAGTGCTAGTTTTATATGTAACTGACAGCATCAATTACAAAGAGCAATACATGCTCATACTGAATACCATCAGGCTATAGAAAGTTCGACAAAGCAATAAAAATTTGTATATGAAACAGCTATTTGTAGCATTAAGTTGTTCTATCGCAAGGAGATATGGTGGTTAGTTCGTTTTTGTGGTGA
This sequence comes from Tenodera sinensis, assembly GCA_030765045.1. NCBI lineage: Eukaryota > Metazoa > Arthropoda > Insecta > Mantodea > Mantidae > Tenodera > Tenodera sinensis. Next base: position 21,093,215 of record CM060966.1, on the reverse strand, counting down.
GACTCAACAATAAAATTTGCAATAAACCGACATTCACTGTGCTGTGTTTCGTTTACTGACACCCACACAAAATTATCTCCAATCTGTTCACTAATATTTTTAATTGTGAGAATGTAATACCTCTTCACATAATTTTTGCAAGGAGTAGATTGGTCTGGCACTTTACTATTAGTATACTGCTGAATGAAATTTCTGAGTGTGGAATTGGCGAGCTTTCACAATGGAATATCTGCCGCTAAAATGCTTCACACAAATGAAAGGAGAATTGTGAAAAATGTCTGAAAATTCACTTAACAGTTTTTGAACAGGGACACTTTTTGGGGATTTAAGTTTGCTATTATCTTTGTGTTTATTAGCATTCAAAAGTTGAAGTACTGGAAAACAATTTTCACGAATAACCATTTTCTCACACTCCCCAGAATACAAAATTCTACCATCTGTAGTTACCAAATCTGTTTCAAACTTGCATTGATATCCCTGTAACCTACCTTTGTCACTCGCTTTTACTTTCGGCATGATTCTATGAAAAAGAATAATGCATGCTACGCTCCACTGACCTCAAGGCTCAACTCACAAATGATGAAATGAGGAATTGTTGTGATTTGTGAACCTGCTGTCAAATTTGGGATGTGAATTTCTAAAACAAACTATAACATAACACTTGAATATTTTGAAATTCATTCCTTTAATGTAACTCAGTTTATCATATATCAAGTGGAATTAAACAATTAAGTTAAAATTAAATTAACCTTACATTATGTTTACAAACAACAGTTAAACATAATTCCAAGAGCCGCTTAACACACACCTTTATTTGTACTTCTAGATTGATGAAGCAAACCAGATAAGACCGGGATTTCCCAATATGACCTAGCTAAATCCATTGCAGGCTAGAGTTGCAAATTTCTATCAGTGTTGCCAAGTTTCAAAACCGATTCCTGTTTGTATGTGCAGCAATTTCACAAAAAATAAATAGAAATGTTAAATTTTCTACGTAAAACCGGCAAATTTGCAGTAGAATTTGAAAAATACAGAAATATTATGCATATTAACAAAACGTGTAAAATATGCTATTATATGCACATTAAAATCGTATTTAAATTGTTAGAAATTTAGTAATTCAACCTCATGTAAATTGAGTATACTTTCTAACAACAGAGAAAAAATATGCATTTTCATATAATTCCTATCCCTAGTCATGAGTAATGAATAGGGCTCGGAAGTTCATGCCCTAAAAACACTGAAATATGCATGCCAATATGCTCTTAAAAACTTGAAAATATGCCAAGAAATATGCACTATTTAATTAAAACAATGTTCCTTTGCAGTATACAAGACCAGGTAGTAAAAATAAAAAATCAAGTTACCTTATTCCATAGAGGTTTAAGCAGAAGTGGTCCTGCTGCTAGTATTAACTGCTAAATTGCAGTTCACAACCAACACATTGCACAAATTTTCAACTGTAAAACACCGTCTGTTGTCTCGCAAAACACTTTTGTAACGTGAAAAACTTTTCTCCACATCACAAGATCTTATCGGGGCATATTTAAATGATGTTAACTGCTTCACAGAGAGAGTCAAGTCTCTTGGTGTGATAGATGGTTTTCTTTCCAGGATGTATCGAATATCGCACATCTGTTTATAACCAGAATTCTTTGAAATTACGTAATTCACTTTCTCTTTCACTTTTTGTCCTATGCTACCAGGAACCGAACTTAGATCACATATTGTTTTTTCAAAGACAGTAAGTGATTCATGCAAAGAGAGATCCATGGGCAAGAATCACATATTGTCTCAGAAATACGATGAAGAGCGTGTGCCAAACTAGTGAGGCATCCATTTCCTAAGGGTTCCTTGTCCATTAATTTGACAATTTGATGTTTTGGTAGCAATGGCTTCGTCTGTGCATTCTCTACGAAATGTATTATGTCTTACACTTCCAAAACGCTCCAAAACCCGTCTAAAACGCATTGAAATACTGCATGCAGTTCCAAAGTGGCCCTTGTCCAATGTCACGAATCCAATATGGCGAACGTAATAATGTACAGCAACAAATGGTTCCTTGTCTCATTGCAAGGATAAGCATGATGCAATATTGAGTTTCAAAGTGACCCTTGTCCATCAAGGGCGGTATCTTTCATCGGATTTTACTCAGAGGTGAATTCTTACCTCTTTGCTTTATTGCAATACAGTAATAGCATAGCGGATAGAAGAGATAGTGTGAGCTCTTCGGGAGTTACTATGGTTCGCTCGCAAGATGGCACTGGTGTCGCGGTCGCTTGACTTTAGTTCACGAATGCATGGTGAAAATGGGTTTCATATTTTCAGTTAGCATTTTAAATACCTAAAATCGTAAGCAGGAATATTGGAAATACTGTTTTGAAACATCGTCTTTCCTTGACACATAATATAGGATGGTATTTTACAATAATGGGTATTATAATTAACGAAGAACAGTGGGAAATATCTGCTTACATGATTTTACGCTGAAAAATTAAAGCATAATGCAAATTATGTATTTTTTAAGCATTGCATCTAGAACCAGCTTTTGTTTTTTACTTAAATAATTTAAATTGCGTTTATGTTCGCAACAATTAGTAGCGAATTTCTTTTCTACTATTTTTAATTTAGCCCTCTCTTTAGATAGCAGGATTTTAGTTCTAACTAAATTTCTATTGAGGTTTCTAATTCTTTTCTTCAGTATAGCAATTTCATTATTGACACTTGTGTTTGTGACCTTGGAGGAATTAGAACTGTTTTCTGTGAATTCCTCATTGTTGAAGGACGGCGCGTTTGAAATAAGAACTAGTTGACTGGATCCTGCATCTGGTAATTTACTGATTGTTGAATATTGCTTTTTCAGTAATTTTTTGTCTCTGTTTTGTGGAGATTTTCGCGATTTATGCACTGTAGTTAAGTACCTGGGTAAATTAAGAAATATACAGGGAATTGCCCCTGGCTTTAACCGCCATTTAATTCTAGGAATTTCAACTAGTTTTCCATGCACAACGAATGAATCAACTTTCACTAAGAAGTCCTCTGGAAAATGTTTGTCACAAATACTAGATTTAAGAGATAATTTAGTGTCTTTCCTAGGAATAGACCTTTCCCATTTGTAAAACAGATTTTTATCTTTAGGAGGAGTAAAAAAATGTCTAGCTTCTGAGCAGTTTGTGTATCCTGAATGACACCCGGGTACAAAACAAGTTGGCATTTTTAATCAATTATTGATGTTGCTTGAAACTTACGTTTTGAAGAACACACACATTTATGCACAAACTTAGAAGCAATTTCACAAGTTATGTACCTAATTATTCACAACACACAACGCATACGTATAAAATTGTCTGTACTTCCGAATCACATACTAGGCAGTTCGGCCGCATTTTAAGGCGACTGCGCTCGCCACGCCGCAGTTTCGGTCAGTTGCCACGGGACCACGGATCATGCAGTGAACTAGCGGGAGAGCTCACACTTTCTCTTCTATCCGCTATGGTAATAGTTATTGCCCTGTTGGTGGCGTTGCTTTCACAAACATTTACAACCACAACATTGGAACTCCAGCGTTCAGGAAGCTCATAATACTTAAGTGAATTATTGGCTCGAGCACGGCGGTGGAACGAGTACGATATCCAGCCCAGAACAGTACTACAACATTTTTATAAGTATGGGACTATGCTAAAGAAAGGTGGGGACTTCAATGTGTGCAATTGGAAATCAGCAATGGGAGAAATTCTGAAGAAACCTAACTGGCACTTTCAATTTGCCGCAAGCAAGAGATTTATTATCACACGAGGGAAAACACCGAGTGTAGATATTCTTGATCGTGGAAAGCCAGCACACAATGCAGACGTGGACATTGCAAGAAAGGTTCTTAAACCAAAGAGGAAGGTAGCAGAGACTAATCCAGAGTAGATTGCGATTCGCATTCGCGTGATGCAGACAAAAAGAGATGACATCAAGAAATTACTGCGACTTCATTATGGTGAAAATTGGTAGACCTTACCTGCCTTGCTGTTCTACAAAAATACCATCTTTCCAAATTGTGAAAAAGATAATGAAGATGCATCAGAGGGCGAAAACGGGGGTGGTCCAATGTGAGATGTTGATCATTCAGGTCTGTAATGGCGGATATATTTGTTCCTAAACATTAATGTAAAACTTTGGTCAGTTTTTTATGAATAAATCAGTTGATATGACATAAAAACAGCGATTTTATTAGACCTTAAAAATTTCTTCCAGAACCAAAGCCTCCCTTGTCCATTTCATTGTGTTCCAAAATGCCCCTTGTCCACAATGCAGTTCCAAACGGCACCTTGTCCAAGTTATTTTGTTTATTTTAAAAATATCCTTTGGGGTCCATGAGCTGTAATTCCACCCAAAGACTTTAACAGTTAATGCTAATCAGTGTATAAAATATTATTTGCACACAATGAACGGTTTGGAGCAGAACGTTTTTTGTGTTTCCCCAACATTTTCACATCTTGGACAAGGAACCTTTTGGAAATGGACGACTCAAGTTATATGAATTAAGTTAGGAAAAATACATTTCAGAGTTTGTCCTGATTTTACCATATAAGGACCTCCATCAGTAACAAATGAATGTAACCGGTCGTATTTGATTCCACATGGCCATAGCAATTTCAAAGAGTCCATCACAAACTGGGTCACAGTTACATTGCCAGTGGCCGACAATTCGCTCAAATTAAGAAGATAAGGTGTAGTCTTTTGTTCATTATTTAAAGCACCCGCGATTATATTAGCAATAGAACGGCGCTCAGAATCAGGGGGTTCATCAACAACCACAAAAACTGATCCGCTAATTGATTTTGTATATTTCACAATACGTTGTTGTTGTTGTTGTAGTGTTTAACGCCCGCTTTTACTACTACGGCACCGCAGGCGGTGACACTGATGATACATGAAGATGGAGCACCGGTGGAATGAGATGGCGGGGGAAACCGGAGTACCCGGAGAAAACCCGCCTCACAATACGTTATTGTAACAATGTCCTACATAAGTCTTACGCAGTTACTTTCTGCAGGCACATGTTCTCGAGTGTACTTGGCAAGAAAGTTTTTAAATGTCGGATTATTAATTTTAAACAAGGGAATATCAACAGCTAAAAATGCTTGGCACAAGCCATAGGAAAATTCAGTAACCCTACTTCCTAAACACTCTACTAGCTGTTTTTGAATAGGTTCTTTGTTTGCTAGTTTTCTATTAACTTCTCCTTATGTTTTGCTGTTTATGTGCTGAACTATTTGAAATCTTTTCTCACTCCCTACATTTTTCTCACACGCTCCACAAATCAGTACCCTATTATCTGTATTCTGTAGATATTAAGTCACCCGAAAACTCTTTCTCTAAATTAATTAATCTAGCACTCGAAGTTGGTTTTATTTTCGGCATTTGAAGTGCTTTTTAGCGTTTTATATGCCTAATTTAATTTGTTAGGAACCAGTTCACAACACTGTTACGTTTGAAGACCACGATACAACTGCTGGTGGACAGGCAAGCGTTGTCATAATCGTGCTGCTCAAAGCGTTGACCTGCATTTTATCTTTGTTAGTATAAACCTCACAGATAACGCACTGATTATTCTCTACGCACATACATATAATGAAAGGGTGGAAACGGGATTCACTACATGAGAACATGACTCAAAATTAGTTCTCGCCACCTAATGAATTGCATCATCATGTGCAATATTAGCAATATGAAAAATATTATCCAGATGGAAACAAATAATAAGAAACCATAAAAATGTGCAATATAGGGACTATAATATTGAAATCTTCGTGAGTTGTACCAGCATGTGCAATACTACCAATATGAAAAATATTATCCAGACGAAAAAAAAAAGTCATTAAAATATGCAATATGGGGGCTATAATATTGAAATAATATGCGTTTATAAAAATCAAGAAAATATGCAGTTATATGCACTATAAAATCATGTCCAAATAACTGAAAATACCATAATTCGTGCACATAACGTAAAAGCATACATTTTTATCCCCTAAGAAAAAACATGCAAATGCATGAACTTCCTAGCCCTAGTAATGAAAGAATATTCAAACGTGAGATTCGTTCTCTCTCTTTGTTGTTAATTTTTATTAACTGATGCCACATAGCTCGCCAATATAAAAAACTACTCTTCTAGCCCGATTTTAATCAGCAAGTTTGGGATAAGTACTCTGTGGCCGGTTTATGCGTAGCTTTTTTTTCTGCTTTGTCAGTTGCACAGTTGTATTACCATAGTTATGATTTAACAACACATTATATCACATCAAATGACTAATCCTTGTTTTGGACTGAGCTATTATGGATTTGGAAGTTTGTGATATGGCGAATAATTTAATGGTTTAATTCACATAGTAGAAGACTTAGTCTTTGGAGCTTTCTGACCAAAATCACCGTCTGCCAAAACCGCACCACTAGATTTCTTTTCTCTCGAGGAACCTTCATCGGTTTTTGAGCACCACTTGTCACCACATACATGTTTATGGTTACCTCATCTCCGAGAACTTTGTCATCTTCTTAAGGGGTTGATGTGCCGCCATCTATGGAAGTTGTGCTGTTGAAGTAATCTGAACATAAGGGTCTAAATGTTTTGTAAAGATCTTGATCACATTCCATCGTATTTACTACCATAAGCAGTTATTTAACTATAGGCTGACTGTGATCACCTTGTGCCAAAGAAGAGACCACATCGTGTAAAATTGGTAACATAAACTCTTGTTGGTTGGTTATGGCGTTGTTAACCATATGTAATAAGTTTCCATGTTCTTAGAGCTCATTCATGGAAAGATGTGTACCTTCAAACTAAGATTTATAGACTTAATTTTTTGGCTCTATTCTACATATATGTTGGCCTTCTAATTCTCGGTATCTAGTCATTCCACATATGAACACACAGTGGGTATTGGCATTAGAATAGAACGAAGAACCACATTTTAACTTGCTAAGTAAACAGTTGTAATGTAAACAATTCCAGCATAACCTTAAATAAATTGCATTTATGTATAATTGTGCTTATAATAGACAAATCTAATGCTTGCAATCACATTACTTTAAGTCAAAGTGAGATATCGAAATAAGAGCAAACGGATTAAACATGCACAACAATTCCCATCCAAGGAATATCGAAAATCTAATAGGTTTTTTGATGCAGCGTTGAAACACAGGGCAACCGCCAGAGGCCTCAGAGATTGAAGGGCCTCTTGAGAAATTTAAACTGCAACAATAACGCATAAGCCAAACAAAATGTTCGTGGACTTGGATTATCCGAAATTGCGCGACATTGCCTTGAGAAAGACGAGGGTGGCCAGGACTCTTTCCATTACACATACATACTGTGTTTAAAAACCATCGATGCCCTCAATAGACATCCAACTTATATTATTGCCTCATTGTGCATGCAATTACAAAATATGACTTTCGCTGATGCAATATTCTCACAGTTATACTTAATTTTCATCTATGATGCATACACAGTCACTTGAACAAAGAATTCCTTTACTTTTAACATAACTTATTCTCTATCTAAAGTCACCTACTCGCAAACCTATGCTGTGACCGAATGTTTCAACCTTATAGAACAGAGGGATATGGTGAGCACGCCAAACTTGCAAGTTTGTGTGCCTGAGCATGCGCGAAAGAGAATAATGAAGCACGTTTCATTAATGATCCACTAGGCACTAATGAGTTAATTCTTCTAAAGCTTTCCCACCATTTCTCTCTTGGCAATTTGTCTTCAATACAGGCTCCAGCATGAGCCGCATTGAAATGGCTACTTAGGGTGAAGCTCGTAATGTATCGAATGTTAGTAGGACATATCTAACAATTTACTTTACCATCGTTAAGCACACAAAAGTACTTTTTATCGCAGTCCCAAACAAACCTTCGATGTTCACTTCTGTTATGAAGGCCACAACTCCACTGCTAACGCTGCCACGCGATCATACCCAGAATGAACCGGTTTAGTTGGCTTTACCTGAATGTTGAAACAGAGTAGTGGGTACGAGCGTCGGCAGACTTTTTTCCAAGGGGGCCACATGTTGGACGTTTGCAATCAGATAATATTAATTCATAATTTTACTGTCAAAATTTATAATATTTGTTGCAGATAACCGTATTAATTTGTGCCAAATAAAAATTGTTCTTTACATCGAAACTAAATAACAGTTTAATAGTCAGTAATTGATTGCACATTAGGTTCACCAACTTACAAGGGGGGGGAGGCCGCGGCCGCTCCTTGCCCCCCATTCGCGACGCCCGTGGTAGTGGGGACGAGAGGGTGGGTAAATTCACATTTCAAATGCCTTGCTTCCCATCCCTGGTTTAATCGTTACAACTACTTCGAAACACAGCAAATTACATCACTAAGTAACACGAATTCAATGTATCATGCTGTCAAAATTATCAAAGTGCATTTAGTTTAATGTGTTTTCTTTGTATTGTTTTATGGTGAATACGCAACACGATAGCTTAAATGGTACAGCTACAACTAATTTAGTTCACGCTAAATTTCACTTACAATCAATTTAAATTAAAAAATTCAATTTAAGCGGAAGGAATATGTTTGGTATGCGAGTGGTAAATGTGTTAGCAGTGATCACGCGACGTTGGATTGTTTCATTCCGATCAGACAGTTCAGAGAAAAATTATCGCAGGCGCTTTCCCCCTCCAACCAAACGCCACCCAGATTACTTTAGTCTCCACACCCCTTGCCTAAAGTCGAAGCCATTCCCGCACCTCTTCGCACCGCTTGCAATATCCCTTAGGTGCGAAGATTCCTGGACGGCTGAGGTGCAGTCCGAAATTGATCCGTAATGAAAACATTGGTGCTCTGCCGTGTATTAGCAGTATAAAACATTTTAAACAAAACAAAATGGGTAACTAGAAGCAGGATGTGTAGCAAAGTATTTTGGCATGGCGTCTGATGCCAAGGATATTTGAACTAGTCATTTTGATGTAATGTTATCTTATCATTCTTATTTTTACTTATTGGGAGGGTGTCATATTAGGCCTTCATTGCCAGCCGTCACTGAATGGTAGTAATAGCAGTGGAAGTAGTATTGGTGTGTTATATACATAAAACGTAGCAGCTCAGCAGCAGCGGTAATATGCCCTTTACTATCTTTAAGACCACCGTGATTTTCTATTTCAGCAGTGCGGGCATATAATCGTCGCAGAACTGTTTGATGAAAGTCAGGAATGATTTGCTTTCCATTTTTCAAAACGTTTTGTCTGTACGTACCCGATTAGTGCAATGCATTTTCATTATTTTCGGTAACAGATGTCACTTTCAGTACTGCTATTTTTACCTGGGAAGCTGTGATATTAATATTCCTTGAAGTTTTAGTTTAAGATTCAAAATGGAATACATCAATGTCATTTCTTTCTGTAACGTTTCGCTTTCTGGTCACAAATTTCTCATGAACAATAGAGCAGTGAGTTACAAGAAATTGAACTGAATACTGCAAGCTGCAGTCGTCGTTGCTGGCGCAGAATTGCTGGAATTGTGGCTCTGAACATCAACTCAACTAATGAACCTGAGAATTTATTTTTCAGCTTATTTGCGATATGATATACTTGCTTACCCACATTTCGCACTCTACCGTGTACAGTCGACATTGAAAGTGTTCCGTGTCTTCTTGTGTTTTCAAAGAACGGCAGTAGTAAATACTTCAAGTAAAAAGAAAAACTACTTCCCTGGCTGGGAAGGCATTCTTCTTTGACGAGCCGGAGAAAGTGCTTAATGAGGAGGGATATACCCCATCGCTCCGTTAATTCGAAGCCTGTCCCTAAGTGATAACTGAGTAAATCAACATGTGGTCACTAGAGGCTAAGTTGACCTAGTTTCCAGTCGATAAGTTTGGCTTCAGACATAATACCACAAATAGTAATATCAATATTGGTTGTTGCTCCTCCTGTATTTCCATACATAGGTGGGTTATTTGGTTCATTTTTAGTATCCAATTTAATTCCGCAGTGCTCCTTATGGTTTCTCACCCACTCCAACTTTATACCTACTAAACCACCAGCTCGATTTTGCATTTATATCACAGTAATGCATAATTTCTTGGTCTGGATAAGTTCTGGTAATGTTTCTAATTTTATCTATAAATAAGCGGATCAGACGTGGCTTTTTTTGTAGTGTTTAACGCCTGCTTTTAGCACATAAGGCACCGCAGGCGGTGACACTGATGATAAATGGAATGAAGATGGAGCACCGGTGGAATGAGATGGCGAGGGAAACCGGAGAACCCGGAGGAAACCCGTCCAGCGCCGCTTCGTCGACCACGAATCCAGCGTGCGGTTGCCGGGGGTCAAACCCGGGCCGCTTTGGTGGGAAGTGAATGGTCTAACCACTCGGCTACGGTGCGGCCACAGACGTAGCCAGAGGACCTTCTCCGCTGGCACGCCTAGAATTCTGGGATGGGGCGGATTACCGTCCTGCCCTGACTGACGGGCTCCCTGCCCTCGGGCAGGTGCTCCCAGTTGAGGGTAGCCGAGGTATCCGCTCTACTCCCTGACGACTGCTGCCAATATGGTTACACTGCCGACGCCTGCACCGACGACCAACGTGGCCCAGTTGGTTAGACACTGGCCTAGTGATCCCTAGGTCGTGGGTCCAAATCCGACCCAGATAGATGATTTTTAAGTGTGCTTAAAGATGACGGCTCCATGTAAATATATTTACTGGCATGTAAAATAACTCTGTGGGACGAAATTCCGGCACATGGGCGACGCTGATGTGATCCTGGCAATTAACAGCGTCGTAAAACAAATTGTTTGTGGCACTGGCACCATCACCACTCTCTGCACCAGCCACGACCTGACACGCCACCCTGTGTACTGTGCCAATTGCAATTGCACTGGTCACTTCACTGGTCAAGCGGCGTGCCCTAATAACCCATGCCGTCTGCCGGCTGCAGCTCAAGCGCGGCTCTCAGATCAACCAGTCTTCGACTCCCAGACCATCACCGCCACAGGCCAACCGTACGCAAAGACTAACCCTCAAACCGCCAACCAACAAGACATCACAGACACCTCCGTACTCCACAACACCGCAGCACTACGGAAACTACATGAAGCATTTCTGACTCTCACTGACCGAATTGCAACATGGGAGGCAGCTCTTGCTCATGCTCTCAAGGACATCCAGGACACCGCTAATTACCTACAAACTACCTGCAAGGTGGCAATATAAGGTGGCTAGCTTTGTTCCCTGCGGTCCGTCTTCTTGCTGTGTTTCTTCCTCTGAAATCATATTTCAAATCTCAAAACAAATGTCCATTTGTTATCAAATCATACTTTGAAAACCCTAGATTAGAAGCTTTTCTGTACTTTCTTCACAATCAAGCATCAAATTTTCACACTGCATTTCAAGGAGTAGAGCTTCAAACAGTTACAGTTTTTAAAGTAATTTCTGTGTTAAATGCTTTAAAAGTTAATTTAGCTTCCAACGTTGAAGATTGTTTCATGACATCAGCTGTCAGATCAATTCTTGATAAATTGAGAAATGAAGGTTTATCATCGGAGATTGCAAAATTTGAACAGTATGTCCATATATTCTCTCAAACTGCAACTGAATATTTCCATAAGTAGCGTGAACCCATTAAGAGTTTGGCGGACTGCAGTTGGGTAACACTTAAGGCAGGAGTACCCCGATGGAAAGATATACAAAAGACTGGAGATTTCATTTGTGAAATGGCTCCTTTAAGTCTTTAACTATAATAGACGACACTGGTCTGTATGATGAGTATGGTATATTAAACAATATATGTCACTGAAAATATTCGAAAAATGGGAACTGGAAGAAACAATACCTGGCGATTGTTGGGTAAAAATTATTTCGTTTGTGATATGAAGAATGTGCCTTATACCAATGCTCTTAAAACATTGGAATTTCTTTTTTGTTTACCTGGAATTAATGCTCCCACTAGATGAGTATTTTCCCATGTGAATACTTTGTAGACAAATAACAGGAATGCTCTTTCAATACAAACTTTGAAAGCTTTGTTGATTAATAAGGTGAAATTTAATCACACTTGTGCAAATTTTTAAAAATGCTATGTGGTAAAGTGGACTTACTAAAGAAGATACATTCATCCGCAGAATACCAATGAGGAATTAGTTGACTCCTGCACTAATTAGTTTGCAGGATCGTTTGGCAGGAGTGAATTCAGAACGATTATAGATGTAAGTTTAACATTTTTTATTTACTACTTATTATTAGTTTCAAAACCTAAGTATTTATGATGAATCAATTTTACCCGTTCCCTTTTGTCCCGTTTTTTTTGTTCAGAAAATAACAGAAAATGTCCCATTTTCTTGTTTAAAAAATCTGGCCACCTTACTCAAGGCTGGAGTAAGTGGACTCAAAGTCCACTTTTTCCAATCTGCTTTGTTGTAAGGTGACGTGAAAATTCAAAATTGCCATACATATATCCATGGGCATCTGCAGGCTTTGTTTGAGTGCGGGGGGGATTCCGCACGTTGGAATCCTTGACATGGCCACTTCAAACCCGATTTTCGAAAACAATACAATGATTAATTACATTTTTAAACTTCATCCAGTTGAACTTCCTCGAATGTGGTGAAATTGCGAAGAAAATCCAGGAAATTGTTCTTTGTATCAACATTAAAACAACATGGCATCCACTTGCCCTACATCACGACGCCCATTCATATATATCTGCTTATGTTTACACAGGGTCGTCGTCCCGGTTAGGCAGTTGTGCTCTCTCTTTCTATTAAATGTGTGTCATTTATCGTAATTGTTCAGGATCTTCAGTTGCATTTCCCGGCCATGAGTTTTTATGGCTATACGCTGCACGTATTTAGTTTCAATTTAGCGGGTTTAACACTATTGCTTCTTCTCCCATTTGCAGTTGCGATTTTTGTTTGCGCGTTTATTTATTTACGTATTTATTGATTATTTATTTATGTACTTCTTTATTATTTTTAACAATTTCTTACTTCGAGGGGTATTCAGACCAACGAGTGAAATCCTGGGGGGATGGCTAAGATTTCTCCCCGCAATAATGGGTTTATACCCAGGATTCCCCACCCCCAACTAAAATGCCCCAGGGGTGGTTTACATAACGAGACATACAGCTTCACCTCCCTCCACCAACTTTTAACGATTTCGCTCCCTGATTCAGACCTTCTGGACAGCCCCCTCATATCTACGACATTGTCTTGTACAACAATAGTAGTAGTAGTAGTAGTAGTAGTAGTAGTAGTAGTAGTAGTAGTAGTAGTAGTAGTAGTAGTAGTAGTAGTAGTAGTAGTAGTAGTAGTAGTAGTAGTAGTAGTAGTAGTAGTAGTAGTAGTAGTAGTAGTAGTAGTAGTAATAATAATAATAATAATAATAATAATAATAATAATAATAATAATAATAATAATGATGATGATGATAATGACGATGACGATGACGATGATGATGATGATGATGATGATGATAATAATAATAATAATAATAATAATAATAATAATAATAATAATAATAATAATAATAATAGTAATAATAATAATTAATAATAATAATAATAATTAATAATTAATAATAATAATAATAATAATAATAATAATAATAATAATAATAATAATAATAATAATAATAATAATAATAATAATAATAATAATAATAATAATAATAATAATAATAATAATAATAATAATAATAATAATAATATTAATAATAATAATAATAATAATAATAATAATAATAATAATAATAATAATAATAATAATAATAATAATAATAATAATAATAATAATAATAATAATAATAATAATAATAATAATAATAATAATAATAATAATAATAATAATAATAATAATAATAATAATAATAATAATAATAATAATAATAATAATAATAATAATAATAATAATAATAATAATAATAATAATAATAATAATAATAATAATAATAATAATAATAATAATAATAATAATAATAATAATAATAATGATAATGATGATATTAATGATAATCTATATTTATCATGAACTTCGTGTTCGGAGTCCTGGCACTATTTTCTTTAGTGCCACAATTCTGTTATCATTATCAACTATTAGGGTTACCAATCACTGCTTTCTGGTCTTGGACAGCTCTTTCGTTGGCCTCGCTTGTGCCTCGCTTCTAGGTGGCTGATCCAGGTACGCTACACAAGTATGTGCGATGTGTATATCGGTCAGATTTGGAATTATGGGCCCCCAATGCTCTCCAGGGTGACGTTTACACTTATACAAGTGATTGTTGGCTATCCTGCCTTTAGCTCAGCTGGCACACCAGTAGGTGCATTTTATTCAATGGAAATTGACAGACAATGGTTTTTTGGTTGTGGATATCGGCTATTGTGCTATCACAAAAAAGCGAAGGAAATAATAAACATTTTTCACGTAATAAAAAAATGAAAGTGTTTTGCTAGCACATAGCTAGCATTTACCTACTTTTAAAATGTGGTGTCTTGTAAGTCAACCAAATTCTGTGATACTCGAAGTAGAAGTCGACCCTAAAGCAAGAGGTCAAGAATGTTTGGAAAAGGCAAGTTTTCATGGTTTATTTATGTTTATTTAAGGCTTTTAAATGAGATCAGAAATAAAATTCATAATGTTTTTGATAGGTATGCCATTGCTTAGGAATAAGCAAGGAATCGGATTATTTTGGCCTCAAATACCATGGAACGAAAGGTGAGGAACTATGGCTCAACTTACGAAACCCCATAGAGAGGCAGGTGGCTGGACTTCCGCCACATCGGTTTGCTCTCAGAGTAAAATTTTGGGTTCCTCCACATCTTCTCCTTCAAGATTCAACAAGGTAAATTTACCTGCAAGTATCTACTTACCATTCATCATAATGTAAAGCTCTATAACAGCATTTTCAGTATATATGCATTGATATGCCATTTGGTTGTAGGGCTGAAATGTAATTATTTACTTTAACATCTTGTGACCAATTTGCTCTAAATATTATATGTGCCAAATAATATTCTGTTAATTGGGTAAATTATTTTTGGGATGAAAGCTTAATTTGGTCACTGTTTACTGCTTTGACCCAATTGAGCACAATGTAGAAATAGATTAGAACTGATTAGAATTATAGAAAGTACGTTGAAAAGTGTTTGAGATGATATGAAGTTATCTGGCCCACCCACCTTCTCTATTTATGAGCATTTCTTTTGTAGCAAATTTATTGCATGAAAATGGCAGAAGCAACATGAGTAGGATATTGCACATGTGTTGGTAAGAGTGCCAACTGAAGGGAGATAGTGAAATCTACTAGTTTGTGACTTTAACTCTTCTTCCTAATGTTGCAGATAGGCTAATATAAATGCATGAAAATAGATGAGTCCAAATTCATCAGAGGAAATATCACATGAGCACCATGTAGAAGGGCAGTGGTTTTTCATAGGATTGTAGGCATGAGGTCAAAAGAAACTTTTCCCTTGTGCCTGTGGAAATTAGAGGCAATGAAACTACTTACTACTTGGCATAATCCAGGAATGGATTTTGCTCAGAACATCAATAATGTCAGACTGCTGGAAGGCTTGTAATGTTTCCCAAGGTGAAGGCTTCCAACATCTCTGAGAAAGCCACTCTTTGGAATTTGTGAACACTAGGCAAGTGAGGATGTCCATGCTGTGAATGTACAAAAACTGGCAGGCAGGAAATCCCTATACACAGAAAGACAATTGGGAGTTGCAGTTGTGGCCAAGAGTGAAACAATGACCGGGCATGATCAAAACATCAGTATAGCTAAAAATCAATGTTCCAGGATCTTGGGGTGATCATTAATATCACACGTTTGTAAGAAGAAAAAGAACTGCCAATCCAGCAGTTTTCAGTTTACCTTTTCCTTTAGGTAGGCTACACCCACCAAATATATTCCGTAGTAGCAAAATGGCCTTGTCTGCTCTTGTGCGATAATTTCCGTAGAAAGCCCACCTACAGTGGGCCACTGCAACCAAGATGAACACATCAGCTCTGTGCAGCTGTAATAAGGTGTTTAATGCATTTTATTCCACTTAATTTAACTCTTTTAATGTGTGTCCAGGTGTAATAGCTGTACTCAAGACAAATAATGGTGCATCACAATGTTCACAGGATAAAAGAACTTCAAAGTGTATTGCATTTGAATTTGCACAAGATTGATTTCTATAAAATTGAGTATATTTACCATTAAGATGTACATGCCCTAACAGATCAGTCAGTTTGGCTCCTTCAATGAATGTTTGGATTGTGCCATATTTTTGTGGATTTGTTCCAAACATCCTCTATTTTGCCCCTCTTTGTAAAAGTGTTTTTCTACTGATAGATTAAATTGCTACTAAAACGAATGTCCTCTGGTGCACAGTTTTAACAACCAGCAAGTTTTTTTTCAAAATGTCATGCTTTATAAAACAATAAACATTTTGAGTTCTGTGAAACATCATCAAAGAAATTATTTCACACCTCAACTCAGGTTTACTTAAAATACCCAGTATGAAAGCTAGAAATATACTGTTGATGTTATCTCATTTTTCAGATGTGTGCATCTTGTATGTTTTATAGGTTATAAACACATCCAAATTGATATTTGCTCATTGAATAAGCATATAAAATTATGGAAAAGAAAGAAAAAAAAATACTTTTCATAGACAAACTTAAAAATGAATAAAAGAAAGGCTCAACTAGGATAGTATGTAATAAAACAATAAGATTGCCATGATAGAGATAAAAAAGTCTTCATGTCTCTCCAGATTACACCAAAGTGGCTAAAAGAATACAAATGTAAGATAAAGTAGTGGGGACAGAATTTAGTGCAAGGAGATTAGGGCACTGGTGGAGGTCGATGGGAGGAAATTAGTGCAAATGCATGAAGTACAGGGAGCAGTGGATTGGTATAAAAATGTTTGCCCTTTTTATTTGAGACAAAGCTTTATGCTCCCTGAAAAACAGCTCAAAACATTATTAGAGTACTATTTAGCATATATTAGATGTTTTAGGTAAACAAATTGATTACTAGGTGCCAAAGTAAATAATTATTGCCTGAACCACCGAAAGAGTTTTTGAAAATGAGAAAATATATCACTTGCTGTATATTCAGTAATTGATCCTGTTTCAAACACGAGCGGTTGCACTGCTGTGGAGAATGCAACATAAATCTCTCACTCTCACTTATTTAAGGATGCACACACACAAATGCATGCACATAAACATGTTTAAGCACGAAGACATTAGGTTGTATGGTTTGCAAGCTGCATTTTCATTGTGCATTGTTAATTGTTCTAGCTCATAAACATTACCATTTGCAGCATGCAACTGCCTACTTACATACTTCGTGGAAGTATGCTAGTATGTTTAATTTCTTTGTAATATTACAAACAAAAATTAAGGATACAAATAAAATAATGATGTAAGCCTGAACCTAAACCTGGTCACAAGTTATTACAAAGGTTGGAATCAAGTACCAATCTTTGTCCTACACATGACCTTTGTGAAGAACAATTAATTGCCAAGTTATTACAAGTTGGTATACATTTCTTGCCTAGGGTCAGATGCCTGTCAGGAAGCAAATGAACTTGTGGACCACACAGAGTAAAGACCTGGAAGCGGGTGGTCAGCCAAGCACCAGGTATGAGAGTGGGGAAGAGTATGATATGAAATGCAGGCGAAATGGATGAATGAAAAGGTGATGATGGGGCAATTGGTGGAATGAGTGGTGGGGGATATGAGAAAACCGATCTATATACTTCTTTGTCCACCACTAATACCACATGTGCATCCATGGGATCGAACCCGGGCTGCCTAGGTGGTAGGCAAATGGTCTAACCGCTTGGCCATGGTGCCACATGTTCCTACAACTCAACAAAATCGAACTCTGGACTGCTGAACTACTAGATGCTGCTTATAGCTCAAGTATAATATTATTTAACTTTCTTTTTGTTAATTTTCCTCAGCTGTTTGTTTCTTACTTTTCTCCCAAAGTTTCTTATTTCCATTATATTTTGTTTCCTATTTTGCATTCAGAATCATTTTCTCCTGAAATTCTTTCGGTAAATTTGACCACTTCCTTGTATCTATCCTTTCTCTGAGCATCCTAATTTCCTTGCATTCCAAAATTATGTGCCACTTATTATTCTTTTAAATTACTCCCTGTTCTTGGATCTTTCAGTTTCACCATCCTGGTTCTAGTCCATGCAGTTCTTGCTCTTAAATGTTGTTTAACATTTTGTTCAAATGATCTGGTCAGAAACCAATACTTCATCAATCTTTCAATAGCCTCTATTCTGCCAAACTACTGGGAGAACAAAAAACTTACGAACTGTCCACATCCTTGGCACTCATTGCCACCTGCTGCTATCATAGAAAGGCATGGATGAAACCATACAACATTTTTAAAACTATTTTTAAAGGCTTTATTTACCAATTTTATAGAAGGAGTTCTGGAAACTGGCCACCATTGCTTATTGGAACTCAGAGAAATCTTTCTCCGAAAATGGCACACCATACCTATTTTTTTCATCATGAAGGCATACTTCATGAACAATATTAGTTTCTGAGTTATAGGGCCAATCTTTTTTTGTCAACAGTTCACGCCTGTACATACATGAATACAATTTTGCCTCCTTTTTTTATAGAGAATTTACAGACAGGGAGCATGATTTTGCCTTTTTTCAATAAGACTTTAACAGCTCATAGGGCCATTCTTTCAATGAGAACAATTGAAAGTTTGTTTCAGGACAGAATTATTAGTAGAGATTTGTGGCCTCCTCTGTACCCCGACCTAAACCCTTGCAATTTCTATCTCTAGTGTAACTTAAAATATAAAGTGTACAAGATAAACTTACACACCCTGGAAGAATTAAAACAAAATGTCCACCAGGAAATGGCCAGCAGCTGTTCTTAAGTTTTGTGTTCTCCTGTTAGAACATTGTCACAGCTTTCCATGATACTATACCAACCTCTCATAAAAGTGATACATAAAACCATTACTTATGTAGATAGTGTTGAGTTTCAAGGAATATGATAAGTCACAACATGCAAATATGTAACTCATTGAGAAACTAACCTTCAAATCAAATCTTTAAAATAATAAAGTAAAGGCTACATCCAAAGACACTGCCTATACTTTATTTCTATAACCTGCTGAAGAATGTAATTTTTTTCTAAGAGAAAAATCTGACATTTTTAAATACAGCAAAAGGTGCTTAGAATAATAATGTGTAGAAAGAAATTGGAATCCTATAAATTAGTATTTAAAGATACAGGGTTATCAGCAAGTTCCTCTGCATTGTACCGGTCTCAAGATAACGTTGGTATCCTGTTTATCTACATTACCTTTCATGAATTACATATGTAAATCTATCAGATTTTTTTATTTTGCAGAATGTTATAAACATATGCTTGTGGCAGCCAGTACTGCCACTGGAATTCCCGTCTTTAGGGGAATCTTAGGTACACGGGAGCTGCAGAGCAACTTCTCGATAACCCTATATTTACCTGCACCTTACATTTAGATATTAGAAGTCCTAATGAAAGAAAAAAGAAAGTTGAAACTTTTAACATTCCCTTTACACAAAGAAACCACATTTATGTAACTCAGAAATACTTATCAGCTGAGCAATATAATTCATAATACATTGTTTGAGTATGGTATATTGTATAGTGCATTAAAAGCATACAATAAACTTTCACATAAATTGGGAAAAATTATTTGTCTAAAAAAAGTAGGGATAGTTTGCCATCCCGACTGATTGGAAGTTGTTACATAATAGATGTAATATAACAGCAAATTTTAATTAATAATTGAGAGGTAGAATCAGGACTGAAAAACTCAATACCATAGCTGAGATTTGAACCACAGATCTTCCGCTTCACACAGCTGCTTTAACCACTGAGCTGCTATGACCCCAGCCAATTCGTATTTTCTCAGTAGACCACAAAGGGAATCTCACATCTGAGATAAATAGCCCAAGGGCGATCATAAGTACATAATGTCCCTCGTTTAAATAACCCTTAGATGGTAATTGTTATCTTTTTATGCCAATCAACTTACTGCTAGTGTTTCTAATAATGCAAGCTGTGAGTGGGCAATGTTTAAGAGATGAATCAAGACTGAAAAATTCAATGCCAGTGATTGGAGCAACCGTGCATGAAACGGAAGATGTTCAAATCACAGCTATGGCATTGAATTTTTCAGTGTTTATTCTATGTTTCAAATGTTACCCACACATGGCTTGTGTGTTTAAAAGCTCCAGCAGTAAGTTGGTCCAACTATGGCATTGAATTTTTCAGTCTTTATTCTATCTCTCAAACATTGCCCACACATGGCTTATGCGTTTAAAAGCTCCAGCAGTAAGTTGGTTGGCATAAAAAAATTTAATAAGTTAATCAAGTCTACTAAGGGAGGGTAAAAGCATAATAGATTACTTCATATACCCAAGTGCACTCCGATATGCCTTTATGGATGTAAAGGTTATCCGAGGTGCTGAAATTGGTACAGATCATAGATTACTGGTTGCAATAACAAGGATACAGAAATTCAGAAAAGAGAAATCCAAAGGATATGAAAAGATACAAGTAAAGAAGCTATCGGATCCAGAAAATAAAAATCAATATAGGGAGCTAATTGAGCGAAAAATGAGTACATGGGAAATAGAAGACGATATGGAAATAAATGATATGTGGCAAAAGTTTAAGGTTGGAATTATAGAAACTGCAACAGAGGTATGTGGAAAAACGACATTGAATTTTAAAAAGAAATGTACAAACTGGTGGACAGAAGAGGTAAAAGCAAAAGTGAAAGAGAAAAAAGCAGCCTGGAGAAGATACTTAATATCTAAAGCGGAAATGGATAGAACAAACTATGTACAAAAACGAAATGAGAGTAAAATGGCCGTCAGGGAAGCAAAACAAACGTCATGGGAAAATTTTGGAAATGAAATTGAACATAACTTTATAGAACACAAGAAAAAATTTTGGAATATAGTTAAAGGATTGAAAGGAATACATGGAAAACCAGCAACAAACCTAAGAAACGAAGAAAATGAATTAATTATAGGCAGGAAGAATATATTAGAAGAATGGAGGAAATACTATGGAAAGAAGTTTGGAAATACAATAACAGAGCAAAGTGAACAAAATGAGATAAGGATTGAAGAAGAAGAAGGCACTGATACAATCACGGAAGATGAAGTAACAGAGGCAATAAGGAGAATAAGAGTGGGGAAAGCGGCTGGAATTGACGAAATAGCACCTGAGTTTATAAAATATGGAGGACCAAGCATGATAAAAATATTAACAAAAATATTTAAGAGAATATGGATAAATAATAACATCCCTGAAGAATGGAAAAAGAACATTATAATACCAATACACAAAAAAGGAGATAATAAAGACTGTAATAATTATAGAGCAATATGTTTATCCTCTGTTGTATATAAATTATATACAAGAATATTAGAAAGGAAATTAAGAAATATTATAGAAGGTGAGCTGGAAGAAGAGCAAGCAGGTTTTAGACCTAATAGACAAACCCAAGATCATATTTTCACACTAAGGACAATGATTGGGAAATTAATGGATAAAAACAAACAAATATGTCTAGCATTTTTAGATCTAAAGGCAGCCTTCGATTCGGTGCCCAGAAAACATCTATGGGAAGCTCTGATAAAGAAAAACGTACCGAAACAGCTAATTACAGCAATCCAAAGTGTATATGATGGATCAAAGGGGATAGTCAGAATAGAAGGAGAAACATCTAAGGAATTTAATATGGAAAAAGGAATCAAGCAGGGAGATAGCCTCAGCCCATTACTTTTCATTAATTTTATGGATGAAATAATAAAAATATGTAAAAGGAGGACACCAAGAACACAAATAGGATATTGGAATATGAGACTGATTCAAATACAGTCACTGATATATGCAGACGACATAATATTAATAGCAGAAAATGAGGAAAAATTACAGAGATGCATGATAGAATGGGGAGAGGAACTCGGAAGAAAGGGAATGGAAATAAATACTAAGAAAAGTAAAGTAATGTGTATTTCAAAAGAACTTGGACAGGAAATATCTATTAAACATAAGAATGAGAAAATAGAACAGGTGGATATGTACGAGTATTTAGGAACGATCTTTACGAGTGATGGACGATGGGATGAAGAAATACTAAATAGGAAAAGGAAGGCAAATAAGATGTATTACCAATTTAACAAAACTATCCTTGGAAAGAAAGAAGTAGCACTAAAAACAAAAATGCAGTTATATCAATCGGTATTGGTCCCTACGCTTACATATGGAATAGAAAGCATTCCACTGCAAGATAAGCAAATAAGTAAAATACAATCCAGTGAAATGAAATACTTAAGAAAAGCTGTAAATAAAACCAGGAGGGATAGGATAAGAAATGAGAGGATCAGAGAAGAAGTAGGTCAAGGATCACTGGAGGAGAAAATCGAACAAAAACAATTGAAATGGTGGGGACATGCATTTAGAATGGCAGAGGATAGTAAAGTTAAACAGATGCTAGAAGTAAGGGTACAAGGAAGGAGAGGAGTAGGAAGACCCCGGATAATGTTTGAGGACAGAATGGAAAAGATTGGAAGAAAAAGGAACAAGACAATGGAAGAAATGAAGAGAATGATGAGGGATAGGAACGACTGGAGAAGATGGATTTACGGAGCCACCCCTACGCTGTAAAGGTAGAAGGGAAAGAGGAAGAAGAAGAAGAAGAATCAAGTCTACTGCTGTTTTACAATTTGTAAATATTGTCCATTACACATTACAATATACATTACTTTCTTAAAGGCCGTTCACAATGAAAATTATTAAGCTTTAACATAATGAGTAAAACATAATCATATAGTTAATGTGATATGTTATTTGCAGCAACAAATAAAAACTTAGAACAGAAGGCAATTGCTGACATGGCGTTACTGCCTGCTTGTGCCTGTGTTCCTATTGTCAGCATTTACCAGAGAGGAAACTCCTTTCCCTTGCATGTCTCCATGCTCTGACACACTTCAGTTTAGGGACGTCCTTGCCAAAATCTCTGATTCCCAGTTCAGTAATGGTTTAGGCTCCTTAGACCTTAAAGTTTTGGAAGCTGCAACTTTGTTTACATTCATGGCTCACAACAGTGAGGTAGTAGGCTGTCCTTTTACTCACAGCTGACAGTTCAAATTTTGCCTTTTAATGCAGTGTTCAATTTTTAACACTGAGTGTGATAGTATTCATCAACCTGTTTGCTGCAACAGTGCATTATTTGCATAGATTCCTTAAGTGCACTCCACTTCCTTTGTACAGTTACCATGTTGTACAGTGCATTCAGGATTGCCTTCACCTGCTCACTGCTGCTGGGATCAGCATGTCCATGTGCAATATGGGACAGTTAGGCCTGCCAGGGAATGTACCCCTATGCCACTGCCAAGGCAGCAATTTTATCTTCCAGGTGTTCTAGCTCATGTTCCTTGTGAGGCTTTTAGCAGTGTTTTATGTCATTCTGTTCTATTATGGTGTGATGAATGGGCTGGAATTTGTGGGAATAAACGTTGATAGGTTAAGTCCCTGTTTATCACCTGGAGTAATTGCTCATGCATCTCCCATGATGATAAGTTATTTTAGTTAGATTGGTCTCAGACACTGCCGTTTGTCATTTATGTTCTAACCCTGCACTTCTTTGTGCCCATTGTAATGAGCTGTTGATGAAATTTTGTGCTAGATTACATGTCTCTGTGTGTTTTCCCGCAATTGTATGCCAGTTTCTCACTGGCACTTAAGTGTAGAGAGCATAGCTGGAGTTTTAATGCATATCTGATTTTGTTCTTCTATGATTTTGTTGTGATACTAATGAATTTCACAGTTGTGCATCCTAAAATCCTGCTACAACTACTGCTAGTGCTACTGCTTATGGAAAGCAGCATTGTGTTTATGGATGTTCCCTTTAGGATCAGTTTAGCCACCTTCATGCAAGTGTTCTCTATTCAAGACAATAGAAAACCAGCAGATATGCTCAGGACCCAGACAGAAATGACTGTACCTGTTTTCTTTACTGTCATCTAAACTACAACAGATGTACCAGAACATTTTTGAAAAGTTACTGCATGAAGCAATCTATCTTCCTGGTGGACAAGGAATACCAAAATATAGAAGTGATTTTAGAAGAGTCGATTTCCTCAGCAGCTGTTTGGTAGAGTGATGAACTTTAAGATAATCTTAGACATTGGTACAGAGTTCAACTTGATTCTAAAATGAGTCTTAACTTCCTTTAATCTCAATTTAGTCATATTCAAATAACTAAGTTTATATGAACTTTTATCTGATCATTGCTTTATTTCCCATAGTTCTGATAATAAAATTATATAATGTTTCAGCAGATTATTGTAAATATCTTTTTTGTAAAGCTGTTCAGGCATTATAAAGTTATGTGTGTTCCCCCTGCTGGGTTCAAGAATATTGTGAAATAGAATTTGCCTAAGCATAGTTACTAAAATGTTCTCAATGCATTACTTAATGTATATGTTATCTATATGACTGCCTCCGTAAGCAGTGGTAGTGCACCTGCCTCTGGCACAGAGGACCCGGGTTCGATCCCCGGCACCGGCGTGGGTATTTTTCCTTCACTGGGAAGTCTGGTACGTGGTGCACTCAGGCTCATTAGGTCCTGGAGGGGCCAATTGAGGGGCTACTTGATGAAGAAGTAGCGATCCCAGGTCGTGAAGGCTGCATATCTGGCTGGGAGGGCTCAGGGCACTGACCACATCCCTCCCTCCAGTACTGCACCCCACTCATGATGCATGTATTAGGCAGAGGAGGGGACGCAGCGGCCGAGCGGTAAGCCTTGACCTTTAAGGGCTGTTGCGCTAGAGGTTTAGTATGTTTCCTATGTAGAATCATTATTTGTAGGAATGGAGATAAAACTTTTATCTGCACCTGAAAGAATAAGCAACACTTTCAAGATCTAATGAAACAAACAAATAAAAGTGCATGATTAAGGAAATCAGCTTTCTCTTACACAATAAGAGAATGTTAATACATGTACATGAAATAACAGTAAAATAGATTTTGGATGCCATGGACACTAAAGTTTGTGAAAACTGCAACATGAAAGAATGGCCCAAATTAATTCAAACTCAGTGGATGTGTAGAACAGTGTGCCTGCAATAGATGATCAGGATTGCAGAGATGTGAGGTGCATGTAGGCCCAGTAGGGGATTCTTTTTGTCCGACAAGGTCAGCATTATGCCAAGTGTGGTCAGTCAAACAAGGTGGAGTCAGAAAAGTGCGATTGTGCCTCACTGCCATAGCACAATATCAGCATGTGATTGAGCTCAAATGGACAAAATGATTGGTCTCCGGAAGCGTGTTTGCAATACTATGATACTCTGGGTGCTGCAACAGTGACGTGTGTATGTGGAAGCAATGGGTCATGTGCTGGAATGAACAGGTACTCGACCACACCATATGATCACAATATAGGGCAACTGACAACTTGTCTGCATGGCCTTAATGGATGATATGCTTCGTCTGCAGTGTTAGCTTGGCGCTAGAGCATTGCAACTGTGAACCTGTCTGCATCAGTGGCTCAAGACCATCTGATGTGGACTGGTTGCACAAATGCCATTACATCAGCTTCGTTTTTTCAAAAACCACAAGCATGTTGGGGGCAAAATATAGTGTTTTCAAATGAATCTTGTCAACCTGTTCTGCAATGATAACTGCATACATATTCAACAGTGCCAGGCAAGTGCAATGTGGTAGTCTGCATTGTTGAGTGGCATAGCAGACAAACACCATATAATGTTTGGGATGTCAAGAACTGATGTTACCTTCTACGTATTGGGGGGCAAATCTGAACAGCAACCAGTACACAAAGGATGTTTTAGAGCCCAAGGTGCTCCTCAGGCCACATTTCAGCTGGACAACACCTGGGCACATGTTTCAAGGAACATGCAAACAACCCTTTTTCAAAGAATGAGGGTACCTTTACTTTCCTGGCCTGCACACTTGCCTCATATATATATAAACCAATGAACATATCTGGGATGTGGTTGATTAGCAATTTGTTGGTCATGGTTCTCTAGCAACCACTGTCAATTGTGGGCTCATATACAAACTGCATGGAGAGAGATTCCTCAGGAAGATATCCAGAACTTTGATTCTATGTCACAGTGTTTAGCGGCTGTGATTGTAGCACATGGAGGATACACAAAATATTGAATACTCAGGCTCAAAGGTCATATGCATATCTGTAAACTTAATCATTTGTTTATTGTCATGCACCTTATCTGTGGTACAAAGTTCATTTCAATCATGCATTTTTCTCCTGGAGTTGCAGTTTGCATAAATATTAGCATATATCATAACATGTGTGCTTTCTAATTAACTTTTGTCAATAGGTGATAGTATATAGCATGTTTTTAATAATTCAGGAAATATATTATTTGAAAATATGCATTTGGGAAAATTGAACATCAGGATAAAGGACCTTAATGACCTAATTGTCGACAGGCCCTTAAACGACACAGGATAGAGGATATTTTGGAGAAGTGAACTTTCAAGAATGTAGGTTGGGGAAATATATTAGAATTAAAAATACACTGTAGAAAATATGTAATCTTATCAATATACACTGGAGAATATGTAACAGGATATTACTATTAAATTATACAGAATTAGAAATTAAATTTGTTACAGTAATAGCGTAGTTCAGACATTGTGATCAATTTACCATTAAACGATGACTAATTACAGTTGTCTGTCACAGTTTTAATTTATCAGTGTTCAGTGCCATTATTTTTGTGCTGCATCCTAGGAATATGTCAGCTCTGTGATGTTATGAGCACATGCTGACAAGAATTGCGAGCATAGCGCCCTTCCTTGGAGACAAGTGACATGCTGCATTGTTGTATTTGTGTATTGATAAAATACAATTAGTATCTATTTTTGCAATATCTTGTGTGTATGATGCAGAGTAAACCTATGGAAAGAAAGAAAAAGAATGCATGTACACAGGATTTTGTATCCTCATTTATTAATGCTGAATGTAGCTTGATATACTTGAATTTGAATGTTTACAAATTAAAAGATAGTTTGAGAGGTAGAACTTACAATAGTAAGTCACCATTGGGGTAATTGTCTCTGATGTGAGACTGCCTTTGTGGTTTGCCAGGAGAAATATGAACTGGTTTGAGAATTTAATGCCATTCTGGCAGTTTGTCACAATAGCTCAGTGGTAGAGCATCCGCCCGGTAAGCGGAAGGTCTGTGGTTCAAATCCCAGTTGTGGCATTGAATTTTTAAGTTCCAGTTCTACCTCTCAAACTTTGCCCACACACGGCTTGTGTGTTTAAAAACACCAACAGTAAGTTTGTTGGCATAAATAAATAATAATTAAAAGATAGTTGTTTAAATTAAAATGAACTTGCACATTAAAGTCTATTTAAATTAAATGAGGATAGAGTTGAATAAACACTTGTGCTGTTTGACTCACCACATTTTTCAGCAGTGCATTGGTGCATGCTCTTGTGTGCATCAAAAGTTGACCAAAAATCTAGGCAACAACTTGTGAAAGGATACAGCATAAAAGAGTGATACGTGAAATGTATGAGCAATAAGTCGACTCCATGCTTATTTAAGATGCCTGTTTATCACTATGGATATTTTTACACTAAAACTTGGAAGTAAATCAGTTTATTATAATTCAGCTCTACAATCTAACATTTTTATGTATTTCTTGTCTGTATTATATAAGCTGTTCTTCCTTTTTAATTATTCTTTTATCTGTTCCATAGATAATGTAGTGTAATGTAATGCTTACAAATTTTTTAGGCTGTACATGTTGTACAAACAGCAGAAGCTTTTCAGTCCCTTATGCTGAGCTACTGTTTAGCATACTGAAGTTCTTTCATTTACATGCTTTCATCATTTATCACTTTATAGTTTAAATTATTTTGGATTAAATGCATGTTGCAGTAAAAATTCTGAGATTCTTCTGCATAATCTGTTCATTTCAGTTTTTGATGTTTTTAAACCAATAAATGTTATAGGTAGATTATGTTAACAAAATTGGTAGCTAAGAGGGCAATTCAGAAAGTTCTGTTCTTGTGATTCAGATGCAGCAGTGGTGGTATCAGCGCTATTCGTAATTTGCTATGCAGTATGGTTTAGTATACTCCTGGCAGTGTCTGAAACACTTTTTTTGCTTCTTTCAAGATAGGCTAGTAAAGTGTTTATGACAATAGAAGCTCCATACAAGTTTGATATGCATACAGTTTCTCTGGGCAAAAATCAAAACTAATTGGCAGCTGCAAGTATGAGATTACCGCAGTGTATGTTAACATTGAATTAGCCGGGATTACGATGAGCTTAACATAACGGGAAAGTCTAACACATTTTATTAAATGGAGTTAGGTATGGTGAACTTAACATGACATAACGTAAGAGTTTGGCAATGGCAAACTTTTCCTTCATGTTATGTCAAGTTTTGAGTCACGTGACTAATATGAACCAATCAGTGGGTAGTGCCATGCAGGAATAAATGTGCTTCTCTGTGTAACTATTTGCATCAAAACTCTTTCTCTGTTTTCTAAAGTAGGTTATAGCCATTCCCATAGTACTTTATTTGCCATTTATAAATGCTTTTTCCTTCACATTTTCGTAATCTGTTTTTCATTTTTGGAAAACAATCTCTGATTAGAAAAAGAGAGCTACTTCCAACATCCGCTATGTCTGCCGAATAGAAGAACAATCAATCAGACTCATTCCCACTGCGTTAAGTGTATATTTAATAGCCCTTCTAAATTCTTACTTCATGTTATGTCCCATTGTGTTGTCATGTTATGTTAAGTTCATCATAACCCTGGCATAAAAGCATTGTTTGACATTCATATTGATGGACCAATATCTATGATGAAGAAGCAAGTGGATGATTGTTGTGAACGATGAACTGGTTGTAAATGTGAACGATATGGTCAGACAAAATCACTTTCAAAATATCAGTCCACAAGCATTTTCCACAGTTCAATACAACTGTTCTGTATGTGACACGGAGGTTAGGCAATTGCAAGTTTTGTGCTCAGTGGTTGCCAAATATTCTGTATAAAGCCCAGAAAGCCACTGGAATGGAAGGAACACTGACTTCCCTTCAATACCACGAGAGTGAAAGTGAAGGTTTTCTTAACCAAGTTGTCATGGAAGATAACATGTAGGCTCAATGTGTAAATGTTGAAACATGACATGCGGCATGGGGTCACACCAACTCCCTTACAAAACCACAAAATTGCCTCCAAACATTTTTAACAAAGAAGCTTATGGCAACTTTTTTTTTTGTTTGTTTTGTGGGGACGAGGAGGTGTATTGTTAGAATTTGTGGAACAGGATACAGCAATAAAATCTGAGGTCACTATCAAACACTAACAAAACTTATAAAGCAATTCAGAAGAAACAGAAAGGCATAATCAGTTCTGGGATTGTCTTCTTTCATGATGATGCTTTGCAACGTATTTCTGCACACAGTTCAAATCTTCTGCAACAAGCACTTCAAGTGATTATCCAGTATATAGCCCTGACTTGACTCTGAGTGACAGTCACCTGTTCATCTGATTACCCTCCCTTGATGGAGGACTTACAAGCCTGTGGCTGGGGTCAGAGACAAAGATCTGGACTGGACAGAGTGAAGACCTGGAAGCAGATGGTCAGACCAGCACCATGTATGAGAGTGAGGAAGAGGGTGATAGAAATGCAGGTGAAATGGATGACTGAAAATGTGATGATGGAGCAGTTGGTGGAATGAGTAGTGGGGGAAACTGAAGAACCTGGAGAAAACCTGTCCAGATGCTGCTTCCTCTACCACAAATACCACATGCAGGTCCCTGATTTCGAATGTGGGTCACCTAGGTGGTAGGCAAATGGTCAAACTGCTCTGCCACAGTGCCGCCTTGACAGTCACCTGTTCCTTAACATAAATGGTTTGGTTTGAAATGGATGAAGAGCTCAAGGGGAGCATCACATGATTGCTACAATCACAGGTGGTAAAGTTGTACTCTGAGCAGATTTCAAAGCTTATGAAGCAGTACAAAGGCTGACTGAATGTAAATGGAAGTCATATTGCAAAATAATTGAACAGCTTGCTATTCTTTTCAGTTAATAAAAGTTCTAGAAATATATAAGCATTCCTTAACAAAATTAATGCAACCTACTTTCTGAATTGCCCATATTTATAATTTAATTTAATTACCAATCATTTACAGGCATTTTTATAAACATAATACTATAAATTATTTTGTCCTAGTATGTTAATAAAATATTGAATTTTATTTAAGGTTTTTGTCATGGAGCTTAAGATTGCTTCTTCATCTAATTATTATAATTCGAGGAAAATTTTCTCCTGCATAAAATGTATGCTGATGTAGTTGTAATTGCAGAGGTAACAGGAAGACCTTTTAGATCTCTTGAACAGCTGCCTCCATGAAGTCAGTCTACTCGCACCAGTTTGTATAACAATCCTTGGCATTTTTAATGCTTTCTATTTCTGTATCCGCTCTCTAAAATGTAAGGGATATTTTAAATGATCAATGAATTCGTGCATAGCATGTGTGTTTTACAACTTGCAGACTGAAATGGTCTCTAAGGTAAATAAATCATATGTATTAGCTTGTTATTTCTTTAAATTAAAATAATTCATGGTCACAAAATCTGACTAGTGTTACCTATTTGTGTTACTACATTACTGTTCACAGGTTCAGGGGTACCAATATATATATATAGCAGTTGAATACACTTTTAAAATATAAATTGTTTCAAATGAATATCAGATTTCCCTTTGTAACTCCAGATGATTCCCACACATTAAAAATGTGAATTGTTTCAAATGAAGAATATCAGATTTGCCTTTAACTGCAGATATTGAGTCCTACACACACAAATTATGCTCCAAGTTTGTTTAGTGTCGTAACATAGAGCCATTTGTACAGGCATCAATTCTACCTTCATGCAAGACTTGACATGCTTGAAGGAAGACTGAAAGTGAGTGATTGGAATATTGCTGCCAAGTTAATAGCGTTAATGGTGCAAGCTGAAAATGGAGATTATGATCCTCTAGCTTCTCCACAACCTCATAGTCTATACATGGTACAAGGTTCTCAGCTGGGGGCTGAAGAAGACTTGAAGCCCCCAGATTTCTTTCATCAAGTAGTAGCACAACATAAAGAACTGAAGGTAAGATTGTATCAGCATTTCATATGTAACAAACTTATATACACTAGCTGTATATATTCAAAGAATGGATGAAAAGAATTAGGAGTGTGCTGTAAAAGCTGAGGAGAATAAACTTTCATATATATTTTACGAGTTGTTCGCAGGGTTGTCAGAAAGTGACATTATAGAATTGTCTTAAATAAAAACTTAATTTGCTCCAACAACTGGGACACCATCACATAATACAGTAAATGTTTGGCACTTGCTGTATATAACTGAGCTTTAAAGTTGGTTTGCTACTAGAGGAAGTAGTAGTGTTTAATGCCTATTGCCTGTGGACACTGATGGTACATAAAATTAATTTATACTTGGGGAGGAAATGTCCCAGGCCTAAGTTTAGGGTACCTCCTCAGCATTTGCTAGTTGTGAGAACTGAGGAAAACCTGGAAAAATCCTCACTAGGTGAGGGCGGCATTTGAAGAGACTGGAAGTATGCCATCATTAAGTTTTTAAGTTTCATAAATCTCTATGAGGTGATAACAAGGACAATACTTTAAAGATAGCCTGTCATAAATAAACTCTATGGTGTGGCAGTTGCGTGTCTGCCTCATGTTCAAGATGTCTTGAGTTAGAATCTCCATTATGGTGAATTACCTGTATAAGGTTTTTTCCAGGATTTTCTGTTATCCTGAAAATACGAATGTTAGTTAACTCTAAGCTCTATGGACCCTGGCCTTATTTGAGCATTTCATCCATTTCAGTCATCATCCAATGTGCCCTACCAGTTAAAAAAGTTAATAGTAAAACGCTTTTTAAAAACAAGTTTTTATTTAAAATAAAGGCTCTAAAAAGAAGAAAATAAACTCTAAATTAAATCAGCTCCGTGAATTTAATCATTACACAATTTATGTGATATAAACGCTTGTCATGAGATTTACTTGTGTAGATAAACAAAGAGTACAAAAACAATTATTTTGTTGTTTAACAATGTTGTCAATTGCCAGAATCACATCAGTGTCGCATCCTGAGTATCCTCGAAAAACGGCAGTTGCAACCTTCAGGTTGCTTACAGGACATGATTGTCTGGCAAAACATTTAAACAGAATTGGGATATATTCTTCACCACTCTGTCCTCTATGTGATCTGCAAGAGGAAATGGACCGAGACCACCTTCAAACATGCCCGGCCACTTCTAATGCCCCATCCATCAGTGAAAAATATTGGAGAGCAAGAGGATTAATGACTTCACTGTCAGAAATCCAGCATTAGCTAACAACAACATCAGTGTCGCCAGTGTGCCAGAATTTCATCCTGCAGGAGTGCTTTTACATGCCAGTAAATCGGAGCTGTCATTTTTAAGCGCACCTAAAAACCACCAATCTGGTCCGGATTTGAACCCACAACCTTGGGATCAATAGTTCAGGTTCTAACCAATTGAGCCACCCAGACGACCAAGAGTACAATATTTTGCCTGATATAAGTAATTGTAAGAATTTTTTCTTCTTTTTTTAATGAAATAGGTAAATCTCGCAAGATTTTACATAATATAAATTATGTAATGCAATAAATTGATGGAGTTGATATAATTTAAAGTTATTTTCTTCTTTTCAGAGCATTTAAATAAAAGCTTGTGTTTAAACATGTTTTATTATCAATTTTTAAAATAAAGACTGAAAATATTTTTTATTTTATTTGCATTCTTCTCAGCAAACTCATTCATTTGATATCCATATCATGGGAGTGCATACAAAATAACTAGACTGCCATTGTGGATAGTCTGCCATATTGGATTTAGAATGATGTCACATAGCTAACCATGTATTGTCATATAAACTAAATGTATGTGCAAAATTTCAGCTCAATTGGTTGAGGATAACCGCTTTAAAATTCAGTTGTCCGTCTGGGTGGCTCAGTTGGTTAGACGCTGGCCTACTGATCCCAAGGTCGCGGGTTCAAACCCGGCCCAGGCCGGTGGTTTTTAAGTGTGTTTAAAAACGACAGCTCCATGTTAGTAGGTTTACTGGCATGTAAAAGAACTCCTGCGGGACAAAATTCCGGCACACCGGCGACGCTGATGTGATCTTGGCAATTGACAGCGTCGTTAAACAACAAAATAATTTAATTTAAATTTTTAAAATTCAGTTGCAGGATTTGACCTGAGCAAACAAATATTACAACTTAAATAAAAGCTTGTAAAAAAAAAAAGAAAAAAAGAAAAAGAAAAGAAAATTGTTATTGAGTGGTCTTTGCTTGTAGGAATATTCAATTGCATATTCTGGAAAACATCAATGGATGAAAACGGCGCTACTTTTTAAGAATATTTTCAATTCTTCTTATAGTCTAGAAATCTTATGTCATTGCTTTTCTGCATTGATTGGAAAACATTATTGCAAATTGTTTTCCTAGATCATTACTCAGCTGCTGAAGGGAGAAGAGAACATATTAAACTTTTATGAGCAATGATAATTGTTCCTTTCATCACTTTAAAATTAGAATATATGAGCATTATTCAAGAAAACATGAAGGCTTCTATGACCACAATTATGAACTTGACAATCAGATAAATTAGAACTTTTGTCATCACAGTGGATTTCCTGTCAGTCATTGTTCAGTTCATCAGTTAGATACTTAGATGCTCCTCACAGCCACAAATGATCTTCTTACAATATCACCAGATGTTACGGCACTGTATTTGAATAAGAACATTTTGCTTGAGATGTGCCCTTGAGGGCTTCAGTATCTTATACATAGTGAGGAAAGTAGAGCAACCAGGATTTCTATCAATTACTTTCTGGAACTTTCAAGAAGTATTGAGTCCGTCGCGTTGTATACAAGGGAGCTCTTATTTTATATCTTCCATAATATCCATAGATTCGACAGATTCAAAATGTTAAGTGTGAAAGTTCACGGCTTGTATTCAATTAATTATTAGTAGTAAAACATAGGCAGACATAGAAATAAAGAAAAAATAAATATAACAATTAATGAAAGACATGGCAAAATATTTATTCTTGTGTAAAATTGTGAAAAAATGTGTATCATGCTGTAAAAATAGGTAAAATGAAACAAGTATAGCAAAGTCTATGCTTCAATTCTTAGACATTTTCTGTTTCTAGAAGGAATAAAGTATGTAATTATATAAGAATCTAGATTTGGTAATGAGGTTCAAAAATTGTTTTAAAACCAGTGAAATTTTACAAGCCCAAGAGACATTCCAGAAGTAAGTTATACTTGTGGAAATCTGAAAGCATTGCACAACAAAAATGGTACATTCCCAGAATAGAGATTTTGTTACAATGCCCTGCATTGATGACACTTGTGCTATAATATCACTCCATTGGAAACGTACTCCAAAATTTAAATATGCAAAACAGTTTGTCAGGGAAACATAGATTGGACAAATTCACCCTAAACTTTCAGTAGTAAATAGACCAAATGCAATGTTACATTCAGCCATTGTAAAATGGTGCCTATAATTTAAACAAAGGGCACACAGCTCAAGTTTTGCTTCCAGATCTTGCATCATGTATTTGGCAATCTGAAAGAACCTCTCACTAGAAAAAGTAGTGAACGAATCTGATCAAAGAGCAGATTTCTATCTTTAGGGAGATGAAAAATTGGAACACACAAACATTTGCTTATAATGATTTGGTGACCATGTTGAAAAATAGTGGTGTATCTTGTCACTTTGAATTGTATTGTGTCACCAGTAGAAGTTAAATTGAGCTGCATAATCATGTGTAGCTTACTTTGAATACACTTCAGCAGTGCTGTGTAGTGATATAATTTTCTGGTGCCCTTCATAAGCAAATTTTTACTCAGACGCTTTGTAATATTAATTCAAATCTCAAGACAAAACTGTTTTCTTTTGAATATCTTCCCAGTACACACCTATGAACTATGTATTTGTACACCTAAAGCTATATTCATTACTTCCCTAAGCAGCACTTTTCCGTTTTCCTCTCAAAAGAATTGTACTTGGCGTAACAGTGTTTATAATGGCACTCACCTCCATAGGTATGAGTTATATGTGCCCAAGCATATAAAGTTGGACAGCACTGCACTTCAGCATTTTAATTCTTTTAAATATGAAACTGGTAAATGAAGAGAGAACTTAGTAAATGGGAAGGTCTTAAAATGTTAAGGTTTCAATAGAGGGGTTTCTAAAAGTTTTCGAAAAATTTGAAGTTCTCGCAATGTTGGAATGGTTATTTTGTTTTGCAATACTGATTCAATCAAAGCTTGAAATATGTTCAGATATTTCACTGAACGTGCAAATGAAGTGTGCTGAATTATAAAAAGCTCTGTATCTTCAGTGTTTTCACACTCTATAAAAGTGTGTTTAGAAATAAGTATTCCTATAAACATTATGTAGATGTGAAAGTGCAATCAGGAATCAGCTCAACATTTTCTTTGGCAATAGAAGCAACGTACACATTATTTCATGTAATGCCTGCAAATGAGCAATAATTGAGTTATTTTGACAGATTTCTGTCAGTTTCAAGTCTCTATGCTTTCTATTGTGTTTGCTCTTGTTCGCTATAATAATAATAATAATAATAATAATAATAATAATAATAATAATAATAATAATAATAATAATAATAATAATAATAATAATAAATCATAATCATAATAATCATAATGATAATAATAGTAGTAATAGTAATAATAATGATAATAATAATAATTAATAATAAATAATAGGTAATAATAATAATAATGATGATGATAATGCCTCGATAAGCATATGACGTTACCTATAAAATACATCCTATCACACAAGTTACTTTCATTGTTTTCCTCTTCTTCTTCATGATCAGTTTTGGAATCTAAAGATGTTTCCAAATGATCTCCAGAATCAGGATAATCTGATTCATACATGTTGCCATGCACTTCTTTGAAATCCTTGGGATTTTATGAATGATGCCTTTTACTCCTGTTCATGATGAAGTAGTGACAGTTCCTTGCAATGGTAAAGAATATTGCACAACAAACAAGAAAAAACATGTCTGTAATATGTAATGAGGGTAGGGACACAGGTGTTTAACCTGTGTGACACTTAAAAGCCGATTAGTCATTCTTATAGGCAAAGAAATAAATAGATAACTGTAGAAAACAATCACCTAAAGTGTAATGTTAGATGTCCTAGTGAGACAGTTGCACAAGTGCACATGTTTGAAACTATAACGTTTAAATAAACGTAGGGACCTCTCACGTCTTTAGTGACCAACAGAAGGTTAACCATATTGCCATAGTGTAATATTAAACAAACTAAAATACATTATAATAAATATTTGTTAATGTTGTACTAATGTTGTCAAGAACTTCAATTTTTTTGTTTTAAAGATGCATGCTTAGTGTGAGCATCATCACTGTGATATACATTGTTTCTGGTTTAAGATGTAGAAATGCAGATTGAAAGCATATGTAAGTACCTTGTTTGTCCTCAATTGGAACTTGAGGTAACCAGACAAATGAAAATTCAGATAATCTGGAAACATTGTATTAAATGAATACAAACTTTGCTGCATAATAGTGAAATTGATTGATTGCAAAAGTCAAGGAGAAAATAATTGAAAACTGTCCAGATAAGATGTGTATGATCACTATCAAGACCTGTCAAAACAGATGAAACGATCTCTCACACTTTAGATTTATTATTCTGTGATACTGAATGTGGGAACAATATTTCCTAGATTGAAGTATGCAACCTTTAGTGCTAACATTACAACCTGTACAAGTTTACATGAACGTTACATATATTACAACTTCACTGTATGTGAAGTACTTAGAACATCGTAGGGCCCCATACAGCTGAACACTCTGGTTATATTGTGTATGTGTCGCTTCTACTCCAATATTAATTTGTGAAAGTTTGCTCCCTGCCTTTTCACTAATCTTAAAATGCTTCCCTTCTCCTCTTTAATTTCTATTTCCTGATTTATTTCATCTCCCTTTATTCACTTTCCCGCTTTCTCAATTTTTCTTATTAGCTCCACTCTTGTACCTCTTATTAATTGATTTTCGTTGTACATTTCACTAATCTTCATTATCCCTATTTCACTGTAACCTCACTTTCACTGCACATGCATTCTCTCTACTTCATCACTTTCAATGCACCCCAACCATTTTCTTGACCTTGTTACTCTCAGTGTAATATCCGTCTTTCTTTCTCTCCTGCATATTTCTTCCCTCCCCTTCTTTAATCGATCAGTTATTTCATCTATTACTTTTTCTATAGGATTGAATTGAATTTATTAAGTACAAAGCATTTACATCTTGGTCTGACCTTGAACTTGGGCCCTGGCCTGTTTGTCATTGGACAGCCTCTAAGATTTCTTATATATATTTACATTTTGATGTGTGCTGTTGTTTATTACTTTTGCTAATGTTTGCAGCTGTCTTCAATTTTACTTTTATCTTTTGCACTGCTTTTCTCACCTACTCCATTTGTTTTCTTGTACCTTAACTATTACGCTGCCGTCCTCACAGACATCTAAGATCTAAAATTTTTTATTATTTAAATCACTCGGTTCATTCTAACCTTCTTAACCCCCCTCCCTAAGTTTCTTAGCCATTTGCTAATGAAACCCTCTTCCTTCTTAGCCTTTTGTTATTCACTTCCACTTCCTTTCCACACTTAACCTTTGCCTTTTTATCTATTTTCCTGCTTAACTTTGACCCTAAACTTTTCATCCCATCCTCCTTTCTATTCCTGATTATAGTAAACTAAAATTGCTTGCTCTTCCTTGTCTCATGGTTTCCCTCTTAGGTAGCACAAAATTGCACATAAAAAGGTCAGTCATATCAAATTAACAAACTGCAGATTAAGTAACCGACAGCTAGCATTCGTAACAAAGTGCACTCCATTTAAAACTTCAGGTGTTAATTGGAGATCATAACACAAGCCTTTAATGACCTATCATAGGCCTTAATAAAACATTTTAAGGACTTAATAGTTGTGTAAGACAAGAAGAAGCACAAAGTAGTCCATGCCCAAATTCCTAGAATCTCTGTAGAATCCTTCTGAACTTATATTAATCTCAATACAAACTTCCGGTGTACCAATTTAGGATCA
Organism: Tenodera sinensis; assembly: GCA_030765045.1. Lineage (NCBI taxonomy): Eukaryota > Metazoa > Arthropoda > Insecta > Mantodea > Mantidae > Tenodera > Tenodera sinensis. The sequence continues at coordinate 21,054,929 of CM060966.1, read as the reverse complement.
TCTTTTGGAAATTATTTGTGGTAGTAGTGTTTTGTATATTATTTATGTACTACATTTTATTACGTATAATATGTACTCGTTTGCACCATTGCCATTGCCCTGGTAATTGCTAGGCTTTCTGCCACCATTGTAGATAGCTTTCTTCATTTCCCTACTGCTTGAAAATTTCATATCTCTACCTGCTTCATGTATCCTTCATATTGTCAGATACGTTGTTGTTGTTTGCTAATGCTGGATTTCTGACAATGAAGTCATTAATCCTCTTGCTCTCCAATATTTTTCACTGATGGATGGGGCATTAGAAGTGGCCGGGCATATTTGAAGGTGGTCTCGATCCATTTCCTCTTGCAGATCACATAGAGGACAGAGTGGTGAAGAATATATCCCAATTCTGTTTAAATGTTTTGCCAGACAATCATGTCCTGTAATCAACCTGAAGGCTGCAACTGCTGTTTTTCGAGGATACTCAGGAATTACTGTTTGAATGTTTGGTAGTTCCCATCTTTTATTTTTTGATTTTTCATAGTAATATTTTTCAATAATTTTTTTTGAATTCAGAGTTGACTAATCTTTTAGCTGCATAAAATGGTAGATTAACTATTGATTTCTGCACATTGCCGGTACCCTTTTTTGCAAGAAAATCAGCTTTCTCATTACCACTCAGTCCACAATGAGCTGGTATCCATTGGAAGACTAGGTGTTTTTGAAGTGCTGTTAGATGGGTAAGGATTTTCCAACATTCTATAATTGTTTGGTTTTTTGGTGACAACTTGGAAGTAATTGCTATAATTGCTGCCCTGGAATCTGAGAGAATAACTGCTTGCTGAAAATGTGAAATTCTGTACAAAAGATTTTGTAGGGCCATTCGAATTGCTTCAATTTCTCCATCAAAGTTAGTAGTTCCATAACTTAAAGATTTGTAATAGGAAAAGAAAAGATTTGTAATAGGAAAAGAGGGGACATGTGACTCCAGCACCTGCTCCATCTTGGTTTGATATTAATGATCCATCAGTATAAATATGGAGCCATTTGTGTTCTGGAAATCTAGTATGGATTGTCTCTAATGCCAATAATTTTATAACACTAGTTGGAGTATCACTTTTCTTAACTTCTTCTGTCAGGTGTAAATAATATGTGATGTCTAATGTATGTGTCGGATTGACTTTAGATATGAAGTTTTCCTTTGAATTAGGAAGGTATACATTCTTCTTGATGTCTTGAATTTTGGAAAGAAAGCTCTCCTGAGTCTTTAGTGTATGTGTAAAATTTCTCTTGTGCCATGTATTGAATGGGAGTCTGATCAACTTTTCGTGTTGAATAAGAGCCGCTTTTTCTATTTAATATTGAATGGGGCATTGGTTGGTTAGTATTTCCATAGCTGCTATTGGTGTGGTTTTGATAGCACCTGTAATTAATCTCAGACTTTGGTTTTGAAAGATTTGAATTTTTTTTTGTGTTTGCTGTTACAAGAACTTCGCTGCAGTAAGTAATTAATGGCTTTATATATACATTGTATGTTGTGTTAAGAGTTGCTCTGGAACATCCCCACTTCATTCCTGTTAGACATTTTAACAGTGAAAGGCGCCTCTCTGCTCTTTGTATTACATTTTCTATTTGTTTGATCCATGTAAGTTTAGTATCAAATGTAACTCCTAAATACTTTGCTTCCTTTGTTTCTGGTAATTGTTGACCCTCAAAATGTAGTTTTATTTTTAGTGGCTTTTTTCTTAGTGAAAAGATTTGGTAGTTTGATTTTGTTGTATTAACAGTCATTAAATTTTCTTTGGTCCACCTTTGTGATTTAGTTAAGGATTGTTGCATGGTTTTTTCTAGTTCTGTACTTTTGCTTTTTGGTTTTGAAGTCCACATTACCAAGTCATCAGCAAATAGTGCACACTTCACACCTGATTCTTGTATTTGTTGTGGCAGATCATTAATAAATATGTATATTAAAAAGTGTTGTGCTGAGTACTGCGCCTTGTGGTAAGCCACGGTGTACTTGTTTGTATTTAGATATGTTTCTTCCATATCTGGTTGCAATAAAGCGTTGTGTTAGGAAATGACATAGCCATGAAAACATTGGACCTTGAATCCCTATTTTTTACTTTCTCTACTGGTAAGTAGGGGAAGTATTGTATTCCACCCAAAAATTCGATGTCGAGATTTCACCGGAAATACATGTTTTGAGGCCCCCTGAATCCAAAAAAAGCATTTTTAGAAAAAGGTCCATGTGTGTGTGTGTGTGTCAGTCAGTCTGCCAGTCTGTGGACAGCATAACTCAAAAACGGAAAGTCGGTTAAAAACCAAAGTTGGTATTTGAGTTTAATATCTTTCAAGGATGTGACACGAAGATTTTGAAGAAAATAGCCCCACCCTAAACTACCCTTTACATGGAAAAATTTTCGAAAAGTTTTATTTTCTTGAAAATGGCTCTATAAATTTTTATTAAAATGTCATATGTTTGAGATATTTTGATGACAAATGAAATGTATATCTTGAATTTTCTGGCTATAGCCCCTGTAGTCGTATTTACTCTGGACGACTTTTGCATAACTGGTAAACCGTTAGAGATAGACCAAATCATACTATACAAAACACGTAGATCTTGCAAAAATACACAATTTATGTCTCAATAAATTTTCTTGTAGGGTGAACCATTTCGGAGATATTCCTTGTTATGTGTGTGAGTTTCGGAAAACTTAGAACTTTCGTGAAATGGATCATTGCTGTTCATTTTTTTTGTGTGTCAAGTGTGCAAAGACAACAGAATCTCAAACATTTGACTATCGCACAAAGCCTACTATATTCTAACATTCCCTTTGCACCTACAATGAAATAAGCAATAAGATAATTTGTACAAATGTTTGTCTCAACTAACAAGAAAGAAGATATAGGAATAAGAGTTTGTAAGAATGGTTAGTACAAGAGTAGAGAAAGTCATGTGAGTGCAACACATCAGATTTTTTTACTTTCTTTAGTAGTTTTGTTCTGCATATAGAATCATATGCACTTTGGAAATCAATAAAAACTGATAAATTATCTTCTTTTCTATTGAAGGAGTTTCTTGACTGCGAAGTAAGACTTGTTTATTTGTAGAGTGGAACTCTCTAAATCCAGCTTGACATGGGGAAATTAAATTTTGTGATTCTAGAAACCAATTTAACCTGTTTGACACCGTTCTTTCCATCACTTTTGCTACTATGCTAGTAAGAGCTATTGGTCTATAATTTTTTATTTCTGACGCTGTTTTGTCTTTCTTCAAGAGTGGGACAATTATTGCCTTTTGCCATTCAGCAGGTACAATGGTTTTCCAGGATAGATTGTAGAGTTTTAGTAGTTGTTGTTTTGCTGTTTTTCCAAGGTTTTTTTTATGAACTCTGGATGTATGTGATCAGGTCCAGGAGACTTTCTGTTTTTTAGATTATTTATTGCAATGTTTAGTTCTTGCATATTAAAATTTTGAAAAAAGATATTGCACTGAGTGTTAGGATCACATTCTCTTTCTTGTTTCAAATCTTTCTTAAATTCTTTGTTTCTTTTTATTATTTCTTGTTACTTTATGTGAATTAGCATAATATTTATTGAATGTTTCGGCTATATATGACACATTCCAATGAAACAAAGCTCACCAAACATGACGGCACAAATAATGTCAGGGATGTGAACATTTTTGGCAGTGATCATAATGAAGTGATTTCGTCTAATCTATTACATTGAGTAAGTACATGTATTACTGCACCTGTATACCTCTCAGGTTATGGTCATTCTTTGCAGAGGCCAATAGATGAACATATCTCATATATCCAACAATATGATTATCCTATCATCTGCGTAACATTTCTTAAACTGGTGTACATGAGTGTTTTGTAGTGCATAGAGCTTGCCTCATTGATCTAAGATAAATGCACATTGCCAATTACCATCATTCATTTAATTCCTTTGTCCTTTGGTGCCCCTGTATGTAATCCCAGGTAGAGAAAGTATTGAAGTTCTATTCTGAGTTTCACTAGAAATATACATTTTAAGGCCCTTGAATTAACAAGGAAGCATATTTAGAAAATGATCTGTGTATGTATGTGTCTATACTCCTCCTTTCATAGGACTGGAACTTTTCTGTGGAATAAGCATCTTGGAAGCCAGAAACATTGTACAAAATTGGATTTATAATGAAACCCAAAACAAGTGGGAAATAATATCCATGAACAAACGTTACAGGCAGATAACTAATAATTCTGAGGACAAACTAAGTAACTCATTCATTAGGCTAACAAGCTGAACCTTAAAAGAGTAATAAGTTGTATTTATTTATATTTATTTAAAATAATTTGTGGCCTAAATCATTTATGAGATATCTGTTATTAATGATTCAAATTGTTCAGTATTTTGTTTTAAAGTCCTTTCAATATTCAATTGTTCCTCATGATTGCATGGAAGGAGTATGGAATTTTAAGACCAGCATATAGTGTCCAGTTTCCAAACATTTGACTATCACTGTTCCCTTTGTATCTATAACAAAATGTGTAATCTAGGTATTTCTGTAAAGGTTTATCTCAGTTTAAATGAAATAGAAGAATAATGTTTTATAAGAATAGTTCATATGGCCTACTAATAAATAATAGAAGGTAGAAAAAGTCATGTGAATGTAACATCAGATTTTTTACTGTAGCAGTGATTATGAATAGAGCCTGGATGCTAAGCAATATGTTTTTTCAGGGTAGTAACAAATCAAAAGTTATGTACCTATGATCACATCTGAGTTAGGTGGGGTATGAGTGCAACCATTGCTAGCAATATCCAGCAGTAATGTGCAAAAATAAAAATGTATAATTTGTCAAATATTGGTTATTAAATATATTATGACTGACTTTTTAAAATTGATATCTTTTTTTAAACTTAGTCTTTTCTTATGTTTTAACTGCCTTATTTGCCTGCCCATTTTGATAGTTATAAATGCCTAAACATCTGGACTGTAATCATGAAAAATGGAATACAGTGCTGTATACAGAGAACCTCCGTTATAACTCAACAACTATATGCTTATCATCCGTAATTAAGTCTAATGGGATCTTGGTGGTTTGCATATTATCAACCACGATTCGTGCTCTTCTGGGCAAGAACTTCCCTCTCGTGTAATTGGTTAAACATTTATGAGTTTTAACAGTTTTCTTTCTATAAAAACAATGCAATCAGGTGATTGTAAAATAAAACATAAAATGTAATATCAATATTTACATGTCATTTTGCATTGTATATTATGACATTGAGTATATTTTGGACTACCAGCCAAGGAATGGCTTTCTTACTTCTGTTATTGATCAATGTATCAAATAATATGTTTGAATTGTGTAAATAGACAGTTAAAGAATTACTTATGCATCCTTACCAGGGCATGAAAAAGTCAACTGCAGAGTACTGGTTGTTGAAGGAAGCATCATATTTGGATACCTTTGGAGAAGAAATTTTCCACAGTAAACCTAACGGGGAAGGAAGCACTGGAGCTAGTCTTGGTGTGGGCCCTCATGGCATCACACTTTATCATGGTGAAGGAGAAGCTGAGAAGATAAGGTACATATTCTTATTATTTTTTGTGTATTAGTAAGACTAATATAACAATGTAGCAGAATTATGAGTGTGATGGGTTCTTAGTTTCAGATGTATGTCTTGGGCACAGATAAAATTTATTCATATGGTGAGGGCAAAGGTTCTTTTTAAGTAATGTTCTGTTTTGACTATGTTTTTGTTCAATTTATATAACTTTGATAACATGACAATTGTTTCACACTTCCGACTACTGACAAATCACGACTGCTTAGCAAGTCATCTCTACAGAATAGGTATCTCAGCTTCACCAATATGTGTCCTGTGTAACGATCCAGCAGAAATGAACGAAGACCACTTGAAGACCTGTGAAGCATTAAGATCAAAAGAAACTACAGTTCAAAAGTATTGGAAAGCACGAATGCTAATGGCTTCATTGCCAGATGCAAGGCACTAGAAAACAACAACAATTGTTTCACAACTGATTCTGTAATTAGGTCTGAAACTATTTGCACATTTTATTCATGGAAGTGGTTTTTGGATTATCATTCATACAAAACTTTCACTCATGTCTCGTTCACTGAAATTGACTCACTTTATTTGAGCATTTTATCTGCAAAACTCACTTACGTATTGCCTTTCATAAATGCTATCACTCACTTCTTCTTCACTCTAGATTATTGAATTTAATTTTATTTATGCATTTGCAGAAATAATGGAGAACAAAGAACTTACAAACTTACTGTCTGCATCTTTGGCGCTTGCCGTCTGCCGCTGTCATAGACAAGTGCAGGTGAAAAAATACCACATTTTTAAAGCTACTTTTAGAGGCTTTATTTACCAACACTATGAAAGGAGATGCTGAAACTGGCCACCATTATTGTCCATACATTTCTGGCACCCCTTTAGGAAACCATCCATCATTCACCATAGTTAACATTGAGAAGTGCTGGCAATTTCCTGGCAGATATTGTAATTCTTCCAGGGTGGGTGAGTTTGTTCTGTACACTTTAAGTTACCCCAGAGATAGAAATCACAGGGGGTTAGGTCGGGGGACCCGGGGGCCACAAATCTCTATTAATAATTGTGTCCTGAAACACACTTTCAATTGTTCTCATCAAAGGATTGGTCATATGAGTTGTTGCAGTCTTATTGAAAAAAGGCAAAATCACACTCCCTGTCTGTCAAATCTCTAAAAAAAGGGGCAAAATTGTATTCACGTATGTACAGGCATTAACTGCTGACTCAAAAAAATTGTCTCTATGACTCGGAACCTAATGTTGTTCATGAAGTACCCCTTCATGACAAAACAATTGGTGTATGGTATGCCATTAGAGGAGAAAGGTCTCTCAGAGCTCTAATAAGCAATTTGTATCTCTGGGGTAACTTAAAACCTAAAGAAAAACCTACACATCCTGGAAGAATTAAAATAAAATATCTGCCAGGAAATTGCCAGCATTTCTCAACATGAACTTAAGCGAGTGATGGATAGTTTCCTAAAGAGGTGCCAAAAATGTATGGAGAACAAAGGTGGCCAGTTTCAGCATATCCATTCATAAAGTTGATGAATAAAGCCTTTAAAAGTGGTTTTAAAAGTTAGCATGGTTTCAATAACACCTTTCTATGATAGCGCCAGACAATAATGAGCACAGAGGTTCCAGACAGGCAAAACACCAGGCAGCCAGTTCGTTAGTTTTTTGTTCTCCTGTTAGTTTAAGAATTGTCTTTCGTAGAAATAGTCACTTACACAACATTCCCTGAAGCAACATTCCACTTGCTATCCTTAGTGCATATTTCTTCTTCTTCTTCTTCTTTGTCATTCCATACTCGCATTAATGTATATGTTTATATGTTGTATGTTCATATGTATAGGTATGTTGTTTATATAATCTGGACCAATAGTTTCAGACATAATGATAATATTAACAGAAATAACATAACACAACATAATATTAAATATCAAACGCATACAAACTATTGACATTAATATGAATCAACACATGTCCATTTTATATAAATTAGGTCAATATTTAGGGTTTATAAATTCCATCACAACAGGAATTTATAGTTTTCTATATATACTAAGGTATTATTTGTTCAAAAAGTTTTAAAACTTATCAGCAAAGAAGGGCTTAAAACATGACCAAAGAGTCTAAGGAGTAAGTGAAGTTAGTATTGCAATAACCAAATGTACTTGGCAGTCACACATTGACCTACTTTTGAGTTCATTAAGTATGGAAGTTGATATTAGTGCATAGAACATGCAGTTTCATTTTTAGGTTCTAGCATACTATAAAAATAAATTATATTATCTTCCTTTCTTATAAGTTTGAAAACAGTGTTGTTATAATCAATTTAATCTAAAAGGTGAGTCAATTAACACTAAACAACACTTACATTTATAATTTTCTGGAACACGTTTCGGAGGCTAACTTTCCTCCATTATCAACCAAACAATGACTGGGCTTCCATGGTGCGGATGGTGATGCTTCTTCTGATGTTTCCTCTGGTGATGGTTCAAGGAACTTACCTCCAGAATTAGATTTTACTTCTCCAATCATCAGTTCAAAACTGGAATGCTAGATGCTAGCAAAAATGTAACTGTTTTAAAAGGAGCACCACATTTTTAAGTTTTGGTGGTTACTTTTGATCTTTCCCAACACCCAAAATGCTTGGGGAGCCACAGCTGCTGGTGGAAAGCAGGTCTGCATGACCTAGCTAGGAGGATTATCGAAATAACTCCACCTTTTCCCCTGTTTACCAGCTAGGGAACACTTTATATGCCGTGACAGGTCAGCATATCAAGTGTTATGCCGAAAGTTTTTAGCAGAGATTCAGAAATACATTTTATGTACATACTGACTACAACTTTTCAAAATGCTCTCCATGAGAACATATACACTTTTCCATCCTTTTAAACCACTTAGAAAATGTCTCAGTCCAAGCTTCTTTAGAGATGTCACTTAGAGCACTGTTGTATGCTGCGATAGCCTCTTCAGCGGATGAAAAAAACTGCCCACATATTTTTTCTTTTGTCTTTGAGAACAGAAAAAAGTCACATGGGTGCAGGTCTGGTGAATAGGGTGGGTGAGGTAAGACTCGCACTTTCTCCTTCTCAAAAAAACCAGTTTTGGCAGCCGTGTGTGCTGAGGCATTGTCATGATGCAGAAGATGCCCACTCTTCATCATGGGGTGCTTTGACTTACATGTGGTAATGACTTTTGGTAGACATTCAGTCACATACCACTCTGCAGTGTCTGTGTGACGTGTGTCCAAGGTCAGAGAGGTGAGATGGCCCATCTTGGTGAAGAAAGTGGCCACCATCTTCTTTCCAGAGCTCATAGTTATCTGAGTTCTCGTGGGTGGTTCCTGACCTGAAAAGCACCATACTGATGACTGCCTCTTGGTTTTGGGGTCATAATAGTACACCCATGTTTCATCACCTATGACATGATTGTGCCTTTGGACCATCCTTTGTCAAATTTTTTAAGTATTTTATTTTTATTTATTTATTTATTCATTCATTCAGTTCAATACAGTGGAATACACAATTGAACCATATCATGAGTCAATACATAAGATGATATAAAAAGGTACCCTATAAGGGCAATGTCATGAGAAACATAATTAGAAAGGAATTTAGTAATTACATAGTGTATACAATATAATTAGATAAGAAGTTAAAAGTACAATTAGTATAATCAAAGCATCATAGAAAATATCTATAAGTTTAGGTATTCTTCAATACTGTAAAAAGATTTGGTTATTAAATAATTTTTTATCCTATTTTTAAAGGTATTATAATTTTCATATGATTTTAGATTTTCAGGCAAAGCATTATAAAACTTTGCTCCCATATAACTAGGGACCCTCTCTGATAAATGTATAAAGTGACACCAATCCACTCTTGCGTTCTTTTGGGCTTTTGTCATTGAATGTGTTACCCAACGCACACATCTCTTGGTTAGGCCTAAATAATCATGAACAATGGCCTGTGCCGCAGTCGACCCAATATTTAGGATCCCTTCAATATTGCAAAATGTGAGATGAGGATTATCTTTGATCATTTTCCTCACATCTTCATCTTCAAGAGTCTCCCAAACTCTTGAAAATTCACGGAACCAATTTCCAACAGTGGCCCAGATGGGGCACTCACCATAAACATGTACTAGTGAAGAGTGGCATTCTTCTGCATTTACTTCTTTTTGTAGTTGTAACAAATCATTGCTCGAAAATCATGGCACGATAGATCCATCTTGCACTGTGTCTGACTTACCACTAACTGCAGCTTTACTCGCTGTCCACGCATGGCCCTGTGGTGGGTGGACTGCCACGTGCATGCTCCAAGGTAAAAAAATATCGCTCTTTCAAACTACAATAATCTCATGGTTGTCAGATTTTCTGTCTTAGCGCTGCTAAAAACTTTCGGCATGGCCATCGTAGGAAGGGTGAGAAAGGTGAAAAGATCCCCTAGACCTCGAATCCTCTAATACCATCAGGGTCAAAGAAAACAAGAGGTCAGTGAAGGGAGACTGGATAGAAAAGTAAAAGAGGGAGACTGGGATAGGAAAAGAAGAATACCAGGTTCGGTCATTAATCCATCAAGCTGAGCAGAGCCAATTGATAAGTAACCCCTCTCATTAGTTGACCGTATAATGACATGAATGCTAACAGCTGCACCATGTGAAGGGTTGAGATGGGACATTAGGTAATTGTCCAGGTTGGTTCCTTTAAATTTTCAAAGAGAAAGTATTAAGGCTCTTCCCCCTGTTAGATAACATTTACCCTTTTGCAGTCTTATGCAAGATATGGGCAAACTATACGAGGCCAACTATTTACATGAATTTCCCATTTTTTAGCACAACACTTCATTGCTACCAGATATGGAAAGAATGTGTTTACATGTAGACAGATACATAGTTTGAAAGGTAGAACTGGAACTTAAAAATTCAATGCCACAACTGGGATTTGAACCACAGACCCTCCACTTACTAGGTAGGTGCTCTAACCATTAAGCTACTGTGACAACCTGCCAGAATGACATTGAATTCTCAAACCAGTTCGTATTTCTCCCAGTAAACCACAAAGGTAGTCTCACATCAGAGACAATTACCCCAATGGTGACTTACTGTTGCTTGTGTGTTTAAAAACACTAATAGTAAGTTTGTTGGCATAAATAAATAATAATTACCGTCTGAAGGTTATTTAATTCCAGGACATAAAGTACTTGCAATAGCAAGTCACCATTGGGGTAATTGTCTGTGATGTGAGACTGCCTTTGTGGTTTACTGGGAGAAATACGAACTGGTTTGAGAATTCAATGTCATTCTGGCAGGTTGTCACATAGCTTAATGGTTAGAGCACCTGCCTAATAAGCGGAGGGTCTGTGGTCCAAATCCCAGCGGTGGCATTGAATTTTTAAGTTCCAGTTCTACCTCTTAAACTTTGCCCACACACGGCTTGTGTGTTTAAAAACACCAACAGTAAGTTTGTTGGCATAAATAAATAATAGATACATAGTGGTTTACCTCAAGGAGCAGTTCTCAGCATAACTCTATTTCATATTTATGTCAATGACTTACCGAGAAAGCTCCAAGAATCTGGAGTAAAATGTATACTCTTTGCTGGCGATGTAATACGGAACACCATGTGAAAAAGAAAAAACTACATACTTGCCGAAAAATACAATCATTGGATATTTTAAACTGCTGGTCTTCTAAAAATTCAATGACAGTAAATACCCTTGAATCTAATTACCAGATCTTTTCATTGTGGTCTCAAGGTCGCGGGTTCAAATCGAGCCTAGACTGATGGTTTTTAAGTGTGCTTAAAAACAACTCCATGTCAGTAGATTTACTGGCATGTAAAAGAACTCCTGTGAGACAAAACTCTGGCACACCAGCGCTGCTGATGTGATCCTGGCATTTGACAGCTCATTATACAACAAAAATTATTAAACTTTTTACTGCGGAAAAAGCCATTAAAAGTAACACTAACACTTGATGGAAATCTTGTAACAGAACACATGCAGCTAAATACTTAGGAGTAATATTTTATACTAAGCTTACATGGAAAGCACATCTAGAAAGCATAAAACAAAGAGCTGAGAAACATGTATCATTATTGAAAAGATTATCAGAAAAGAAATGGGGATATTCAAGAAACACATTGAACATGGCATAATAATAGGTACATAAAACCTATATTCACTTACTGCGATGAAGTACTTATAACAGCAAATCTCAACAGAATTCAGTGTTTCCAGAATCAAAGCCTCAGACTAATCACAGGTGCTGTGAAGTCTGCACCAATAGCCGCAATGGAGATGTTAACAAATCAAAAACCTTTCCGATATGAGCCAAAGAAACCTGCTGTTATACAGTATGAAAAACTTATCAGGCTACCATCCAGTAGTTGGCAAACAAGAAATTTTATCTCATTTCAAAATCCAGGAAAGCTTAATTAAAGAAATTGAAGCTATTAACAGTGAAGCAACAAGATTCTAAAGAAAGAACAAATTAGAAACTAAGAACTTCACTTATCTTAGTAATGTTGCAAGTTCTTGGTGCAAAGCTGACCAAAGTTTCGAGTTGACTCCAACTCATTCTCAAAGCTATACAAACAAATTTGTTACCAAATGAACATCTGTAGCTTTGGCAACAAATTTGTTTGTATAGCTTTGAGAATGAGTTGGAGTCAGCTCAAAAATTTCGTCAGCTTTGCACCAAGAACTTGCAACATTGCTAAGATAAGTGAAGTTTTTAGTTTCTAATTTCTTACTTTAGAATCAGGAAAGCTTTCTTTCTAAAATCCATGATCTCAAAAAAAACAACTAACCCTTCCTCCTTACAAAGAAAATTTACTTCCAAAGATCAACCCTACACAAACTCTATATTGAGTACCATATAGACCTAGTGGAGGAAGTTAAAAAAGATGACACCTCAAATGTTGTGTTGAAATCATTAGTTGTCAATTCATACAAGGTTCCCTGAACAACAATGGCTTCATACTTTTATTAATGGTTCTTTGTTGCCAAACCAAAATGGAGTAGGGGCTGGAGCTACAGGTCATCTCTTCTCCTTCTACAAACCTCTTGAATTTGGTACCATAAATTTTGACGGAGAGGTGGAAGACTTATGCACAAGACTTCAAAATCTTCTGTACAGAATAACACAATTCTAGAATGCAGTGATTCTTTCTGACTCAAAAGCAGTTATTTTAACTATAACATTCACTTTAACACAAAAACAAAAAATAAACAAATTCTCGAATTTTGGACAAGTCTATTTTGTCTCACCATATTGTAACTTTGGTTGTGGGTAAAGTAAAGAAGACAGTTGTCGAGATAAAGACACACTTTTATTTCCGTAAACAGTAACTTGTACACTCGTTGCAACAGCAAGAAAGTCTTTTCCGATTCTCCAACAGCACGGCTCCGAACTCGTAACACAAAGAACTAACTCTTCTCCGTCGGCACAACTCTCCACATCGTCTGTCCGTCTCCGTCGGCACGACTACTCAACCTTCACATACGACTGACTGACTCCTGTCGCACTTTACCGCTATTTATATCTCCCAGGCACTATTCTGGAAGCTTCAAGAACGTTCACTTATTGCGCTGGAGTACAAAGTAGAAGATTCCAGTAGCCTCTATCCTTTTCTCTCTTTCGGCAAGCGCCCCAACAATGCGGCCATTCTCTGTCTCTTTCCTTTGGCTCCTTTGCGGTAGTGCCGACAATAATGCGATGGGTGACAATTGCGGCTGTCGGCAATTAGATGCGGCGGGCGCGGTGACACTGCTCCCTCCTCAGAGCTGGTCGTCCCGACCAGCACTATCACTGCGGCATCTCCCTTGCGCCCCGGCGGACTATCCCATCGAACCTCTTCTCCAGGAGGCACGATCCTAGGTATCGCTGTTGGATAGTGTCCCTTGGTCTGGGTAGGACGATGTATGCCATCCTGCTTCGAAATTCTGCAACAGTACCGCCGGTCTTGACGGTCCCTCGTCCAGTTGCCCTTCTTCCTGGTGTGTTGACGGGCCATCCTGCGCACTTGGAAACGGCTCACTGGGTACCATGTCCGCCGACCTCTCTGGCGCACCTTCGCAGCCACCTTGCTTCCGATGGGTCCGGCAACAAGCCCCGCCACATCCGCGCGAGTCGCGTCCACCGCTGCACTCGTGTTCACTCGTGCTCGGCACGGCCTCTCCTGTATCCTGCCGTCCAAGATGATGTCCACCATTCTTTTGTTCACGACACTATGCGTCAGGTGATTGGATGGCTCCGACGGTCCCCCCATGTCACACGCCAAGTCGGTTCTTGCGTGTTGCTCGTTTGCTTGTGCGCTTCCCTGCTGATCGTCCTCCACGTCATATCCTGGTTGGTTACGTACCCGACACACTCCTCCAGGGGATCCTCGACGACGCCCCTGAACTGTCCCTTTGTCTTCCCCGAGACGTACATTTTCGTTATCTGAAACGGGCGCAACTGTCGCCTCGGCCACTAGGTGCTCCCTCCCCGGGTCCGTGCTATTCCGTCTGCCCCTGGCATCCAGTACTTTGACGCTCTCGTCAACTCTTACTACCAGGGCGCCAAGACGTTCCCCGTCGTCCTCCACGACGTCCATATGCTGGCAGAGGTCTTCCACCTTTTCGCCGAGTTCTTCCACGTCTTCCGTCACGCCAATCAGTTCGCCGAGTTGTTCCACGTCTTCCGTCACGCCAATCAGTTCGCCGAGTTGTTCCACGCCTTCCATCACGCCAATCAGTTCGCCGAGTTGTTTCACGTCTTCCCTCACATCATCTGAAACGGGCGCAACTGTCGCCTCGGCCACTAGGTGCTCCCTCCCCGGCTCCGCGCTATTCCGTCTGCCCCTGGCATCCAGTACTTTGACGCTCTCGTCAACTCTTACTACTAGGGCGCCAAGACGTTCCCCGTCGTCCTCCACGACGTCCACGTGCTGGCAGAGGTCTATCACCTTTTCGCCGAGTTCTTCCACGTCTTCCGTCACGCCAGTCAGTTCACCGAGTTGTTCCATCTTCATCTCTTTCAGCTCGGCAGCGAGGTTGTCGTTTGACGTTTCCATTTTGGCAGCGAGGTTATCGTTTGCCGTCTTCATCTCTTTCAGCTCGGCGAATAATTCTTTCATCATTGCCATCATCCTGGTTTCCGAATCTCCCTCCATCTTGGTTCTAACGTTGCAACTTCTAACGACGAAGTAACGAAACTAGAAGCAATTCGACGAATCCCACTTCTGACACCAGTGTAACTTTTGGTGTGGGTGTGTGTAAAGAAGACAGTTGTCGAGATAAAGACACACTTTTATTTCCGTAAACAGTAACTTGTACACTCGTTGCAACAGCAAGAAAGTCTTTTCCGATTCTCCAACAGCACGGCTCCGAACTCGTAACACAAAGAACTAACTCTTCTCCGTCGGCACAACTCTCCACATCGTCTGTCCGTCTCCGTCGGCACGACTACTCAACCTTCACATACGACTGACTGACTCCTGTCGCACTTTACCGCTATTTATATCTCCCAGGCACTATTCTGGAAGCTTCAAGAACGTTCACTTATTGCGCTGGAGTACAAAGTAGAAGATTCCAGTAGCCTCTATCCTTTTCTCTCTTTCGGCAAGCGCCCCAACAATGCGGCCATTCTCTGTCTCTTTTTTTTGGCTCCTTTGCGGTAGTGCCAACAATAATGCGATGGGTGACAATTGCGGCTGTCGGCAATTAGATGCGGCGGGCGCGGTGACAATATTAAAGAAAAGAATAGTTTTTCAGTGGATACCAGCACATTGTGGACTCTCTGGCAATGACCATGCTGATTATCTAGCCAAAAAGGGATGCAGTAGTATACAAAAGTAAAGAGTGGGCCAAAAATCGCGATTGGATATTTTCTAAGTTTGTGTAACAATAATAAACTTTCACAAGTGACGTAAAAATGTTATTTATTGATTGCTGCACTAATAAGCAATGGAAATATGAGAAGATAAACATAACTGAGCCAGTCAACGTCATTCTTAAACACTAATATTTTGGTGTGTTCACCATCATTTTCAGTGCACAGTTGAATGTGCCGCCATGTCTGTTTGCTTGCCTGCCTGAGCATTTCTGGAGTCATCGTTCTAAAGATGCGAATGATCTCTCTCTTCAGCTGTTCAACAGAAGGCATCTGAATCTTTCCAAGATTTTCTTTTAAGTAGGACCACAGCCAGTTGTCACACGCTATCGGGTCGGGGCTTCTTGGAGGCCAAATGAGAGATCCACCTCGTCCAATTCATATAGGATATCCATATGGTACTTAACCATTCTCGAACTAGAGCACAGAAATTCCGTGGTTCTCCATCTTGTTGAAGAACAGCGGTGTTAAGAATACCAACTCTGTCAAGATCTGCAACCAGTCATTGAGACATTTCGAGGTACGCTTCTCCAGTCACAGAGGTTTCAAAGAAATATGGCCTGACACTAATTTCACTGGTAACACTGACCCACATCATGACATGAGGGGGATGTTGTTGAATTTCTTCAAAGAAGTGAGGGTTATGTTTGGCCCACATGTAAACATTACACAAATGAGAGCTCAAATACATTTGTTAGTCATCAAGACGTTACTATGAACTGTTAAGGTGGGAATTAGGTCTTCCGCTGTGTTTTGCATCCAATACAGAGCCTGTTGAGAAAGTCTTCTTTTCCAGTTTTTGGAGATTGGCTTCACTGGAAGCTGGTTTATTGAAACGAAGAAAGAAGTTTTCTCTGATTTCTGTGTATGCTTCGCCAGTTCGTTCTTTCTCATGAACCCACACACTAACAATGAGATGTTCCTCAATCGTACATTTGCTTGTGTCAGCTATTGCTTACAACACAAATAGCGTTTCACATTGACATCAACTAATAATCCGCGAAAAATCTGACTTCCCGCTATAACATAACAATGCCCTCGCTCTATCGGAAAATTGACAAACTAATGCAACAAAAAGCACATGAAGCAGAAAAATATCCCTCTTAACCCTTGAATAGTTTTAAATTAGTTATTGGTTTCATAAAGTGCGTCATTTCAATATAAACATTACCTGATCGCCACTTTTGGCCCACCCCAGTAGTGTACACAACTATCATTCCACACAATAAAAAGAATTATAAACCTACAATTCCAAGAAATGATTACGCAATATCACTCTAAAATTTCAAGATAAAAGATGGGAATCTATCATAAGTCAAAACATCCCTGGATACCCAAGAAAAAGTGTAGTTGCAATCTTTAGACTATCCAAAGCATCTTCATAGGGTTGGGATTTATTCTTCACCACTTTGCCCCTTATGTGATCTTCAAGAGGAAATGGATCAAGATCTTTAGTGCTGTCCATCAATGTGGCATCACTGAGTGAAAAATACTGGAGAGCAAGAGGATTAATGGTTTTATTATCAGAAATCCAGCATTAGCCAACAACAATAGAAAATAGAATAAAATATACTGAGAGATAATTATTATTTATTTATGCCAACAAACTTACTGTTGGTGTTTTTAAACACACAAGCCGTGTGTGGGCAAAGTTTGAGAGGTAGAACTGGAACTTAAAAATTCAATGCCACAGCTGGGATTTGAACCACAGACCTTCCGCTTACCAGGCAGACGCTCTAACCACTGAGCTATTGTGACAAACTGCCAGAATGGAGAAATACGAACTGGTTTGAGAATTTAATGCCATTCTGGCAGTTTGTCACAATAGCTCAGTGGTTAGAGCGTCCACCCGGTAAGCGGAAGGTCTCTGGTTCAAATCCCAGTTGTGGCATTGAATTTTTAAGTTCCAGTTCTACCTCTTATACTGAGAGATTTTAAGCTTAGGGCCCATATTAAAAATAAACAACTCAATAGCAATCACAGCATATCTTAAAGAGGAAGTTTTTGTTTTAAGATGCTGAATTTGAAAAATGTGTACTTTTTGCACATGAATCTGTTTAGTTAAGCTGCACATATTGTTATGGTCGTAAATAAAAAATAGAATAAATCCTTATATTAATTAATTTGATTAGAAGCCTTTTAACACTTAAGCTGAACTTATTTGAGTATTGGGAGCCATATATGGGACACACTTTGCTTCACTCATTCTGTACTTATCAGCTGATGATGGAAGCAAAGATTTCTGAAACACGTCCTATATAATAACAGAGAAAGGGAAGCAAGTATCCCCAATTTGACACCCAGTTCTCAAGTATTTAAATTCTGATATATTTGTTTGTCCATGAAAATATGTCATCAATGAAGATTAAATTGCCGTTGGAACACATATGAAATGGCACTAAATTCCTTTTCTCAGTCCTAACTGCTGTGGCTCCATACTTAGACCTAACTAATGGCTGAAGCTTGTTCTTAAATAATGTCTTCATTGATTCACATTGGCTTATGGGGAAAGTTTATATATGCTTAAGAGACAAAAGTGAAAAGTTAAAAAAAATTTTATTTTAATATTCTGTGACTTCTTTTTCAGTATTCCCTACACCGCAATACATAGTGCTGCCTCTCATCGCCGCCTTTTTCATTTGGCATATGCAGACATAGATGGACATGAAACATCTCTGAATATAAAGCTTGAATCATCTCAAGCAGCCAGTGGTGTTTATAGGGCAATAACTGAAAAACATGCATTTTACAGCTGTGAAACAGTACGAAGTGCAGTAACTGCTCAGTTCATAAGGGATCTCAAGGTATGTTGCACGTCTTTGACGTATTAAGAATATGGAGAAAAGTTTGATGTGCAGTACTAATGACCATCTGTACCCATTACTATGAGGACTATTTTTTTACAACCTCCAAAGCTACTGTCTGTCTGTCTGTCTGTCTGTCTGTGTCTCTTATGGTTTACCAATTATGTAAAATTTATCCAGAATGAAGAGGACTTCTGAGGATATTCCTAGACCGTTCAAGCTATACATTTTATTTGGCATGAAGATATCTTAAACACTAAGTACTTTAATAAAAATTGTTGTAGCCATTTTTGAGAAAATAAAAATTTTTGAAAAATATTCTGTGTAAAGGATAGTCGGTGATGGGATTTTCTGAAAATCTTTAAGCCACATCTTTGGAAGATCTGACTTCATTTTTTAGTTATGAGCTCTCTCTCACTTGCTCACACACGCATTTTAAAAAAATTGGATTCAAGGTACTCAAAATGTGTATTTACAGTGAAATCCCAACTTCAAATAGGCATATGTTACCTCAAAATGAATTTGTAAACCCCTGGTGGCTTACCGGAGAAAAACTTTAGTAATTTGAGGAATTTAATGTTGTATCAGCAAATTGCCATTGTAGCTCATTTGGTTAGAACAGTGGCATAGAAAGCAAAAGACCCATGGTTAAAATTTTTCAGTCTCGTTTTGTCTTTCTAGAATTTTATTCACATAAAATATCTTGTCTAACATAAGTAGCCTCTAATCATTCCAGAAGTTCATTGATGGCTTCTTTTGTTTTAGGGTACAATTGTATCACTTTTCAATGAAGATACTTCTTTAGGTAAGAAATATGTATTTGATATTCGGAGAACATGCCGTGAAGTTTATGACAATGCAAGACGTGCTTTGTACCAAACGTCTGGAAGTGGGGTAGGCGTACCAGTCTCGCCTTCAGCAGGTGTCAGTGTACCACCACCTCCTGTGCCTGCTGGAAACAGGAGTCATCTTGGAAGCATGGAAGAAATAACTGCCACAGAATGTAGGGCTGAAAAATGTAAGGTGAGCTGAACTTATGTTAATGAATCATGGAAAGAAAAGCAGAAAATGTGTTAGAACAAACCAGAATAGTAAGTATTTTATACTGAAACTTCTGACAGATTTTTGGAAGAAAGTAGATCTAGCATGTAAAATGTTTTGTGCATGTGTATTGATTTTATCTGTTAAGGAGTGGAGTGATAAGTACAACAGAACATTTGATTATGGAGCTTTGAAACAAAGCTGGAATAGGACTGCCTCTGTGGTCGAGTAGTCAGCATTCTGGCTTCTCAACCCAGAGGTCGTGGATTTGATTCCCAGCTGGGGTTGGGAATCTGTCTTTAACCAGAATAATTCTACATCCCCCACAAAGTATAGAAGTGTGAATATGGGAGCGAAGGTGAATGTGTTGAATGTTAAAAAGTTTTTAAAAAAAAGTCAACATTAAGAAACTTCAGTTCAGTGAGTAATAACACCATCAGTTAAGCAAATATAATACATACTTAGAGACTAGCTTTATCTTTGGTGTAAGTTGTATAATACCAAAAAATATTGCTTGATAACATTTCAATGAAATATGAGGGAAACATGGTGATATGAATGTACACAACCCATTAAAATAAACTACTTTGCCGGAAAGTTTTGCTTAAGTGGTGTGCAATAAGATCTAGATCAGGCTGTTCCAAATCCACAAGTTTGAGTATAAGTACACACAAGTAGGTGGTAGAGTTGTGCAGAGCACGGCTGTAGAGAGAGTGGTGGCAAAGGATGATAGCTAATACATCACTGGGTGAAGGTTGTAGCAGCCGCACTCATTCCCCGTTGCAAGTCTCAGCCAGTACCCACCATGCTGTGACGGCAACTTACCCCAGAGCAGAGCTGTGCTGCATGTTGTAAGCTTGCTCACACAAGGCGGCGAATACGTCACTACTCATGGTGAGCAGCTTGGCTGGAATGCATTGATCTAGATAGTAAAATTAATCAGATTTACTGACTCTTATTAAAAATGGGACATGTTTTGAGAGCTCATTTGCTCCCATTCTCAGCCTGAGGCCAACTGCCTGGAATGTGGTGTCGTGCTGGAGATTATAATGCAGTTTGTCGTTGCAGTCCATATACCATCCAAAAGCACACACCCAATCCCAGAAAATGTTCAAATGTCGCAACATTATTCTGGGACCTAAAAACTCCACAATCCATCCAAAATTTACTACACTCTGAACTTAGTGACACCATACCAGCAAAAGAAAAATCGGGAATATACCAATTCAACTGCAAAGAGTGCAACAAAATTTATATTGGAAAAACAAAGAGAAAATTGAAAGCAAGTTCTAAAGAACATCTTAAGAGTCTTAATTATAAACAAATGCAAAAATCGGCAGTAGCAGCACATTTTTTGGCTAGAAAACCGCGAAATTGCTCCTGAACCTAGACTGTTAAAAAGCTTCTCTAAAGCAAAACAACTAAAGGCCTGGGAGAATATATTCATTCTGAAAAATAAAGACTGACTCTTCAACCTTGAGTTGTGCGAAAGTGGCATCCTCAGTAAGAAATTCCTGGAAAAGACACCAGAGGAAGCTGACTGCCTCTGTGGTCTAGTTGTCATCATGTTAGGCATCAATTTTTCTTCTGCTAGGATTATTTCCCGTCTTCCGGAGTCTCGAGTATGGATGAGAGTGTGAATGTGTGTGTTTGAATTTAATGTAATAAATTAACACAACATAATAGAAACCCAAAGATCAAAACCACCATAAAGCAAGTGCACACCATTGTTGTGCAAATGTAAAAAGCTTAGAGATTAAAGGCAGTACATAAATGGAACACAAAAAAAAATCTGTGTTACACTCATATGACTTTCTCTGCTCTTGTGCTAATCATTCTTAAAAACTCCTATTCCTGTATCTTCTCCATGTTACTTGAGATAAACATTTGCAGAAATTATCTTATTGTTTATTTCCTTGTAGGTGCAAGGGGAATATGAGAATACAGTAGGCTTTGAGCAACAGTCAAATCTTTTAAACCTTTGAGATTTTGTTCTCTTTCCATGGCTAACATATGAATAAATGAATAACAATGTTCCATTTGATGAAAGTTTAAGTTTTCCAAAACTCACACAAATAACAAGGAATATCTCCAAAATGGTTCACTCTACAAAAAAAATAATTTGGACATAGATTGTGTTTTAGCAATACCTACATTTTTACACATACACTAAAGACTCAGGCGAGCTTTCTTTCCAAAATTCAAGACGTCAAGAAGAATGTATACCTTCTTAATTCAAAGGAAAACTTCATATCTAGTCAATCCGACACAAACATTAGACATCACATATTATTTACACCTGACAGAAGAAGTTAAGAAAAGTGATACTCCAACTAGTGTTCTAAAATTATTGGCATTAGAGACAATCCATACTGGATTTCCAGAACACTAATGGCTCCATATTTATACTGATGGATCATTAATATCAAACCAAGATGGAGCAGGTGCTGGAGTCACATGTCCCCTCTTTTCCTATTACAAATCTTTAAGTTATGGAACTACGAACTTTGATGGAGAAATTGAAGCAATTCGAATGGCCCTACAAAATCTTTTGTACAGAATTTCACATTTTCAGCAAGCAGTTATTCTCTCAGATTCCAGGGCAGCAATTATAGCAATTACTTCCAAGTTGTCACCAAAAAACCAAACAATTATAGAATGTTGGAAAATCCTTACCCATCTAACAGCACTTCAAAAACACCTAGTCTTCCAATGGATACCAGCTCACTGTGGACTGAGTGGTAATGAGAAAGCTGATTTTCTTGCAAAAAAGGGTACCAGCAGCGTACAAAAATCTATAGTTAATCTACCATTTTATGCAGCTAAAAGATTAGTCAACTCTGAATTCAAAAAAATTATTGAAAAATATTACTATGAAAAATCAAAAAATAAAAGATGGGAACTACCAAACATTCAAACAGTAGTTCCTGAGTATCCTCGAAAAACAGCAGTTGCAACCTTCAGGTTGATTACAGGACATGATTGTGTGGCAAAACATTTAAACAGAATTGGGATATATTCTTCACCACTCTGTCCTCTATGTGATCTGCAAGAGGAAATGGATCGAGACCACCTTCAAATATGACCGGCCACTTCTAATGCCCCATCCATCAGTGAAAAATATTGGAGAGCAAGAGGATTAATGACTTCATTGTCAGAAATCCAGCATTAGCTAACAACAACAACAACATTTTTTGTTAGTATGATTTGGTCTAATCTCTTATGGCTTACCAGTTATGCAAAAGTCATCCAGAGTAAGCAGGACTACATGGGCTCTAGCCAGAAAATTCAAAATATACATTTCATTTATATATCTCAAGCATATGACATTTTAATCAAAATCGTTAGAGCCATTTTTGAGAAAATCAAAATTTTCATTTTCACTCGGCAACACATACGTACTCACTGACAGGATGGCTGACTCACTCTCATAACTAAAAACTAACTGTACATGATGACTTACAACTAAACTTATGACTACAACTCCAACTAGACTCAACTAAACTACTCACTACCCACGCTATCTGTGGTCCTATTTATACTGGCACCAATGTTACATGACCTTTCGAGATCTTTCCAAGAGCACATGTGGAATGACGCGATGAGAATCAACAAGAAGCTCCTTGACCCCTTTTGTAGTTATTGCGCCACCACGGCCATGCAGACACAACCACTCCAGGCTGCCCGGCCCCCCTCTTGTCCATATATTGTACGACCAATATCACAGTATGTTCCTGCAGGATTAACAATTTTAAGACATCCGTGCTGTATTTATTGCTGACTATTGCAAATATGTTGTCCATATAACTGAACCAAGTTTATGTATGGCTGAAGTATATAAATTCCGTTTTATTTTTAAATATCTTATTTAAATCTTGATACTGTTGATACCGAAATTTAGATTTCCGATCGAATGGGCTTTTGAAAAAGACACGTTTTAATTTAATTGCCGGATGTGAGATTTGCGATAAGTGTTAAGTAATAACATAAATAGATAATAGAGCAGAAAGTGTTGTAAGGTGAGCAAGATATGAGTAAATAATAGTCGTTAAAGTTGTAGGATAAACACATTATTGGTTTGAAATTAGCGAGTCATGACGTCATACCACATAGTTTAAATACACGTTCGAAAGTCAAGTCTACTAACCTTAAAAGTCGCGCGATATATTTAATAAAATATAAAGTAAACATCGTTTAATCCTAAAAAGGTAATTATATATTCGAAATTCATAAAAGAACATGTTATAATAGAAAGGGACATTTCTAAATTGCGGGAAAAGGAAATAGCATTTTGGATACGAGGCTTTCTTGGATGACGTCATGACATTCAAAATTGAAGTGAACGGCTTCTTAGCGTGGGTAAGAGAGAAAGCGTCACTACTCAACCAGAGACCAGTACGGCAGGTCGTGCTGCGCGGATGTGAGTGCGATTCCTCTACAGATACAAATATTTTCGGCATAGCTCCCGAAAATATTTAATAGATAATAAATCATATAAAAAGTTTCCTTGGGTTGTCCATTACACTTACGCAAACCCGAGATAAAGAGATCTCTTGCAGAACTAGCCGGAGCGAGCTACATCAAAGGGCAACATCACGTCACCAACGACATTTAAGTATCAACGGTGAGACATCAGGAAGTGAAGAACGACCATTTCAGCTTCAAATTGGCATCCCAACGTGTGGCTTCGAAAGAATGGACCAACCCCCAAGACGACCGAGCCAGCATCGAACCAGCAGACAAGAAGGTGCCCAGCGTGTCAACATCTGTGAAACGTGTAGTGAACAAGTTTAAGTGCAGTTAAAGTGAAATAGTGAAAATATTGAAAATTTTGGTGAGTAGAAAAACACATGTAAATAGCTTAGAAATGGAAGACAGTGATACCGATTTTTTAGGTTTTGAAAGTCCGGAAATTGAGAAAAGTATAAGTAGGATGGAAGAATTTAATCAGAATGTAATTGGTAGCAGAATATGCCAAGAAGTAGAAGATCAGAACGTTAGAGAAACACCTAGAGGTAGTTCAGAAATGTTTAGTAATTCAGAAAGGCCAGCAATTATGTCAGAAATAGAGAATATGTTTCAAAAGATAATGAAAAAGATGAGTACAGAGTTAAGTCAAAAGATAGATGAAAATAGTAAAGAATTAAGAACAGAGTTAAGTCAAAAGATAATAGATGAAACTAGTAAAGAATTAAGAACAGTGAAAAAGATGAGTACAGAGTTAAGTCAAAAGATAGATGAAACTAGTAAAGAATTAAGAACAGAGTTAGGACAGAAATTAGAGAAGGGACAACAGGAATTGGGAATGCAATTGGAAAATCAGAAGAGAGCTTTCGAAACCTTTAGGGAAGAAGTTAGGGAGGAAATTAATAAAGTCAGTAGTGAAGTAAAAGAAAATAGAGAACAGGTTAAGGGAGAATTAGAGACAATAAGGCAAGAAGTAAAGAATTCTGAAAAGAAATTAGGTCAACAAGTGAGTGAAAAATTAGATAAAGAAAGGGAAAAAGTAACATATAGATTAGACAAACAAAGGGAAGAAATTAGAGAAGAGTTACAGGGGTGTAAAGTTAGAATAGAAAGATCTGATGTAGAAAGTGAAAGGCAGGCTAGAAATTTGGAGGATGTTACAGACCAAATAAAAGGAGTAGTGACAGAAATTACTCAGGTAAAAGAGGCCTTAGAAAATTTGAAATTAAATGAAAATGCATGTAATCACAACAATCTTAGTAATGAAGTTGCAAGAAACGAGGCAATACCAGGTGTATCAGCTGACATTTCGATGCAAAATAGGGGTAACAGTAATTCCCATTCTAATCTCGGAAATAGTGCAGGGACAGGTGACAATTCAAATTTACATTGGCCTAACCATGTCTTAAATGAAATGACACCTCCAGTTTTTGAAAATGAAGATTCAGATGATCCTAAAGCCTTTTTAGAAGGGTTACAAGAGTACTTCACGGTGAAACGTATACCAGAGGAGTACAAGATGGTGATAGTAAGAAAATGCCTAAAGGGTAATGCTGCTAATTGGCTAGGCCTTTCTATGGGTAACAATAATGATTACAGGACCTTTAGGAACATCTTTTTAACCAGATATTGGGGAGCTAGTAGGCAGGCTAATATTAGAGTTGAATTAAGCAATGGAAAATTTAATCCTAGATCGGAGGAATCGATGGTCAACTATTTTATGAGAATAGCGAGAAAATCGAAGATGTTGGATCCTCCCTTGGATGAAAAAGATCTAATAAATATAGTTACTCCACATTTTCCGGAAACGCTTCAACACTACCTAATCATAGCCCGACCCGATAGCATTGCAGCTATGATAGAATTATTATCAGCCTTAGAAGTCAATAAGCCAAAACACGCATTTGGAAATAAATATGAAGAAAAAGAAACTGTAAATTCTTTCGGGCAAGGGGCACAGTATTATCAGAATAGAAGTGAGATTAGGGAAAGATATAAAGGACCAGTACCAAGGATGGAATCATTCCGGTGGGAAAATCAAGGTAGATATAACCAGGAAGGGCGTCACCAAAATAGAAATGGTAATCAAAGGGGAAGAAATATAAGGGTGAATTATATGAATACAAATAGATTTGATCGAGGTAGACGGGGACGTTATTTTGGACATAGTAGAAATTCAAATGATGGGTATTGGACAAACGGAGATAATGAGTTTAGACCGAGGTCACCAAGACAGGAAGAAAGGTATTCTAATGGACGAAATTCCCCCGAAAATGCAGAAATGGTTGAGGCCATTAACACGGTCAAAAACATGGTAGGAAGTAACCCCGATTTAATGCAGGAAAACAGAAGTAACAATTCGGGAAATAGTACAGGAGCAATACATAAAAATCAGGGAAACGCCAGACCCGGTCAAACGCGCCTTCAGTGAGAACTGGGTATCCTAGTAATGATTGTGATAAGTACTCGGAAATAAATAGTCCTGGAAGGCAAATGATGATACAAAAGAAAAGAGAATGGAAAAATAGAAACGACGAAAACGAAAAAGTAGGAGATCCACCTAAAATCAAAATTGGAGTAAATGGAAAACAATACAATGCAATTATAGATACGGGATCAAATAGCACAGTATGCTCACAAAATTTTTATGATAATTTACAAAGTAGTGGTTTTAAAGTAATGTCTTTACCAGTTAATGGGATATATTGCTCGCTAGCTGTGGGAAAACGAAAAGAGAGAGTAAAATTTCAAGCAATGATAAATATTGAAATAAATGGGAGAATACTAGGAATTTTATTTCTGATTGTAGGAAGACTTGTGACAGATATTATAATAGGTTGTGATTGTCTTTATGCCTGGGAAGCTGTGGTGAATTTTAAAAACATGATTGTAGAAATGAAAGTTGAAGATGAGACCATTATAGTGCCTTTTGTGGAAGATAGTAGTTCAGAAACTATTGTACGAGAAAAAGAGGAAGAAGAAATCCAAGGGGATACATTCTTTGTAGAATATGTTAAAGTAGGAGGTATGGAATTAACTGAAGTAAATGTCAAAGAGTACAGTGTCAATAATAAAGAAAATGTAGAATGGGATAAAAATGATTTCATAGACAATTTGAGGGTTTCTGATGCAACTAGGTACTATGATAGGGAGAGTAGTGAAGACTTAGAAGAATTGTTGAGGGAAAAAGTAACTCAGGCTGATCAACTAAATGAACAACAGAGGGATAAACTGTTTGAAATATTAATCCGAAATAAAGAAGTATTCTCTGAGAAACCTGGTAAATGTAATATTTATACTCATTCGTTTGAGATGATACCCATCAAACCTTTTACACATAAAGCGAGAGCTATCCCTAGTACAATAAGAGAAGAGGTAGATGCAGTTATAAAGTCAATGTTAGAAGATGAGGTTATTGAGATTTCGAATTCAGAATTTGTGAATCCCCTATGTATTGTGAATAAGGCCAATGGAAAGATTAGGGTGACATTAGACTCGAGAAAACTAAATTATTGTTCCTCATACTTTCCATCAGGGAATCCAACAGAACGTGTCCTCCGAGATATAGGAATTTATTTACGTGTACTTACACATCATAATCACAAGGATTGGGTGAAATATTGTCCATTGATAGAAAAGATTATCAATCACACCATTAATGTAACTACTGGGTTTGCACCAATAAAATTAATGTTAGGAATTGAACCAGAACCAATATTGATAGGGGAACCAAAAACACTGAAAATTAATGACATTCAGTTAAGTGAAGAAGAAAGAGCGAAAATTGCTTTTGAACGAATCAAGAAAAAGGCAGAGAAGCGAAAATTAAAGAAAAAGAGTAGAAAACATAAATGGGAACCTAAGATAGGCGATTGGGTACTAGTTAAAGACCATAAGTTATCAAGTGCGTTGCGAGGTAGGAACAAAAGGATGGAATTGTTATATAAAGGTCCTGCAGAAATTATATCAAAATTTGGTTATCATACCTATGAATTAAAAGATGTTAAAAATGAAAAATGTCTGGGAAGATGGCATAAACAACTCCTTCGACCATACAAGAAACCGTGTGGTGCCTTGGAACCTTGATTTAATGTTAAAAAAAAAAAAAAAAAAAAAAATTGGAAGTGTCATTTGTCTATTGGTGCCCAATCAGCTTTGAGATAAAATGTAAATGTTAGCTTACTTGAAAATCATATGTTGGTCAGGTACTTACATATTCATGAAAAATGCAGAATGTGAATTGCTATCTACTACCAAGAGCTTAAAAATATATTGTATAGAGCTCACAATAACAGCTTCAGAAAGATTGTTAAAATGTTCATCTCCGCATAGAGAGAAAACAGAATATTTACTTTGTAAACATTTGTTAAAATATTTAGATGTATAGATAATTATCACAGCAAGACAAAGAAAGAACTTGTATGAAGAGTGTAATGGATTTATATAAATATATGTACATTTTAGTGCTTAAAGGATCTAGTAAAGATGTGTTACAATAACAAAAGTGAAAAATCACAGTGCAAGTGATAGTGAGAGCGAAGTGAGCAAACATGAACTAAAAGAAGGAAGTATAAAGAAAGACTCTTGAAGTTTAACCTTTATATAGAAGCTTCACAGAAGAAACAATAACATATTGTAATTAGTATTTAAGGATTAATGTTTAGTCAAGTGTACAATTGTTTGTCGTGTTAAAAAGATTAATGAGAAAATATGTTAATAACCAATTTCGAAACAGTGTAATTGAAAATTGTATATAATGGGAGTGTTGCCGATTATTCAAAATACAGGAGTAATTTTTAATTTTTCTTTCGGGCAAGACATTTACATTATTTTATTATGAAATAATAAAATAATATAAATGGGGGCATTTGATACCGAAATTTAGATTTCCGATCGAATGGGCTTTTGAAAAAGACACGTTTTAATTTAATTGCCGGATGTGAGATTTGCGATAAGTGTTAAGTAATAACATAAATAGATAATAGAGCAGAAAGTGTTGTAAGGTGAGCAAGATATGAGTAAATAATAGTCGTTAAAGTTGTAGGATAAACACATTATTGGTTTGAAATTAGCGAGTCATGACGTCATACCACATAGTTTAAATACACGTTCGAAAGTCAAGTCTACTAACCTTAAAAGTCGCGCGATATATTTAATAAAATATAAAGTAAACATCGTTTAATCCTAAAAAGGTAATTATATATTCGAAATTCATAAAAGAACATGTTATAATAGAAAGGGACATTTCTAAATTGCGGGAAAAGGAAATAGCATTTTGGATACGAGGCTTTCTTGGATGACGTCATGACATTCAAAATTGAAGTGAACGGCTTCTTAGCGTGGGTAAGAGAGAAAGCGTCACTACTCAACCAGAGACCAGTACGGCAGGTCGTGCTGCGCGGATGTGAGTGCGATTCCTCTACAGATACAAATATTTTCGGCATAGCTCCCGAAAATATTTAATAGATAATAAATCATATAAAAAGTTTCCTTGGGTTGTCCATTACACTTACGCAAACCCGAGATAAAGAGATCTCTTGCAGAACTAGCCGGAGCGAGCTACATCAAAGGGCAACATCACGTCACCAACGACATTTAAGTATCCACGGTGAAACATCAAGAAGCGAAGAACGACCATTACAGCTTCACTGTAACCAAAGGGATTCATGGCAGTAGCTCCGGTAATTCTGTGGCTGAAAAAGAGCCACTGAGAGATGAGAAATGTACTGACTATAAAAACATTTTTGTTAAAATTATTATAGACTGAGCAATTATTGCAAGGGCATTATTTTTTATCCTATATGTACAGCCTAAACAAGGGGAGTTTTTCCATGAGAAACAAAAACAGATCACTGTATTTTCACATTACATTTTTACTTTCTCTACTGGTAAGCAGGGGAAGTATTGTATTCCATCCAAAAGTTGGATGTCGAGATTTCACTGGAAATATATGTTTTGAGGCCCCCTGAATCCAAAAAAAGTACTTTTAGAAAAAGGTCTGTGTGTGTGTTTTTTTTTTAATTGACAAATAACAGCATGTCCCATTACAGAGGTAACATTACATGCTTTCAAGACATAATATAAACTGTTGAAGTATATAACATTATGCAAGTTACAAATTGGCATTTACATTGAGACATTATTGTGTGTGTGGGGGGGGACAGCATAACTCAAAAACGAAAAGTCGGTTAAAAGCCAAAGTTGGTATTTAAGTGTAATGTCTTTCAAGGATGTGACATGAAGATTTTGAAGAAAATAGCTGCACCCTAAACTACCCTTTACATGGAACATTTTTCGAAAATGTTGATTTTCTTGAAAATGGCTCTAACGATTTTGATTAAAATGTCATATGTTCAAGATATTTTTATGACAAATGAAATGTATATCTTGAATTTTCTTGCTATAGCCCCTGTAGTTGTATTTATTCTGGACGACTTTTGCAAAACTGGTAAACCGTTAGAGATAGACCAAATCATACTATACAAAAAATGTTGTTGTTAGCTAATGCTGGATTTCTGACAATGAAGTCATTAATCCTCTTGCTCTCCAATATTTTTCACTGATGATATTGAAGAGAGCAATAGCAGTAATAGTAACCACTTTTTAGAGAGCACCATATTTTTATGTTTTGGCGGTCACATTGCTCTCTCACAACCCCCAGAATGTATGGAGGACCACACCTGTCGTTGGTTTACGGATCTCACTGACCTGACCGGGAGAATTATCAAAATAAATTCACCGACCATATCCTCTGACCGCCAATCAGAGGACATATTACATGCCATGACAGGTCAGCATGTTAGGGGTTAAGAATTTATAGAGAAATGGAGAGGTTGGAAAAATAAAGACTCCCTAGCCCTGGGGAACCCTAAAAGCATCGGGGTCGGAAGAGAACAAGAGATGACCAAGGTAAGGTCAGATAGAAAAGTTACAGTGAGGAGCAAAACACCAGTAAGCGGAAGTAATGTTCTGCTCAGCTTGGGTATACCTTGTGGTTGCTATTCACATATCCCCTAGACGGAGACCCCTGAGTCAAATCTCTCAAATGTTAACAATGTTATACTTGACATTGATTAATATTGGCGTACCCCTGTCGGTGTAAATAATTTGTTATATTGTAAATAATGTTATACCTTTTTTCATATGACGAACTTTGTAAAACTATTACAGTTGGTGAATAAAGCTGAATCTGAATCAGGGTATTTAACATTCAATTCAATTTTATTGAGATTTTATGCTAGTGACAAGTGACACTTTTCATTTAACAGTACAAAAAATGTAGATTTTGCTAAAATACACAATTTATGTCTAAATGAATTTTCTTGTAAGGGGAACCATTTCAAACATATTCCTTGTTATGTGTGTGAGTTTTGGAAAGATAACTTTCGTGAAATGGATCATCGTTCATTTGTTTATATGTTAAGAGTGCAAAGACAACAGAATGTCAAAGCTTTAAAACATTTGACTATCACACAAAGCTTACTGTATTCTAACATTCCCCTTGCACCTACAAGTAAATAAGCAATAAGATAATTTGTACAACTGTTTATCTTAACTAACACGAAGAAGATATAGGAATAAGAGTTTGTAAGAATGGTTAGTACAAGAGTAGAGAAAGTCATGTGAGTGTAACACATCAGATTTTTAATGATGTTATTTCACAAGTCAAAAACCTTTGATTTATGGAATTTAGGAACAGTTGATTAAACATTTTCATTGATTTAGTGTATACCTGAAGCTATTAACAATGAAGCAACTATAATCCACCAATAACACGAATAATGCAGAGATCACATGCCTGGATTTAAAGATCATGAGACATAAAAATAAACTGAATTTTGGTATTCAGAAAAAGTTAACACATACTGATGATTGCTTATAAAAGCTTTAATCCTGCTTTACATAAATTCATGGTTTTCAACAGTTTAATATATAAGTTGATAAATATACCCCTCATTAAGGAAGAATTTAACAGAGAATATGAACACAACACTGTGTTAATAGGTTTAATAAAAATTTTATACATAAAAAATTAGAGCAATTTAAATAACAAAAGGCTGTAAATGAAGCTTCTACCCTCAAAAAATAAATGGTGACTGTAAATTTAAAAGGTTTACTTACCGCCCTTAGGCTAATAAAAATCTACAAATATTTTTGAAGAACATGGAATAACTTTGGCTCTGCAGAATAAATATAGTATACAAAATTTGCTTAATTTTTTGAAAAAGGACACAAAATTCCAAATTATAAAAAGTCTGGCATTTATCAAGTTAGCTGTTCAGATTGTGACTAGGTGAGATTAGTAAAACAAAATGTCATTTGGAAACCAGAATAAAGAACATTTTAGAAATATCAAATATAAACGGATGGATAAATCAGCTATGGCAGATCATTTTTGGACATTTGGTCAGGAAATAAATCCAGAGGCTAAATTATCAATACAATTAAATAGATTCATAGATTTAATGGTATGGAAAAAAAATATTCATTTTAAAAAACAAGGACTGTGTTATGAATTTTGATATACTGCCGATTGATTCTGTTAGAAAATTTGTTTTGTGATCAGAGGTTTATAGTGATGTCATCGTGGGTTATGTCATTGCTCACACGTAACAGTTCATACCAAGGTCGTCCAAGGTCAGTTGACTTGAGAATGTCATTGAGGTATTACGAAACTAGTTGGTGTTTCTAATAGCTTATGCCACATATTTAAGATAAGTGAAGCTGGTAGTCTCTACATATGCGTTATTGGTGGATTTTCATTGATTCTCAGTCAGTCTTTTTTTAAAAAAATTCAGGTTCCCTTTACAAAGCCTTTACAGAGTAGCATGTTTCAGTTACTCAGATAAAGGCCTCTGTTTTGGAACTTAGTTCATACCAGTAAAGATGGGATAATTTGGACACAAATGATCTTCTAGCATTGTAGGAAAACAATGTAGGAAACAGGATATACCAGCAAGTTTCCAGGCACTCATGTGTATTTGAAAGATAGGTTATGCCTCAATTTCAGTGAATATGCTTGTATCAGAGTAACCAATAAATAAATGCAATTAAATTGATAACTGATTACAATGTTGTGATTTTCATTACAGTCCTCTAGAGCTAGACTGGCCCGATTGCTGGAAGCCATGTCGTGTCGCATTTGTATGGATCGTGCCATAGACACTGCCTTCTTTCCCTGTGCCCATGTAATGGCATGCAGTGAGTGTGGAGCGAGATGTGATAGGTGTCCCCTTTGCAGAGCACCTATTCAGCATTCGCAACGCATTTTTTTGCCCATAGAGCTGCAAGATGCAGATAAACTTCTCAAGGAGCAGCATAAAGATTCCGATATATTTGAAGATAGTGAGAGTTCTGACATCCAGATACAGGAATCCACAGTACCAGTGCATAATAATTCGCAGGAATTTTTTCAGGAAATAGACAGTGTTATTCAGCCAGAAGAGCCATTAGGTAGATCCAGATGTGTGTGTAATAGAGCTGAACATTTTTACTGCTCTTCAGAATTAGATGATGCCATGGATGATGGCTAAAAACATACTTCGGAAAGTTTTTAATATGGATCTAACAGGCTTTTTAGTAATTCATGTGCCTAATGCTCACTATGCTGAACACAGGACCAAACACACATCTTGGTAATTGGCAAGCAATTGGCAAATTGAAGTAAGATGGGTATTTGGTGATTTTCAGGTATAATATTCATTCTCATTTTTTTCTTATTCCATTAAAGATTGTTTTACACATTTAACATTCAGTTTTTATCAATGAAATACCTTTAAAGTACCCTATTTTAAAAAATGGATTTTATTGTACTAACATCAGACTGTCATCTTATATGGCGATATTCTGTGATTGTATTTTGTAAAACTTCTACTGAAGAGAAAAATAAACAAATGTTTTGTTAATTCAGATTTTGATTAGGCTAAGGAGAATGTATGTATAACTGTCAACCAGTGGCATGGCATGGAACATTGGTATGTTACTTGTTTTCTAAATTATTATTATTATTATTAATTATTATTGTTATCGTTATTATTACTTGTCGCTATTTTGAATATAACTTGTGTCCTCTCTCTTCCTCCAACTATTTAAAAAGGACGGGGCCAGCAACTTAGAACTATCATATGGATTTTTATGAGATAGGTGATGTATCATTTATTACAATATCTTTCCTACATACAGCCATGGAAAAAAAAATGATTGAGTTCATTAGGAGAACATAATATTTCCAAGTCCCAAGTTGTTTGCAGCACAATTTACACAAGTCGATATTTCCAACATCCAACTGAGCTGTCGGTCTGCGTGGCTCGGTTGGTTAGACACTGACCTACTGATCCCAAGGTCGCGGGTTCAAACCCGGCCCAGGTCGATGGTTTTTAAGTGTGCTTAAAAACGACAGCTCCGTGTCAGTAGATTTACTGGCATGTAAAAGAACTCCTGCGGGACAAAATTCCGGCACACCGGCGACGCTGATGTGATCCTGGCAATTGACAGCGTCGTTAAACAACAAAATAATTTAATTTTAATTTTCCAACTGAGCTTATTGACCGTCTGTGCTCCATATATTATCTGTCAGACACACAAACAGGCTGTATCTTGAATCACCAATTGCATTTGTATTATTTGTGAGTGTGTATACAAATACGAGTGATGATTCAAGATACAGCCTATTTGTGTGTCTGACGGATGATAACTATCAACAAACTCAGCTACATGTCGGACATATCGACTTGCGTAAAGCACACAATATCAGAGTTAGAAATATTCTGCTCTCGTAATGCGCTCAATCATTTTGTCCATGGCTGTACAAATTAATTGGAACCGAAAGACTAAGTAGAATTCCATTTAGACTGGTTCTATGGCCTGATGGTTAGCATACGTACCTTCAAACCCAGAGGTCCCAAGTTTGTATCCTGACTGGATAGCGGGACTTTTTCTTTAGCCAGAATTATTCCCTATCCTCCCTATAGTCTGGAAGTTTGAAAGAGAGTAAATGTGTTTGAATTTATAAGACAACCCAAAGTAATACAGCAGAAATGAATAAACAATTTGTTAATTTGTTCCTAAGGCAAAGCTGTCAATGTGACCTAAGATGCATATAAATGGGGGGAAATAAGTATAAATAAATTAATAAAAATAATTGCATTAAAATTATGAAAAGTGACTCATATTGCTCAAGTTACTGAATATTGTCATGAAATGTTTTGAGAACCTATGTACCCATTTTCATCTCTAGGCTGACTAATTGGAGATTCTCTCGGTAATTGAAACGTCTGGTGGGATTAGTGAATTTGAAGATTAAACTATCGTCTGCTAGAATTACAAAGTTCATAGCTCAATGTTTGAAACTTTTGATATATGTTCTTTCCCATAAACTGTCTTCTTAGTTTTTGTATCAGCCTGTCTGAGAAGTTCCCACACTCCTTAGGTATTTTAGTTGTACTGTTGTTGCTTTGCAAGACCCTGTCTCTAATCAATAAAGGACAAATAAAGAATTGCACATAAGTGTGGAGGAAACCTTTTGATACATAACGCCTGTATTGCTCCACGACATGTTGAACAGATGCGTAGATTTTTGTGTGCAGGCAATAGTGCACATACCAATTCACAATAGTGAATCCAGCCTAAAGAAACCACTTAACATCAACACCACTAATGTAAACAAGGTAGTACCAGAGGGCATTGATGTATCTTATAACCCTGCTAGGCACCATCGCTCAGACCCAATCTCCAATAAACTTCAGAAACCGCTACCCCACCGAGTCCAACCCAATCCAAGGAACTGTCATTTGGAGGGATCAGATGTTGGCCTTGACATATTTCTAGTAAACTTAGAATTACCATCGGTGCTAGGGGTCCGAAATTGTTTGTAGTTTTGCTCCTGTGGAGCAAAATGGAAGATAGGAAAATTCATGGCATTGTAGAGTCCACCCCAGCATTTACCTATTGATCAGGGAAAGTCTTGAAAAACCCAAGGTCAATGAGGCCAGCCAATGAATGAGCCAAGACCTCACAAGCTACCGTGGAACCATCTCACTCGGAAGAAGAACCTTTAAACCAGCCATGCAAACCCAAGTGCAATTTCGTGATCTTGGCAGTACTCGCAGGCAGGAGGCACTCCGAGAGAAACTGTGGTATACTCAAGTAGTGGCGGTGTTAAGCAAAACATAACCAAACATGGTGTACAAAATTGGAAAGGAAAATAATTTAACTCTTTTTATTATTGATTATAGTGTTTCTTCTTATTTGACTTAAAAGTATATATTTATATAGATTTCATGATCATAAGATTTGAATATGAATCGCAATAATGCAATTATTTATATAACTTTTAACCTTACAGTTCAGAGGGAAGCAAACTCTCTTGTAATATAAAATTAAAAAAATCTGATGTATTGCACTCACATGACTCTTAATACTCTTGTATTAACCATTCTTACAAACTTATTCGTATATCTACTTTGTGCTAGTCAAGATAAACTTTTGCAGAAATTAATCTTAATGCTTATTTCCTTATAGGTGCAAGGGGAATATGGGAATACAGTAGGCTTTGAGTGATAGTTAAGTCTTTTAAAGCTTTCAAATTCCGTTCTCTTTACACGGTTAATATTAAAGAATAAATAACAATGTTCCATTTGACAGAAGTATAAGCTCTCCAAAACTCACTTAAATAACAAGGAATATCTCCGAAA
Organism: Tenodera sinensis; assembly: GCA_030765045.1. NCBI lineage: Eukaryota > Metazoa > Arthropoda > Insecta > Mantodea > Mantidae > Tenodera > Tenodera sinensis. The sequence goes on along the minus strand of CM060966.1, from coordinate 21,018,485 downwards.
TGGTTCACTCTGCAAAAAAATTTAGACATGAATTGTGTGTTTTAGCAAGATATACATTTTTTGTACAGTAAGATTTGGTCTATTTCTTACAGTTACCAGTTATGCAAAAGTCATCCAAAGTAAACAGGACTACTTGTGCTATAGCCAGAAAATTCAAGATATACATTTCATTTGTCATAAAAATATCTCAAACATATGACATTTTAATCAAAATTGTTAGAGCCATTTTCAAGAAAATCAAAATTCTCGAAAAATTTTCCATGTAAAGGGTAGATTAGGGTGAAGGAGTTTTCTTCAAAATCTTTGTGTCACATCCTTGAAAGACCAACTTTGGTTTTTAATAGACTTTGTTTTTGAGTTATGCTGTCCACAGACTGACAAACACACCAGACACACTTACACACACATACACACACTCACACACACACACAAGGGGACCTTTTTCTAAAAATACCTTTTGTTTCTGGATTCAGGGGGCCTCAAAACATATATTTCCAGTGAAATCTCGACATCAAATTTTTGGATGGAATACAATACTTCCTCTACTTTACTATACATAGCAGAGAAATTTAAAAAAAACAGTAAAGCAACAGTGACATTAAAAAATGGATCTATTTATTTTCTTCCTCAGAGAGCTTCGGTCAGGAATCAACTCGGAGCGTTCTCTGCGATCATGTGCTTACAGCTGCTATGAGTGTTTGTGTATTTCAAGTGTCTTTCTTATTTCGGCAGCACTATAGACACATAATTTGTTATTTTAAATACTCCACTTTACTGTGCATTTCAATTTATACATATATAATAATAAGAATAAATAACCTAGAGATATGGGGACTTCTTGAACACACTGTATATGAAGTTTCAAACATTGAATTTTGAACTTTGAATTTCTAGTGGACAATATTTTAATCCCTATATCACCAACCCAACATCAGATGGTGCTATGGCATACCTAGGGATTCACAAGATCAGGAATCATTAGTTACGTCTGGTTTCACATTTGAAGTTTAAGCATCAAATCAGTAGTGCAGACAAGTTAGGCTTATATGTGGCTTAGCTTAAACTGCAAACTGTGATTTAAGTTAAATTATCTTAACCCATCTAAAATAAGAACAAATTAGAAACTAAAAGCTTCACTTACAATGTTACTAAGATAAGTTGTTAGTTTCTAATTTGTTCTTATTTTAGATTCTGTTGCTTCACAGTTAATAGCTTCAATTTTTCCTTGTATCTTAACCCATATTCACAACAGAAAACTACCTAGAGTGTTTAAAATGCATCCTAACCATTTTCAGGCATGGAATGTTTGAATATTCTGCCACATTTTAAGTAAACATTTGACAATGAGGGTACTACACATTATTGATAATACAATTTTATACCAAGCCAACTGATAAGTAAAACTTAGTTTTAAGTAATTTTATTGTATACTATGTTGCAATCTTCACTGTCACATTTAAAACTTATCACTTTATATTTCAGTAACAAAGCCCTCTCATGTGAAATTGCTTTTATTGATGTTCTAGTCAATCTCAAAATGCCCAAGAAACAGAAATAAATTACTTCATATTTTTTTTAAAATCAGTGATATTTTTGTATCTTGAACTGCATGATCCGTGAAATTTCATACCTGTGCACAAAGTAGTTTTTGTTATAATATCTATTGAAATAAATGTCATCTTTGAATATAAATATATCGTAATGTCCTTTGTTATTTTATGCCAACCAACATATTGATAGTTGACATAAAATAATTACAATCTAAAGGTTATTTAATTAAACTGGAACATAAAGTACTTATGATTGTAAGTCGCCCTTGGGGTACGTATCTCAGATGTGAGATTCCTTTTGTGGTCTACCGGGAAAATACAAATCGGTTGGGGAATTTAATGTCATACTGGCAAGTTGCCATGGTGGTGAGAATAGCTGCGCAGAAAGTGGAAGATCTGTGTTTCAAATCTTGGCTATGGCATTGAATTTTTCAGCTCTGATTCTACCTCTCAAATGTCCTTTGTAATAACAATACTTATAAAATAATATAAAGTAGGACATGCTATTGTCATATTTTCTGTAGCTATGTACTTTTTTATTTTGATAAAATTTGGTTTAAATAGACAGTGCTATTTTAATAACTAGGAAAAGATGTTAAAATATTCTACTTACGTGTGGAATATTTACCCATTAAAATAATTCTGGTACAACATTAGAAACAGGTGATAAAAAATAAAATGTCCCACAAAATTTGAGATCAGCACAGGAGAGAGGTTAGCAGGTTTATGTGAACCCTGCCTACTGCAGGCAATGCATAATTGCCTCCAGAGTCTGTCAGTCTTGAGGATAAACAAAGAAAAAACCTTCTTTGTCTAAGGCTGTCTTAATGTAAATTCTATTATTGTGCTGCTCAAATGGTTGACATAGCAGTATTAGAGGGTGCAATAAGATTGCAGGTAGAAAGCAACGTCACGTTTTCTCCAAGTAAACATAAGCGTTACCTTCAAATATGCCCGACCATTTCTAACAATCTATCCATCAGTGAAAAATATTGGAGAGCAAGAGAATTAATGACTTCATTGTCAGAAATCCAGTATTAGCTAACAACAACACATAAGCGTTACTAACATGGACATTTATTTCTTATAATATAAATTAATGAGAAGAATGAGGGAGAAAACAGCAATGATGTTGCAAAGCTGTGTTTTACTCTACATGGAGTTAATATCTATCTGACATTTGTGATTTCTATGCATTCATTGGCTAAAGTGACGCGCTCATTGGTGCACTGCAAAATGTTGGCGAATTCTGAAAATAATCAGTGCATTATCTGAGAGGTTTCTATTAACAAAGATAAAGCACATGTTAACCATTTGAGCAGCACCATAATAACTCAATATAAATATATCACACTTGTTCCTGCTGTGCTGCTATTTACAATTCTTTCAGCAGTGTGATTTCCTACCATTTGGCAGTGTTGTTTCTACTGCTTCTGCCCTATCTCTTTCTATCCATGAATTCTTCAGTAAATTTAGGTTTTATTTATTAATGGTAAAACATTTTCTTTTGCCAATTCTGAAACATCATCAACATTGTCTGTGTCAGTTCCGGCAGTAATAGTGCTAGATTGCACATTTACTTACATAGTGGAGCTAGCTTGCATTTATACATTAGTAATAAGTTTACTCTTGAGTTTCTCGGAATCCCTAACTTTCACTAACTTAGTCTGCATCTTGTGTAAATTCTAACTTCATTTGAAAGTTCTTTTGGGATGGAATAGTGAAGTATCCACGGAACTACTTTTCTCAGTCCCTTTGTTGTCTCTCTTTCATGTGGTCTCTACAGGGGATTAAAACAGCAACCAGCAACTACTTCTCTAAAGTTTACCTTCCATGTTGAGAAACCTATAAATGAGTGAATAGGAATGTTACATATACTATGTACATGTCTAAACTATGCCACTTTCATGTTATTTTTACTTTAAATTAGTTTAATTAGTTAACTCTTGGAGTTATTCACTGGCACTAACCGAATGTAAGCTTAGCACTTTGTACATGGCCATCAGTACAACTGTGAGCCATGCACTGTCTAGACAATCTGTTGTGATTGGAAGTGGGTATGGATAATGGAGTTAAACAAACCTCCCATTGCAGAGTTCAGAAATTATTTTCTCACATTCTGATGGTGTTACCACTAAACTAAAGACTAGCATTTCTTCCAATAAATACTGTGGAAATACAGGTATTTGAAAATCAAATAAAATGGCAGGAGGTTGAAGCAATTAAATTTGAAATCATATCAACTCCTAATAATTAAATATTTTATTTACTTTACTGTCAATTACAGCAGTCAAATGGTTCAGAATATATACAGGCTCGTGCATCAAGATAACTTAGCAAGTTATGTAAATCAAAAGTAAAAAATAGGTATAATTTCAAGAAGTAAAGTTTGTAGTATGTTTTGGCTCTGATTTTGATCATTTTAACTATATATTGCTGTATAACCTACGAAAGCTTATTTTAAGCACACTTAAAACCCATTAGTCTGGAACAGGTGTGAACCTGCAACCCTGGGGCAAATAGACCAGCGTCTAGCCAGCTGACCTACCCAGACCGACCCAAAACATGCCTTTTTTAAACAGCATCCATAACTTATTAAAACTTGGGCTTAAGCTTAGACTGTGAAACTAGCCCTGACTCAACCAATAGTTGGTTGGTGGGTGGGGAGAACGTAGACTTCTGTGGTTTCATTAAATTAAATTGCTATATTTTATATTGCACGTTTTTCTGCATCCTCACTACCAATAACACCAGCAACATACATGCCATGCCCCTGGTGTCACTTCCCTTTTATTTTAATGTCAGTACTTAAAATTTGAATAAAGTTATGCATGATAATCTAATACTGGTGTCATATTTGAAGTATTTTTGGCCTTTTTGTCAAAATGCTGCTGTTTTCCATCAGGTGCTAGGATTTTATATAAGATTGTGAGACTAATACTTCCTATCCCTATTGTTGTAAGAGAATTGTTAATTTGATTTTAATTCTTGATGATGAATTTGTTAGTTTCCTTGCAATGAACCTGTTAGTAAATGAATTTAATGTACAATAAATATATGCTCTTGTTTGGAGCATATGTTAACAACTGCTTTAGTCATTAACAATGCAAACATTTATGTATTTGTAGTAAAACTTATTTTCTAATAATATGCTATAAGTTAAAACGGAATGATAAGAATATTGCAAAGTATTTTTGAAGTATTGCACCTTATAATAAAGTATTAATGTAAAAAAATGAATGTGTCACTAGAAGCATTTTATGTTGAAATATTCATTTACAGATAAACTATGATGGAGATAATAAACCATTATATGTGCTTCACTATTTGTTGTCATTCTCCCAATTTGATGTCTACTTCTCTTAGTAACAAGCACTTTTGCACCTACGAAGTACTGCAGATCACAAATGCTTGAAGTATAAATATATGGATGCAGTTATTTTTACTTTAAGTATGTGAACATCCTCCAGTGTAGTGTCATATTGGATGATGAATGGATGAAGTTGGTAAAATGGTGCTCAAATGAGCCTGATTTTCATAGAGCTTAAAGTTACTTGAGATTCGAACTCGGGACTTCTTGAATGTGTGGCAGACACGCCACCACCACATTATGGAGGCAGGCTATGGATGCAGTGGTAGTGAAATAGAACAATGTTAAAACTTTGTAGAAAGAGACATACTTGCCAACTTCCTGAAATTGAAACATGTAAAACTTTCTTTCATGCAGCAGAGTGTAATAATTTTGTGAAACATGAAATTTAGAATGCATAAAATGTTCAGTGCAGTAAATTTACAAAAATGTTGTAAAATAAATGGAAACTCTGTTTTGTAAGAATCCTTGAAGACCTGATAGTACAGCTTCTTTCTGATGGACACACTGAAGTTCTTCTTGGTACCATTGCTAAGTATTAAATGGTAGCAAGGCTATACACAGATTTCTAGTTCATATTATACACTTCATACTATGAATTTGTCACAAAATATGTGAAACCTAACCGTGCAGACATAGAAGGGAAATAAATAATTTACATAGTAAAATTCACCTCATCCATTGTTAAATGTTTGCTCCCATTTGGTGCGCAATGATTAGCATTGGTTATGCAGTCAAATTTTAAATCCTTCAAAACAAACTATGTGTGCATTGCATTTTGCTGCAACCCTGTAACAGAAAGCATCATAAAGAATACACACACAGATAAACTCTGACCTATCATAGCGCTGTATATTATTTAGTACTAGTGTACATCCGGGCTTTAACTTTAAAAGAAGTTTTACATACTATTTTAAAAAGATTACAGTGATGCAATAGAAGTTGTTCATGTCCATGGTGAAAATCTGAAACACTATCAGCCCAAGAAAATATTGAAAAAAGGGATCCACTACCATAAATTCTACAAGAAATAAAAGTTGGCAAGTACGAAGACAGTATTTAGGGAAATTAGGGTGAAGTGAATAAAAAATGCAGTAAATACTAGTGGCAATAAGAATAAGTAACTTCTTTCAAGTAACTAGAAGGAGCAATAGCTTGTTTAGCAGTCTTTTTGTAATGCTGGAAAATTAAAGCATTTTTAATGCTGGCGTGTGATTGTTGGGATTTTAATTTCTTTGAATAAACTGCAATATTTGATATTGTTAATCTGTATGTTGAATATGGAAGTTAGTATCTTTATTAAAATACATTGATTTTAAATAAATATCAGAATCAAAGTTAAAATATACGAGGTCTGTCTGAACGTAATTCTTCCCACATGTGTATTGATAGTTGGCAGTGCCTAAAGTGCATGACCCGATGTTAGTGTGTCCAAGTGTGCTTCGTAAGCATTGTAACCATTCGGATTTCTTCGGAGAAAATGCACACACACAAAAATGCTATCAGGCTGAGATTCAGTATGAAGATTTTGCTGCATACCCATTCTCAATAGCAAGGCTGATGAACGTTACTCAGTAGGTGTGAACACATTCCCCAACTTCCCCTCTCTTTGTTACCATGAAATCAGGAAAGTGAGGGAAAACAAAGTGCAAAACCGGTTCTAGCTAACGCACGCTACTGTAGTTTTGGAGAGGGGACTCCTCTTTTTACACCTATGGAGTAACGTTCATCAGCCCTGCTCAATAGGGTTTAACCCAGATAGGGATTTACAGGATAGGTTATTTAGGGTGATTGTGGTTAAGAAGTAAGCTTTTGATCCTCGACAACTGTCTTTTAGAATGCAGCAGTTTCTGCATGCTGGCAGATGTAAAAGAGTTTAAAATGTCTATATGTGATATCATATTGGCCATTTCATTCATAACTAAAAAGTCTTCTTTTGCCAAATTTGTTTGCCTTGTAGTTTCACTCTCATCTCTCCCAAAATTGTATATTGATTTGCACTCAAAAAACATGTCCTGGTGTATCTGTTTCTCCACACATATCGCAACTTCCAGATCATTTCCTTCTGATCCTATGTAGGTAATTTTGAAATGGTCTATGCACAGTTAAGTAATGAATCATGCCCATATTTGTTTGAAAATAATGTATTTTCAATCTTTCCTTAATTTGTTGAAATATTTCAAAAATTCTTCTACCTTCTTCAATCACTTCTGATTCCTTTTGCCATTCTTCTTCTAATAACTTCATTTTCATTTCTTTGGTACTTTTACAATTTGATCCTATAATGTTTCTAATGAACTTGACTTCCTTTCCTCAGCCAATATGTTGCTCCTCAATCTTATAATTTAGTCCACTGGCCATATACCTAAAATTACCAAAAGGGTCATTGTGGGTGATGTATATTGCCTAGGGAGAGGCACATGTTAAATACCCTAGACAGAAACAGCACAGTGTTGAAGGAAGGTGGCAAAGCATGAGAGGGGTCAGCCCAGCCCATCACGACCTGCCGGCTTTTTGGGTTTGAGTTGAACAGACTAATGTGAAGTTAATGCACATGCTTGATTTTTTCACCATCTTTGAGTGTGCCAGTTGCAGACTTGTAGGTAGGTGCTGTGCATATGTTCTGTGCACAGTACTTTGTTGCCTGCACAAACATCATTATTATTCTCATCATTCATTATTATATAGATTGCCTGCTGTAATAAGGCCTAATCAATGCACAGATGCCTAATGTTGGTGACTGATCAGTGATGCCAACTTAAGCTTTTTCACAATTTTGCCTAAGCATATAAAACGGTGAAATGCTTACAGTCTGAATTTTAACACACTTAACAAATTCTCTGACCAACATGTAGCTCCTAGTAGAGTGTTCTGTGATGTAGCCTTAATCATATAATTGTATTAGCACTTTTGCCAGGCGCAAGGAAGAAACCATTAGGTTGGTGTCCCAAATTGCTGCAGAAGTGCTTGAGGTTTTGATTTAATATTTCAGATTATGCAAAGGTTGTTTCATCAGACTATAAAGGAACCCTCTTTATTCTTTAATTGCGGCACGGGTTACATTTAGGCGATCTTTTGGGTTGAGTGAGTGTGCGTGTGGTGGCGGGATGGAGGGGTGGGGGTGCGCATACGCGCGTGGGTGTGTATACTTGCGGTAAAAGCACAGAACATTCTATTAGCCATAAGTTGGTAAATAATACTAGCGCCATTCTTAGAAAGCACCTGTTGCAAATCTTCTAGAACTTGGACAAGAAACCTCATCAAGGATTTCGGAGATATCAGCCCTGTTCTGCACACAATTTCAAAAATTGCAGGTTCATCAGCATTATTTGTGATGAACTGTTGGCAGTACTGATTGTGGCAGTCTTCTGTTCATTGGTTCATATATTCATGGCTGTGATGTTTTGGTTAAAAGTTAGAAGCATTTGCTAACGAAACAAATAGAAATATCTAAGACTGGTGTTTCAGTGAGGACCCGTGTTATTAATTGCAGTCAAGAGTATAGTGAAAATGCCACTTCCAGCTGCATTAGTTTCCCGGCTTGCTAAAAGAGGAATAATCCAGGCACCACAACAGCAACAGACAGGTGGATTCATTTGCTAATAATTATGAGTAAGATTGCGTATCGGCGTAAACACCTAACATCACATATTGCGCACATAGGTTACTTAAAAGAGAGGGTGGGGCGGGGTCCCAGAAAGTTAAACGAAGCAATATCGTGTTCTTAAACAACTGCTCATTAGCTTAGGATAATTTTGCATCTACCCAGGATGCGGTAACGTAAGTATTTCTGACGAAGCAGTGCTATTCCCGAATAAGCACTCTTCAATCATAGAACCTATAGGTTAGCTAATGAAAGTGCTCTTATTTTTCCACTATTTCTGAATACTATCATTGATAACATTTTTCGGCTCATCTTTACAAACGTTCCCTTTCTGCCAGCCAGCTGCCAGCCAGATTCTAAGTGTCCGAACCTACCTTCTGCGCATGCGCCGGCAGCAGTTTCCCTATCTTCTGCGCATGCGCTGGCAGTACCGGCAGTAGTTTCACAATTGCCCACTAGATTGCAGCACACGCAATTTCACATCTGCCCAGTAGTTTCACAATCGCCCACTAGATTTCAGCACACGCTATTTCACATTGCCAACATTGCTTTTTACACTACACTAGTTTTCATTGCCAACACATTAAACACCGATATTTATTTGACACGTGCTTTATTTAACACGTGATGCAATCACCTGCAATCTGGCAGTAACATAACAATGACATACGCCGCTATCGCGTAGCGCAACTCCATACATTATTACTGGCTCGTTCTTTATTATTATATTATTATGAGCCGAAATGGATTTATTATTTTTTATCCATTATTATGGATTATTATTATACGATACGCTCGTTCTTTATTATTATATTATATTATTATGAGCCGAAATGGATTTATTATTTTTTATCCATTATTATGGATTATTATTATACGATACGCTGGCTCGTAACATAATGACATACGCCGCTATCGCGTAGCGCAACTCCATACATTATTACTGGCTCGTTCTTTATTATTGGCTCGTTGTTTATTATTATATTATTATGAGCCGAAATGGATTTATTATTTTTTATCCATTATTATGGATTTGAGCCGAAATGCATTTATTATTATTTTTAATCCATTATTATGGATTATTATTGTTATTATTATTATTATTATTATTATTATTATTATTATTATTATTATTATTATTATTATTATTATTATTATTATTATTATTATTATTATTATTATTATTATTATTATTATTATTATTATTATTATTATTATTATTATTATTATTATTATTATTATTATTATTATTATTATTATTATTATACGATACGCTGGCTCCTTCTTTATTATTATATTATTATTATGAGCCGAAATGGATATTGTTTAGGAAAGCTTACGCGATGATTTTGTGAGAATTTCGGCAAAGTCACACTCGGCAGTGGGATATATTTTTTTATTATATTTTTATTATGTTTATTATTTATCGTTCTTTTTTGTTTATTTATTTTATCTTTTACCTTTATCTTTTATCTTTATCTTTTTTGTTTATTTATTTTATCTTTTACCTTTATCTTTTATCTTTATCTTTTTTGTTTATTTATTTTATATTATTCACGGGGTGTAGCACGGCATCGCATTCCCTGCATAGCATGCGTGTCCGTAACAGTCCTTCATCATACAAAAACTGCATGCATGTCTCTTCGTCTGACAACACAGGCGCCAAATCCAGAATGCTTACGAAACGAGCCATTGCTTCTTTCTTGTACCAAGCACAATAGCATAATGACGACTCCCGCAAAAACATTCAAACTTACTGTTGGCAACAAAGTCCTAGGGACATTTTGCTGTTGGCAGCGTTGCATTAACACAGCAACTTCGGCAACTTTCGTGACCATTCGTACACACTGCCGAATGGGACTTAGCCGAAATTCTGACCAACTCATCGCGGGAACCTTTCTAACCTTTTTTTTATGTGCAGTTCATCTGTTTTTGCCTATTCTCTAGCATGTTAACTTATTCCAGTGGATTGCCTAAATTAATATTCCATTTAATTTCTCTGTAGAATTCAAGTTATTTATATATTATAAATAACAACTTTGGTTTTTAATCTACTTATTCAGGGGACCTCAAAACATATATTTCCGGGAACTTTTGTAAAAAAAATTCAATTTTTTTATTCAAAGGACCTCAAAACATATATTTCCGGTTAAATCTCGACAATGAATTTTTTGGTGAAATACAACAACTCCCCGACTTAATATACGTAATAGAGAAATTTAAATCTAAGGTTAAAGAAGAACTTTTCGTTTAAATCTTCGTGTCGCATTTATATATTTATATATTATAAATAACAACTTTGGTTTTTAATCTACTTATTCAGGGGACCTCAAAACATATTTTTTGGTGAAATACAACAACTCCCCGACTTAATATACGTAATAGAGGGGAAACACATCTGTGCGCGACCGACAACCGCCACTGACACTGACATAGTTACTTCCCCTCCGTTTCCCCTCCATTTCCCCTACGTCGCCGCGCAGCGACAGCGTCCTCACACGGCAGAATTTGAACTAAACCCAATAGCCGAACACCTACCGGTAGGATAGCCATTTTGATAACTTTTGGTGGGTTGGTATGCAGAAGTTTGGCCAAAAGGTCTTGTGTTGTGGGTGCATGCGTGCATCTGTCAGTCAGATTGTGGACAGCATAATTTAAAAACAATAAGTCGGTTAAAAACCAAAGTTGGTATTTAAGTTTAACATCTTTTAAGGATGCCACACAAAGATTTTGTAGAAAATTCCTGCATTCTAAACTACCCTTTCCGTAGAACATTTTTTTGAAAATTTTCTCAAAAATGGCTCTAACGATTTTGATTAAAATGCCATATGTTTGAGATATTTTTATGACAAATGAAATGTATATTTTGAATTTTCTGGCTATAGCCCAAATAGTCTTGTTTACTCTGGATGACTTTTGCATAATTGGTAAACCGTATGAGATTCAATTCAATGTATTCATCCTTAAATCAAATACATGATGTTGGACATATCAGGTGTGTAAAACAAAATATTAACATTTATTGCATCCTTTGATTATGAATATGGATAGACCAAATCTTACTATACAAAGGATGTAGATCTTGCTAAAACACACAATTTATGTCCAAATAAAATCTTTTGTAAAGTGAACCATTTGGGAGATATTCCTTGTTATTTGTGTGAGTTTTGGAATACTTAAACTTCTTTCAAGTGGAGCATCGTTATTCAATTTTTTGTATGTTAACTGTACAAAGAGAACAGAATTTGAAAGCTTTAAAAGATTTGACTCGCTCAAAGCCTACTGTATTCCCATGTTCCCCTTGCACCTACAAGGAAATAAGCAATAAGATAATTTCTGCAAATGTTTATCTCAACTAACACGAAGAAGATATAGGAATAAGGGTTTGTAAGAATGGTTAGTACAAGAGTAGAGAAAGTCATGTGAGTGCAACACATCAGATTTTTTCTTTTCTTTTTCTTTTCAGTGCCTTCTGTTAATATTGAAGAAGAGGAAGTGATAGCTGAAGACTATGATACACAAAAAAAAGATGCAGTTAACAACAACAATAATGTAAATGATAGTGAATATGGTGAAGATTTTGTAGGAAATCTGGAGAAAAAGTTTATGGTAAGAGTCAGGCACATCTTACCTAGATTTTATTTATTTTTTTAAAGCAGTTAAATTAATGTTCAGTTGAAATAAGAAAGAAGCTCCTTTTTCTCCCTAAATTAGAAAGATTTATGTTATGGACAATGGTACAAACAGGAATTTACTTATATATGGGGAGAGCAGAACATTTACAAACTGCCTGCATGGTGTTCTGCCTGTGGGCATCTCCAGTGTCCGTTGCTGTTTGCCACTGTCACAGAAAGGCACGGATGAAACCATACAACAGTTTTAAAACTAAGAGGGGCATCTCAAAAGTAAGTTGCACTATTTTTTAAAAAATAACAAAACGTTTAAATATTTTGAAAGCTACATTCAGTACCTATGTTTCCACATAATTTCCTTGAACCTCAATACATTTTTGATACCGTGGTAACAGTTTTTTTAACCCAATGTCAAACAACTCTCCTGCCAAACTGGATAGCCATCTTTACACTTCTTGTTTCAGTTCCTCGTCATTTACGAAGCATCTTCACCCAAAATGTTGCTGCAGCTCTAGAAAAAGATGGTAATCACTCAGTGCAAGGTCAGGTGAACAAGGTGGATGACTGAAAACATCCCAACAAAACTGCTCAAATAGGACTTGAGTTTCACGAGCAGCGTGCGGGTGAGCATTATCATGCAAGAGAAAAACTATTTTGCTCAACTTTCCCGTACTTTTGTTTTGTATGGCTCTTCTGGGTTTTCTCAGCACCTCACAATAGCGAGCAGCTGTCATTGTGGTCCCACGGGGCAAGTAATCAATTAACAGTACTCCCTTCGAATCCCAGATTATCTTTGCCATGACCTTGCCAGCCGATGCAACAACTTTTGCCTTTTTTGGTGTTGCCTCATTCTTTTGTTTTCACACCATACTCTGTCTTTTGGATTCGGGTGTCCAGTGATGGATCCATGTTTCATAGCCGCTCACTATTCTGTTGAATAAACCATCTCCCTCATCCTCAGAAAATTGCAATGTGGCGGTCTCTGCTCCTTGTGTTGTTCTGAAAGCACGCGAGGAACCCATCTTGTACAGAATTTTGATAGACACGGGTCCTCAGAAATAATCCTGTGAAGTGATGCATGGCTTAGTTCAATATAAGGAGGAAGTTCAAACAAAACTGCAAATAGTGTAAGGTGCTGATCAGTGACCATGACTTCACGAACCTCATCAACAATATCTGGACCATGGTAAGCTGAGGGTCGGCCGCTTCATTGCTCATCGTGTAATGTTGTTCTCCCTTCAATGAACGATTGCGCCAATGAGAAACCATTTGTCCTGACATAACATCTTTTCCATAAACACTGCACAACTCACAATGAATTTCAGTTGCCTATTTATTTTTTTCAGTCAAAAAACAGATTACAGCGCGAACTTCGCAATCGGCGGTAGGAACGAATGGAGTCCGTTGTTACTTCCATTTTAATGTCCAAGCAGTAAACCTAGGTGCCTAGGAATTTTACATTACTGCTACTACACCCATACCTATATTCCCTGGGACTTTCAGACTTTTTCCGCCTACCGTGCGAATTTAAAAAAATAGTGCAACTTACTTTTGAGATGCCCCTCGTACTTTTAAAGGCTCTACTTACCAGCTGTACAAAAGGTGATGTTGAAACTGACCATCAGCGTCCACATATTTTTGGCACCTCTTTAGGAAACCATTCATCACTTGCCATAGCTTATGTTGAGAAATGCTGGCAGTTTTGTGGCAGATGTTTTGTTTTAATGCTTCTAAGGTGTGTGGGGTTGTCTTGTGCACTTTATGTTTTAAATTAACCCAGAGATAGAAATCACAGGGAGTTGGTTCTGGGGACAGAGGGGGTGCAAATCTCTACAAGTAATTCTGTCCTGAAACACACTTTCAATTGTTCTTGTTGAAAGATTGGCTGCATGAGCTGTTGTGGAGTCTTGCTGAAAAAAGGCAAAGTCATGCTCCCTATCTATTAATTCTCCAGCAAACAGGTGCAAAATTGTATTCACGCATGTACGGATGTCAACTGTTGACTTCAAACAAATTGGGCTTATAACTCTTTCCCCACTAATGGTGCACCATACACCAATCTTTTGTCATGAAGGGATACTTCATGAACAATATTAACAATTATTTTGTGTACACACATGTCCATGAAGGTGGAACCAAGCCTTCTTCATGAAAAATATTAAATGTGGGTCTAGTTTGCCATTGTATACACAATTGAAAGTCCACTCACAAAATCTGCACCTAATTACAGGATCACCTGGTTGAAGATCATGTGCTACAGTTGTTTTTTTATGTTTTCAACTTCAATTTAGTGCCTGTTCATGCAGAGCCATAAGATATGCGTACCTGTTGTGAAAAACGCCTAAGCTATGTTTGGGAGGAATTCTCCAAAAGATGGCCAATGTAGTCTAATGTTTCTTCAGTAAAAGCTGTATGCCATCTTTTAGATTTTTTTAGCCTGAAATTTATTGTAAGGTTCATGGACTGTTGTAAGCCCTGGAACTTTTACGCTTGGAAATCTTTCTACAAATCATACTTTCACTTGGTGAGCTGACTTCGTTAGCATACATGAAGCATAAATATGTGCTGTGTGAAAACATATATTGAGCCATTATACACTTTGTGCCTAAGTACAGGACAAAAAAATAAATAAATATCGTAATAACAGAACCACATCACAGCCTCATCAGCTCAATACTCAAAACAAAACTGCAACAGAAGTGTGACTTTCTCCCTTTCTTAGAAGTTTGAAAACAGTGTTGTTATAATCAATTTAATTTAAAAGGTGAGTCAATAACACTAAACAACACTTACATTTATAATTTTCCGGAATGCGTTTTGGAGGTTAACTTTCCTCCATTATCAACCGGACAAAGACTGGTTTCCATGGTGCAGATGGCAATGCTTCTTCTGATATTTCTTCTGGTAACGGTTACCTCCTGGAGATGGTGCTGCACTGTGCTTGCTCTCTGTTGCTATTAATGCTGTCCACAACTGCACAGTTGCCAACATATGACTAACAAACACTCATCCTTAAATGCAAAGATTAGCCAAGGCATTAATAGCTCTCAACTGAAAAGCATAGCCAAGGTATTTTTTCAAAATGATGGAGTCTTGCCATAGGATCTATGAAATTAAACCCTAATGACTATTAGAAATGTTTAGTTCTTTCAGGCTTGTAGGCCATGGTCTAAAAGGCATTGTAGTTACCAACGTTTTGCCAAGTACTGCGCTTGACATCATCAGGGTAACACGATCCGCTGTCTGCACTGGTCAGAGTTTGAATGTGGATGCAGAGAGACAGTGGAAGTAAAGACCGTTGACGTCCGTTAGGGTTATTTATATGGTGGGGGCGGGTGGGGCATTGTTGAACTGGTTACGGTAGTGATTGGCTAGTTGTAGGCGGGATTTTATTACAACTGTTGTGTGTGTCTGAAAGTTTATCTAAGACCGGTATCCATGCTTTATGTACACAAAGTATTTCTTCCTTGCGATTAAAGTCAGAAAAATTTCTTTACAGTATAGTGTTTTGCAAGGCTTGGGTATTGAGGCAGCTGTTGTTCTGAAGGTGTTCACATTGGCTCTGACACTTTAATACCTGACAACCAATGTCCCTTTTGGCACTAAAAGGGTTAAGTTGGCCATGTAAATATTCAATTTCTGTTATTTCACAATTTTTACATGTACTTCCAGATATATGCCTATTAAAATACATAAACATATTCAATAACAAATAAAATTTGATAATTACATCAACCAGACGGGGTTATCACAACATTCTTTGGCTGATCTAAACTGCCAACAATACTCTTCCAAAAAAACATGAAGCATTGGAAAGTAGTAAACCATAATCATATAAACAGCAGCGTTAAAGGGTTCAAGTTTCTTGGTGAAAATAAAGGGATTAGAAAAAGAGAGTTTTAAGAAGTGTCCATTATCTTACAAAAAGGAAAAGTTGTAGATTCTACAGAATGTACTAGAAATCAGGTTACATAGAACAAACAATTTTGCATTATGTGTTTAACCAGCTTGATGGCATATTCCAATTTTTTAAATATTTTAAGACATCTTCTGATGCGATTGTTAAGTATTAAGTATTTGGGGTACCATTGTATTTGAAAGTTTTCTTCTTCATTTAGTACATTCAAGAAAGCTTTCTCTCAATATTCTCTGTACTCTTCAACATAAAAAGGCTAAAAAATTGATCTTCTCTGTATACTATACTAAACCATTAACTTTACTGTCCTTTCTTGAACTTTAGACCAACCTGTCCAACTGAAGTTATATCACTTAATTACTTTTTGCATAAAAAGAAAATATAGTTTATCAATGTAGCCTGACCTTTGTTCACATTGCATGTTGGAATTTAGAAAAACTAAAACAGCAATACGGCTGGAAAATCAATAATTTAGAAAGTGAAATGGTAGCATATTATCATCAATAAAGGAAAAGATTTATATGGAGTGAGCTATAATATGACATAAAGCAAAGATTGAGATTTAGTATAACATTTTTAGATTACTTTGGAACTTGGCATTCTGTGATGCTGCGAGAACTGGAAGGTTTTAGTCCATGCATAATGATTCCCTCAAACGACTGTGTCGTTACGTCATTACACAAAGTTAGATGATGTGCAAATTTCTAGCAGTATGTTAATGTAAAATATGTTGTTAGCTAATGCTGGATTTCTGACAATGAAGTCATTAATCCTCTTGCTCTCCAATATTGAGAACAGACTTAGCAGTAATAGTAACCACTTTTTAGAGAGCACTATGTTTTTGTTTTGGCAGTTACATTGCTCTCTCACAACCCCCAGAATGTCTGGAGGGCCACGCCTGTCGTTGGTTTACGGGTCTCACTGACCTGACCGGGAGAGTTATCAAAATAAACTCACCGACCATATCCTCTGATTACCAATCAGAGGATGTATTATATGCCATGATAGGTCAGCATGTTAGGGGTTAAGAGTTTATAGAGAAATGGAAAGGTTGGAAAAATAAAAATAAAAAATAATATATTTTTCAGGGTCATATCGGTTGTCCAAATAAATACAATGTTTACCATGAATGCAGCTCTTATTGTGAAGAAAGATGGGGTCAAGGACATAAAGAACCAGATCCAGCATATTTACGCAAAAAACAGAAAATGCTGTCAAAATATCCACTTCCAGAAAACTGGGTTGAAGTGTATGATCCTGGAACGTAAGTATTTACTAACTTAATTTGTGCTAACTTAAGAGTCTGTCCACGAGAAAAGGTTCACTTTTTTACAAAACTTAAAGAAATTATTTTTTTATCAAGTGATACACCAGTTTAAAACTGAAACATTAATTTCTTAATATATCAGTGAAACAAAGCATCATTTGAAGCACTTGTCTCTGATTATGGAGTTCAAACATGCTTCAACTTGGCACCATGTTTCTGAATACTGTAAACACTTCCTATTCCAATAGACAGTTTCTAAATATAGAAAAACATTTAAACAAATTCTGATACATTAGATTCACATGACTTTTTCTACTCATTCTTCAATAAACTATTCTTAAAAGGTTTATTTCTCTATTTGCTTCATGTTACTGGAGCTAAACATATGTAGAAATGCTTATATTTTTTGTAGATACAACGGGTATTGGGGAATAGTAGTAGGTTTAGGCGATTGTCAAGTCTTGTAAGAGCTGGTCACTCTGTTGGCTTTGAAATTCCATTTTCTTTTATTGACCAAGAGGAAAAGAAAGAATGACTCTTCTCATTTGAGAATAGGATAAGTATTTTAAAATTGAAACCAATAACCAGGAATATCTTGGAGACTGTTAACTCCACCAAAAAAATAAGACATAAAGTTGCTTTAATAGGGCCAACATATTTTTGTGGAGTAAGATTTTGTCTACCTCTTATAGGTTACAGTTATGCAAAATTAACTCAGGATGAAGAGGATTCCAGAGATTGTTCCCAGAAAATCCAAGGGACACATTTCTTTAGTCATAAAAATTGCTTAAACATTTGGTATTTTCTATCTTCCTTTAAAAAGGTGTTCAAGGAATACAACATTGAGCTAGCAGCAGTAAACCATTACTCCATAAAAAACCTACTACTTTCAAACATCGAAGATGCTATTCCACCTAACAAAAAATCTGGCATATACCAAATTGAATGCAGTGATTGTAATGAAATATACATAGGAAAAACCAAAAGAAATTTAGAAATTAGATCCAAGGAACACGTTAGAAACATTAAGAATAAACAATTAGAAAAATCAGCGGTTGCATTTCACTTTTGGACAAAAAATCATGACATAAAGCTAGAACCGAAACTTCTTAAACACATAACCGGAAAACAAGAACTGTCCACATGGGAACAAATCTTTATTTTAAAAAATAGAAACCGAGTATTTAATTTCGACATTTCTCAGAGAGACATTTTCAGTAAGTTCATCGAACCGCCACCAGAAGAAACACCAGAAGAAGCATCACCATCTGTACCATCAAGCACCATGGAAACCCAGTTATTGTCCGGTTGATAATGGAGGAAAGTTACTTTCGAAACGCGTCCCGGAAAAATATGTTGTAAGTGTTGTTCAGTGTTATTAATTAACTCACCTTTTAAATTAAATTTGGTATTTTAATCAAAATTGTTAGAGCTGTTTTTGAGAAAATTGTAATCTATGAAAAACAGTCCATGTAAAGGACAGTTTTGAGGTGGGGTTTCTTGAAAACCTGTGTTGCACCTTCGAAGATGCTGGACTTAAATACCAAGTTTGATTATTTACTTAGGAGTAAAATAAGTGAGTTTATTAGTGTAGGGAGGTAGTGAGTGCAAGGGGGCAATTCTAAAGAAATGGGGAAAAAATATGAGTGAAGAAGATATAGCAGTGGATGTAAGTGGACAGACAGAATGGATGTAAAGTGCAGTTGTGAAATTAAAGGAAAGAAAGGAGATCACAAAAGCATCTATTGTGTGTAGAAGGTTAAGGCTATAGGCGAACAGTTTATTGCATGTGAAATAACAGAGACAAAATGTAAAAAGCATGAAAACAAACCATCAACAGATACACCTCGCTGTGTGATGAGACAGAACAAATACAAGGCTATTCAAAAAGAAAGAACAAATTTCAAACATTTATTTCTTCCAAACTACAAAAGATAGAAACATGATTCAAATGCTCATGGAGAGGGAAAAGTTTACAATTTTATATTATGCATTCAATATGAACACCATGTTTTGACAAATGTCAAAACGGTGGCTCATTTCTTGCCACACGCGAATCAGCTGTCTCCAGTTATCAAATTCACAGCTTCAACAATTCGATGTTGTATGTCTTCAAGAGTGTCAGGCATAGGAGGGATATAAACACGGTCTTTTACGTAACCCCATAGATAAAAATCACACTGAGTATTTTAAAACGTTGTTTGTTGTTGTTTGTCTATAGTGAAATGGCGGCAACACCGTTCATTGTTATCATTATCATAACAATGATCAAATCACAAGAGAAATTGAGCCAGTGTGGCCATGATTGGAACTTCTATCACTGCTATTTCAATTTTAAACCTTTCTCTGTCCATGAATGTTGGAATCATTTTTCTATCTTTTGTAGTTTGGAAGAAATAAATGTTTGTAATCTGTTCTTTCTTTTTGAATAGCCATGTAGTTTTGTAACCTTTAATTACCAGTAAAAGGGGTAGGGAAGATAATACTTTAAGTCAAATTAAGTGGGTTTCCAATAATCATTTCAACTAGGTCTTAGTTTACATATGAGCTCAATATGGCGTCAGCTTGTGTAGAACGTAATAATGCGTCTGTGAATTTAGTTAAAAATTGTGATTATATGCTAAGAAACCGGAGTGAAAAGCGTGCCACGGGATTTCAGGAAGCAGGTGACATGAGCAAACAAACTGGAGGTAACAAGAAATACAATTATAGTGAAATAACAAAGCAAAAAGAAAGTGGGTCTAATGGCGACGATGCCGGAAAAGAGCGTGATACTGTAGCGTCGCTTCATAAGGTCATTGAAATAATGAAGATGGACTTGGATCGTGCACTCTGTGAAATTGAAAGATTGAAAGAAGAAAACTACAAACTGGAAACAAGAATAAATAACGGCAATAAACAGCGTGAATTCTACGAGGAGTGGAGCACTGTACCTACTAGACAAAAGCGGCGTGAGGCCAGCAGCAAATGTACTTATCAGCAAGAAGATACCTACAACACCTACAACAGCTATAACAGATACACGCCTTTGGCATTGGATTCTGAATCCAAAAAGGATGACGTGAATGTGAAGCTCAACTCGGCAAATACGGTTAACGCTGGTAAGAAACGCATCCGAAATCGTGTATTATTGTTAACGGATAGTCACGGAAGAGGTCTTGCCGAGAAAATAAATCACCTGGGACAGGATACGCTGATGGCAAGTGCTATTGTGAAACCAGGTGCAAAAATTGGCGAGGTTTGCAGAAACGTGGAGGGAAAATGTTCCGATTTTACGAAGGACGACTGTGTAGTACTTATCGCGGGCACAAATGACGTTGGCAACGGTGAACCGGAGAACATCATTCCAAAATTAGAACGCACGATAAATGAGTTACAAAATACCAATCTGATCGTTGTCAAACTACCTACTAGATACGACATGCACTCAAATTCCTGGGTAAATAACAAAACTGCTTCTACAAACTCGCATATAACGGAGATGTGTAGAAAATATGAACACGTGAAGCTTGTCAACTGTAACGTAAGGCGGGAACTTCACACAAGGCATGGGATGCATCTCAATAAACTGGGGAAGAGGATGCTCAGTGAAACAATAATAAAAGTGATTTCGGTTTGTGTAAACGATAAAACAAGTGGTGAACTAGAACAAAGTGACTCAAATAGGGTAAGCTTATCATGTCCAAAAAACTAGGCATCTTTTCAACAGTAAAGCATAAGGGTAAGTCGTTGAAATTAGTTCATCAAAACATACAAATGCTTTCTAATAAAATTGATCAGCTGAATATATTCATAGCAGAAGAAAGTCCTGATATACTAGTACTAACTGAACATGGCTTAAAGGATACAGAGTGTAGTTATAACTTCATTCCAAATATGAATTTAACAGCAAAATTCTGCAGAAAAAACAAAAAGTGGGGTGGGGTGGGGATCTTTACACGGGTAGATATATCAGAATATTCTACAGAAATTGATACTGATTATTTTTGTGTTGAGGGACATATAGAACTGGCTGCAATAAGCATTGCATTTAAGAAAGTTAAGATTACAGTTATTGGTTTATACAGGCCACCTAGAGGAAATTTAAATACCTTCCTCGATAAACTGGATTTACTGCTAAATCAAATTTTGGTGAACACTAGATGTAGAATAATAATTTTAGGAGACATAAACATTGATTTTCTACAAAACTCAAATGATAAGGCTAAGTTTCAATATCTTTTAAATGAGTATGACTTGCATGCTACTATTAATGAACCTACTCGCATCACTAGCAGCTCAAGGACAGCTATTGATAATATTATCACTAATATAACAGACTTACCGTACAGGGTAAACATTGTTGAGTCATGTTTATCAGATCATTTGGCACAAAGTATTATTTGTAATGGTGTAAACGTGGCTCATACAAAACATAATGATATAAAGTCCAACACAAAAATTCATCATTCCTTTAGTAAAACCAACTTGCAAACTCTTAAGAGCGCTTTAATTAATGAAAACTGGGGAACAGTATTTGCTGCACAAGACACTAATGAGAAACTGAATAAGTTCTATCAGACTTTATATTACTACATAGACTTATATTGTCCTCCCACTGCTATAAGTAGAAATAATTCAAAAACTACAAATTACCAATGGATCACTCCTAAAATAAAACAGTTGCGAACCCTTCTCAAAATTGCCACAGTGCAAAAGAATAATGCCATTTCAAATTTCACTGATGCTGAGTTAAAAAATTTAAAAAAACTTTATGACCAATCCGTAGTCAAAGCCAAACAATGTAGCATCAGCAATAGAATACTAAGCTCTCATAATGTAAGTAAAGCTAGTTGGAAAGTAATTAATGAATTTCGCAGGTCTCTACCTCAAAACAATAACTCCCACATTCAAATTCAAGTTGGTGATACTACCATAATGGATACCAAAGCAGTAGCTGAAATAATGAACAATCACTTTGCCTCAGTTGGAAGAAATCTTCACTTGAATCAAAACTCACAAATAGTTCCGCCAACTATGCCCAACAAATCAAAAAATACCAATAGCATTTTTTTGCATCCTACAAACAGCAAAGAAGTTCTTGATGTAATAAAGACCTTAAAATCTAAAAACAGCATAGGTCTTGATGGTATACCTACCTCTCTAATAAAAGTATGTGGCCATGAAATAGCGAATCCTCTTGTAGAAATAATAAACTCCTGCTTTCAATATGGCATTTTTCCTGATAAACTAAAGATAGCTAAGGTCATACCTGTATTTAAAAAGGGGGCTAAAAATGACATAAATAACTATAGACCCATATCAATACTATCAGCATTGTCAAAAATTTTTGAGCGGATCATACATAATCGTATAACAAAATACTTAACCAAGTTTGACTTAATTCCCAAGCAACAAAATGGCTTTGTGAGTAATAAATCTACTATCAGCGCCTTATCAGACCTAGTTGAAATGATTATTGGAAACATTGAGTCAGATACACATACCGCTGCTGTTCTACTAGATCTTACAAAAGCGTTTGACTGTGTAGATAGGAACAAACTGTTAACTCAGCTATACAATTTAGGCATTAGAGGTATAGCAAATAAGCTAATAAAATCCTTTATGTCAAATAGAAAACAACTTGTGACCATAAATGCAGAAAACAATGAACACCATTCACAGATGCAGGATCTAACTTATGGAGTACCACAGGGATCTATATTAGGACCTTTATTATTTATTCTTTATATTCATGACATAAATGAAATTATATCAGATAATACCGGACTAGTACAATATGCTGATGATACAACCATTTTAGACTGTAATAAAAATTTGTGTGCACTGAATAGAAGTCTCGATGATACTGTAAATACTATAGTTACATACTTCAGTAGCCTAAATATGTATGTAAATGCAGCTAAATGTGAATTAATTACCTTTGGATTTAAAACAGTTGGGCCATCATTACAACTTTCCATAAACGACAATGTGGTCCATAGCGTCAACTCTGTAAATCTTCTTGGATTAAATATAGACAAATCACTTACCTATGCTGGACACATACAAAAACTGGGATCAATTATCAGCAAAAATCTATTTGTTCTGAAATATTTAAATAAATTTATTCCAATTGAAGCAGCAATAGCTATATACTACTCCCTTATTCACTCGCATATGGCTTATGCAATTGAACTATGGGGCACCACATCTAAAGCAAATTTTGGTAAAATATTTATTTTACAAAAAAGGGCAGTTCGATACTTAGGCAAACTAAATTTCAATGAGCCATGCAGAAATACCTTTAAGCAATTAAATATTTTAACCCTACCAAGCTTATATATTTACAAAACCATTCTACATTTTATAAAGTACAACTCTTTGTCACTAACCAACTCTGATGTTCATAGATACAATACCAGACATAAAAATGACTATGCTATTCCTAGTCACAGATTACATTTGTATGAAAAGATGCCTAGTTTTACTGGAATAAAATTTTATAATGGACTACCAGAAGAAATAAAGAAATGGCACAATAATAATTTAAATAAATTTAAACAACTGTTAAAACAGTTCCTGATTAGTAAATCGTTTTACAGTACTGATGAATATCTGTGTAAATAAATTCTGTAATAGTAAATAATAACTAGCTTGTAATATTGCATTGACAGCACTAGTTTTGTATTTATATTCTATAAGTTGTATAAATTTAATTATAAATTGTACATACTGTAAATAGTTCATTGTGCATAGTCTCTACTACTTGGTTAATCAGTTCTTTGTATATTACTATTATTATCATTATTATTGTTATTGTTTATTATTAACGTCTTTGCTACTCATATGTACTTGCTTACTATTGACTGGATTCAATCGTGTATTACACCATATTGAATTGCAATAAAATTGAATTGAATTGAATTGAATAGGTGATTGTTAAGTTTAGTAGGTGAGCTACCAAAAGAAGGAAGTTCTGCTCGTTTTGTCTGTACATTAGATGGACAGAACCAGTTCCCCACACTGTGCCTTCATATGTACTACAAGCACTGATAACTTGATTCTTCTTTAATGTAGCTGGACTACTAAGCCTAGTGATTGTAAAAGTAAAACCAAGGAAGCATCCATGAAGAAGGGTACATGGGAAGAAAGAAAGAAAAGGAGAAAATTGTTAAATAGCGAGTGATTATAGAAAATATTAGGAAACAAGAAAAAAGATACAAACGGAGGGAAGAAAAAGAAAGAGTATAAAGAAAGGGCAGATGAAGAATAAAGGGATTTAAGACAAATAAAAAATAGAAGAAAAGACCTATAAAGAACAATAATAATGAGCATGATCCAAACATGTACAATGACAAAATGATGTTGTTGTTGTTTTCTAGTGCCTTGCATCTGACAATGAAGCCATTAGCATTCGTGCTTTCCAATACTTTTGAACTGTAGTTTCTTCTGATCTTAATGCTTCAAGTGGTCTTCATTCATTTCTGCTGGATCGTTACACAGGACACATATTGGTGAGGCTGAGATACCTATTCTGTAGAGATGACTTGCTAAGCAGTCGTGATTTGTCAATAGTCGGAAGGCTGCAACCGCTGTTTTCCTTGGTCTCTGGGGGATTATATCTGGGTTGGAAAGTAGTGTAATCCATTTTTTATCCAATGACAAAATGTAATTGTTTAAAATTTACTGCAGATAGCTGTCCAAGATGAAAGGGCTGGGATGCAAGTTCAAGTATAGCTCAAAATGTATATGATTAGAATCAAATAAATTCATATTTACTGACTGTTTGTTCTGGAATTGCCGTTCACAAACTCACATACAGACCTTTACTAAAGGTGCTTTTTTTCTTAGATTCAGGAGGTTTCAAATTGTGTATTTCTTGTGAAATCGCTATATGATACAAGGGCTGCCCCAACCTGACATATAGGTAGTGATTGTTGTTTCAATGACTATGGTAGAAAGTACCAATCTTATGAAGCTTAAGTTTGATAATACTACATTGTTTAGTAGCCATCAATAGTGAATGCTTTCAATTTGTAAACATAGATAAAACTAAGAGGTAGAACTGGAACTTAAAAATTCAATGCCACAACTGGAATTTGAACCACATACCTTCCGCTTGCCGGGCGGAAGCTTACAAGGTGGCAAGCGGAAGGTCTGTGGTTCAAATCCCAGTTGTGACATTGAATTTTTAAGTTCCAGTTATACCTCTTAAACTTTGCCCACACACGGTTTGTGTGTTTAAAAACACCAACAGTAAGTTTGTTGGCATAAATAAATAATAATAGATAAAACTGGTCATCATTATGTGATACACTACCGTCATGTGAAAGGTCTTAGTCCAATTAACATTAAAACTGAACTAGATCCTACTATGGGGGAATCAGCTCCTTTGTTTACAACAGTAAAATATTGGCCAGTAGAGTTTAAGCAAAGCCATACATGTTGCCATGACAAACATCACAGTGGTCAACCAAATGAGGTGGTACTAGAAGCATTTGGCATCCCTCTGTAACATATGCTGTAGAGGAAGAAAACTCTTATACTATTTATTTATGCCAACAAACTTACTGTTGGTGTTTTTAAACACACAAGCCGTGTGTGGGCAAAGTTAATGCCATTCTGGCAGTTTATCACAATAGCTCAATGGTTAGAGCAGCCACCTTGTAAGCGGAAGGTCTGTGGTTCAAATCCCAGTTGTGGCATTGAATTTTTAAGTTCCAGTTCTACCTCTCAAACTCTTATACTTTTATTTTTATGGGTATGACAGGTGTTGTTGTGTATTAACATGTATTCATATATTTATGAAGATTGCTTCTTATTTTCAAGATTTAGGTTAATTAACATTAATTGGAAATGTGCAGCAATTGAAGTACTCTAATTTATACATAATAGCATTTTATATCTCCAGTCTATTCTTTTAGATTGTAAACATCTACTTTCATCTGGCATGACTTTATAAACAAGAAATATTGTCAGAGTATCTCTTTGTTTCATATACCAGAGGTCGGCATTATTACTGGCATACCGAAAGTGATGCTGTAACATGGTTGTCTCCCAGACATCCTTGTGCAGTAATATCCGAGTCTGCTGCACATATGCGGGAGGAGATGCAAATGGCAGAAGGTGATGAGGATGAAGATGATGATGATGAGGAAGAGGAAGAAGGCAAAGATAGTGACATAGATGATGATGGAGAGGTATGTAATATTTCTTGTCATTCCTGGTTGCAGCATAGTACATTGTCATAGGTTTGAGTGTGGATTTTTACTTGAGCTATGAGATTCCTCATGTAAATCTGGGGCACTGTTATGAATAAAGCAAGTTTTAAATACATTACTCTGTTTTTCAAACTTTGTTGTTTTATAAAATTTCAATTATTTATTTTAATGAACAAAAATATACTGGCTTATTAGACATTTTTTGATATCATAAAGTTATGACTGATTCGTATGTCCAGAATAATGAATGAGCACTGCCCAAGGTATAATGAACAGTGGCTTCTGATCAAATGGTAATGACTCTCCTCTGAAAACTTATATACAACTATCTTCATGGTAATGAATCACAGAAATTCCCAATTTATTTTTGTATGGTTATTTGACGGAAATTTTCCATGCGGACAGCAGTAGTTAAGAGTTGCCCATGTAAGTTCTGAATTATTACTTTTTTTAATTGTTTAATTTGTATAGCCACCTTAATCTCCTTGGTCATATTGGAGAGTTGAGAAACAACTGATAGTGTTATTACTCACTGAACAGTAGTGTTTCGTAACATTCATTTTTAACATTAAACACCCATTCATACCTCCAGACTTTGTGGGGTGTAGGGAATTATTCTGGTTAAAGAAAAATTTCCAACCTTAGCTTGAATCGAACCCAGGATCTCTGCGTTGAGAAGCCAGAATGCTGACCACTCAACCATAGAGACAGTCTGAATTGATAAAGTAATTAAGTCTGATCTGCTTTGATGGCTTTACTTATTATTCTGGACATATACATATTAAAGTATAAAAATGATTGCATTTGTGGAAAAGAATGGTAATTGAGCTGTGTAATTAGCCAAATTACAGACTTGTTTGATAAAATAAACTCCACTTAAAAAATACACGCCATTCAATAATACTGTAAATCCTTTGGTAAATAATAGATGAGTCAATTCAATACATGCAAAGTCACATTGTTGTTTTCTCTTTCTTTTTATTATTATTATTTTTTCTAGTTATTGGAGTAGGAGTTTGCATTTTCACTCTTGTTTTCGCTCCATGTCAGTTCTTTTCATCTACAAACAGCGTAATGTGACGGTGCTTCAATATGCTCAGACTTGCTCTTACTCCAGTCATCTACACTACAGTACGGCCAGTAGATTTCCAGCCCTGACATTTCTCGAGACCTGAAAGCACAGTGTTGCCAATTCTTTAGCAGGAATTTCAGAGTATTTTAAACATTTTGTATTTTAAGCATTTTACACACTTGCAGATCGCATCGCTATTTTGTAAATTTATGTGGACAATATGTATATAGAATAATAAAATGTTGTTGGCCAACGCTGCATTTCTGACAATAAAGTCATTAGTCCTTTTGTTCTCCAATATTTTTCACTGATGGATAGGATTGCGTGAGAGCGTTGTGACTGCCAAAATGTGAAAATGTGGTGCTCTCAAGAAAACAGTTATTTTACTGCTATATGGCTCTCCAATATGAATAATAAAATGTGGAGACACCACAAAAAAGAACAATATTGTATTATATTAATCTAAATTAATATTATTAAAGTTCCTTCAGCGCTTTAGTTATGTTAGCTTTTCTGCCATTGAATAAGCCAGCTTCTTTCAGAGATAACAGCAGTTTCTCGTGGGTAGGAGATTCCTCCCTCATATAATAAAGTTACACATGGTGCCTAATTGCATCCTTTTGAAATCTACCGAGTGAAGTTTTAAAACTATCTCGTGGCCTTTGTTTTCCCAGAGTATGCAGAACTGCAAAGGGCATATTAAAATCAACTGGGTACTTTTCCTCAAAGTACTCATGAACCTTGAGATATATATTTGCAGCTTTAGCTCTTATAACAGCCAAATCTTTTCTTCGATTCAAAGGAACCAGTAGCCATGTTATTACAATAGTAATGATAATAAGGTGAGAAACATGGAATTCATGCAAGCACAAATTAGCTGACAAACTTCACCTGCACAAGCACCAAAGGAAGTGAAACCATGTGGTCCTTAAAAAATGAGATTGGCAACATGGTGCTAGATTTGGAAGCTGTGCCTGGCAGTGAGACTACTGATTGATGCTAGCAGAAAGTTATAACATCTGTCACTTCTAGTATTGTCAATAGTAACAGTTACTTCCAATAACAGTTGTAAAAGCAATACTCAAACAAAATGGTGTTATAATAAAGATATTGTATGAAAATAAAACCAAAAACCTGAATTTCAATGTTTTGAACTTCACATGTAAACATCATATAGTTTCATTCTTAAGATAATTTTGAGAATTCATTTTCTGAAGCTCATTACTATAAATTGGCAAATTACTTTTCCCTCCAACTAACCACAACTCCAAAATATCAGGGCCAGAAATTCACTGGCCACTAAAGGTCAACACGGCTGGTCTTAAATAGTTACTCGCATAATGGTCATATTGTGTGTTTTTATTCGATGGAGAAAGCATAAAAAGTATGATGATTATGTGATGAAACACCATAATAAAGTTAGCTTTTAAAACTTTGGAATCAAATATATTACATTCACGTGGTTTCACTCTTTCTTTCTTTTTCCTTTTCTCCTATACTTAATATTTTGACAGTTACACAGTATTGTTTTTTACATCAAAGTTTAATCTCGAGTATTGAAAATTAAACTGCTGAATTCAAACTCTTCATAGGCAAGTGATGAGGAGACCAGAGAAGAGAGACGAAGAGAAGAACAAGAAAGGAAGCGAGAAGCAAGGGAGAAACAGAGAGCTAAAGGGCGGACTAAAGTAAAAGATAATGACATCGATCCCATGGATCCTGCTGCTTATTCAGACACTCCTCGGTAAGAATATGTTGTTAGCTAATGCTGGATTTCTGACAATGAAGTCATTAATCCTCTTGCTCTCCAATAATATAGAAAAGTGCAATACTTTCTTTAGTGAATTTATTCATTCAGTCATTTGTATTCTTACATTCATGTCCTCTTTTCTTCCATATAAAGATATTGGCCCTGCATAAACCCTTGCCCCATCCTTCTTCATCTCCCTTACCAATAAATTGAGTGTTCCCACACGTTAAATGACTTTATTTGTTGCTATTTTCCAAAAATATTTATCATATTACATGTAAAAATGAGTGTGGAGAAAGAGTGTTTCTTTCACCCAGCATAATTTGTACGCATATAATTATCCCATAGAATTAATTGCATCACTTTTTAGTCCTGATTCTACCTCTCATTCATCACACGTGGTTAGTAAAGCATAATATTAGAAGTAAATAAAGTTATATTCCAATCATTGTGAATAAAACATTACAATTACCTTATTGCGAAGCTTGCTGCAGAGTTTTACAAGCATACTCCTTGTGAAAGAACTAATTTATTTTGTATTACCTTCAGTTTTTGTTGTGGAATGAAATCTCTACAAAGGTTAGTTGTCTACTCCTTACCTCATCACTCCAAATTACATTTTCCAGTCTTGAAAAAAGACCACCTCCACAGCGCAGTGGTAGTGCACCTGCTTCTAGTGCGGAGGATCCAAGTTCGATCCCTGGTGCCGACATGGGGATTTTTCCCCTGCTGGGAGGTCTGGTACAGGGAGCACTCAGCCTCGTTAGGTCCTGGATGAGCCAATTGAGGAGCTACTTGATAAAGAAGTAGCAGCCTCAGGTTGCAAAGGCCGCATAATGGGCTGGGAGGGCTCGGGGCACTGACCACATCCCACACTCCAGTTCTGCACCCCACTCATACCTGCATTGGGCAGAGGTAGGGGGACACAGTAGCTGGGTGGTAAGCCATGGTCCACGAAGGGCTGTTGTGCTAGGGGTTATTTTAATCTTGAAAAAAGTTGATTCATGCTTAGTTCCATTTTTTCAGCATCAAAACATGATTTCTGAAAATATGGAATCTGTAGAATGCAATCATTCAAAGCCATTAAAAATTAAGTACTGACAAATGTGTGTCATACGTTCAACATCCTGGTCATATCTACGGGGAACCCAGGTATGTTTTATTTCACATTTCTTAACAGTCACTTCAGCCGTTCTTGGATAGAAGGGGGCCAGGAGAAATCTTTTTATCTCTGTCTCTATCTCCCTCTCCCCCTGTCTCATATATATTTATTTTTTGGGAGGGGGTCTTTAAGATTCAGGGTGGCATAAAAAATTACAAGAAAAATGTCAGTTAAAATTTTGTTAGATACACAGCATCTGAAAGTAAGATATGGAGTATATCAGCATATCCTGTTGAGTTGTATCCACAATTTACTATGAATAAATTTATTTGTACAACTACTTTACATAGTTTTTTTACAATTTTTGTTTATATAACCTGAAATTCTAAAAATTGTAGACTGCCTTGCTTGGGCTTTCATGACACCCAGGCCCACAGTTTTCTATAGTAAATATTTTAGAAGACAGTGAAGAGTTTAGATGCCCTTTTGTTTGTTGCATATATTAAATATTTAAATGTTTTAATTAAGGAGGTAAAAATGTATGCAGCATTTGAGACAACCATAGATATAATATTTATGCAAAAGTAAAACATTTATTTCCTGACATTGTATTTGTTATGGTTCATTTGTGCAGGGAAGTTCCACCTTTTTTTAAAATCAATGTAAAATTCCAGCGTTATTCAAGAAACTTCACAATCACATAAGTAATGTATCTCTTTTAAATAATTTCCAAAATTCCTTGGTCATGATGAAACATTTTATCTTGTTCTTCATTGATGACACCAAGGTTTTTAGAAAAGTACTCAAGATGGCTGTTCGTATCATGGAAGTGCAGATAGACACATACAATATTGGGAAATTTGTGGCTAATAGGAACTTTATAGTGTGATTCTTTTATTTTTATTACAGAAAGTTAAGATTAAAGAAGGTTAAAACAGAGCTATTCAATTAGTTTTCCCTCTGGCTACTTTGAAAAATGTATAACAGTAGGCTACTGACTGTGAAATCATTATTTATGAACATAGAGACAAGTTTAAAGTTTTGAATTACAGAAGAAAAATGTCATTAAAGAATGACTATCCATAACATGCTGACGTTTCTGTTTTTCTGGCGTAGCTAATGTAACAGCATGGCAGGAGATCAACTTAGCTTTGAAGAGAGAAAGTTTGCCCTTAAGTGCTATTGGAAAACAAAAAATGCCTCAGAAGTGCAAAGACGATTTAGAAGGAAGTTCAATAAACCACTATCAGTGCACCAGTTGCTTGCATCACAGATAAATTTGAAGCAGATGGAACCATTCACATCAACAAGAAACTTTCTGGGCAACCACCGACATTCACCAGCCCTGGAAAAGGGAGCAGGTGTAGGAAACCCTAATTCAATCCCCACAGAAATCTATATAACAAATGGCTCAGGAGACACACATCTCAAAAATATCATGAAGCAACTTACATCCCAACACTAATCCATGCTCTCAATGAAGACGATCCAGATGAGAGAGCTCAATTCTCTAAGTGGTACCTGGCAAAATGTGTGGAAGATGCAGGGTTTCCACTCAAAATTGTCTGGAGGGATGAGGCCACCTTTAAATTAAAGGGCTCAATTAATTGCCGTAATTGTACTTATTGGGGTCCTGTAACTACTGACGTTACAGTTGAACACCATTTTAGTGTGCCAGGGGTAATAGTGTGGTGTGGGATATCAGCATTTGGCATCATAGAACCATCAATGGTGACAGGTACTGCAGGAGTCCGTCAGTCCACCCATTGAACAGATGTTTGGTAATGACGACAAGATTTACTTTCAGCAAGATGGAGCACCTCCCCACTACCATTGCAATGTAAGAGCTCACCTCAATACTGCTTATTCAAACACATGGATTAGATGAAGGGATAGCATTGAACACCCAATGCATTCCCCAGATCTCATGCCAGTGGACTTCTTTTTATAAGGATACCTAAAGGACAGAGTTTATTGCACAAAACCAAGAACAGTTGATGCACTGAAATTGGAAATTGAAAGCCAATGTTGTAAAATTCCAAATGAACTGTTTTGTGATGTTTGCAAATCCATAGGTTTATATTATCAGCCTGGTCTGGACGATGACGGTCATCAATTTGAACATTTTGTCTCTATGTTCATAAATAATGATTTTATAATCATTCAAAGTGTTAGTGCATTTTTTGAGATACTCTGTAGTCATAAAAGACTTTAAATCATCTTTGGAAGTACACTTATTAAGACAAAAAATGTTGTGTAAGTGGTTTATGATACACATAATTGTGAATAATCCCTTTATATACTGGTCAGTTCTAGGGCTAAGAGGCCTGCAGAGCACTGACAGAGTGGGCCTGGTTTACATGAAACTTTAAGGTGATGATGGTGATGATCATTGCTAGCAAATGCAGTCATACTACCATGTGTTTTATCTTATGTGCTTGTATTGAATATAGCAGTGAAAGTTTTTTTTTTTTTAATCATTTTATATTTATTCATTTTCTTTTCCCCAGAGGAACTTGGTCAACTGGCTTAGGAAAGAAGAATGAAGCCAAAACAGGGGCAGACACCACAGCTGCAGGACCACTGTACCAGATGCGACCATACCCTAGTCCTGGTGCAGTACTAAGGGCAAATGCAAAAAGCAAGTCACATTCAGAGAAAACAAAGGTCTTGCATCCAGAACCCCCTCCAAAATAAAAGTACCTATTGTACAGAAAGTTGGTGTGTCTGTTGGTATTATAAGCAGTTGGTACATAGTCGTGAATGAACTATAACAATCTGTGCAGTGTTAATGTTCGGACAGAGGGACTGAAAACAGAAAAGTGATTAGAGGATATCAACATTAGAAACTTATTAGCAGTTAATTCCTGTTGATTAACATACCTCCCAAAGATTTTACAGAACTTTGTATCTGAGTTCAAAGAACAAGGATCCTAGTGACAAAAATGTATTTGTGTGCATTTCTGTGAAGTTCAGACCAGCTTCAGATCTCCTCATTCTATTCCACTTCCTTAATATGAAACATATAACCTATTAATTCGTATATAACATCATAACTCACAGCAATGCTGGGTAGGGGAGAAGAAAAACTGCATCCATGCTCAAAGAACTGGAAACCCAGAGCAAAATGTAGTTATGAAACTTTTGTGAAGTTAAGCTAATGTGATAGAAAGCAAATGGTTTGTATATAAAATACGGTGTTTTACAAAGCTAATCCCAAACGTAAGGTTTTCTATTTTTGTTTAAATATAAAGAAACATTTATTTTCAATACATGGTACATAATTTTGAAGCTTGAACATTTTTCTACTTTTCCACATATTCGCCATTTCAATCAATGCATTTTTGTAGTCCATGTCATACCAGCTCTCCGCCATGCTATTGAGGAAGCATTGGACCTCATCTTTCAATTGGGTGCTAAATCCAGACTATGGTGGATGGGTCATGATGTCCCATCCAAACATTTGTAGAAGGACCATCGTATGATGGGCAGTGTGGTGGCATATACCCTTGCTCAACATTCCTCTTCTTTGGTTAAATCACTTTAACATTGTATTAAAATTTAATATCAGTTGATTAAACTGGCCCTTACAGTAGTGAATGTTGCTTATCTAGACTGAGATCAAAATTGCAAGTTTTATTCATAAACATTTTCTATTAATAATCATTAAATAGTCAACTATCACTAGGCTTTCCCTCAATAATCAATATCAGTGAAATATCTTTCCTTGTATGAAGTCCATAGATGTTGCTTTCTCTGTATGGTAGTTGCAAAATTTAATAGTGACTGATAGCTGTTACCATTGTTTTTCCTGTTGTGCAAAGAAATT
This sequence comes from Tenodera sinensis, assembly GCA_030765045.1. Classification (NCBI taxonomy): domain Eukaryota; kingdom Metazoa; phylum Arthropoda; class Insecta; order Mantodea; family Mantidae; genus Tenodera; species Tenodera sinensis. The sequence goes on along the minus strand of CM060966.1, from coordinate 20,984,190 downwards.
TTGTGGGTGTAAGTGATATTTATAACACTGTGTTTACAGCATGATTTCACAGTGTGTATAACTATAGAACACCACTAAACTAGGATTAAAATTAAAATTATTTTGTTGTGTAATGATGCCATCGATTGCTAGGATCATATCAGCATTGCTGGGGTGCTGGAATTTCGTCCCACAGGAGTTCTTTTACATGCCAGTAAATCTACTGACATACAGCAGTCGTTTTTAAGCACACTTAAAAACCATTGGTCTAGGCCGGATTTGAACCTGCAACCTGGCAAACCTATGATTGAATTATTATTTATTTATGCCAACAAACTTACTGTTGGTGTTTTTAAACACACAAGCCGTGTGTGGGCAAAGTTTGAGAGGTAGAAATACGAACTGGTTTGAGAATTTAATGCCATTCTGGCAGTTTGTCACAATAGCTCAGTGGTTAGAGCAGCCGCCCGGTAAGCGGAAGGTCTGTGGTTCAAATCCCAGTTGTGGCATTGAATTTTTAAGTTCCAGTTCTACCTCTCAAACTATGATTGAATTTTATATGGAGCCACCCACCATTAAATTGTGACAACCATAATTAAACTTCATAAAGCTATATAATTATTCAATATTACTCCTTACTATTCACCTATTATGAGCTAATAAATTTTATTTATCGTGATTATCTATATTTCTGTTCTATTTGTACGTCTCATTGTATTACACTTTAGATCTGTTCATTTTATAATTATAAATCTGAATCATATATTTTAGCTTGGTTGCTATGGAGACAAATTGAATAATTTTCAAAAACATTAAAACTAAACTTCCAAATCTCTTGATTTTTACTTTATGTCTTTCAACTGAGCTTAATTGTGCTTTCCCATTGATTTTCCCTTTGCATTTTGTAATTCATACGTGTGATCTCCAAATTAATTATTATGAACTGTCTTTTTTTTTATTTTTTTATTTATTTCATCCATATAGAGCCTACAAATGTTGTTGGATATATCAGTTAATACATACATATACATAATAAATACATTTATAATACAAACATTTACAACTCATCCAAACTATATAAGCACCTATTTATTAAAAATTCCTTCAATTTTTTAGCAAATTGTCGTTTTGATACTTCTGCAATCGGTTTAACATCACACGGCAGTTTATTAAATAGCTTTATACCCTGATATAGTGAATCTTTCATAGGCACACTTTTATTTATATTATCTCTATGATAGTTCATGTTGCTTCTTGTATTATATTCATGTATCAGATTATTTTTTATTGGTTGATACTTATCTATTACTAACATTATTACTCTATATACATACAGAGAATAAATGGTGAGTATTCTTTTGTTAATAAATGTCTCCCTGCAAGATACACTAGCTGTTAAATTAAACATAATTCGAACACTTTTCTTTTGATAGAGAAGTAGCCTATTCATAAGTGTTTTTGCAGCAGCCCCCCATATTTCAATAGCATAAATTAAATGTGGGTAGATACATCCATAATAGATAAGTTTTAAAATATTCTGGTTTTTATGTTTGCTGAAGTATCTCAGCAGATATACAGACTTACTGATTTTATTGCAAATGTGCTCAATATGTTGTGCCCATGTCAACCGATTATCTACAATAACACCTAAACATTTCTGTGTTCTCACTTCTTCCATACTATTCTCGTTTATTTTCAGTGTTATATTGCAACTGTTCTTTAGAATACTATTGTGCATTATCTTAGTTTTTCCCATGTTGCATTGTAAATTTACGGAGTGAAATTAATTTATCAGATTATAGGCACTTTTATTAATGGTCATGTTTAAGTCTTCTACGGTTTTATTCCAGCACACAACTGTAGTGTCATCTGCATAGGTTACAACTGAGCTATTTTCCAGACATTTAATATCATTAATATAGATTATAAATAATAGTGGACCTAATACCGAAACCTGCGTCACGCCATATTTAACAATTTCAACTTTTGATTTTACTGTATGAAATCGTTTCCCTTTTTTGTATGTTATTTCTGTATACTGTCTTCTTCCAATTAGATAACTCCTAATTAATTCATGTGGTATTCCCCTTATGCCATAGTTTGCTAGTTTACTTATTAAAATATTTTGGTCAACACAGTCAAACGCTTTAGATAAATCAAAGAAAAGAGTGCTGACCTCGTTATTTTCTAGTTTTTCTATTACTTCATGGATATATTGATTAATGGCAGACAGTGGATCGTCCTTTTCTAAAACCATGTTGAAAATGTTCTATCACATTGAATTTATTTAGATAATGATTTAATCTTAACAGTATAATTCTTTCAAATAATTTTGCTATTTCCGAAGTTAGAGTAATAGGTCTGTAGTTATCAATTTGATGTTCATCCCCTTTTTTTTAATATTGGTCTTATTACTCCTAATTTGAGTATTTCAGGAAATTTGCCCTGCTGAAGAGAATAATTAATTAGATATGTTAGTGGTTTTACTAGAACATTTTTACAGCATTTTAACAGTCTAGGACTAATTTCATCCCATCCACAGCCAAGTTTATTTGATAATTTGTCAATTATTTCTTCTTCTGTTGTTGGTTTAAGAAAAAGGGAGGAGCTCACTGAGGGATTGTTACTTACATAATTTGACAAGTTTGGTGTCTGTGTGGGAACACTTAGAAAGAAGTCATTGAAGTTTTGACTTATAACAACAGGATCATCAATAATTACTCCATTTGTTTTTAGTTTAATGTTTTCGTGTGAAAGCGAGTGTTTTCTAGTTTCATTTGTCAGACCCCATGCTGTTTTGCTAATATTCTTAGAATTACCCATTTTTTCTCTGTATGCATTAATTTTAACACTTTGTAAGCTATTCAAGTATTCCTTTTTTACATTCTTATACTTGTTTTTATAGTATTCCATTGATGTACTTTTATATAAATCATACATGACTTTCATTTGCTTTTTTAGTTTACTTGTCTCTAGAGGTAACTTTGTTTTTTTAACATTATTTATAACTATACTTTTCTGTGGACATGGGAGATTAAGGTTTGTTGTAAATATTTTGTAAAATTCATTCCACTTATCATCAACATTATTACTATTACAAAAAATGGCACCCCATTCTTCAACAGCTAAGTTATTTGTCAAATTATTTATATTTTCCTTGTTTAAATTCCTTATGATTCTAATTTCTTTGTTGTCCTTCTTATACAGAGTAACAAAAAAGTCAACTAATTGAGCATAATGATCAGAAATGTATGTTTCAAACACAGATGAATTAATCTTTTTTAAATTAGATGCAACATGATCTATGATAGAGGAGCTACTATTTGTGACTCTAGTTGGTTCCTGAATTATATCTTTAATACTATAACAATTGAAAATTTCCTTCAGATTTTTGTATGTTCGGTTACAAGGATCTACATTAATGTTAAAATCACCAGCAATAATAACTTTTGTATCAATATCTACATGATCATGTAGCATTGTATCTAGATGTAAAAGAGATTCACTGACACATGATGAGGGTGACCGATAAATTCCAAACACAAGTATATTACCTATATTTGTAGCAACTTTAATTGCAGCTGCCTCTAAGACCTTTTCTGTGCAATGACTATTTACATCTACTTCAGTCACTCTTATTCCATTCCTGGCATATATAATGACTCCCCCTCCCCGATAAGTGGATCTAGAATATTTTGAACCAACTAGGTAATTATCAATTTTACATATATCATTATTCCTAGTACCGTGTTCAGTTATAACACAAATGTCCACATTTAAGTTGTTTAGTATTTGAGTTAAAGCCAGTAGCTTTGTATACATGAACTCCTTTTGAGATATTCTGTTTTCTTAAGAGTACTTCTCCCCTGATTGTGGTATCACTTCTTTTTATAACTTTTGGCTTTACTTTTTCTTTTATTTGCTTTATCTTATCTTTATCTTGCAACCTTTTGAAAGCTAACTGGCATTTCTCTTTACCTTGGTGCGGTTTTTGCAATTATTATTGATGCTGTGTCTTTAAGCTAATGAGATCTTTTTGATCTCAGGGCTTGGTAACGGATGGAATGAACATACACTCGGGTTTAACTTTAGTCAAACATTTTATTTGCACCTTCTTGTTCACAATTTTTAAATCGTATCACAGTAGAAAGTCTTATTTTAACAGATCAACTTCCCTATCATCGCCAAAATTTAATTAAAGGTCTCTAAACACTTTGTAAATTCACTTTTACTATTTCATGACGCGTACACATAAAAATGTCTTCTCACCTCGGAGATACACACGCTAGTGAACTGTTTTTTGGCATCGTTTTGACGCGACACCGCCTTTTTCACATTCATCCGCGCTATTCCTCTGCGCAAATAGTTCTTTCTCGTTAGGGAAGCGATCCCAATCATCGTCCCCTACTTTTATTATGGAACACAAACAATTCTAATATTTATACACATATATTAAAATCAAATATGGAAAGATTTATGACGTCTTTGTGCAAACTTAGTTGTTCGTAACAATGAACCTTATCAACATGTTTTCGCCATTTAATTATCTCATACCAACATCAAAAAACGAATTACACTTTTAACAAACATTTACAAGAATGATTTTCTTTTGGGGTCTTCTAATATTCTGTCTCAACCTGACAATTCCCTTTGTGCAGCCATCGTTATAGGAATATCTATTACAGGAGCAAATTTGGTTGTGGGGTTTACACTGTTATTTATAACCTCTTTTACAAGGGTCACTACAAAGTTTTTAAGATACACCAAAAATAATGTATTTAAAATTATTCTGATTGTTGCAGTTTTTCAAACTATTTGCCATGATACTCTATACACTTGTGCATTAGTTGAAGCCACTTCTGGGAACACTACTGCCATATGTTTTCTTCAATAACTGCAAGCCCTCCTTTGTAGGTTGTAACAGCATCCTCAGGGGTTGAGAATTTCTTTTCACACATGCTGTTTTTTACCGTTGGGAACAAAAGAATCACAGAGCCAGGTCGGGACTGTATGGTGGGTGAATCATGTTTGACCTCTGTAGACTCCACTTACAATATTGTAAGTACTGTCCCGGGCTCAGTCAATGTAATCAATGTTCTTCCACACTATAGCCATGTGTAGGACAGGATTGGAAAGGATTGAGACTGAAAAATTCAATGCCATTCAATAAATGGAGAATTTAGTGTCATGTCAACATGTTGGCCATGATAGCTAGTGGTTAGAGCAACTGGATGGTAACCGGTAGATCTGTGGTTCAAATCCCAGTCATGGCATTGAATTTTTTCAGTCTCACTCTATCCCTTCCAATCCTGTCCTATACACAGCTACTGTGTGGAAGAATATTATTTACATGAATCTATATTATCTAAATTTCTGCATGCAAAGTGTATAGCAGCAATTTACAATTTGCTAATACTAGCATTTGCTTCAACTCTGGATAAAAATCTTGGTGTGCAATAACACAATTTTCCCCAAGCTCGTTTCTCTGTGCAACAATCACTCAAAAGGAATGTACACTTGCATCACTATATATTAGGAAAGGTAAACCAGGATTCAAATGTTCTAATAGTATTGCTTTTTTAAATATATCTTTTTATTTTATCAAATGCTACGTAGTGGTTGTTATTCCATTTCCATTCGGTATCCTTAAGTCCCTTAGTGGTACTATTTCTTTGACTTAATTTATTAGATATTTTGACTGATATTTAGTATGCCCATAAATCTTCTGTTGCTTCAGATTTTTAGGTGGTGGAATATTTTCTATAGCTTTCACTCCATCAGGGTTAAATTTTATTCCCTCCCGTGCACCGAGGGAAATTTCCAGAATTACATAGCCAAAACCCAATTTGAAAAATTTTTACATGTCAATCTAATACCAAGCTTATAGCAAAGTTAATACATCCATATATTCGTTTCCAGCTGCATTGAGCTCTGTTTTTCTTTCAGAGGGTATCTTATGTTTCTGGGTTAGCTGATAGCGCTGACTCTGGCCTGACTGTTTGTAAACGTGCTGTTTCAAAGATGTGTCTGAAGACTGAGATGATCATACATATCCTTCCCTGAGATGTCTAGTACTTCGAAAGGTAATGTACATATCCATTTAATTATCAGTATATGTTGTGTTTTTAAGTGTTTTAAAAGTCAGTAGCTGTAAAAATATGCAAATAAAAAGCGGGTTTTAAAGTATTACAAAGTGTTTAGTGAACTTCCCGACTCATCCTATCTGAGAAAAAAATTTAATTATATTTCACACTCATTTCTCTACAAACTGAAAACTTTAGCTGCTAATATTTGCTAAGTACCTCAAAAATAATATCTGAAGTTGTGGATGGTTTTATTCACTGAAAAATGTAAAATGGCTGTAAGTCACAATATTATTATAAATGTGATGTATTTTAAAACATATTTCTTGCAAACATAGAGCCATACCAAGAATTTATAATTTTGATTTCGGTATAAGACAACAGGACAATTATTGCTTTGAGATATAAGTTCACAAAGGGATGATATGTAGATTATAAATAACTTACAATAATGGCTTGTATATTCATTAAAATACTTCATTGTGCAGTGTACTACAACTGTAAGTTACAGTACTTTATATTATATGAATGTAGTGATTATTTTATTTTTAATGGGAGGTGAAACACCATCAGGCAAAATTAAATTTCGTCATAGGCAGTTGTATGACATCACGAGGGACAGCAACCTGGAAGACTTTGAAAAGCAGTACAATTATCTAACTGATATTATATTGCAAAGAACATCCTGCCCCACTAAATCTTCAAGACAAATTAAAAAAATTCTTTCAAGATTTTTTCCTACCTTGAAAACCAAGTAGCAAAATTCTTCAAGCATGTGAATTACTTTCTACCAAAGAACATAGCCTGGTTACAAAATAAAACAAGTATTCCTGATTTCAGCATTCCTACATCCAAGGGTGGGTGATCTCCACTCGAGTTCTCTGAAGGTAGTGAACGTACCAAGTGGCATAGAACAGGATATCTCCGATTCACTGAAGGGAAAGTGGATGCAGCAAGTGTTGTGAAGGACATAATTTGCACCACACTGAAGAGAGGGTCAAATACAGACAAGATATAGAAAAATGAGAAATCCTGAAGTTATACTAAACTAAACCCCAGTGCAAACAGCCCATGAAGGGCCAAGGCTTGCTGCCCAGCTGCTGTGTCCCCCAGCTTTGCCCACTACAGGCATCATTGGTGGGGTGCAATATTGGAGGGTGGGACGTGGTCGGCACCCCGAGCCCTCCTGGCCAGTTATGCTGCCTTCTCGGTCTGGGGTCGCTATTTCTCCATCAAGTAGCTCAGTTGGTCCCTCCAGGACCTAACGAGGCTGAGTGCACTCCGTGCATCCTGAAGTTATAAGCAATGTGCATAATGAAGCTAAATTAACAAAGCGACAATACAATATAAGAAAAGAGGCAAAAGTAGGAGATTCAAAAATGTTTCCTACTTGTATATATAATGCAAAAGAAAAGTGCTATCCTGAGAAATCAGCTTGGTCCATTACAGATGATTGTACTGAGGCATTACTGAATCGCACACATGACCAAATTATTAACCTCTTCAGGGATATGGACGTGAAATCACGTCCATTTAAAATGACGGATGAGCGATATGGGCGTGTATACACGTCCTGTGTGTTTAAGCATTTAACCCTTATTTATCCCTTATCCAACTGAACTTATTTTAATTTTCCCTTTATTAAACATTTTAATAAAGTCTATATACTTCACTGGCTTACCTTAATATGTTCGTTCTGCAGTGATTTACCGCAAAACAGGGATAAACACACAAGGGTACCTACATCTCCACATTTGCGAATTCCCTTCTTGCGGCACACGAAACACTTTCGAGATGGGCGGGACTTCTTTGCTGTTGGTGGTATCCTTTTAGGATAATGTTTTCCTTGAAGTCTGAGGGGTGCAGGGGTTTTGGATTTTCAACCCCCAACGTGGTATTGTTCAATTAGGCTGCGAGCTTTTTATAGTCGGAAGTCAAGGTCGGTCATTGTCCTGTGTCGGTTTAGACAGCTCTCCAAATTACCAAACAATTGTATATGGCTATATCCAGTTGGTACAAAAATACCTTTTTATACCACTTCTCCCTTCAGCTGCAAGCAGGAAAGTATACGTATGTATTTCAACAAAGAAAGAAACGGACTCTACTAAGTTACGAAACTCGTGTAAGCAAAAGTTGCAATGTGCCTCTATTCTGATGACTCAATAGACCATGCATACAGTAGTGCTTTATTACACAGTATGCTGATGCATAAGCCACACATACAATGGTTGTTTCTTTACTGTTTCTTTCCGAGAACTTATATTAGATGCGTTCGACAGAGCAAAGTTGACTTTTCACCACAGTGAAACAAAATAGTGCCATTTCAACGTTTTGTAAATACAACTCAACTTTGCTGATGACGTACATTTATACTGCATATAACGAGTTTTATACCAGTTTTTGTTTCATTAAAATAACTTAATATTTACACAAAATACAGCTGTGTATATACAACACACTTTAAATGCCCTGCGCTGGATATTGGGTAGCAGTTCTCGGCTCGCGGATGTTTTAAATGGCCATTGCTTAAGAGGTTAAGCTTCAGCATGATGTTATTAAAAATATTGATTTAGACACCATACAACTCACTCTAATTCCTAAATGGGGATGCAATGGTAATTCTGGTCACTCTGAATAGTTATTTCAGACAGGAAGTGGTTCTATAATTTTGTTTTTTTGACATCATTCATTCCAATACAGTTGTATTGTGAAGGTAGTGATAAAAAACACATTGTCTGGCAAAATCCCTGACCCTCAAATCCTAGATACTGCAGACCTATCGAACTTGAATTTTTTTATGAGACAGCCAACAAAATTCAGGAGAAACAGTACATTGACAAGAAGATAACTGAGCTTGTGCCTATAATTTCTGCAAGTGGAAAAACGCTGAAAATTACACACATTATGCTATTTACAATGATTGATGACAAAGTGTGTAATGCTGTGACATCCACATCAGCTCAGAGATGTTACTTATGTGGTGAAACGTCTAAGATGTGTAATAACCTAGACACAACGTTACAAAAACAAATTGACACATCCACTGTCAATTATGTCATCTACCTTGCATGCGTAGATTAGGATATTTGAATGTCTCATCCTCCTGGCACACAAACTAAATATTGAGAAATGGCAAATCCGAAAGAAAGAAGACAAAATTAGTTGAAAATAAGAGAACAGTTAAAAATTAATTCAAATCAAAACTGGGACTATGAATTGATCAACCAAAACCTGGATATGGAAGTAACAATGATGGTAATAGAGCCAGATTTTTTTCAGAATGCAGAAGTATCATCTGAAATTACTGGGATTGATCTTGTTTTGATAAAGCGATTGCATACCGTCTTCAAGTTCTCTCTAGTCGCTATGATAGCAATGTCAATAAATATAAAGTTTTTGCAACTGAAACTGCCAAGATGTTTGTAACTAAATATCCTTGGTATTACATGACAGTTCTACATAAAATACTTGTTCAACGCCCTACTATAATTGAAAGTTATTTACTTCCAATAGGACAACTGTCCAAAGAGGCAAGTGAAGCAAGGAACAAAGATATAAAGAAATACAGAGAAGGATTTGCCAGAAAATGTTCAAGGACATTGAATCTGAAAGATGTTTTCAAAATGCTCCTTGTATCATCTGATCCATACATTACCAGTTTATGCCAGCTACCTAGGAGAAATATAAAGCAGTTCTCACCTGAAGCACTACAAATGTTACTGGGCCCTACTCTTGAAAACAAGAGAAAGCCTATGCTTGAATCAGGAAGACCTTAAAAGAGAGAAGGAGAAGCAGAAGATAATGACGATGATGATGACGAAACCAATCACGAAGATTATGAATAATCAGAGATAGCAGTTGGAATTGAAGACAAATTTATTCATGACCCAAATTAATTAGTTATTTTTTAATTTTATAATGGTAATCATATTTTTGAAAAATTTGTAATAAAATACATTTAACTTTAAATTGTATTATTTATTTATGTTTTTGACCTAGTATTAATTTAAGATCCCATGATAACATGCAATGGTGTTAAATAGTTTTGGCCAGGAATTTCAGAAAAATTTCCTCTGTGTGGCGTAACTATGTCTTAAAAAAATTGACTTCTTTTACAAAAAACTTGCACTTCTGTACATTAAGGGTCATTATGCTTTCTCTAAATTCTGTCAAGATATAATTTATGTCGCAAATGGGTTTCTGGATCCTTGCTTTGTATTAAATAATCCACATTTTTGGTAACAAATTCTTTTATGCTGTCTCCAAATATTTCATCTAATGCTCTTAACAGTGCACAACTATTTGTAGATAAGCCAAAAGTACATTCTAAAAGATAGTACTCTCTTCTATGGCATTCTAATTCCCCTTATCTTTGGTTTTGTCAAACTGTTGTAAAATTGTGGTACTTCTACAGTATAGATTGTGCATTAGTTTTTTACATGATATTTTTAAATGAGAGGTTAGATGCGAGTCAGTTACTCGCCTTTACAGGAACACTGGCACACAGAAGCAGAAACGACAGTCAGACGCTGTGTACTTTGCTCTCATGTTTCTGCGCTAGAGAAGTATTGCAACTACAAAGCAAATTATGACATTTCCAGTGATGTCAGCCATATGTAATACTCTAACAAACTCTGTAACTGTTTAAAGTTAATTTGTTTCTATTTCTTCTATTCCCAACCTTTCTCCCTCGTCTACTTCGTCCAAATTGTGTCATTTTCATTACCTTGTTAAAATACTAGCAATGGCATGAATCCGCACTGTTCAAAACTTAGCAGTTAACTGTACTCTGTTTTCTTTGAAACATAACATAGAGAGGCAGAGCTGTCTGTTATTGTAGCATAAACATTTTCTGACCTGTTTATTAAGGGTAGACTAGCTCATTGGATCTCTGCTGAAGGTCATTCGTCAAGAACTAACGCACAACCTATACTATGAGCCTTATGCTGTGTGTGAGAGCAAGGAGCTCTGATCCTTGGCTATGGTACCATGCACCTGGGTTCAATCCCACCCATTGGAGTACAGATCGTAGGTCCTGGCTATAAAACTGCTGCCCTCTCAGCATCATAAGGAAAGTAAGGAGCTGGAGAGGCAGCAATCCTGGCCTCATGAGCCAACTTTCCAACTAGGGCATACGTGATGCCAGTGGCAGCTTGTGACATTTAAATGTGGTAGAGCACACAAAAATCAACATACAATAGTAGTAGTAGAGCAATAAATTATGATGTAAGGCTTACTTGTTATTTTTTGTACATCAGCTCAATTCTCCTACTTTTGGCTGTAGAAAATTCCTCAATCACACGTCTGTTGAAGTCTGGAATGGTGTTTATCATCTTCTCTATTGATAGCATCGCCAGCACGTTCAGTCTCTCATTCCCCATGGAATTTCTAAGAATGTCTATTCTATTGAGGGTAGAGAATGATCGTTCGGTCTCTACAGTCATTGGAAGGGTAGCAATCATTTTTAAAACCATCACACACTCAGAGAATATTAGTGTCATGTTTTCACATAAAAACTGCAGAAGAGGAGTTGCACCAGACACACTACATAAATCTTCATAACTATACAGCATCTCTAATTCAGTTCGAAATTTCAGACCATTGATTGTGGAATATAATTTCAAGGTTGTCTGAAAGGCACTTTCAGGAAATACATTGTAGTATTGGGGAAACCTGTCAACCAAAAATAGCTTTGAGACACTCGAATGACATGAGAACTGAAACCTATCGATATTGCTTGTAATCATGTCACAAACTTCTAGAGCTGCCACCCTATTAGTCATACAATGGCTGTGTCTCTTACTTGGGGGTTCGTATACAGATACTTCATGTTCATACATTTTCCTATCTTTCACAGCATCTTTTTTCTGGATACAGTCAAAGAATACTGCTGCATGAGGCATAATTTTGTGATAGAATTCAAACCAAAAAGTGAATTCAGAGTCTCTCAATGTTCGAACAAATCCTGTTGCTTTGGTAGACACTTTTATTATTTAATTTGTTGTCTCTTATATGTTTGAAACATTTTAGAAGATTATCTTTCTGTTCGAAAACAGTATTAACAGTATGATGCTGAACATTCCACCTTGTCAGTGGGACACTACAAGTTTTTTCTGAACAAATTCAATTAGATAATCCTTCCTTTTTGGAGACCTCAAAAAGAATGTCCCTATCTCCTGTAAGTCCTAGAAAAACGTTCTGCTCTGAGATGAAGATGACGTTGCACTTTGAAGGATACGATTTCCTTGATGTGCATAGCAGTGAATGAGTTTGCATTAGGATACCTTTCTTTTATCAAACATTACACCCCACCTTTCTTCCCACTCTTAACAGAAGCTCCATCATAAGTTTGGCATATAAGTTTCCCTGGATTTTTCTCTACTCCCATTTTGTGTAACTGTTCTACAATAATTGCTACTAAACCAGTGGCACTCCTGTCAGTCACTTTGAAATATTCCCAAAATATCTCAAATATTTTCCCTTCAATTTGACATTTTACAAGAATTGTCTGTTGTTTCATCAGCCTGAAGGGATAGAAACTCTACATCACCTAGTTCAGATAAGATATAATTTCTGCAATCTGATAAAATTGCATCTAAAATGTCATTCTGAAATATTTTTGATGTACCTTTAAAGACAGTGCAATTTTCTAAATCTCTCAAAACATTGTCAAGGGCCGCAGTATAGTTTATAAGATCTTTAAAAACACCTGGGTTAACGGAATTGTCTGTTTCGTCGTGGCCACGCAGGGCTAGTTCAAATTTGCCACAGAACTTATACCCCGGGAGAATTAACCTGGCACCTGACAGCTACGTTGCTCACGTGGTGGGTAAAAGGGCTCGCCGTATCACATCCAATCGCATTACAAATACATGTGACTACCATGTGACCAGAGGTGTGAATTCACCCATGTTGCAATATGTGCGTGTATTCCCGACTTCTGCCTTACGCGTGTTTTGCCGCTTGCAGCAATATATTGTTTGATTGTTCAATAAGTGCAGAGTGAAAGAAGGTGACTCACGGACGAATTACATACAACAGTGTATCTGGAGTGATTGTAGATTTATATTTTATATGCTTTATATAGTTTAGCGCTGCATATTTCAGTGTTTTGTGGCATTTGTAACAGATTTTAGTGGTCTCAGTTACACTGTTTTGTTTAAAAATGTCTTATAGTCCTGGTAAAGCCAAAAAGAGTGTATTGGGTACAGGAATAACCAGATCTTTGCATAAACCAGGTTTTTAAACATAAAAACAACATACAACACAAATTTTAATAAATCTGTGTATAAAAAGTGGGAATGGATGCGTGGGTGTTCTGTAGATAATGCACTGTTTTGCTTTCCTTGTGTGTATTTGGTGGGGAGGACATGTGATCTAAAACCAGCATAAAAGACTTGAAACATCTGCCAGAAAACAGCAAGAAACAGTTTATAAAGACTCCAATTACTTTGCTCGAAACTTAAGGTTTTAGTTTGTAAGAACTTCACCTGATTTATTTTAATAGTTTCGCTCACTATAAATTAGTGATGTTAAATTATACAAGCTTAACACTTGAATAAGAAAACTATTATACACAATTTTATTCCGTTAAAACTGTAAAATATATTACACTGCACTACAACTGACACTACTGCAGTAAGCTCAACAATGATGCTTGTAACACTGAAAATGAAATGAAGGAAGGAAAAAATTTGCAAATTTTAGTGACAGCACCCCATAGTATCAGGTCTTACCACTGTTGTGACCATGTGCAAGGGAATTCCTCAAAACCCCACAGCTAAGAGTGATGGGATGATGTTAAATACAAGAAGTTGGAAGTCCGCACGGAGACTGTAACCATGCAGGGTTGCCAAAGCTTACAAACGTGAATATCCTACAAAAATCATTGCAAAGAACACATTTAAAGAAAAAAATGTTATACAGTTCTGTCTAGAGCACCAGAACATGATTGGAGGGGCATGTGACCTTGTGACCTAAGGGTAGAACCAACCCTGCATGGTGCTAGTCACATTACTTGCCCTTATCATTTGGATGATTGCACACCTTTGGTGTGGGTAAGTGGGCATGAGGCCCAGGCCCATCATGGGCTGTAGCATTCAGGATTTATCTATCAGTACTAGAAAAGATTACATTATGTTTGGGTAAAATGTAAAATATTATTTTTATTACATTTTAAGTTAACTTTATTTACAGCTTTTACAATAAAATGTTGCTACTACCAAAATTACAAACTATGGTAGAAACTGTGATAAAAATCACATTTTGTGAACTGCCGTATTTGATAATGTGAAATTGTACAATGCAGTCATGTCATATGGATACCCTGAATATTTGTCCTGTTATTCAGCATTATTTTCTCCTGCTTTTTCTTCTCATCTTTAAATGCAAGAGTATTTGCTTTCTTCTCCATTCTTCTCTCCTAGAAAAAAGAAGTAGTAAGGTTTTATCTTCTATGCACTAACACAAATTATTTTTTCTTTCTTTGCTTTAAATATAAGTGCCTTTCTATCAAATAAATCAGATCAGAAGATGGATGAATAACTCACTCCTCAAATGAGCCCAGAGTTAATTGAATGTACAGTTAACCAATATTTTGTCTTAAGATATCAGAAATCTGTGAAAAAAGGATGTCCAGTAAAGGTGTTTCTGAACCACTAAAAACAAAAACTGGAATGAGAACGAGAGTTAAAACGTGTATTATACTCGGCGCCAAATAAGAAGGGGATTGACAGTAGTTAAGATGATTGCATAATAGCAATTCCCCAAGTACCTCCCTGGTATCCGCATGCACATCTGAGACTGCCATCTTACACATAGCCTTAAGCTGTTGTAAAATGTTAGATGAGTTCTAGTAAAGCTACAATTAAATTAAACTGAAAATCAGTATTTATAAAATGAAAGAAAACCTTAATCTATAGTTTAAATCTCACTGGTTTAACTAAACCAAAGTTGCCCAACGAATCCACTAGAGGAAACAAATGCTTAAACAGTTTTCTAAAAGGACGGGATTTGCAGAGCAATACTTGAGAACTACATACCACCAAGGTCACATTTAGCGTACAGCTTTGCCTCTACAGTAGACCATGACCTTGTAAATGTTGCATACTGTCAGGCACACACCTTACACTCTGTTGGGGAAGAGGAAATGGTAACTATAAGGGAAGAAACCTAACTAAAATTTGTGAAGTAGTGGCTGTGCCCATGTTGTATGGTACAAAATGTTGGACACTTCATAAAAACGAACAAAGAAAAACATACTTACCTTTCTATATTCACGAAGAGCTTTCTTTCTTAACTTTTTCTCTTCTGGCTGTTCATTTTTGGGTCGGATAGAAAGAATACTTAGAGCAGATACCACAGATGCTGTTTCATCACATGGCCCAGTTTTAGACTGATCATTATTGTGCCTTGCCAGAGCTTGTTTGGTCAGCCTTGTGCTGCCATCACTACCTCCGCCGATAACACCAACAGGGATCCCTGTCTTTCCAGATACAGTTATCTTTGTTTTCTGAAATGCAAGAATTATACAGAATACATAAAATAACTTTTCTAATCACGTACAAGTGATACAATGTCAAAAATATAATTAACAATGTAGGATATTAGAGATTGAGTTGCAGCTAAGGATACCCCACTGAGACTGTAAACTAAACATGCACGTTTCACTGATAGATCACTAAACAGGTGTTTTATGCTATAGTATGGGGAAAAGAAGTGTTTGGCAATGGAAAAAGTGTTGTTGTTATTCATTTAGAAAACTCCAATCATAGTAGCCCATCAAAGTTAATGAGCCAATGCTTCCAGTATCATGCATACAAAAATTCACAGAGAAAAATAAAAATTAAATTAAAGCCTGTGCATCCTTAGGTGGTGATTGACATTTCCACTAGTGGAGTCAACAATGTTATCACTTTTAGCGCTGCTGTCCATGTGGTGACTGAATGCATAGCAGAAACATGAATAAAGGCTGGTTCACAACCACCCGTTAACAACACGAATAGAACAAACATTTTGGTTCACAACAGCCTGCTAATGGCAACAGGAATAGTTAGTGTACATTGTGCATTGGAACATTTATTTGTTTTGACCAATGAAAAAATGTTAACTTGCTCTCCAATTCAGCCAACATAAAAGCAGGTTAACCAACACCAAATTTCAATAAAGTGAAGATCTAAACGTGAAGCTATTGCATACTGCCACGCATTCTCCTTCATATATCATATGATTATTAGATTCTTTTAATGAAGCTTTTATCTCATGCATACGTTTCCCTGGTGAATCTTGATTCTCTTGCACAGTGTAGAGAGGCTGTGAATGTGTTACATATATTTAATAACCCTATATAAGTGATACTCACTGGTGGTTCATGAATAATCTTGGGTCTGTTGTACAGATTTGAGTACGTTGACAAGATGGACTCACAATCCCATCTTTCTTTAGGCTCTTCAACTTTCATATATACCAAGTCATCATCTTCAGAAACATCTTGGAAATTATTAATTTCATTTCCACTGAACAAAGGTTTATTGATAAAGTCTTCTTTTTCTGTTACACATTTTAACACAATCTCAGAGTCCGGTGCAACATGCCCTTCGATTTCCTCACAATCCAATGCCCCAATTTCGCTGTCACCATATGTTTTCACAAACATCTGCAAAGAAAAAGAATAAAATGAACCTGTGTAATTTTATTGGATTTGCATGGATAAGGTGCACATTTTCTTACATTTATGCAGAGAATTAGAACAGGGAGGGGGGGGGGGGTTGATGACTAATGAAACGAAGGATTGCTACCCTGAAGTAAACCTTTAAAACTGATCACATAATACCTCTTAAAAAATTATTCCTACAGGTTTAGGCATTTCTTTTTGTCAATAGTGACAAAATGACAAGTAACGCATAATGTGTCAAAATCTAAATGTTCCAAAGCATCTGTAATATTCCTGTAACATAAAATGAAATAGTGAAATAAAAATTCTTATTACATTGCCAAAATATGTTATATAAGTGAAATAATTTTTCTCTTTTACTTATTAGGTTTTCTATCAATTGTGAAGTTTAATTTTTAAAAGATTAACTTAGCTATCAAATTTTTCCTAGGGATAATTGCAAGCAAATAATCATCTGCCAGGATCCTACAGGCTTTGTTATTAATAGTAATAAATTTACTGATACAAGATTGTCACACATATTTCACCACATAATCACACTTTATATCCATTCTTCATAAAGTAAAATTACACAATGCGACCATTAGGTGAAAAATAAATTATTTAAGATTGGTCATATTAACTTTCAGCAAGTTAATGTACGCTAATAGGAGTAAAAGCAAATCTGGGGGTACTGAACCATGTTCAGGTTTACACTGTTCAGAGTTGAAAAGGAGAGGGGAAGGAGAGGAAACAAAAGTGAAGCTGTCACTGCAATGCAAATACCTACTTCACTAAATAAAAAAAAATAAAAATGAGCATAATCCATTAGCTTATCACGGTCACATCTGCCTATTCCTGCACTTTAGGTACCTGAACCAATCAGATTCATTGATGGGCTAGCCAATACGTATCTTGGCAGTCAGCAAACTAATGGCATCAACAATGAGGAATATATTACAATACGCTACATACCCTCTACTCTCTCTCATGAACCTAACAGGATGCAGTGGTGACACATTATGTCTCAATAGTGAGCACCAGAGACATGTTGTTGTTTTCTAGTGCCTTGCATCTGGCAATGAAGCCATTAGCATTGTTTTATTGTTGTGCCTTTCTTTGCAAGTGAGTCTGCAGCTTCGTTCCCCATGACTCCACAGTGTGCTGGAATCCATTGGAGATGAACAGTCTTATTAACTTTTTGGAGTGCACCAGAGACATTAATGCAGCGATTATGTGGTGAAATGCTGAAGTCATTGCTTGTCTATAAATCAAGATGCAACCATTATGCAATAAAGTACAGTATAGCAAAGGAAATTCCTACTCAGAGTGATATATTTTGATTAAAGCTTATTTTCAGCTAACTAAATGCATCTGCATACTTGCCAACTTGCTGAAATTAAAACATGCAAAACTTTCCCTTGTCCACAAAGCAAACAATGGTTGTCCAAACCATTAAATCTATATGTACATTTAACTGTTTTAATAATCTCTGGATTTATTTCATGATTAAATGACCAAAAATGATCTGTCATAGCTGATTTATCAATCTGTTTATACCTGATATTTCTAAAATGCTTGCTTATTCTGGTTTCCAAATGATGTTGTTTTACTAATGTAAACATTGTCACAATCCAAACAGCTATAGGTTGTGAGGTGAGACATGAGCAATTTCCTTAGATGAGCAGTGGCACTCTTTACCTGAAAGGCTACTGGCAGGGGAAGTTGCGCAAACATGTATGCACAGAAGTCATAACGTTTCTGTACACAAAGGAGTGAAGTTGGCTAGCATAGCTTTAGTACATATTACTAATGACATATATGTATAACAAACAGTGATTTCACTATAACTATGGCTATGTGCCAACAATAACTTTCATGCAAACTGCAATTGTTTCACCTGCGTGATTTTGTAGTCTTTTGCAGCAAACTGATGCGTCTATTCCCCCTGTGTCAGTCGTTGCAGAGAGGGAGGGAAGGAAAGCAGCTTCCTCTATGCA
Organism: Tenodera sinensis; assembly: GCA_030765045.1. Taxonomy (NCBI): domain Eukaryota; kingdom Metazoa; phylum Arthropoda; class Insecta; order Mantodea; family Mantidae; genus Tenodera; species Tenodera sinensis. The sequence continues at coordinate 20,965,477 of CM060966.1, read as the reverse complement.
CAAGAATTGTTCATGTCTTACCTCACGACCTATAAGTTGATAAATACCAGAACTTTTATAATTTGGAACTTTGTCCTTTTTAGAAAAAGTAAGCAAGTGTTTTGTATTATATTTATTTTGAGGAGCCAAAGTTATTCCATGTTCTTTCAAAGTTTGTTAAAATTATTGTCATCTTTTATTTTTTAGAGTAAAAGCTTCATTTACTGCCTTTGACATTTAAATTTCTCTATGTTTTTACGTTAAAATCTGTATTAAAACCATTAATTAATGCAGTGTTGATAAAGAGCTCATCTAATTCTTCTTTATTAAGAGATATATTTAACATCCTATAAATTAAACTGTCGAAAACCGCACATTTATGTGAAGGAGGATTAAAGCTTTTATTTTTTATGTAATTATCAGTATGAATGCCAAAATTCAGTTTATTTTTATGTCTCATGATGTCTCATTGTTTAAAACATATTACAAAGTCAGTTATTATCTTGAGAATGTCAATGAGGTATGACGAAACTATATCTGTATTTTATAACTTATGCCACATATTTAAGATAAGTGAAGCTTGTGGTCTCTACATTATTTGTGATACTGGTGGATGCTTAAAAATATTCAGAGCAGTAAAATATGGGAGATGCAACATAATTACTGGGAAACAAGATGCAGTTAATCGTTTGGCATGAAGAAGTTGTCTCGTGTGTTCAAGGAACAGAACAGTAAAATTAGCTGAAAACTTTTTGTACCTATGGTCATAGAGCAAGACAATGTTATGAAGGTCTTATACAGGCATGTGAGAAAATGGGGTCACCATAGGCAAGGTGGGGCTAGAACTTTCAATGATGGATGACATGTGGAAGAAATTTGTTTGGTCTGGTCGTCCAAGAGTAGGTGAAGAGGAACTGCAGCCTGTTTCTGCAATGTTAGACACTGATCTATGTCAGCCAGTGTGTGAGTTAGCCCTTCATATCAGAACATTACATATGACTGTGCTGCCTATTCTAAAGGACTGCAGATTTGAATTCCCTAGTGGTCTTCCAAGAAAATACGAATTGGTTGGGGAATTTAATGTCATACTGGCAAGTTGCCATGGTAGCTCAGTGGTTAGAGTCGCTGTGCGTGAAGCGGAAGATCTATGGTTCAAGTCCTGGTTCTACCCTTTTGAAACCCAATAGCTAATGAAACAATGTAACTGCTAAGGACCGTATCTCTAAAAAAATACCTGTTCAAAGCAGTCATCCAGCAAGGTTAGTTGTTCATTTCTCCGTATAACAGAACTGGACATTGAATAATTTGTGAAATGTGACTTTGTTTCCTCTTCTGCAAATGTAAACTGTGGCCCATTCAAACTTGCAACGTCATCATCTTCTTCTGAATCATATTCTTCACTAAAAATAAAGAGAAACAAAGAAAACATGCATTAATAAGAGATTCTCGGGTTAGCAGCTCTGCAATGTTAATCAAATTGTTTGAGTTTTCAGTCATGTTTACTCTATTGCCTTCTTCAGGAAATGATGAGTTTTCTTTGACCGAGTAGTATATATATTCTCCAGGCAAAGGGGTGGGGCTTAATGACGTGGTCCAGTAAACTGTCCTGTTTCTGAACATTTCACCAGGCCTTTCAATTTTCGTGTAGCTGTAGTTTATAGCACCGATAACACTGGAGAAATTGCTAATCATAGAACCCTTGTCTCCCTTGGTCTTGGTAGAAATGCAGGTTAAGATTTTGTATTCTGCTAAAATACGCGAACATGTAACATTACTTTTTAATTTAAAAGGTGAGTCAATTAATAACACTAAACAACACTTACATTATAATTTTCCCTAACACATTTCAGAGGTTAACTTTCCTCCATTATCAACCGGACAATAACTGGGTTTACATGGTTATTGTCCGGTTGATAATGGAGGAAAGTTAACCTCCGAAATGCAAAACGCTATTCTTACAAATTGTTATTCCCTTATCTTCTTCATGTTAGTCGAGATAAACATTTGCAGAAATTATCTTATTGCTAATCTATTTATGGGTGCAATGAGAATAAGAGAATGCAGCAGGCTTTGAGTGATAGTCAAATCTTTTAAAACTTTGAAATTCCATTCTCTTTGCATGGCCAAACAGATAAAAAGGTGAGCAACAACCTCAAAGTTTTAAGTATTGCAAAACTCACACAAATAACAAGGGATATCTCCGAAATGTTTCACTCCACAAAAAATGCATTTAGACTAACTTGCATGTTTTAATGAGATCTACATTTTTTGCAAATTAAGATTTGGTCTATCTCTTATGGTTTACCAGTTATGCAAAAGTCATCCAGAGTAAACAGAACTACATAGGCTATAGCCAGAAAATTCAAAATATACATTTCATTTGCCATAAAAATATCTTAAACATATGGCATTTTAATCAAAATTGTTAAGAGCCATTTTTGAGAAAATCAAATTTTCAAAAAATTTTCCAGGTAAAGGGTGGAGGAATTGTCTTCAAAATCTTTGTGTTGCATTCTTGAAAGATATTAAACTTAAATACCAACTTTGGTTTTTAAATAACTTTTCATTTTTGAGCTATGTTGTTGTTGTTTTCTAGTGCCTTGCATCTGGCAATGAAGCCATTAGCATTCGTGCCTTCCAATACTTTTGAACTGTAGTTTCTTCTGATCTTAATGCTTCACAGGTCTTCAAGTGTTCTTCATTCATTTCTGCTGGATCGTTACACAGGACACATATTCGTGAGGCTGAGATACCTATTCTGTAGAGATGACTTGCTAAGCAGCCGTGATTTGTCAATAGTCGGAACGCTGCAACCGCTGTTTTCCGTGGTCTCTGGGGGATTATATCTGGGTTGGAAAGTAGTGTAATCCATTTTTTATCTTTGGCATTTGTTTCTATTTCTTGTAGGTATGAATGACAAAAATTTTTAATGATCAAGCGTTTTATTGAGGAATATGAGAAATTGAATTTAGACTTTTCTTTTATTGTTGTGCCTTTCTTTGCAAGTGAGTCTGCAGCTTCGTTCCCCATGACTCCACAGTGTGCTGGAATCCATTGGAGATGAACAGTCTTATTAACTTTTTGGAGTTGTGTTAACATTTTGTAGCATTCTCTAATTTTTGTTGACTTCTTTGTAGTATTTGAACATATTCCCTGAATTGCAGCTTTAGAATCCGAAAGAATTACTGCCTTGTTAAATTTATTTAAGGGAAGATTTAATAATTGTCGGAGAGCAATGTGTATAGCCTCTATTTCTCCATCATAATTTGTTGTGTCTCTGCCAACAGAATGATAAAAGGAAAAATGTGAACATGTAACTCCAGCTCCAGTAAGGTTTTCCTTCGAGGATCCATCAGTATATATGTGCAGCCATTCTTTTGTGGGATACCTAGTATTGATTGTTTCCAGAGCTAGAAGTTTTTGTATTTCCTTTGGTGTGTCTGATTTACTTATTTCCTCTATTAATTCCAAACTGAAGGTAGGTTGCAATAATTCCAATGGATTTTCTCTAATAAGTAGATTTTCTCTGGTGTTAGGAATGTTCAATTTGGATTTAATCTGTGTTACCTTTTCTAGGAAACTACTATGAGTTTTAAGGATTGAAGGGGGGAGGTTCTTTTCTGTCCATTTAGAGTTTGGCAGTCGTAACATTTTCTCGTGTTGGAGCAATGCTTGTTCTTCTATTTTTGTTGTTATTGATGGGGTCCGTGTTAAGGCAAACATGGCATCAATAGGTGTGGATTTAACTGCTCCAGTGATTAGGCGAAGAGCCTGATTTTGTATTTGTTCAAGTTTATTGATGTTAGCATTTGCTGCTGTTATTAAAGCTTCAGAACAGTACAAGAGGTTTGGTTTAATATACATTTTGTATGTTGTGTTAAGGACTCTCCTTGAGCAGCCCCATTTAGCACCAGCTAACCTTTTCAGGATTTGCAATTTCTTTTCAACCTTTTCTGAGATGTTTTTTGAGCTATGTTGTTCACAGACACACACAAGGACCTTTTTCTAAAAATGCTTTTTTTGGATGCAGGGGGCTACAAAACATACATTTCTGGTGAAATCTCGACGTCGAAAGTTTTGGTTGAATACAATACTTTCCTATAAGTAGTAGAGAAACTAAAAATCTAATACACATAATATGAATCCAACATGCCATGCCCAGTAACGGGAACCAGAAAGTTAAAACTTTACCAAGTCTTCTTTCCCATTTCCAGAGCCCCAAAAAGCTTCCACCTGGTTGTTGTACCAACTTTCTTGTTCTGGTTATTGTTACAAATGGTTGTAAACCAGCCTTAATTTTGGCTTTATGGAACATTTACATCTTCCTTATTTGCATAGAAGTTTAGCAGGACACACATTACTTATGAACTGAAAAACACAAACCTCTCGTATTCTTCATCCATGCTGTCATGTTCCTCATCATCAGCAGGTGCAGCATTGGCCAATTCTATAAAATTATCTTCAAGTTCATTATCTGGATCAGCATAATCAAAGTCCTCATCCATTGCAGCTACTATATCTGGATCCAAATCTAAGCATAGTCCTGAAAACATCATAACATGCACCTTCATTACACAAGGTTAGTTCTGTAGCATGCTGCTACATTCAATATTTTCTTCATAATATAAACAGAATATCTGGTGACCACACAAAATGCATTATAACTGTATCATAGCAGCCTTGGTCAATTATTAGTCACTCATGATGATTGAAGGCAAAAGCAAATAGAATTCAAGGCAACTTTCCTTAAGGGTAAACAAGTGAAAATATTTGAGAATTAGAATTGGAACTGAAAAATTCAATGCCACATCTGGGATTTGAACCACAGATCCTCCGCTTACCAGGTGAAAATATTATTTATTTATGCCAACAAACTTACTGCTGGTGTTTTTAAACACAAGCTGTGTGTGGGCAATGTTTGAGAGGTAGAACTGGAACTGAAAAATCCAATGCCACAGCTGGAATTTAAAGCACAGACCCTCTGCTTACCAGGCAGGTGCTCTAACCATTAAGCTACTGTGACAACCTGCCAGAATGACATTCAATTCTCCAACCAATTCGTATTTCTCCCAGTAAACCACAAAGGCAGTGTCACATCAGACAATTACCCCAATGGTAACTTACTATTGTAAGTACTTTATGTCCCAGGATTATAATTACCTTCTGAAGGTAAGTACTTGCACCATTAAGTGGAAGTACTTGGGTACCTTGTGGTCGCCATCCACACATCCCCTAGACGGGGACCCCTGAGGGGCTGTGCTAAAATGAATTCAATTCATTGAGCTGAAATGCTGTGGGCATGTGTTTTCCTTGTAAACACAGAAGTGCAGCCAGTGTTCTGTAATTCTATAATCCTGCCAGGTTATTTCAGTGGTCCAGTCACAATTACGCATTGTTTAGGTATTTAATGGATTTTAACTTATTCATAAGTTTATAGCAAAGCAATAATAAACAGATATTTTATGAGTTTGATGTACAAATTGGCAAAAGTGAATAGTGTAGAGGTTAGCTAAGAACAATAATTTCTAAATTTTGTGAACAATGGGAAGGCAAAAGGGAAGTTTTCATATTATGAAGTGACCAAGCAAACTTAAAATTCTCAAAAACTGCTGTTGAGCTCAAGAAGAAAGCAACACAGGGTCCCACATACAATGCTGGAGAATTTTAAGTTGATTGAATTTAGGTAAAGAACAAAAATATATTGTTAAACTGTAAAATCCATTTTTCTCAATTCTTCTTTTATAGGCATTTTTCATGATTCAAAATGTTCCTTGGACCTAATTTATAACTTATTAGCTTGAAATTTTCAGGAGAGCTTTAGAGATTAAGGAAAATTTGTCATGCACTAGCTTAAAAATATTAAATAATTAAGTTGAAATTAAATATTGTTCATAACTCATACTGAAAAAATTGAAAATATCAATAAATTGTATACAAAACATCTTTTTCTCTTGAACTAATTAAATCTATACAGAAGTTCAGGCTACAAGTGATACAATGCGGAAATAGCAGGTATGGTAAGGGGATGTTGTGGATGAAAGGGTAACAGTCGCATCATTGCCAGGTTTAGCAATGAAAGTTATGTTTCAGTTCTTTTCTTAAATTTTCAACAAATCTATAATCAAGTGACTTGCCTATGTGTGCAAGCAGTTCTATATGTAACACCGGAAACAAATGCTTCGCTTATTTTTACCGTTTTCACTAAACTTTCAATTGGTTTTCGTCTGCTAAAGCACAATGTGGCAACTCCATACGGAGCACATGGTTGTCACCTCTCTATCATCAGGTTGCAGTGTCTCCAGAGTGTTATAATGTGAAGAGAGTTTGCAAAGCCTGCACACTGCTTGTCAAAACACATGATGTGAGGTATATTCGGTTTGTATCACTCATAGCCTGAACTTCTATATAAGCAATGGCTGTATAGTTCAGCCGAAAGTCGGCTTTCCAGTTCTTTACAAAGTGACCACTTTATTCATGTGCCAAGCTACCGTCAAAAGTCGTCTTTTCAGTTCCTTACGAAGCGAACGTTCTATTTATGTGTCAAGCTGCTGCAAAGCTAGAATCAAAGAAGCCAAACTGGAAATGCAAAGAGTGGCCCAACTATACAACAATTTGTTTATATCTGTATACTGAGCTGACATTAAAAATTTTGGAGAGATACAATAAACTGTAAGGTCTAAGGGGCGTTTGATATTAGGATATCAAAAAGTGATTTATTATTAATAATTTAAAAACAGTTTGACATAGGACATTGAAATTTTGTGTATACTATATATTTCATGTTCTGAGTATCTTCTTCTTCTTCTTCTTCTTCTTCTTCTTCTTCCTTCACGGGTTAGGCTTAAGCCTGTTCCGATCTCACATTTCCTGGAGCCATCTCTTTAGGGGGCGTCCTATTGATCTTCATCCTCTTGGTCTATAACTGAAGGCTTGTTTTGGCATTCTTTCTGTTGGCATGCGATTAAGGTGTTCGACCCATTTGCTTCTATATCTTTGGATTTCTTCTAGTAGCGGTTGTACTTCCAATTCTTCTCTAATAATTTCATTCCTAATGTGATCTTCTCTTGTGCATCCTTTGATTGATCTTATCTTATTTCTATCTTATATTCTTATATTCTATCTTACCTTATCTATCTTATATATTAGATATCTTATATTCTATCTTATCTTATTCTATCTTATTTCTAACTTATTCTATCAATCTTATGTTCTGAGTATGTGGAAAAAAATTCAAAGCAATCCGCTATGGATGTTTTTAATTTTCATAGAGACACTGCCTTAATGAGAAAGGATCTCTATAGGTTTATTTATAAATAATGTAAAAATCATATCTCTATTGTGCTGTTTCTCTGTGGTTTAATATCACTAGTGTCTGCAAATCTCCAATGTAACATACCTGAGCGTGGTGCAGCCTTGTTGAGAAGGCCAACCTCCTCTTCCACCTCTGATGCAAACACAGATGATGGTAACTTAATTTTTGCCTCACTGGACACTCTCTGGACTGGCTCCCAATGATATGAGCCAGTATTTGTATCCCGTAAATGTTGTAGATAATCATAGTCATCATCAAAATATATACCAAATTTTCTTTGCTCTTCTTTACGTTTCTCACTTTCAACCTAAATAAAAGGGAAAATGAAAGAAAAGGTTTGCTTATCTATACACAGTACAACACATTCTATACTTAAACCAGGGGTCAGCAAATCTTCACAGGCTGATGATATGACGTAATACCACAGTAAGGGGCAAAGCAATACTTCAAACTGCTTCACCCTCCCTCCTTCAAACAATACGGGTTCAAAGCTAAGTAAGCAGCAGTGTAAACCACATTGATACGACATGGCTGTTTTGAAATCACGAAAATGCAAAGGAACCTTCTTACATATTTATATAGGTATGTAAGCAAAGTTAAAAAAGAGTTCTAACACGAAAGGTTTTATGATCTTTTTATCAACTTTTTGCAAATCCTTTCACATGGACACCCATAGATTAAAACCACAATTACGAATTGAAGTTGTGAATTTACAGGCAAACAAATTTTGAAATCACAATTACAAAATAAGTCTGGTTAAGATTTATTTAGAGAACTGGATACGGCAACATTTCCGCCTTCAGTAACATGTTGCGCATATTAATGCTGTGTTTAGCCCAACATATATATGTGTGAGCAATTTCTTGTCTAAAATCAAGTTTATAAAATCTAAAAGCAGATCACGATTAACAGCTAAAACTCCACATGCTCAGTTGACGTCAATATGTACTTGTGAATTAACGTTAAATATTTGTGAAACTGTAAAACTCTAGATCAAGTGAAGACTAAGAGAAAAATTAATGTTAAAACCTTCTCACTGTAATCGTGATAACAAATTCACCGACTACTGCTGTAAATTATGGCAATTAAGCCGGATATGCATTATGGAAGCCATAAGCTGGTTATGATTGCGTTCATGCCAAAGTTTAGGGATCAACATTGTCCTGCACTACAACTTTAGCAGATCTATTGCACAACTCCATTCTTGTCAACAATTCAGAAGTCTTATGTTCATGATGAACTGAATCAGACTCCTCAAATCTTGGAAATTGAATGCCCAAAAATGAGGGTTCTTTGGTTAGTAAGTGCTGGGCACTCATTTACAGCCAGTATTCTGTGCAAGTCTCCTCTAAGAGGGCAGTGTCCTGTTGCCCTTGCTTGCAACCTGCTTCTCAATCCCCATATGAGAGCTTTGGAATATCTGAACCCTACAGATGAGTTCCAGTATTCACCTGTTCTCTGATAGTCAACTTAACCGGTTCCGATAACAGCCCCAAGGTTGGTTCAGGTCCAATAAAAGGTTGTTCAGTTCGTTGCCCAATTTTTCTTTCTTGCTTTCTTTTTGTTTTCTCAGTGTTAAGCACATGTGATGGTTTGGTTGTTAACCATAAACTTGTGCTAACAAAGGTAGAGGAAAACTAGCTATCTCCCAAGGCCTATGCATATTTAAAAATCTGATGTGTTGCACTTACATGACTTCCTCTGCTCTCATACTAACCATTCTTACAAACTCGTATTCTTCTATCTTCTTTGTGTTAGTTGAGATAAACACTTGCAGAAATTTTCTTATTGTTTGTTTTCTTGCACGTGCAAGGGGAATATGGAAATACAGTAGACTGCTAGCGATACTCAAATCTTTTAAAGCTTTCAAATTCCATTCTCTTTGCAAGGTTATAAAAAAATGAATAGCAATGTTCCATTTGACAGAAGTATAAGTTCTCCATAACTTACACAGATAACAAGGAATATCTCCGAAATAGTTCACTCTACAAAAAATTTATTTAGACATAAATTGTGTTTTAGCAAGACCTACATCTTTTGTATAGTAATATTTGCTCTATCTCTTACGATTTTCCATTTATGCAAAAGTCATCCAGAGTAAATAGGACTTCATGGGCTATAGCCAGAAAATTCAAGATATACATTTGTGTATGTTCCTTTGTCATAAAAATATCTGAAACGTATGGCATATTAATCAAAATTGTTAGAGCTGTTTTCAAGAAAATCAAAATTTTCCATGTAAAGGGTAGCTTAGTGTGAAGCAATTTTCTTCAAAATCTTTGCGTCGCATCCTTGAAAGATGTTAAACTTAAATACCAACTTTGGTTTTTAACCGACTTTCGTTTTTGAGTTATACTGCCCACAGACTGACAAATAGACACACACATGAAACTTTTCCTAAAAATGCTTTTTTTGGATTTAGGGGGCCTCAAAACATATATATCCGGTGAAATCTCGACATTAAAGTAAATTAAATTAAATTCTTTATTGTCAATAGATGCAATACAGTTTTTGACATTGTCACACATTTATATTTATAATTTGTATTACAGAGATGGACAACCTAATGGTTACACATATAACAATAGCTACCCATCATTTGTGATTTACACAGAGGGTCTGTAATATAGACATTATTATAGTGCATTGATACTGTACAATGTCTTTGTTATCAAATACTTCTTCAGAGCACTCTCAAATTGTTTACCTTTAGAACATTTTAAATATGCAGGTAGTTTTGCATGAAGCATTAAACCCATGACATTAGGATCCTTTTTTGAAATATTCTTACTAAATCTCTGCTGAAAATAATCATCATTGTGTCGGGTGTAGTGACTATGGATATTGCTATTTTTTAGGTTTTGTTTCTGAACTGCATAGGTTACAACTTTATAGACATACAGAGAATACAATGTTAATATCTGCTTATCCTTAAATATTCCCCTACATGATTCACGAGAGTTCATATTGAAAATCAATCTGACTGCCCGTTTTTGCAATCTAAATAACCTTTCCATATGGGTTGCAGCAGCACAGCCCCAAATTTCTATCGCATACAGTAAATATGTTGTTGTTAGCTAATGCTGGATTTCTGACAATGAAGTCATTAATCCTCTTGCTCTCCAATATTTTTCACTTATATTGAAGAGAGCAATAGCAGTAATAGTAACTGCTTTTTAGAGAGCACCATATTTTTAAGTTTTGGCGGTCACATCGCTCTCTCACAACCCCCAGAATGTCTGGAGGACCATACAGTAAATATGGGTATATAACTCCATAATAAATCATTTTGAGCCCCTTCTCATCTAAGATATTTTTAAAATGACGTAGAAGATACACAGATTTACTAATTTTGTCACAAATATGATTTATATGTCCAGCCCATGTTAATTTTCTATCAAGTATTATTCCTAGAAATTTATGTTCGCTTACGTCATGAATACTGTTATTATTTACTGGTAAGGAGAAATTTGTGGTGCTTATATTACTCTGTGAGAAATGAATTAAGGTTGTTTTTGTCATGTTGCATGTGAGGTGATTATGTTTAAAGTAGTTAATAACTGAGTCAATGGATTGCAGTAAGTTCTCCTTTAATATATCAACATTTGCCCCTTGACATACAGCAGTTGTATCATCTGCATAAGCTATTATATTTGTATTTTTTTGAGATTGGTATGTCATTTACATATAAAATAAATAATAGTGGTCCCAACACTGATCCTTGTGGTACACCATGCATAACACGTTTAAATTTTGATTGCACTTAATTTTTGGGTGGAATACAATACTTCCTCTACTTTACTATATGTAGTAGAGAAAGTAAAAATGGACAATAAAATACTGCTTGTCTCTAGAAACTCAAGAAAACTAACTGAACACTAGACAAAATACAGAAGATATTGCAATACTGTCTTTCACTCCAAGGGGAATTAACAACTGTGACATTTGTGATTTCTTTCCTTTCATTGGCTGAAGTGACACACTTATTGGTACCGAAAACAAATTTCCTTAATTAACCGAAAACAAATTTAGTAAAATGCAAGGGTATCATTATTAACAAGGCCTTCATAGTCTCTGCTTCTTTCCCTCTCTTTACTCCTCTCCAATGAAGCACTATTCATGCTATGCACTAATTATAACCAATGACACATTGGCCTGAAAGGAAAGTATTGATTTTTTCTGGACGCTCAGTAAATCGTTACTCATTAAGTTTAACTGTTGTTTGATTCACAGCATGAAGCTATGTACACATGGTCAGATTATTGAAGTATGGAAAGCTAGTAACAGTTCAAATTTCAAAAACTATGCAAATTCACAGAAATGCAATTCAATTTTAATGCCACCCAAGAAAGACGGTTCAAAACAGGTATAAGAAGAAAACCTTTCATTCGAAAGCAGAAACTATATTAAGATATAACATAATAGACAAACATGTTAAAACTATTTAAAGAAATTGAAGCTATTAACAGTGAAGCAACAAGATTCTAAAGTAAGAACAAATTAGAAACTAAAAAACTTCACTTATCTTAGTAATGTTGCAAGTTTTTCGTGCAAATTGCTGACTAAAGCTTCGAGTTGACTCCAACTCATTCGAAAAACTTGCAACATTACTAAGATAAGTGAAGTTTTTATTTTCTAATTTGTTCTTACTTTAGAATGTTAAAACTACTTTGATACGACTTTTAATTCCAGTATAAATATAGCAAGAATTTGTAGAAGGAATAAATGTTTTCAAAATTTTCAATGTAAACTTGCATTACCTTTATTGCAAAGCTTTACACATTTTTGTGATTCTAAGGACAAAGTTAGTTTTTCCTGTGACAGAATTGTTTGACTCAATAAATGCTGCTTATTTCAAGCAACATTTGCATTTTCCACAACATTTTCCAATTAAGAATCTGCAGATAAATCTAAATGAAATGCTATGCTAAAGCTATTCATACCAGACCACATTTATCTACCCTTCCTCTGTTCTCATTACAGTGCCATGCCTCTAGCCCCGTGTCGCAACTGTTCAGCAGTTCATTTCTATTTTAATTGTAGCTTACTATGGTATAATCTTCTCATATCTAACTCGGGTTCGATCCCCAGTACCAGCATGTGGATTTTATCCCCTCTGGGAGGTCTGGCACAGGGTGCACTCAGCCTCATTAGGTCCCAGGGGGACCAGTTGAGGAGCTACTTGATGGAGAAGTAGCGGTCCCAGGTCAAGAAGACCACATAACTGGCCAGGAGGCCTCGGGGCACTGACAACGTCCCACCCTCCAGTACTGCACCTCACCAATGACGCCTGTAGTGGGCAGAGGTGGTGGATGCAGCGGCTGGGCAGTAGGCCTTGGCCCTTCATGGGCTGTCGCACCAGGGTTTAGTTTTTTCTCTGTATGTGTATAAAAGTATTTTACTTGTTAAAAATAAGAAAGAATTTAATGTGCTCAATAAAGACTGCTATAAATAGAAACTAGGGGGGTAAATGATTATCATAGGGTGAGCTCAAATAAAACCCAAACTAATAAAGACCCTTACAGAATTGGAGCATTATTTTATAATAGATTACCCATACAGGTTAAAAATAATGTAAATAGGAACTTCAAAATTGCTTTAAAATCATATCTAATTAGTGCTTGTATAGTGTTGCTGAATTATGACTGTATATATCTGTAATTAAGATTTATTGTATATGTTCGAAAAATGCTAGATGCTCTTGTAAAGAGTCTATTGATGACAATAAAGTTATAAATAAAGTATACAAAGTGAAACACCAGTGATTATCGAGAATAAACATTGCATATGACGTGTAATATCCGAAAGGCTTATGATATACATCAGAGTAGCCACTTATATGTACAACAGTACATGCTTTTTACTTAGCAGGCAAAACACTCACATTCTGCTTTTTCTCAGCCGGAACTAATACAAACTGTGGTGCTTTTTCATCTGCTGCAAGTGGATCTTGCTGACTGCGATGTACCAGGTGAAAAGTCACTGCATTCTTTGGGTCAATAAACTTCTTTTTCTTCGGCTGTAACAGATAATCACAGGTTACTAATTTAAAGAGTATGTAACACATTGCAAAAATGGCTACAAAATAATTCCCACGACCTAAATAAAACAATAGTATCTATAAAAACAAACTCTCAAAACATAGGATAACCATGTGTAACACTGTAAAGTGGAAAAACATTACAGAAAATTCTGCAAAAACCAAATATTTAAAATAACTGTACGCAACATTCCATGGCACGTGCATCTAGGGCAGGCATTGCCAGCGTTTGCCGATTGATCCTTGCCCTGGCTCGCTGCTAGCTTAGAGTATCAGCATGGCTCTCAGGTTATGTCAGTGATGTGCTTTATTGATGACATAACTAACCACACAGCAGGTCAAATTAACCTGAAAGTCTACTAATAGTGAACCAAATTCTACATTTATAGGATTACAAAAGTGCATTTATGTAATTACACAAATATTTATTCCAATTTGTCAGACAATTTATCATACATAGTTCTGTGTTACACTTGCGGCAGAATACTTTCGCTCTCTTTATCTACCTGATGAATTTCATTATTTTATACCTATATGTACAGTGACTTAATCAGCAAAACATAAAACAGAAATGGCTTTTCTACATTTAATTGATGAACTCTTAAACATAACAGGAACAAAACTATATTTCATAATATAAAATCTCAAGACACATAATAAAATTAGAACAGTTAAAGGTCTAACTGATGAGAAATTATGAATAAGTAATTTAAATAAATTATAAAATATAAGAAAATTAAGCTGCAGCTTAAATTAAATGTTTTATTTTTTGTTCGTTAGTTTTCTGTTGTGCAGCCTATGAATATTTGGGGAGATATTTTGTGCTGCCTTGATTCTAAGCACTGCATTAAGATTTTTATCCAGAACACATATACATTATTGCTGTGCCAAATGTTGAACAGCCACTGCTGTGATGTAACTGGTCGCTGCTCAGCAAGCAAGCGCTTAGCACCATCTACTGCCTACTGCTCTAAAGTACTGTACCTGCTAGTGCCTGATCTAGAGAAAGAATTGGTCATTTAGTAACTAATATATATCTATACATATTCAGTTTAACTAATTCACTCATATGTCCACCCTGCCAAGTAAAAGAAGAAAATTAAAAAAAAAGAAAAAAACTGGCCCAGGTTAATGGTTTTACATGTCCTTAAAAGAAGAATCTGCATGTATGATTCCTATGTGACAAAAAACTCTTACAGAGAAGTTGTTGTTTTCTAGTGTCTTGCATCTGGCAATAAAGCCATTAGCATTCGTGCTTTCCAATACTTTTGAACTGTAGTTTCTTCTGATCTTAATGCTTCACAGGTCTTCAAGTGTTCTTCATTCATTTCTGCTGGATCGTTACACAGGACACATATTGGTGAGGCTGAGATACCTATTCTGTAGAGATGACTTGCCAAGCAGTCATGATTTGTCAATAGTCGGAAGGCTGCAACAGCTGTTTTCCTTGGTTTCTGGGGGATTATATCTGGATTGGAAAGTAGTGTAATCCATTTTTTATCTTTGGCATTTGTTTCTATTTCTTGTATAGCCAGGTTCTCTTCTGTTGGTGCGCTTCACAGAGAAACAGTTTGCAATCTTAGGAGTAGATCTAGAGAAATGGATGTCTAATTCACAATAACCCTATAGAAAAAGCTGGGGTAACAGTGAACAAACCTCACTTGACACCTCCCCTCTGAGCAATCTGAGAAAGTATAGGATTTCCCACCACAACAGCCTCCATTACCTTTGTATCCATGTAATGAATGCTGTGCGAGGGTTTCGGTCTTGCTGCACACTCAGCCTCTACCTGGAACACTGCAAACTGAAGACACATGGCAGTTCATCTTAATGGCGTTGGTCCATTGAGATGAAGAGAAGCCTTTCTTTGTGGAAAGCCACGAGTCAGATTTGGACGATTCAGAAGAAAGAACAACTCCTATTCCTTTCTGTGGAAGTTGTTTCCATTTCTTATATTCTTCATTACACAGCATTTTTCCGAGGTTTGTCACATTCAAACGTATTTTATTTGAAAGGCCAAGATTTTCTAGGCTATCAGTTATCTCTTTAGGAAAGTTTCTTGTACAATGTAGAAGCTCATTTGATACCTTGCTAAAACAGGTACAAATATTAATGTGCTGCAGGTATGCCTCCCAAGAAGCTTTCATCACACCAAAACCTCTAAATTTTCTTGCTGTATGTAACATTGCATCTGGGCTGTCTGCTGGTATATCAATGGTTTCTTTAACTGCACTATCAACAATTTTGTCAATGTCAATGATAAATCCCTTTTTAAGTTTAGGCAAATGGCACACTGAAGAGGATATACAATAGATGGCCAAATATATTGGTTAAGGATATTTCATTTTTGGTTTGGCTTTAGGAGGGGAGATTGCACCAATTTGGATATACTATTATTTAAGTTTGTGATGACTTTTTAGTCTTTAATACAATTTTGTTATTTAAAGTGACACCAAGATCTTTAATTGGCTCATTTGTATCTATTGACCTGATGAAAATTCTTTCCAATGTCGTGAGTATAGTATTTTGTAGACAAACTACCTCTATAATTCTTCCAAATCTTACAACATCACAATACGATGGATTTCTGATCAGTATTCCATGAGCCCAAAGAAACGTAATTGCCTTTTGGTTGTATTGAACGGGCTATTAGCTCCAAAAGGTCCACACCGTTCAAATTCATTGTGCTGTTTCCTTGCTCTTGAGTATCACTGTAAACAATAACTCCAATAATGAGTCGTTCGCACAAATAATTTACATTGGCAATGCATGGTGAAGTGGGAGACATTCATAAGGTGCGAAAGATGGTTCATATTCAAGCTGTGGTGGGCAGACCCACACCAGGGTCCACAATTGTTCACCATTAACAGTGCTGAAATTATTTATTTTAGTCCTCTCATTAATAGAGATTGTTGGTTATACTGTGTAATAGTGGCCTGGCCTCAGTTCCTTCTATTATCCCATACAATCTGGTACTTAATCAAAACCAGCAGAAAAACAATTGATTATAGATTTTAATTATTTCTTTATGCATCACTGATTTAAGGAAGGCGATAATTTCATTTGTGATCAATTTAGGATGGTGGATATTATTATTAGTGCCAGGTTGTGGCAATATTACTTTATCCATAACAATGCTAATGGCTTCATTGCCAGATGCAAGGCACTAGAAAACAACAACAACTTTATCCATAACAGTGTTGAGGTGATTGAGGCAACATCAGCTGGAGTTTTAACAAATACATTATTTGCTGTTAGGGATATGTTATTTCCAGCAGAAATCTAGAGCTGTGAGTTTTGCTTTTTATCATATTCCATATTGTTTTGTTTGGAGTATTTTACTCCTCGAGCCATAGTTCATAATTATATTGGAAAGCTATATGGCAGTAAAAGTAACCACTTATACAGAGAGCACCATATTTTTACGGTTTGGCGGTCACATCACTCTCCCGCAACCCCCCAGAATGTCTGGAGGACCACACCTGTCATTTCAGAAGTGGGATACATTCTTCACTACTCTGTCCTCTATGTGATCTGCAAGAGGAAATGGACCAACACCTTCAAGCATGTCCGGCCACTTCTAGCGCCCCATCCGTTAGCGAAAAATATTAAAGAGCAAGAGGACCAACTTCATTGTCACAAATTCAGCATTAGCCACCAACAACATTGTTTCGTTCTTTGAAGATTTGATAATCTATGCATCATAGTAATGTTTCTTTTTACAGACCACTATTATATAGGGTAATAAAAGGAACTTAGGTCACTATTACACAGGATAACTGAGATTGTCACCCAGTTGCTAAAGAGATAAACACATATGGTGTCACAAATACAACAGCGGTGACAAATCTGCCTTCAAGGTTCAGTTGGTGAGTCAAGTAGTTTTCTTGCTGCTATTAAATTAAGGAAACTGAAAGGTTAATATCGAAAATGGATGAACATTAGCAGTTACCCCCAAAAAACCAATTTGGCCAATTCACAAAACTTTTATTTCTATAAATGAATCTTCTGCATCCGAGAATGTTCCCATCTTACGGCTCTGATTTGCTTGAGCTTGAACCAATAGGGAGAGCTTTCTGTCAAACACTTCTCTGCACAAAGCTTACCAAAAGATACGTTTTTTAACATGTAGAGATAATTTTCACGTAAATATTGCTTTGATGGGTTGAAGAAGAGTAGCAATTCCAGAACCAACCCGATTGCCTAGTAATTTTAACCCAAATATTTTACAATAAGGGCAGCAAAATGCACATTCTTCTAAATTAACCTCATTCTAACTTACCATTTTGGCTCAACGTAATTTAATGTTCCTCCTTCCTTATAGAATTGCCAATTGCACAGTCTGTTATTCAACAAATCCACAAAGCAATGCTCTCGTGTTGTCCTTTTAACTGACGGGACACACTACCTTTGATGTATATTATGTACAAATTGGATATCCTACTTTGTCAACACGTGAATGTATCAACATGATGCAAACATGATGTTGTGGTGTGGCCTGGGAAGTAGGTTTTATTGGTTTTATGTCAATTCTGCCAACCACAGAACACCTACTAGACTGCCAACCAGCTAAAGGTCAGCTCCTGCTACTGATATTTGTCTGTATTTGTCCTTCGGTGTAGAGTACAGCACCAGGACAGTTCACACACACACGCGCGCGCACACACTCACAAACTGCTAGCTGGCAGCGGTTCAACGCTAATGATTTTGCTGCGTGCTCACATTCAAATGGTTTTTATTTAGATGTGTATTTTGGCTGGAAAGTAATTTTTAAAGCCAATCAATTCTTGGATGGATTAAAAACGAGATTTTATTTCTGATGCACACATGGACCATCAAGTGAAGATATGTTGAAATATTTGACGGTCCTAGACTTTCATTTTAAGTTTTGCGTGGAAACGAAATCAGGCTAGACCACGACAAACCTTCAGAAAGAAAGATATGAGTAGAGAAGAAAGCTATGGACAAGAGCAGTAGACTTTGGCTGGAGTCCAGGTGTATAAACACTCGTAAATATCATCAAGAACCCGATAGTATATGCTATCAGCCTTTGCAATTCTTACTTCTCTTTGTTATTGCATGCAGTTATCACATCGTCCGCTCGGCGCCGGTCGCCCTCTGCTCTGTGGCTGGCTACAAAGGCAACATCTTGCGACGAACAAATTTTGCGTTTAAATATTTTGGCCTCTCAGAAATAGCCTACTCAAATGCCATTCTCTTCAACACCAGGGAAAATAATATTTATACTCACGACTTGCCTTTCAGAATTGCCGCGGCGCACAACAAAGGATGGTCAGGACCGGGCTGTTCTATCCCGCTGACCCTGCATGTATCAAAGGCGCTAAGGATCAGACTGCCTCGCGTGACTGTTGTGAAGACAAGACAAGATCAGCGGCAGAACAAATTATTATTCGAGAAGTGTCCGGCAGCCAGCGTATTTGTAGAAGTTCGAGAAACGTTGGTGTTACGTCATCCACTGTTTATAAGGAGACAGAGCAATGAGCAGAGGAGTGAATTACAGACAGGAGTCAGTCAATTCTTAGTTTGACTCTGTGTATGTGTGTGTGGATATCAGTATAATCTGTGGTATCAGCTCAGTGTGTCATCAAATCGTGAAGGAAACAAC
Organism: Tenodera sinensis; assembly: GCA_030765045.1. Classification (NCBI taxonomy): domain Eukaryota; kingdom Metazoa; phylum Arthropoda; class Insecta; order Mantodea; family Mantidae; genus Tenodera; species Tenodera sinensis. The sequence goes on along the minus strand of CM060966.1, from coordinate 20,946,520 downwards.
CGAAGCGTTATGAGTATTGAGTGATTATAACGCCAGAGTTAGTGTTTGAGAGACAGAGAAAGTGAAGAAAGACATTAAGGAGCGATTCAAGGTTACCAGAAGAAAACAGTTGTAAGTTGTAATATCACGAAGAACGTTAACATCAGTAAAACAGAACTCTGTCTTTGTAGAAACGTTTTAGAACAGAATAAAAATACAGAAAAACGTAATTGAACTTGACTTTGTCGTTTTTGTTACACAGGTGCCAAGAATGGGACTCGTCGAATTGTCAAATTGTTACATTCGAGTCAGAAGTGCGATGTAAATGCCACCATGGACGAGATCATGAAAGAATTAACAGAAATAAAGAGCATGAAATCCCAGGTGCAGCTGATAAAGACAAAAATGGAGAGCGTGAAGGAAGACGTAAAAATATGGAAATCAAGTTGGAAGAAATGAAAACAGAGACGTCTGAGACGAACATGGGGCTATCGGCGAAGATTGGCGGGGAACTGCTCAACGTGAAGAAAGACGTGAAAGAACTCGGAGGGAAGGTGGGAGACACTGCCAGCGCGTAGTTGTAGGAGAATGCCTTAGTGCTCTAGAAGGCCCTTGGCGGTAGCGTCAAGGAACTGAATGCCAGGGGTGCACGAGATAGCGCGGACCTTGGGAAGGAGCACCTAGTGGCCGAAGTAACAGTTACACCCGTCTCGAAGAACGGAATCGTACGATACTACGGAGACAAAGAGCCAACTCAGACACGTCGTAAAGGATCCTCTAGGGGTGTGTATCAGGGATGTAGACTACCAGGACATGTCTTGAAGGCCTGTCAGCAGGAAAGCCTACAGCAAACGAAGAAAACGTAAGAACAGACATGTCATGGGACATGGAGCCATCCGATCACGTGACGTTGAGCGCCGTGGTTAGAAGAACGGAGGGCATCATCGTCGGCGGCAGGATTAAGAGAAAACGGTGCCGGAAGCATACTGACCTTAATAGAACAAAGGCAGGTTCGCCTTCATACAAACCGCAACTATACCACCAAGCTTTCTTTGCATTACGTGCTCATCCTTAGAAAGTACAATGATCCCAGAATGAAAGTCATGGATGTATATGAACATTCTCTCAACATGTCTTAGAATATCCGTACAAAACGTTTGCAATTGCTGAAACTGTGGCTGTGAATCATCCAAATTAGAGCTTGGAAAATTCCAATTAAATATGTATTCCTAACATAACTTTAAATGGGAATATCAGGGGGACAACTCTTTTGTTCGAATTACCCAGCATCCAATTATTCTGAGGTTATTGTATTATGAAACCATCTTTAGTGCAAAAGAACACAAAACTGCACCTATATAACATTCTCGCAAGACCAGCATTCATCTGTGGTAGTGAAGGCCCCCATCGTCCACGCTTTATCTCATGGGCTACAAAATTCAGAAAACTTTTCCGCCAATATTTACGCTATCAAGCATTACGTTAGGTCTGTCTATTGTCATTTTTCAACGACTTTAGTTTGCTCCAATCCTATTATGGCTGTATGCGTTGTTGCTTCTGCAAGCCTCCGTAACGGGATGGGGTGGTGGGAGCTCCATGTAGCAGGGAAATGTTTACTCTACTCCCAATCACAACAACATTCCTTACTATGGGTACCTGGACATTCAGATATACTCGTTAATGATTTAGCTTGGCAAAGGAGGCGAGTAGTCTTCCTCCACCTACGATTTCTATAGCTCAATCGCTGAAGGATATCGTCCGCCAGTTGCACCACAATGTTTCTTCCTATTTATTTGGCTTTCAACTTTTCTCTGTTTTACTTCCTCCATGTCCAATAAAGAACTACCCTATGTCTGTCATGGTATACTCTGGCCACGAGTGGGGCGGGCAACGTCCCAAAAGAATTCTTGGACGGCAGATAGGGCTCTAGCAATGCAGAATTGACTTTTATGGTGCTGACTGGCTATAGAACAGGAATAATAATTCAATATCATGGATAGGTTCTTTAAGCAGAAAACTTTTACGGAGCAGGAGGTCGGATCTCCAGTTCCGGTCGGTGTTTTGGATGAACGAGTGGGCCCAAACCGAGCGTTAACAAGCGACTGTTCAGCATCAGCGGTAGGGGACCAGGCCGCGATGCCGGAATATATTACTGGAACCAAACAGATAGGAAGTGCTCCTGAAGGGGAGGTACGAGGAAAAGAAGAGGAGTTGAACTTCTTTAAGAAACAAGAAGGAACTGAGTTTGATCCCTTTCAAAGACGACCGCTTCCTGGTCGATCACCACTTTTGGAAACATCAGATCCTTTTAAGCTATCTGAAATGATTAAAAGATCATCAGAAATACAAAGAAGAGGACCATTGCCGACAACCATCAAAGAATTATAGGAATAGAAAGAATGTATGGATAAAGAATATGGAAACATAACACATTCCAATCCCCAAAAACAAGAAGAGAAGACCAGAGAAGTAAAAGGAAAAATAATCGAAACTCCTGAGAAAATTAGAACTGAAGAACAAGATAGACTCTTCCTTGATAAAGTTAGGAAAGAGTACTTAATATATCAGAAAGTAATGGATAACATTGGTAAAGAAATTGATACTCTTCAGAGAGTGATAAAGGATAGAAGGAAATAAAAAAACGCAGTAGGCACATTAAGACTTCTGGAAAAGATTACCTAGTTGCCTAGTGCCTCTAGCTTTATAAATGAGGTAATAGTAAAACTAGGAACTCGAAATAGTCAAAAGAAGAAGGAAACGACTGAAGCCTGTACACAAACAATTGCCAAAAGCAGCAAGAAATGGAGAATCTGAAAGATAGAATAAATTGCGAGTTAGTAAGGGAGCTAAATGAGCAACAACTACATGAAATCACAAATATGAAATGGCCGGAAGAGACGTTTGAAAACTGTCAACTTGCGAAAGGAAAATCTCTAGCAGCAGAAGATAAAGATTTAGTGATAGTTGCAAACAAGGAAGTCGATGAATAGGAAGAGATTATAAGAAACATTATCAATATAAACCCCAAATAAAAAGTTGTTGGAAGAAGATAAATTAAAACCAGGAAAGATGATATTCAACATTATATCGAATGAAATCCTTGGCGACGAAAGTGAGTTCAGAAGTACAAAGAAATATCTCTATCTCATTGTGATAGAGGAGGGAGGAAAAACAATGGTAGATAAATCGAATATAAGAAAGAAACTTAGGAGAAATAGTATACACAGGGAGAAAAAAATGGGAGAACTCCTATAGTCTGTGTAACAACGGATCAAGTAGATGAGCAAGTAACAAGGAAAGTACTGGAGTACTCGTGCAAAAGAAATATGATAAGACATCAATGTATATGAAGTATAAAAGACACGCCGAAATAGTAATAAAAGGGATGGAGGATGATAGTAAAAAGAGAGGACAAAATGAAGACAGAACTATACTTAAGCCACTTGGAGAAAAGTCACGCAGATACAAGTGGAATAATAATTGATCATAAAAGGAAGACAAATGAAGGAAATGTGCAGCTTAAAATAAAAGGGAAAATAGAAATGACAGGGACATTTTTAAACAGCTCAAAACTACTTCAAAACTGGATAAAATAGCAGAAGTAAACATTGAAAGCAAAAAATAAACTGCCATGATGTTAGATATAGACGAAGTTGAAAAGCAACATGAAATAAAATAAACTATAGAACGAGGACTAGGAAAAACCAAGGAAAATCTGTTTATAAAAGTGTCAGATAAAGCAAACGCACAAGGAGTAAAATATGAATTGTAACCTCTAGTATAGACGTCACAAATCGTTTACTAGCAAAGAAAAGAAAAGGAGAAGGATGGGACAAATGGAGGGTCAAAATGACAAATACACTAAGAAGGTGCTATAAATGTCATAGGGTAGGACATGCCGCAAGTGAATGCACAGCTGCGCCATTTGTGGAACTGCATAAATGTGCGGATACAGGTCATCGAATAAAAGAGTGTAAAAATATGACAAGGTGTTACCGTGCCACTCAAATGAACACAAGGCAGGGACGATGCGATGTCCTGAATATAAAATACTATTGGAAAGCCACATAGGGAGACAAAGGAAATTACCATTAAATAATTATAATACTCCAGGTAAATCTCGATAGGAGCAAACGGGCTATGGATTTAGCTATCCATAAACTGAGTATTATTGCAGAACCAAATAAAAACATGACAAACCAAAACCCAAAATGGGCCACAGATGAAAGAATAGTTGCAGCTATTTATATTCCTCAAAGCAGTAATAATAAGGCCATGCCGTAGCCAAGTGATTAGACCATTCGCTTCTCACCAAAGCGGCCCAGGTTCGATCCCAGGCATTCGAGATGGAGAAAGTGCAATATTTTACCTTTCTTCCACTTACGTTGGACTCTAGCCTTAACTGGAATTATCACACTGATAAAATTAAATCTAAAATTACTTCAATAATTGGCGTTACTATCCGACTGAGAAATATAGGATTGTTTTAAACAATTTCTCATGCATTTGTTGATCCCCACGTTATAGTTCGGTCAAAAGTCGGCTTTCCAGTTCCGTACAAAGCGACCGCTTTATTTATGTGTCAAACTACCGCAAAGCTAGAATCAAAGAAGTCGCACTGGAAACGCAAAGAGCGGCCCAACTATACCTGCATGGGCGTGGTCTGGAAATCTTGTACGAAAGCTCGGCCATCCAATTGAGATCCTACAAAATCGAGTGATCAAAATAAATTATAATCTTGATTTTTATCTCCTACTAAGCAACTATACCGGTATACAGGAATGATTCTACTGTCCATAGGTCTCAAGTTGTCAATGATTTCATTTGCCTGCCAGGTCTTCAATGGGTTATTCCATACAAATATGCATGTAATGAAGCCAAATAGTATACACCACCATTGTACGAGATGTGTGAATAATGTAGTGCTTTCTCACTATGTTACATCCAAATATGGATTCAAGTGTATAATTCACTAATGGGCACAGCTTTAATGAACTCCTGGTGAACATTAAAGTACTACAAAACTCGCCCTTTTAAGAACAAGACAAGAATGTACCTATTTACAGCATACTTAAGTAAGATTTTATTGTTAGTATCCAAAGCTGAATAAAATTGTTACTGTGTGATATTCTAATGTGCAATAATGTCTTATCTTGTACATTATGACTTTGGAATATAATTTAATTATTATTTTCTAGTTGATATTAGTATTAAGCTACATAAGACATTGATTTTTTTACTATCCTATATTTGGTGATGTTGCACTGTGATTTTGTACTTATACCTAGTCTCTAAGTGCTGTTCTGTATATTCTCTTGTGTATTCTTACTGTTGTTAGCTAATGCTGGATTTCTGACAATGAAGTCATTAATCCTCTTGCTCTCCAATATTTTTCACTGATAGATGGGGCATTAGAAGTGGCTGGGCATATTTGAAGGTGGTCTCGATCCATTTCCTCTTGCAGATCACATAGAGAACAGAGTGGTGAAGAATATATCCCAATTCTGTTTAAATGTCTTGCCAGACAATCATGTCCGGTAATCAACCTGAAGGTTGCAACTGCTGTTTTTCGAGGATACTCAGGAATTACTGTTTGAATGTTTGGTAGTTTCCATCTTTTATTTTTTGATTTTTCATAGTAATATTTTTCAATAATGTTTTTTTAATTCAGAGTTGACTAATCTTTTAGCTGCATAAAATGGTAGGTTAACTATTGATTTCTGCACATTGCCGGTACCTTTTTTTGCAAGAAAATCAGCTTTCTCATTACCACTCAGTCCACAGTGAGCTGGTATCCATTGGAAGACTAGGTGTTTTTGAAGTGCTGTTAGATGGGTAAGGATTTTCCAACATTCTATAATTGTTTGGTTTTTTGGTGACAACTTGGAAGTAATTGCTATAATTGCTGCCCTGGAATCTGAGAGAATAATTGCTTGCTGAAAATGTGAAATTCTGTACAAAAGATTTTGTAGGGCCATTCGAATTGCTTCAATTTCTCCATTAAAGTTTGTAGTTCCATAACTTAAAGATTTGTAATAGGAAAAGAGGTGACATGTGACTCCAGTAACTGCTCCATCTTGGTTTGATATCAATGATCCATCATTGTGTATTCTTATAATTACATACAAACGCAGTTACATTCAAACACACACGTATACAACATATATAATAATAAATTAAATTGTGCACAATGTGGATTTAGATTAATGAAGTCATGTACAGAATTCTGTTAATGTTCCTGTTCTCTTATTACAAACTTTTGTATACCTTTCACATGTCTTTCCACGCAGTTCACACACACAGTTCTCGCCTGGGTTGTGGTAGATCTTCTTGATGCACAGTTTGTAGTGATATATACAACATATACATATATTTAGTTCCTTATCAGTATCACTGCCAAAATATTGCAACTGTCCCTGAAATGATCCCAAGGGCTCCTTGGGACTTGTATCCAAATTTTTAATAAGTAAGTAGGTAGGTAGATAGGTAGTTAGGTAGGTAGGTAGGTAGGTAGGTGGTAGGTAGGTAGGTAGGTAGGTAGTTAGGTAGGTGGGTAGGTAGGTAGGGAGGGAGGGAGATAGACAGTCAGGCAGGTAGGTACGTAGGTAGGTAAGTAAATAAATCTGCATACTAAGCTGTGTGTGAACGTTTTGTGTCTATTTGGTTCCACTTGTAGATGTGAACAATTACTTTTTATTGTGAAAATTAACAAATCTCCAACTACAGCAGTTCTTCACATATCTCTCTCTCCATATTTTGGGAAACTAAATAATAAGAATTAATACATGGGCGCGCAAAGGACGGGCAAGCGCGCCGCCCCCCCCCCCTCTCTCTCTCTTAGAAATTAATGAATCTAATGTGCAATCAATTACTGACTATTATACTAAGTTAATGTAAAGAACAATTTTTATTTAGCACAAATTAATACGGTTATCCGCAACAAATATTACAACTTTTGACAAAAAAATTAAAGAATTAATATTGTTTAAATGCAAACTTCCCCCCTCCCCGCCACCCGCTAGAAAAAAGTCTGCCGACGCCCATGGATTAATGTGGAACAGACATGGTATGTCTGAGTTTAAGGAAGTGAGTTTGTATTTGGTTTGGTGGGATAACATTTTCTTTTGAAACATACAGATCCGTAAATTGAATAAGCCGATTTACTTTCATTGCTTATGCATACTACCTTTGAAATACATCTAGCAAACACCGAGTGTTCTAAGTCTGCCCAACCTTGCTCTTTAGTTTATGTCCTTAATGGGGTTCTCCCTCTCACAGGGAGGTTTCTATTACTCTTTGTTCGAAAGCAAATACCCGCTGACTTTCTCAGGCCCCGGATAGAGCGTCACAAAATAAATAAACCAAGAAGAAGAAAGTCCGGATCAGCTGATATGTGTCTAATTTTCCAAAACAGTCGTCGCATGAAATGTAAATAGGAGATCGTGGTTTCAGAATAAACTTACATTTTTTCAGATATTAAAAAAGGATTTAAAAGTAATATGTATAGGTAATCCAATATTCCCTTTGGGCAATTATGGAAGATAAATGCAGTGAAGTGTTGTTTTAGTAGAATGTGACGTATTTTTTGCACAGTGAGAAAGGTTGTGACTCATTTAATTATGACTTTGTTATAAGAAATAGTGTGTCATGCTCTAAAATATTATTGAGTGAGTTGCTATGCCAATTTTCCTGAAGTCATCGATCTTCAGAACAGTAAAAAGTGTGTGGAAAGCAAAATATATATTTCGAAAAACATAACCTGTTGCTTGATCATGCACATACTATGGAGATAAAGGCTATTGCTAATCTTGCATCTTTACTTCGAGAAAATGGCGATAAAGTACTGAATGGCCAGAGTAAATTTTCGTTAGTTACATCTCTGCTCCAGGGCTTAAATGAAGCATTTAGGTTAGTGGTAGAAAGTACTGAAGAAAGTGATGTTTCATTTCATGTGCTCCAAAACACCAATTCAAATATACAAATTCTGCACGATATTCAGTTCTTACATGATTTTGTGCAGAAGACGATAGGTTTGAAACTGACAAATGATATTGATTTGAAAAATATTCAGGGAACAAGATTAGACATTTCTAAGTTCAGGAGCCTTAAATATCTTGAAGTACGAAAAATTCCTGTCCGTTACCTCTATGGGATCCAGAGTATGCGTTCACAACTGCAGTCGGTAGTATGTATTCGTTGTGTTCAGAAACTGGAAGATTTTCTATCACAGTGTGGAGGTGATGCAAGTTCAGGGTTTCTCTGGAGTGAGCTACGAGAAGCAGTGTTCAGTTACAATGGTATAACGGTGCTTGACTACTCTCTGCAATTTACCCCATGGCTACAGATTCTGGATCTGAGTCATAACAAGATTTTCAGTGCTAAAGCAATTGAATGTTTACCAAATCTGAAATACCTGAATATCAGTTACAACCTTCTGGAATCTATCCCATCAATGAATAAAGATGCATGTCGCAGATTGGAAGTTTTGGTCATTAAGAATAATTATATTGAAGACTTGACAGGTAATAAACTATCTTCATACTTTATGGTTTCAGAATGATTTTTATAACTTGAATAAATAGTGAGTTTGGTAATGGTGTAGAAGTTGAGTCAGTCAAAAATAAAAAAAAAATAAAAATTATAGAATGCACCATTACGGGTAAATTTATACTGATAATGCTTTTATGATTTTTTATAAAGATCTGTTATTTAATAAGACATTAATCTGTTGTGTGTCCTATGATGGCTCTTATTTATTGTTAAGAGTAAAACAATTAGGAGGCAAATGCAAATCATTAGGTGGTAACAAGCCAAGTGAAACTAACAGGTCCTGTGTTTTCCAGATTTCATCCAAGATTAGACTTGGGTTTCTGTGTGGGTCCTTTAATTTTTTAACTTTAATTAATTACATATGGTACAAGAATTTTAGCCACTATAATTAAATTGTTCTAGTATTAGTTCATATACACTAAACTTAAGAATAAACTCACACATTGTGAAAGCACTCGCAGAAGGAAGTGTGATGCAAATACTCGTACAACTCTTTTATTCACTGACTATGAGTAATACTTACATTGAACACTAATTAACACTCTACTTTACATATTTAACATCATGAAACACACTTTGACACAATCATATGCAGTTATAATAACAATGCAAGTAATTTCATGCAGGCATTACATGCATGACACCAGATGCATCAGGAGCATCAACACAGCTGGCTGTTCATTGCCAACATTAGGGGCTCAAGGCCACAAAGTGTAGCCGAGATAATGAGGGCCCTAAGCCACAAGTGCAGCTGAGATATTGAGGGTACTAAGATGTAAAGCTTAACCAAAACATCAGTGTGGCTAAAACCAAATTATCATCAAAGTAACAGATTTAACTTTATTCCTGATTTTGTGGCCTCTTGGTACTTGCATTGGCAACTAGTCAATTCCTTCTCTCTCAAAATGGCACAAATTTCTGCTGTATAAGTAAACTTACTTAAAATGGAGGGTGGGTTTACATTGACGAGACAACTTCTTGTGTTCTAACCTCTCCTGATTTATTCTGGTGTATTCTAGAGCTATCCTGTGCTCTCTACTATAAGTATTTCATATTTTGTTGTATTCCTTTCAAGATACTGTGTTACTTTCTCTACTGGTAAGTAGAGGAAGTATTGTATTCCACCAAAAACTTCGATGTCGAGATTTCACCGGAAATATGTTTTGAATCCCCTGAACCCAAAAAAAGCATTTTTAGAAAAAGGTCCATGTGTCTGTCTGTGTGTCTGTGGACAGCGTAACTCAAAAACCAAACAGTAGGTTAAAAACGAAAGCTGATATTTAAGTTTAATGACTTTCAAGGATGTGATACAAAGATTTTGAAGAAAACAGCCCCACCCTAAACTACCCTTTACATGGAAAATTTTGACTTTCCTGAAAATGGCTCTTAATGATATTGATTAAAATGCCATATGTTTAAGATATTTGTATGATATTTCATAAGAAGATATAAGATATTTCAGTGAAATACAACTGAGTGTTACGTAACTATAATGAGCATGTGGCATACGCTATCTTAACAGAAACTTGAGAAGTTTTTTCCTTATTCTGTTGACAAAGATGTAAGCTCAGCAGGTGACTTTCGGCCGCATAAACAATAGACAAAGATTGTAAAGTAAGAACAAATTAGAAACTAAAAACTTCACTTATCTTAGTATTATTTGCTGCTGACCCTGGGTTTCAAGCTATGTCCAGCTCATTCTGAAAGCCATATAAACAAACTCGTTGCCAAGCTACAATCTTTTATTTTTTCTGAAAAACAATTACTCTTATTCAATTTTTATTTACCAATCTCTGAAAACAAAAATTTATAAATACAATCTATAGATGGTAATTCGAAGTTCATGACACGGTTCTGTTTTTTAAAATAAAAATTGTTTCCCAAACCATTAAATCTATAGGATTACTTAATTGTTTTAATAATTTAACCTCTGGATTAATTTCATGATTAAATGACCAAAAATGATCTGCCACAGCTGATTTATCAGTTTGTTTATATTTAATATTTCTAAAATGTTCTTTCATTCTGGTTTCTAGATGACGTTTAGTTTTACCAATATAAACTTTATCACAATCTAAACAGCTAAATTGATAAATGCCAGATTTTTAGTTTCTAATTTGTTCTTACTTTAGAATCTTGTTGCTTCACTGTTAATAGCTTCAATTTTTCCTTATTTAATAGACAAAGATGTTTACTGGTAGAGCTGGTGGCTTTCGGTGCGACAATGTCATAGCAACAAACGAGAAATAAAGATGCAGTTTTTCAGTATCTGGTGTTTATTGATTAACAGCGGTTTTGTATTTCTGTGTTTTGCCTTTTAATCAGTCATGGAGAACAGAAACAGGAAATGTTACACACTAGATCAGAAAGTAAAATTCATATGAGAGGTGGAACTTAATCCACACAAAACCAAAAATTAAATTACTTCAGACTTATTTATACCATGTACAGTCATCAGTAATAAAATGGGATGTATGCAGTTAATGCAAGACAAGTGAAACAAACCAAATTAACTGATTACTTTAAAGCAGTATCAAGTTCAAAATAATGTTTTCTTTTTACATATATTTGTTGTTTGTAAAATATTACATTTATCGGCCCACTGTATTGCTTTTCTTTAAAAAAAATCTGATGTGTTGCACTCACATGAGTTTCTCTACTCTTGTACTAACCATTCTTACAAACTCTTATTCCTATATCTTCTTCGTGTTAGTTAAGATAAACATTTGTACAAATTATCTTATTGCTTATTTCCTTGTAGATGCAAGGGGAATATGGGAATACAGTGGGCTTTGAGAGATAGTCAAATTTTTAAAGCTTTGAAATCCCATTCTCTTTGCACACTTAACATAAAAAATGAACAATGATGTTCCATTGCACGAAAGTTCTAAGTTTTCCAAACCTCACACACATAACAAGGTATATCTCCGAAATGGTTCACTCTACAAGAAAATTTATTTAGACATAAATAAATAATGTTGCAAGGAGAACATGCAACATTACTAAGATAAGTGAAGTTTTTAGTTTCTAATTTGTTCTTACTTTAGAATCTTGTTGCTTCACTGTTAATAGCTTCAATTTTCCTTATATAAATTGTGTATTTTAGCAAGATCTACATTTTTTGTACAGCAAGATTTTGTCTATCTGTAACGGTTTACCAGTTATGCAAAAGTAGTCCAGAGTAAATACGACTACACGGGCTATAGCTAGAAAATTCAAGATATGCATTTCATTTGTCATAAAAATATCTCAAACACATGACATTCTAATCAAAATTGTTAGAGCCATTTTCAAGAAAATCAAAATTTTTGAAAAATTTTCCATGTAAAGGGTAGTTTAGGGTGGGGCTATTTTCTTCAAAATCTTAGTGTTGCATTTTTGAAAGACATTAAACTTAAATACCAACTTTGGTTTTTAACCTACTTTTCGCTTTTGAGTTATGCTGTCCGCAGACAGACATATACACAGACCACTTTTTTCTAAAAATGCTTTTTTTTGGGTTCAGGTGATCTCAAAACATATATTTCCTGTGAAATCTCGACATCGAATTTTTGGGTGGAATACAATACTTCCCCTACTTACCAGTAGAGAAAGTAAAAAATGAACAGTGATGTTCCATTGCACGAAAGTTCTAAGTTTTCCGAAACTGACACACAAAACAAGGAAAATCTCTGAAATGGTTCACTCTACAAAAAAATTTATTGAGACATAAATTGTGTATTTTAGCAAGATCTACATTTCTTGTACAGTAAGATTTTGTCTATCTCTTACGGTTTACGAGTTATTCAAAACTCATCCAGACTAAACAGGACTACATAGGCTATAGCCAGAAAATTCAAAATATGCATCTCATTTGTCATAAAAATATCTCAAACATATGGCATTTTAATCAAAATTGTTCAAGCCATTTTCAACAAAATCAAAATTTTCGAAAAAGTTTACATGTAAAGGATAGTTTAGAGTGGGGCTATTTTCTTCAAAATCTTCGTGTTGCATCCTTGAAAGACATTAAACTTAAATACCAACTTTGGTTTTTAACCTACTTTTCGTTCTTTAGTTATGTTGTCCATAGACTGACACACACAGACATGGAGCTTTTTCCAAAAATGCTTTTTTTGGATTCAGGGAGCCTCAAAACATATATTTCCGGTGAAATCTTGACATCAAATTTTTGGGTGGAATACGATACTTTCTCTACTTACCAGTAGAGAAAGTAAAAAAATATGATGTAGTTTGAAAACCTCATTTCTAAGTAATTCTGAGTTACAAGTAATCTTCCCTCTTCCCCTTGATATACGCATAAATCAGGTTCAACCGTATTTCCAATGAAATCTTGCTATTGAATTTTTGGAATGAAATATTTCCCCTATTTACTATAGATAGTAGAGAAATTTATAAGTGACATGCATATAGTAAATTAGTGTAATTCCATAACAAAGGTTTTCCGACAAAGTTAATGTGTACTCAGCATAAAACAAATTAGTAGTAACCTATATTTCATTTACTTTTTCGAGCACTACAACTACTGCATAATTACCTTAAGTTATAAGCTTTCCTCCTTGAAATAATTTTTCTACTACTGTTTTAGGTTTAATGGCCTTGGAGAATTTGCTTGAGTTAGACTTATCATGCAACTGTTTAACAGACCATCAAGCTCTAGATCCACTATCATATTTGTCGTCACTTTCATGGCTAAGTCTTGAAGGAAATCCCCTGAGTTTTCATCCACAACATCGTTTATGGACGGCTCATCATCTGCATAATAGCAGTGCATGTGGAAAGGTGAGCTACCCATTTTCCAAAATACTTAAGCATTGGTGCACATTTTTTGGGCTCTTTGTATAAAAGCTTTCAGCTGCATGCATCATTAAAGCTCACTCAGTTCCTTAGAATAAGAAAATAATACATCTCCTGTAGGTAAATTCGAATAATATCATCTCACGAAATGAAATAAAGCATTTTTTGCAAGAAGAAAGCCGAATTGTTTGAAGCATAGATAATTTTCATCACAAATGAAAGGTAGAACCTCTAAAGTTTCTTAGGGAATAGGACCAACTGAGTTATCATAGATTTGTGTAACATGCTCTTCTTGAAAGATTATGTACGTGATTTTTATTTTCAGTTTATGTTGGATCGCCTGCCTCTGTCTAGAGCTGAGAGACTTGCAGTTGGCTGTTACACTGATCTGACACTTTCTCAAAGCAGTACAGTAAGAAATGATATGTCTTCCACGGCTGTTTCAACTCCTGAAAATGGTAACATAATGCAAATAAAGGTTTTAATTCTTAACCTCCTTTATTTAGTTAAATACGTGATGAATTATATTGTTAACAAATTAGGAATTTTTAAAGAAAGTGAGTGAACTGGGCTGCTGCTTTTTCAAGAATATGAACATCTGCTTTGCAGATATTCATCATATATATGAGGAGGTACTTTTCAAATTGTATTATGTCCATTAGAGCAAATGTTTCAGGAGGAAGAAAAACTAATAACTCCTAGACCCTTGGAGACAAATTGAGGTTTTAAAACTGGAAAACAGTGTATTGATTCCAAGATTAAGGATATATTTTCACTGAAATCAATTCCAAAACAAGTAATAGATATTTACAAAAACAATGTGGAAATATCATGGTTTGAAGTGGAAATGAACTTTGACCATACGTAAAATTTTACATTTCCTTACATAAACAAAATGAAATATACAAATGTTTTCTTAGAAGTTCCAGTGTATAACTATTTTGAAAAGGCTATTAAGGATGTAACAGGATTTTATATGATCTGTCAGACGTACAGATGTCCTGTCGCGTATTACTCAGCACGGCTTAGCCTCTTGCAGAGAGCTTGGCGGTTCTTTTTCTTCTATCTCAAGCACAGTACAGATGTATTATAAGGATGAATGAATGAAAATTATTTACAAAAATGCCTTAAACACTTTATTTACATACCGATATTGCAATATTTATGTATATTGTACATCTTCCACCGCAAAGGCATCAATCCTTGGCCATTTTTTCTTTGTTGTTTATTCAAAAAGAAAAGTGAAGTCAGTCTCTGCTGTCTCCATTTTTCAGTTACAATTTATTCCAGAGGGCTTACACAAGAAATACTGCTTCAAATGCCTCTCATCAGAAAATATGCAACTGAAAAACAATATTAACAACGGACAAAATATTTCATACGTTCTGATGAATGCCTCTCATTTCACTAAATATGATTTACAATAACACAGATACATACATATGCATAAACTAAATCATAATTATAACACTGTAACAATGTTAACTTCTTCAGTCCCTTAGTAGAGTATTATTATTATTATTATTATTATTATTATTATTATTATTATTATTATTATTATTATTATTATTATTATTATTATTATTATTATTATTATTATTATTATTATTATTATTATTAATTATTATTATTATTGTTATTATTATTTTAAATATATATGGTTTCAGCAATAGTTTATGGTACTTCCCAACAGTTTCTCCATTTTTCCCTTCCAGTTCAAAGGTATGATCTCCAAATTGATTAACTATCCTATACAACAGATTCATTCTCCAGTAGATTTTCTTTGGTGCACTGGACAGGCTAAATTGTTTCATGAGCATGTTATCTCGTATATTAGGATGCCATTCTTTTTTTATTTTTGAAGCTTTCTTTCCAGCTTTCTGCCAGATTCTACTGAATGCTTAGGTGCACTTTTCCTCCTCACTTGGTATTTCAGAGTCATGTTTTATTGTGGATGAGATGTTTTAGTACCAAGAGCTCGGGTGATTTTCCTGTTATTAAAACATAGGAGGCGAATCCTGTCGTGGAGTTTATGGAGTGGTTTAAGATCTTTTCAATTGTTTGGCAATGTTTATACCACCCCTGGTGATTAGCTTGACACAGGACTTGAAAATATATTCCTAAATCACGCATAACCCTTTCACATAGGTTGCCTTGTGGATAGTAAGCAAACGAATTGTAGATTTTTATATTATCTCTCAAGGCTGTAGTGAAAACCTTTCATTGATAGTCATTTGTAGGGAACCGTCAGATTTATGAACCCAGCACAACAGATGGATGTAAGGTGTGTCAGATATTTCAATAATATTGTCCTTTAACATTTGGCTGTTTTTTAATTGCATTTGGAATGGGCTGACTCTTATGTGTATAGGGGTCAGCATTTTTGACCTTAAAAACATGGGTGTACTTATTATACAATCCGGGCTTTGAACTGAGACCTTTTCTGTTATTCATCAAGCATTTTCTCAGCTGGTTCTTCTGTATTTGGTTTAGATTATGTATACTATTTACTTTTTCATCTAGCAATGCTCGAAAATGTTCTTCTCTCGTCTTGTTCACTTCACTATCGACATCTAGTTTGTTCGACTGGTATTCATCTTTTTGAGGGTCTTCACGTTCTTTACTTTCATATGTTTTATCTTCTGTTTCTTCATTTTCATCACAGTTTTCTTCTATATTTTCATCTAATCTGTCATCTTCGTATAACATGTTTTCTACCAAAAATCTTTATTTCTTTATCTCATTGCAGTTTCTTCCTGTTTCCACCATATCATCTTCTAATAGCTTTATTCTTCATGTATTCTCTCCTTCTCTAACTCTCAGTTTGTGTAGTTCAAAATCTATGATTGTCTGCCATTTGTAAAGTAGGTCGTTACCAATTATTTATTCTCTTGCTAGACACTGTAACACCAATGTGATAAAGTCGAATATTTCCAGTCGTCTACATATGCTTTTATTAGCGCTTGATACGTAACCCTATCTTTCTTCTTTCCTATAGCTGTGCTGCAGTACACATTGCTGACATTTAAATACTCTACTCGGTGTAAGGCCAATGATTCTTGGAAAAGTTCTTCCAATATCACAGGTGAGCTAGTGCCTGTGTCCAGTAATACTGTGAAACTGTGGTCCCATATTTTCAATGTTATTTGTGGTGGTTTTAGTTCCTTACAAGACTTTATTTGGTCATTTTCATTATCACTCATTAATTTTCCATGGTTTTTGGCCTGCATCAGCATCACGAAATTATTTGCCAGAGCGCAAAATAATTTCAGAATTAGTTCTCCAGATTTTCATTGCCAATATTGGTACTGATCGTAGGGTTGGCACCAATATCAGTTTCCTGGTTTTGTAGTGTATGAAAGTCATTGCCATTCGCACGTCTGGTACTTTTCTCACTGAACCTAGGATTCTAAATCGTTTTTATGGAAAATTGTGTGTGTCGAAGTTCCATCTGCAATTGTAGTGTCTATAAAAGTTTATATGCTTGACTTGGTTATTTCTTCTGCATCATCTAGAGAAGTTAGTGCAGTTATCAATTAAATTAATCAAACCTCAGGCTCAAGAAAATTAAAGCAGAAATTTGAGAGGTAGAACTGGAACTTAAAAATTCAATGCCACAGTTGGGATTTGAACCATAGACCCTCTGCTTGCTAGGTGGGTGCTCTAATCATTAAGCTACTTGACAACCTGTCAGAATGACAAACATTGCTCACACACGGCTTGTGTGTTTAAAAACACCAACAGTAAGTTTGTTGGCATAAATAAATAATAATTACAGCAGAAAATGTATTTTGAAGTTGTAGTGTTAGAAGTTTCTATATATATTTCATAAATTTGCACATGAAAATGTTACTAACTGCACCAAATTGTTAAAAGCATTTGCTTTATGTAATTGAAGTTACCTAACTGTAATATGGCGCACTCTGTTGAACAATCAGTTAGAAATAACTGCAAATTAGGAAACTTCAGCTATCAAATGGGGATAACACATACAGGCCATTGGTCTTTATACTACTTGAAGTTGTGGTGAGCCAAAGGAAAATACAAATCACCAGTAAACAAGTGGACAAATAATAATAATTGTTAATTACCATTACCACTACTACCACATCAGTTAGTAAATTAGGATTATTTTTTTTTCAGGCATATATCACCATACAAAAAAATCTCAGAATAGTCAAAGTTTCAAGAAAGGTAGCAAAGTACGTCAAGCACGGATAGTAGAACAAGATGGCTATGACAGCACAGATTATGATGATCTGACTGCCAGCATTAAAACAGGATCAATTGGTAAACATCTCATAATTTTAACCATATATGGAATGTACAATAGTTAAAATTTATTGAAGGGTTTCAGTAAACATCATTGATATGTGATTTCAGCAAAACTGACATTAAATTATATAATTGGTATCACCCGCAAGAACCAAGGGTTCCAATCGCTGATTGGTATTAATGCTTTATTTTATTATCTGCTTTTTAATTTCCTTCCTCCTCAATGAGTCCTTATTTCAACTTTTTGTACTATAAATATTCCCTGAATTTTAATTATGTAGATCTATTTGAAATTTATTTAATGTATTTTGCCCTTAACAGATTGCAATTTCAATCCTGCCCTGGCTTACCAAGGATAGCCAATAAACCTAATTATGGCTCTCTCAAAATTTAATGGCAGGTGGCTCGATACAAAATCCAATCATAGGCTTTGCAGTATTGTGTAGTTAAGCATGCTACAAAATTTGCTGTAAAGCCAGTGATATAAATATCATTTGCACCCACAAAATTTATTTGCTCAACAGGAAAGAAAATAGTAATAGTCAGCTATCAGCCACCATTAAACTTTGGGTCTACCATGGGTATTTGGGTATATTACTTGTTAACATAGTTTTCATAAAATAAAGCTGAAATGTTGCTTGTTAAATACTGCATGCACCATATAAAATAAGAATGGTCTTTATTTGAAAAACATTGAACAAATTAAAAGGTTTGTACAATAAGTAAGGATAATTGAAGCTATTAACAATGAAGCAACAGAATATAAAATAAGAATAATATTGCAAGATCTTCCACAGCTGCCTAGTTTGAAGTTGTATCCAACTTATTTTCAAAGCTATCCAAATTAAAATAAGTTTAAAACCAGCCAGCTGTGGAGGATCTTGCAGTATTACTAAGACAAGTGAAGCTTTTAGTTTCTTATTTGTACTTGTTTTAGGTTTTTACACATAAGTCTTTTATTGTAATAAGAGTTTATCAAGGTTTGAAGCTCTCACAGCTGGTGTAGATATTAGTTAAACTCCTGTCTAGGAGGTAGAGCCCCAGTGGACCATAGCCTACAAGTCCGGGAATTTCTGTATATCAAGCCAATCAATGATAATTGTTTGTTCTAACACCACAAATGTGTGTAGATAAACTTTAACCTCTTGAGAGCGATGGCCATTTAAAACGTCCGTGAGCCGAGAACTGCTAGCATTTAAATTGTTAAATGAGCTTCGTATATACACAGCTGTATTTTGTGTAAATATTAAGTTATTTTAATGAAACAAAAACTGGTATAAAACTTGTTATTTGCAGTATAAACGTACGTCATCAGCAAAGTTGAGTTGTATTTACAAAACGTTGAAATGGCACAATTTTGCTTCACTGTGGTGAAAAGTCAACTTTGCTCTGTCGAACGCATCTAATATAAGTTCTCGGAAAGATACAGTAAAGAAAAACCCATTGTATGTGTGGCTTATGCGTCAGCATACTGTGTAATAAAACGCTACTGTATGCGTGGTCTCTTGATTCATCAGAATAGGTCAACATTGCAACTTTTTCTTACGCGAGTTTCGTAACTGAGTAGAGTCCGTGTCTTTCTTTGTTGAAATACATACGTATTCTTTCCTGCTTGTAGCTGAAGGGAGAAGTGGTATAAAAAGGTGTTTTTGCACCAACTGGATATAACCATATACAATTGTTTGGGGATTTGGACAGCTCTCTAAACCCACACAGGACAATGACCGACCTTGACTACCGACTATAAATAGCTCGCAGCCTAATTGAACAATACCACGTTGGGGGTTGAAAATCCAAAACCCCTGCACCCCTCAGACTTCAAGGAAAACATTATGCTAAAAGGATACCACCAACAGCAAAGAAGTCCCGCCCATCTCGAAAGTGTTTCGTGTGCCGCAAGAAGGGAATTAGCGAATGTGGAGATGTAGGTACCCTTGTGTGTTTATCCCTGTTTTGAGGTAAATCACTGCAGAACGAACATATTAAGGTAAGCCAATAAAGTATATAGACCTCACTAAAATGCTTCATAAAGGGAAAATTATAATAAGTTGAGTTGGATAAGGGATTAATAAGGGTTAAATGCTTAAACGCACAGGACGCCCATATCGCTCATCCGTCATTTTAAATGGACGTGATTTCACGTCGATATCCCTCAAGAGGTTAAGAAGTAGAATCAGAAATGAAAAATTCAATGCCATAGCCGGAATTTGAACCACGGATCTTCTGTTCTACATGTGGCTGCTCTTAACCACTGAGCTACCATGTCAACATAGACTTAAATTCTTCATGCGATTTGTATTTTCCTGGTAGACCACAAGGGAATCTCATATCTGAGACACTTACCCCATTGTAACTCACAAACATAAGTACTTAAGTCCTGGGCTTTATGATTTTTAAATAATATATTAGGCCAGTCAATGGTAATTGTTCTAACGCACACAGACCATGTGTAAGTCTCTTTTATAAGATGGAATTAGAAATGAAAATTTCAATGCCCTAGCTGGGATTTGAACCATGGATCTTCCACTGAGATGGAGAATTTAAGGCAATGTGTGCATGTTGCCATGGTAGTTCAGTGGTTAAAAGTAGCTGCAAGGCTAATTGTAGTTTGTATAATTAAATACATAGATATGAGGGTGGGTCAATAAGTAATGCCTCCTATTTGTTTTCTCTTTTAATTGCCAAGAAAATCGAATCCAATTTACATAGCTTGAAAACTACAACATTGACGATTAATTTGTCACTTTTCAATATAATCTCCGTCCTTTTCCACAGTTTTGGTCCACGTTTTAATTAGGGCATGTATTCCAGTGTGGTAAAACACAGGGTCTTGCTTCCTAAGCCATTGACGCACGGACGTTTTCATAGCCTCATCTTCAAAATGAATCCCACGATGAGTTTCCTTTAGTGGCTCAAACAGATGGAAGTCTGATGGTGCCAGGTCAGGGCTGTATGGGGGGTGAGGTAAGACTTGCCATCCCAATTTCTGAATTTCTGCAGTGGTGTAACGGCTGGTGTGTGGTTTTGCATTGTCATGCAAAAGAACATCCGCCATAGTTTTTGTTGGGCGAACTCGGCGAAGACGTGCTTTCAGCTTTTTGAGAGTTCTGACGTATTGGACAGAATTTATTGTGCATCCCTGCTCCAAAAAATCAATCATAAGCACACGCTCTGCATCCCAAAACACTGTCGCCATAACTTTCCCTGCCGACCACTGAGTTTTGAACTTTTTTTTTCTTCAGTGACATGTGATGCCATTCAATTGACTGCCGCTTTGATTCAGGTTCAAAAAAATGAACCCACATTTCGTCTCCAGTAACAATTTTTTCCAGAAACTCCTCTCCCTCCAAATTGAAGTGCTGCAAGTGTTCGGAGGCTATTGTTTTCCTTGTTTCTTTGTTTTGGGCGGTTAACAACGTGAACAAACTTTTGAGTAACCCAGTTGTTGAATAATCGTCATCACACTGCCTTTACTGAGGGAGGTAATGCGACACAATTCACCTGTTGCTATCCGGCGATCACCACAAATTATCTCATCGACTCGCTGAATGTTGCATGGAGTCATTGCAGTCACCGGCCTGCCGCTTCACGTTTCATCTGCCAATGGTGTTTGCCCTTCAGCTTCATTACAGCGACAAACCCATCGTCTAACAGTGCTGACATCCACCGTTGCATCACCATACACATTTTTTAGCCTTTTGTGAATGCAAATTGGCGTTTCGCTTTCCGCAGTCAAAAATTCAATCACAGAATGCTGTCTAATGCGAATGTCGATGTCAGCTATTTTGCAAGAGGATGCAGTGCTGCCACCTGTTGACTTAGGAAGTTACTACTGCAGGGGATTGGAGAAGAAGGTTTGAGGAATTGTGCCAAATTCAAATTTTTCACATAACTAACTTATTTAAGGAAAAAAAAAAAATAGGAGGCATTACTTATTGACCCACCCTCGTACATTTTGAAATTACTTGGAATTACTGTATTAGAATAATCAGTTTTTTACAGCGATGTTTTCAGTATTTCTAATAGAGACTAATAACTTTCAATACTTCCCCTTTCTTTTTCTTTATTTCATATCAGAATGTTTATAAGTTGAACCTGATTTATGCAAGATTACTCTGAATTACTTACAAATGAGATTTTGCTAATGCATCATATTTTGTTTAAAGAAGAAGCAATACAGTGGGCCTACATGTGTAAAGTTTTACAAACAACAAAGATATGTACAAAGAAAGCATTATATTGAGGTTGGTCCTGCTTTAAAGAAATCTGTTAATTTGGCTTGTTTCACTGTTCTTGCATTAAATGTATGCATCTCATTTTGCTATTGATGACCAGGGCCCAGATGTCTATTACCTAAAAATGTTAGAAATAAGCAAGCACTTAAGACCAAAAAAAATTAGAAAATATGATAATAAATATGACCTAAAACTTTTTTGGGTGCATTTTGAAATCTTCAAAAATTTAATGTTTAAATTAATATTATATTGAACATTACTTTAAATACTAGCACACTTAATAATAAATAAATAATATTAAATTACGTATCTTTTAATAAGCTAGTAACAGTGATGTGAATCTAAATTATAATGAAAATTGAGTCAGATTGAAACACTTAACATCACTACATGTAATTAGTCTTGACCAGTTTCAAGAGCTTAACTTGCTCCCATCATCTGAATTAACTGATTGATTCTTGTTGATGCTGTTTGATGTATGGTTGGTTGGCCTGACATCTAGCGGTGGACTGATGAACTTCCAAAAAGGGTTTGGTGGAGACAAATCAAAGTTAATTACGCAGAGTTTGTTTTTTATGATATGAATTTTTTCCCAGGTATCCAACGCTGCAATGTGCTTTGTAGCTTTTAAAAGTTTTATGTTTGGCATAATGGATGTCCAAAAGTGGTGTGCAATTGCAGATTTATCCATCTGTTTGTATTTGATGCATCTCATGTGTTTCTTTAAGTCTGGTTTCTAAATTCCTTTTGGTTTTCCCCATGTAAATCTGGTCACAATTTGGATTTGATAGATTCCTGCTTTTTTTTGTTCTGTGGTATCTGGTCCTTTGACTTGTTGCACAGTAATTTCCCTATGCGGAAATTATTTTGTGGGGCCAAGTTAATGTATTTTTTGAAGATGTGGAATTTGTAGTGCTTACTTGGATGGTAACTGAATTTTTTGAAAATCATGTTGCTTTTTTGTTGAGAGGTTAGTGATCTCTTTCAAGTGTTTCTGTTTTTTGAATTGTACTATTTTCTTGTCAATGATTTGTTTGTTGAATTCATTATTAATTGCTGTGCTGACTATGTGTTTGTATTCTCCTTCAGATAACGGGGTAAAAACCAACCTGTGAGATAAACTGTTTAGGACTGCAAGTTTGTGTGGAACTGGGTTGAAGCTATTATTTTTTATGTAGTTTTCTGAGTGGGTAGACTTTCTGTATATGTATACCAAAACTGATTTTATTTTGGCATCTAATTATTTTTAAGTCTAAAAAAGATAAAGTATCTTTCTCTCTTCCATTTCCATGGTGAATTTAGGGCTCTGTTTTGTAAGTTGAGAATTTTTAGGGAATCCTGGATGAACTTGTTAGGTACTATTGCAAAAATATTATCTACAAATCTGTGTCAAACTTTGAACATGTGTGGAAAAGAGGTTGTTATGTGTGTCTCAATTTACTCATGAAGAAATCTGCCAGGAATGGTGATAGAGGGTTACCCATGGCTAAGACTGAAGTTTGTTGGTAGAATCTGTTGTTAAAAGTGAAGCTATTTTGTGTGATGCAAATTTCTGTGAGATACATAAGGTCATCTATTTCATCTTGAGATATGGTGTTTTGGAAAAGCCATTTCTTCAGTTGGACTAACAGTTCATCTCTTAGGATGCTGTGACATCGAAGTATACAAGTTTGTCTTCTGGATTTAATTTTAAATGTTCTATTTTCTTCACCAAGTCTTGAGAACTCCTGATGCTTAGACTGTTGTACTTAGGTAGTGTCGTGAATTTCTGTGTAAGCCATTTTGCCAAATTATATGTGGGTGAGTCAATATTGTTTACTATGGGTCTCATTCTATTGCCTGGTCTATGGATTTTAGGAAGTGCATATAATCTCGGTAAAGTGGGATGGTTTGGTTTTATGCTAGACCTGTCAAGGTTTTAACATTGTTCATTGTATCTCTGAAGGCTTTTATTTGAGACTTGAGTGGATCTGTTTTTATTTCTGTGTGTGTTTTTTCTTTTAGAAGTTCTTCTACCCTGGAAATATAATCTTGTTTGTCCAGTATAACTAATTTGCCACCTTATCTGCTTTTGTGTAGATGACTAGTTTGGATCTAAGGGAATTGATGATTTGTTTGGCTGGGAAATTATAATGATTGATAGTTTGTAGCTCATTTGGGACTGTTCCACATTCTTTCTGAATTGCTAATTTGGTGTTTTCATATAACTGATTTGTGGTAATATCGTTATCTGCAACTGTTTTATGTTTTTTGAGGTTAGGATATTGTGAACTTTGCTTTTGCATAAATTTTCAAGTTTTTTCTTTAAATTTCTTTCGTCTTTATCCTCATTTTTTTTTTTGCTTCAAACCAACAAACAAGAGCAAATTGAGCTCTTGAAACCAATCAACACTAATTACATGTAAGTGATATTAAGTGTTTCAATCCAACTCAGTTTTCATCATAAATAATATTAATTTTATTGTTGTATTTTGAATTTAATTGCTCAATCCAGAGCTAACCCTTAACTCTGCAAAAAATTAAATAAATGTCACATTTTGAAGAGTGATAAGAAAGAAGAATTACAATAGTAAACTACATACATTTTAAAGTTTTCAAAAAGGAATGATCTTCTATTTGCATGCAACATTGTAATGAGAAAAAGGTTCCTAATATTACAGATAAGAATTAGGAGAGGTGAAAAAGTCTTGGAGATAACTGCAAGTACATATGCAAAACTGGAATAGAGATATAAAAATATGACATACTAAAATTTAAGAGAAAATGTGACTATAATATGAAAAATGACAAGAAAATGACGAAAAAACATTAAAAAAGCCAAAATATGGCCGCATATGTCCCATGAGAATTGGATAATTTTAAATAAAAACTGTGTCATGTCGTACACATCCAGGTCCTGCTGATGACTATACATAGTGTAGTATAAGCAATTCCTAAGACTGAAACAATTTTGGTTTTGTGTCGATGAATTTTACTTTCTGATCTAGTGTATAACATTTCCTTTTTCTGTTCTCCATGGTTGATTGAAAGTAATTGAGAACTGAAAGACAAAACCGCTGTTAGTCACTCAACACCAGATACTCAACATTTTTATCTTTCCTTCTTGTTTGTTGCTACAACATTGTCATGCCAGAAGCTCTACTAGCAAATTTCGTTGTCTTTTGTTTCCATGGTTGAAAGCCACCTGTTCAGTCTTTGTCAACAAAGATAAGGAAAATACCCTTTGAGTTTCTTTTAAGATTGTATACACCGTATGCTGATTATAATTCATAAAACTCAGTTGTATTTCACTGAAATTTAATACATATAATGGCAAATTACATATAAATGCATTATGTGTAAATAAGGTTCTATTAATACATTTCTAAATTATGTTTTGCCGGACCTACAAAAATGTACCTATAAATACAAATTATTTAGAACTGGGTTAAGTATAAAACAGGTTCAACTGTATGTTAAAAGTGAATGAATAAATCAAAAGCAGTTTTGCACCAGAGAGAGAGAGAGAGAATTAGAGTCTGAACTAAGTCATAATAATAGTTCCTTATATAGAAAATCACCTTCATATAATGGTATGTTAGTTACCAGTTTAAATGACAATGTTGCATATAGAAAACCACTATGATGAAACTTTATCAGTTTAGATTACTACACTGAACTTTCCAGCCATTCATTTTTAAAATGAAAGTTACTTCTGTAAAATCTTAAGGAAAAGTATTATGTATTTTTGTACCTTTATTTGTTTGAAGCTAAGGCTTTGTTTTCAGATTTATCTACTGATCATTTGGAAACAAAGCGGAAGATTGAAACATTAAGAGAAAAATTTGGTAAAGAAAATTGGCTTCACAGTAAAGGTGGCTCATGTCTCCAGGATGTTCTTGGACTGCAGAAGCAAACAGAATCTCAGTATGTTGCAGAAAATAATACACTTGCATACTCAACGGAAGGGAATAGTCCTCGGTTATCACCAGGCAAGGTATTGTAAGTCTTTAACAGTTTTATATTTGCTTTAATGACACAAGTAAGAGCCAGGTTTGTATAAGCTTAGCTAGTGTGTGAGAATTTTGCTGCAGGGGTTGTTTTAAGAAATATAATTCTGTTGATATGAGTTTGCCTGATTTAAATCTTTCGTCCTGTGCCAGGGTTCAAACTCAACCTAAGAGGACTACAGAAGGGTTCATTTTTGTAGTTTCTATCTTAATACAGATTGTAAGGTGGTTTCTCTCTAAGAACATGTCCTCATGTAAATAATGCACTCTTCTTCCTCTGGCTGGAGTAGTAGCAGTGCTTTAATCTGCTTCATACGAGAATGATCCTGCTGTAAACAATGTGGAATGAACTCAAACTACCACATTTTGATGTACAATGTACACATAAGTTTTGCTGTAGCAGTACCAACTGCTTGACAATAAACTGAGTTTACAAGGGTATCAACTTATTAAATCTATGAGTTACAGCATTAACAGTGTCATTACTAGTATAATGGGTATCACTAATCAGATTCCTGTAGAACAACAATAACCTGCAGAGAGTACTTCGCAACAAATTTGCAAATCATTGTTGGAATTTACCGCATAGACAATTTTATTTAAAATTGGAGGTTCATTTCTGGATAAAAAAAGATCATGAACTTTACTAAATACAGCACTTTTCTCAAAATCTTCATACTTCTCCATACTTTTTACATTTACATGATTTCACTGGTGTTCTAGACATTCAGATTCTTGTTGTTCCATACTAACTTTATGAACACTAGTTTGGCAACCCCTAGGATATCACCCATTTCTTTTTCAATACTTTTTATCGACAGTTCAGGGTTTCTTTCTCTAAGTAGTGCAAAACAATGTTGATCATTTGCTTCTCATTGCTTTTTAATAGTGTGACCAAAACAACAAAAATCCATCCTGTTACCTATACTGTCTTTCGATCACTTTACTGTCTTCTAAAATTTTATCACAAATATGCAGTTTACTTCTCGTTATTAAGACAGTCTGTAGTCCTTCAGGCTATCACAATTCACAGTTTTTGCTTTTCATAACTTTACTCAGTCCTTTTAGTGTCTTTCTTCACTTCCTCTGTCTCTCATAACCTAATTACGGCATTACAATCATTCGCAAGGCTCTGCAAATATTCTTACGATGCATGCAACGTACCACATGACAACACACACATGCACAGCTGCCTCACACTCATTAACCGACTCATGTCCGTAACTCAACTCTAAAACTCACTCACTGTTGTTTTTGGCCTCCTTATATAGTGGGGATGACATCACACAGACCTTTATTTAGTCTCCACACACACACATACACGCATACATGTGCACACGCACGCAGGCAGACAGGCACACACAGACACACACACACCACAAATGACGTAGCCAGATCCTTCCCAAAGGCATTAGAAAAGCCCCTTTTGATTCTGCTGCTTCAATTGTAGCTTGGCCCTGTCCATCCTTTGTTGAGCGCTGAACCCAACATCACAAAAGTTTACCTAGGTTGTGTTTATTTCGGCAGAAGCACCGGCCTGCTCCATGATAATAAGCTGACTGCTTTATAACTGCTTACAAAGTGTACTGTTGGACTTTTGGGTTATGTAAGACAAGAGGAAATATAGGCTTAAATATCAGAAGCTACTCTGTATGATGAGCAATAACTTCTGAATCAGCATTTTCCTTGAGACCTATTACTTTGTTCCAAGAAAGCCACTTGGTGTAGGAGTATAACTTATAGAAGTGTTTCTGTAGTACCTGATGCAAGTTAGGCTGTATATTACTTAACAATAATAAATTTAATGATTTATTGAGTACTAATCTATCTTCATATTGTATTAGCAGACAACACGTTTTCTCCTGTTTTACTATGAATGATTTATTGAGTACTAAATCTTACATACCTTGGACCAACCCTGAGCTGGGCCCTGGTCCTTTTGCTATCAGGCAGCCCTTCATTATGATTACCATTTTTGTGAACAGATGCACTGATCTTTTCCTGATCCTGCCCTCCCCTTGAATTTCTGTTTCCTGATTTATTTCATCTCCCATCCTTACTCACTTTCCTTCTTTCTCAACTTTTCTTATCAGCTCCACTCTTATTAATTGACTTATGTTATACACTTCACTAATCTTCATTATCCCAATTTCACTACTTCACTATAACCTCACTTTCATTGTGTATAAAAACCCTCTGCTCCCTCATTTGCAGATTAGCCAACCATTTTCTTAACTTTGTTACTCTCGACGAAATATCCCTTTCTTTCTTTCTCTCCTGCTTAATTCTCTCTTTCCCCCTTTGACTGATTAGTTATTTTATCTGTAATTTTTTCTGTAGCTATTCTTGAGTACACACTTTTCTTCATTTCCTCCCAATTATCAACCCCTACCTTTGCTCTTTCCCCTGTTTCTTTCCTGCTCCACATCCCACCATATCACTACCTTGCATTTTGCTTACACTTAACCTCGACATTAAACTTGTTACTGGATCCACACGGGCTGCAAAATACTTAGTAGTCATCTTTTTGCTGCTGTGCGACACACTTCCAGGTGATGCTGGGCCATTTCTTTCTTAGTTCAATGACTGCTGTTGCTGCCTCTGCCTTTTGTTTGGTCCGTTTTTTCTCTCTGCTGCCTGGTCAACTGTATATAGCTTGAAATTTTTAATGTGTACCCTCTTG
The DNA here is from genome assembly GCA_030765045.1 of Tenodera sinensis. Taxonomy (NCBI): domain Eukaryota; kingdom Metazoa; phylum Arthropoda; class Insecta; order Mantodea; family Mantidae; genus Tenodera; species Tenodera sinensis. The sequence goes on along the minus strand of CM060966.1, from coordinate 20,918,012 downwards.
CCTTCATTTATTGCTTGTCTTCTCTGATCAATTAACTCCTTCATTTGCACCCTTTGTGCACATGTTAAGTCCTTGTTGATGTAAATAGTTGATCCTCTCAATTGTTTTGCCTGTTTTAGTACTTCTATAGCCATTTGCATGTTTGTGAACTTCACAAGAATATTTCTTTTCTGTGGTATTTGGCCAATTCCGAATGTGTCTCAAATCTCATAGCCTCTCAGAAATAATATAATTGCAGCTGTCTTCTGTTTAATTATCTCTCCCTGTTGTAAATATTCCTTTAGGAATTCACAAGCTTAAAACACTTGTGCCTAAGGTGTATGTACAGAGTACAGAAAAATGAATCTAAATATTTGTAGACTTTTCTCTCTTCGCAATTAATTCATATTGAACAGTGAGCAGAAACAATTTTCAGTGCTATACTATACTGCTCACAAAAGTTAAAGGCATGTGAACACTGGCCAATGCTCAAGCAGAGCGCTGTTGTCAAGCATAGTGCGTGTACCGACAGAGGTTCTGTACATAAGAGCATGTGAGATGCGTGTACCACATTCGGCAGCGCTGGTAGGAGGGGCAAGCTTAGGATTCACTGGAGTCTGCAGTATGGCCCGCCTCCATATGTCTAACTTTTGCGAAGATTATAGTTAGTGACGTTTAGTGTGCAATATAAAATAAAACACCCATGAGCTTCCCTGTACTAGTCAGCAACCTAAGAGTATGCTGTTTCAATGTCTCTATCTCTCTTTTTCTCACCCATATGTTTACAATAGGATCATTCTTGTTTGAAACAGATTATACTTATTTAGTCATATGTCAATGGACACTTCATTGCTCATATTTGTCATGCTAACATCTTTGAGCAACATAGTTTTAGAAGCAATACAGAAAAAGCACCGTGAAAATGATACATAAATAAGAAATATAAATAACACTATATGAAAACAAAAAGATCAACATAGATATCTAATTCAAAAGTGATGGTATTCCTTCCTAATAAAAGGTTGTCGTCATTTCCAGTGTATAACAACATGAGGCATCTTTCTATACCTGTTGGGGTTTCTTAATCCAGTTTTTAGCCCCAAGCGAAATGCTTACTTTTTGCTCTTAATATTGCAATCTACCCATTCTTTGAATTTGAGTGGCCTTCATTTATCCTTGTTTTGTTGAGAAAATATATTTTCTGTCCTTCCTGTTTGGACACGTGAATTTTACTGGGGTAATCTCTTTGTCATAATGTACAGTGGAACAGCACAAATCCTAAATTTTGGTTAATCAAGACAATGTGGGTAATGGAGGAAAACAAAGTCTTATTTGTAGTGTAAAGAAAAAATTTTATTATAAAACTGAACTCATCATTATTAAAATCATATACTTAGTGGAATGGAACTCTGGACAAAAATGTTTTACTGAACTTTATTGTGGACAATGCACCTGTACATATTTAGTAATGCACTGCCATTAATGGTTTGTTTTGCTTAGGTAGTATACTAGTAACTATTGCATGTCTGTGAGGTGCTAATATTCACATAACTTGCAAAATTGATAATCTTCTTTAGCAGTAAAGAATAAACTGACCCAATGCTTGAAAGGGCATAAGGGAGGTGAGGGGGAGAAGAAGAAGAGGAAGCTGTTTGGCAATGCATTGTTTATGTGACACAATATCCTTAGGCTGTCTTTTACTTCACTGCTGACCAATTTATTCTGAACACATAGAATAACCTCTTGCAATAGCCAAACAAACTGTGCTTGAACTCTATTGCCACTAGCAAATGCAATCATATATTTGTGTAGCCCTATTATTCATTGTAATCACAATACTGGCACTTCTACACATTGCTAACTCCATTGCCTTGTGCTTAGTAATCCTGTAGCTGTATTTGTATACATATTTTCTCGTCCCCTTTTTACTTTATCAACTAAGTATAGTAAGTGGAGGAAGTATTGTGTTCCACCCAAAAATTTAGTGTCAAGATTTCACCAGAAATATGTTTTGAGGCCCCCTGAATCCAAAAAGAGGCATTTTTAGAAAAAGGTGCATGTCCCTTGAGACTTAGCAAGCATACTGAATATGCAGCAGACAATCTTTCTAAAGTGTGTTGTTCCTTATCCATTTCAGTTAAGCCTCAGATATTATGTCAAGTATAATGAATGTCATTTTTTGCTATTGTTGTAATTGACTGACGCTGATCATATTGTTGTTTTTCATATGGTTAGGTTCAGATCTATGAATTCTAAAAGAATGATGTTGACGGTGCCAGTGGCAGTAAGCTAAATATATTTTTACATGAATGTGTTTTGTTTAAACCCAGCACTATCCTAATTACTTGTTTTTGTAGCTTAAAAATAATATCTTCTCTGTTAGAATTTCTGGTCACCCTTCTCCCATTCCAATATACCCACATATGTAAAACCTATTTCCCTGTCCTCCCATTCTATGTGGTCAACCCCATCTTCTTGTTCACTCGGTTTATTTCCATATAAGTGTGAAATTGCTCCTTTGTTGCTTGCTAGTTTCTCGTCGCCATCTTTATTTGCTGTCGAATTGCTGTAACCAATCATATGTTCTTTGTTCTCCTTCTTCTCTGTCACCTCGTCACTTGCTAATTTCCCCTCCTTCTCCTCTTTTTTGCCTCTCACATCTGTCCTTGGAGTAATATGTTCTCCCCTTCTCAGCAATTCCTTGAAATATGATAAGGCTGACTTGGTTTCTTGTGTTTCCTGTCTCATTTCTTTAGGATTTTCCGCTATTTGAATAAAGTTGTTATGACTTATGGTACTTAGCTGTTGTTTACTCCTTGTGTCATATTTATGCTTTTCAGAATTAACTTCAAATTGTTTTAAGTGCTTCCTAACATATATCACTACTTCTAGTATATATACACAGGGAAAAGGCACCACTACAGTTTCCATTAGTTCATTCTTTTCCTCTATAATTTGTCCATCCTGACTTTTTGTTTGCTTTCTCTGTTCTATTAATTTCTTCATTTGCTGCCTTTGGTCATATGGCAAGTCTTTAAGGCTTCTATAATAATACTTAATTTTAAGGAATTTCCTTGTAAGTTTTAGACGACCTACAGTTTTCCTTGCAAATGTGGCAAATGTCATTTACATAGTCATGGTAATTCTAGATAGTAAATGGTATTCAGCTAAGAATGGAAAACAATAGTTCCAAAACTATATCAATTAAAATATGAACTAATTGAATTAGTTTAAATATTTGACTACAAATAGTTATCACTAGTTAGCTACTTGCATTCTCTCTGCATTAATGACATGAAGTACTATTAATTATATGTACTTTTTTCTACTCCTTTTATTGAACAGGCACAGGAAATGTTGAGGAGCGAAAGTTTAGATTCTGCAACTCGTGCAACATTGCACACAGCAGAAGTGTCAGTTCATGTCTCTGCTGATGCCATTTCTGAAGATAATGACATTATCGAATCAGAGTGCTCAGAGGATCATTCTCCAAGTGAACAGGAAGAGCAAGGTGCAGACTGTGTAGAGGAAGAAATAAGTATTATGGAGGAGGAAGAAGAGGGTAAGAATTTCAATATTAATTTGATGAAAAATATGTCCTTATTTTCTTATTTCTTTCACTGCCATATATGTAGTAGTTAGAGAAAAGCATTGCATTCCACCCAACAATTTTAATTTCTATCAGAAATAAATGTTTTGAAAACCTAGAATTCAAAAAAAAGCATTTTTGAAAAAAAAATTGCATGTGCATGTGCCTGTGTAAGGGAGTGGATATGTCAAAATGATGGATGCCCACCTCTGTGGTGTGGGGATAGTGTGCCTGCCTCACAAATCAAGAGGTCCCAAATTTGAATCTCGGTTAGAATGAATTACGTGAGTAAGGTTTTCTTTTAACCTAATTGGTTAAAGGACATTAAACCTTTAAAACAAAATGTAGGTTAAGTACCAAACTTGGTATTTAAGCTCAATATCTTCCAAAAATGCAACAAAAGGATATTCAAAAATATCCCTCAATTCCAAACTACCCTTTACCTAGACAACTGTAATAATTTTGATCAAAATACTGTACATTAAAGATAAGCAAAGCCACGGTTATCTGAGCTCCAACTATCCAAGTTCTGGGTTAACTGAGACCCTGTTTTACGATGTGTACTGCACAAAATATGCAGTGCAAAAGTAGAAACAGTGCACAAAAGAATGATACAGAAGAAATGGTTTCTGGAGATACTAGCACCATGTTTTAACCCCCCCCCCCTCAAGATCATGCCTCTTCTTTAGATCATGGACCAAGGTGTGTTGGAAAACCCGAATCATAACTATAAACGCAAACTTTTGATGTCAGCTGAAATGACATGAAAAATTCTACTCTTCAGAAGTCATGAAGGAAGTTATTAAACATCACGGAAAATTAAGAAACTTTGCCCATAGAGCATGCCGAACTCAGCCTTGCACAGCTAGCTCATTGGCAGATGAAACTCTAACTGAAAAAAATGTAGCCAAGTGGATCAATGTAGATGAACAATTGCAAGTGACTGATCAGATGCTAGCAGAGGCAGGGAATGCAGAGGTAAAAGTGAGAATGAAGACATTGAAATGGAAAATGAGAAAATCAGCCATAATGAAGAATGCAAAGCGATAGAAAAGACCACCGAGTACCTATATCAACAACCAGAGACAATTATTATTTATAACTAGGAGTTATTTCTGCGCTGTTATGTCATGGTCTGCTGGAGTTTAAGTACCCAGACTTTTCATCCACAGCTGCGGCGGACATCTTCAGTGGCATGGTCATAGTCTCCTCGGAGAAGTTAACGTGGCATCTGAGGTGTGGACTGTCTGAGCTGCTGTATTTGTCCCTCGAGTGGCCTCCACTGATTGGTCCGGATGGCGGACAGCAGGAGGGAGGAGGTGGGCTTCACCCATGGTATTGTTTCCTCCTGATTGGTTCACTTGAATTTCTCCTGTTTTGTGCCGTTTCTTGCCTTCAATGACAGGATACCAGTTGCTGTTAAGTTTCAAAGCTTCTTCTTTCTTATTGAAATTGTGGGGATGTTTATAAATTTCAATAGCTTCGCGTTGTAGCCAGGCATGGAAGTGTATTGTGGATGATAGAATGCTCGAGTCCTGGAAATTAATTATGTGTTTGGCCTCCGCTTCAATGGCATGTTGGGCAACTGTGGACTAATCCGTTTGGCCCAGGCGGCAGCTTCTTTTGTGTTTGGTGAGTTTGGTGTTGATGCTATGCTGTGTGGTTCCAATGTAAACCGAACTGCAGGAACAGGGATTACAGTATACATTGGCTGATGGCAAGGGCTTCCGAGGATCTTTAGCTGAACGTAGTAGATAGTTGAGTTGTTTTGTGGGCTTGAAGACAGTCTTGACACTGTGTCATTGTAGTATGTGCTGGATACGATCGGTGACATTCTGGAACTATAGCAGGAAAGCTATGCTGTTATGCTCTGACTTGTCTGTTTTTTGTGAAGCAGGTTTTGGCCTGGCAGGACAGCAGGCTCTTTTAACTTCTTGGATTGAATAACCATTAGCTAATAAAGCTTGTTCAAGGTGACAGAGTTCTTGCAATAAATGTGACTCGTAAATGTGAGAAGCACGATCTACAAGTGCCTTAATCATACCTCGTTTCTGTCTGGGATGATGATTTGAGGCCTTATTCAAATAGTAGTCCGTATGAGTGGGTTTACGGTAGACAGTATGCCCAAGTATGCCGTCTGTCTTCCTGCTAACCAAGACGCCCAGAAAAGGCAGCTGTCTATCTTTCTCTTCCTCCATAGTGAATTGTATGCGGGCGTTGATGCTATTAAGATGTAGTAGGAAGTCTTGGAGGGTTTATTTTCCATGGGGCCATATGACAAAGGTGTCGTCCACATAACGGAGCCAGACAGTCAGTTTTAGTGGAGCTATGTCCAAGGCTGTAGACTCAAAGGATTCCATGAAGAAATTGGCTACTACCAGGCTCAGAAGGTTCCCCATGGCAACACCATCTATCTGTTCGTAGAATGAATGGTTCCACTGGAAATATGTAGTGGTGAGAACACTCCATCTCCATTCCATGTATCATCAGTGTCACCACCTGCGGTGCCATAAGAAGTAAAAGCAGGCATTAAACACTACAAAAAAAATGGGGAAATGAAGGAGTTTTGGAAGAAGAGATAGAATAGCTCATGGGGAATTACAGCAGCTCTTCAGATGATGATGAGGCTTACAATGGTGTTAATCTCTGGGTTGGTATTACTTTTGGTTATTATATTAAATTCGCACACACATTCACACTCTCATTCATACTTCCAGACTCTAGGAAGGAAGAGGAAAATTCCGGCAAAAAAAAATGATTCCTGCACTCCATTCAGGAATCGAACCTGGGACCTTTGGGTTTGAAGGTTAGCATGCTAACCAGCAAATTAAGAGGCAGTTGGATAAACATGTCCAGAAATTTATCTCATTAGGTACTGATTTTCTTTCAGGTATAATAGGAATACAGTAGGTTTTAAGAAGTAGTCAAATCTTTTAAGAGATGGTCGCCATGCAGTGGCTTTAAATTTCTGTTCTCTTTGCATAGGGCAATATGGTCATAAAGAACTAAGACACGTATTTAAAATGTTAACGAGTTGGAGAGAAAAAGTTAGATTTACACTTTAATAAACCCATGCTAAAACAAATTGACTAGAATTGTATGCAATCTTTTTCAAATAGAATATTAATCAGTTTAATATGCCTCTGATCCCTCCTATTTAATACATTTCCACTTGATGGTCTTGCACTACACAGAGTTATTCAGAAGTCTGTGATGCATTTTATAAATTTATAAATACAAAGCTATACAATGGACAAATGGGTATGTTTATACTAAAATTAAAAATTAAGGGAAACTCTCAAAGTTTTGTACATGCAGTCCTTTTATATTCTTTTCAGCTAGGGCTTGAAGGAAGGGGAAGGGCTTAGGCACCCCTGACCTTCCCTCTACATCAGGTATAGCATGTGTTGGCCGTGAGCCAGGCATGAGCAGTTGGAATGTAGGCATTGCAATATTGTCCTTATTGTGCGATGTTATTGCGATCTTTGTTTACAGTATCTACTTGGCTGAAACTTGCTTCGACGTGATTGTCAATAAGAAACCCGAATCTGGCCAGAGAAGATATCAGGGACATGCAGTAATCTGTAAACATGAAGAATAAATAAATCAGTAAAATATGCAGAATATTTTATTGTACTTGTTACACCAATTAATGTAACATTAATGGTCATCCTCTGAAAATTTCAGTAACAATTTTTTCTTCTAAAGACATTATTGGTTGCAATGCTTCTGTTTAGTTCTGACCATACATATTCTAAGAGACTCAAAGTACAATGATAAGGGGGTAGTCTACATGGCCATGCTTAGCAGCTAATTCATCAACAGCATGTATTTTGTGTTTCTTGTAAAATTTTACAGTTGTACTGTCGTTGGTGGTGGCCTCTTTTACCATTTACTTGAAATAGAGAGTAGAACGTTTAATGTTGCTTACACTGTTTACATACATACTGTGTGTGCTGCCTCGTACTGCTTGCTGCATGGGCCTGTCCTTCCCTCCGTTACCCCACATGCTGGTCTAAAAGAATGTGTATAGTGTAGCTAACAGACAGAGTTCAATGTGTCCATCTTTGCTGATATAGCAGACATCCATGCATTAATCCATCTCGCTCCATACACATTGTAGCATGAAAAGATCTGCCAGAGCCACAGCAGCTGTAAACTGGCAGTGAATCAGCAATTAGTTCTGGTTTTCTGTTAAAAAAGGAAAGGAAAAAAACTGGAGAGTTTCTCTATTTATTGTGTACTTTATTTGTTATTCAGCTGAAACAGTATATATAATTTCTCCCCAAATAGAATCAAATACATTGTGAACTTGACTTATTTCAAACATGTAATTGACTTCGTTTGTATTACATCATTCTTCCATTGTTGAGATTACCTATTTATCGATATTGTAATTGTTAAATGCCATATTTCAATTATATGTAAAGAATTATTTTGAATATTTAATGCCAAAAATGATAAAGAGGTAGATTAAAATTGCTTTCTAACATTTTCGGGATTATAAAAGTATGTGGAAAATGACGTCATAGAATGACGCTACTAAAAATGTGCACGTGTGGATGGATACATGTGTGCATAAGTCAAAAGATGCGGCAATATCACTCTTTTTCTTTGCTGATAACATTGGTAGAGAACAGACATATTTTATATGTGCACATCCAAAACTAGTAATAGTGAAGTGGCTAAGTGTTTAAAGACTGTTAATTAGAGAAAAATAAGTAATACATCGATTAACTTCAAGAAGTTAGCACAAAGTGTACAATTTAGTGAAGGAATATATGATTGACAAAATATAAAGTGATAGAAAATGCATTTGGTGAAATATCGTTAAATCTTCAAACACAAAGTCTTGATGGTGCTAAGGAAGTCAATCCAGTGAAATAAAGGATTTGTTACTGTGATACGATTTAAAAGCTGTGAAAGAGAAGGTGCAAATAAAATAATATGTAAAAGTTAAACCTCGAGTCCACTATTCATTTCACCTGTACCACGACCCGAGATAGCAAAGATCCAAAGGCTCAGAGACCCAATGAATTATGCATTCTTTTTAAAACTAAACCACAGTTATAAAATGTTTCACTGACTTATGAATAACCCTGTGTTAGCATTGTATTTTTCAATAATAGCCTTCGTGAAGCCAGTTGGAGATACATTAAATTATTTACTGTAATTTTATATTTGTAGATGGTGATGAAGAAGAACTTTATTTGGTTCAGAAGAAGAAAAAAGACTGTGAAGAAACAGAAGAACTCTTCTTAGTGGTAACAGAAAGGTTCATATTCATTTTGACTTCTTTGCTTTTTCTGTATTCCATCCTTAAGCTTAAGATCATGTTAAATTCTCATACACTTCAGATTTATTCATTGTGTGGCCAGATACATAAAAGATCTATGGGTTCTGGGCAAAGTTATTTTCTTTGTAAACCTCAGTATACTGAAATTAACATACTGACTCAGTTCAGTTAATAATTATTTTCATTAGTTTCACACATTTTAAATGATACTGGATAGAAATTGGAGTCTGTTAGAACCTTGCAAACTATAACAAGTCATAAAGAAATATCGGGAGATCAAAAAACTTCCAAAAGGGCAGCACAGTGTTTTGCCTGCCCATGTCCTTGGCAGTCGTTGCTATCTGCCGCTATCATAGAAAGGCTTGGAAGAAGTTTTATTTACCAAATTTATGAAAAGAGATGCTGAAACTGGCTACTGTCATATGTACATTTTTGGCACCTCTTTAGAAAATTATCATTTGCACAGTTCATGTTGAGAAATGCTGACAATTTCCTGGCGGATATTTTGTTTTAATTTTTCCAGGGTGTGTGCATTTATCTTGTACACTTTGTTTTTAGTTACCCCAGAGGTAGAAATCACTTATTGAAGCTCTGAGAAACCTTTCTCCGCTAATGGCGCACCATACACCAATTTTGTCGTCATGAAATTAGGTTCTGAGTTATAGGGCCAACAATAGAGTCAACAGTTGACATCCATACATACATTAATACAAATTTTGCTCCTTTTTTAGGGAATTAACAGACAGGGAGGTTGATTTTGCCTTTTTTCAATAAGACTCTGCAACAGCTCATATGGCTAATCTTTCGATAACAACAATTGAACGTATTTATTATTTATTTATGCCAACAAACTTACTGTTGGTGTTTTTAAACACACAAGCCGTGTGTGGGCAAAGTTTAAGAGGTAGAACTGGAACTTAAAAATTCAATGCCACAACTGGGAAGGTCTGTGGTTCAAATCCCAGTTGTGGCATTGAATTTTTAAGTTCCAGTTCTACCTCTTAAATTGAACGTATGTTTCAGGACAGAATTATTAGTAGAGTTTTGCAGGCCCCTCGGTACCCCGACCTAACTCCCTGTGATTACTATCTCTGGGGTCGTAAGGATGCAGATAGGCAAAACAGGTGCAGCCTGTTCAGAACTTTTTTGCCCTCCCATTACATAAAGGTAACTCCAAAAGTTGTTTGCAGAAACCCCAAACATTTCATTAATGAAAATCAGTAATTAGGTTGAATTTTAGCAACAAGAATCTTTGATAATTGTGCCTCTACATTTTTTTAACATCTGGAAAAAGTGTGGACTGGAGAAGTAAAAAATAAAATTATTATAATTAAAGCCACAATTTTTAGTACTGTATCGTGTGTAGGAGTGTCGGTTATGCCATGAATGTGTTTGCCCAAACCGAGAGACAAGCCATCAGCACTGAATGAAACAGCTCCATGCACATGGCAAGGTGACTAAGAGTTGTGGCTCTAGTTATAATCTAATCTAGATTAAGAGGATCAATTACCATTCTCTGAAATCATTCACATAATAATCATTTTGAACATTTTTACGGTTTATGTTCCATTGCTATTAATTGTTTAATGTATATTGTTAACTATTATGATGTTTAACAGTCTATTTACACCTTTTAGTTTTCTTTTCAAGTATCATATAAAATGAAACATATTTTGAAAGGTAGAATCTGAAGTGAAAAATTCATTGCCACAGCCAGGATTTGAACCATGGATCTTTCTGCATGCAGCTGCTCTTATCCATTGAACTGCTATGAAAACATGCCAGTACGTCTTAAATTCTCTAAATGATTTGTATTTTTGCATTAGACCACTGATATTTGAGACACTTATCTCAATGGCAACTTAACAGTTGTAAGCACTTAAGACCTGGGCTTTAAAGTTTTTATATAATAGTTTTCATAATCAGGCCAATCAGTAATAACTGATTGTTCTAACACACATTAACCATGTATAGACAAACTTTTAATGGTAGAATCGGAGATGAATTTTTAGGCTGTAAAAAGAGAGAACAGAAATATGTGTAAATAGTAGATCTCAAAAAATGTATATCTTTAAAATATTAATAGAATATGACAGACAACGTCAGGATTTGAGAGCTAATCACCATGTCATATTCGAGCTTACTATATAGGATAAATAAATAAAAGAGTTTTAAGGTTAGGTGATATCAAACAAATGAAATGAGTGAAATCATGCTCAAATGAACCCAGGTTCCATAGAGGCTAGAGTTACCTGACATTCACCTTAGTCAGATAACTCACCCTAACAGAGATTTGAACTTAGGATCTCTTGAATGTGAAGCAGATACACTACTCCGACACCATCAAGGTGAGCCAATCTTTGTTGCTTCATATAGAGATCTAGGCTTGGAAAAAATACTGATAATATACTCACATGCTAGATTGTTAAAAGTGATTATAAACAGCTAACTTTTAAGGCAGTAGGTTAAACATGTGAAAATGTTTGATTTTTTTTTTTTTTCATTTTTACTGTACCTATACTCATAGCTTATGCCTTCATGATATCTAATTGATCTCTTAAAATCACTAATGGCTAATTAATTTGAACCATTTAGATCAGGCCTGCACAGGGTTTCCACTCCCCAAGCCGGCTCGCGGCTTGCAAGTGGAGTACAGCTACTGGCAGCGCTCTTGTTTACGAGTGGACAGAGAGGAGAGGTATCGTACAGTGCGTACTACTATGCCACGATATGAATACACTTTAAGGAGGACGCCACAGTTTTGTTTGCTACCTTAAGTGTAGGGATCTGCGCGGAGTGAGGGAACGCGAGGGGAAAGGCGATACTGGGAATGTACAGTCGTACAATGGAAACAGTACTCACCTGCTGATGTCTTCACATTAGCAACTTATCCTTTCTTTCCAGACACAACAAATATTATGCGAAAGAGCGTCATCAAAGGGAAGATTTTTGGTGGTAATTATTTTAAAAATCTGCATTAATAACTTAAGTTAGCGCTGTTTTCTGTTGAATATTATACTAAAACTTCGCATTAATTTCCCACAAAACAGACTCTTGGATAGCAATTTGGCATCCAGTCTTAGAATCTGTCTTTGTAAGTCAAATTTTGAAAAGTGTGTGAATTGAAAAATATGCCAAGTGACTGATCCTACAAATGTGTAACATGTATTTTACTTAGGTTTTCAGTAAGATTGTCTTAAATTCATTATGCAAACGCTTAACACTAAAATACGTATGTTTAAGGACAGTAGTTTTCAAACAACTTACATGTAGTCCTTTCCTTTAATTTTGGAGGAAATCGTCAACCCCTGTTACTAATAATGTTTCATGTTATTTCACTTATTTGAAGAGAATACAAGTAAATATTATGTTATTATGTTTAATCAAAATAGCTAAGAATATTCATTTAAGGTATAACATGATTTGAAAGCTATTTACTTTTATATAAATATAGATTATATCTAATATAAGTTCGTATTAAAAGCACTATTATTAATACTGTGTAATTATTCTCTTATTTATTTATTCATTCATTCAAAATAGATTGACATTTTTACATCTGGAATTGAAAAGTAATAAAAACATCTATCCTTAAGAGGGATGTAAGTGCGTAAGTGGTGTACTTTGCAGTTTGAGAATGCTAACCCAAGGGCTAGTGTAGGTTTAATAGTAACTATAATTCAGCCTAATCATCAGAAGGTTGCAACTATTTTAATCAACTTTAATAACTACATCAAGTAGTTTTCTATTTACGCATGAGATGTACTGTTCCCCTTCGCAGATCCAACTTGTATCTGTGCTATGTATCCTTGTAGGCAATTCTGAAGGAAAAAAATCATAAGGTGTATGCCCTCCAAGAAAGGTTTTATTCGTGGATGCGACCAACTTGCAAGTAAACAGGTGTCAATTGATAAAGCTTCTAGTGTTGATATGTATTACGTCATGTTTAGCCCGCTGCATATAGCACAGTTGAGCCCCGAAGTGCCTGTGACCTTGACACCATCACACAGTCAGTGCTCTACGAGCTGTTATTGTGGCTCGTACCGAGCGTTCGCGGTCAAAGAGCGCTGTTTGTGCACCCATGATTTAGACAAACCACTGTGTTGACCTTTAAACTCCATTTTTCTCATTTTTCACTTTTCAAAATGCTCCTTGGACCATGGGCATAACTTACTAACTTGAAATTTTCAGGAGATCTTCACGAATTAAAGGTTTAAAAATCATTGTGCACTAGATTAAAAAGTATTAAATAGTTCAGCTAAATGGTAATAGTTATTTTATGCCAATAACTTACTGATGGTTTTAAACGCTTAAGGTGTGTATGAGCAATGTTTGAGAGATAGAATCACATTATGTGTTTAAAACCATCAGCAAGTTGGTTGGCGTAAAATAATAATTACTATCTAAAGGTTATCTATACCTCTGGTGGTTTAGCTTGTCTCTAGGACCATAAAACTGGAAGGTCTCTCCCATCACGCCAGTTACGGGCAGGCGGTAGAAAAAGTGTTTTGTATGCAGAAATGTCGGAAGTCTATTCATACTTGCCTTTTCAGTCTAGCACTGATTGGATAGAAGCTACTGAATTTTCTCCCACTTTTGCCATACAACGGAGATAGAGGGGTGAGTATCTACATCTCTTTTCAGAATATCTCTTTCTCTTTCTTTAAGCCAGAGACAAGATAAACCACACAAGGTATAATTGAATCCAGGACATAAAATACTTACGATTGGAAGTCGCCCTTGGGGTACTTATCTCAGTTGTGAGATTCCCTAGTGGTCTAGGGAATCTTGGGAAAATACAAATTGGTTGGGGAATTTAATGCCATACTGACAAATTGCAATAGTAGCTCAGTGGTTAGAGCAGCCCAGTGTGAAGTGGAAAATTCATAGTTCAAATCCCGCCTATGGCATTGAATTTTTCAATCTTGGTTCTACTTCTCAAGTTCAGCTAAAATGAATTACTTTCTGGATTTCAAATTGAAAAAGTTGAAAAATTTAATTATATGTAAAGAAAAAAAATATTCTCTTTAATTAAAATTAAGAAATGAATCTCTTTATATTCATACACTAAGTTTAAATTAAAAATCTGAGAGTGATAAATAGACCATAGAGCTCAAGAAGCATTTCACATTACCATATCAAAAAGGATCAATTATGAATAAAAAATTATCTTAATTTGTGTGCACTATATGTTTTTATGTTCTGAGAATGTGATCAAAAAGTCAAAACAATCAGAAGAAAACTATGTATTTTTGGATTTTCACAGAATGTTTGACTTAACATAATTGAATTGTGAGTGTTTTGGTGACACTTTAGTACCAATAGATGACAAGGTGAAGTTCTCTGTTAGACCATGCCCCTATTCATAAATGGGCCAAGTGGGCATTTGTCTATAGTGGCAGCTTTTGAGGGGAGGGAGAGTTTGCTGTGGAAAAAATAAGCACAAAAGATTTGAGGCATGGGAAAAATAAGTTTTTTACCTAAGGTAATGATTCTATTTTCAAAAATACATGACAAATCCTACAATTTGAAACACAACAATGAAAAGTAGGCAATACCATCAACTAACTTTGCAGACATTGAAAACAAGTTTGCTAATAAGAAATCAAGGAAAAAATATTTTGTGTAATGCATTATTGCTGCTACATGTGGAGATTTTGTAATTCTGTTTTAGGCACTGAACTAGTCCTCAAGTATTTTCAGTCCAAGTTTGATTCAAATCATTCATATGTTACTTGCAATTTTTGCAGTAAAAATATTAGTATTTTGTATACATATTTTTAAAAACAATTTGTAGCCATTATTTTATATTTTAGTTTCATATTTTATATTATCTATTAGTTCTAAATTTTGACTTGTACCTGACCAATTCCACAGAAATGTCATATCAAGGGGTAAAATTTTAATTTAATGTTTTATATAATGGCATACAATACCTCATACTCTCAGGTGCCTTTTTCAGTAAGAAAATGATCCATAAGTTCTGCAGTTCAATATTAGAGCAATATTAGCAGAACATGTGTAGTGCCGTGTGCATTAAATGATCATGTAGTATAAGCATGGTGTGTTTCATGTGACAGTCTGCGGTGTCGTACGTAGTAAAAGTGGGCTTTAAACACTACTGTGACACAGTAAACTGTGTGTCAGCTCCTGTAATGTGTTAATCTGAAGTCATCTGATGCACTTCCTTGGGAGAAATACACATACGCATGATGAAAACTTGATTGTACTGTGAGAGGGATTAAAATATTATTGCAATCTAGTGCTGTGTAGAATTCTAAAATATATAATAATGAATAAAAATATTCATTGTATAGAAACTTAAGTAACAGTGAATCAAATAGATTGAATAGAATGTATTTTATTTCCTTTATGCAGTGGTTAGTTCGTTTTAACAATTGCACAATGTCTTTACTCTGGTGCATTACAATAAGTATAATTTCTCAGATGTCAGTCTGTTACGGAGCACATTTTGGATGATCCTAACTTATTCAATAATAGAAACATTCTGATTTTAAAATCTTCTAACAAAGCTTAAATCTTCCCCTAGAAACAGATTTTTGAAAGGTATTTTTGGATTAAACTTTCAGAGAAATTTAAAATTGCTCTAAATAACCTGTAAAGACAGTTGACAAATATGTCAGTCTGTTACAAAATATTTATGAATAAATATTTCATATAAATTTGTTCTTATACCTTATAATTATTTTATCATTTTAATCCTCTGCATTTTCTCTATCAAATGATGTGTCAAAACTCATATTGTACACCCTTTATCCATATGAGACTCGTTTATTTGGAAAAGTATATTGCAAATATCACTGTGTTAAACATAGAACTGTCCACCTACAAAAGCTGAAGGTATATTTAAGTGTTTAAAATAAATAGAAATAAATAACTTCTTTGTGTTTGATTTTGAAAACCTTTACATGAAACAAACCAGTTTGTTTGGCAAAATGGTAATTATATTGTGACAAATGACAAGTCCAGTTACCTTTATATCACTTTATTTCCCTTAAAATTGAATTACAGTTCACAATTTCTGATCTTGCAACTCACAGCTCTGCTGTTCTATCATGCTTGACACAAACACTGCTCACTGTAAATAGCTCACTCTGACAATGAACTAAAACTGACTAAATTGACCCAACTTTGCTGACTCGTTTATACAGCCAAAAATTAGGCACCAGCAATTTTTTTCTGGAACATTTCACAAAACTTCTTGTAACAAGCCCTGTACTTGAAGCTTCTAGAACTGTGTGGAACTTTGCTCTTAGCTGCCATTGTCACGTTTTGCTGGCAATCTATTGGTGTGTGATAGCTGACCTTGAGCCTCCTTAATGTGCTGCCACTGCTAAAATAAATATATACACAGTATAACCTCATTAGCATGAACTCAGGTTAACACGAAAAAAATATTGGCCCTGTCAGGAATACAGTAGTTCTTATGGGAAGTTTTATCGATTAAGGTGAATATGAAATCTTTTTCAGTTCCTAGCATAATTAAATTTCATTGTAACACAAACTTCCAATATTACGGTATTTTTAAGTGTTAATTTTTTTCCAAAATTAATGCAAGAAATGTTACTACAAAGCTGTATTGTAGGTCGACATCCACGATTATCACCTCAACAATCAGCGTGTACAGTACATTTAAATAAATTTAGTAATGTGTGCATTAACTGTTAGAAACGTATTGAATTGGATTTTTTGAGTCACTTTATTTACACTCGCCTTCACTTATAAAATGTTGGAAAGAAATGTTTTAAGGTCATTCAATTTCACCCTCATCTGTTGGGTGATGAGATCGAATGATCTTGAAAACGTTCCAGTTTTTCTGCTTTATAAGTGAAGGTGAGTGTAAATAAAGTAATTCAAAAAACCAAATTCAATACATGAAGAATACTTCACTGTTAATATTGCTTCTATTTTTAATATTTAGAAACATATTCAATGCCATGTGTTCTTTTAGTTGCGGCCAAATTGAGATAAGAATACTGCATAAAAATCTCAAATGGTAGTACACGAAACATGGCAATAGGAAACAGTTTTAAATGAACAGATAAAGCTTAAGATTCTAGACGAAGTGGGTGGTGGTACAAAGAAAACAGCAATTGCAGAGCAAAAATTATAAGATATTTTCATTCCTGTGAACGTCAGCGAACCTCCAAGAAAATAGTGTAATTTGGGAGTACTTGTACTTTTACAGTCACTTTATAGTGTTATGAGTCTACAGTAATATAAAGTGATAGATATTGTAGTGTGTTAGGCATCACTGTAACACTGTACATGAATATATATTAAATTCTGTGTTTTTCATTTAACCCGAATTTTTTTTGACAAGAACTCTTAATTTTTCGGCCCTTCAGATTCATGTTAACAAGATTATACTGTGTGTGTTTATATAATCTTTTTTTATTTTGTTGTTTGTATTTTTTATAGTTATAACTGCCATATCAAACTGCAACAACCATGCGTTAAACTAGAAGAGAGACAAACAGCCTGTGTCTTTAAAAAAACCTTATTATGTAGTTGCATAACATGCTAATTTAAAAATAATACCTGATACCTGAAATTGAAGCCTGCATTAGACAGCTAGATGACAGTACAACCGACTGAATTAGGGCGTCCCGTTGGAGAAGTCAGATGACATATAGCTAATGATAGGGATGAACTTCTTTGAAAATGTCTTGAGTGAAAACTCTGTAAGTGAAACTAAAATATCACCAATCCACTCACAATTTCCATTACTGCTATATATTTTGAAGCTAGTATGTATATTTTAACAGGGTGTTTTATTATTATTTCAAGGTGGCTGAAGGAACGTGAAGTTCTATGTGGGAAAACTCTGGAAAAGTGGACCATTGCAAGTTTGATGAGCTGTGCAAAAACTGGAAGTCAGCTTTCTTTAGTTGAAGTACAGCTAACATTTGATACAGTTCGTCAAGACAGACAAGAAAGATTTTATTTAATGGATGGTAAAGATTCACAGGTATTACGATGATGCTTAAAATAATGTGATCATTGTTGGTAAATTATATGTATACTTTTTCTAAGTTTTAGCAAATAGAGATGTTTGTATGTTGTAAAAGGAAAGAAAAATGTTAATTTAGAAGAGTTGTTACACATTGCAATTCATTTTGTAAAAGGCTATTTGAGCAAAATTTACGTTAACCAGTGTCTAAAGCGGCTTTGTATGCACCAAACACAAATAGAAAGGCATCTCTCACAATTAAGAATGTCAACAAATAATCCAGCAACTCCAAAAACTACACATACAAGTAATACTTAAATGGATACCAGCACATTGTGGAATTACTGGAAATGAAACTGTTGACTTTCTTGCAAAGAGAGAAATTAGACTACCCCAATCCAATGCTACTACTACCATAAGTGTCCCATCTATCAAAAGAAAAGAAAAGCAATCTCATGACTTGCAACATACAGCTAAAGACATTCAACCCAGAGAGCATTCCTGACATACCACGTAAATCTGCAGTAGCTAAATTTCTTCTAACCACATGACATGACTACCTAGCTAAATACCTTACTACAATAGGAACTTATAACAACCTAAATTGCCCCCTATGTAATAAAGAAGAGGAAATGACTGAAGAACATCCACAATATTGCTCAGCGTTAACTCCTGGATCCATCATAGAAAAATACTGGAGTGCACAAGAGCTAATGGCTTCATTAGCTACAACAATGCCAGCCATTAGACTACGACAACAACATTAACCACCCTCACTAAAATTTATTGCTCAAATAGTTCTTTGAGAGAAATTATCACAAACTGTTGAAATCCTTAAATTGTCAAAGTCGTGGTGACCAGTGTTTTCTACGTGTTCCAAGATGACAGATTTTTCTGTTTGAGAAATTCAACAATGCAAAATGACTGTATTGATTACTCAACCAGCAAGACCCAGCAAAGCAAACAGGATTGCAGTATACATACAAGAGCTCTCCCAGAAGTACCCGACCTTACATATAGATAGTGGTTGTTTCAAACAAATGATTATGGTAGGAAGTACCAACCTTATAAACCTTAAGTTTGATGTTTGACAATGCTCTGTGGCAGCCATCAGTGGCGAATGCTCTCAATATTTTTGTAAATATGGATAAAATTGGTCATCGTCAGGTGATACAATACTTTCATTTGAAAGGTGTTAGTCCAACTGATACTAAAGCTGAGTTAAATTCTACTTTGGGAGTCTGCTGCTTTGTTTACAACATTAAAGTATTGGCTGGGAGAGTTTAAGGAGGTGAGCACACCAGAAATTGTAAAAAAGATCCACTAAATGGTATTGGCTGACTGTCGATTGAAAGTGCATAATCTAGCATACTTTGCAGGCATTTCAAAAAGTGCTGTAGGTAGTACACAGAGTGGAAATTTGGACATGAAAAAACTGTGCACAGCATGGGTGCTGCATTTGCACAATAGAACAAAAACATCATTGTGAGGATGTTTCAGTTGAGTGTTCAGCGATGTTTTGCTGCAATAAAGCTGAGTTTTTGCATCAGTTCATTACCATGTATGAAGCATGGGTGACCACTTCACACCTAAGATGAAGGAACAATCAAAACAGTGTATTTAGAGGGAAGAAGCAGCTCCAAAGAAGGTGAGGATGGTTCCATCTGCAAGCAAGGTGATGGCATCAGTTTTTTGGAATGCATGTAGGATAATATTGATTATCTCCAGAAAGCAAAGCCAATCAATGGCGAGTATTAAGTAAACTTGTTGCAGTATTTGAGTGACGAAACAAAGTAAAAATGGCTACATTTAATGAGAAAGAAAGTTTTGTTTCATCAAAACAATGCACCAGTTCACACATCCATTGTCGCCATGACCAAAATTAATTATTAAAGTGCAAATTGCTCCCTCATGCACTTTGTCAGATTTAGCCCCCTATGATTATTCTGTGTTTCCAAACTTGAAGAAATGGTTTGGTGATAAAAGATTTGCCAACAATGAAGAGGTGGAGTCTACAGTTGATGGCTATTTTGCAGAGCTTGATGGTTCTTACTATAAACAGGGTATTGAAGCCATTGAACATTGTTGGAAAAAGTGCATTGAGCTGAAAGGAGACTATGTAGAGCAATAAAGATGTTTGTTCCCCAAAATTTGAGTGCTTTCTGTGTTTGGTCGGGTACTTCTGGGACAGCCCTCATAGCAAACACCGTGTACTGTCTGGAGCTTGTCTTGTATTGCCTATATTCTTTTCTTTCTTTGTTTCTTGAGAATATTAGTAGTAGTCTAATGCCCTGTTGCTTGGGCATATTCCATTTTCTTTCTTGCTTCCCAGTATAGTTCTATTAGTGATCCAGAGGTTCACAATGGGAGAGATGATCCTTGTTTGTTATAGAATTCTCGTCCTGACACAATACACAATTTGGGTAGTTGAGGATACCAATTTTATGAAGGTGTGCAGCCGAAAGGTCCTGTCAGTAACCTAATTGTTGCAACAGCCTCATGTCCTGGATAATTAGGTATTAACTTTTTGTTCTGTAATAATGCTGTCCAAGATTTTGAGTTTTGAGCTTTGAGTTTTATACTACAGCTTCAGTCCTTTTTGGAAGTTTCTTTTAATTATAATTTTTGCCAAGCGGTATGGTAAGGTTTGATTTTGTTTTTGCAAGATTTTGGTTCCTTTTTTGGCAAGGAGATCCGCTACTTCATTCCCATATATCTCACAGTGAGAAGGTATCCATTGGAGCTGGATATTTTTATTTAGTTTTGTTAATGTTTTTATTTCAAACACATTAGAAGAAGGAGAATTATTTGATGCAATAGCTTGAATAGCTGATGTTGAATCACTTAAAATAACAGCAGTATGAAAAAGATTTATTCTGTAAATAAGATGTGTTAGTGCTGCCTGTATAGCCTGGATTTCCCGATCAAAATGGGTTGAGTTTTTTCCCACAGCTACATAATAGCTGAATAACTTTGAGTGTATTCCAGCTCCTGCTCCATCTTGAGAAAAGTTGTTACCAACATTTTCAGTATTACTTTATCATAGGATAAAATACTGCTGATAATTTAGTGAGGACTTGAAAATTGGATATTCTGGTTGAAAGAGAAAGGATGTGGTACAGGAGCAGTAGAAGCACAAGGAGTAATGCCCTTTCAAGGTGATGGAAGTGATAATTGTTATGAGATTTTCCTCAGTTCACTTAACCATTAAATACCAGGGGGTGACCCTTAACTTAGGCCTGGAACTTTTCCTTTCCAAATTTTCTTTTCCAATTGTAATTTCATTTCATGTATCAGCTGGTTTCTCTACCTGCATGCTTTAAGAAATAAGAGTGGGGTTAAACCTTTTAAAAAAATTATAATCCCAGGTTAAAAAATTAACAAATATATCTTTTGTTGTTTCAGAAATTGATAAAGTTTTTGGGAAATATCCTTGAAGCAAGACCTCTTACAGCAATGAATCAGTCTGCCTTCCGATGCATGAAATGCTCAGCTCAATTCTCCTGTGAGATGTCATCTATATCTATAGGTAATTTAAAGCAGTGCTTTTCAAATATACTTTCCTTAAATATGTTGTTGTGTTTATAAATACAACAGATATCTTAGAGACTATAAGCTTCCCATCTCTTAGTATTTGCTGCAAGTTCTTGAAATTAAATGTGTCTAACTTCAAGAACTTGCAGCAAATACTAAGATAAGGGAAGCTAAGATATTTGCTATATTTATAGATTTGTATTGCTTCACTGTTAATAGATTCAGTTTTTCATTTTATCTTGTTTTTTGGGGGATGTCATGAATGCATAATAACATGGTAGTCTATATCCAAAGTTACCTAAAAATAGAAATAGTTAAAAGAGGAGAAAACAGTAATTTGTGACATCAAAAGCTCACTGCTAAAATATAAATAATTGTAGAAACTGATTATCCGGGCTTGTGGGCCGTGGTCTAGTCAGGAAACTCCTTCCAGACGTTTCGTCTGAAGCTGCATCGAACATCCTCAGTGGCGTTGCCTTAACACTCTCTTAGTCTCGGCGATGACTGACACGGAGCCTTTTGGCTTCACGGGCTTTATACGTTTGGCACGGGTGGGCGGAGCTAGTTCCTGGTTGCTCCGGTCTCGGCTTATTGGTACGGCTGCTGCAGGGGCGGGGTTGCTGCTTCTATAGTCTATGCTTGATGTTGAGGCTGTTGGCGGCGTATGGTCCTGGATTTGTTGACGGTCAGGTTTCCTGTGTGCTTTCTGTAATGCTGGATGCCAGGCTTTATTTAGGCGCTTGGTTTCTTCCTTTCTATTGAAGTTGTTGTTATGTTTGTGGATCTCTATAGCTTCTCGACTTAAACGGGTGTAATAATGTACTGTGGAAGATAGGACCGCTGTGTCTGAATACTGTATAATGTGTTCCCCTGGCGCTAGTAATACGTGTTCTGCGACTGCAGACTTTTCGGTTTGTCCCAAACGGCAGCACCTCTTGTGTTCCGTAATGCGTGTGTTTACTGTACGTTGAGTGGTCCCTATATAAACAGAGCCACAAGAGCAGGGAATTCGGTAAACACCCGCAGACGAGGGATAAAATAATTGTTACAGTGCTCATTAGATTTACATACCCTTCCTCCATTAAAAGACTTTTCTTCCAATGCTTAGACTATATAACATTCCCAAAATTTCTGAAAATGAGTTTTAGGATAACTTGGGATTTTTCACATCTGTCAGTTTAATTATTAATGCCTCTTTATCGTGAATATCTTGGGGGTTTAACAGTTTAAGCCATTGATAGGTATTTATCTGAAACTTTATTCAATTTAAAAGGAGCTCCATAAATAATCTTCACCTCTGAGAACTTATTTTTCCTGATGCTTAAAGGCTGCATATGCTAATGTGTGTATCCATACTGTTTAACACTGTTATTTTGAAATATCTGCAGGACTGGAAGAGAAGGTTCTGACATGTCCTATGTGTAAAAGCAAGATGGTGATCCAGATGGATGAAGTGCCTTTACCATCCTACCAATCAGAAGTGCAGACCAAAGATACTGAAGTGAGAACTTCGGGTATAAAATCATCGCCATCTCAGTCAAGCATAGGTATGACAATTACATTGATTTCATTTTAAACCAGAATGCTCTTTCTGTCCATGTACAAGGAAGGGTAATCCCAAAGATCTCCAAAGTGCTGGGGCAGTAGGGAAACTGTTTGCACAGCTGTTTGCCATACTGTTGTGTTCATCGTTTTCCTCACTCTCTACTGAAACCATCACACAGCCGCTGGGATGTTCAGTCTTGCTTCGGCAGCTAGTTGTAGTGGAGCCCCTTATGTCGTTACTGCCAAGTGCAGAGTTGACGCAGTTATTCTGTTTTTGAATGCAAAAGGCATCAAACCAATAAAATTCTTGACAGTTGACAGAAGTGTATGGAGAGTCATGTTATAGGTGTCAAAAACATCTGCAACTGATGTAGTAACCAAACAACAATCACATGAGTGTCGGCATTCTGATTCACCCAAGCCATGAAAATTCGAAAGAATACAGTCTGCTGGTGAAGTTGTGTCAACTGTGTTTTGGGATCAAAAGAGGATATTGTTGGTCAACTTCATTAACTCCTGGAACAACAATAAATGCTGACAGGTATTATGAGACACTAAAGAAACTCAAATGTGCGACTCAGAACTGAAGAAGAGAAATGTTGAGCAAGGGCATGAACCTTCTCCATGACAATACACATCACCCATCAAACCATGGATATTCTGCAACAGTTTGGATGGGACATCATCACCCATCCACCCTATAGTCCGGACTTAACACCCAGTGACTACCACTTGTTTCCCATGTTGAAAGCACACCTGGCTGAAAGGCACTTCAATGATGATGATGAGTAAAAGATGAGGTTCAATACTTTCTCAATATAGAGGAAACAGCTTATTGGAATACTCCAAACCAACTGTGAATTTTTTTCCCATTATGGCATAGTCTGATTATACTTGGTGATATTTCATCTGTTAGGTTGCATTAGTATCGTCAACTGTTCGTAAAATATAACCATGGTAAAGCTACGGCCATAGTTGGTGTTATTGCATCCGTTATGTTGCCACAGAAGCACTTGTTTTTGAACCCATTGCAGAGAAGCCAACCAATAGATTTTAGAACAAGATTCTGTTTAGACACTGTATTAATTAATTAATCTGTGGGCATCATTGTATTGCCCATGTGTGTGGTTTTGTCTTGAATTGTTTTAAAGCATTATATGTAGTTATAGTTACTGTTTTTATTTTTGTGTTCACAACACAGTAGTGCATTAAATATATATTATGATTATTGTTTATTTATGCCAACAAACTTACTGTTGGTGTTTTTAAACACTCAAGCTGTGTGTGGGCAATGTTTGAGAGGTAGAACTGGAAATGAAAAATTCAATGCCACAGCTGGGATTTGAACCACAAAATGTTTGAATCTTTCAAACATTGCCCACACACGGCTTGTGTGTTTAAAAACACCAACAGTAAGTTTGTTGGCATAAATAAATAATAATTCCCATCTGAAGGTTATTTAATCCCAGGACATAAAGTACTTATGATAGTAAGTCACCATTGGTGTAATTGTCTCTGATGTGACACTGCCTTTGTGGTTTACTGGGAGAAATACGAATTGGTTGGAGAATTCAATGTCATTCTGGCAGCTTGTCAGTTTCTTAGTGGTTAGATACTTGCCTGGTAAGCGGAGGATCTGTGGTTCAAATCCCAGCTGTGGCATTGAATTTTTCAGTTCCAGTTCTACTTCTCATATATTATATTTAGCATTTAGAAGCAATTTTATCCAAAGGTGTTACTGCAGAACAAGATTTGCTGAAGGTGAGTAAGTTCATGCGTGGTAAGGATGCTCCAGCATTATTGTCATTTGAAAGCGTGTTACCTTAACCATGCGATATTGAAGGTTAGAAATAATGCTTTTGTTGTGTAGGATGGTAGTACTGCTTTTTGGTGAAATGTCAACTGCAGTTTAGTCTATTGTCAGCCATATTGAATTCTTGGGAACTGCCGATAAGCCATTTCTCCTATAGCATGGCAGTAAGTTGGTATGACACAGGCATACAAAAACTGCCACACTGCCTACAAAAATGTATAGATCAAAATGGTGATTATGTGGAAAAGTAGAAGAATGATAGCTTCAAAACTGCACCATGTATTGAAAATAAATGTTTCTTTATATTTTTCAAAAAAATAGGAGATCTTACTTTTGGGATTACCCTTGTATGCTAACATACAGGACACTTTGGTTACAGCTTATAGAAGAGGAAAAAGATGTGCAAAAGATGTAGGTAGTAAATTAGACACTGTCTTATACCAAATATAAATTATAAATACTTCATGACAATATTTCACTAATGTTTTTTAAAATATAAATTTATTAGGATATGAAAGGTAGAACTGGAACTTAAAAATTCAATGCCACAACTGGGATTTGAACCACAGACCTTCCGCTTACCGGGCGGATGCTCTACCACTGAATTTTTAAGTTCCAGTTCTACCTTTCAAACTTTGCCCACACACGGCTTGTGTGTTTAAAAACACCAACAGTAAGTTTGTTGGCATAAATAAATAATTATTAGGATATATTTTGTGATTGCTTATTACATTGTCAACTTCTTCTTTGTACTTGTTATGTATGCCGTCAAGTGTACTAACACTAGGTGATGTATTGTTCACTATAATATTGCCATTTATTTGAAATAAGAGAAATATGTTGACACAATCAATTGGTGATATTTCAAAATTCATTACATGTCTCTATTCTTCAAAATAAAGATTTTCTCCCAAATCATTAAATCTATAGGTACATTTAAATGCTTCAATAATTTTACTTCTGGATTAATTTCATGATTAAATGATCAAAAATTATTTGCTGTGACTGATTTATCAATTTGTTTGTATTTAACATTTCTAAATTGCTCCTTTATTCTGGTTTCCAAATTTCATTTAATTTTTTCCAGTGCAAACTTGCTCCCAAACTAAACAATTTAATTGATAAATGCCAAAGTTTTCTTCCTTTTTTTTTAAAATTTTAAACCTAAAACATTTTTATTTTTACATACAGTAGAGCCGCATTTATCCAAGCCCCGACTGAGGTCCCGTTTTACAAAGTATGCAGTGTAAAAATAGAAATGGTACACAAAGGAATATACCATTGATTTTGTCTATGGCAAATGTTGATTAAACCTCCGTCATTCACTCATGCCGCATATGCATCCACCTCTGCACTGTTTACACTGCCATTTAAATATAGCAAGAAACAGCCGGTTTACCTGGCTGTTGAATGACAGTAGTAGGGACAAGAGGGATGGTAAATTCACACTTTGATTCACAGTGTCTTGCTTCCCACCCCTGCACTAGATAGAAAATTAAAAATGAGATACCATGTACAAAATGTCACACAAGAGGCTACAAAAATAAGTAACATATTGAAGAGACTAGCCAGATCTAAATGGAGCAGTTCAATAGAAGTTTTAAATTGGTGCTGTTTTTTTATAAATATACGGTGATGGTGATGAGCTTTTGACTCTCTTGTTATCTCGGGTCATGGTACTGGATGGAATGAACATACACTCGGGGTTAACTTTAGTGAAATATTTTATTCGCACCTTCTTGTTCACAGTATTTAAATCGTATTACAGTAGTAAGTCTTTTATTTCAGTGGATCGACTTCCCTAGCATCGCCGAGATTTAAAGTCTGAAAATTTAGCGATATTTCGCTAAATTTGTTTTCTATCACTTTACACTTCGTCTATTTTACGTCCTTTTATTTAATCGCACACTTTGTATTAACTAACTTATTAAAGTTAGCTAATGTTTCACTTATTTTACACAAATTAACGGTCTTTAAACACTTAGTAAATTTACTTTCACTATTTTATGATGCGCACGCTTAAAAATGCGTCCATCTACACCAAAGACACAGACGCTAATATATTCTTTTGGTTGCGAGTCTAGCATTCTGACTGCCATGTGTACATCCGCGTATGCGTTCATCAAATAGTTCCCACATTGTTAGGGAAGCGATTCTTAGCCATTCTCCCTTCGCTTTCAATATTGAATACATATAATTCTTTTATTTATACATATATATTAAAATTAAATATGGAAATATTTATGACATCTTTAAACAAACTTAATTGTTTGTAACAATGAACATTAGTAACACGTTTTTGTCATTTAACCAATTCATACCAACACCAAAAACAAATTACACTCTTAACAAATATTCACATAAATGATTTTCTTTTGGGGTCTTACAATATCCTGTCTCAAAATAAAGCATATAACAGCTCATAAAACCAGTATTAAAACATGGATGTGAACTACTGTTAACTGCAACTGAAGTCAAAATTAATAAAACTATGAAATGTCAAAATCAGTGTTTAAAACTGATAACAGGAGCTGTGAAAACAACACCAGTTAGTGCACTTCTCATTGGGACAAATAATAACCCAATGAAAGCTAACATTGAAACACAAGTCATACAACTATATGTAAAATTGAAAACAAACCCAAGTAAACATCAATGGTTTCTACAACTCCCAGAGAATATAAGCTATAAACACAGATCACAAACAAATCTTTCTTAGAGAAGAATTATAATTACCTAAGTTTATCAGAAAAATACACTCCTCATCCTCCTAGAACTAATCCAGTAGATTTTAAGATAGTAACAAATAAAGAGTTGACAAAACAACTAAACTAGAAGACTCACCAGAAGTATTCAGAATTGCTATAATTGTACATCTACATAATCAATCCCCCAAAACAGTGGCTCAGAATTAACACAGATGGTTCTGCAGATAAATTGAGAAATAATGTGTGAGGTGGTATATATTATAAATACTTTTCACATTATTTTAGATTGCCTAAACAATCCACAAATTTTGATGGTGAAGTGATTGCAATACAACGAGCATTAGAACAGATACACAATAGAACTGATGTAATAGAAAATAAAATAGTTATTCTCACAGACTCAGTTTCTGCCATTCAAGCAATTGAACGATATGATAGTCCATATGAGTCTTATAATATTAAGGACATAAGATCTTATTATAAATTTCTCCAAACAACATTTCAACAGATTACAGTGGATACCAGCACATGTGGAAGTGATGGTAACGAGACTGCCAACTTTCTGGCCAAAAAGGGTGCAGTGTTACACTCAAAACCTATAGTCTTCTGGATTAGATGCAAAACTTGATGAGCAGATTAGTACCTTAATTTCCTCTATCAGTGAAAGAATGAACTTGTAATTGGGGTTTTCTTCTTCCATGTTCTCGTTAAAATCATGAGGCATTCTTCTAATATTTTGGAGAAACTTTTAAAAATGTGATGCAAGACATTTTGTAAGTCCAAAGGTTCATCATGCACATGTGCCAGCAGACTGAAACGACAGATATGACTATACTGACTGGCAACTAAGTTGGCAGGTGAGATAGGATGCACAGTGGCATTTACTGATGACGTCAACCATGTCCACCAATAAGATTTAGTGCATTGTTGACTCTGGTACTGCGTTCCCCTATTCAACATTAAAGTGCTTTTTAATAGTGTAGTGATAGTGCGTATACACAGTGCAATACACAGTACTTGATGGAAGGAAACAAAAAGAAGCAGCCAGTTTTACACAAACAAGTGAGGGACATAATATATGTTCCTTCTTTCAGAGTGAGATGTTTGCCGGCAGGCCATTATGCAGCATTGCCAAGTGTGGGGAATGCACAGCTGAGGCTTGTGCTGTAGGTCTCAGAACAGTGAACAGAATTGTTTGTGAGGGTAGGTTATCAGAACAAGCTTCTGGTAATCCCGTATTAAAGTATTGTTAGAAAGTGCCATAAATGTAATTTCATGATATTGCCAATTTTCATCAGAAAGAGTGTTTTGCTATTGAATATAAAATGTTTAAATTGACAGTGCAGTGCTATTTAAAGAAAGTTAACATTGACAGAGTAATAAACAGAAAAACACAATATAACTGCCCAAGGTTGCATTAAGCCATTTATAGAAGACAAATATGCAACTATTCTTAAATAATGTACACTAAAGCGCATTATGTAACTTTGTGCTATTTTCTATATGAATGAATCCGTTGCTATCTTTTACTATAGATGTTGTTGTTAGCTAATGCTGGATTTCTGACAATGAAGTCATTAATACTCTTGCTCTCTAATATTTTTCACTGATGGATGGGGCACTAGAAGTGTCCGGGCACATTTGAAGGTGGTCTCGGTCCATTTCCTCTTGCAGATCACATAGAGGACAGAGTGGTGAAGAATATATCCCAATTCTGTTTAAATGTTTTGCCAGACAATCATGTCCTGTAATCAACCTGAAGGTTGCAACTGCTGTTTTTCAAGGATACTTAGGAATTACTGTTTGAATGTTTCGTAGTTCCCATCTTTTATTCTTTGATTTTTCATAGTAATATTTTGCAATAATTTTTTTGAATTCATAGTTGACTAATCTTTTAGCTGCATAAATGGTAGATTAACTATAGATTTTTGTACACTGCTGGTACCCTTTTTTACAAGAAAATCAACTTTCTCATTACCACTCAGTCCACAGTTAGCTGGTATCCATTGGAAGACTAGGTGTTTTTGAAGTGCTGTTAAGATGAGTAAGGATTTTCCAACATTCTATAATTGTTTGGTTTTTTGGTGACAACTTGGAAGTAATTGTTATAATTGCCGCCCTGGAATCTGAGAGAATAACTGCTTGATGAAAATGTGAAATTCTGTACAAAAGATTTTGTAGGGCCATTCGAATTGCTTCAATTTCTCCATCGAAGTTTGAGTTCCATAACTTAAAGATTTGTAATAGGAAAAGAGGTGACATGTGACTCCAGCCCCTGCTCCATCTTGGTTTGATATCAATGATCCATCAGTATAAATATGGAGCCATTCATGTTCTGGAAATCTAGTATGGATTGTCTCTAAAGCCAATAATTTTAGAACACTAGTTGGAGTATCACTTTTCTTAACTTCTTCTGTCATGTGTAAATATGTTATGTCTAATGTTTGTGTCAGATTGACTTCATATATGAAGTTTTCTTTTGAATTAGGAAGGTCTACATTCTTCTTGACGTCTTGAATTTTGGAAAGAAAGCTCTCCTGAGTCTTTAGTGTATGTGTAAAATTTCTCTTGTGCCATGTATTGAATGGGAGTCTGATCAACTTTTAGTGTTGAGCAAGAGCTGCTTTTTCTATTTCATATTCAGTGGGGTATTGGTTGATTAGTATTTCCATAGCTGCTATTGGTGTGGTTTTGATAGCATCTGTAATTGGTCTCAGACTTTGGTTTTGAAGGATTTGAATTTTTTTTTGTATTTGTTGTTACAAGAACTTTACTGTGCAGTAAGTAAATAATGACTATATATACATTGTATGTTGTGTTAAGAGTTACTCTGGAACATCCCCACTTCATTCCTGTCAGACGTTTTAACAGTGAAAGGCGCCTTTTTGCTCTTTGTATTACATTTTCTATTTGTTTGGTCCATGTAAGTTTGGTATCAAATACAACTTCTAAATACTTTGCTTCCTTTGTTTCTGGTAATTGTTGACCCTCAAAATTTAATGCTAAGTCTGTGTGAATGTAATGTATGTTTGCTGTAAGAAGTTAAAAACAATTGAGGTCTAAGCTGTGAGTAATAATGAATGTCCTTTGTATATATGCGCATTACAATGTTTTTCATTAGGGTACACAAAAAATACGAATATAATAATGTGTTTCACCCCTTTCCTTTAATTGTTAAAAAGAAGTTTGCTTTGGTGCAAGAAACTTGCCGCACATGCGACAATATGGCAATGCAGCTATACTTGCTTGTCTCTGTCTTCTGCACAAAGAACCACCAATGTGCCGGTCAGTATAGCCCTATTGCATCTTGTATTACAGCCAACGTGCACAACATTTGTAACTATCATAGCCAACCTCTGCAAAAAATCCCCAAGCATGTGCACAAGAATTGTATGGCAGCAAACATGCAGAATTAGAAGCTGGTTCCTTTGTAAAATCCTGGCCAGCTTGTTTGAGGCCAAGGTGGTTTTAGTGGAAAAAGTTATTGCACAATCAAATCCTACTGCTCGTCCATTGCTTTGCATACAAGCAATCATAAGATGTGTCACTAATGTGACAGTGATGAATGTGTGAGCTTACAGACAGTATCTGATTCAGTTACTTCACTCTTATGAAGTATGCATGATCTCCAATAACACTAAATATATGAGTACGAATCTAACAGTGGAGGTGACCAGATATACAGTGAAAGAAGCTCCTACAGCCAAGGGAAAAAGGGAGTTATGTAACATGGCCGCTAAAGAGTACATTATATATATATAAACACACAGTATTGTTTGTACATAATAATATGTATTGTTTTTATAGTAGCACTTTTCTGTTGTGTTACTAATAGATTGTAAAATAGTATTATAAAAAGTGGATGTGCCAGAAAACTCACAAATTAAAATGCAAAGGAATCATTTTGTAGAAGATGCCAATTCTTTCAGGGAATTTTCGGAAAAATACGAGGGGCGTCTCAAAAGTAAGTTGCACTATTTTTTTAAATCCACGCAGTAGGCGGGAAAAGTCTGAAAGTCCCAGGGAATATAGATATGGGTGTATTAGCAGCACTGTAAAATTCCTAGGCCCCTAAGTTTATTGCTTGGACATTAAAACGGCAGTAACAATTGAGACTCCACTTGTTCCTACCGCTGATTGCAAAGTTCGCGCTGTAATCTGTTTTTTGACGGGAAAAAATAAATGTGCAACTAAAATTCATCGCAAGTTGTGCAGTCTGTAAGGAAAAGATGTTATGTCAAGACTAATAATTTCTCGTTGGCTCCAATCGTTCATTGAAGGGAGAACAACATTACACAATGAGCAACAAAGTGGCCTACCCTCCATTTCTCACAGTCTGGATATTGTTGACGAGGTTCGAGCAGAGGATCTGTGTCTATCAAAAGTGTGTGCAAGATCGGTTCCTCGCGTCCTTTCAGAACAACACAAAGAGCAGAGAGTTGATGCCGCATTGCAATTTTTGCAATTTTTTGAGGATGAGGGAGATGGCTTATTCGACAGAATAGTGGCCGGGGACGAAACATGGATCCATCACTGGAAATCCGAATCCAAAAGACAGAGTATGGTGTGGGAACAAAAGGATGAGGCAACACCAAAAAAGGCAAAAGTTGTTGCATCAGCTGGCAAGGCCATGGCAATGATATTCTGGGATTCGAAGGGAGTACTGTTAATCAGTTACATGCCCCATGGGACCACAATGACAGCTGCTCACTATTGTGAGGTGCTGAGAAAACTTAGAAGAGCCATACAAAACAAAAGGAGGGGAAAGTTGAGCAAAACAGTTTTTCTGTTCCATGATAATGCTCGCTGCTTGTGAAACTCAAGCCCTGTTTGAGCAGTTTTGATGGGATGTTTTCGGTCATCCACCATATTCACCTCACCTTGCACTGAGTGATTACCATCTTTTTCAAGAGCTGCAGCAACATCTTGGGGGAAGGTACTTCATAAATGACGAGGAACTGAAACAAAAAGTGGAAAGATGGCTATCCAGTTTGACAGGAGAGTGATTTGACATTGGGTTAAAAAAACTGTTACCACTGTATCAAAAATGTATTGAGGTTCAAGGAAATGATGTGGAAAAATAGGTATTGAATGTAGCTTTCAAAATATACCCTTTTTAAAATATTTAAATGTTTTGTTATTTTTTAAAAAAAATAGTGCAGCTTACTTTTGAGACGCCCCTCGTATTTAAACAGAAATAAAAAGAAGCTTTATTAAAATATAAATTTTAGAGTGCAAATGATTTTCTTAGGCTTGAATTGTAAAGATGACATACATTCTGTAAATAGCTTGTAAATTTAATGATGAAACCATATAACGGAAGAGCAAAAAGCTTACAAACTGGCTGCGTGATGTTTTGCCTATCGGCATCCTTGGCGCTCATTGCCGTCTGCCACAAAATAGAAAGACATGGATGAAACCATACAACATTTTGAAAACTACTTGTAAAGGCTTTGCTTACCAACTTTATGAAAGGAGATGCTGATCTCGGGGGTAGCTTAAAATATAAAGTGTACAAGGCAAATCCAGACACACTGGAAGAATTAAAACAAAATATCTGCCAGGAAATTCCCAGCATTTCTCAATGTGAACTGCGGTGAATATGTATAGTTTCCTAAAGAGGTGTCAAAAATGTATGGACGACAGTGGCTAGTTTCAGCAACTCTTTTCATAAAGTTGGTAAGTAAAGCTTTTAAAGTAGTTTTAAAAATGTTGTATGGTTTCATCCATGTCTTTCTATTTTAGCGGCAAATGGCAATGAGCATCAAGGTCCAGCAATGACAGGCAGGCAAAACACTGTACAGCCAGTTTATAAGTTTTTTGCTCTCCCGGTATATGTACTATATATTATTTAGTAAATATATTCTATTCACTTACTAGCAACTGTTCTTAGTATACCCATTGTAAAAATATGGCAATAGTTAATGTTAATTGCTGTTAGGTTGCCAAGACAGGAATTATCTTGCAGATACATAAAATGTTGAGTTCAAAGCAAATAAACATTGGTTGTATGGAAGCCATTGTGTTCCACTTTGCATTTACATGAGGGCCATCTAGAAAGTAAGGTTACAAATTTTATGTAGGATCAAAAAATGCTTGTATTTAATTCAAATTCACAGGATACTTCACAAATACATTAAATTATTTTTCAACGTAATTGCTGTCAAGATCAATACATTTCTGTAGTCAAGGCACCAGCTTTTATATGCCAGTGTCATAGACCTCTGCCAGCAGCTCTTTCAGCCACTTCTTCACCACATCCTCCACCTCCTGTGTTTGTTGGAAGAATGTTTCCCACCCAAAAACTCCTTTAGTTTAGTGAAAAGGTGATTGCTCAAAGGTGACAAGTCAGGTGAATGGGGGGTGGATGAAAATATCCCATCCAAACAATGGGATGTGAAACTCACATGGTGTGGAGCTTTGCATTGTCATGCTGGAGGTTGACCCCCCCAGTCAACATTTTCCCTCTGCGGTTCTGAGTGGCTCTTTGGAACTTTTTTAGGATATTGCAATAAACCCCTGTATTAATGCTACTCAATCCATCAGAAGGACCCCCTTATGGTCCCAAAAAATGAATGCCATGAACCTTTTCCAGCTGAAGGGTCATCTTGAACTTTTAGGTGTCTGGAGATGATGCCACTGAAGTGAGTGTCTTTTGGATTTGAGGTGTAGTGACATACTACCATAAACTTCCATGAGCTTCCGATGGGATTCATAGTGGTACAGTAGAACCCTGATAACTCAACATTACGTGTAACTCAACTACTTTTTTTGTTTTAATATTCTTATTTTTTATCATTAAACTTGACTGTAATAATTTCTATAACCCACTATAGATAGTATTAGCAAACTTTAATTAGTGTGCGTATACAAACTACTGCTGAACTCGCATATTGACCTTCGATATCCAGTCAGAACATAAGCAGCCAGTGACTATTGTCATGAAATCAAAAGCTTGTCGCTAATGTGGACACATACCACAAACACTTGTTTGGAGATTTGACGCGCTTTACCCAATACATACATGGTAAACTAAAATTTCAGTTAGATATTTCTGGTTAGAGTACCATTTCTCAGATTTCAGGCTTACCATGTGTTGTGGATGTGCCATGAAAGTGCTGAACGAGAAGAAAAGATAAGTTAACATGATAATGGAAATTAAATGTGATGTGTTAAAGAGACGGAACAAAGGGGAACATATTAATATGTAATAAAGTTTAGGATATGTTAATCTTTTCTGTTTCCTATACTGTGCATTTATGTCATTTGCAGATTATATTATGAGTTGTGAATAACAGACCCCTTATTCTGTAAAATGGGACATTTTGATAACTTAACACTCTTTCAGTCCACATTAGGTCGAGTTATTGGGATTCTAAATGGATGACCATGGTTCTCACACAGATTAGAGGTAGCTGTAGTTTGTAATGACTAAAGGTTGGATTTATATGTGCATGCTTATATATGCATGCAACTATGCAGCAAAAAAGTTGTAAATATGCTCTTAAAATTGCAAAATATGCACCAAATTCTTCTAATAGGAAAATACCCTATTCCCTCATTTTTTATGAAGCAACAACTGTAATGTTTTTCATCTTTTGCTGCCATTGAAGTTAATTATATTTTATATTGTCATTCTCATTAATCTTGTCTGTAATTAATTAATTAATATGAAATATAAGTCAACAATTATTTGACGAACAATCACATATCAATTTTTGTTACAATAAATAAGCAGATATTTTTCTAAGTTTTCTGATAGAAAGCCCTTCCTTCTGTCACTTAAAATATGTTTAAATGAAGAGAATGATCTCTCCACTTCACATAAGGCTGCAGAAGAGTATCGCACAGAGGCTATATCACTACAGAACAGGAATTAAATTCGTTTTCACATTCACCTTGTAACACGCTTTTCACATCCCTAATAAACTTTAGACCTGGATTTCTGGCTTTGATTTCCTGCTTTGTTTTGTCACCATGGCCAACAATAATGTACAATAAATAAGGAAATTACCACCAACTGTGCATTGTCGGCAGGCACGTTCCTTTCTTCCAAAATGGTTTAGGCCAGATTGCTTTATTGACCTTTTGAGATTTAAAACTGCAGACCCTCTGCTCAGCATTGTCACTGTTGTGCGAAAAGGCGAATATTTTATACACATAGAGATGCTGGCTTTCTATGAAAACAAGATCATCTTCATTTGCAAAAACATGACGATAAAGCAGGAACTTGTCATTTTACAGGGTTAAAAACTAATATTATAACATTACATGGAGAAAAAAGTGTAGTATATGCACCCATATGCACATATTAGTGAAAGATGCTAATCCGATGAATATGCATTTCTAGAATTATAAAACTTTGCCAGTTGATTCTAAATGACATGAAACGCATTTTCCTCTTCCATGTATATGTTTATATTTGAAGGATTAAAACATGCAAGTATCCAGAAATCCGCCCTCTAGTAATGACCTCTCCATTGAACAAATTTCTATGACTGAGCAAAATGGCTGACAATAAGGTGGGATGAAACAGACTGACTGTTAGGATCCACCCTACATGCCAGGTGTGTCAATTTCAAAACAAAAAGTTTTCCTCAACATCAGGAGCCCTTGTAACCTTACATGCTGGATGGCCCTTATCAATATATCTTAATGCTTATACAAGTGTTCCACACTTTATAATTGTTTTTACAACACAAGTTTGTAAATTGCATACATTATGATGTGATCTTTAGTGATGGGAAGTGATTGAATCTAGAAATGTTGTTTCAAAACAAAATTTGCAACATAAGATTTACTGAGTAGCTAGAAATTAATAGCTCCCACTGTAAGGTTGGCAATACTTCAGTTAGGTGTAATATGGGCCATTTGAATTCTTGAACTGCCATTAAATTGTTTCCCCATTGTTAAAGACTGTAATAGTAATTTTCATAAGGTACAAAATTTTAGCTTGTCTTTAAATGAAATAACATTATTGAAAATTGATATAGTCATATGGGCAGGAAGGATGCAGATTAGAAAAATTACGCAAATGACAGTGACAGAAACATAATATGTTGCAAATGAGGAGTGCTTTTGCAAAATTCAATAGATTAAAAAATTTCCAAAAATGAGTTATGTATGTCGTTTAGCTTTTGAATCAACCTGTGAAATCAGATTTAGCAAAACTTGAATTATGTCATAATTAGCAACACTCACACTTTGCAGGCTTTTTCAAAACTTGATAGATGCAGCCTCTCAGATAAAGAAAATTTCAATACCTACTTCACACTGTATTTGAAATACTTTCAAGGTCAAGTAAAGGTTTTAATTAAGTGGGCTTTGCAGTGTTGTGATATTCCATTTACTATGTACTCATGAGAGAAACCCTCACAATCTGAGACAGGGAACAAAATATGAATCCTTGGAAATCTTTTGCCTGCTTAAAATTCTATACTTTTAAAGCATGCAATGTTAAGGTGAGCTCATATATAGTTTTCCATTAACATGCATTATGCTAATGTAACATTCCTATCTGAGCATGCAGGTGCAAAGCTGCAAACTTAGGTGATTCCTTTCACAGCTTTTCTCCTTTTTGAAGCTCAGTACCATAGTTTCTAGCTCTCAGTTGTAAGTGAAAAATGAACACAGAAGGTGAATGTATTATGGTCCAACAAATAGCAGTTGGTAGAAAATCACAAATTGAACCGAAGACTCAGTTAAACATAAGACAAAGGAGCATCATTATGTTAAATTCTTGTGTTCTGCCAGAAATAAACATGATGTCTAAAGAAAAAAGAACAACATTAAGGAAATCATGCAGTATTTTGAAGTAACAAATGCATGGCCATCGCAAAGGGAGAGGGGGGCAAGTGGGATTTGCTGCTCCTTTTGGAAATTAGTGAATTTAATGTGCAATCAATTATTGGCTGTTAGACTATTGTTTTAAGTTCCATGTAAAGAACAATTTTTATTTAGTGCAAATTAATATACTTATCCGCAACAAATACTATAACTTTTCACAACAAAGTAATAAATTAATATTGTTTGATTATAAGCTTCCAGTATGCATCCCCCTGAAAAAATGTCTGCTGACGCCCATGGACAGATAAGGCAAAGGACTGCTAAGTACTATTGTAGCAGATGTATCCCATTAGACTGTTGTGAGCATTGCATTTTTGTGATAAGACTACTAATTTTGTTCAGTTTTATTTATGTTATAATGGGACTCATTTCATGAAAGATTGCATCTTATTATTTATTTATACCAACAAACTTCCTGTTGGTGTTTTTAACACATAAGCCCTGTGTGGCATTGAATTTTTCAGTTTCAACTCTACCGCTTAAAGATTGCATCTATTGAGTTTTGAAGAAACTCAATTTTTTGTTAGTAAAACAGTCCACAACTCACATTTTTAAAGGAGACTTTCATTATCTATGAATAAATAATAATTTGTGTGAAAATTGTTGATATAAAACCCATATTTATATGTTTAAATTAAAAAATGTGATTCCTGTAAAATCTTGATGTATGTATCCACTTTTGCTAAAGTGCTCCTCAAATGTAGAGAAATAACTGGGACCAGTGGAAAGTGATGTACATTATGAAGCATAAAGAAAGGAGTTTTACTATATGTAAATTCTTTTTTTGCTTCTGTTTAAAAGCAAGAGAGGGATATTTTGAATCCATTTTCATCTATGCCTTAACTGCTATAAGATTGTTTTGTATTGCTGCATGTGTTTGCTTTGAAACTAACAAACTTGAGCTAACCCCTTAATGATGTGCATTCCTACCCAGGGGCAGGAAAGTATGACTTGGAAGAAGGGGTGACCTCATGCAGGGACAGACTCCAGGTTACAGCAGTGGCTCATCAGACTGAAGCTCTGCAACTTCCTTGTAAGATTAACTTGTCATGTCTAACTTTTTTAAGTGCTTTGTTACTGCATGCATGTAATGTCCTTTAACCCATAAGGTCCTTTAAATACCCTTTCATTAATATGCATATTAAAATTCTGGTTAAAAGCTCTTAGGTTTTCAAATGAGAATGGGATTGCTTTTCAAGCTTTCAGAGCAGTTTGCCATTTTCTGTTTATAAATGAATAGATGAAAGTTGGATTTATTTTTAAAAAGAAACTAAACAACAATAAATTCCAAAAATGTTACATTATTAGTTTTTTTGTGCACTCTTATTAATTGAAATTTCCTCTTTTAATTGTATATACATACAAAGGTGTTATGGGTATCAGTGGGCAGATTTCACATGATGGTAATTCAGACATGACAAATAAGAAAGTCCAATGACAACTTCATCTACCATGAAAGGTGAAGAAGATAACTGAACATTATTGAATTCATTATCTGCACAGACTGGTCACAGATTCGGACTGAACAGGCCAATGTTTTGTTTACTAACATGTCTTCCGCTACTATGCACATGTTCACATCGAGAGTGAAAGTCCAAAGTAGACCAGGGCTCAAAAACTGGTTTTGCCATGTGTCTGTGTGTTTATCAGCTACAGCAAGTAATGAGGGGAAAGGTGTTTTCTTTCCAAGCAAGAGACCTTAGCAGGTAGTTTTTACTGTCAACATTCCTGATCTTCCACTCTACACACATGCCAGAATAGAGCACTTGGCAAGTGTATGTTAAATTTATTCCAATAGGCACACAGGAATTCAATTATTTAATATAATTTTGTGGCTAAATGGCTCATTTTAGCAACAAATGGAAAATGCACAAATAACTCATCTTTTGAAGCTCTGTTTCTGTGCTAATTGCAAAAGTAAATGATATTGCCAATATAGTGGCATATTGGCAATCAAAGATTTCACCAATTTTATTTTTATTTATGCAACCATCCA
This sequence comes from Tenodera sinensis, assembly GCA_030765045.1. Lineage (NCBI taxonomy): Eukaryota > Metazoa > Arthropoda > Insecta > Mantodea > Mantidae > Tenodera > Tenodera sinensis. The sequence goes on along the minus strand of CM060966.1, from coordinate 20,878,732 downwards.
CTATAGAGCAAAATGGTACAGGAAGTTATGTTTCAGCTTAACCTCAGGAAGTTGCTGTTAAAGTCTGGCCACTCATACCCCTAACACCTTGTGTATTTTACCATTGTAGGCACAGATTTAATGTTTTAAATATATTTTTAAAAATTGCAACAGATTTCCATTTTGTTACATCAATTTTCTACCACTTCACAGAGAAAAACTCATTAACTACTACATACTTTGGATCAGAGTGGTAAACTTAAGCTCACCTTTTAGGGAAAGTTTGGTCTACAATTGGTACTGCTATAAAGTATGGCAGCTTCTTTATAGTTAAGCTGCATGGTTTCTGTCATTGCGAATATTTGTAAGTACCAGGAGAGCAAAAAACTTCTGAATGGGCTGTACAGTGTTTTGCCTGTCGGCTTCCTCAGCGCTCGTTGCCATCTGCCGCTATCATTGAAAGGCATGGATGAAACCATACATTGTTTTAAAAACTACTTTTAAAGGCTTTACTTACCAACTTTATGAAAGGAGATGCTGAAACTGGCTACTGTCGTCCATTTTTGGCATCTATTTAGGAAATTATCCGTCACTTACCATAGATCATGTTGAGAAATGCTGGCAATTTCCTGCCAGATATTTTGTGTTAGTTCTTCCAGGGTGTGTGGGTTTGTCTTGTACACTTTGTTTTAAGTTACCCCAGAGATATAAATCACTTATTGGAGCTCTAAGAAACCTTACTCTGCTAAGGGTGCACCACACAGCAATTTGTTCATCATGAAGGCGCACTTCATGAACAATATCTATGAACATATTGGGATATAGCTAGAAATACAGCTGAACAAACAAAAAACATATCAAATGCACAAATATGATGAAAGAAATGTGCCTCACTAAAAAAAGAAATTAATACAGCTAAAAAGAATCACTTTAATAATTTTCTTAAAAAAATGGATTATAGGACATGTCAGTTCATAAAAAATGTCAAAGACAGGAAAGAAAAAAATAGCATACCTTCATACACAACAATAAAATATTAACAAACGATGCAGTCCAAGCCAAAACCTTCAATAAATATTACGCTAATTCACATAAAGTAAGAAGAAATAATAGAAAGGAACTAAACAATTTAAGAAAGATTTGAGAATGTGATCCTAACACTCAATACAATATCTTTTTTCAAAATTTTAATATGCAAGAACTGAACAATGTAATTAATAATCTAAAAATCAAAAAGTCTCCTGGACCAAATCACATACATCCAGAGTTCATAAAACACCTTGGAAAAACAGCAAAACAACAACTACTAAAACTCTATAATCTATCCTGGAAAACCACTGTACCTGCCAAGTGGCGAAAAGCAACAATTGTCCTACTCTTGAAGAAAGATAAAACAGCATCAGGAATAAAAACTTATAGACCAATAGCTCTTACTAGCATGATAGCAAAAGTGATGGAAAGAATGGTGTCAAACAAGTTAAATTGGTTTCTAGAATCACAAAATTTAATTTCCCCGTGTTAAGCCGGATTCAGAGAGCTCCACTCTACAAATGAACAAGTCTTACTCCTCAGTCAAGAAATCGAAGACTCCTTAAATAGAAAAGAAGATAATATATCAGTTTTGATTTCCAAAGTGCATATGATCCTATATGCAGAACAAAACTACTAAAGAAAGTAAAAAAAAAATAGGGATACAAGGTCCAATGTTTTCATGGCTATGTCATTTCCTAACTCAACGTTTTATTGCTACTAGATATGGAAGGAATACAAGTACACTGTGGCTTACCACAAGGCGCAGTGTTCAGCACATTTTTCTATATATTTATTAACAATCTGTCACAAGAAATACAAGAATCAGTTGTGAAGTGTGCACAATTTGTTGATGACTTAGTAATGTGGACTTCAAAACCAAAAAACAAAAGTACAGAACTAGAAAAAACCATGCAACAATCCTTAACCAACCTACAAAGGTGGCCAAAGAAAATTTAATGACTGTTAATACAACAAAATCAATCTACCAAATCTTTTCACTAAGGAAAAGAAAACCATTAAAAATAAAAATAAATTTGAGGGTCAACAATTATCACAAATAAAGGAAGCAAAGTATTTGGGAGTTATATTTGATACCAAACTTACATGGGCCAAACAAATAGAAAATGTAAAACAAAGAGCAGAAAGGTGCCTTTCGCTGTTAAAACATCTAACAGGAATGAAGTGGGGATATTCCAGAGCAGCTCTTTAACATGACATACAATGTATATACCGTATTTTATCACATAAGGTCCCCCCTCGCATATTTCCCTCCCCTATGATTTTTCATCACTAAAAATTATTTACCTATTAAACATTGCATAATCCCCTCTCCTGGTTCATTCTTATTGGAGAGCCTTCAAATGACTTGATAATGGACAACTATCGATGCAGCGGTACCTGTCATGGGCAACAATGGACGCAGTGCTTGCCACAAAAATACTCGTATTGCCATTGTCACAACGTATCGTAAAATTAAAATGTGAAGTTGCAGACGTGTTTCTAAGTTGGTTTGTTATAAGTTGTCATATTGTTAAGAAGAGTTTTAAAAAAAACTGGTATTTTTTGTGCCATTAATGATTCTGACGACATATTGTGGAATAGTGAAAATGAAGATGTGTTATCTGAGCCAGTTATAAATGAAAATACTGATGATAGTGACGAAAATGAGACCACAGAATAGTCAGAGAAAAGAAACAATGAAATAATACATTGTAGGCCCAATGAAACCATGATACAGAGGTGTTTTTTAGAGGTGGCGCGTGACCTTGGTCGGATGTGCGCGAGTGACATCACCCAAAGCGATGGTGGGGGTAAGTTTCCACCAGCAGCCTGCTGGCTAGTGGGTTAGAACTCGAAGAGATACTAACCAGACACCCTTTTTATCTTGCAATAGACAAGTGGACTAGACCATGAACTACTGCGCAACATTGCGTCACACGCCACCTCTAAAAAATGCCTCTGTATGTATCCAGTTCATTCACAAATTACTGTATACCTACATATATAACTTTTACATAATAGTACATGGTTTCCCTTACTTTCTGAATTCCTAGAAGTACCACTCACATAATTCCCTCCCCAGTGTTTTTCGAGAAAAAAAAAAGGGAAGGGGGGGGGGGAATTACGCGATAAAATATGGTATAAAGCCATTATCTACTTACTGCAGCGAAGTTCTTGTAACAGAAAATACAAAAAAAAGTTCAAATCTTTCAAAACCAAAGTCTGAAACTAATTACAGGTGCTATAAAAACCATGCCAATACCAGCTATGGAAATACTAACCAACCAATATACCATTGAATATGAAATAGAAAAAGCAGCTCTTATTCAACACGAAAAGTTGATCAGACTACCATTCAATACATGGAACAAGAGAAATTTTACACATACACTAAAGACTCAGGAGAGCTTTTTTTCCAAAATTCAAGACATCAAGAAGAATATATACCTTCCTAATTCAAAGGAAAACTTCATATCTAAAGTCAATCTGACACAAACATTAGACATCACATATTATTTACACCTGACAGAAGTTAAGAAAAGTGATACTCCAACTAGTGTTCTCAAATTATTGGCATTAGAGACAATCCATACTAGATTTTCAGAACACGAATGGCTCTATATTTATACTGATGGATCATTGATATCAAACCGAGATGAAGCAGGGACTGGGGTCACAGATCACCTCTTTTCCTATTACAAATCTTTAAGTTACGAAACTACAAACTTTGATGGAGAAATTAAAGCAATTCGAATGGCCCTACAAAATTTTATACAGAATTTCAGCAAGCAGTTATTCTCTCAGATTCCAGGGCAGCAATTATAGCAATTACTTCCAAGTTGTCACCAAAAAACCAAACAATTATAGACTGTTAGAAAATCCTTACCCATCTAACAGCACTTTTCCAATGGATACCAACTCACTGTGGACTGAGTGGTAATGAGAAAGCTGATTTTCTTGCAAAAAAGGGTACCAGCAGCGTACAAAAATCTATAGTTAATCTATCATTTTATGCAGCTAAAAGATTAGTCAATTCTAAATTCAAAAAAATTATTGCAAATTATTACCATAAAAAATCAAAAAATAAAAGCTGGGAACTACCAAACATTCAAACAGTAATTCCTGAGTATCCTCGAAAAACAGCAGTTGCAACCTTCAGGTTGATTACAGGACACGATTGTCTGGCAAAACATTTAAACAGAATTGGGATATATTCTTCACCACTCTGTCCTCTATGTGATCTGCAAGAGGAAATGGACCAAGACCACTTTCAAATATGCCCGGCCACTTCTAGTTCCCCATCCATCAGTGAAAAATATTGGAGAGCAAGAGGATTAATGACTTCATTGTCAGAAATTCAGCATTAGCCAATAACATATTTTTGATCAAATTTGCTTTTTATAGTCCTCCTTATCGATTCATAGGAAAATTTACTTATTGTTTTTTGCTGAACTTTGGAACCCTTTTTCGCTAACAACCAGCCTACTCATTCTTTGTTATGCCACAGTGTGCTGGAATCCACTGAAAAACAATTTGTTTGTCAAGATGTTACATCTTTTAAACCATGTTATGCATTTCTTTAATTTTTTGCATCTTAGCACAAAATGTTGGTATTATTGTTTGAATTGCAGCTCTTGATTCAGATAACTTGACATAGATAAAGTAGAAATAATTAAACTGGATATACAGAAGAATAAGTGCCACTTAAAGATCTACTTTGTCTACACTCCTCGTATCAACACTTCCAACCTTAAAAATATAATAAATTCAAATACAACAGCAATAATAATAATTATTAATGATGATGATCATGAGGACAACAACAATGATAATAATAATTTTATATATGTAATGAACCCAAAGTTTAAAATTCTACTTGCTTTTAATGACTTTATGGAGCTCTAAACTTGGCTGCTGTTAAGAAAATAATGATGCAGCATGAAATTACCACACATGTCGGTGTATAAGATTCACCAGTGTAAAAGAGGCACTCCACTTTTTAAGGCTTTATTTAAGGAAATAGTTTCTCATCTTATACTGCAAAACAATTATAACATGTGTGCACGTACATCAAATATCTAGGCAATGTAAATAGGAAAAAATGCTTGCCTTTTAATTTTCATCTCACATCTGCAAAATTCAGCCTCTCTTTTCCTTGCATTAATGACAAATTGATGAAATTCAACCGTTTGTTCTTCATACTTATCTGTAGTTTATGTGATATTTTTGTCTTGATCTGCTTACAAAACAGATACCTCTTGATAAAATCTTGAACATTTAATGTTGATTCAGTAAAGCTGGCAATCCCTTTGTTAGTGGATATTGTTTTCGCTTGATGAATGATCATTTTCATAAAAACTGAAATTCCTGCTTGTCTGTTCTCTAAAATCCAAGTATTAATTTCTGCTTTAAGTTTTGGTCAATTAACAGTTGCACTTCTCAGATAATGTTTACTGCAACGTGCTTTCTTTAAAACATCACCCTGATTCCGCCAAGTTCTTTTAATTTTTTTCAGTTTGAGGTGGCTTGAAATGCATTTCTACAGTCCTATTTTCATCCTCTTTAGCATATGGAATGACTTTCAGCTTATATGCAATAGCATACCGATACCTTTTTCAGCCACAGGTTACAAATGCAACCACAATATAAATATGACACAAGTGGAATGATAAAGTTTGAACGAGCAATATAAAAGCTGTTAACGATGGTGCATTTGCATCTGCTGAAGCCTACACAACTGGAATACTCAAAATTCGCAAGGAAGCTAACAATGAGTTGCTTCAAGCTGAAACAAGGAAATTTTGAAGAAATGGAGCTTATAGGTACCCACCTTAACTTGCTACTGGCATATAAGCCCATTTTTGGGCTTATTTTCAAAAGAAAAAAGTGCATCTTATACGCCGGCAAATATGGTGTTTAAATTGCATTGTTTTAAAAATACTACTCAATCTGCAGGCATATCCTCTTGTAGAATGATGAACTGGTACTAATACTCCATGCAAACACTGGACGGCAGTTGTGTACAGAGTGTGTATTTGTTGTTAAGTAGAGAAAGCCATGGGAAAGATGGAAGGCAACTATCATGAACCATGGGCATCGGGAAGGGGGGCAAGGGGGACCCCCCCTCCTCCTCTGGAAGCTAATGCACTCAATGTGCCTTGCTTATTTGCAACTGAGAAAAAGGCCTGGAATATGATGGGTTTTGCATATTTAATCTCAGCTTTGGATAAACATAAGAAATTAATAACACACGTTAGATCTTTTACAGCATTAAAAACATTCAGCACTTGACGGACAGACCATTCATTGAACTATCAAAAAAATTGTTGACCATTTGCATAATGAAAAGGTTAAAGAAAATAGAACTGTAATGAATAGATTGATTGATGCAGTGGTACTTCTTGCAAAACAAGAGGCCACGGTGAAAGTGAGAAGTCATTAAATAAAAGCAATTACATAGAATTGCTACAATTTTTGACTAATTATGATGTGGCACTGTCTCAGCATTTAAAAATAATTACAGTTTTCAAAGGCACCTCGGCTCTCATTCAGAATGATCTAATTGATGCTGTGGCCAGTGTTGTTAGAGATTAAGATTAGGTCAAATATTGCTGTGGCTAATTTTATTGTACTCATGCTTGATGAAACAACTGATGTCACAAATTACGTTATGTTGAAGACAATTGCAAAGAATGATTTCTACATTTCATTGATGTAAGTTCTGACCAAAGAGCCAGTGGTTTATTTGAATGCGTAAATAAGATTATAGATGACTTAGGATGTTAAAAAAAGTGTTGCTCAAACGTTCAATGCTACTGCAGTAATGGCCAGACATGTTTCTGGACTTCAGACCTAAAACCGAGTAACCTGCTGCTAACTTCACCCACTGTTATAGTCACAGACTTAATCTTATACTTTCCCAATATGTGAATTTTATTAAGGAAACCAGACAATTTTTTTGTTTCTCTTAATGGTTTACCCTCTTTTTTCTCACATTCCACTTCATATACATTTCAAATTACAGGTTATATACCTGAACATAGCAATTTATTATTATTCCATGTAGTGTGGTACAAATCATAATGTATACTGTATTCATGCTACATTTTACCCATCGTTGACCTATGTAGCAAGATAATGCTAGTAAAAACCATGTATATTTAAGCTAAATGAAGCTAAACATGGGAATGAAGGATAAATGCAGTATAAAAAATAAATATAGCACAAAAACATAGCAGGGACCTACTAAGCCTACTAAGCCTCATGCGACCAACATTGTTCTTCCAGGATGTGTACCTAACGAAAGATTAATCAACAACCCCTTAATGTCTGTACCTGGTAGGCCTAGTGATAGCCCAAGTCACAATCCCAGCATACCCCACTGCTTTTATTATAGAGGCATTAAATTTTTCAACAAATTATCCGCTGAAATAAAAAATTATAAAATCTATTCCTGTTTCAAGAAATATCTTTAAAAATTCTTAGTTGATAAATGCTATCACTCAATCAATAAGCTTTTGCAGTAATAAATTAAATGTATTTTAACTATTTCAAAGTTTAATGTACATATATAGTATAATTTTAAGTAATTGTGTTTGGCTTATTATAATACTGGACAAATTGGCAATATGTAAATGTTCTAAACAATGAAAAGGTTGAATTGAAGCCAGGAAATAAAAAACTTTAGAAACCAAAATTGCTTTATTTGCTGACGATGTAGTCATTTGGACTTCAGGCTCTCCAAAAAAACCTGAATTAATTAAAGACAGAATAGAAACAGCCCTAAACAAAGTACATGAATGGAGCTCCCAAAACCTCATGACTATCAATGTGGAAAAAACAAATTATGAATTATTTACACTAAAATACAAACCAGTTAATATTAACATAAATTATAATGGTAAACCACTCAAAGCAGTTGATGATGCCAAATACTTAGGCATCACTTTCGACAGAAAGCTAAGTTGGAAAAAACATATAACAAACATCTCAGAAAAGGTTGAAAAAAAACTGCAAATCCTGGTGCTAAATGGGGCTGCTCAAGGAGAGTCCTTAACACAACATACAAAATGTATGTTAAACCAAACCTCTTGTACTGTTCTAAAGCTTTAATAACAGCAGCAAATGCTAACATCAATAAACTTGAACAAATACAAAATCAGGCTCTTCGCCTAATCACTGGAGCAGTTAAATCCACACCTATTGATGCCATGCTTGCCTTAACACAGTCCCCATCAATAACAACAAAAATAGAAGAACAAGCATTGCTCCAACACGAGAAAATGTTACGACTGCCAAACTCTAAATGGACAGAAGAGAACCTCCCCCCTTCAATCCTTAAAACTCATAGTAGTTTCCTAGAAAAGGTAACACAGATTAAATCCAAATTAAACATTCCTAACACCAGAGAAAATCTACTTATAAGAGAAAATCCATTGGAATTATTGCAACCTACCTTCAATTTGGAATTAATAGAGGAAATAAGTAAATCAGACACACCAAAAGAAATACAAAAACTTCTAGCTCTGGAAACAATCAATACTAGGTATCCCACAGAAGAATGGCTGCACATATATACTGTCACCGCGCCCGCCGCATCTAATTGCCGACAACAGCAGTGTCACCCATCGCATTATTGTCGGCACTACCGTAAAGGAGCCGAAGGAAAGAGACAGAGAATGGCCGCATTGTTGGGGCGCTTGCCGAAAGAGAGAAAAGGATAGAGACTTCGAGAATCTTCTGCTTTGTATTTCACCGCAATAACTGAACTTTCCAGAATAGTGCCTGGGAGATATAAATAGCGGTAAAGTGCGACAGAAGAGCAGTCAGACGTATGTGAAGCGTTGAGTAGTCGTGCCGACGGAGAGGACAGACGTATGTGAAGCGTTGAGGAGTCGTGCCGACGGAGAAGGGAGAGTTCTTTGTGTTACGAATTCGGAGCCGTGCTGTTGGAGAATCGGAAAAGACTTTCTTGCTGTTGCAACGAGTGTACGAAGTTACTGTTTACGGAAATAAAAGTGTTTCTTTATCTCGACTACATCTGTCTTCTTTACTTCACACCCAACAAAAAAGTCACACTAGTGTCAGAAGTGGGATCCGTCGAATTGCTTCTAGTTTCGTTACATCGTCGTCAGAAGTTGCAACGTTAGAACCAAGATGGAGGGAGATTCGGAAACCAGGATGATGGCAATGATGAATGAATTATTCGCCGAAATGAAGACTGCAAACGACAACCTCGCTGCCAAAATGGAAACGTCAAACGACAACCTCGCTGCCGAGCTGAAAGAGATGAAGACGGCAAACGACAACCTCGTTGCCAAAATGAAAACGAGAAACGACAACCTCGCTGCCGAGCTGAAAGAGATGAAGATGGAGCTATCGGCGAAAATTGACGGCGAACTGATTGGCGTGACGGAAGACGTGGAAGAACTCGGCGAAAAGGTGGAAGACCTCTGCCAGCACGTGGACGTCGTGGAGGACGACGGGGAACGTCTTGGCGCCCTGGTAGTAAGAGTTGACGAGAGCGTCAAAGTACTGGATGCCAGGGGCAGACGGAATAGCGCGGACCCGGGGAGGGAGCACCTAGTGGCCGAGGCGACAGTTGCGCCCGTTTCAGATGATATGACGGAAGACGTGGAACAACTCGGCGAACTGATTGGCGTGACGGAAGACGTGGAACAACTCGGCGAACTGATTGCCGTGACGGAAGACGTGGAACAACTCGGCGAACTGATTGGCGTGACGGAAGACGTGGTACAACTCGGCGAACTGATTGGCGTGACGGAAGACGTGGAACAATTCGGCGAACTGACTGGCGTGACGGAAGACGTGGAAGAACTCGGCGAAAAGGTGGAAGACCTCTGCCAGCATGTGGACGTCGTGGAGGACGACGGGGAACGTCTTGGCGCCCTGGTAGTAAGAGTTGACGAGAGCGTCAAAGTACTGGATGCCAGGGGCAGACGGAATAGCGCGGACCCGGGGAGGGAGCACCTAGTGGCCGAAGCGACAGTTGCGCCCGTTTCAGATAACGAAAGTGTACGTCTCGGGGAAGACAAAGGGGCAGTTCAGGGACGTCGTCGAGGATCCTCTGGAGGAGTGTGTCGGGTACGTAACCAACCAGGATATGACGTGGAGGACGATCAGCAGGGAAGCGCACAAGCAAACGAGCAACACGCGAGAACCGACTTGGCGTGTGACATGGGGGGACCGTCGGAGCCATCCAATCACCTGACGCATAGTGCCGTGAACGGAAGAATGGTGGACATCATCGTGGACGGCAGGATACAGGAGAGGCCGTGCCGAGCACGAGTGAACACGAGTGCAGCGGTGGACGTGACTCGCGCGGATGTGGCGGGGGTTGTTGCCGGACCCATCAGAAGCAAGGTGGCTGCGAAGGTGCGCCAGAGAGGTCGGCGGACATGGTACTCAGTGAACCGTTTCCAAGTGCGCGGGATGGCCCGTCAACACACCAGGAAGAAGGGCAACTGGACGAGGGACCGTCAAGACCGGCGGTACTGTTGCAGAATTTCGAAGCAGGATGGCATACATCGTCCTACCCGGACCAAGGGACACTATCCAACAGCGATACCTAGGATCGTGCCTCCTGGAGAAGAGGTTCGATGGGTTAGTCCACCGGTGCGCGAGGGAGATGCCGCAGTGATAGTGCTGGTCGGGACGACCAGCTCTGAGGAGGGAGCAGTGTCACCGCGCCCGCCGCATCTAATTGCCGACAACAGCAGTGTCACCCATCGCATTATTGTCGGCACTACCGCAAAGGAGCCGAAGGAAAGAGACAGAGAATGGCCGCATTGTTGGGGCGCTTGCCGAAAGAGAGAAAAGGATAGAGACTTCGAGAATCTTCTGCTTTGTATTTCACCGCAATAACTGAACTTTCCAGAATAGTGCCTGGGAGATATAAATAGCGGTAAAGTGCGACAGAAGAGCAGTCAGACGTATGTGAAGCGTTGATTAGTCGTGCCGACGGAGAGGACAGATGTATGTGAAGCGTTGAGGAGTCGTGCCGACGGAAAAGGGAGAGTTCTTTGTGTTACGAATTCGGAGCCGTGCTGTTGGAGAATCGGAAAAGACTTTCTTGCTGTTGCAACGAGTGTACAAAATTACTGTTTACGGAAATAAAAGTGTTTCTTTATCTCGACTACATCTGTCTTCTTTACTTCACACCCAACAAAAAAGTCACAATACTGATGGATCCTCCAAGGAAAACCTTACTGGAGCTGGAGTTATGTGTTCACATTTTTCCTTTTATCATTCTGTTGGCAGAGACACAACAAATTATGATGGAGAAATAGAGGCTATATACATTGCTCTCCGACAATTATTAAATCTTCCCTTAAATAAATTTAACAAGGCAGTAATTCTTTCAGATTCTAAAGCTGCAATTCAGGGAATATGTTCAAATACTACAAAGAAGTCAACAAAAATTAGAGAATGCTACAAAATGTTAACACAACTCCAAAAAGTTAATAAGACTGTTCATCTCCAATGGATTCCAGCACACTGTGGAGTCATGGGGAACGAAGCTGCAGACTCACTTGCAAAGAAAGGCACAACAATAAAACAAAAGTCTAAATTCAATTTCTCATATTCCTCAATAAAACGCTTGATCATTAAAAGTTTTCTCATTCATACCTACAAGAAATAGAAACAAATGCCAAAGATAAAAAATGGATACACTACTTTCCAACCCAGATATAATCCCCCAGAGACCAAGGAAAACAGCAGTTGCAACCTTCCGACTATTGACAAATTACGACTGCTTAGCAAGTCATCTCTACAGAATAGGTATCTCAGCTTCACCAATATGTGTCCTGTGTAACGATCCAGCAGAAATGAACGAAGACCTCTTGAAGACCTGTGAAGCATTAAGATCAGAAGAAACTACAGTTCAAAAGTATTGGAAAGCACGAATGCTAATGGCTTCATTGCCAGATGCAAGGCACTAGAAAACAACAACCTGAAAAGATTTTTTCCAGGGTTTTTCCTCATCCTGAGAAGGTAAATGTTGAGTAACTTTAACCTCTATGGCCCCTGGACTCATCTGAGCATCATTTCACCCATTTCATTCTTTCATCATCCTAATGACTTACTAGGTTGAAGAACATTAAACTTCAGTTCAAGCCTCCCACCCCCCAAAGAAAAAGTTGAGAGGGTTTCATAGGGTAGAAAATAGTGACCTTTTTCAGTAGCAATCATTCATAATACTTACCTCTCAACATTTGAAGGACTATTACAAGGATGGATTGATAAGCCCAAAAAATTTCAAGGAACTAACAGAGCATTTTCTTAAGTGTCATGGGTATTGATAAACGCGATTCTTTAGTGGTCAGTTCAACACATTTCATTGAAATAGATAAAGGTGAGTATTGTGCAGTGTTAAAACATTATTTTAAAAAGTGGACAGTGTCCCATATACAAACTGCGTTGAAGGAAGTTCATGTAGACAAATCCTGCACATTCCAAATGCTCAATTGAGATTTCTTCTGAATAAATGGGGATTTAAATCCAGCCCAACAAGATTAATGAGATTGCTGAAAAGCAGGTATCTTGTATGAACAGGTGCATAATATTCTACATAAAGTTTTGCATATGAGGAAGTTGAGTGTGATGTGGGTGCCTCATTTTTGACAGCAGACCAAAAGTGTCAAGGAAAGTGTCAAAATCAGCTTGGAAAACTTGCAGGATAATCCGAAGGACTTCTGGCATAATTTTGTAACTATAGATGAAACCTAGATTCATCATTACGCCCCTGAGACAAAACAGCACTCGAAACATTGGGTTCATGAAAGTGACAGCATACCAAAGTAAACAATAAATGTTTTAATAAATTGAAAAATATGTTGATATTTTTGTCTGTGGAAAAGTAATTAGCTTTTTGGGAGCTGCAGGTTATCATCATGATTGACTACTTGGAAAAGGATAAGGCATGAGTAACTATTGTTATGTAATGCTGTTGAACCATCTACAAGGTGAGTTAAAGAGAAGCGACTAAGATTAATGCACAAAAAATGCTCCAGCAAGACAATATGCACATTATATCTCAAAGTACATGAAGTTAGATTCAGTTTAGTTCCTCATCCACCCACCCTTGAAAACCTGATTTGGTGGCAAAAAATCAGTTGAGATCATTTGTGGTGTAAATTAATGTTACCACATTAATAATTTTTTCTTCTGAAGGAATAAAAGGCATAGAATGAACAAAATGTCTTGAACTTAAAATTATATTATATGCTTTTTGCCTGAATTATCAATTGTTAAAAAAGTCAGATTTGTTTGTTGTTGATGCGGCCAGTTGCTAGGATCATATCACCACAGCAGGTGTGCTGGAGTTCTTTTACATGCCAGTAAATCTACTCACATGGGGCACACTTAAAAACCATCGGTCTGGTCTTTGGTATGAGTAAGTCAGTGCCTAACCAACAGAGCCATCCAGACTAACATTATTACTATCAATCTATCTTCATACTAATGAACAACATAACTGTCTTCAAATAAAAGAGTGTGTGAAAAACGACTGAGAACCAGAGACTCCAGTAAGCATGTCTAACTCAAACTGTGCTACCTGTGCTCTGAATCACCCAAGCTTTTTATTAGCAGTGGTGTCAGTTTTGTTCACAAAAAATTTACAGTGACAGAAAACTGTCGTGGGGGTCCATTTCTCTTTTTCTCCTTTAATTTAATTTTTCATTTCATATTTTGTTATATGCCACTAACAGCATCATTATTGGAGGGTTTATGCGTTTTGGAAAATAGTTTTAGATGTAGATTAATTATGAAAAAACTGAAGCTATTAACAGTGAAGCGATGCAATTCTGAAGGTTTAGATGTAGACTTCATTTTATCTTGTGTAGGAAACTAGCTTCATTACAATGTTATATGTAATAATAAAAAGGTATGTTGTAAAAGCACAGGTTTCAAAAGTGTTACCAAAGCAACCCTCTAGAGCTGTTGCTAATGTAGCGTACAGTTCTAGAAATACACTATTAAGCTTACTTTATTTTGTATATTATATTCAGAATGCTTTACCTAAGTGTAAGAAGGAAGAATGGCAGCATAAGAAACAAATCTGTGCTTTTCCTTTCAGGTTCAGCAACCTCTTTAGATTCTGGTGGAGGGCCAACAAATAATGCAATAGCACGTGTGAGGCGCTGGGATAGTGATATTGAGATTCTGAGTAATCCAAGTCAAAGCAGTATTGAGGTGTTGGATGAACAGGGAAAGTATGTAATAATGTACCTTAAGAGTGTTACATAGTCTTATATATGTGAGGAGGAGTTAACAGACTTTCTCAATATTTCAGGCCAATTTCCACCACTCCAGCAAGAAAACGTTCATCAGAAGAAAAACAGGTCATTTCAATAGCTGTACCAATCCATGTTCCTGAAAGTAATCTGTTTCCGCATACAGGGTTAACAGAAAGTAGCTCATCAGGTAGGAGATTTTGGAATTTTGCAAATTTAAGTGTAGAAGGATGTGATTGAATTTCACTGATTAATATGAACTAAAATCGATGTGTTACATTTATATGACTTACTCTACTCTATCATTCATTGGTGGATATGCAAATCATCATCATCATCTTCTTCTTCTTTTTCTTGTCATCTTAGTTTTTTTCTGAATACCATTTTAATCTTGACAATAGTCGTTTTGGTTTTTGTTTCTTATGCATCACGATTGCTTTAAGCCAATCAGATGATTCTCTTCATTCTCTTATTATTCTTATAGAGTATATTTTTCTATCTACTTGATTCTAACCAAAGTAAATCGTTGCAAAAATAGCTACATTGCTTATACACAAAGGGAATAGTGATGTCAAATGCTAACGAATGGGATGCAATATGCTAGCCATAAAATTCCATTATCTTTCCATGAAACCACAAGAAAACTAAAATATCAATGGAACTTACAAAAGAATCGCAAAGTATTGAACAATAAGAACAACTAATAACATATATCTCAGAAACTATGAGAAATAATTTATTGTTTTAAATAAATCTAGAGGAATGTTCAGTAAAAACTGGCACTGAATATTTTTCCCTCCGTTAAGTGTATGCTTGTGACATCTGTCCATGCACCATTGAACAACATACTCTGATCACTAATCACTGAAAATTTCACAGCACTAGCTCTGTCATGTGAATGTTGGCAGCCTGTGAGAGTGAACATATTTCATAAATGCCTCTAAACGTTGTCATGGCTTATTTTCATGAACAGAGTTATGTAATAAAGTTTTGTGTTCTCTTGAAGATGGGAGCTCTGCAATATCTTGTTGAGCATCTTTCTGTTGGCATCATGCTTTCAAAAATGACTGGGAAAATGCTGAATTGCAAGGAGAAGCAGGTGCACCAGTTACTGCCATAACAGAAACAAATAATCAACACAGAAGGTATCATTTAAGATGACTCATTGTGAGACAGCTTGCACACATCCTAAGGATATCAGTTGAGAGTGCTCACACAATTTTAAAAGAGCATTTGCAAATGTCTAAGGTGTGTGAAGGATGAATACTGTGACTGACTACTGCACAGCAAATGCAGGTTCACATCGATGTGTGCCACTATTGGAAACAATGTGTTGAGGACGAGGATAATACTTGGTGGCAAAATATCATCACTGCTGATAAAACATGGGTGTACTGTTATGTCCCAGAGTGCAACATGGTCAACCCCCACCACAAAAGGTACCAATGCAAAAGTCAATTAGGCCATGATCATCACTTTTTTTATTATTATCAGGGGATGGTGTACACTCGTGCAGTTCCAAGATACACTACAGTCACTGCAGATTACTATTAAAACATCCTGAACCAATTGGTAAAAGATCGCATCCCCAAAAAATGAAAGAACCTCATTAGACAATGGAAGTTTCATCATGACAATGCCAGGTCACATGTTGCTAATCAAGTTCCTGACACAAAACCACATCTCTACAGTACCCCATCCATCTTATACAGGGCTTTTGAATTGGTTCTTCACTGCTGCATGGCCTTTTTCCTGTGCGAGTTTGAAGTTGCCGTGGCCGGGTTTGCCGCTACTAACAAGCCGCATGCAAAACATGTATAAAAATCTTACCTTATAGAAAATGCTGGAAATGTGAACGATGGTTTAATCGATCCACAGCTTCTGTTCTTTTCAGATGAGGCATGGTTTCATCTAAATGGTCGCATGAACACTCATAACAGTTGGTATTGGGCATCTCAAAATTCACATCGCGTTCAAGAAATCCCTCATTATGATTGGAGATTTGGAGTTTGGTGTGCTGTTAGCATGACGCATAATTGGTCCAATATTTTACAATCAGACTCTAAATAAAGAGAGATAACGAAATGACATTTTGAACCCATTTTTTCAGTCACGATCTGTACTTGCAGTAGCAGAATCTTGTTGAAACCACCCATATGATTTCTCTTCCTCTGTCAGTTCATGAAAAAGTGGGGTCAAAATGTCATTTCGGTACCTCTCTTTATTTACAGTCTGGTCGTAAAATATTGGACCAATTATTCGTCGCGCTAACAGCACACCAAACTCCAAATCTCCAATCATAATGAGGGATTTCTTGAACGCGATGTGAATTTTGAGATGCCCAATACCAACTGTTATGAGTGTTCACGCGACCATTTAGATGAAACCACGCCTCATCTGAAAAGAACAGAAGCTGTGGATCAATTAAACCATCGTTCACGACATTTCCAGCATTTTTTATCAGGTAAGATTTTTATACATGTTTTATGTCTGGCTTGTTAGTAGCGGCAAACCCGGCCGCTGCAGCTTCTAACTCGCACAGGTAAAAGGCCGTGCAGTAGTGAAGAACCAATTCAAAAGCCCTGTAGTACTGACCTAGATCCATTTCTTAACCTGACAGCCCAAGAGACATCAGTTTGACAATGAGACCAAGGCAGTGAAAGCTGTAGAGGCAACTCTGAAGAGTTGTCAAAGAACAGCTTCCTGCACATCTTCCAGGAATGGCAAAGCATGTGAGAGATAAGTGCATTGCATTTGGGGGGGGGATAAATATTTTGAGGGGGACAAAATTCTGTATTAGTGATGTTTTACAATAAGTTGTTGTATGAGCATTAGTGCCAGTTTTTATTGAACATCCCAAAATGCTAGCCATAAAATTCCATATAATCTTTCCTTGAAACTATGAGAAAACTGAATATCAAGAGGACTTAAAGAATGACAAAGTATTTAAGAATAAGAACTACTAATAACACATATCTCAGAAATGGCTTATGTCACAAACAAAAGGAGAGAGATATAATTTGTGTGTTACAAAGAGATATGCATTTTTTGTAGAATATGTTTTTGTGTATTGCTTAATATTTACCGGTTGAATAAGGTTATACAAAATTTCCTACAAATGAAGAGGACTTCACAGGCTACTCCAAGAAAATTCAAGATATAGATTTCATTTACCATGAAAATATCTTAAACATAGGATATTTTAATCAGTCATTTGTCATTTTTAAAAAACTCAATTTTCAAAAAAAAATTTAATTTAAAGAGTTGTTGGGGATGGAGACGATTTCTTTAAAAATCTTCCTATTGCATCCTTGGAAGACACTGAACTTAAATATTAAGTTTGGTTATTTTTATGCCAACCAACTTACTGCTGTGTTTTTAAACACACAAGCCATGTGTGGAAAATGTTTGAGAGGTGGAATGACTGAAAACTTCAATGCCATAGCTGGGACTTGAACCACAGATCTTCCACTTCACGTGCAGCTGCTCTAACCACTCCATGGCCAACTTGCTAGTATGACACTAAATTCCCCAATTGATTCGTACTTTCCCAGTAGATCACAAGGGTGATATAGTCGTAAGTAGTTTATGTTCCAGGTTTTAAGTCACCTTCAGATGGTAATTATTATTTATTTATGCCAACAAACTACTGCTGGTGTTTTTAAACACACAAGCCGTGAGTGGGCAATGTTTGAGAGGTGGAATCAGGACTGAAAAATTCAATGCCAGGGTACTTACCCCGATGTGAGATTCCCAGCTATGACATCTTTTCAGTCCTGATTCCACCTCTCACTAAGCTTGGTATTTTTGTTTTTGTGTTATGATTTGGATTTGAACCTTTATACAGCTATTGCGAAACGAGGTGATCGCAAGTTACCTGTCACATGGGCAGAGCGTGACTCATTGCGGAAGTACAGTGACAGTATAAAACACAACTAGGCTCTCTGCCTAAAGTGCATAATGTCTCTTGAATGTGTTCTCAGAGTAAAATGCCTCCTGCATGAAAATCAAAATATTCACGTATTCTAAAGTAAAAACAAATTAGAAACTAAAAACTTCACTTATCTTAGTAATGTTGTGTTGAAAAAATAACTTGCAACATTACTAAGATAAGTGAAGTTTTTACTTTCTAATTTGTTTTTACTTTAGAATCTTGTTGCTTCACTGTTAATAGCTTCAATTTCCTTAATTCACGTATTGCTGAACTTATACAAGAATTTGGGAGTGAATATTTTACTGCAAATGGGGACAACATTGAATGTAAATGCAACAATATTACCTACAATGTTCTTGCGTCAACTGTACCTGGCCTCCCCAGTGTTGTGATCATGTGACAGACTGACCCCTCCCACTTCCTTAGTCCATACTCCACAACCTTTTGTTCCCTGTATGAAAGTTCACTCCCTTCACTCACACATGCACAGCTGCATGCACATACACACACATATACTTTTCTTAACATGCTTCTTTTTGTATTCAAGGGTCACAAAACATTTATTTCCAGTGAAATCTCAATATTGATTTTTTTAGATAGAACACAATACTTGCTCTACTTATTGTAAGTAGTAAAGAAATTAAAAAATGAGCACTCTCTTGCACTTGCATTTCTAGAAGTTGTTGGGTACACTTGTGTGAATAAAAGAGAGCACGGCATATACACGATTAATTTGCATAAGTAAACTCTGTAACAGGGTAAGTAAAACCAAAATTCTCATAAGTATTTTCTCCATACAGGATTAAATATTAACATTTTGTGAACAATTTTCCACATGTTTGGTCAGAGGCAATCTTATCTTTTATGTTGCTATCAACCCCAATTTAAACACCATCTTAATCTTTATTACCTATCAACACCTTGTACATCAACTGCAATATATTATTAGTATAAACAGATATAAAATAAATAGATATTTGCAAGTCCTCAAATTTATACACACATCTTCTCTTAAGAAATGTTTTAATTTGCTTTGAAGTAAATTTAGTGCCTTAATTGCAGTTGGCAGTCTGTTAAATAAAATCTGTCTCACTACAAAAACATCTTTATCAGTAGATTTCTTTACAGATCATTCCCTAAAATAGTCAAGAATGTGTCTGGTATTAGTCACATACATAATATTCTTCAAATTTAGCTTTTGTACAACAAAGAGCCTTGTATAGATACAGTGAATAAAGTATGAACATTTTATTTACTTTGAGTATATCTACACAAGTCTGAATTTTCCAAATGAAAAATTAATGTAATGCACCTTTTCTGCAGCATAAATACTCTGTTTAGATGTATCCTTGGACAACCTCCCCATATTACTATTCCATATGATAGGTATGGGTAAATAATATAGTATTGTGACACCAGGCATGGTGCACAACAAAGGATGGCGCGTGCGCGCGTGTGTGTGTGCATGCGTCACTGCTACCATGGAAGGTATGTTGCATCAAAGTGAAGAAATTTTAACGAGTGTTGAGTTATTGTATCGCCGGAATTAGTGTAAGAGAGACAGAAAAAGTGAAAGGACTGAGTCAAGCACACTAGTGAAAGGTGATTTGAATCCACATGATGGAGTGTTAGACTGCTCTAAAATAGAAATAAAGAAATGGATTAAGTATTAAGTTTGTGAGGTGGAGTCAGGGCTGAAAAATTCAATGTCAAAGCTGGGATTTGAACCATGGATCTTCCGCTTATCGAGCAGCTGCTGTAACCACTAAGGTTCCATGGCCAACTTGCCAGTGTGACATTAAATTCCCCAACCGATTCGTAGTAACTTCAGGTCCAGTCGGCAACAGAGTGAGATGCTTTTGAATCTAATAGAGCTAAACTCAGAGGTGGTGTTGGCTATCTCATGGGCCACAACACACTGCAGACATAATGCAACACCTTTATGAATGAAATATGGAACCTACCAGCATATACTGTGTAGCATGCATAGAGATGTCCTTAGGATCCCTTAACTTGGAACCTGGAGATGCAAGAAGCATAAATATCAAGGACATGGTCTATTTTGTCGGGAGCATTCTTTTATTAAATACCCAGTCTAAGAGACTAAAAGCTTGCATGCAGGGTTCTTTAAGGCCATTCAGTCTTTCATGGTCATATCATATGATCATCATCATTGAATATTGGAAAGAATTTGCTTGTGACATACAGGTAAAAATAGCATAGGTTTGATAGGGAGAATCAGGACTGAAAAAGTTAATGCCTTGCTTTAACAGTGCAAGATCCATGGTTCAAATCCCAGCCATGGCATTGAATTTTTCAGTTCTAATTCTACCTCTCAAACATTGTTCATACATGACATGTGTGTTTAAAAACTCCAGCTGTAAGTTTCTTGGCATAAAAAGAATAATAGCATAGGTTTATTATTATTCAGCATTGCTAAATGTAATATGAGTTTCCTAGCCAGGTTCTTAGCAGTTTTCTGCTTGTTAGGAAAGGAAATTTCCGCTCCAGTCACTGTTAACTATTTGGTTTAATTTATGTAAATGTAATTTAAGTCAGCATAGAATGTTAAAATTAATTTTCATGGATTGAAGAGATTATCGGTGTACTGCAGGTTGACCAAAATCTTTATTCTTAAATGCATTACTGTTGATAGTGTACTAAATATTACAAGTGTTAGATATCTTTTCTCTTTACTTTTAATGAATTTTGATATTCCTTATCTCTTATGAACCAATGTGATAAAACATAAAAAGGTCTGTAAATTTTCAGGTTCTCTGACCGACAGCATCTGTACTACATATGAAATTCAAGCTGTGCCATCACTAAGTCATAAGGATAAAACTGAGGATGAAAAGGAGTGTGAAATTCAAAAGACTGATCCTTCAAAAAGCACTCGTATGACATCCGAGTTGCATTCAAGAAAGGATACACAGGAAATGGAAGCACCCAAAAACCAAGGAGAAGATTCTGAATATTTATATGAAAACAATGAACAGATTAGAACAGATTATACGACATTGCTTAAAGGTAAATTATTATTATTATTATTATCATCATCATCATCATCATCATCATCATCATCATCATCATCACGATTGTTATTGTTACTATTATTATCATTATCATCGTTATCATTATATCATCACTATCACTATCAATACATCCATTATGGTGATTAAAAAGCTGGTTGGGTATACCAGAAAATGAAAGTATATTTCCTTGTTTACAAACTGTAATCTCCCTTGATTTTATTGCAAAATTAAAACTCCTCTTTTATTTAAAAATTTCTCATTATTACTTCTCTCTCTCTGTCTCTCTCTCCCTTCTAGCTATTGTAAGGGTTCAAGCTCAATGTAACTGAAAGAAATGTGCCTATGTCCACAGTTTTATCACTGGGAGAGAAAACTTTATATAAAATAGGAATGTCTGTGCTGAAATGACTAGTGTGCCTAACAACCTGAGCCTGGCAGAAATATTCTTCATATTTTTTTATGATGAAATCATTGATTTGACGGTCACTTACACAAATCAGTATGCAGCAAAGCATAACAGGCTAGGTAATGTAACCAGAACAGAAATGAAATCTTTTATTGCTATTCTGCTTCTAAGTGGCTATGTTCAAGTATCAAGGTGCCACATGTGGAAAATTAGTCAGGATTGTCATATTCCCGTGGTTGTTGGACCACTATCTTGAGATAGGTTTACATGTATATTGTCAAACCTATATCTATGTGATAATGATAACCTCAAGAAAGCAGGTAAATATGCAAAAGTATGTGATTTGTTTGACCATTTGAACAAATGTCTTCAAGATAATGCACCTTTTGAAGAAAATCACAGCGTGGACGAGGCCGTGGTACCATATTTTGGAAGGCATGCATGTTAAAATTAATTCAAGGAAAACCCATCAGATAAGACTACAAAATCTGGTCTACTGCCACTAAAAAAGGTTATGTCATATGGATGGATCCATATCAAGGAGCCTCTACAAGTTTGGCTTCTTGTTACAAAGAAATGGGTTTTGGGGCAAGTGTGATTCTAGGATATGTAGATATTTTTTAGAGTTCAGGTCAGCATGCATTTCATTTATTTTTTGATAATTTTTTCACTTCCATACCATTACTTGTTGCTTTGCACAAGAAAGGAATTCGAGGAACAGGAGCCATCAGAGAAAACCAGATATGTAAATGTGCAGTAGAAGAAACAAACAAAATAAAGAAATCAGTTCGTAGCACACTTAACTATCAAAGTGCCAAATAGAATGACAACAGTGTTGTCACAGTTACATCTAATACCACCTATGTTGATTCTCTACGTAGTGTTACAAGGTTGGCTGGCCCTGTAGCGCAGTTGGTAAGAATGCCTGCCTGCTGTGCAAGGGGTTCCGGGTTCGATTCCCGGCAGGGGGGTAGGAATTTTTCTCCAACCAGGATTATTCCTCATCCTTCTCTGAGTCTGGAAGTATAATGGCAGCGCTGTGGCTGAGTGGTTAGACCGCTCACCTACCACCTAGGTGGGACCAGCATGTGGTATTCGTGATGGATGAAGTGGCGTCTGGGAAGGTTTTCTGCAGGTTCTCCAGTTTCCCCTGCCATTCATTCCATCAATTGCTCCATTACGACTCTTCCAATCATCCATTGCCTGCATTTCATATCATCCTCTTCCTACTATCATACCTGGTACTTGGCTGACCACCTGCTTCCAGGTCTTCACTCTGTCTGGTCCAGAGGTCCCTCTGCTCCCCAACAGGCTTCTGACCATAGACACTGGCTTCTAAGTCCTAGGGAGTGTAAGTCCTACAAAAGAGGTGGGTATTCAGGGAAAGAAGAAGTGTACAAGGTTTACTCAGAAAGAGAAAGCAATAACAGTAAAACAGTCGCATATCATTCATGAATATAGTAAGCACATGGGTGGTGTAGATCGATGTGATCAAAATCTGAGTCTATATAGAATATCAATAAGAGGCAAGAAATGATACTTTAGCCTAATAGAACATTGGATTAATGTGGCTGAAGAGACCACTTAGCTTTTTGGAGATGTATGTGCTATACATATTTGTCAGTCTTGGAATCCAACACTAAAACTTCAAAATCAAGGCAAAGACCATCAAAGTCTCATCATTAAGATTTCTGGTTTGATCATATGGATCATTTTGTAGTGCCTCAATATAAACATGTTGTAGGCAATGCCACACAAAGGCAACAACCAGATGCCAGAAGTGTGATGTGGGGTTACATGTAAAATGTTTTGTATGTCATACTGTGGCGGTTTTTTATTAATGAGTTCGCAATGGGACCCTTTATCTCTGAGCCATTGATAGGTTTGCAGATAAAAGATGACAAGGGCTTATATATTATTAATCAATATTAAGTTTCTGCCAAAATTAACTTTATTGCAACAAAGTAACAATATTACAACAAATTATTTCACTCTTCACAGGTATAATCATGATCAATTTTCAAAGCTATTTGGATTAACGTTGTTGAATATCTTTATTTGTAATTCTTTTGCACACCAAACTCAAATAGCGTCTCTCAATTTCTAAGCTTTCTCAGCTTTTATTTTAAAATATTAATCAACTTTTTATGTTCAATCATGCATAGTAAATTCTCTTGCACAGTGCTTCTCAGAATATCTTTCGGTAGTCCAGTCCTCAATTATGGATTGCCTACATGTAGCCCGTTATGTGCAATCCCTTAAATACAGATCTGTATTGCATGACATTTTGATTAGTAGTGTATAGGGTCTGGTATTTACTCTTCCTAGTTACACGACCAACAACATTGTTTCCCTTTCGTTATTTATCATAACTTTTTCTTACAATCAATATTGGCCATGTTTTTCATTGCTGAGTAGCTTTGGATTCTGAAATGTGTTTACAAATATAACCACAATATTCACATTGTTGGAAATTTACACATATTCAATGGATATAAGTTGACTTGGGAAATATGAGTGAATTTTCTCATCGGTTCACTCGGACACATAGTTGCTACAATACCAATGTATAAACTTAAAGCACTTTGTGTCTTTCTTATGAATTTCATTGTAGTTTTTGCATTACCAGTGCTAATATGCATTTAGACCATTAAAATCCATGTATGTTGCATCTCTTGTAAGTTGAATTTGTAATGAAGGTTAATAGGGCTGATGTCCTATATATAGGCCACCGTATTTTTTCAATTGTACACAAAGAAAAATAATAACCACTTTATATAGTTCTACATGCCTAAATAAACATATTATAAACGAAAAAAGTAGAAACAAATGTTCAAAAATTATTCAGCCTTATCTGGTTTAAAACCATCAGTAAGTTTGTTGGCATAAAATAACAATTACCATTTGTAAGAATAGTTTAAGGAGTGATAGCCAAACACAAAAGATTATTTTTATCCTGTTCTGAACACTTATATCCATTTTCTTCCATGTGAGAATGATCAGAACATAATCAGCAAGTATAGGTTTCACATCTCACATATCGTAATGGTTGCTTTGCTTTGTGTGTTGTAGGAGTATTACAAAGTGTGGAATCCAAGCTGAAATCAGAGCCTTCTGGAGAGATAGAGAGCACAAAGAAAGAAAATCTAGAGGGTATAGTTGAGTATTCCTACACTAATTTCTCACTGGTTGACCATCGAGTAAAATTGCACTTATACATAAACATATTTCAACAGGAGCAAGAAGAGCTGTTGTTTCTTCTAAGGGTAAGAGTGCATGATTTGATGAATTTAGTGAACTCAAGGCAGTTATACTGCTCGCAAAAATTAAAGGCATGTGAACACTGGCCAGTGCTCAAGCGGAGCCCTGTTGCCAAGCGTAGTGCGTGAACTGGCAGAGGTTCTGTACATAAGAGCACACTTCACATGCCAGCAAAGGTTGTGCCTGTATTTCCCGTACTTAAACAACACATTAAATATTCCTAAAACATTAAAATCTTACCTTGACACATGTCACAGCAGTGGAACAGCAAGCATGGTTTCCTCTTTGTCTTCGTGTTTGAAGGCACTTAATTCAGTGCCTGTCATCTCTTTCATCCCTTAAGTTAATGATAATTTACTGCATAGTAACTTCCCTGGCAATTTCTCTGTTGAAGTTTTCCTGCTGAAGCTGTTCTGCATGCCTAACTCGTGAAATCCAGTCGTCTTGAGTTACTTTTATTGTCTCGTGCATAAGTTTTTCTACACCCACTAATTTGAAAGTAGTATTTCAATCAGCTACTTCACCCTTAACTTTGGCCCAAATTAGTATATTGACAGTGGTATGGGGGTAGCTGATAACTTCATGACCCATTTCGTTAGCTATCCTATCTAATTTGAATGTTTTTACTTGTGTTCTAAATGGTGTAGCCAATTCAAGTAGCTCCGGAATAGTGAGTGTAGGATTGTGTTGAATACTGTGTTTATCAAACCACTCCATTTTATCCTGTTTCCTAGTACTTCTGTTTGGAATTTTGTTTTCTATGACGGAATGATAACTCACATTGTCCATAATGACTATGGAGCCCTCCTCTAAAGAATACAGTAATTCATTAATGAACCAGTCTTTGAATGTGTCTGCGTTCATTTCAGAATGGTAATCTCTATTGAAATTCTGGCAGTGTGAACAAAATATCAGTTTACAATTTGGTGTGAAACCAATACTTTCTGACCCTGCATGGTACACTATCAACCTACTTCCCTTTCCCTGAGGAACTTTCATACCACCATTTCCTTTAGTCTTGCCAAATATATGTTTAGCAGTGACTGGTTCATCAAGTTTCGTCTAGATATATTCGCAGACAAGTATCTCCTGAAACTTTTAGGTTATGCATTTTTCTCAAAAACTTAATTTGGGCAGCAACAATATCTCCACTTTCCATTAGGAACTTCCTACCATCATTAGCTGTTTTGTACTTAAAACCAATATTCTTCATTATGCTATACATAGAACGCACTGAGCCTTTGTACTTTATTTTTTCCCTCATTGCTATTGTTACTTTTTTGCAGTTGGATATTGTCTTTAATAATAGAAACTGACAATTGTTCTGCGCAAAACGTCTTTTTCAAAATTGTCCAATCCAGTAACTCACTTTCCAACTTTGTGGGTCTTTCCTGGAGATTGAAATACAGGCACGCTCCCTTTTTCTAATGTTGAAGCTGCTTCACTGCAAATTCGTGACACTGTGTGTACACTACCTACACCACAAGGTTCCACAGTTAATTGCAGGATTTTTTTAAAAGTCTACAGTTGCCATATATCCTGGATTGGAGAGCTTTCATAAAAGCTTGTTCACATTAAATATAATTTCTGCCCTGAGAATGAATCACTTCACGTTTATTGATGGAAAAATCACTTGTCCCAGCTTCGAGGGACATGTTCATGGATCATAAACAATGGAGAATGTGTATAATAATTTAATGTAATATTAACAATATTTCAGTTTGAGTTCAACATATGACTTAACAATGCCGTTCACTTTTACAAAATAACACAACACTACTCTGAAAACGAACTGAACATTAACTCAGTCTGTTTCAAACTGTGTGACTTTATTTTATAGTAGGTGCACTGTTTATTTATGCTTGAGATAAGTGTTGTGAGGAAGGAATGATGTTGCTTATCAGACTTATCTATGTTGAATGGATGTTGGGTAACCATAACCATGTGAAGATAAAATGTGCATCGCTTGTGTTCTAAGTATTGTAGAGACAGGATTTTTGTACGGTCATAATCAGGAAATAAATTTCTTTTTTATTATAAGATTGGCATCTGTCATTTTCAAATATTTAGCAGAGCATAATTAATGAAGATAATGTCTCAGTTCAAGTGCGTGAGATGCATGTACCACATTTGGCAGCGCTGGTCGGAGGAGCAAGCTTAGGATTTGCTGGAATCTGCAGTACAGCCCACCTCCATATGCCTTTAACTTTTGTGAAGATTATAGTGTTCATATTAATAGTTTGTTCCCATATTAAACCATCTTCTCCGTATATTTTAAATTTACTGATCCGTAGCAGGTAATATGTTTTTGTTCCCAGTTTTGTAACATATTTCGAAAGAGGCTGTTATACCAGATGGAAGGTATACATTACTACATTCAGCCATACATTAACTAGGGATTCTGCATGATGAGTGTAACAAATGTCCAACACAATTATTGTCAATAAAGAACCGTTTCACCCAAAAAAATTATGTAAAATATTTGGAGCCATTAGCTTCTTGATTGGATATAAATGGTTTATTATTTCACTGTCATGCAAACATTGTGTGAACAATGCTGTAATGCCATTTTACCTTAATTTGAATGAATTTATTTAGAATTTAATGTTAAAGTAAAAAGGCATTACAGCATTGTTTACACTGTCTGTGTGACAGTGAAATAATAAACCATTTAGATCCATTCGTCAAAAAGCTAGATGGCTCCAAATATTTGATACAATTTTTTTTTCAGTGAAATGGTTCTTTATTGACAATAATTGTTGGACATATTTGTTACATTCATGCAGAATCCCTAGTTAACATATGGCTGAAGCGTGCTTTCCACTTGGTATCAAATCACACAAAATTTGACGAAAATTTACCTCAGATCCCCCCCCCCCCTTTTTTTTTTCATGTTTTACATAACAATCCATTAGACCTGTATTGTTTTGTTTTCCCCAGATAAATTTATTTTGACTGATATTAAATATTTTAATTTTAGAAAAATAGCATGCACCACTTCATTCGACCGAACGTATCTTCAGTTCTAATAATCCAAATTTCTTCATTCTGGGGACAAATGAAAGATAAAAAGAAATACAGTCTTTAATGTGATATATTTAAACATTTTCTATTGATTTATAAAGGATCCAGAATAATTAATTTCTTTAAAAATAATTATAATTCAACCACAACCCAGCATGTTAAAATTATAAAAAAAAATACCATTTTATTCCCTCATGTTTCCTACATACCACTGTCGAATTATAAGATGGAATTCTTATTTGTTCTATCACAATAAATTCACTTACCAGAGCAAGTGCGCTATATAGTCACTGCAAGCAGGTCCTCATACTTGGATCAAACACGCCCTTGAGGTGGCACGCAGAAGATGAATAGTTAACACTTCAATTTACTTTACATTAGAAGGACCGACATTGGCTTGCTACCTAAAAGGACCAACATTGGTCATTATGACTGATACCTTTTTCAATCGGTTTTCAGCGTTTCATTTACGATATAATTTAAATCAGGATATTCTATGCATGAAATAGTACCTGTAGTTACATTTTAAAGGAGTTCACATAATATTTACTCATTAAACAGCGTGAATCCATTACAATTTGAAGTACACTGCTTACAAAACATGGGATCATATAAATGATATGCATACTCAGTTATATCACTTTAGTATTTTTAACACTGGTAATAATACAGTAGAGCGAGATACACGCAATGATCACAAAAACAGCTCATTTTTGTATTTTTAGTCAAATCTGCCATCTTGTACAAATAAACTCCAGATTGGTGTGGCCACTGCAAAGCCATCTGTCTTCAGTCTTTCGTCGCATGTATGCTTATCAAATCTCAGGACCCTCATCATCTCAATAAATGTGTTCCTTCCCATAACACGAGAGAAAAATGGTGGTACCCACACCTTTGACCATAGAAATTTCAAGGGGAAGTTATTCCCTCCATATTGTCCACTGGCATACAATATGGCGAAGTTGCTTCAAGTTGGTCTAGCTCAAGAGTCCAAGAATTGTCCTGAAGTTCTTGATGGGCCCTTATCTCGGCACACTTTTTTATATTCTGGAGAATGTTAGCATCCATCAATACTCGCCATGCTCTGACATAGTTTCCACTCACTGTCAGTTTCTTTGCGTAATCTTTAGGACCTGGCCTTTCTGTCATACATTGTGACACCCATGTCTGCCAGGTGTATTTCCCGGTTCAATTCTTGTCCACATTGTACCATCAACAGCAGACTTCCCACAGCTGGGAAGTTTATTTCTTGTGGAGCATGACGTCCTCGATTGAATCTGCCTCTGTTGCATGGGACAGGGTCATGTGGTTCTGCAACAGCGCGGTCATTTGCCTGTTCCTGTATAGGTTCTTCAATCATTGTATTATCACCAGCGTCCGATTCCAATGATCTGCTTTTATCCGATTGATGAGGAATATATTCAACATCGTTCATCATTATCAGATAATTCATCACTATATATGTTCTCTCCTTCTGGCTCATTGTCTGGTAAACTATGGAAATAATTCAACATTTCATTTTCTCGAAGATAATTACGGTGGTAATTATGATGTGACATGGCAATGATACAGTATGGCCTCAAAAATATTTTACCATTCACTATATTGACATGACTTCTAAAACACATCTGCTCTGGAGCTAAATTTTTTCAAACTAAGCATCCACAATGATCCCAAACCTTGGATTATTTTCAGACCACATTGTTATCATTGTTAGTTACGATATGTCTACTCTAGTGCTAAACATTATTAAACTGGGTTACAACAATGACCGAAAGCCTTGGATAACTTTCGAATACATTGTTACCACTATTTAGTTACAACACGTGCAAAATAATCGCACCGGTCAAAACGACCGGCTACGGTCCTTTAAGGTAAAAAGCCTGTATAACTTTTTTAAAACCTGCTATAAAAACTTGAAAATTTTATTGTATTTATAAGATCTTTTAAGTTGAGCATCGGTAGCTGTGGTAACTTGTTTGGATAGCTTTGAGAATAAGTTGGATGCAACTTGAAACTAGTCAGCAGTACACCACCTTGCAATATTAATAAGATAAGCTTTTAGTTTCTAATTTGTTCTTAATTTAGATTCAGTTGCTTCATTGTTAATAGCTTCAATTTCTCCTTAATTCAGTTCATTAGTTTTTCTTATGATCTTCAAATCCAGGAATGGAAGACGGCCATTGTTTTCAATAAGTTTTTTTAGCTGCGCTTAGAAGCATCAAGGATTAAATGTCCCTCAATATGATTGTTTCAGGCTCAGGTAGTAGCACAGCCATCAAACAGATCATTCCCTGGTTGCCTAGTGATATCCACAAAAAATATTTATATACTGGAAATAATTGGTGTAGAAGGGTAAGTACTCATTGACTCATTGATCAAGTGTGTGATAATTACTTGTAGTACATTTTTGGAAGCTTTTAAGATAGGTATCATGCAATTGTTTGTTTTTTAGATTGTTTATTTACATAATCATTACTTCCTTTTTAGTCTCACAGAGATAAACTTGAGTTAAGTATCATTCCTACTTTTACAGATTGTATTACTGTTTGTGGAATTTGTACTATCTCCTACCTATTAGCAATGACAATAGCATCACTCATTTATTCCCATGATTATTCAACGTTATCACACACTTAGATTTATCGGATGGATGGACGGACGGCCAGATGTAGACAGTCTTGTTAAGAACACTTTGAACATTCCAATGCAGTGTGTTTACACTGGCTAGAGTTGTCCCATCAAAATCATTAGAGGCATTTTCAAGAAAATCAAAATTTTCCATGTAAAGGGTAGTTTAGGGTGGAGCAATTTTCTTCAAAATGTTCATGTTGCATACTGAAAGACATTAACTTAAATACCAACTTTGGTTATTTAACCAACTTTTCGTTTTTGAGTTATGCACTCCACAGCTGACAGATACACAGACCTTTTTCTAAAATGTCTTTTTTGGATTCAGGGTGCCTCAAAGCATATATTTCCAGTGAAATCTCGTAATTGAATTTTTGGATGGAATACAATACTTCCTCTACTTTACTAAACGTACCAGAGAGAGTAAAAATGTTGATTTCATTAAAACACACAATTTGTGTTTGTAAACCATTTCCGAGGTATTCTTTATTATTGGTTTGAATTGTCAAGTATTTAATTATTTTTTCAAC
Source organism: Tenodera sinensis (assembly GCA_030765045.1). Lineage (NCBI taxonomy): Eukaryota > Metazoa > Arthropoda > Insecta > Mantodea > Mantidae > Tenodera > Tenodera sinensis. The sequence goes on along the minus strand of CM060966.1, from coordinate 20,847,641 downwards.
TGCTAAGTTGGTATTTGTTGTTTCTTTTTGTTGAGGTCATGCAAGGAGAACAAAGTTTCAAAGCCTTCACCTAGCTACCCATTTTTTAAAAAAAATTGACTATTTCTTTCACACACGTGTTCCCCTTGCACTTGTAAAAAATGTGCAGTAAAATGATTTTTACAAATAAAATAGAAACTAAACTTCACTTATCTTTGGTAAGTTATGAATATGTCAAATGACAGAGTAATTTCACAAGTCATTTACTTGCATCATACTTTGCTTATTATGCTCGCCATCATTACAGATGTTATGGGATGCATTTTTCCCTACTGTATTATCAACAACAAATATAATATAAAAGGAAAAATGGAAAATAGGAAAAATACATGACACGTAGTGTACATAACGATGGCAACCATAATAAGCAAAGTAATACTGATGATGCAAGTGATTGACTTGCGAAACTGGTCTGTCATTTGAATATTCACAACTTGCCAAATAAGCTTGGTCTCTAAATATTTATGATATTTTTTATTTATAGTTAGGGTTACCAGATTATTTTATTGAAATGTAGGACATTACCAGTCTGTGCAAAAATAATGTATATAATCTAAATGCTATTTATCTATATATACCCACAGGCCTACCATTTATATTTTCTTATAATCCTAAAACATACAATCTTAGATATGATCATCAACAGTCCGTCATACTTCTCTGAAGAACTAATCTTTTGCAGCTAACATGACTTTAGTTTGGTGGATACATTTTTATCCTGGTCGTATGCCACCAAAATTTGTGTTTATGTTCAAATGTTACACATTACACATTTCTTTACTATCCTAACCATATTAAAGTATTTGGAACATATGATGATATTGTTTGCATAGATTTGTATGATGTGTGATGATGAACAACTTGAAATGCAAGTATTGCCTCTGCAGCACCAACACAATATACTGACTGTGTGGCCTGAGTAAAGAAACCTTCAGTACCTGCAGAATTTTGTGAAATTTTGTTTCTTAGAAGACAGACTGTTTACTTTCCACTTCCTTATTCTTCAATAACCAAAAATGCAAGTGGAAGAGTGAGAGTAAACCATCTCTTTGTCGGTACAGAACACCAAACTTTTGCTATGGAGTGCAAATGCTGCATTGCCAATCTCTCGTTCAATGTTACTAATACATGAGTATACGCTTTGACTATAGTTGGTATAGCCATGTTGCCACAGCAAGTTGCAGTTGCAGCTAAAAACCAATTGTTCATTTCTATTTTCGCAGTTGCCAGTTCGTTTTCTAACAATCACTGCTTGTTTCTGAAAATGTAGGATGACACTTTTCAAAAATTCCCCCTGGACACCGGACAAATGTTCAAAATGTAGGGCATGTCCGGAAATATCTGGGAATTTTGGACGTCTGTAATCTTATTTATATTGCTTCACTGCCAATAGCTTCAGTTTTTCATTGTATTTCTGCAAATGTTTATTTCAATTAGCAAAAAGCTGATAAAATAATAAGTGCTTGTGGAAATGACTTGTAGAAGAGTGGGTAGGAAAGGTCATGGGAATATAGCATGCCAGGATTTTTTGGGGGGACAGAGTCAAAATCCTGTTACTAATCACTAGAGGACGGATTTATATGCACTAAAAACATAAATATATGCATGCAACTATGCAGCAAAAAAGTTGAAAATATGCTCTTAAAATTAAAAAAATATGCACAAAAATGTATTTTCTTCTAATAGTAAAATGCACTATTTTCTCACATAATTTTATTTTTTATGAAGCAACAATGGAAATATTTTTACTTTTTTGATCCTAATTGAAGTTAATAATTATATTTTATATTATCATTCTCATTAATCTTGTGTGTAATTAACTAATTAATATTAAATATAAGTCAGCAATCATTTAACAATCAATTCTTGTTACAATAAATAACCAAATATTGTTCTAAATTTTCTGGTAGAAAGCCCTTCCTTCTGTCACTCCAAATGTGTCTGAATGAAGAGAATTATCTCTCCTATTCACATGAGGTCATGGGAGTATTGCAAAGAGGCCTCTTTTTCCAGTTTCTCTGGGCACTTCTTGGGCAACAGCGACTTCATACATCTGCAGGCCAGAAGATGGTGGCACTCCTCTTTCTTCCACACATATGATTGCGGCTGGTAGTTTACTAAAATAGGTTTTAATAAAAACTAATTTAGCCTGCAAGCTTTTCTTATTGCATGCAGTTACTGCAACTGCAATACTTGCTGCTTCATTCACATCCACAGCTTCCAGCACTTTTTCATGTCTTCTAGGTGGTCACAATAATACAGTACTGCGATAAACCATAATAAGTTATTTAAAATACAAGCATGTTTGTCGTAGACTTGACATAGAACAATTCTTTTCCATTTGATAATGTGTGATTCCCACTAATCCATTGATGAAGCAGATATTTTACTGATTTTTCCTTCAACATTGAAATACACTTGTCATGGTCCACTAACACTCACAAAATGGTATTTGAGAAACAGCTAAGAATTTAAACTTTGATTCCGCTTTGTTTTGTCAACAATAATGTACAATAAAGCTGATGTTCAAACTTCAAAGAATATCGCCGGTTGAAAACGAAAACAAGGAAATTACCACCAACTGTCCATTGTTGGCAAGCACGTTCATTTCTTCTGAAATCTTCCTTTTAGGAAATGGTTTCAGCCAGATTGCTTTCTTGACCTGTTGAGATTTAAAACTGCAGACCCCTGCTCGGCACTCCCACTGTTGTGAGAAAAGGCAAATATTTTATATACATAGGGATTCTGACTTTCTATGAAAACAAGATTATCTTCACTTGCAAAAACATGACAATAAAGCAGAAACTTGTAATTTTATGAGGTCAAAAACTAATATTTCAACATTAAATGGAGAAAAAGTGTAATATATGCACCCATATGCACATATTAGTGAAATATGCACTAACCCCGTGAATATGCTCTATATGTATGCTCTATAAAACATTGCCTATTGATTCCAAATGACATGAAACGCATTTTCCTCTTCCATGCATATGTTTATATTTGAAGGAATATAACATGCAAATATGCAGAAATCTGCCCTCTACTAATGACTGTTCACATATTTTTGTTGCAGTGAAGACCCTGAACATTGGCTGAATATGGTGAGAAGTTATGCAATCACTAAGTTGCTGGTGATATTTGTATTACCGTGGTTGCAGGGTATTGGAGTAGATTTGCAGGCAGAACCTGGAGAAGCAGGGGAAAGATACTTGTTTGTGTTGTATGATCTTATACGTACAAAAAACGTTATATCATATCTCAAAAGTAAGTTCCAGTATTTGCACTTCAGACATATTTTAATTTTCAAGTAATTAGAATTTAAAGAAAGATAAGATAGTGTCATAAACTTACAATGCCTGGTGAGTCACCTAAAGCTTGCACTGCAAATGCCTCTGAAGTACAAAAAGAAACTGAAGATGATTTCCAAAGGACACATGAAACAAGGAGAGGGGCTCATTAAAGTAGATAATATAGGCCATTAAACATGTAAGCAAATGTGATTTACAACATAAACTTGTGTATGTTTCTTTTTCTAATGGAAACCCTGTATTATTTTAAAAATAACATTAAGAATCGTTGAAACTGAATTGTAAACTAATGAAAGATCAAGTATTTGGGTTAAAATGTTGATGGTGGCACTGTAAAGATTCAAAATAAGTGTTACATGACTTTCAAAAGCAATTTTCAAATGTTCAACAGCCAACATGATAGGCAACTCATAATTTGAGCATTTTGGTTTAACAAAACTGAATCAGATTTACCATGAAGTGACCAACCACAGACTGCTAGAAGAGATAAAAATTTCCACACTGTTCAAGAATCTCTCAACTGCCAGCTTATTTATGAGAAGTTTAAGAAAAGGTGGATTTAGAGAAAAATCCATACTAGGTCATTCTCCCCTGTATAGACAAGTAGGGATGGTGAGAGGAGGAGTTGTGTGAAGTCATTAAGTGTTGAACAAGACAGCTGTTTGCGGTTAGTTTTAAGTGTGTGTGTGTGTGTGTGTGTGTGTGTCGCACATATGTGCGGAGTGCAGTCGTCATTCAGAGAAATTTGAGTGTGTGTTGTCAGAAACAGTTTTGGATATTTAATCATTGCATCAGAGTTGTAGGCAGCATTGGAACAGTTTTAGTGAGTGAATCATCAGAACTGTTTGTGTGAACAGCCAAGCAGTATTAGGGTTTGTATCAAGATTACAATAAGACAACAGCTGTGAGATGTCAGGTCACAAAGAATTGTAAATTGTGTCAACAATAAAACAGAATCGTGATTTTGAGCTTCAGTTTTAGAAGAAAAATAAAGTAAAAAAAAAACATGTTACTGAACTTAGTCATTTGTCACACTGGTGTGAAGAGTGGGATTTGATACAATACATTAACATTTGGCTACGTCTCGTGTGAACTTAAGTGATATACTTACATAATAAACCAATATGTGTCCTGTGTAACGATCCAGCAGAAATGAACGAAGACCACTTGAAGACCTGTGAAGCATTAAGATCAGAAGAAACTACAGCTCAAAAGTATTGGAAAGCACGAATGCTAATGGCTTCATTGCCAGATGCAAGGCACACTAGAAAACAACAACAACAACATAATAAACCACTACCACTTCTTCTTCTTCTTCTTCTTCTTCTTCTTCTTCTTCTTCTTCTTCTTCTTCTTCGTCTTTTTCCACCACTGCCACCACCACCATCACCGCCACCGCCACCGTGGTGTCAGGGGTTTACCTCGGATCCATCTTCTAAACTCAGTTCTATCCTCTGCTAGTCTACTGAACTGGTCCCAAGTCTTTCCTTTATTAGCTACCATTCTTTTAATTCCATCTTCCCAGGTTATCCTTGATCTTCTTCTCGGGTTCCTTCCCAACGGCTTTGCTTCTAAAAATTGGTATACCTTCCGATCTGTACCCATCCTCTTTACATGTCCATACCATGTGAGTTGTCTTTCTTTTGTTCTCTTACTTATAGATGGCACTTGAAGTTTGTCCCATATCCTTTCATTCCTTATTCGTTCTCGTCGTGTCTTCCTTATTATTCTTAAGCTTTTCATTTGCATTGCATTTACTTTTAACTCACTTTTTGCAACTGTGCAGCTTTCGCTTCCATAAATAAGTATTGGTTCTGTAACTGCTTTGTACACTTTAGATTTTGTCCTCTTATGTACTTTTTCTTTCCCAAAAATGCACTTGTTTAATACATAATACACTTTGGTAGCTTTCTCTACATGCTTTCTTATTTTGTATTATTTTGTATTTTACCTGTTTGGTGTATCACTGTTCCCATATACTCATAACTTTCAGCTTGCTATTACTGCCTTCCATCCTTTTCTAACTTAATCTCTTTTATCTGCTGTTTCATCCTGGCTACCATCTTTACTTTACTCTTATTAAAATGTACTGTCATCCATCTTTCCTGCAGCGTTTCTATCCATTCTATTATTGCTTGTTGTAACTTTCTGAATCTGCTATCAATACAATATCATCAGCATAAGCTAGAGTCTGGCAATATATAGGTTTTAAATTCCACATTTCCACTACTTACTTGTTCTCATTTTACAAGTCTTCATTACTTCATCCATAAATATTGTAAATAGTAATGGACTTAGACTATCCCCTTGCTTAAACCTTTTTCCATCGGGAAAGGTTCTGAGGTTCTGCCCTTTGACCTTACTATGCCTTCTACATTCTTAAATGTAGATTTGAGAGTCTGTATTAATTTTAAAGGTACCTTCTTCTTATATAGTGCATTCCATATCTCTGCTCATGGTACAGAGTCAAAGGCTGCTTGTAGATCCAGAAATGCAAGGTATGCTGATTTACCTTTACTTATCCATTTATCTTTGATGACTCTAGTGCAAATATCTGATCCTAATTCTGTCTTCTGGATCTAAATCCTGCTTGTTCATCTTCTTAATCATTTTCAACATATCTCCTCAGTTTTCTTTCCAGATTCCTTGTATATAGCTTCATCATTGTATTTATTAGGCAGATTGCTCAATGGTTCTCACATTTAGATGATTCTCCCTTTTTGTATATGGGTATTACTATGTTTCGATTCCGTTCATCCGGGATATATTCTTCTCTCCATACTATTTTAAATAGCTCCTTCAACTGGCTGATCATAATTTTACCTCCAGCTTTAATCATCTCAGGAACTATTTCATCTACTCCAGCTGCCTTGCCACTTTTCATGTGTCCCACACTTATCTGTACATCCCAATAGTCAATCTTCAAATAAATACCTGTCCCTTCTTCCTGGTTAATCTCAATTTCCATCATAACATACTCATTCCTAAATTTTTCTTCATAATAGCTGCTCCATACCTCTAATACCTCCTGTGTTTCTGTTTTCAATTTATTTTCCTTGTCCTTTATACTATACGCCTTCTTGCATGTTTCCCTCTTAGGTGTCTCATAGTCTTTCAAAATTTATCATCATGCAGATAATTATATCTTCTATACTCTCCAAATTCTTTCCAAGTATGTCTTTTTGCTCTTTTTACCTCTATTTTGCACTCCTTTTTCTTTTTATCATATTCTTCTTTATATCTAGGATCCTTAGTAATCAAATACTGTTTCCAAACTTTTTTCTTCTCCTTCAAAACTTTTTGTACTTCTTTATTCCACCATTTGGTGCCTTTACCCCTTTTTTCACTTTTTTCATACTGCATATTTCTTCACTAGCTGTCAGAATATCTTCCTTGAGTGACTTCCATTTAGCCTCCACTGTATTCTCTGCATTTTTTGCAATACTTCTTCCTCTTCTTTTTTGTTCCAGCTTCTTACAAACCTTCTTGTTTAGTTTTTTCTTGCAGCTCTTCCCATCTTATCCTATGGTAGCCTATCTGCCTCCTGCATCTCTCACCTCTCAAAGGTCACATCTGCTACCAGAAGGAAGTGGTCTGCAGATAGTTCTGCACCTCTTATCACTTTTACATCCCTGCAGGAATTTTTTAATTCTTTCGGGAGTAAAAAATAGTCTATTATACTTCTGTATCGGGTGGACTTAAACGTAATTTAATGTATACGCTTATGATTGTAGTATGAATTAGCTACAATAAATCTGTTACCAATACATAAATCTATTATTCTATTCCATTTTCATTTAATGTAGATTCTCTGCCATAAGGGCCAAGGACCTTTCTATTATTCTTCCTGTTCTTTCCCACCCTTCCATTTAAATCCCGTGTTACAATTACCTTCTTTCTTACATAAACTGATCTATTGAAAACATCTTATAGATTGTCATTGATGCACTGATTTATTGAATAGTAGACTTTGTCTGTGAGCATATTTGTGCTATTTTACTAACTAGTTTTAAGATCTTAATAGTTCTGATTTTGGCTGACAGTTTGCTATAGACTTATTGCTTTAGCATATATAGTGGATGTTATTACATTTTTACTCAGGGGTCTCCGTCTAGGGGATATGTGAATGGCGACCACAAGGTACCCAAGCTGAGCAGAACATTACTTCCACTTACTGGTGTTTTGCTCCTCACTGTAGCTTTTCTATCTGACCTTACCTTGGTCATCTCTTGTTCTCTTCCGACCCCGATGCTATTAGGTTTCCTGAGGGCTAGGGAGTCTTTATTTTTCCAGCCTCTCCATTTCTCTATAAAACCTTAACCCCTAACATGCTGACCTGTCATGGCATGTAATACGTCCTCTGATTGGTAATCAGAGGATATGGTCGGTGAATTTACTTTGATAATTCTCCCGGTCAGGTCGGTGAGACCCGTAAACCAACGACAGGTGTGGTCCTCCAGACATTCTGGGGGTTGTGAGAGAGCGATGTAACCGCCAAAACATAAAAATATGGTGCTCTCTAAAAAGCGGTTACTATTACTGCTAAGTCTCTTCAATATTTATATTTTGTGAAAAATATTGGAGAGCAAGAGGGTTAATGACTTCATTGTCAGAAATCCAGCATTAGCTAACAACAACATTTTAACCAAATTTCTACATTACAAATTTGATTCCTGTTTTAAAATAATTTTGTTAATGAGACCACAAAGGCTCTTTTGTTTTATCTAATGTATCAGAATTTCAGAAAAGAATGATATTGGTTTTCAGGTTTAACATCATCACTGAATGCATATGAACTATTGGAAGATCCGCTTGAAAGCCAGATATTGACACTTCAGCAGCTTGTACTGTCTGCAGCTGCAAGTGAAGAGATGGATCCAACAATATGCCTTTTTACCATCTTAAGTGACTGCTCAGTAAACACAACTGAAGGTAATCTAAATAAAATTTAACTTTAGGAAACTAAAATTCTCTGTATAGTCATGAAACTACTCTTGGTGCTTTATTTTCATAAAGATAATACTAAGTTTCATGAGTACAGCAACTCTTGTTTCATGAAAGTAATCTTGGCAATGAGTAAATGTAGGCCTTCATAGCCAGTGTTGATAATTCTAGAAGAAAGTCCGGAATGATTTGCTGGATTGGAGTAACTGGGTCCAGACGTTTCGTCACAACTGCAGTGGACATCATTGGTGGCATAGGTGAAGTCTTCTTGGTGAAGGTTCAGTTGCTTCTGAAGCGTTAAACGGTTGGGGATGCAATATTTATGTAGAGAGGGGTCTTCTCTGTTTGGCTCAGGGCTGGCTGAGGTGGTACGGCTGCTGGGAGGGGCCTAGTGACTTCTTGGTCACTGCTAGTTCCTGGCTGGTTTACATTATTTAGCTGCTGAATTGTCACTTAATGTCATCAATAACGGGATACCAAGTCCTGTTGAGAAACCCTTAAGCTCAACAGAACTTGGTATGCCATACTTTTCATTGTGAATGGGCTTTAAACAAATTAGCAATTTCCAAATGTCTAAAACCAGGAATAATACAAACACAAGTGTCCCAATTCTTGACATGATGTACTCATTAAGACAGTTTCTACTGTTTTGATGATTAAGATGTAACTTATATGAATCTCTGGTACTGTAGGAATAACAATCATAATCTTGTTTAAGGACACTTGATTCATTCAATTTATTAGTACTACATATGAATGATAGAGGATATGTCAGTATGTGTACAGTTATCTACAATACATGGGAAAAATCTGAAAAATATTCACAATTAAAAAGATAATTTGTTTATAGTGTCTAATAATTAAGACCCTGGTTTGTTTATAAAATGATATATTTACTTTTTCTTACATTAGGAAGTCTCGACCCATCAGCAAAATACATCCCTTTGAAACTGTTTCTTTTGCCAAAAATACAAAAGATCATCACTTGAAGACAACCTGTATTGACTAAAACTTTTGTACATACTTCTTGAAAATTAAGTAATTTTATTTAATAAATTATACACTTTGAATTGACAGAACCACCTTCACTTGAAGGCATCATCAAGAATTTGTCAACTGGCTGTAACCCTGCTGATCATGTAAACATTGTATCTCTCGAGAGATGACATCTGACTGAGATACAATGAAACAGTAACTAGTTTTCTTCTGAGGGAAGGTTGAAATTCCTTAGATGGATTTCAAATTTCTTCAAATATATCTTTTCCCAAATATATTTCATTTGGGCTGATTTTAGAAGTTGAGTTTTTTGCTCAATATGGTAGTGATCATTCCAAAAATGTGCTGCTACTGCAGATTTGTCTGTTTCTTTTTTATTTGATCAGATTGGATTGCATTCAGTGAGTAATAAGTAGCCATAAAGGCCCGCGAACATTGAACATGTCAATGGAAATATACAGTATAGCATAAAAAACACATTTTATACAGGCAATATGTGAAAAAAAAGAACAAAGCAAGGATAAATCAGAAACAAAATCAAATCTTCCTGTAGTTATAAGACTAACATAATGTGTATTTACTAATACAAATTTAAATTTGTTTCAAACTTTCAGTAGGCTTTTCCTGCCACATCCCATTATTTTGTTATTTAATTAGCAATGTATAACTTATATTGTCAGTTGTTCAATAGACATACATATATTTAAGTAGCTTTCGAGCAGACATTGAATGTAATTGATAATGATGTGTCACTAAAGCAGCTAGAAACTGCTTGCAAAGCTACATAAGCATTAACAGGATAATTTGTCATTCAGATAATCTTGTACAGAATAAAATGATTTTGAGCATAGATACTCTGTAGCAGCAATTTTAAAAGAATTGAAATTGCCAACTTTTACCTTAAGATCATTAAGAAGAGTATTAAATATTTTTATGGTTTCATAGTATACACACTTCTGGAAACAAGAAAGATCTTATGATAATTATTATTTATTTATGCCAACAAACTTACTGATGGTGTGAGACTGCCTTTGTGGTTTACCAGGAAAAATACGAACTGGTTTGAGAATTCAATGCCATTCTGGCAGATTGTCGCAGTAGCTTAATGGTTAGAGCACCTGTCTGGTAAGTGGAGGTCTGTGGTTCAAATCCTAACTGTGGCATTGAATTTTTCCCTTCCGATTCTACCTCTCAAACACTGCAGTTCAAAACATAATTCATTTTAATTACACATTTATTTATAATACAAAAATGCTGTTTTAATCTGGTTCTGATATTGCATTTTATCTTGCCAATGAAATTTTTTTTTGAAATCCAAACGGTAGTTTTGTATATCCCAAAATAATTTTCTTGTGGAATTTTGTCATTATGTGGATTTTTGATGAGGTTTCTGATGCTGAATCTATTTATTGGTGCCAAGGTGTTATTAAACTCACTAAAGGTTCTTTGAAATTTTTGGATTGCCCATGGATATGTGAACTTCCTGTATATTCTTTTGCCCTTAAAATCTGCTATTGTGGTGACTTCTTTGAGATCTTTCAGTCTTTTTTAGTATTTTAATTTCCTTCTCTGTCAGTTTGGTGAAGCCATTCTTTTGCTATTCCTATTGTAACAAAGATGACAAAATCATATTCAAGATGCTCTCGGGCTTCGAGCCAGGTGTAGTGATGAAAAGACATCGACGTTTCGGGAGTGTACATCTCTCCCATCTCCAGGATGAGCATCTTGAATATGTTCGTCGCCAGGAAAGCTTCAAATCATATTTTATGACAAAATCAGTTGTTACTTTTCTATCATTTTATTATCCTCTAAAATTTTACCACAAATACACAGCTTTTGTCTTGTCGTTAACAATCTAGTCTTTTGGGCTATCACAACTCACAATTTTTATTTCTCATAACCTTGCTCAGCTGCTTTAGTGTCTTTCTTCACTTCCTCTGTTTCTCATGCACTAATTATGATGTAATCACTCACAACACTTGTTGAATCTTCTTACGATGTACCAAACGACAACACACACACACACGCACCCACGCACGCACGCACGCACACACACACACACACACACACACACACACACACACACACACACACACACACACACACACACACACACACACACACACACACACACACTCACTGGCACACTGACCTACTCATGCCTGTAACTCAACTCTAAAAATTGCTCCAACTGTTCTTCTAATGCCTCCTTATATACTGGGGATGATGTCACATGGACCTTTCTCGAGCTACACACACACCAGAAATGACTGAGCTAGAAGTCTCACTAATGTTCTTGACATCCTTTTTGTTTCTGCCGTCTCGATTGTTGACAGTCACGTATACACAGCAGTCATTCAAGGCAGCCTGGCACTGAACATCTTTTCCGGCACAGCATATGGTGTGAAGTAGCTTGGCCATATCCATCCTTTGTTGGGTGCCGAGCCTGACGTCACACTATAATTGCAGGGTGTTCATTCTTGTATTCCAGTGCTTCAATCAGTACATTTACAAGTCTGTGAACTCACTGTTTGTGAGACCTAGGGTTGAAACCATTTGCTTCTATGTAATTTTCTGTATGTGTGTCTTTTCTGTGGATTCCAAATTTTAGTTTGTCCTAATCTACATTATTTGTATATCTAGGAAAGGTAGCATATTTTTGGATTCTGTTTCCATGGCTAACTTTATGGTAGGAACTGCTAAACCTGTTGAACTTACCATAAAGTTCAATACAATTTAAGGTTATCTACTTCTCTCCCCAATAACACAAATTACAAGTTTTAAGCCTCCCCTTTTATTCCTGCGTGCAGATGCTGGGTTGCAAGAAAGCACTTAAAGATTTCTTTAGTGCTAAAGTGTTCATTTGCCTCGGAAATGAGTTGCATGACCAATCTACAATGCTATTCAGTCGAGTATCACTAAAGATATAATCTTGGATCTATAAACAGTTAGAGAATGGCCACCATTATTGATTTCATCGCATGGTTTCCTCTTAATATTTTTGTATTATGACATCCTCAGGTACAAGTAAATAAAAACTATTGCTGTATGCATTATTGTTGATTGATGTGTGTATAGAATTATAGTTTTATGCCGGGAAGTGTTGTATTCCTATTCTATTCTTCATTATACAATCTTGTCTGACAAAGAGGTTACATTGGATCTGAGTTTATTTAGTTTAAGATTGCATATGTCTTGAAAACCCTTTTTCATCATGAAATACTTTTTATCAGTGCTTTAGCAGTGATGCATGTTTCCAATTTCGACAAGCTACTGTACCCAATATGATAAAATGAAGAAATTCCTCAATCCACCCACTGTCCATTTTAAGCGACTTCACTTTTTCAAGCATATACATCTAACTGTAACTACCATATCCTGATGAATTATTGTCAATTACACTTGTATTACTACAAGTTCTGCAATACAGGAATGTACCAATATAATTCTACATAGTCGCAATAAACGATGTGGAGTGTTGACCGTTATACTCAATTTAGACGGCTTTACTGCTTTATTTCAAGTATATACATACATATAACTACATAGATATGTAATTGTAACTATCCTGAGGGTGAATTATTGTCAATTACATGTATTACTACAAGTTGTGCAATAAATAGTTGCAATGTAATGCTACATGTTCGGGTATGAAGTGTTTTAGCAAAATATGAATAGGAAATTTAGATATAGTTCAATACCTTTCAAGAATATGACAAGATTGAATTTATATTTAGGTTCCCCAAACAAACATTCATGGAAATCTTGCACACGGTGGAATTGCAGCATGAAAAACTGACTGCAAGAAGCATGTACATATGTCCATGTTGCCACAAAATCATCTGTTGCTTACAAGGTGAAGGCAATTATTTACAAACTGCAAGACAAGGGTTCTGTGATTAGTAATTTCTCCAATGTTATCGGTGCTACAAACTACAGTTACACAAAAATTCAAAGGCCCTGTTCAGAAACAGGACAGGTTAATTTTCTGCTAATTAATTACTTTTCTATTGAAGTGCAAGCAGTCTGCATTCTGAGGACATAGTTCCACATTGTCAACCTTCTCACTTCAATTTGTAACTGTGTACATGACTTTACTTTATGCTATTCTTATTTTCTGAAATTAACGCTGACAATATTTTGTTCCTTTAAGAAAAAAGTTTACTTCTATTCCTTTTGTTCTACATTTTGGCTTGCAGAAAACATGAAACGAGTTTATCAACAAAATTAGAAGTGCAATTTTGAAGACATTGCAATTGTTTGTTGCAGCGACATCATATGTGTGATTGAGATATCTATGTATCTGTTTACTCTGGCTCTGTCAAATTGAATTTTCTCTTCCTGAAGACGGGAATAGTAAAAGAATGGTCTAATGTTTTTATTGCAACTCACTGAAGTTTAGAGACTTGACCCACTCATTAACTAAAGAAGGGAGCAGCTACCTACATGGTAGTTTTCTTGCAACTCAGCATGAAAGTCATTAAAAAACTTTATAGTGTACAACAACAGAATAAAAATATTCTCTGAAATTCAATGAAAGAATATTGAAGTTGTGTGACATGAGTATGAAACTCTCCCGGGTTTTAAAACTTTAGAATACGCATGTTGTGTATGTTGGGAAGAGCAGTGCTTCCCAATGGTGAAAGAGTTTTCAAAATTGGTAGAGTTCTTATAATATGCTTTAGTATAGGTAAAAGTGTAATAACAATATACAAATATCAGTTGACTTGGAAACACTAATTCACTTTCCAATCCTTTCAATTAGGTTATAGTGATGTTTTCTTTGTTTCTTTGGATTGCTTCTCTCCTTTCTTGATCTGTCGTACCAATTGAGTGGACTTTCCCGCTTATTCTTTTCAGAAACCAGCAGCCTTGGGATGGCAGCATTAACCATTACTGCTACAGACCTGGTACTAATAGACAGCAATATGGAATGGCTGTTTTCAAAGTCATCACTGGCCCTAAAGTCACACAGTGCACAGAAGATGAGCAATCTGATTGAAATGGTAAGAATGAAAGAGAGAGAGACAAACAGACAGACAGACAGAACATGCATTGATATAATATACACTTAATGTACACTGCTTCTTTTTCTAAGTACCCTTCCCATTTGGAGGACTGACACCCCCTAAGCCAGTGCTTACAGTCAGATGCCCGTCAGGGTGCAGAGGAACCTATGGACCGAACAGAGTGAAGACCTGGAAGCAGCTGGCTAGCCAGTGTAAGAGTGAGAAAGAAGATGTTATGAAAAGCAGACGAAATGGATGACTGGAGAGGTGATGATGGAGCAGTTGGTGAAATGAGTGGTGGGGGAAACTGGAGAACCCAGACACCACTTTGTCCACCATGAATATCACATACGGGTCCATGGGTTCGAACCCTGGTTGTCTAGGTGATAGAATGGTCTAATTGCTCAACCATGGTACCACCCCACATTTAATGTACACCTGTGAACAAAAAAAGGAAAGAAATGAGTCATGTCAGGAACATTAAATTTGTCTAAGTCCTACATGGCACAGTGCCTTATTTACACCATCCGTGATACAGTTGTGAAGCAGCAGCAGCCACAAGTTGTTACAAACTCCAAATCTTAATATTACTAACCCAAGGCACTACTTTCTTTTTTTCCACAGGTGTACCTAGTCAAGTTCTGTCACAACTATAAATGTGGGTGGCCAAACAACAGATGACACTATCCAAAATGTTTTCACACTGTTTATTAACTATAGCACAGTGAATATAAAGAACAGATAGTTATTCAAAATCTACCCCTTGAAGGCCACACAGGTTTTCAAACTATGCAGCAATCATCTATAGCAGCATGTATGACAGTTATGTCCAAGTTCTGTACTCTTCGCTTCAAATCGTGATTTAGGGCCTCCAGATTTCTGTGTCATGTCGAGCAAGTTTTACTCTCAATGATGATCTATAGTTGAGAATCCAACATATTCAGATCTGGACTTCTCAATATCCAATCTTGGTGCACTATAAATTTAGGAACATTGTCCCTAAGCACTGTTGTACTGTGCTGCACTGTTTAGCTTTAAAAACTGGTGCACTTGCATAATATAAGACAAAAAAGTACTCTTTCCAAAACTTGCAAGAAATGACTGAACAGTGACAGCACTTTAAGAAACAAAGTATTGAAAAATTCAAACCAATAATAATAGAAATCTTCAAAACAGTTTATGGTATGAAAAAGTTACTTGAAAAAAATTGTGTGCTTTAAAGAAATCTACATTTTTTAGACAGTATGTTTTATCTGTCTATTATGGCTTATCAGATATATAGAGTGTGCACAAATGATCTGAGCGGTTTCAAAAATTTATTATAGCAATATTATTTGACTGAACACTACAAACACTGTATACTCATATAGCAACTCATAAAGTTTTTTTATTAGCTTACAGGTGCTCGACATGTGCTCCACGAGTGACTTTACAGATATCAAGTCTGGCCCACACTTGATGTAGCATGTCCCTGTTAATTTCACCAAATGCATTGATGATGCGAACCCGTAGTTCTCGTAGGTCAGCAGGTAATGTTGGCGTGTAAACTGCATCCTTCACATAACCCCATACGAAAAAGTCACAAGGGATGAGATTGGGAAAGCGTGGAGGACATGACATGAATGCATTATCTTCATTTCTAGTATGACCTATCCATCGATCTCGAAGTCTGGTGTTCAGGAAGTCACAAACATCACAGTGGTAACGAGATGGAGCACCATCCTGTTGGTAGATGACAGTATCGGTCTCCAACTGTGGCAGGAGCCAATTCTCCAACATATCCAGATAGATGTGCTCTGTAATGGATTTTTCACTGAAGAAGAAGGGACCATAAATTTTAGATTGTGATATCACACAGAAAACATTCAGTTTAGGCAAATCACAAATGTACTGCATGATGGAATGGGGCTTTTCAGTTCCTCAAATCCTTACATTATGCCTGTTCACTTTACCACTCAGAAAGAATGCTGCTTCATCACTGAAAACAATCTTATCACAAAACTCGTCTTCCATATGCTCCTGGAAACTGCTACAAAATTTAAAGCATTTCACTTTGTCCAGGGGTGATAATGCTTGTAGCAGCTGCAAACGGTAAGGGTGCACCTTCAATCTTTTCCTTAACACTTTCCAAATGGTCGAATGCGGGATGTTCAACTCTCTATTGGCTCGACGAGTTGATTTTTGTGGGCTATTTGTGAAGCTAGCTCGCAGACGGTGGACTGTTTCTTCAGGTATTCTCAGTGCCCTTACATAGGCATCCCCTGGTTATCAACTGTCGATACCATTTACATATAGAGTTGGCAATGGGTGGTTCTTTCTGGTACTTTGTTCTAAAGTTTCATTGTACGGTTGTCACAGATTTTCTCATATGAAATTCAAATAGCAAACGCTTTTTCGCTGTTGGTCGCCATCTTGTTGGAGCTCGTGGCCGTACGAGGAAGCATAAGTCACAACTGCACTCTTGCAGTGGAAGGAAGAAGCATCATGACTGCTGCAAATGAAATTGGAGAGCTAGCTAATTTACAACATCAAATACCATCACCATATATTTAATAATGACTATAAAAAATTACAAAACTGCCCAAATCATTTGTACACACCTGTACAAAATTCCTTCTGAATGAAGAGGCTAATAATCTGGAAATTCAAGATATATATTTTATTTATCATGTAAACATCTTCAATATGAGACATTTCAGTCAAAATTATTGGAACCATTTTTAGGAAAGCAAAAACATTGAACATTTTTCCATGTAAAGAACTATTTGGGATGGGGGAATTTTCTCCAAAATCTTTTTGTTACATCTTTCGAAGATGCTGAACTATTTAAGTTTGGTATTTGTCTGACTTTTCATTTTGGTTATGCTGCTCACACTTGTACACACAAATTTTTCTAAAAACATGCTTTTATTATTTTAATTCAGGATATCACAAACCATATCACTGGTGAAATCTCAGTTTCAAATTTTGGGTAGAATCAACATTTCCTCTATCTACTAGGTAGAGAAAGTAAAAATATTATCTTTTCCTTCAGAGAAGTAATTATTAACCAACAATGAAATACAATACTTCATTGTGAGGACAATCATTTTTAATTTAATACCAATTCTAAAAGAAGCTTAAAGAAAGCTTGCTTTAAATGTAATTCCTTTAACGTGGTAGGTCATATTGGATGAAGAAAGAATTAAGTAAATGAAATGGTGCTCAAATAAACCTGAGGTCTATATAGCTTAAGGTGACCTGATGTTTGTCTTCTCAGAATAAGGGAAAACCCTAGGTAAAAAATCATGGCAGTACCATGGCTGAGCGGTTAGATCATTTGCCTATTACGAAAGTGGCCCAGGTTCGATCC
The DNA here is from genome assembly GCA_030765045.1 of Tenodera sinensis. Lineage (NCBI taxonomy): Eukaryota > Metazoa > Arthropoda > Insecta > Mantodea > Mantidae > Tenodera > Tenodera sinensis. Next base: position 20,829,990 of record CM060966.1, on the reverse strand, counting down.
CAGGAACCTGCATGTGTACTTGTGGTGGACGAAGTGATGTCAGAGCAGGTTTTCTCTGGGTTCTTTGGTTTCCCCCGTCCCTCATTCCACCAACTGCTCTATCATCTTTTCATTCATCCATTTCACCTGCATTTCATACCATCCTCTTCTTCACTCTCAGCTGGTGCTGGACTGACCACCTGCTTCCAGGTCTTCACTCTGTCCAATCCATAGGCTTGCCTACTCCTCAGCAGGCATCTGACCCTAGGCACTGACTTGTAAGTCCTAGGGGTTGACAGTCCACCATGAAGGGAAGGTAATCAAAGAAGAAGAAGAAAAATATCTGGGTAACTCATCCTAACCGAGATTTGAACTAAGGACTTCTTGAATGTGAGGCACACACGCTATTCCTACACCACAGAGGCAAGCATTTGAAAAAATCCTTAGGTTCTTTCCTTCATAAAGGTGACCACAAGAAAGCTTCAAGAATATGGTTTTATATTGAAGGAAGATACAGAATTTGTTTCTAATTTAAGTATAGAATAGAATTGTATAAGGCTGTGCCAGCACGTTACCATTGTAGCTCAGTGGTTAAGAGCAGCCACACATAGAGTGGAAGATCCATGGTTCAAATCCCAGCTAATGCATTGAATTTTTCTTTTCTGATTGTACCTTAACAGGTTTGCCTATAGACAATATGTGTGTTTATCGTTGATTGGCCTGATATATGGAAACTGTGAAATAGAATGCTTGTTATTTCTTTGAACACTGATATTTAATGCCTGGAATGTTGCAGGAGATAACTGACAAATGCAGCTTGATTCTTCAGTTTCTAGAAGAGAGATCAAAAAGGGAAGAATCCTGGCTAATTACCACTGGAACAGAATCAGCACTGCAGTCTGTTATTAACACCATCAGAACTCCTTGGGAACAATTGTTTTCTGTTCCTCTTCAAATTAACAAAAGAACTAACACAAATTGAGGAGAATGTGGTGCTATGTTAGTGCCTTCCTCTAGATACCATCATGTCAAGAATTTTAAATAAATGTGTGATCATGTTGCATAATTTATTTGTATCATATTTTATTACAGTTGAAGATTTATAATAATACGCAGTGTTTATATAAACTTTGAATATAATGTGTGAGAATAATAAATGTAAAATTATTGAGCAATAACCCAAATGTTACCAAAGATATTTGACTTTGTTTTTATTACTTTTAATCATCTGTGATAAATGAGCTCTTTTGTATTTAGTGTGTAGAATGTTTATACTCTTATGCTTAGTTACAAGAAAACTTCCATATAAATAGCTACTCCCTTCTTTAGTTAATGACTGGATACACTAGTGAAGTCTCTAAACTTCAGGCAGTTGCAAGAATGACATTATACGATCAGTTAATTACTCTTGTCTTCAAGAAGAAAAGATGCAGTTTGACAGAGCCCACATAGTCTGCATTCATAATCACCTGTATGAGGTCACTGAAACAAATAGCTGCCATGCATTCAGGATTGCACTTCTAATTTTGTTGATAAAGTCGTTTTGCGTTTTCTGCAAGCCAAAATGTAGAACAAAAGGAATAGAAGTAAAATTTTCACTTTAAAACAGATGGTAGGTGGCTCTAATGACTTTATGTTCTTAAACCACCAATTACTAACTCAGGGTAACTTTGCACCTACCCAGGATTCACTAAAGCTTTGACAGTGGAGTGAGGTAAACAATATGATTAGTAAGTTGCGTAAACAAGGAGATAGAGGAAGCTCTTCATTTTGGGTACAGTAACTTGTCAAAATTGCAAATATGCATCACTGCTAAAAATATTGATGAAGTACTTTGTGATGAAAGAGGATTTTCAGCACATACACAATCTTAAACAAAATGCACTCAGGTCCATAATCTCTTTCTTAGATGAAGATTCTATAATGAAGAACAGAATAGAAATACAACACTTCCAGGCATAAAACTATAATTCTATACACAAATCAATAGACAATAATGCACACAGCAATAATTTTTATTTATTTGTATCCGAGGATGTCATAATATGAAAAAAATTAAGAGGAAACCATACAATGAAAGTAATAATGGTGACCATTCACTAAGTGTTTATAGATCCAAGATTCCACTTATAGTAAAACTCGATAGATTAGCATTATAGATCAGTCTTACAACTTATTTCAGAGGCAAATGAACACTTGAGAACTAACAAAACCTGTAAGTGCATTCTTGCAACCCAGCATTAGACAGTGACTAAGCAGCTGGAGGGGGAGAAATCTACAGTTTATTTTCATTCTTTGGTTTGTATAGGATAAAACAGTAAAACGTTTGATGGTGAATGTATGTACATACAATCAAAATATCCTCAATTGGATAAATAAATGCAACAATGTGCAAAGTTCTGAGATTCTAAAGCTCTTATTCAAGTTATAGGAAACACTAAGCACTCAGGAATGCCAAAAATGAAAGAGTACATACTAAGGGGTGAACAACCCTTGGTGAGACCAGTTTTACAGCATGCTACCAGCCAATGAGGCTGGTTGCTGTCTCATAACGTAACTGATCAGCAGTTCACAGTAAATACTGTAAAGTTTGTTGCGTAAGTTACTGTATTAGTTAGCATATAAGACACGCCTCATTTTTTGAGGCTTTTCTTTTTTAGGGAAAAAGTTTCTTGCCTTATACAGCTACTGCAAAACAATTATAACGTATGTGCATGTACATCAGATATTTAGACCATGTAAGTAGGAAAGAGTACTCTCCTTTAATTTTTCCCCTCAAATCCACAAAATTCATCCTTTCCTTCCGTTAATGAGAAATTGATGAAATTCAACAATTTGTTCTTCGTACTTACCTGTTTTTTCAGTGATATTTTGTCTAGGTCTGCATACAAAGCTGATACCTCTCTTTATAAATCTTAAACACCATGATGTTGATACAGTTAAGTTGGTGATCCCTTTGTTAGTGGATATTTCTTATGCTTGATGAACAATCATTCTCGTAGAATCAGAAACACTCACTTGTCTGATTTCAAAAACCAAGTTTAGAGTTCTGCTTCAAGTTTTGGCCATTTTACAGTTCCACTTCTCATATTATGTTTATTGTGAGATGCTTTCTTTAAAATATCTTCCTGATTCTGCCATGTTCTTATCATTTTTTCAATTGGAGGTGTCCTGAAATGTCTTTCTGCAGCCCTGTTCTCATTCTCTTTAACATATGCAGTCACTTGTAGCTTAAACGCAATAGCATAGCAATGCTGTTTTTCAGCCATAGTTTACATATAAAGCCACAATATAGGTACAATGTAAGTGAAACCACACTAAACACGATAAGTGAAACTTGAACGAGCAATATAAAAACTGTAAACAACGGTGCATGTGCATCCATTGAACTCTATACAACTGGATTACTCAAAATTCAAAAGGAAACTAAGAATGAATTGCTTCAAACTGAAGAAGAAATTTTGAAGAAATGGGGCCATTAGGTACCTACCTTAACCTGCTACCAGCATATACAATGCATCCCAATTTTGGACTTATTTTCAAAAGAAAAACAAGTGAGTCTTAATGCCAGCAAATACAATATTTCTAACAAACATAATGTGACACTTAAAAAGAAAAGTAAATTATATATATATATCATGCAAGTGGACATTGGAACTGCCTCCCTTCATTGTTTAAGCATTTGTGTCACCTGCATAGGAAGTTGTCCATTATAATCTGCAGTTCCTCTGAGAAATGACAGCAATTAATTTCTTGACAAATTTCAGAGATAGAATCAGAGCTGAAAAATTCAATGCCACAGCTGGGATTTTAACCAATGGACCTTCCACTTCATGCACAGCTGCTCTAAACATTGAGCTACCATGGCAACTTGCCAGTATGACTTTCAATTCCCCAACTGATTTGTATTTTCCCAGTAGACCACAAAGGGAATCTCACATCAGAGATAAATACCCAAAGGGTGACTTACAATCATAAGTGCTCTATGTGCCGGGATTAAGTAACCTTTAGATGGTAAATATTTTTTTTATCCGATTCTACCTCTCAAACATTGCCCACACAGTGATTGTGTGTTTAAAAACACCAGCAGTAAATTTGTTGGCATAAAAAATTAAATTCATGGCAAATGATATTCTAAAGTTAATCTAAAGTATAGGAATTTGTTTTGTAAACTTTCTTTTATTGTCCCCAGAGATAAAAATCGCAGAGCATTAAATTAGGGGAATAAGGCGGTATTACTATTGTGACAAACAGCAAATCCAGTTACTTTTGATGTCACTTTATTTCCTCTAAAACTGAATCACAATTCACAACTCATGACCTTGCAACTTACAGCTGTTCTGTTCTATGTAACCTTGACACAAACACTGCTCTACTGTACACAGCTTGCTCTGACAATTAACTACTCACTGACACGCTGATTTCTCTGTGCATGCCAATTCGCTTGTATAGCCAAGAATTAGGTACCAGCAGTTTTCTGGAAACAGGTGTTTTGCAAAGTTGCTTGTAACCAAGCTCTGCACTCAAAGCTTTTCCAACTCTTTAGAAATGGTGTTTGTTCTCAGCTGCCATTGTTGCATATTGCCTAGCAATGTAGTGGTGTGAGTAGCTGACCTTGAGCTTCCTTTGATGTACAGCTGTCAACACATGATATTACCATACCAATGTAGCAACCAGACTTATAGACTGACCGTATGCCACGAAACCAGTCCCACTAAAAATTGCCACCCAATATTACTATTATAATATAACTTCATTATACATTTTAAAAGAGAGATGGCTAAAATAACATACAACTAAATATGTTAACATAAAATGGAATTTCTTGTGGAACAAATTATTTTATGATACTTATATGTAAGTCAAATGTACCGTAAACATTTGCTTAACATATAATACAGTGAATTGGCACCTAACATAGTGGTACCATATTTTGGAATAACACACAATTGTAAGTTTGAAGCTTGCATTGTAACTGCGCTGAATTTCTTGGCTTGATATTTTTCACTTCAAATGATCATTCATATCAACATAGATCAGACTTTCTTAACAGTATCCATGAAGAAAATGAGGGAGTGATATCGGTACTGATACTGAAGAGTATCCAGCTGAAATTGAATTATAAGCTAACAAAACAATATGTTGTTGTTGTTTTCTAGTGCCTTGCATCTGGCAATGAAGCCATTAGCATTCATGCTTTCCAATACTTTTGAACTGTAGTTTCTTCTGATCTTAATGCTTCACAGGTCTTCAAACAATATTAATGCCAATAAAATAGTGGTAAAAGTTTGTATTATTGTGTAATAAAATACCTTGTCAGTTTCTTATATATGTTGGTTTATTGTTGCAAATGAGCATAATTGTTTTGCTGCAAGGGTATGTAAAAAGACAAGGTAGCAGATGTAAGCCCCACCGTAACTTTTTGAGGGTGAAATTTGGATAAAAGGTGCAGCTTATTTTCGGACCAATATAGTAACCGTATCAGTGCAGCTATATTTCCTTACATTTCATAATAGGAATTATGCTGAATTATTCCATTGGATTTAGATTGTAGTTTCCGATATCTGTAAAACATGTATTTAAATATGATGGCAATAAGCAACATTAACATAAGTAACATTTCTCAATTAACATAATACAAATAAATATTAACCATATTCAAATAACTATCTCAATAGTTACAAACCAGGTGTTTTTATTTTATAAATCATTGTACTGGTTTAGGTTATATATATTCTGCTACACAACCATACAGAAGTTAATTATAAGCACTAATCACAGAAATGCTGTCATCATATAAGCTTTGTGATCATAGAACCCATTATGTAATTTCTAAAGCACAATGGGAACACTGATTACTTAGACCTACTCCATTATCATCAGATTCGATATGGAGAACAACTTTCCCCAACCACATTGTTAACGTATGCACAGCAATAATGTGCTCTGAGGGTATTGATGCCTCGCCCATGGTAAACAAATTAGATAGAATACATATAAAGGAGTAGGTACCAAAGTAAAGAAAAAAAGATCAATGTGTTTGTATGAATAAAGGAGAGCACATCCTTCTACTTCACCATTTAGAAAGAATTCCTCCCATGTTTATTAATAAATGTTGAGCAATATGTTCTGCTCTAGATGATGCAGCAAAAAATAGAAGCAGTAGTTTGCACTACCTCAGGATTAGAGAATTATATGAATACAGTGAAGGAAATCCTTTCATTGCAAAGGATATGTTTTGAAAATCAGAAGGTTGGTCAGTAGCAGATTTGGATTTGCCCAGATCATGTCATAGCTCAATTACTGTTTCAAATGTGATGCAAAAAATGTTATAAAGCATGTAGATGTTCCCTCTGTAAAAATGTTTAGTCTTTATATAGATTAAAAGAACAGAAGTTTAAGTGAATTGTGTTTTATTTTCTTGGAGAAACACATGAAATGAGGGGTGGAGCTCATACATCTGAACAAAAAATAGTGTTTTTACAATTTGTGTCTTCCAGAATTTCAGTCTGGCACAGCAGAGGAGAGAAATATTCATCAGAGTACTTCAAGCAAAACTGTCACCTATGTATCCAAAAAAATAATTTATAAAGCTACTGCTTGGATTCATTTTCCACTGACACCTCAAGATATTGCTACAGCAGAAACTGAATGACTAGAAAAATATGTTTCTGTCTTTTATTGTTGGAGTTGCAATTTCAAATGTTTCAATAAATTCAATTCAATGTATACTGTGCATGTTGTACAATGTAGAAAATATCTGCCGAATGACAATGATTTTATGACAGCAAAGAAATGTGAATAAAGAATGCCAAGGAGACATCCTTTATTTTATTGTCTGTACATTTGTAAGACGTGGTGTTACATAAAAAACAAATAAAATTACCTAACATTGTAGTTTATAAGTTTGTATAAAAGTTGCAAGTTCTCCCCTTGTTTCCCGTCCTTACTATAGATTAAAAAATTGGAACTGCAGCAAATCATATAGGAAGGGTATTTAGATGGCAAAAAAGGCTGTTTAGATTGATATTTACAAAATCACAAGAATCATGTAGGACAATATTCAAAGAAAGCTAGATATTAACACTTTACTCCTTGTATGTATATAAAGTAATAATTTTGCAGTACCTCAAAAACAGCAACATTCAGGAACATAATAAAGACTTATTATGACTATTTTGGGTAGGTTTTCAATTAAAATGCTTCCAATAAAGACCAAAATGTTAAGGGATTATTGCTGCATACAAAATTACTCACACATTTAAAAGGTTTTAAGGTAAACAATTTGAAAATACGCTGAGAAAATATATGATTATGAAGACTGTATGGTATAGATGACCTGTAATATTGACTTGGAATTGCTCTGTAATGAATATTGTATGTAACTCTCTTAATAATTGTAAACATACCTCTTTCTTTTTATTTTGTTCATGTCTAAAAATTTGTATTTTACAAATCTACAGACAATAAAGAATAAAAGATGTCTCCTTGGCTTTCTTCATTCACATTTCTTCTTCTGTCATAAAATCGTCATCATCTTGCAGATATTTTCTATATTGTACAACACTGTGCAGTGTTTGATGGTTGAAACATTTGAAATACCAACTCTGCAAACATATTGTGAGGAGTGATGAATTCAGGAGGTGGCCTGAGAAATTTATATCTATTTATAAATGTTGTTGTTGTTAGCTAATGCTGGATTTCTGACAATGAAGTCATTAATCCTCTTGCTCTCCAATATTAAGATACTGAAGAGAACAATAGCAGTAATAGTAACCGCTTTTTAGAGAGCACCATATTTTTATGTTTTGGCAGTTACATCACTCTCTCACAACCCTCAGAGTGTCTGGAGGACCACACCTGTCTTTGGTTTACGGGCTTCACTGACCTGACCGGGAGAATTATTAAAATAAGTACGGTATTCTAGTTTTCATTCAATTAATTGTCATATATTAAAAGTGTTAAATGCGCTAAAAGTGCTTCGTATATACACAGCTGTATTTTGTGTAAATATTAAGTTATTTTAGTGAAACAAAAACTGGTATAATACTTGTTATATGCAGTATACATGTACGTCATCAGCAAAGTTGAGCTGCATTTACAAAATGTTAAAATGGCACTATTTTGTTTCACTGTGGTGAAAAGTTAACTTTCCTCTGTCAAATGCATCTAATAGAAGTTCTCTGAAAGAAACAGTAGTCGACCCATTGTACGTGTGGCTTGTGCGTCAGCATACTGTGTAATAAAGCACTAGTGTATGCATGGTCTCTAAGTCATCAGAATAGAACATGTTTGCAACTTTTGCTTGTGCGTGTTTCGTAACTTAGTAGACTCCGTTTCTATCTTTCTTGAAAGGATGTAATTTATACTAAAGCTGACAAAGGCAATAAAATCGTAATTTTAGATCAATCTGATTATATTAATAGAGTAGAACCTTCTTGAAAGTGAAGATTACTTAAAAATGAATAATGATCCATTAAAATCATGCATTTCAACTTTTAATAAAATTCTTAACAAAGTGAAAATCATACCTAGCAAAAAAAAAAAAGTATTTTAAAAGTTAATAATCCAGTTTTACCCAGATTGTATGCACTTCCTAAAATTCACAAACCAGGAAATAAAATGAGACCAATTATAAATTTTATAAATTCACCTACATATAATTTAGCGAAATGGTTAAATAAAAAATTCAGTATCTTTGATCAGTTTGAAAGTTTAAGTATTAAAATTTCTTTTGAATTAGAAAAGATTAGCAATATAGTATTGTCTGATAATGCTAAACTTGTCTTTTTTTTATGTAACTGCTTTATTTCCAAGTATCCCTAGAAAAAAGCTTTTAATTTTTTTTAAAAAATTGTTAAATTCTTTAGATGCACAGGAGAAATACGAACTGGTTTGAGAACTCAATGCCATTCTGGCAGATTGTCACAGTAGCTCAATGGTTAGAGCAGCTGCCTGGTAAGCGGAAGGTCTGTGGTTCAAATCCCAGCTGTGGTATTGAGTTTTTAAGTTCCAGTTCTACCTCTTAATATACAAAATTTACCAATTTTTTCTAAAAAGTGCAAAATTCCAAATCACAAAAAATCTGACATTCACCAATCTAGCTGCCTGGACTGTGATAGGGCCCACATTGGCAAAACCAAATGTCATTCAGAAACCACAATAAAAGAGCACCCCAGAAACACCAAATACAAACAAACTGATAAATCGGTTATGGCAGATCACCTTCGGTCACCCAATCACGAAACCAATCCCGAGGTTAAATTATTAAAACAAATATAAATAAATAAATAAATAAATAAATATATATATATATATGTATATATCATTAAAAGTCAAAATGATGTATTCATTTAAATTATTGTATGGATAGTGTAATGTAATAAATAGGGACCGTAACTTTGGCAGAATGCCTTTATAAGTGTGTTACACCTGTCACCTTTCGAAAGTGAATCTTTATGATTTACAATTCTGTGATCGAAATGCTGCAGTTTTATGTTGCCTTTTACTAGCTTTTTTTAAAAAATGTAAATGCCTAATTGCCAAAATACATGCCTTTTGTTGTATTTTTTATTATTAATTAAAACCAACAATGAGTTTCTCTGTAAAAGGGGTTAACAACAGGTAAGCCTTTTAATTATCGTTTGTTTTCTTGACTTTCTATCAGATAATACTTCTTTTAAAAGCAACAATGAGTGCCAATGCAGCTATTTTAACGGTTAGACAGTCAACAGACTACTGTAGAAGGATGTGTTTGTGCAATGTGTAGTCTTTGCCAGTTTATTAGTACCAAAATACAATGTCAAAAGAACAAAATTTGTTTGTTTGTTTTTTGTTTGTTTTTTTCCCCCCAAATAAAGAACAGCATATAGCAGAAGATATCTATGAGTGTGAATCCATTGAAAGAAGTGCTGTGAATGTGACAGTGAGTTACTTACTGAATCTTCAGTTAGTGTTCCTCATGCTTCAAATGAAAAGTCTGTATTTCTGGCCCATCCTTGTCATCCTAAACAAAGTGTTGAACAAGAGATAAGCACCAATAAAAATGGGAGTGTAGGTACAATTGGTTGTATTTTGACTGTGACCGGGGTGGGGCTTTTTGCAAATTATGTGAAATGCATTTAAAAATTATATTGAAGTTCTATAAGAAACAGGGGGAATGTTCATTTCTGTGCCTTTCATTAAATTTAGAAAAGCTACTGGAAGCTGGGAAAACTAGAAAAGGATGTCAAGTCAGAGAAACATACGAAAGCCATTGCACTTAAAAATTGTGGTACCACTATGTTAGGTGTTAATGTGTTGTATTATGTTATAACAAATGTTTATGGTGCATTTGACTTACATGTAAGTGCATGTCAATTGCTTGTAACTTTTTTCCTCTCAATTAGTGTACAATTTATTTTCGCGCAAAATATATTTTTCTTCCTCAAAATTTAGGGCTGCAGCTTATATGCAGTGGTGGCTTATTTTTGGGCCAATATGATACTTCAAACATCAGAGAAGTTTGACTAAAAAATCTGATGTGTTGCACTCACATGACTTTGTCTACTCTTGTACTAACCATTCTTACAAACTCTTATTCCTGTATCTTCTTTGTGTTAGTTAAGATAAACATTTGTACAAATTATCTTATTGCTTATTTCCTAGTTGGTGCAAGGGGAATATTAGAATACACTAGGTTTTGTGCGATAGTAAAATCTTTTAAAGCTTTGAGATTCCGTTCTCTTTGCACGCTTAACATATAAAAAATGAACAACTATGTTCCATTTCATGAAAGTTTTAAGTTTTCCAAAACTGACACAAATATCAAGGAATATCTCCGAAGTGGTTCACTCTACCAAAAAATGTATTTAGACATAAATTTTGTGTTTTAGCGAGATCTACATTTTTTGCAGAGTAAGATTTTGTCTATCTCTTATGGTTTACGAGTTATTCAAAAGTCATCTAGAGTAAACAGGACTACATAGGCTGTAGCCAGAAAATTAAAAATATACATTTCATTTGTCATACAAATATCTTTAACATATGGCATTTTAATCAAAATCGTTAGAGCCATTTTCAAGAAAATCAAAATTTTGGAAAAAATTGACATGTGAAGAGTAGTTTAGGTAGGACTAATTTCTTCAAACCCTTTGTGTCGCATCCTTGAAAGACATTAAACTTAAATACCAGCTTTAGTTTTAACCAACTTTTTGTTTTTGAGTTTTGCTGTCCACAGACTGACACACACACACATACAGACATGGGCATTTTTCTAAAAATGCTTTTTTTGGATTCAAGGAGTCTCAAAACATATATTTCCGGTGAAATCTCAACATCAAATTTTTGGATGGAATACAATACTTCCTCTACTTACCAGTAGAAAAAGTAAAAAGTAGATCATATCTGTGAATGAAAAGAATCAATAATCTCTAAAGCTCTTTGCAGGAGGCTTGTCATGCTATACTTGAGTTAACATAACTTGTGAATTCTGATAGTTCGCTCGGCATGCATTATACACATGGTAGAGGAGTGGTAGTCAATAGACTTAGTAGCCATGCAATCCTGCCGTGAAGTCTATTGACTACTTCAAGGTTAAATCTGGTTGTCCTGACAACAGACTGCTCGGCCACTCCTGTACCATGTGCACAGTGCAAAAGCAAATAATAATGTGTTTAACCCACTATTAGAGAAATACCTGTCGCTTGAAGTAATGCATGTTACGAAAATAACATTCCAATTATAGGCATTTTAGTGAAAAATTTAAACAGCTGACGTGGCTATCTAGGGCAAGGATTGCAAACTACTTTCAGGCGGATAGTACTGAGTTTGTTCATGGTGACAGGCATTCTGATTTGGAACGGACACTGGACAGCAGGACTCAGAGCAACTTTTCCAATTACACAACAAATTTTTCTGCACTTGCAGCGAACATGTAGTGTCTAACTACACATCAATCATGTAAGTTACGAGTAAGTCAAATTATTTTAAATATTATTTTGAAATGTATTTACAGTATTATCTTTTTTACTTTCTCAACTATGTACTTTAGTCAATAGGAGAAGTATTGTATTCCTCACAAATTTGGGTTTCGAGATTTCACCAAAAATACATGCTTTCATACCCCCTTAAAAAAATATAACTTTTAGAGAAGGTGCTACCTGCCCCATGTTCATATGTGTTAGTGTGTCTGCGAACAGCATGAATAAAAAACGAAATGTCGGTTAAATACCAAACGTAATGTTTAAGTTTAACATCTTCCACGGATACTACATGAAAGTCTTTAAGAAAATCGTCCTCCCACCTCAGTTACCCTTTAGATGGAAAATTTTAGAACGTTTTGATGTTCTCAAAAATGGTTCTAACAATTTTGGTTTAAATACTATTTATTTATGATATTTTTATGACTATTTATTTTCGTAAATTTTATGGCATTATCCTCACAAGACTCCTTTATTTTGAATGAGCTTTACATAACTGGTAAACTACAAGAGATAGACAAAATCTTACTGCTCAAAAAATGTAGATCTTAAAGTATACAACTGAGATAAAATCGATTTTTTTTTTTTTTTTTTTTTTTTTTTTTTTTTTTTTTTTTTGTGTGGAGCCAACCATTTCCGAAATATTCCTTGTTATTTATCTGAATTTTGGACTACTTATGCTTTTCTCAAATTGGAATGCTTTATTCGCCTACTTATCTCATTTTTATTATTTTTGAGAACTTTTAAAGTAGGTGTATCTCGATGTTTTTTAAATTTATGTCCCTTACTCCTACGTTTTTGTCTTTCTGGTAGTTTTTTCGTATTTACTCACACATATGTACGTATACATACCTTTTCAAACACACAATCTCCATGTCCGAAGTGGGTCTCGAACTCGCGATCCGCGCCACCACAAGACAGTAAAGTTAGGCACTTGTAGTGATGGTAATAGTGATGGTAATATCAGTGGTAAATAGTACCTACTAGAAGCGGTAGTAGTGATAGTGTTACTACTAGTGGTATATAGTTAAATATGTAATCCACTTCCACAATAAGAAGAAATTCAATGATGATATTCTGAAAATCAGTTCACCAGTATTAAGTATGAAACATGAGACTTAATTAAGAAAAACTACCTGCACATACCGAGTACTGAAAGATCATAAGTCAATGTGTAACGTACATTTGCAGATACTGTTAATGTTGCCGACGTTTGAAACAAACAATACAAGCGATTAGCGAGCGTAGCTGTAAGATTGTCACTGTCGAGTAGACCGGTAAAGTAAACAAAACGGATTCTTGAACAAATGGCAATTCATATCTCTCTGGCTGATATGTTTTTCGTTATTTGTGATCATTCAGAAAACATATTGCTGGCTGTACCTATGCGTATTTTAAATGTTACAATTTTTGTTTATTTGTAATCATTCAGTACCTAAACATACTGACAGTCTGCATATTTTAAATTTTACGTACCCCAGGTTGATGGTAGGGCTTCATATTCTTTCGATTTTATTGTTTGTGTAAACCAAATGCACGCTACTATTGCTTTGAAGCTCGGAAAGTGTTACAATCAGTGAAGCGAATGAAAACACCGAATGCTGGCGGATACCATCGAACTATTTGGTTGTAGGCGACTATCGGAGAATTCGATAGTTTTCATGCAGATTGCCTAACACTACCGCGGCTATGCCTGGGTAACGCTTCGACACGTATTCTTGCTAAGTTTTTCATACGATAAAATACTTTGCAAATGCAGATACAATTATCTAGCACGAGAAAGAAACGAAGCATGATCGTTCAAGTGTATACTTATTTATAATTTGTACAACAACCTTTCTCTGTGTGTTCACTGAACACATTGGTAGCTCCGCCCCTGTTTAGGTATATGTACATACACAACGAATGTGTAATGTGGGTTTATCTATATTAACAAGAAATAGAGGAATAAGGTTTTGCACGTGTTGTGAGTAGAAAAAGTGATGTGAATGCTACACAACAGATTTTTGATGTAGTAATGAACTAAATCTATGGTATTAAATAAATAGTACTCGTATGAATTAAACTTACCCAGGCCTATTAAATTGTCAAATCTTTTAGCTTCCTCCCCCACCCAAAACAACAACAACAACAACAATAACAATAATAATAATAATAATAATAATAATAATAATAATAATAATAATAATAATAATAATAATAATAATAATAATAATAATAATAATAATAATAATAATAATAATGGAATAATTTTACATTTCAAAACATGCAAAATGTAAACTTAGTTAAATAATTTGAATAAAGAGTACTTAGACAATAGTCCTAATTTTAAAATGAACTAAAAGAGTATTAACGTAATCATAAGGTGCAGTTAAATAAGATGAAGAATAAGAAATCCGTAGGCATTTGCGTTGTAAGAACCAGGTGTGGCTGATCATTAGGAAGGGTAACTTCCAGAAGACGTTACAGTGAATGGTTGTTACGGTGTCAGGTATACCGGCCAAAGTTTAGTTGGATCATTTTCCGAGAATTACACGCTGAGCACAATGACATCCACAATGTTTTTTGTTTCTTTTTTCCTCCACCTTTAGCAACCTTCAAGCCGTTAATTACATTTGCAATGATGCATGCTTGTTAAAATTCTTGCAAACCTGACATATTCTAAAACCCTTATAATTGGAGGGAGAAGAAAAAAGCTACCTTTAGTAACATGAAGCTGGGACATCGTTATCTATGAAGTTCAGCTTAAGTATACGAAGTCCATTGTTCACATCCAACGAATATGTATGTATATTAGCGCCTAGTGTCTGCGAAAGGTGGTTTAAAGGTGGAGTTAACAACTAACGAAGGTATTGGAGTCATTAGTAAATGTTAGAAGTATATTAGAATACAATTGTGAAGAACTTAAGCAGCTAATATGCTTATTTTGTTCTACTCAATGTTATTATTATCATGAGCAAATGATGTCACGTTGTTCATTTATTCAGAACTATATATACTTACAATAGTGAGTACTATGCTGTATATAGGTACTAAATGCTCGTTTTATTCGGAAGGTGTATTCCAAACAATATTAAAATAGTCTTAGCACGGGCTAAGTATTAGTTTTATGGCATGATATAATCAGTTGGTGTTTGAATTCTATGACAGGAAGGTGCGCGTAAGGCGAATGACAAACTGTCCAAACAAACGCGGGAACAGTTAAAAAGTGAGAAACAAATAGGTACTTAATGTGTTTAACTCACTATTAGAAACATATCCGTCGATTTTACGAAAATAACATCCCAGTTTATAAGCGTTTAAGTGCAAAATGTAACAAGCTCGAGCAGCTGTTTTAGGGGCAAGGATTGCGCACTATTTTTCGCGCGGATAATACAGTTTGTTCACGGTGACAAGTGACAAGCACAGTAGACCACTCATTAAAGCAGTTTGTTCCAACTACGCTACAGTTTTCTTCATTTGCAGTGAACATGAGTGTTTAACTACACATCAGCATGGGCGTCGCATAGAGGGAGGGGGGGGGGGGAGGGTGTGCCGCGACCCCCCTCCACTTGGAAATTATTCAATTTAATGTGTAGTCAATTACTGGAAATTAGACCGTTGTTTCAATTTTGATGTAAAGAACCATTTTTATTTAGCACAAATTAATACGGTTATCCGCAACAAATACTGTAAATTTTCACAACAGAATATTGAATTAATATTATTTGTTTACAAACTTCCAACAAAAAAATTCTGCCGATGTCCATGCACATCAGTTACGAGTAATCGAGTTATTTTAATTATAATTATTTTGAAATGTGTTTACAGCATTATTATTATTATTATTATTATTATTATTATTATTATTATTATTATTATTATTATTATTATTATTATTATTATTATTATTATTATTATTATTATTATTATTATTATTATTATTATTATTATTTTACATTTCAAAAAATTCAAAATGAAAATTAAATAAGTTGAATAGAAAACTAGTTAGGACTTAGGTAATAGTCCTAATTTTAAAATAAACCAGGAATATAGACGTAATCATAAGACGCAGTTAAATAACGATGAAGAATAAGATATCCGTACGCATTTCCGTGGAAAGAACCAGCTGGGGCTAATCATTAGGAAAGCTAGATTCCCAGAAGAGATTACAATGAACGGTTGTTAGAGTGTCAGGTATCCTGGTCAAAGTTTAGACACAGATCATTTTCCGAGAATTTCACGTTGATGGCAATGACATTCAGAATGCTTTTCCCCCCACCTCTTAACAACCTTTAAGCCGTTAATTACATTTGCAATGGTGCATGCTGGTTAAAATTCTTGCAATCCTGACATATTCTGACAGCCTTATAATTGGAGGGGGGAGGAAAAAGCTACCCTTAGTAACATGAAACTGAGACATCGTTATCCATCAAGTTCACTTTAGGTATAGGAAGTCAATTCTTTACATCCAGGGAATATGTAGCGCCATTAGTGTCTGTGAAAGGTGGCTTGAGGGTGGAGTTCAAAACGTGTAACGGTGATCACAACTAAAGAAGATATTGGGGTCATTATTAAATGCTAGAGGTATAACACTGGGATTAGAATACAGTTGTGAACAAGTTACATATGTTATTATACATGTGCAGCTAATATGCTTATTTTGTTGTACGCAATTGTTATCATGAGCAAATTATATCACTTTGTTCATTTATTCAGAACTATACCATATACCTACAACAGAGAGTATTATGCTTTGTGTGCAAACCGCTTTTTTATTAGGAAGTTGTATTACAAACATAATTACAATAGTTTTAGCAAGGGTTATGTATTAGTTTTATGTTGTGATATAAACAGTTGGTGTCTGATTTCTCATGACAAAGGAAAGTGCGCGTAACGTGACTGACAATGTACAAACAGAAACACGGGAACCGTTAAAAAGTGGCGGAAAACGAATAATACTTAAGGTGTTCAACTATTATTAGAAAAATATCCGTCGACTGCAGTAATGCATGTTATGAAGATAACATCCTCTGTTTATAGGTGTTTCAGTGAAAATGTAACCATCTGAAGCAGCTGTTTTAAGGGCAAGGATCGCGAACTACTTTCATGCGCATAATACAGAGATTGTTCACAGTGGCCGGCGGTCTGACTTGGAACAGACAGCAGGTAGTTTGGTCCAACTGCACCTGCAGTGAGCATGAGTGTCTTAACTACACATCAATTACGTAAGTTACGAGGAATCGATTTATTTTAGTTATAATTATTTTAAAATGTGTTTACAGTATTACTTTTTTTACTTTCGCAACTACGTACCCTTCCCCCTTCAGACTACTCTTTAGATGGACAACTTTAGAACGTTTTGATTAAAATACTACTCGTTTAAGATAATAAAATGTGGCCATTTCATAAGTTTTATGGGAATGTCCTCAGACGGTCTCTTCATTGTGAATGACTTAATAACTGGTATACTACACATGGGCATCGCGAAGAATGAGGGGGGGGGGGGGTCTTGGGACAAGTGGTGGCCGTGGGCCCCTCTTAGAAATTAATAATTTTAATGTAGAGTCAATTACTGAGTATTAGACTATTATTTTTGATTTTGGTACAAAGCACAATTTTTCCTCAGAATACTCGTACAAAAGAGGTATTAGCGCCTGTGTTACAAATGAGCTTGCCAGTGATGTTATCCACATTTTTAATGTAATTAAGGAATGCATTATTTTCAATTAGTAGCTACATATATTTACTAATTATTGCCCGCAACAATATTTTGCTACCGACAGTTGTAAATGTTTAATTTATTCCGTCCACAGTGATTCCGCACTGCAACCACAGGTTTTTATTGTTGTTCAAAATTTTACTGTTGAAGTCCAGAGATTAAAGACAGAAAACCTGTAATATAATTATGAATTACATTAATAATTGTTATTTAGCACAAATTAATAGAGTTGTCCGCAACAAATGTTATAGCTCATCTTTTACAGTTTGTGACAACAGAATAATGAATTAATATTGCTTGATCGTAAAGTTCCAACATGTGCGCCCCCCCCCCCCGCCCTGGCGATCCCCATGGAACCACAAGAGATAGGAAAAATCTAACTACACAAAAATATAGATCTCGTTAAAGTACACAATTGACACAAAATATGATTCTTTTGCACTAGGTACTCATGGTTTTCTCAAATTAGAATGCTTTATTTGCTTTCTTATATTCTTTTTACTTTTTAAACCTTTTTAACGTATAGTATATCTGGATTTTTTAGAAATGTTCCTTTCGCATACTTTTCTTTTGTTTCCCCCTTTGTTGTGTTTCCTGGTGGTTTTTCTGTATTTATTCACACATATACACCGACATGAACCGCCTCCATAGCAGAGTGGTAACGCGCCTGCCTCTGGCGCGGATGACCGAGGTTCGATCCCCAGCACCGGCGTGAAGATTTTCCCCCGCTGGGAGGTCTGGACTCGTTAGGTCCCTGAGTGGCCAAGTGAGGAATTACTTGATTGAAAATTAGCGGCCCCTGGTCGAGAAGACTCCATAACAGGCTGGGAGGGACCGGGGAGCTGAGCACGTTCCACCTCCAGTACTGCACCCCACTCGTGACGTCTGTGATGGGCAAAGGTTGGGGGCGCAGCGGCCGGGCGGTAGGCCTTGCCTCGGATGGCGTGTTGTGCCACGGGGTTTATATACCTACATTTCCTAAAACACAAACCCACATGTCCGATGTGGAACTCGAACCCATGATCCCTTCCACCACAAAGCACCCAAAGCACTTTAGCTATCCCTACCATGGGGATCAGCATCTCTTGAACATGCAAAGAGAATGGAATGGGAAAGCCATCACATAGTTACCAGCTCTTAAAAGAATTGGGTATAGCCTAAGGTCCACAATATTCCCATACTGCCCTTGCACTAATAAGAAAAGCAATAAGAGAATTTCTGGAAATAGGTAGAAGAGTAAGTGTTTGTAAGAATAATATGTGAAACAGCGAGGAAAGTCAAGTGAGTGCAACAAATTAGATGCTTTGTAGTGCTGATAATGGTAATTGTAGTGGTAGTAATGCTAGTGGCAGAAGTAGTAGTAGTACTAGTAGTAGCATTTTTTTTTTTTTAAATTAACATTGTCCAACATCGTGTCATATCGGACGAATGAATGAAATGAAATGGGTGTACTGATGCTCAAATGGAGCTTTAAGTTACCCGACATTCGTCTTCTCAGGGTAGGGAAAACCTCGGAAAAAAAGCCTTACCCGGATAACTTACCCTAAGCGAGATTCGAACTCTTGAACGTGAAGCAGACACGCTAACCATCACGCTACCGAGGCGGGCTGGCAGTAGCAATAAAAGTAGTGGTAGTAATAGTATTATTACGCCTTTTTTTTTTTGTCATGGTGAGCTTCTTTTTGGAACTCCCTGGCAGTATTACTTCAAAAAGAAGTGGCTTAAGATGGTCTACGTACTAATGCACCCAGTTGCAATATTATTATTCAGTACTGCATTAAGAGTAATTTCTCCCTGTGTGAATAAGTTGATATCAGCAACAAAAAAGACCTTCGTGAAAGCACCGCACAGAATTCAGTGCCATAAAAATCATCTCCAACATGACCCTTTGCCTCCTGAGACAGTACATACAAGATGAGGTACGTGGTTAGACGCTGTGAACTTCTATTGTGAACATTTTGAAGGAGTCCAGTCAGTGGTGAACATGTTCTCTTCAGAAGTAGCTGTTTCCATACGTGAATCTCAGGACATCGTGGCAAGCTCCTGTGCTTACATCAAAAGTAACTTCGGCTGGTGGCCTAGCACAAGCAAACACTTGGAAACATCAGGTTTTCTTCTTCACAAATCTATGGATTTACTGGAACGTGCATCACAGAAACTTAGTGTAGTTGCAGGAAGGAAGGTAGGTGAAAAATTCAAAACTGTGCTAAACAGGAATCCAGGGTACTCTGCGCTTGTGTGTGTGTGTCTAAAGTGCTAAATGGTGACAATGTCGATATACCAAAACATTTCTCTGCAAGTCAGATTCCTATGCTAAAACATGCTCCTATTACTTCATGTGATGTGGAGAGAAGCTTCTCTGCTTATAAGAACATTTTATCCGATAGGAGACAAACAATGACCCCTGAAAGTATGTGGTTATTCACTGTACGTTGAAAGAAGCAAAAGACTCAAAATGAAAATGCCTGGTTGTTCGCTTTGTGTCAAGAGATAGAAAACTGAAAATGCATCCTCATTATAAAATTTAATTATTTTGAATTGATTGTTTCACCCAATGATAAATTGGTTCAGTATTTCAACATTGCTTTACCGTCTAAAATTTAAGTAAAATAATTAGATGAAATGAGTAAGTTTAATAAACATAATCCAAAACAAAATTTTTATTTCGTGATTACCTACTTGAAAATAAATTTAGGTAAATTCTGCATAAAACAAAACATTTTCCCCATAATTAATTCTATGTTTAGTGAATTTTAACTCCTTGTAATTAATTTATGTACTTACGGACCCATCAAATTGCAAAATTCTGGGTAATTTGCAGTCTGCGTTTAGATTTGAGGTGGTAATGTTAGCATTTAGGTTATTACATAATTTTACATACTTTGTTGATTTTACATATTTCACACGTTGATATTACATTAAAATCCGGGCTCTAATAATAATAATAATAATAATAATAATAATAATAATAATAATAATAATAATAATAATAATAATAATAATAATAATAATAATAATAATAATATATTATCTTAATAATAATATATTAATATTATCAATTATTATTATTATTATTATTATTATTATTATTATTATTATTATTATTATTATTATTATTATTATTATTATTACTATTATTTTACATTTCAAAAAATTCAAAATCAAAATTAAATAAGTCCAATAGAAAACTAGTTAGGACTTAGGTAATAGTCCTAATTTTAAAATAAACCAGGAATAAAGACGTAATCATAATACGCAGTTAAATAACGATGAAGAATAAGATATCCGTACGCATTTCCGTGGAAAGAATCAGCTGGGGCTAATCATTAGGAAAGCTAGATTCCCAGAAGAGATTACACTGAAGGGTTGCTAGGGTGTCAGGTATCCCGGCCAAAGTGTAGACACAGTGATCATTTTCCGAGAATTTCACCCTGAAGACAATGACATTCACAATGGTTTCTCTCCAATC
This sequence comes from Tenodera sinensis, assembly GCA_030765045.1. Taxonomy (NCBI): domain Eukaryota; kingdom Metazoa; phylum Arthropoda; class Insecta; order Mantodea; family Mantidae; genus Tenodera; species Tenodera sinensis. The sequence goes on along the minus strand of CM060966.1, from coordinate 20,808,881 downwards.
ACCTCTAACAATCTTTAAGCCGTTAATTACATTTGCAATGATGCATGCTTGTTAAAATTCTTGCAAACCTGACATATTCTGACAGCCTTATAATTGGAGGGGTGAGGAAAAAGCTACCCTTAGTAACATGGTACTGAGACATCGTTATCCATCAAGTTCACTTTAGGTATAGGAAGTCAATTCTTCACATCCAGGGAATATGTAGCGCCATAGTGTCTGTGAAAGGTGGCTTGAGGGCGGAGTTCAAAACGTGTAACGATGACCACAACTAAAGAAGATATTGGGGTCATTATTAAATGCTAGAGGTATAACACTGGGACTCGAATATAGTTGTGAACAAGTTACCTGTTAGTATACATGTGCAGCTAATATGCTTATTTTGTTGTACGCAATTGTTATCATGAGCAAATTATATCACTTTGTTCACTTATTCAGAACTATACCATATACCTACAACAGAGAGTATTATGCTTTATGTGCAAACTGCTTTTTTTTATTAGGAAGTGGTATTACAAACATAATTACAATAGTTTTAGCAAGGGTTATGTATTAGTTTTATGATGTGATATAAACAGTTGGTGTCTGATTTCTCATGACAAAGGAAAGTGCGCGTAACGTGACTGACAATGTACAAACAGAAACACGAGAACCGTTAAAAAGTGGCGGAAAACGAATAATACTTAAGGTGTTCAACTATTATTAGAAAAATATCCGTCGACTGCAGTAATGCATGTTATGAACATAACATCCTCTGTTTATAGGTGTTTCAGTGAAAATGTAACCACCTGAAGCAGCTGTTTTAAGGGCAAGGATCGCGAACTACTTTCATGCGCATAATACAGAGTTTGTTCACGGTGGCCGGCAGTCTGACTTGGAACGGACTGCAGGTAGATTGTTCACGGTGGCCGGCAGTCTGACTTGGAACGGACTGCAGGTAGTTTGTTCACGGTGGCCGGCGGTCTGACTTGGAACGGACAGCAGGTAGTTTGTTCACGGTGGCCGGCGGTCTGACTTGGAACGGACAGCAGGTAGATTGTTCACGGTGGCCGGCAGTCTGACTTGGAACGGACTGCAGGTAGTTTGTTCACGGTGGCCGGCGGTCTGACTTGGAACGGACAGCAGGTAGTTTGTTCACGGTGGCCGGCGGTCTGACTTGGAACGGACTGCAGGTAGTTTGTTCACGGTGGCCGGCGGTCTGACTTGGAACGGACTGCAGGTAGTTTGGTCCAACTGCACCTGCAGTGAGCATGGGTGTCTAACTACACATCAGTTATGTAGGTTACGAGAAATCGAATTATTTTAGTTATAATTATTTTAAAATGTGTTTACAGTATTACTTTTTTTACTTTCTCAACTACGTACCCTCCCCCCTTCAGACTACTCTTTAGATGGACAACTTTAGAACGTTTTGATTAAAATACTACTCGTTTAAGATAATAAAATGTGGCCATTTCATAAGTTTTATGGGAATGTCCTCAGACGGTCTCTTCATTGTGAATGACTTAATAACTGGTATACTACACATGGGCATCGCGAAGAACGGGGGGGGGGGGGGGTCTTGGGACAAGTGGTGGCCGTGGGCCCCTCTTAGAAATTAATAATTTTAATGTAGAGTCAATTACTGAGTATTAGATTATTATTTTTGATTTTGGTACAAAGCACAATTTTTCCTCAGAATACTCGTACAAAAGAGAGTGAGTGAGTGAGTGGTGTTTAAGGGCCCGTCGACAGCTAGGTCATTTGGGCCCCAATACAAAAGAGATATTAGCGCCTGTGTTACAAATGAGCTTGCCAGTGATGTTATGCTCATTTTTAATGTAAGTAAGGAATGCATTATTTTCATTTAGTAGCTACATATATTTACTAATTATTGCCCGCAACAATATTTTGCTACCGACAGTTGTAAATGTTTAATTTATTCCGTTCACAGTGATTCCGCGCTGCAACCACAGGTTTTTATTGTTGTTCAAAATGCTACTGTTGAAGTCCAGAGATTAAAAACAGAAAACCTGTAATATAATTATGAATTACATTAATAATTGTCATTTAGCACAAATTAATACAGTTGTCTGCAACGCTCATCTTTTACAGTTTGTGACAACAGAATAATGAATTAATATTGCTTGATCGTAAAGTTCCAACATGTGCGCCCCCCCCCCCCCCTTGGCGATCCCCATGGAACCACAAGAGGTAGGGAAAATCTAACTACACAAAAATATAGATCTCGTTAAAGTACACGATTGATACAAAATATTCTTTTTCTTTTGGTGGAGCGAACCATTTCCGAAATATTCCTTGTTATTTGTCTGAATTTTGCACTAGGTACTCATGGTTTTCTCAAATTAGAATGCTTTATTTGCTTTCTTATATTCTTTTTACTTTTTACTTTTTAAACCTTTTTAACGTGTGGTATATCTGGATTTTTTAGAAATGTTCCTTTCTCATACTTTTCTTTTGTTTCCCCCTTTGTTGTGTTTCCTGGTGGTTTTTCTGTATTTATTCACACATATACACCGACATGAACCGCCTCCATAGCAGAGTGGTAACGCGCCTGCCTCTGGCGCGGATGACCGAGGTTCGATCCCCAGCACCGGCGTGAAGATTTTCCCCCGCTGGGAGGTCTGGACTCGTTAGGTCCCTGAGTGGCCAATTGAGAAATTACTTGACTGAAAAGTAGCGGCCCCTGGTCGAGAAGACCGCATAGCAGGCTGGGAGGGACCGTGGAGCTGAGCACGTTCCACCTCCAGTACTGCACACCACTCGTGACGCCTGTGATGGGCAAAGGTTGGGGGCGCAGCGGCCGGGCGGTAGGCCTTGCCTCAGATGGCGTGTTGTGCGACGGGGTTTATATACCTACATTTCCTAAAACACAAACCCACATGTCCGATGTGGAACTCGAACCCATGATCCCGTCCACCACAAAGCACCCAAAGCACTTTAGCTATCCCTACCATGGGGATCAGCATCTCTTGAACATGCAAAGAGAATGGAATGGGAAAGCCATTACATAGTTACCAGCTCTTAAAAGAATTGGGTATAGCCTAAGGTCCACAATATTCCCATACTGCCCTTGCACTAATAAGAAAAGCAATAATAGAATTTCTGGAAATAGGTAGAAGAGTAAGTGTTTGTAAGAATAATATGTGAAACAGCGAGGAAAGTCAAGTGAGTGCAACAAATTAGATGCTTTGTAGTGCTGATAATGGTAATGGTAATTGTAGTGGTAGTAATGTTAGTGGCAGAAGTAGTAGTAGTAATAGTAGTAGCATTTTTTTTTTTTTTTAATTAACATTGTCCAACATCGTGTCATATCGGACGAATGAATGAAATGAAATGGGTGTACTGATGCTCAAATGGAGCTTTAAGTTACCCGACATTCGTCTTCTCAGGGTAGGGAAAACCTCGGAAAAAAAGCCTTACCCGGATAACTTACCCTAAGCGAGATTCGAACTCTTGAACGTGAAGCAGACATGCTAACCATCACGCTACCGAGGCGGGCTGGCAGTAGCAATAAAAGTAGTGGTAGTAATAGTATTATTACGCCTTTTTTTTTTGTCATGGTGAGCTTCTTTTTGGAACTCCCTGGCAGTATTACTTCAAAAAGAAGTGGCTTAAGATGGTCTACGTACTAATGCACCCAGTTGCAATATTATTATTCAGTACTGCATTAAGAGTAATTTCTCCCTGTGTGAATAAGTTGATATCAGCAACAAAAAAGACCTTCGTGAAAGCACCGCACAGAATTCAGTGCCATAAAAATCATCTCCAACATGACCCTTTGCCTCCTGAGACAGTACATACAAGATGAGGTACGTGGTTAGACGCTGTGAACTTCTATTGTGAACATTTTGAAGGAGTCCAGTCAGTGGTGAACATGTTCTCTTCAGAAGTAGCTGTTTCCATACGTGAATCTCAGGACATCGTGGCAAGCTCCTGTGCTTACATCAAAAGTAACTTCGGCTGGTGGCCTAGCACAAGCAAACACTTGGAAACATCAGGTTTTCTTCTTCACAAATCTATGGATTTACTGGAACGTGCATCACAGAAACTTAGTGTAGTTGCAGGAAGGAAGGTAGGTGAAAAATTCAAAACTGTGCTAAACAGGAATCCAGGGTACTCTGCGCTTGTGTGTGTGTGTCTAAAGTGCTAAATGGTGACAATGTCGATATACCAAAACATTTCTCTGCAAGTCAGATTCCTATGCTAAAACATGCTCCTATTACTTCATGTGATGTGGAGAGAAGCTTCTCTGCTTATAAGAACATTTTATCCGATAGGAGACAAACAATGACCCCTGAAAGTATGTGGTTATTCACTGTACGTTGAAAGAAGCAAAAGACTCAAAATGAAAATGCCTGGTTGTTCGCTTTGTGTCAAGAGATAGAAAACTGAAAATGCATCCTCAGGATAAAATTTAATTATTTTGAATTGATTGTTTCACCCAATGATAAATTGGTTCAGTATTTCAACATTGCTTTACCGTCTAAAATTTAAGTAAAATAATTAGGTGAAATGAGTAAGTTTAATAAACATAATCCAAAACAAATTTTTTATTTCGTGATTACCTACTTGAAAATAAATTTAGGTAAATTCTGCATAAAACAAAACATTTTCCCCATAATTAATTCTATGTTTAGTGAATTTTAACTCCTTGTAATTAATTTATGTACTTACGGACCCATCAAATTGCAAAATTCTGGGTAATTTGCAGTCTGCGTTTAGATTTGAGGTGGTAATGTTAGCATTTAGGTTATTACATAATTTTACATACTTTGTTGATTTTACATATTTCACACGTTGATATTACATAAAAATCCGGGCTCTAATAATAATAATAATAATAATAATAATAATAATAATAATAATAATAATAATAATAATAATAATAATAATAATAATAATAATAATAATATATTATCTTAATAATATATTAATATTATCAATTATTATTATTATTATTATTATTATTATTATTATTATTATTATTATTATTATTATTATTATTATTTTACATTTCAAAAAATTCAAAATCAAAATTAAATAAGTCCAATAGAAAACTAGTTAGGACTTAGGTAATAGTCCTAATTTTAAAATAAACCAGGAATAAAGACGTAATCATAATACGCAGTTAAATAACGATGAAGAATAAGATATCCGTACGCATTTCCGTGGAAAGAACCAGCTGGGGCTAATCATTAGGAAAGCTAGATTCCCAGAAGAGATTACACTGAAGGGTTGCTAGGGTGTCAGGTATCCCGGCCAAAGTTTAGACACAGAGATCATTTTCCGAGAATTTCACGCTGAGGACAATGACATTCACAATGGTTTCTTTCCCCCACCTCTTAACAACCTTTAAGCCGTTAATTACATTTGCAATGATGCATGCTGGTTAAAATTCTTGCAAACCTGACATATTCTGACAGCCGTATAATTGGAGGGGGGAGAAAAAAGCTACCCTTAGTAACATGGAACTGAGACATCGTTATCCTTCAAGTTCACTTTAGGTATAGGAAGTCAATTCTTCACATCCAGGGAATATGTAGCGCCATAGTGTCTGTGAAAGTTAGCTTGAGGGTGGAGTTCAAAACGTGTAACGGTGACCACAACTAAAGAAGATATTGGAGTTATTATTAAATGCTAGAGGTATAACACTGGGATTCGAATATGGTTGTGAACAAGTTACCTGTTAGTATGCATGTGCAGCTAATATGCTTATTTTGTTGTACGCAATTGTTATCATGAGCAAATTATATCACTTTGTTCATTTATTCAGAACTATACCATATATGTACCTACAACAGAGAGTATTATGCTTTGTGTGCAAACCGCTTTTTTATTAGGAAGTTGTATTACAAACATAATTACAATAGTTTTAGCAAGGGTTAAGTATTAGTTTTATGATGTGATATAATCAGTTGGTGTCTGAATTCTCATGACAAAGGAAAGTGCGCGTAACGTGACTGACAATGTACAAACAGAAACACGAGAACCGTTAAAAAGTGGCGGAAAACGAATAATACTTAAGGTGTTCAACTATTATTAGAAAAATATCCGTCGACTGCAGTAATGCATATTATGAAAATAACATCCTCTGTTTATAGGTGTTTCAGTGAAAATGTAACCACCTGAAGCAGCTGTTTTAAGGGCAAGGATCGCGAACTACTTTCATGCGCATAATACAGAGTTTGTTCACGGTGACCGGCAGTCTGACTTGGAACGGACAGCAGGTAGTTTGTTCCAACTGCACCTGCAGTCAGCACGAGTGTCTAACTACACATCAATTACGTAAGTTACGAGGAATCGATTTATTTTAGTTATAATTATTTTAAAATGTGTTTACAGTACTACCTTTTTTACTTTCTCAACTACGTACCCTCCCCCCTTCAGACTACTCTTTAGACGGACAACTTTAGAACGTTTTGATTAAAATACTATTTGTTTAAGATAATAAAATGTGGCCATTTCTTAAGTTTTATGGGAATGTCCTCAGACGGTCTCTTCATTGTGAATGACTTACATAGCTGGTATACCACACATGGGTATCGCGAAGAATGGGGTGGTCCTTGGGTCAAGTCCTGGCCGCGGGCCCCTCTTAGAAATTAATAATTTTAATGTAGAGTCAATTACTGACTATTAGACTATTGTTTTTGATTTTGATACAAAGCACAATTTTTCCTCAGAATACTCGTACAAAAGAGATACTCGATTGTCTCATAGCGCCTGTGTTACAAATGAGCTTGCCAGTGATGTTATGCTCATTTTTAATGTAAATAAGGAATGCATTATTTTCAATTAGTAGCTACATTTATTTACTATTATTATTGCCCGCAACAATATTTTGCTACCGACAGTTGTAAATGTTTAATTTATTCCGTTCACAGTGATTCCGCGCTGCAACCACAGGTTTTTATTGTTGTTCAAAATGCTACTGTTGAAGTCCAGAGATTAAAGACAGAATACCTGTAATATAATTATGAATTACATTAATAATTGTTATTTAGCACAAATTAATACAGTTGTCTGCAACGCTCATCTTTTACAGTTTGTGACAACAGAATAATGAATTAATATTGCTTGATCGTAAAGTTCCACCATGTGCGCCCCCCCCCCCCTTGGCGATCCCCATGGAACCACAAGAGGTAGGGAAAATCTAACTACACAAAAATATAGATCTCGTTAAAGTACACGATTGACACAAAATAAGATTCTTTTTCTTTTGTTGAGGCGAACCATTTCCGAAATATTCCTTGTTATTTGTTTGAATTTTGCACTGGGTGCTCATGGTTTTCTCAAATTAGAATGCTTTATTTGCTTTCTTATATTCTTTTTACTTTTTAAACCTTTTTAACGTATAGTATATCTGGATTTTTTAGAAATGTTCCTTTCTCATACTTTTCTTTTGTTTCCCCCTTTGTTGTGTTTCCTGGTGGTTTTTCTGTATTTATTCACACATATACACCGACATGAACCGCCTCCATAGCAGAGTGGTAACGAGCCTGCCTCTGGCGTGGATGACCGAGGTTCGATCCCCAGCACCGGCATGAAGATTTTCCCCCGCTGGGAGGTCTGGACTCGTTAGGTCCCTGAGTGGCCAAGTGAGGAATTACTTGATTGAAAATTAGCGGCCCCTGGTCGAGAAGACCGCATAACAGGCTGGGAGGGACCGGGGAGCTGAGCACGTTCCACCTCCAGTATTGCACCCCACTCGTGACGTCTGTGATGGGCAAAGGTTGGGGGCGCAGCGGCCGGGTGGTAGGCCTTGCCTCGGATGGCGTGTTGTGCGACGGGGTTTATATACCTACATTTCCTAAAACACAAACCCACATGTCCGATGTGGAACTCGAACCCATGATCCCTTCCACCACAAAGCACCCAAAGCACTTTAGCTATCCCTACCATGGGGATCAGCATCTCTTGAACATGCAAAGAGAATGGAATGGGAAAGCCATTACATAGTTACCAGCTCTTAAAAGAATTGGGTATAGCCTAAGGTCCACAATATTCCCATACTGCCCTTGCACTAATAAGAAAAGCAATAAGAGAATTTCTGGGAATAGGTAGAAGAGTAAGTGTTTGTAAGAATAATATGTGAAACAGCGAGGAAAGTCAAGTGAGTGCAACAAATTAGATGCTTTGTAGTGCTGATAATGGTAATTGTAGTGGTAGTAATGCTAGTGGCAGAAGTAGTAGTAGTAATAGTAGTAGCATTTTTTTTTTTTTTTTTGAATTAACATTGTCCAACATCGTGTCATATCGGACGAATGAATGAAATGAAATGGGTGTACTGATGCTCAAATGGAGCTTTAAGTTACCCGACATTCGTCTTCTCAGGGTAGGGAAAACCTCGGAAAAAAAGTCTTACCCGGATAACTTACCCTAAGCGAGATTCGAACTCTTGAACGTGAAGCAGACATGCTAACCATCACGCTACCGAGGCGGGCTGGCAGTAGCAATAAAAGTAGTGGTAGTAATAGTATTATTACGCCTTTTTTTTTTGTCATGATGAGCTTCTTTTTGGAACTCCCTGGCAGTATTACTTCAAAAAGAAGTGGCTTAAGATGGTCTACGTACTAATGCACCCAGTTGCAATATTATTATTCAGTACTGCATTAAGAGTAATTTCTCCCTGTGTGAATAAGTTGATATCAGCAACAAAAAAGACCTTCGTGAAAGCACCGCACAGAATTCAGTGCCATAAAAATCATCTCCAACATGACCCTTTGCCTCCTGAGACAGTACATACAAGATGAGGTACGTGGTTAGACGCTGTGAACTTCTATTGTGAACATTTTGAAGGAGTCCAGTCAGTGGTGAACATGTTCTCTTCAGAAGTAGCTGTTTCCATACGTGAATCTCAGGACATCTAAATTGGCAAGCTCCTGTGCTTACATCAAAAGTAACGCTATTTCTCTCTCTAATCTGATCCTTATTAATCCTTCATAACTTTTACTAGTCATGTTGAAAAGACACAAAGGTCTGTATGCAGATGGTAGCAGATCTTGTAGGGGTCTACCTCCTATTGTAAAATCACGGGCATTTTGATTTGCAGCTGTAGATACTTGGACTATAAGCGTTTCTCTCTGTTTCAGGGGCTTTGAATATGGATCTAGCTCCCAGTTAGTCGTGCCAGTAGTGTCCCAAATAATACATGGTTACTTGGATAATTGTGATAATTCAAGCAAATCGGTTCCAACTGGCGACGAGGGGTGCTTTTTATTAGATTAGTTCTGCACCTATCACCAAGTCGATGAAATGAAGTGAATCTTCAAAATCCTGGAGATTAGGTAATCCGATGAGGCGAAGCTGGTAAGTGACTTTAGAGAGACTGCTTTGTTGTTTGCTGTGAGTACATGTAAATGGCATTTGAGCTTCTATTACAGATGTAGCTATACTCATGCGTCTTTTCTACAAAACCTGTTTCAGGTATTTGAACCGCGCGGCTGACCGCAGCGGCGGCGCTTTGAAATTGGAGAGAAAGTAAACCGGTTTTTCCAGTTACATGCTGTTCCATGTTATATCACCGGGAGGCGCTGCTACACTGCCAACATTGCTGGCAACACCTCTACCACCACTACTGAGGGGAGATAGGGGGGAGATTGAATCCACAAGGCGTTTTCACTCCTCGCAAGAGATAGCGCTGAGACTCTTTTGTGTACAATGTAAAGGAAACTAATTTTTTATTAAATTATTTATTTGTAAAAACATGCAAAGACGTGTTTGTTCTACGTAGAATTAGCTCTTTAGTTAGTCCGAGTTAGAAAATAGAGCGAAAATGCGGTACACGCTTAATGCGGTGAATGCGTATTGTGTTACTTCAGAACAAAAGACTATGAAAAGTGAAATAAAGTCTGTGAATTTGCAACACACAGCATCGCTTCTCGGCCTTTTGGCTAAGATCAAAGTGTAGTATCTGTTCTTATCAGCTTAATATCTGATACGTCCCCCATTGGGGGACCAGAATATTAAACTGATTTTTGGAAAATGACGGAGTGCTAGGGGCTTGCTCCACCTCTGTCACGGGTTGGCCTGGCATTGCAGTACCGCCAGGATCGGCCCACCTAATCAAACCAAGCATAGTCCTTTCTCAAATATGGAGGAATTAATCTACCCTAATTTTCTCTATCTGACGATAGAATAGCTTTCGGTTACAGTTCAAATCATATTGGTTTCCTCTCTATACTTGGGTAATGAATATCAGTTACTTTAAGCAGCGTAAAGGGTTATTACTGTTTGTAATTACCTGCATCCTAATGTGTTTCTGATGCTAACAAGTTCAAATCGATGAGGGGGTCATTAGCGTTTCACGAATAGCGTAGGGATGAAAGGCACGTGTGTTTATTCGCTGTCGGAGGCGAATAACTAAGATACATCATATACTTTTGTATCTTCCCCATATCATAGCTCAAATAATCTACAACTTATCTTGGTAATTTTGTATACATAGTGTAAGAGGAAGTGTTGATTAATGCTAGAAGGTTATTGAAGAGTCTCCCCCCTCAGGGCTCCAATTTGGAGATCGGGGAGTAGCGACTCTAAAGTACCTGAGCTACCCAGTGTCCGGGGGTATAGCCGGACCACCCTGCCTCCTGGGGTTATAAATAGGGAGGCCTGGTCCTCCAGGTTGGGGGTTGGGCATCAGGCCAGCATCCTGATACCGTAAAAACTGAATTGCTAAAGAATATTTTCAAAGGGACGCCGGTAGGATCAATAGAAGACGACAAAAGGATGTTAAAAGGATCAAAAATAGAATGTCAATTGGCACATGGAACATTCAAACACTTCTGCAACCAGGGAAAATGCAAGAACTAGCTGAACTCAAGAGTGATATGACAACAGTTTTACGAAATTTTAATGCCAACATTGGCGAAGAAAGACATTGGTTCAGATATTTTTTTAGTTTTAACCTTAGTACAGGAAGCAGTACCAAAAAGGTGCAGGAAAAAATACTCAGTGCATGAAATGGAATAAAATATATTTACAGAATCTTAAAAAATCCAAGAATTTAAAGAAGCATTGATCAAAAAACTAAGATATATCTGAAGTTGATAATGTTAATCAAGAAGGGATGAATGTCCAAAAAATAATAACTGAAACAGCAACAGAAACTTTAAGTAAGCAGGAGAAAGTACCCACAAATGAATGGTGGGATGAAGAATGTAGAATCATAATTAAGATAACAAAAATGAGGTTAGAAAGCAAGAAATGTATTTAAAAACTAGAGCTCATTTTGAAATTATAAACAATTAAGGAAGCAAGTAAGATTTGCAGGAAGAAAATGAAACAATAGTTGAATCAAAAATTAAATCAAATGGAACATAATTTGAAGAAAAATTAATCAAGAAAGAATTTTAATAACGTGCCAATACTTCCCAACATTTGTAGAGATGAAAAGGGAAATATCACACAAGATGCAGTTTTGAGTAGACTGGGAAATGTTTTAGTAACATACTTAAAGAAGAGGTCACAAATATTTCTACATATGAAATAATAACTACAAATGATACCAGGGGGTTACAGTTTCTTTTGGTTAAAATGTGGAAGAACGAACAAATACCAAGCAAATGAAATGAAGGAATAATTACCCAACATAAAAAAGGAGACAGACTAGAATGTACTATAGACCTAATCCTATTGAATGTAGAGTATAAAATGTTCGCTATTGCATTGAACAATAGTTTGAGATCATTGAAAATAAGTTAAATGATTACCAGGCAGAGTTTAGACCAGGCTGGTAAACAACTGGTAATATTTTTTATGGTTAAGCAATCATTTGAAAAAATGTTATGAGTATAACATTACTTTATTTAACATATTCAGACTATGCACAAGCATTTGACAAGGTTTGCAGAAGTAGAGTATTAGATTGTTTAAAGAAGTATGAGGTGCCTGGAAAGTTAACTAGGTTAATAGAAATAACCGTGGGCACTAATGTGGCAAGAGAGAATTCTAAGTGCATAAAATGGAATAAAATACATTTACAGAATCTCAGAAAATCCAAGAATAGAAAGAAGTATTGAGCAATAAAATTAAGATATGCCTGAAGATGATAATGTCAATCAAGACTGAATGAATATTGAAACAAAAACTTTAAATAAGCAGTTGAAAGTACCCACAAATGAATGGTGGGATGAAGAATGTAAAAACATTAAGCAAAAAAAAAAAAAAAAAAAAAAAAAGGTAGAAAGCAAGCAATAAATTTAAAAACTTGAGCTCATTGTGCAATTTATAAACAATTGCGGAAGCAAGCATAAATAATACGGAAGGGAGAATAAATAATTGCTTGAGTGAACAAATAATACTAAAACGAGTAAAACCACGAGGTCTCCCATCTGTCACATTATTTAATATAGTAATAAATTCAGTTCTAAATAAACCACACTTGGTAACATTGTATATACAACATGGTAAAACAATGTATAGCCTATGTAGATGATATTCCCATTATTGCTAGGACAAAAAATCTGATGTGTTGCATTCACATGACTCTCTACTCTTATACCAACCATTCTTACAAACTCTTATTCCTTTAACTTCTTCGTGTTAGATAAGATAAACATTTGTACAAATTATCTTACAGTTTATTTCCTTGTAGGTGCAAGGGGAATGGTAGAATACAGAAGGCTTTGTGCGATAGTCAAATGTTTTAAAGCTTTGAGATCCTGTTCTCTTTGCACACTTGAGATATATATAAAAAAAAACAACGATGATCCATTTCACGAAAGTTTTAACTTTTCCGAAACTCACACACATAATAAGGAATATCTCCGAAATGGTTCACCCTACAAGAAAATTTATTTGAACATAAATTGTGTATTTTGGCAAGATCTACATTTTTTGTATAGTATGATTTGGTCTATCTCTAACGGTTTGCCAGTTATGCAAAAGTCGTCCAGAGTAAATACGACTACAGGGGCTGTAGCCAGAAAATTGAAGATATACAACAACAACAACATTTCATTTGTCAAAAAATATCTCAAATATGACATTTTAATCAAAATCGTCAGAGCCGTTTTCAAGAAAATAACAATTTTCGAAAAATTTTCCCCGTAAAGGGTAGTTTAGGGTGAGGCTATTTTCTTCAAAATCTTCGTGTCGCATCCTTGAAAGGCATTAAACTTAAATACCAACTTTGGTTTTTAACAGACTTTTCGTTTTTGAGTTATGCTGTCCACAGATTGACACACACACATGGACCTTTTTCTAAAAATGTTTTTTTTTTTTTGTTTTTTTTATTCAGGGGGTCTCAAAACATATATTTCCGGTGAAATATCGACATCGAATTTTTGGGTGGAATACAATATTTCCCTACTTACCACTAGAGAAAGTAAAAACATACAGGCACAGAAAACAAAAAAGAAAAACAAAGGAGAGGTAGTGGAGAAACAATAAAATGTTCCCTGCTGTTATAGGATTAGAATAGTGTATGTTTACAAATACAAATTAAACTTGGTTTGAAGCTTTTCCTGCCACGTCCTTTCATAGTAAGCGGTCCTGCTGGAAGCGAGACAGTTTTATACTGGGATGATGAATGTTGCTCTTTTGTCTCGTGTTTATCTCACGAATTTCATTGCTATAAATGTGGATCTATTGCATATACAGAATTTTAGGATCGAGAATATAATAAACATGCAGGGTAAGCTTAGTATCAGTCTTCTAAAAAGATCTTTGCATGAGCGTCTGCTAAAGTGGTGGAAATAATTCTTATTGCATTCTTTTGTACAAGGAATATTGTTTACTTGAAGGCCCAGAAATTTGATGTCTATTTCTTCTAATAACATGCCGTTTATCCCAATTCCGATCGGAGTGTATGGTGTTCGAGGAGTTATAAATTACATAACTTTGGTTGTATGTAGGTTTACAAATAATTGTTAGCCTTAAACCAGTAAGACATGATCATCCAAAAATTCGATGTCGAGATTTTACCGGAAATATATGTTTTGAGGCCCTCTAAACCCAAAAAATATTTTTAGGAAAACGTCCGTATATGTATATCTGCCTGTGAAAAGCATGACTCAAAAACTAAAAGTCTATTAAAAACCAAAGTTGGTATTTATATTTAGTATCTTTAAGCATGCGACATGAAGATTTTAGAGAAAATTCCTCCGACTTAATCTGCCCGAAAGAGGAGGAAGAGGAAAATATAACCAAAGATTGAGTAAATACCAGTGTACATATCTATGTCTATGTAAATAATGTTTCGTTTTTGTGTCGGTCTGGATGGCTCAGTTGGTTAGACGCTGGCCTCTCCCCTCTCTCCCACCTCCATATCCCCTAGCACTCTCGCCCTCGCACTCTCCCATAATCTCACTCTTTCCCACAACAGCTCCACTCTCTCCTCCCTCCCATACCTCTGCTCTCGCTCTGCTCTTGATCTTCACTCCCCACCTCAACGCTCACTAACCCCAGTATTCCCTCTCTCTTCCATCTACCACCCCTCTCTTTCCTCTACCACCCCTCTCTTTCCTCTACCACCCCTCTCTTCCCTCTACCACACCTCTCTTTCCTCTACCACCCCTCTCTTTCCTCTACCACCCCTCTCTTTCCTCTACCACCCCTCTCTTTCCTCTACCACCCCTCTCTTTCCTCTACCACCCCTCTCTTTCCTCTACCACCCCTCTCTTTCCTCTACCACCCCTCTCTTTCCTCTACCACCCCTCTCTTTCCTCTACCACCCCTCTCTTTCCTCTACCACCCCTCTCTTTCCTCTACCACCCCTCTCTTTCCTCTACCACCCCTCTCTTTCCTCTACCACCCCTCTCTTTCCTCTACCACCCCTCTCTTTCCTCTACCACCCCTCTCTTTCCTCTACCACCCTCTCTTTCCTCTACCACCCCTCTCTTTCCTCTACCACCCCTCTCTTTCCTCTACCACCCCTCTCTTTCCTCTACCAACCATCTCACTCCTCTTCCTCTCCCATCTCTCCCTCTCTCCTATTCTCACGTTCTCTCCCTCTCTTCCATTATCACGTTCTCTCCCTCTCTTCCATTCTCACGTTCTCTCCCTCTCTCCCATTCTCACGCTTTCTCCCATTCTCCCATCACACTTTCTCCCATTCTGACGCTTTCTCCCATTCTCACGTTCTCTCCCTCTCTCCCATTCTCACGCTCTCACATTCTCCTATTATCACGCTCTCTCCCATCCTCACGCTTTCTCCCATTCTCCCATCACACTTTCTCCCATTCTGACGCTTTCTCCCATTCTCACGTTTTCTCCCATTCTCACTCTCTCCCATCCTCACAATCTCTCCAATCCTCACAATCTCTCACTCTCCCACTGTCACCCGCTCCCATTCTGACCCTCTCTTCCACTCCCAACCACTTTTCCATTCCCACCTTTACGACACCGTCACGAACCCCTTTCGAGAACCCTTTCGCGAAGCGCCTAACTCAAGAACCCACTCGCGAAACACCTCGCGATCCCTCTCACTCACGAACCTTCTCACCAGCTCAGTCAGTCACCAGTCCTCTGTCACAAAACCTATCAGAGACGAAACCTCGCACTCACGAGCCCCCGCAGTCACGGACACCCTCACGAACCCGCACACAGATACTCAGAGACCGTCTCAGGGGCCCTCTCCGGGGCCGTCTCGGGAGCCTCTCAGGGGCCGTCTCAGAGGTCCTCTAACTGGCCCTGTAAGGGGCCATCTTTGGGGGCGTCTCAGAGGCCCTCTAACTGGCCCTCTCAGGGGCTCTCTCGGCTGCCCTTTAAGGGGCCCTCTCGTGGACACATTCAGGGTCCGTCTCAGGGCCATTTCAGGGAACCACAAAGGAGTCCCCTCAAGGGCCGTCTCAGAGGCCCTCTCTGGGGCCAACTCAGTCCTCTAAGGGTCTTCTCAAGGTGCCATTAAGAGACCCAGTAGGGACCCGGTAAAGAACCATCTCTTGAATCCCTCACGGACCCTCTCACGAATACTCTCTAGGTCCCTCGCTCGAAACTTCTCACGAACCCTCTCTCGAACCCCCTCACGGAACCCTCACCAACCCCTTCACGGACCAACCCATTAACCCTCTCACGAACCTTCTCTTAAACCATCTCACGAACCCTCTCACAGACCCTTAGCGAAACATCTCACTAACCCTCTCACAAATCCTCTCACAGACCCTTAGAGAAACCTCTCAGTAACCCTCTCACGAACCCTCTCACGGACCGTTAGCGAACCCTCTCAAAGACACTTCACGAACCCTCTCACTAACCCTCACATAGACGCTTAGCGAACCCTCTCATGGACCCTTAGCAAACCCTCTCACGAACCCACTCACCAATCATCTCACGGATCCTTAGCGAACCCTCTAACGGGCACTTCGCGAACCCTCAGGAACCCTCTCACCAACCCTCACACGGATACTTCACGAACGCTCTCACGAACCCTCTTAAGGAGCCTTACATAACCCTCTCACAACACTCTCACAGACCCTTAGCGGACCCTCTCACGTACACTCTCACGAACCCTCTCACGCACTCTCTCACGAACGCCCTAACGACCCTCTCACGCACCCCTAGCAAACCCTCTCAGTAAGACTCACGATCCCTCTCACCAACAACTCACGGACCCTCTCACCTACACTTCGCGAACCCTCTCACGGACACTTCGCGAACCCTCTCACCAGCCCACCCACGAACACTATCAGCAACCCTCCCACGGACGCTTAGTGAACCCTCTCACAGACCCTTACCGAACCCTCTCACGCACCCTTAGCGAACCCTCTCAAAAACCCTCTCACAGGTCCAAAAAACCTCTCACGAACCCTCTCACATACCCTTATCGAACCCTCTCACGAAAACTCGTCGACCCTTAGCGAACCCTCTCACGGATACTTCGCGAACCCTCTCACGGACACTTCGTGAACCCTCTCACGGAAACTTCGCGAACCCACTCACGGACCCTTAGCGAACCCTCTCACCGACCCTTAGCAAACCTTCTTACGAACCCTCTCACAGACCTTTAGCGAACCCTCTAATGAACACTCTCACCGACCCTTAGCGAACCCCCTCAGGAACTCTCTCGAGGACCCTTAGCGAACCCTCTCACTATTCCTCTCACCAACCCTCTCACAGATCCTTAGCCAACCCTCTCACAACCCCACTCACCAATCCCCTCACGGACTCTTAGCGAACTCTAACGGACACTTCGCGGACCCTCTCACCAACCCTTACACGGATACACCGCGAAAGCTCTCACGAACCCTCTTAAGGAGCCTTAGCGAACCCTCTTACAAACACTTTCACAGACCCTTAGCGGACCCTCTCAATAACCCTCTCCCAAACTCTCTTACGACCCCTCTCAGGCACCCTTAACGAACCCTCTAACAAACCATCTCACGGACCCTTAGCGAACCCTCTCAAAGACACTTCGCGAACCCTCTCACCAGCCCTCTCACAGACGCCTAGCAAACCCTCTCACCAACCCTCTCACAGACCCTTACCGAACCCTCTCACCTACCCACTCAGAACCGTCTCACGTACTCTCTCACGAAACCTCTCACGTACCCTTAGCGAACCCTCTTACTAACCCTCTCACCGACCTTTAGTGAACCCTCTCAAGGACACTTCGCGGACCCTCTCACACACTTAACGAACCCTCTCACCAACTCTCTCACGGACCCCTATCGAAGCCTCTCACGAACCATCTCACAGACCTTTAGCGAAACCTCTCACTAACCCTCTCACGTACCCTCTTACAGACCCTTAGCGAACCCTCTCACCGACCCTTAGCGAACCTTCTCACGAACATTCTTACAAATTCTCTCACAGATCCTTAGCCAACCCTCTCACTAACCCTCTCACCGAACCTTAGCGTACCCTCTCACGGACACTTCGTGAACCCTCTCACGAACTCTCTCACGGACACTTCGACAACCCTCTCACGAACACTCTCACGGACACTTCGCGAACCCTCTCACCAACTCTCAGGACTATTAGCGAGCCCTCTCACAAACCCTCTCACAGACCCTTAGCCAATCCTCTCACGGGCCCTTAGCGAACCCTCACACAGACCCTTAGTCAAACCTCACATCAACCCTCTCACGGAACCTCTCACCAACCATCTCACGGACCCTTAGCGAGCCCTCTCACGAACCCTCTTACAGACCCTTAGCCAACCCTCTCAGGGACCCCTAGCGAACCCTCTCATCGACCATTAGCCAAACCTCACATCAAGCCTCTCACGGACCCTCTTACCAACCCTGTCACGGACAATTCGCGATCCCTCTCACACACCCTCTCACGGATACTTTGCGAACCCTCTCAGCAACCCTATCACGAACCCTCTCACGCACCTTTAGCGAACCCTCACACAAACCCTCCCACCAAACCTCTCACAGGCCCTTAGTGAACCCTATCACGTACCCTCTCGCTAACCCTCTCAAGGTCACTTTGCGAACCCTCTGACCAACCCACTCACGGACCCTTAGTGAACCCTCTCACAGTCACATCACGAACTCTCACAAACCCTCTCACGGACCCTTAGCGAACTATTTCAAAAAATTTCTCACAGATCCTTAGCGTACACTCTCAATAACCACTCACCAACCCTCTCACGGACCCTTAGCGAACACTCACAGCACGCTCTCACGAACCCCTCAAGTACCCTCTCACGCATCCTCTCTCGAACTCTCTTACGACCCCTCTCACGCACCCTTTTGAACCCTCTCAGTAACCAACTCACGATCCCTCTCACAAACCATCTCATGGAACCTTAGCGAACCCTCTCACGTACTCTAACGAACATACCCTTAGCGAAAACTCTCACGAAACCTCTCACGGACACTTCGCGAACCCTCTCACCAACCTTCTAACAAACCCTCTCACGCACGCTTAACGAACCCTCTCACGACTCCTCTCACAGACCCTTAGCCAATCGTCTCACCAACCCTCTCAAGGACGCTCTCTACAACCCTCTCACGGACACTACGCGAACCATCTCACGGATACTTCACGAACCCTCTCAGCAACCTTCTCACCAACCCTCTCATGCAACCTTAGCAAACACTCACACAAACCCTCTCACCAAACCTCTCACAGATCCTTAGCGAACCCTCTCACGAGCCCTCTGACCAACCCTTTCACAGACCATTAACCAACACTCTCACTAACGCTCCCACGAACCCTTTCACGAACCCTCTCACCAATCTTCTCACGGACAGTAGCGAACCCTTTCACGGACCCTTAGCCAACCGTCTCACAAACCTCACCAATCCTCTCACAGAACCTCAGCGATTCCTCTCACGTACTCTCTCACGAACCTTCTCACGACCTCTTTCACCATCCCTTCACGCACCCTTAGCGAACTCTCTCACGAACGCTCTCACACACCTTTAGCGAAACCTCTGGATAACACTCTCACAAACCACTCACCAACCCTATCACAGAGCCTTAGCGAACCCTCTCACGAACCCTTTCTCCGACCCTTAGCGTACCCTCTTACGGAAACTTCGCAAACCCTCTCACGTAACTTCGCGAACCCTCTCACGGACCCTTAGCGAGACCTCTCATGAACCCCCTCACAGACCATTAGCCAACCCTCTCACGAACCCTCTGACCAACCCACTCACGGACACTTAGTGAACCCCCTCAAGGTCACATCACGAATCCTTTCATCACCCCTCTCACAAACCCTCCCACCGACCCTTAGCGTACCCTCTCACGGACACTTCGCGAACCATCTCACGGACACTTCGCTAACCCTCTCACAAACCCTCTCACGGACACTTAATGAATCCTCTCACGGCCCCTCAGCGAACCCTCTCACAGACCCTTAGCCAACCCTCTCACGAATCGTCTCACCAACCCACTCAGGACCCTTAGTGAAACCTCTCACGCTCACATCGCGAACTCTTATCAACCCTCTCACAAACCCTCTCTCGGATACTTCGCGAACCATCTCACGCAGGCTCTCGCGAACCCCCTAAAGTACCCTCTCACGGACCCTCTCCCGAACTCTTACGACCCCTCTCACGCACCCTTAGCGAACCCTCTCAGTAAGCCTCTCACGATCCCTCTCACAAAGCATGTCACGGACCCTTAGCGAACGCTCTCATGTACTCGCTCACGAACCCTCTCGCATACCCTCTCACATACCCTTAGCGAAAGCTCTCACCAACCCTCTCTACGACCCTTAGCGAACACTCTCACGGACACTTCGCGAACCCTCTCACGGACACTTCGCGAACCCTCTCACGGACACTTCGCGAACCCTCTCAACAACACTCACACGGATCCTTAGCGAACTTTCTCACGAACCCTCTCACAACCCTCTCACGGACACTCGCACCAACCCTCTCACGGACACTTCGCGGACCCTCTCACCAATCCTCTCACGGATACTTCGCGAACCCTGTCACTATCCCTCTCAGGAACCCTCTCACGCACCCTTAGGGAACCCTCTCACCAAAACTCTCACAGACCCTTAGTGAACCCTCTCGCTAACCCTCTCACGGACAGTTCGTGAAGCTTCACACTAACCCTCCCATCAATCCACTCAAGGACAGTAGCCAACCCTCTCACGGACACTTAGGCAACCCTCTCACTAACCCTCTAATCAATCCACTTGAAGTGCTCTCACGGTCACATCAAGAACCCTAATGAACCCTCTCACGAACCAACTCACGAATACTTCACGAGCCCTCTCAGCAACCCTCTCACGGACCCTTTGCCAACACTCTCATGATCTCTCTGACCAACACTAACGGAACCTCCGCGAACCCTGTCACGGACACTCCTTCGAACACCAACTCGATCCCTCTCACGGACCCCATCACGAGCGCTCTCACGAGTCTCCTCACGTACCC
This sequence comes from Tenodera sinensis, assembly GCA_030765045.1. NCBI lineage: Eukaryota > Metazoa > Arthropoda > Insecta > Mantodea > Mantidae > Tenodera > Tenodera sinensis. The sequence continues at coordinate 20,788,095 of CM060966.1, read as the reverse complement.
TCTTACGAACCCTCTATAAACCTCTGGCTAACCCCCTCACGAGCCCTCTCACCGAGCGTTAGCGTAAACTCTCACGAACCCTATCACGAACAGTTCGCGAACCCCCACACAGACATTTCACGAACCCTCTCACGGTCCCTTAGCCAACCCTCTCACGAGCTCTCTCACGAACCCTCTCACGGACACTCCACGAACCCTCACACGGACACTCGAACCCTCATGTACCCTCTCACGAAGTCTCCGCTGAACCTTCTCTCGAACCCTCTAGCCTACCCTTTCACGAACCCTCTCACTGGCCCTTAGCGTACCCTCTCACGGACCCTTAGCGAACCCTCTGACGAACCCTTTCACAAACGCTTAGCGAACCCTCTCACAAACCACTCACCAACCCTCTCATGGACCCTTAGCGAACCCTCTCATGTACCCTCCCACGGACCCCTCGATAACCCTCTCACGAACGGTCTCACCAACCCTATCACGACCGCCCTCACGATCTCACGAACCCTCTCACTTGCCCTCCACGAACCCTCTATAAACCTCTGGCCAAACCTCTCACGAACCCTCTCACCGACCCTTAGCGTACCCTCTCACGAACCCTCCCACTGATACTTCGGGAACGCACTCCCGGAACTTCACGAACCCTCTCATGGACCCTTAGCTAAGCCTCTCACCAGCTCTCTCATGAAACCTCTCACGGACACTCGAACATAATCGCGAACCCTCTCACGGGTCCTCTCCCGAGCCTTCCTACGGACCCTCTCTCGAACCCTCTCGCGAACCCTCTTCCAACCCCCTTACCCAACCTTAGCGTATCCTCTCACCAACCCTCTCACGGACCCTTTGCTAACCCTCTCAAGAGCCGTGTCACGAAACCTCTCACCAACCTCACGGACTCTTAGCGAGCCCTCTCATGAACCCTATAACAAACCCTTAGCCAAACCTATCACTAACACTCCGTGGGTTGACTCACGGACACTTCGCGAACCCTATCACGGACACTTCGCGGATCCTCTCACCAACCCTCTCACGGACCCTCAGCGAGCCCTCTCACGAATCCCAACACAGACCCTTATCGAACCCTCTCACCACCCCACTCAAGGACCCCTAGTGAACCCTCTCACGGTGACATCACAAGCCCTCTCACGGATACCTCACGAACCCTCTCAGCTACCCTCTCACGGACCTTAGCGAACCTCTCACAAACCCTCACACAGACCCTTCGCTAAACCACTCACGAGCCCATTCACGAACCTTCTCACGGACACTTCGCGAACCCTCTCACCATCCCTTTCAAGGACCCTTAGCGTGCCCTCCCACGAACCTTATTACAGACCCTTAGCCAGCCCTCTCACTAACCCTTTCACCAATCCACTCACATACCCTTATCGAACCCTCACAAAAACTCGATGACCCTTAGCGAACCCTCTCACGGATACTTCTCGAACCCTCTCACGGACACTTCGCGAACCCTCTCACGGAATTTTCGCGAACCCTCTCACGGACCCTTAGCGAACCCTCTCACAGAACTACAGCGTACCCTCTCACAAACCACACAGCAACCCTCTCACGGACCTTTAGCGAACCCTCTCACGGACCCTTCGCTAACCCTCTCACGAGCCCATTCACGAACCATCTCAGGGATACTTCAAGAACCATCTCAGCAACCTTCTCACCAACCCTCTCACGCACACTTAGCGAACACTCACACAAACCCTCTCACGGACCCTTCGCCAACCCTCTCATGATCTCTCTGACCAACACTAACGGAACCTCCGCGAACCCTGTCACGGACACTCCTTCGAACACCAACTCGATCCCTCTCACGGACCCCATCACGAGCGCTCTCACGAGTCTCCTCACGTACCCTCTTACGAACCCTCTATAAACCTCTGGCTAACCCCCTCACGAGCCCTCTCACCGAGCGTTAGCGTAAACTCTCACGAACCCTATCACGAACAGTTCGCGAACCCCCACACAGACATTTCACGAACCCTCTCACGGTCCCTTAGCCAACCCTCTCACGAGCTCTCTCACGAACCCTCTCACGGACACTCCACGAACCCTCACACGGACACTCGAACCCTCATGTACCCTCTCACGAAGTCTCCGCTGAACCTTCTCTCGAACCCTCTAGCCTACCCTTTCACGAACCCTCTCACTGGCCCTTAGCGTACCCTCTCACGGACCCTTAGCGAACCCTCTGACGAACCCTTTCACAAACGCTTAGCGAACCCTCTCACAAACCACTCACCAACCCTCTCATGGACCCTTAGCGAACCCTCTCATGTACCCTCCCACGGACCCCTCGATAACCCTCTCACGAACGGTCTCACCAACCCTATCACGACCGCCCTCACGATCTCACGAACCCTCTCACTTGCCCTCCACGAACCCTCTATAAACCTCTGGCCAAACCTCTCACGAACCCTCTCACCGACCCTTAGCGTACCCTCTCACGAACCCTCCCACTGATACTTCGGGAACGCACTCCCGGAACTTCACGAACCCTCTCATGGACCCTTAGCTAAGCCTCTCACCAGCTCTCTCATGAAACCTCTCACGGACACTCGAACATAATCGCGAACCCTCTCACGGGTCCTCTCCCGAGCCTTCCTACGGACCCTCTCTCGAACCCTCTCGCGAACCCTCTTCCAACCCCCTTACCCAACCTTAGCGTATCCTCTCACCAACCCTCTCACGGACCCTTTGCTAACCCTCTCAAGAGCCGTGTCACGAAACCTCTCACCAACCTCACGGACTCTTAGCGAGCCCTCTCATGAACCCTATAACAAACCCTTAGCCAAACCTATCACTAACACTCCGTGGGTTGACTCACGGACACTTAGTGAACCCTCTCAGGGTCATATCACGGACCCTCTCATAAACCCTCTAACTAACCCTCTCAGAGATACTTCGGGACCCTCTATGCAACCCTCTCACGGAACCTTAGCGAACCCTCTCACGAACCCTCTCACATTCCCTTAGCGAATCCTCTAACAAACCACTCACCAACACTCTCACTAACCCTTCGCGAGTCCTCTCATGGACCCTTCGCTGACCCTCTCACGAGCACTCTCACGAACCCTCCGCGAACCCTCTCACGGACACTCTGGAACATCATTTCGAACCCTCTCACCTGTCTCCTCAGATACTCTCTCTCGAACACTCTGGCGAACCCTCTTACCAACCCTCTCATGAACGCTCTCACCGACTCTTGGCGTACCCTCTCACGAACACTCTCACCGACACTTCGCGAACCCTATCACGGACACTCTCACGGATATTTAGCGGACCCTGTGAGGAACCCTTAGCTAGCCCTCTCACGGACCCTTCGCTAACCCTCTCACGAGCACATTCACGAACCATCTCAGGGATACTTCACGAACCCTCTCAGCAACCTTCTCATCAACTCTCTCACGAATCCTCTCAAGGACACATTGCGAACCCCCTCACGGACACTCATGGATATTTAGCGGACCCTGTGACGAACCCTTAGCTAGCCCTCTCACGAACCCTCTCTCGAGCCCTCTAAAGCACCCTCCGCGAACCCTCTCACGGACATTCTCTAACCCTCTCATGGGCCCTCACGAGCCTCCTCACGTGTCCTCTTTTGAACCCTCTCACGATCCCTCTGGCGAACCCCCTGGCCAACCTTCTCACGTACACTCTCACCCACACTTAGCGTCCCCTCTCACGAAACCTCTCACGCACACTTCCAGAACCCTCCCACGCACACTTCACGGACCCTTTCACGAACTCCATCACAGACCCTTAGGCAACCCTCTCACCAACCCACTCAGGGACCCTTAGTGAACCCTCTCACTGTCACATCACGAACCCTCTCATCAACCCTCTCACGGATACTTCGCGAACCCTCTCAGTAACCCCTTCACGCACACTTCGCGAACCTCTCACTAACCCTCTCACTGACCCTTAGCGATCCCTCTCACAAAACCATTCACGGTCCCTTAGCGACCCCTTTCACGAACCCTCTCACTGACCCTTAGCAAGCCCTCTCACGACCCCTATCAATTCCTTAACCATCACTCCCACTAACCCTCTCACCAACCCACTCACGGACCCCTAATGAACCCTCTCACGGTCACATCACGAAGCCTCTCACCAACCGTTTCACGAACCCTGTCACCGATACTTCGCGAACCCTCTCAAAAACACTCTCACGGACCCTTAGCGAACCGTCTCACAAACCCTATCACAGAAACTTAGCGATTCCTCTCACCAACCACTTACCAACACTCTCACGGAATCTGCTAACCCTCACATGAGCCCTCCCACGGACCCTTCGATAACCCTCTAACGAGCTGTGTCAACCCTCTCACTATATCTCTCACGACCCTCCGCGAACCCTCTCACGTACAGTCACTCGAACACCATCTGGAACCCTCTCACGGGCGCCCTCACGAGCCTCCTCACGTACCCTCCAACGAACCCTCTGGACAACCCTCTCACGAACCCTCTCACCGGCCCTTAGCGTACCCAGTCACGAACGCTCTCACGGACATTTCGCGAAACCTCTCACGGACTCTTCGCGAACCCTCTCACGGACCCTTAGCTAACCCTCTCACGAGTTCTCTAAAACCCTTTCACAGACCCTCCGCGAACCCTCTCACGGACACTCTCAACACCATCCCGAACCCTCTCATGTACCCTCTCACGAAGCCTCTGTCGAACCCTCTGGCCTACCCGACCACGAACCCTCTCACCGACGCTTAGCCTACCCTCTCAGGAACCCTTAGCGAACCCTCTCATGAACACTTACACAAACCCTCTCACAGACCCTTAACGAACCCTCTCTCAAACCACTCATCAACCCTCTCATGGACCCTTAGCGAACTCGAAGTGTCCCACGGACCCTACGAATACCCTCTAACGAGCCGTCTCACCAACCCTCTCGCTAACCACCTCACGATCTCTCACGGATCCTCCATATACCCTCACCTGAACACCTGAACCCTCTCACGTACCCTCATGAGCCCTCTCACGAGCCTCCTCACGTTCCCTCCTGCGAACCCTGTCACGAACCCTCTATAAACTTCTGGCCAACCCTCTCACCGACCCTTAGCGTACTCTCTCAGCAACACTTTGCGAACCCTCTCACGAACCCTCTCCCAGACACTTCACGAACCCTCCCACGGACCCTTAGCTAATCTTACCAGCTCTCACACGAAACCTCACGGACACTCTCGAACACCATCTCGAACCCTCTCACGAGTCTACCTACGTACCCTCTCTCGAGCCCTCTCACGAACACTCTGGCGAACCCTCTCACGAACCCTCTCACCGACCCTTAGCGTATCCATTCACCAATCCTCTCGCGGACCCTTTGCTAACCCTCTCACGAGCCGGTTCACGAAACCATTCACAAACCCTCTCACGGACACTTCGCAAACCTCATGAACCCTCCCACCAAGCCTCTCGCGGACACTTCACTAACTCTCTCACGAATCCTCCCACCAAGACTAACACTCCCTCCAACACACTCACGGATCATTAGTGAACCCTCTCACGGTCACATCACTAACCCTCTCACAAACTCTCTCACAGTCCCTTAGCGAACCCTCTCACAAACCACCCCCAACCCTCTCACGAACCCTTAGCAAACCGCTCACAAACCCTCTCATAGACCCTTAGCGAACTCTCTCACAAACCACTCACCAACCCTTATCGAACCCTTTCACGGACCCTTCGCTAACCCTCTCACGAGCCGTTTCACGAAACCCCTCACGAACCCTCTCACGGACACTTCGCGAACCCTCTCTTAAATCCTTCCACCAAGCCTCTCACGGACACTTCGCGAACCCTCTCACGAATCCTCCCACCAACACTCTCACGGACACTTAGCGAGCCCTCTCAGGAACCCTATCACAGACCCTTAGCTAAACCTCTCACTAACACTCACAACCTATCACAGACACTTAATGAACCCTCTCACAGTCACATCTCGAAACCTCTCATTACCCTCTCACGAACCCTCTAACGGAGCCTCCGCGAACCCTCTGACGGACACTCTCTCGAACACCATCTCGAAAACTCTCACTAGCCTCCTCACGAACCCTCTCACGGACACTTCGCGAACCCTCTCTTAAATCCTTCCACCAAGCCTCTCACGAATCCTCCCACCAACACTCTCACGGACACTTCGCGAACCCTCTCACGAATCCTCCCACCAACACTCTCACGGACACTTAGCGAGCCCTCTCAGGAACCCTATCACAGACCCTTAGCCAAACCTCTCACTAACACTCTCACAACCTATCACAGACACATAATGAACCCTCTCACAATCACATCTCGAAACCTCTCATTACCCTCTCACGAACCCTCTAACGGAGCCTCCGCGAACCCTCTGACGGACACTCTCGAACACCATCTCGAAAACTCTCACTGGCCATCTCACAAGCCTCCTCACGTACCCTCTCACGAACCCTTTGGCGAACCCTCTCTCGAGCCCTCTGACCAAACCTCTCACAAACCCTCTCAGCACCCCATAGCGTCCCCTCTCATGAATCCTCTCACGGACACTTCGCGAAAACTCTCTAAAACCCTCTCACGGACAGTTCGCGAACCCTCTTACAGACCCTTAGCTAACCCTCTCACGAACTTTCTCTCGAACAGTCTAAAGCACCCTTCGTAAACCCTCTCACCGACCCTTTCGAACCCTCTCAAGGCTCTCCCTCGGACCCTACGATAACCCTCTCACGAGCCCTCTCGCAGCTGTCTCTCCAACCCTCTCACGATGCCTCTCACCAACCCTCTCACGGAGCCTCCGCGAACCCTTTACGGACACTCTCGAACACCATGTCAAACCCTCTCACGGGCCTCCTCACGAGCCTCCTGACGTACCCTTTCACCCTCTCACGAACCCTCTTCAAGACTCTTAGCGTACCCAGTCACGAACGCTCTCACCGACATTTCGCGAAACCTCTCACGGACACTTGCGAACCCTCTCACGGACCCTTAGCTAACCATCTCACGAGCTCTCTAGAAACCCTTTCACGGACTCTCCGCGAACCCTCTCACGGACACTAGAACTCCATCTCGAACACCCTCACGGGCCCACTCACGAGTCTCCGCACCTACCCTCTCTCGAACACACTCACGAACCCTCTGGCTAACACTCGAACCTTCTTGCAAACCCTCCCACGAACCCTCTCACAGACCCTTAGCGTACCCTCTCACGGACCCTCTCATGCAAACTTCCCGAAACATCTGACGAACCCTCTCACGGCCACTTCGCGAACCCTTTCACGGACCCTTAGCTAACTCTCTCACGAGCTCTCATGAAACCTCTCTCGAACCCTCTAACGGACCCTACGTGAACCCTCTCACGTACAGTCTTTCGAACACCATCTCGAACCCTCTCACGGGCGCTCTCACGACCCTCCTCACGTAACCTCTCTCGAATCCTCTGGCCAACATTCTCACGGACCCTCTCACCGACCCTTAGCGTAACCTCTTACGAACCATCTCACAGGCTCTTGGCGAACCCTCTCACAAAACGCTCTCCAACCCTCTAACGGACCCTTAGCGAACCCTCCCACGGACTCTTCGATAACCCTCTCAAGAGTCATCTCACGAACCCTCTCATGGACCCTCCGTGAACCCTCTCACGGAGACTGGCCAACCCTCTCACGTACAATCTCAAAGACCCTTAGCGTACCCTCTCGCGAACCGTCACAAACCCTCACACAGATCACAAGCGAACCCTCTCACAAACCGCTCACTAACCCTCTCACGAACTCCATCTTGCACCCTCTCCGAACCCTCCCACGGACCCCTCGATAACCCTCTCATGAGCCTTCTCACATACACTCTCTCGAACCCACACGGACCCTCTCACGAACCCTCTGTACAACCCTCTCACGTACACTCTCAAAGACGCTTAGTGTACCCTCTCGCGAACCGTCACAAACCCTCTCACAATGCACAAGTGAAGCCTCTCACAAACCACTCACCAACCCTCTCACGGACGCTTAGCGAACCCTCTCACGAACCATCCCATGGACCCTTCGATAACCCTCTCACGATCTCTCTCACGGACCCTCCGCGTACCCTCTCATGGTGACTCTCGAACACCATCACAAACCTCTCACGTGCCTCCTCACGTATGCTCTCTCAAACCCTCTCATGAACCCTCTGGCAAACCTTCTCTCGAACCCTCTGGCCAGCCCCCTCACATACACTCACACGGACCCTTAGCGTACCCTCTCACGAACGCTTAGCGAACCCTCACACACAACCTTAGCGAACCCTCTCAAAAACCACTCACCAAGGCCTTCACGGACCCCTAGCGAACGCTCTACGAACCCTCCCCCTAGACCCTTCAATAACCCTCTCACGAGCTCTGTCACGAACCCTCTAACGGGCCCTCCGCCAATCCTCTCACGGACACTCTCGAACACTCACGGGCCCCCTCACGAGCCTCCTCGCATACCCTCTCTCGAACCCTCTCACGAACCCTGTATAAACCTCTGACCAACCCTCTCACGAGCCCTCAAACCGACCCTTAACGCACGCTCTCACGAACCCTCTCACAGCCAGCTCGTAATCCCTCTCACGAACCATCTCACGGACACTTAACGAACACTCTCACGGACCCTTAGCTAAAACCCTCACGAGCTCTCAGGGACCCACCGCGAACCCTCTCACGGACACTCGAACCCTCTCACGGGCCATCTCACAAGCCTTCTCACGTACGCTCTCTCGAACCCTCTGGCCTTCCCTCTCTCGAACCCTCTCACCGAACCTTAGCGCATCCTCTCACGAACCTCTCACGAACCTCTCACGGAGCCTTAGCGAACCCTCTCACCGACTCTTAGCGTACCCGCTGACGAACCCTATGCCGGTCACTTCACGAACCCTCTCACTGTCCCTTAGCTAACCCTCTCACGAGCTCTCTCAAGGACTCTGGACTACCCTCTCACGGACACTCTCCAACACCATCTCGAACCCTCTCACAGGTGCTCCCACAAGCCTCATCACGTACCCTCTCTAGAACCCTCTGGCGAACCCTCTCTCGAATTCTCTGGTCAAACTCTCATGAACCCTCTCACCGACCCCTAGCGTACCCTCTCACGAACACTCTCACGGACACTTCACTAACCCTCTCACGCTCTCTCTCACGAACCCTCTCATGGACCCTCCGCGAACCCTCTGGCGAATCCTAACACCTACCCTTATCGTACCCTCTCACAAACCCTCTGACGGACAGTTCGAGATCCCTCTCAGCAACCCTCTCACGGACCCTAAGCGAACCCTCTCATGAACCCTTCCACAGACCATTCGATAGCCCTCTTACGATCCTTGTGACGAGCTGTCTCAGGAACCCTCTCAGATTCTCTCTCACGGACCCTCTGCGAACCCTCTCACGGACACTCTCTCGATCACCATCTCCAAAACTCTCACGGGGCCGCTCACTAGCCTCCTCACGTGCCCTCTCTCGAACCCTCTGGCGAACCCTCACACGTACCCTTATCGTACCCTCTCACAAACCCTCTGAGGGACACTTCACGAAGCCTCTCAAGGACCCTTAGCTAACCCTCAAACGATCTCTTTTACGAACCCTCTCAGGAACCCTCCGCGAACCCTCTCACGGACACTCGTACACCATCTGGAACCCTCTAGAGGGTCCTTACGAGCCTCCTCACGTACCCTCTCTCGAACCCTCTCACTAACGCTCTGGCAAACCCTCTGGCCAACCTCTTACGAACCCTCTCACCGACCCTTATTGTACCCTCTCACGAAGCCTCTCATGGACACTTCGCGAACCCTCTCACTAACCCTCCCATGCACCCTTCGATAGCCCTCTTAGAATCCCTCTCACGAGCCGTGTCACGAACCCTCTCACGATCACCATCACGAACCCTCTCACGTACACTCCGCGAAACCTCGCACGGACACTCTCAAACACCATCTCGAACCCTCTCACCGGCACCCTCACGAGCCTCCACACGCACCCTCTCTCGAAACCTCTCACGAACCCTCTATAACACTGCCCAACCCTCTCCGTCCCTTAGCGTATCCTCTCACGATCCCTCTCACGGACACTTCACAAACCCTCCCTCGGACCCTTCGATAACCCTCTCACGAGCCGTCACACAAGCCCTCTCACGCACGCTCTCACGGACCCTCTGCGAACCCTCTCACGGACACTCCTTCGAACACCATCTCGAACTCTCACGGGCTCCCTCACGAGCCTCCTCACGTACCCTCTCTCTAACCCTCTGGCGAACCCTCTCTCGAACCCTCTGACCAACCTCTCACGAACCCTCTCACCGACCCTTATAGTACCCTCTCACGGACACTCTTTCGAACACAATTTGAACTCTCTCACGGCCCCCTCACGAGCCTCCACACGTACCCTCTCTCGAACCCACTCACGAACCCTCTATAAACCTCTGGTCAACCCTGTGTCGAACCCTCTCACCGACCCTTAGCGTACACTCTCACGAACCCTCTCACGGACACTTCGCGAACTCTCTCAAGGAAACTTCACAAATCCTCTCACGGACCCTTAGCTAACCCCTGACGAGCACTCTCACGAACCCTCTAACGGACCCTCCGCGAACCCTTTCACGGACACTCTCGAACAACACCTCGAACCCTCTCATGAACCTTCTCACGAGCCTCCTTAGGTACCCTCTCTCGAACCCGCTCACGAACCCTCAGGTGAACCCTCTCTCGATCCCCTGGTCAACCCTCTCGCGAACCCTCTCACCGACCCTCAGCGTACCCTCTCACAGACACTTCGCAAACCCTCTTATGGACACTTTCCGAATCCTCTCACGGACCCTTTGCTAACCCTCACGGACCCTCCACGAATCCTCTCACGGGCCCCTTCACGAGTATCCTCGCGTACCCTCTGTCGAGCCCTCTCACGAACGCTCTCTAGAACTCTCTGGGAATCTCTCTCACGAATTCTCTCACCAAACCTTAGCGTACCCTCTTACGAACCCTCTCACAATACCTTAGCGAACCCTCTCACATACCCTTTGCCAACGCTCTCATTACACCTACACCAAGCCGCTCAAGCACCCAATATGAACCCTCTCATGGTTACATCACGATCCCTCTCATCAACCCTCTCACGGACACTTTGCTAACCCTCTCACAAATCCTCTCGCCAACCCAGCCCCGGACCTTTAGCAAACCCTCTCACAAACCGTCTCACAAACCCTCTCACGAGCCTCCTCTCGTACCCTCTCTCGAATCCTCTCACCCACCCACACTTCGCGAACCCTCTCTCGGACACTTCGCGAACCCTCTCACAAAGCCTCTCACCAACCCTCTCACAGACCCTTAGCGAGCCCTCTCACATACCCTTTGCCAACCCTCTCATTACCCCTCTCACCAACCCACTCACGCACCCATAATGAACCCTCTCACGCTTACATCACGATCCCTCTCTTCAACCCTCTCACGGACAACTCGCGAACCGTCTCACAAATCCTCTCACCAACCCACTCCCGGCCCTTAGCGAACCCTCTCACAAACCCTCTCACAGACCCTTAGCGAACCCTCTGATGAACCCTCTCACAAACCATCCACCGACCCTCTCATGGACCCGTAGAAAATCCTCTTGCGGACCCTTAGCTAACCCTCTCATGAGCCTCCTCTCGAAACCTCTCTCAAACCCTCTCACATACTCTCTCACGAACCCTCTCTAACACCTTCTCACGAACACTCTCACGGCCTCTAAGCGAACCCTCTCACGGACACTTCACGAATCCTCTAACAGACCCTTAGCGAACCCTCTCACCAAGCCTCTCACAGACCATTACCCAACACTCTCTCTAACCGTCGCACGAATCCTCTCACGAACACTCACCAATCCTCACTCGGACAGTAGCGAACTCTCCCACGGACCCTTAGCTAACCCTCTCACAACCCTTCTCACGAAACATCTCACAGACCCTTAGCAATTCCTCTCACCTACTCTCTAACGAACCTTATCACGACCCCTATCATGCACTCTTAGCGAACCCTCTCACAGACCCTCTCACCGTCCCTTAGCGTACCCCCTCAAGAACACTGACGAACACATCACGAGCCCTCTCACGGACACTTCGCGAACCCTCTCACGAATCCTCTCACCAACCCTCTCACGGAACATTCGACAACCCTCTTACGACCCGTCTCACGAACCCTCTCTCGAACCGTCTATAAACCTCTGGCTAACCCTCTCACAGACCCTTAGTAATTCCTCCCACCTACTCTCTCACGAACCTTCTCACGATCCCTCTCACGCACCCTTAGCGAACCCTCCCACCGACCCTTAGCGTACCCCCTCAAGAACACTCTGATGAACACATTAAGAGCCCTCTCACGGACAGTTCGCGAACCCTCTCACGAATCCTCTCACCAACCCTCTCACGGACCATTCGACAACCCTCTTACGACTCGTCTCACCAAACCTCTCACGAAACCCTTCACGATCTCTCTCACGAACCCTCTCTCGAACCGTCTATAAACCTCTGGCTAACCCTCTCATGAACCCTCTCACAGACCCTCAGTAATTCCTCCCACCTACTCTCTCACGAACCTTCTCACGATCCCTCTCACGCACCCTTAGCGAACCCTCTCAGAGACCCTCCCACCGACCCTTAGCGTACCCCCTCACGAACAACCTGACGGACACTTCACGAACCCGCTCACGGACCCTTAGCTAACCCTCTCACGAGCTCTCTCATGAACCCTCTCACGGACACTCTCGAACACCATGTGGAACCCTCTCATGTACTATCTCTCGAACCCTCTGGCCTACCCTTTCACGAACCCTCTCACCGACCCTTAGCGTACCCCAACACGAACCCTCTCACGGACACTTAGCGAACCCTCACAAACACTTACACAAACCCTCTCACAGACCCTTAGCGAACCCTCTCACAAACCACTCACCAACCCTCTCATGGACCCGTAGCGAACTCTCTCATGTACCCTCCCACGGACCCTTCAATAACCCTCTGAGGAGCCGTCTCACCAACCCCCTCCCGAACCCCCTCACGCACTCTAATGAACCCTCTCACGGACCCTCTATGAACTCTCACACACACACTCTCGAACCCTCTCACGGTCCCCCTCATGAACCCTCTCACGAGCCTCCTCACGTACCCTCCTGCGAACCCTGTCACGAGCCATCAACCTCTGGCCAACCCTCTCACAAACCCTCTCACCAGCCTGAGCGTACCCTCTCAGGAGCCCCCTCACCGACACTACGTGAACCCTCTCATGAATCCTCTCCCGGACACTTCCCAAACCCTCTCACGGACCCTTAACTAACCCTCTTACCAGCTCTCACACGAAACCTCTCACGGACACTCGAACACCATCTCGAACCCTCTCACGAGCCTCCCTACGTACCCTCTCTCGAACCCTCTGGCGAACCCTCTAAAGGACCCTCCGCGAACCCTCTCACGGACCCTTTGCGAACCGTCTGACGAGTCCTCCCACGGACAACTCAATATCCCTCTCACGTGCCCTCTCACGAGTTGTCTTTCGAACCCTCTCATGATCTCTCTCACGAACCCTCACCTGAACCCTCCTCGAACCCTCTCACGGACACTCGACCACCATCTCGAACGCTTTCACGGGCCCCCTCACGAGCCTCCTCACGCAACCTCTCTCACAACCTCTCACGAACTCTCTGGCCAACCCTCTCACGAACCCTCTAACCGAACCTTAGCGTACCCAGTCACGAACGTTCTCACGCACATTTTGCGAACCTTCTCACGGACACTTGCGAACCCTCTGACGGACCCTTGACTAACCATCTCACGTGCTCTCTAAAAACCCTTTCACGGACCCTCCGTGAACCCTCTCACTGACACTCTAACTCCATCACGAACACTCTCACGACCATCCTCACCTACCTTCTCTAGAACACTCTCACGAACCCTCTGGTGAACCCCCTCGCGCACCCTCTCACGAACCATCTCACAGATCCTCCGCGAACCCTCTCCCGGACACCCTCTCGAACACCATCTCGAACCCTATCACATGCCCCTTCACGAGCCTCACGTACCCTCTCTCGAACACTCTCACGAACCCTCTTGCAAACCCTCTCACGAAACCTCTCACCCTCGCTACTTCGCGATACATCGCGAACCCTCTCAGCAACCCTCTCACGGACCTTAGCGAACCTCTCACAAACCCTCACACAGACCCTTAGCAAACCCTCTCACAAACCACTCACAAACCCTCTCACGGACCCTTTGCGAGCCCTGCCACGAACCTTATTACAGACCCTTAGCCAACCCTTTCACCAATCCTCTCACGGACCCTTAGCAAACCCTCTCACGAACCCTCTCACGATCTCTCTCACGGACCCTTCCTGAACACTCACGGACACTCTCGAACACCATCTCGAACCCTCTCACGGGCCCTCTCACGAGCCTTCTCGGGTACCCATTCCCGAACCCTCTCACGAACCCTCTCTCGAACCCTCTCGAACCATCCGGCAATCCTCTCACTGACTCTTAGCGTACCCACTCACGAATCCTCTCACGGACACTTCCCGAAACCTCTGATGAACCCTCTCACGAACCCTCTGACGGACACTTCGCGAACCCTTAGCTAACCCTCTCACGAGACCTCTCACGAAATCTCTCATGAACCGTCTCTCGAACGCTCTAACGGACCATCCGCGAACCTTCTCACGGACGCTTGAACCCTCTCACGAGCCTCCTCAAGTACCCTCTCTCGAAATCTATGGCCAACCCTCTCACAATCCCTCACCACCCTTTGCGTACCCTCTCACGAACCATCTCACGGACCCTTAGCGAACCCACTCACAATCCCTCTCACTGGCCCTTAGCGAACCCTCTCACAAATCAATCACCAACCCTCTCACGAACCCTTAGCGAACCCTCTCACGGACCTTCCGCGAACCCTCTCACGAATACTCGAACGCCATCTCGAACCCTCTCAAGGGTAGTCTCACGAGCCTTCTCACTTACCCTCTCTCGAAACCTCTGGCCAACACTCACGTACACACTCGAAGACCCTTAGCGTACCCTCTCACAAATCCTCTCACCGACCCTTAGCGTACCCTCCCACGTACCCTCTCACCGACAATTTGCGAACCCTCTCACGAACCCTCCCATGGACCCTTCGATAACCCTCTCACGAGCCAACTCACGTACCTACCGCGAACCCTCTCACGGACACTCTCTCGAACACAATCTCAAACCCTCTCACGAACCTCCTCACGTATGCTCTCACGAACCCTCTCACCGACCCTTAGCGTACGCTCTCACGAACATTTCGCGAATCGTCTAAAGGACCCTCCGCGAACTCTCTCACGGACACTCTCGAACACCGCCTCGATCCCTCTCACGGGCCACCTCACGAGCCTCGTCACGTACCCGCTTTCGAACCCTCTCAGGAACACTCCATAAACCTCTCGCCAACCTTCTCACGAACCCTCTCACCGACGTAAAGCGTACCCTCTCCAGAACGCTCTCACCGACACATCGCGAACACTCTCCCGGTCACTTCACGAACCCTCTCACGTACCCTCTTCTCTCACCAGCTCTCTCACGGACCTGCCCTGAAACCTCGGACACTCTCGAACACCATCTCGAACGCCCTCACGGGCCCTCTCACGAGCCTCCTCACGAAACCTCTCACAAAACTTCTCACCAACATTCTCACGGACCCTATCAGACTTTTAGCCAACCCTCTCACGAATCCTCTCTCCAACGCTCTCACGGACCCTTAGCGTGCCCTCCCTCGAAACCTCTTGCGCACCCCCTCACGAACCATCTCACGGACACTCTCTCGAACACCATCTTGAACCCTCTCTCAGGCCCCCTCACGAGCCTCCTCACGTACTCTCTCTCGAACCCTTTGACCAACCCGCTCACGATCTCTCTCACAAACCCTCTCACGGAGCCTGTGCGAGCCCTCCCACGAACCTTATTACAGACCCTTAGCCAACCCTCTCACTAACCCTTTCACCAACACACTCACGGACCCTTAATGAACCCTCTCACGGATACTTCGTGAATCCTCTCAGCAATCCTCTAACAGACCCTAAGCGAACCCTCTCACAGACCCTTAGTGAACCCTCACACGGACACTCTCGAACACCATCCCGAACCCTCCCATGTACCCTCTCACGAAGTCTCTGTCGAGCCCTCTCTCGAACGCTCTGGCCTACCCCTCCACGAACCCTCTCACCGACCCTTAGCGTACCCTCTCAGGAACCCTTAGTGAACCCTCTCACGAACACTTACATAAACCCACTCACAGACCCTTAACGAAGAATCTCACAAACTACTCATGGACCCTTAGCGAACTCTCTCATGTACCCTCCCACGGGCCCTTCGAATACCCTCTCACGAGCCGTCTCACCAACCCTCTAACTAACCCCCTCACGATCTCTCTCACGAACCCTCTCACAGATCCTCCACATACCCTCTCACAAACACTCTCGAACCCTCACGTACCCTCATGAGCCCTCTCACGAGCCTCCTCATGTTCCCTCCTGCGAACCCTGTCACGAACCCTCTATAAACTTCTGGCCAACCCTCTCACAAATCCTCTCACCGACCCTTAGCGTACCTTCCCACGTACCCTCTCACCGACAATTTGCGAACCCTCTCACGAACCCTCTGCCAGACACTTCACGAACCCTCCCACGGACCCTTAGCTAACCTTACCAGCTCTCACACGAAACCTCACGGACACTCTCGAACACCATCTCGAAACCTCTCACGGGCCCTCTTACGAGTCTTCCTACGTACCCTCTCACGAACACTGGCGAACCCTCTCTCGAAGCCTCTTCCAAACCTCTCACGAACCCTCTCACCGACCCTTAGCGTATCCATTCACCAACCCTCTCACAGACCCTTTGCTAACCCTCTCACGATTCGGTTCACGAAACCTCTCACGGACACTTCGCAAACCCTCTCATGAATCCTCCCACCAAGCCTCTCAAGGACACTTCACTAACCCTCTCACGAATCCTCCCACCAACACTAACGGACCCTTGGCGACCCCTCTCACGAACCCTATATCAGACCCTTAGCCAACCCTCTCACTAACACTCCCTCCAACACACTCACGGATCATTAGTGAACCCTCTCACGGTCACAACTTACCCTATCACAAACCCTCTCACACTCCCTTAGCGAACCTTCTCACAAACCACCCACCAACCCTCCCACGAACCCTTAGCAAACCGCTCACAAAACCCTCTCATAGACCCTTAGCGAACCCTCACACAAACCACTGACCAACCCTCTCACGGACCCTTCGCTAACCCTCTCACGAGCCGTTTCACGAAATTCCTCACGAACCCTCTCACGGACACTTCACGAACCCTCTCATGAATCCTCCCACCAAGCCTCTCACGGACACTTCGCGAACCCTCTCACGAATCCTCCCACCAACACTCTCACGGACCCTTAGCGAGCCCTCTCAGGAACCCTACCACAGACCCTTAGGCAACCCTCTCACTAACACACTCACCAACCTATCACGGACACTTAGTGAACCCTCTCACAGTCACATCTCGAACCCTCTCATCAACCCTCTCACGAACCCTCTGATGGACCCTCCGCGAAATTTCTGACGGACACTTTCGAACACCATCTCTAAAACTCTCACTGGCCCTCTCACTAGCCTCCTCACGTACCCTCTCACGAACCCTCTGGCGAACCCTCTCTCGAGCCCTCTGACCAACCCTCTCACGAATCCTCTCATTAACCCATAACGTACCCTTTTACGAACCCACTCACGGACACTTCGGAAGACCTTTCTAAAACACTCTAACGGACAGTTCGCGAACCCTCTCACGGACCCTTAGCTAACCCTCTCCCGAGCCCTCTCACGAGCCCTCTCACGAACCCTCTTACGAACCGTCTAAAAAACCCTCCGCGAACCCTCTCACGGACCTTTGCGTACCCTCTCACCAACCCACTTACGGACGCACCGTGAACCCTTTCACGGACACTCGAACACCATCTCGAACCCTCTCACGTGCCTCCTGACGTACCCTCTCTCACACCCTCTCACGAACCCTCAGGACAACCCTCTCACGAACCCTCTAACCGACTCTTAGCGTACCCAGTCACGAACCCTCTCACGAACCCTTAGCTAACCATCTCACGAGCTCTAAAAACCCTTCACGGACCCTCCGCGAACCCTCTCACGGACACTAGAACTCCATCTCGAACACTCACGGGCCCGCTCACGAGCCTCCTCACCTACCCTCTCTCGAAAACTCTCACGAACACTCTCTCGAACCCTGTTGCAAACCCTCTCACGAAACCTCTCTTCGCGAACTTCACGATACTTCGCGAGCCCTCTTAGCAACCCTCTCGCGGACCTTAGCGAACCTCTCACAAACCCTCACACAGGCCCTTAGCGAACCCTCTCACGGATCCTTTGCGAGCACTCCCACGAACCTTATTACAGACCCTTAGCAAACCCTCTCACGAACGCTCTCACGATCTGTCTCACGGCCCCTTCGCGAACACTCTTACGGACACTCTCTCGAACCCTCTCATGAGCCCTCTCACGAACCCTGTCTCGAAGCATCTGGCAACCCTCTCAAAAAACCCTCTCACCGACCCTTAGAGTACCCACTCACGAATCCTTTCACGTACACTTCCCGAAACCTCTGACGAACCCTCTCACGAACCCTCTGACGGGCACTTCGTGAACCCTTTGACGGACCTTTAGCTAACCCTCTCACGAAATCTCTCATGAACCCTCTCTCGAATGCGCTAACGGACCATCCGCGAACCCTCTCACGGACACTCGAACACCATCTCGAACCCTCTTACGGGCCCTCTCACGAGCCTCCTCAAGTACCCTCTCTCGAAATCTGGCCAACCCTCTCACAATCTCTCTCACCGACCCTTAGCGTACCCTCTCACGAACCATCTCATGGACCCTTAGCGAACCCTTCTCACAAATCAATCACCAACTCTCTCACGTACCCTTAGCGAACCCTCTCACGAACCCTCCCACGTACCCTTCGATAACCCTCAAGAGCCGTCTCACGAGCCCCCTCACGATCTCTCTTGTGAACCCTCTCCCGGACGCTTAGCGAACCCTCTCACGAACCCTCCCATGGACCCTTCGATAACCCTCTCACGATCCGTCTCACGTACCCTCTCACGGACACTTTAGGAACACTGTCATGAACCCGCTCACCTACCTTTAGCGTACGCTCTCACGAACATTTCGCGAACCGTCTCACGGACCCCCCGCGAACTCTCTCACGGACACTCTCTCAAACACCGCCTCGAACCCTCTCACGGCCCCCTCACGAAATCTCTCACGAGCCTCCTCACGTACCCTCTTTCGAACCCTCTCACGAACACTCCATAAACTTCTCGCCAACCCTCTCCCGAACACTCTCACCAATGCAGCGCTAACCCTCTCACGAACTCTCTCCCGGACACTTCACGAACCCTCTCACGTACCCTTGTCTAACCCTCTTACCAGCTCTCTCACGAACCCCCCCCCTGAAACCCCTCACGGGCCCTCTCACGAAACCTCTCACAAACCTTCTCACCAACATTCTCACGGACCCTATCAGACTTTTAGCCAACCCTCTCACGAATCCTCTCTCCAACGCTCTCACGGACCCTTAGTGAGGCCTCTGACGAACCCCATTAGAGACCCTTAGATAACCCTCGTACGAGCTCTCTCATGAGCCCTCTCAGCGGCCCTTAGCGTATCCTCTCACGAACCCCCTCAGGGATACTTCGCGAACTTTTTCACGGACCCTCTCACCTACCCTTACGGTACCCTCTCACGGACATTTCGCGAACCCTCTCACGGACCCTCTGCGAACCCTCTCACGGGCACTCTCTCGATCACCAACTCGAACGTTCACACTGGCCCCCTCACGTACCCTCTCTCGAAACCTCTCACGAACCCTCTATAAACCTGTGGCCATCCTTCTCACCACCCCTTAGCGTACCGTCTCACGAACCCTCTCACGGACGCTTCGCGAACCCTCTCACGGAAACTTCACGAACCCTCTCACGGAAACTTTCCTAACCCTCTCACGATCTCTCTCACGAACCCTCTCACGGACCCTCCGCGAACCCTCTCACGGACACTCTCGTACACCATCTCGAACCGTCTCACGGGCCCTCTCACGAGCCTCCTCACGTACCCTCTCTCGAACCCTCTCACTAACCCGCTGGCGAACCCTCTAGCCAACCTCTCACGAACCGCCTCACTGACCCTTAGCGTACCCTCTCACGTACACTTCGCGAACCCTCTCATGCACCGTAAGCGTACCCTCTCACGAACCCTCTCACGGACACTTCGTGAACACTCTCAGGAGCCCTCAACAAGCCTCTCACAGACAATTACCCAACCCTCTCAGAGACCCATAGCAATTCCTCTCACCTACTCTCTCAGGAACCTTCTCACGACCCCTCTCACGCACCCTTAGTAAACCCTCTCACCGACCCTTAGCGTACCCCCTCACGAACCCTCTGACGGACACCTCACGAACCCTCTCACGGACACTTGCAAACCCACTCACGGACACTTCGCGAACCCACTCACGAATCCTCTCACCAACCCTCTCACGGACCATTCGCCAAACCTCTCACGAGCCGTCTCAACAACCCTCTCACGATCTCTCTCACGAACCCTCTCTCGAACCTTCTCACGAACCCTCTATAAACCTCTGGCTAACCCTCTCATGAACCCTCTCAGCGACCCTTAGCGTAAACTCTCACGAACCCTCTCACGGACAGTTCTCGAACCCTCTCACGAACTTTCTTACGGACACTTCACGAACCCGCTCACGGACCCTTAGCTAACCCTCTCACGGACACTCGAACACCATGTCGAAACCTCTCATGTACCCTCTCACGAAGCCTCTGCCTTACCCTATCTCGAACCCTCTTCCAACCCTCTAACGAACTCTCTCACCGACCCTTAGCGTATCCATTCACCAACCCTGTCATGCAACCTTTGCTAACCCTCTGACGAGCCGTGTCACGAAACCTCTCACGCACTCTCTCACAAACCCTCTCTCAGTCCCTTAGCGGAAAATCACAAACCAGCCACCAACCCTCCCACGGAACCTTAGCGTACCCTCTCACGAACCCTTAGCGAACCTCAAACAAACCCTCTCATATACCCTCAGCGAACTCTCTCACGAACCCTCTCACAAACCACTCACCAACCATCTCACGGACCGTTATTGAACCATCTCACGGACCCTTCGCTAACCTTCTCACGAGCCGTTTCACGAAACCTCTGACGAACCCTCTCACGAACACTTCGCGAACCCTTTCACGGACCCTTAGTTAACCCTCTCACAAAATATCTCATGAACCCTCTCTCGAACGCTCTAACGGACCATCCACGAACCCTCTCACGAGCCTCCTCACGTACCCTCTCTCGAAATATCTAGCCAACCCTCTCAGAAACCCTCTCAGCGACCCTTAGCGTACCCTCTCACGGACCCTTAGCGAACCCACTCACAATCCCTCTCACTGGCCCTTAGCGAACCCTCTCACAAACCACTCACCAACACTCTCACGGACCCTTAGCGAACCCTCTCACGAACCCTCCCACGGACCCTCTCACCGTCACCCGAACGCCATCTCGAACCCTCTCACGAGCCTTCTCACGTACCCTCTCTCGAACCCTCTGGACAACACTCTCTAGAGCCCTCTGGACTTCCCGCTCTCGAACCCTCTCACTGACCCTTAGCGTACCCTCTCACGAACCCTCTACCGGTCACTTCACGAACCCTCTCACTGTCCCTTAGCTAACCCTCTCACGAGCTCTCTCACGAAGCCTCTCATGGACACTCTCCAACAGCAACTCGAAACCTCTCACGGGTCCTCACACGAGCCTCATCACGTACCCACTCATGAACCCTCTGTCGAATCCTCTGGCCAACACTCTCACGAACCCTCTCACCGACCCTTAGCGTACCCTCACACGATTACTCTCACGGGCACTTCGCTAACCCTCTCACGAGCCGCCACAAAATGTCTCACGGACTGTTAGCGATCCCTCTCACGAACCCTATCACAGACCTTTAACCAACCCTCTCACTACTCCTCTCATCAACCCTCTCACGAACCCTCTCACTGATACTTCGCGAATCCTCTCAGCAACCCTCTCACGGAACCTTATCGAAGCCTCGCACGAATC
Organism: Tenodera sinensis; assembly: GCA_030765045.1. Lineage (NCBI taxonomy): Eukaryota > Metazoa > Arthropoda > Insecta > Mantodea > Mantidae > Tenodera > Tenodera sinensis. The sequence goes on along the minus strand of CM060966.1, from coordinate 20,765,925 downwards.
CTCCCACAGACCCTCAGCGAACCCTCTAACAAACAACTCACCAACACTCTCAAGGACCCTTAGCGAACCCTCTCACGTACCCTTCGCTAACTCTCTCACGAACCCTACGCGAACACTCTCAAGGACATTCTCTGGAACACCATCTCGAACCCTCTCATAGGCCCCCTCACGAGCTTCCGCACGTACCCTCTCCCCAAACCTCCCGAGCCCTCTTGTGAACCCTCTTACCTACCCTTACTGAACCCTCTCAAAAACCCTCTCAAGGACATTTCGCGAACTCTCTCACAGACACTTCGCGAACCCTCTCACCAACACTCACGGACCCTTAGTGAACCCTCTCACGAACCCTCCCACGGACCCTCCGATAGCCCTCTTACGATCCCTGTGACGAGCTGTCTCACGAATCCTCTTACCATCTCTCACACGGACCCTCTGCGAATCCTCTCACGGACACTCTCGAACACCATCTTAAAGCCTCTCACGGGACCCCTCACGAGCCTCCTCACGTACCCTCTCCCCAAACCTCTCAGGAACCCTCCATAAACCTCTGGCCAACCTTCTCATCGAACCTTAGCGTACCATCTCACGAACCCTCTCACGGACCCTAAGCTAACCCTCTCACGATCTATCACGAACCCGCTCACGGATACTCCGCGAACCCTCTCACGGACACTCGTACAGCATCTCGAACCATCTCACGGGCCCTCTCACGAGCCTCCTTACGTACCCTCTCTGGAACCCTCTCACTAACCCTCTGGCGAACCTTCTCTCGAACCCTCTGGCCAATCTCTCACGAACCCTCTCACTGACCCTTAGCATAACCTCTCACGAAGCCTCTCACGGACACTTAGCGAACCATCTCACGGACCCTTAGCGTACCCTCTCACGAACCCTCTCGCGGACACTTCGTGAACCCTCTCACGGATACTTCACGAACCCTCTCACGGGCCCTTAGCTAACTCTCACACGATCTCTAATGAACCCTCTCACGGACACTCCGCGAACCCTCTCACGGACACTCGTACACCATCTCGAACCCTCTCACGGGCCCTCTCAGGAGCATTCTCACGTACCCTCTCACGAACCCCCTCACGGACACTTTGCGAACACTCATGAACCCTCTCACTTACCTTTAGCGCACGCTCTCACGAACCTTTCGCGAACCCTCTCACGGATCCTCCGCGAACTCTCTTACGGACACTCTCTCGAACACCGCCTGAACCCTCTCACGAGCCTCCTCACGTACCCTCCTTCGAACCCTCTCACGAACACTTCATAAACCTCTCGCCAACCCTCTCAAGAACCCTCTCAACGACACATCGCGAACTGTCACGAACCCTCTCCCGGGCACTTCACGACCCGCTCACGTACCCTCGTCTAACACTCTCACCAGCTCTCTCATGGACCCGCCGTGAAACATCTCACGGACACTCTCGAACACCATCTCGAACCCTCTCACAGGTCCTCTCACGAGCCTCCTCACGAACCTTCTCACCAACCCTCTTACGGACCCTATCAGACTTTTAGCCAACCCTCTCACGAATCCTCTCTCCAAGGCTCTCACGGACCCTTAGCGAACCCTTTCACAAACCACTCAACAACCCTCTCACGGACCCTTCGATAACCCTCTCAAGAGCCCTCTCACGAGCCCTGTCACGATCTCTCTCACGAACCCTCTCACGGACCTTCAGAAAACCTTCTTACGGACACCCGAACACCATGTCGAACCCTTTCACGAGCCTTCTCACGTACACTCTCTCAAACCCTCTCACGGACATTTCGCGAATCCTCTCACGGACACTTCGCGAACCCTCTCACGGACACTTCACGAACCCTTTCACGGACACTTAGCTAACCCTCTCACGGACACTCTCGTACACCATCTCGAACCCTCTCACGGGCCCTCTCACGAGCTGTCTCACCAACCCTCTCACTAACCCCCTCACGTACTCTCTCACGGATTCTCCACATACACTCTCAAACACCATCTCGAACCCTCTCACCTACCCTCATGAGCCCTCTTACGAGCCTCCTCACGTTCCCTCCTGCGAACCCCGTCACGAACCCTCTATAAACATCTGGCCAACCCTCTAACAAACCCTCTCACCGACCCCTAACGTACCCTCTCACCGACACTTCGCGAAACCTCTCACGATCCCTCTCCCAGACACTTCACGAACCCTCTTACGGACCCTTAGCTACCCTTCTTACCAATTCTCACACGAAACCTCACGGACACTCTGGAACACCATCTCGAACCCTCTCTCGGGCCCTCTCACGAGCCTTCCTACGTACCCTCTCTCGAGTCCTCTCACGAACCCTCTTTCAACCCTCTCACGAACCCTCTCACCGACCCTTAGCGTATCCATTCACCAACCCTCGCACGGACCCTTTGCTAACCCTCTCACGAGCCGTGTAACGAAACCTCTCACGAACCCTCTGACCAACCCTTTCACGAACCCTTAGCGAGCCCTCTCACGAACCCTATCAGACCTTTAGCCAACCCTCTTACTAACACTCTCAAGAAACAACTCACAGACCCTTAGTGAACCCTCTCACGGTCACAACACAATCCCTCTCACAAACCCTCTCACTGTCCCTTAGCGAACCCTCTCACAAACCACCCACCAACCCTCTCACGAACCCTTAGCAAACCGCTCACAAACCCTCTCATAGGCCCTTAGCGAAACCTCTCACGAACCCTCTCACAAACCACTCACCAACCCTCTCACGGACGCTTATCGAGCCCTCTCACAGATCCTTCGGTAATCCTCTCACGCGCTGTTTCACGAAACCTCTCATGAACCCTCTCACGGACACTTCGCAAACCCTCTCATGAATCCTCCCACTAACTCACTGACCCTTCGCTAACCCTCTCACGTGCCGTTTCACGAAATCCCTCACGAACCCTCTCACGAATCCTCCCACCAACAATCTCACGGACCATTAGCGAGCCCTCTCACGAACCCTAACACAGACCCTTAGCCAACCCTCTCACTAACCATCCCACCAATCCACTCACGGACACTTAGTGAACCCTCTCACAGTCACATCTCGAAACCTCTCATCAACCCTCTCACGAACCCTCTAACGGACCCTTCGCGAACCCTCTGACGGACACTTTCTTGAACGCAATCTCGAAAACTCTCACTGGCCCTCTCACTAGCCTCCTCACGTACCCTCTCACGAACCCTCTCTCGAGCCCTCTGACCAACCCTCTCACGAACCCTCTCACCAATCCATAGCGTACCTTCTCACGAACACTTCGCGAAATCTCTCTAAAACCCTCTCACGGACAGTTCGCGAACCCTCTCACGGACCTTTGCGAACCCTCTTACGAGCCCTCTCGCAAGCTGTCTCTCGAACCCTTTCGCGATCTCTCTCACGGAACCTCCGTGAACCCTTTCACGGACACTCTCTCGAACACCATCTCGAACCCTCTCACGAGCCTCCTGACGTACCCTCTCTCACACCCGCTCACGAACCCTATGGCCAACCCTCTCACGAACCCTCTAACCGACCCTTAGCGTACCCAGTCACTAACGCTCTCACCGACATTTCGCGAAACCTCTCACGGACACTTGCGAACCCTCTTACGGACCCTTAGCTAACCATCTCACGAGCTCTCTAAAAACCCTTTCACGGAACTCCGCGAACCCTCTCACGGACACTAGAACACCATCTCGAACACTCTCACAGGCCCGCTCACAAGCCTCCTCACCTACCCTCTCTCGAACACTCTCACGAACCCTCTGGCTAACTCTCTCGAACCCTCTTGCAAACCCTCTCACGAACCCTCTCTTCGCGAGCTTCACGATATTTCGCGAGCCCTCTCACAGTCACATCTCGAACCCTCTCACAAACCACTCACCAACCCTATCACGGACCTTAGCGAACCCTCTCACAAACCACTCACCAACCCTCTAATGGACCATTTGCGAGCCCTCCCACGAACCTTATTACAGACCCTTAGCCAATCCTCTCAGTAACGATTTCACCAACCACTCACTTAATGAACCCTCTCACGAACCCTTAGCGAACCCTCCCACAAAACCTCTCACAATCCACTCACAAACCCTCACACGGACCCTTCGATAACCCTCTCGCGACCCGTCTCACGAACCCTCTCAGGATCTCTCTCATGGACCCTTCGCGAACACTGTCACGGACACTCTCTCGAACACCATCTTCAATCCTCTCAAGGGCCCCCTCACGAGCCTCCTCACGTACCCTCTCCCGAACCCTCTCTCGAACCATCTGGCCAACCCTCTCACAAACCCTTTCACCGACCCTTAAAGTACCCTCTCACGGACCCGTTCATGGAAACTTCCCGAAACATCTGACGAACCCTCTGACGGCCACTTCGCGGACCCTTTCACGGACCCTTAGCTAACCCTCTCACGAGCTCTCATGAAATCTCTCTCGAACCCTCAAACGGATCCTACGCGAACCCTCTCACATAGTCTCACGAACACCAGCTCGAGCCCTCTCACGGGCCCTCTCACGACCCTTTTCACGTAGCCTCTCTCGAATCCTCTGGCCAACACTCTCACGAACCCTCTCACCGACCCTTAGCGTACCCTCTCACGAACCATCTCACAGGCCCTTGGCGAACCCTCTCACAAACGGCTCACCAACCCTCTCACGGACCCTTTAGCGAACCGTCTCACGAACCCTCGCACGGACCCTTCGATAACCCTCTCAAGAGCCGTCTCACGAGCCCTCTCACATTCTCTTTCACGAACCATCTCATGGACCCTCCGCGAACCCTCTCACGGACACTCGAACCCTCTCAGGGGTCCTCTCACGAGCCTTCTCACGTACCCTCTCACTAACCCCCTCACGTACTCTCTCACGGATTCTCCACATACACTCTCAAACACCATCTCGAACCCTCTCACCTACCCTCATGAGCCCTCTTACGAGCCTCCTCACGTTCCCTCCTGCGAACCCCGTCACGAACCCTCTATAAACATCTGGCCAACCCTCTAACAAACCCTCTCACCGACCCCTAACGTACCCTCTCACCGACACTTCGCGAAACCTCTCACGATCCCTCTCCCAGACACTTCACGAACCCTCTTACGGACCCTTAGCTACCCTTCTTACCAATTCTCACACGAAACCTCACGGACACTCTGGAACACCATCTCGAACCCTCTCTCGGGCCCTCTCACGAGCCTTCCTACGTACCCTCTCTCGAGTCCTCTCACGAACCCTCTTTCAACCCTCTCACGAACCCTCTCACCGACCCTTAGCGTATCCATTCACCAACCCTCGCACGGACCCTTTGCTAACCCTCTCACGAGCCGTGTAACGAAACCTCTCACGAACCCTCTGACCAACCCTTTCACGAACCCTTAGCGAGCCCTCTCACGAACCCTATCAGACCTTTAGCCAACCCTCTTACTAACACTCTCAAGAAACAACTCACAGACCCTTAGTGAACCCTCTCACGGTCACAACACAATCCCTCTCACAAACCCTCTCACTGTCCCTTAGCGAACCCTCTCACAAACCACCCACCAACCCTCTCACGAACCCTTAGCAAACCGCTCACAAACCCTCTCATAGGCCCTTAGCGAAACCTCTCACGAACCCTCTCACAAACCACTCACCAACCCTCTCACGGACGCTTATCGAGCCCTCTCACAGATCCTTCGGTAATCCTCTCACGCGCTGTTTCACGAAACCTCTCATGAACCCTCTCACGGACACTTCGCAAACCCTCTCATGAATCCTCCCACTAACTCACTGACCCTTCGCTAACCCTCTCACGTGCCGTTTCACGAAATCCCTCACGAACCCTCTCACGAATCCTCCCACCAACAATCTCACGGACCATTAGCGAGCCCTCTCACGAACCCTAACACAGACCCTTAGCCAACCCTCTCACTAACCATCCCACCAATCCACTCACGGACACTTAGTGAACCCTCTCACAGTCACATCTCGAAACCTCTCATCAACCCTCTCACGAACCCTCTAACGGACCCTTCGCGAACCCTCTGACGGACACTTTCTTGAACGCAATCTCGAAAACTCTCACTGGCCCTCTCACTAGCCTCCTCACGTACCCTCTCACGAACCCTCTCTCGAGCCCTCTGACCAACCCTCTCACGAACCCTCTCACCAATCCATAGCGTACCTTCTCACGAACACTTCGCGAAATCTCTCTAAAACCCTCTCACGGACAGTTCGCGAACCCTCTCACGGACCTTTGCGAACCCTCTTACGAGCCCTCTCGCAAGCTGTCTCTCGAACCCTTTCGCGATCTCTCTCACGGAACCTCCGTGAACCCTTTCACGGACACTCTCTCGAACACCATCTCGAACCCTCTCACGAGCCTCCTGACGTACCCTCTCTCACACCCGCTCACGAACCCTATGGCCAACCCTCTCACGAACCCTCTAACCGACCCTTAGCGTACCCAGTCACTAACGCTCTCACCGACATTTCGCGAAACCTCTCACGGACACTTGCGAACCCTCTTACGGACCCTTAGCTAACCATCTCACGAGCTCTCTAAAAACCCTTTCACGGAACTCCGCGAACCCTCTCACGGACACTAGAACACCATCTCGAACACTCTCACAGGCCCGCTCACAAGCCTCCTCACCTACCCTCTCTCGAACACTCTCACGAACCCTCTGGCTAACTCTCTCGAACCCTCTTGCAAACCCTCTCACGAACCCTCTCTTCGCGAGCTTCACGATATTTCGCGAGCCCTCTCACAGTCACATCTCGAACCCTCTCACAAACCACTCACCAACCCTATCACGGACCTTAGCGAACCCTCTCACAAACCACTCACCAACCCTCTAATGGACCATTTGCGAGCCCTCCCACGAACCTTATTACAGACCCTTAGCCAATCCTCTCAGTAACGATTTCACCAACCACTCACTTAATGAACCCTCTCACGAACCCTTAGCGAACCCTCCCACAAAACCTCTCACAATCCACTCACAAACCCTCACACGGACCCTTCGATAACCCTCTCGCGACCCGTCTCACGAACCCTCTCAGGATCTCTCTCATGGACCCTTCGCGAACACTGTCACGGACACTCTCTCGAACACCATCTTCAATCCTCTCAAGGGCCCCCTCACGAGCCTCCTCACGTACCCTCTCCCGAACCCTCTCTCGAACCATCTGGCCAACCCTCTCACAAACCCTTTCACCGACCCTTAAAGTACCCTCTCACGGACCCGTTCATGGAAACTTCCCGAAACATCTGACGAACCCTCTGACGGCCACTTCGCGGACCCTTTCACGGACCCTTAGCTAACCCTCTCACGAGCTCTCATGAAATCTCTCTCGAACCCTCAAACGGATCCTACGCGAACCCTCTCACATAGTCTCACGAACACCAGCTCGAGCCCTCTCACGGGCCCTCTCACGACCCTTTTCACGTAGCCTCTCTCGAATCCTCTGGCCAACACTCTCACGAACCCTCTCACCGACCCTTAGCGTACCCTCTCACGAACCATCTCACAGGCCCTTGGCGAACCCTCTCACAAACGGCTCACCAACCCTCTCACGGACCCTTTAGCGAACCGTCTCACGAACCCTCGCACGGACCCTTCGATAACCCTCTCAAGAGCCGTCTCACGAGCCCTCTCACATTCTCTTTCACGAACCATCTCATGGACCCTCCGCGAACCCTCTCACGGACACTCGAACCCTCTCAGGGGTCCTCTCACGAGCCTTCTCACGTACCCTCTCTCGAACCCTCTCACGTACCCTCTCTCGGACCCTCTAACGAACACTCTGGCCAACCCTCTCACGTACACTCTCAAAGACCCTTAGCGTACCCTCTCGCGAACCGTCACATACACTCTCACAGACCACAAGCGATCCCTCTCACAAACCACTCACCAACCCTCTCACGGACGCTTAGCGAACCCTCTCACGAACCATTCCATGGACCCTTCGATAACCCTCTCACGATCTCTCTCACGGACCCTCCGCGAACCCTCTCATGGTGACTCTCGAACACCATCTCAAATCCTCTCACGAACCCTCTGGCCAACCCCCTCACGTACACTCACACCGACCCTTAGCGTACCCTCTCACGAACCCTTAGTGAACCCTCTCACACAACCTTAGCAAACTTTCTCACAAACCACTCACCAACGCTCCCACGGACCCTTCAATAAGCCTCTCACCAGCTATGTCACGAACCCCCACACGGACCCTCCGCCAACCCTCTCACGGACACTCTCTCGAACACTCTCATCGGCCCCCCTCACGAGCCTCCTCCCGGACCCTCACTCGATCCCTCTCACGAACACAGTATAAACCGCTGGCCAACCCTCTCACGAGCCCTCAAACCGACTCTTAGCGTACGCTCTCACGAACCATCTCACGGACACTCCCAACAGCATCTCGAACCCTCTCAAGGGCCATCTCACAAGGCTTCTCACGTACGCTCTCACGAAGCCTCTGGCAAACCCTCTCTCGAGCCCTCTCACCGAACCTTAGCGCATCCTCTCACGGAGCCTTAGCGAAGCCTCTCACCGACCTTTAGCTAACCCTCTCACGAGCTCTTTCACGGACCCTCCACCTACCCTCTCACGGACACTCCAACAGCATCTCGAACCCTCTCACGGGTGCTCTCACGAGCCTCATCACGTACCCTCTCTCGAACCCTCTGGCGAACACTCACGAACCCTCTCACCGACCCTTAGCGTACCCTCTCACGAACACTTCGCTAACTCTCACACGAGCCCTCTCACACTCTCTCTCACGAACCCTCTCATGGACACTCCCCGAACCCTCTCACGGACATTCTCTGGAACACCATCTCGAACCCTCTCACGTAGCCTCATGAGCACCCTCTCAAGCCTCCTCACGTGCCCTTTCTTGAACCCTCTGGCGAAACCTCACACCTACCCTAAACGTACCCTCTCACAAACCCTCTGACGGACGTTTCGCGAATCCTCTCACGGACAGTCGCGAACCCTCTCAGCAACCCTCTCACGGACCCTTAGCGAACCCTCTCACGGACCTTCCGCGAACCCTCCCACGAATACTCGAACGCCATCTCGAACCCTCTCAAGGGTAGTCTCACGAGCCTTCTCACTTACCCTCTCTCGAAACCTCTGGCCAACACTCACGTACACACTCGAAGACCCTTAGCGTACCCTCTCACAAATCCTCTCACCGACCCTTAGCGTACCCTTCCACGTACCCTCTCACCGACAATTTGCGAACCCTCTCACGAACCCTCCCATGGACCCTTCGATAACCCTCTCACGAGCCAACTCACGAACACAATCTCAAACCCTCTCACGAGCCTCCTCACGTATGCTCTCACGAACCCTCTCACCGACCCTTAGCGTACGCTCTCACGAACATTTCACGAATCGTCTAAAGGACCCTCCGCGAACTCTCTCACGGACACTCTCGAACACCGCCTCGATCCCTCTCACGGGCCACCTCACGAGCCTCGTCAAGTACCCGCTTTCGAACCCTCTCAGGAACACTCCATAAACCTCTCGCCAACCTTCTCACGAACCCTCTCACCGACGTAAAGCGTACCCTCTCCAGAACGCTCTCACCGACACATCGCGAACACTCTCCCGGTCACTTCACGAACCCTCTCACGTACACTCTTCTATCCCTCTCACCAGCTCTCTCACGGACCTGCCCTGAAACCTCGGACACTCTCGAACACCATCTGGAACGCCCTCACGGGCCCTCTCACGAGCCTCCTCACGAAACCTCTCACAAACCTTCTCACCAACATTCTCACGGACCCTATCAGACTTTTAGCCAACCCTCTCACGAATCCTCTCTCCAACGCTCTCACGGACCCTTAGCGTGCCCTCCCTCGAAACCTCTTGCGCACCCTCTCACGAACCATCTCACGGACACTCTCTCGAACACCATCTTGAACCCTCTCTCACGAGGGTACGAGCCTCCTCACGTACTCTCTCTCGAACCCTTTGACCAACCCTCTCACGATCTCTCTCACAAACCCTCTCACGGAGCCTGTGCGAGCCCTCCCAGGAACCTTATTACAGAACCTTAGCCAACCCTCCCACTAACCCTTTCACCAACACACTCACGGACCCTTAATGAACCCTCTCACGGATACTTCGTGAATCCTCTCAGCAATCCTCTAACAGACCCTAAGCGAACCCTCTCACGGACCCTTCAATAACCCTCTTACGAACCCTCAAGATCTCTCTCTCGGAACCTTCGCGAACCCTCACACGGACACTCTCGAACACCATCCCGAACCCTCCCATGTACCCTCTCACGAAGTCTCTGTCGAGCCCTCTCTCGAACGCTCTGGCCTACCCCTCCACGAACCCTCTCACCGACCCTTAGCGTACCCTCTCAGGAACCCTTAGTGAACCCTCTCACGAACACTTACACAAACCCACTCACAGACCCTTAACGAACAATCTCACAAACTACTCATGGACCCTTAGCGAACTCTCTCATGTACCCTCCCACGGGCCCTTCGAATACCCTCTCACGAGCCGTCTCACCAACCCTCTAACTAACCCCCTCACGATCTCTCTCACGAACCCTCTCACAGATCCTCCACATACCCTCTCACAAACTCTCTCGAACCCTCACGTACCCTCATGAGCCCTCTCACGAGCCTCCTCATGTTCCCTCCTGCGAACCCTGTCACGAACCCTCTATAAACTTCTGGCCAACCCTCTCACAAATCCTCTCACCGACCCTTAGCGTACCCTCCCACGTACCCTCTCACCGACAATTTGCGAACCCTCTCACGAACCCTCTGCCAGACACTTCACGAACCCTCCCACGGACCCTTAGCTAACCTTACCAGCTCTCACACGAAACCTCACGGACACTCTCGAACACCATCGCGAAACCTCTCACGGGCCCTCTCACGAGTCTTCCTACGTACCCTCTCACGAACACTGGCGAACCCTCTCTCGAAGCCTCTTCCAAACCTCTCACGAACCCTCTCACCGACCCTTAGCGTATCCATTCACCAACCCTCTCACAGACCCTTTGCTAACCCTCTCACGATTCGGTTCACGAAACCTCTCACGGACACTTCGCAAACCCTCTCATGAATCCTCCCACCAAGCCTCTCAAGGACACTTCACTAACCCTCTCACGAATCCTCCCACCAACACTAACGGACCCTTGGCGACCCCTCTCACGAACCCTATATCAGACCCTTAGCCAACCCTCTCACTAACACTCCCTCCAACACACTCACGGATCATTAGTGAACCCTCTCACGGTCACAACTTACCCTATCACAAACCCTCTCACACTCCTAGCGAACCTTCTCACAAACCACCCACCAACCCTCTCACGAACCCTTAGCAAACCGCTCACAAAACCCTCTCATAGACCCTTAGCGAACCCTCACACAAACCACTGACCAACCCTCTCACGGACCCTTCGCTAACCCTCTCACGAGCCGTTTCACGAAATCCCTCACGAACCCTCTCACGGACACTTCACGAACCCTCTCATGAATCCTCCCACCAAGCCTCTCACGGACACTTCGCGAACCCTCTCACGAATCCTCCCACCAACACTCTCACGGACCCTTAGCGAGCCCTCTCAGGAACCCTACCACAGACCCTTAGGCAACCCTCTCACTAACACACTCACCAACCTATCACGGACACTTAGTGAACCCTCTCACAGTCACATCTCGAACCCTCTCATCAACCCTCTCACGAACCCTCTGATGGACCCTCCGCGAACTTTCTGACGGACACTTTCGAACACCATCTCTAAAACTCTCACTGGCCCTCTCACTAGCCTCCTCACGTACCCTCTCACGAACCCTCTGGCGAACCCTCTCTCGAGCCCTCTGACCAACCCTCTCACGAATCCTCTTATTAACCCATAACGTACCCTCTTACGAACCCACTCACGGACACTTCGGAAGACCTCTCTAAAACACTCTAACGGACAGTTCGCGAACCCTCTCACGGACCCTTAGCTAACCCTCTCACGAGCCCTCTCACGAACCCTCTTACGAACCGTCTAAAAAACCCTCCGCGAACCCTCTCACGGACCTTTGCGTACCCTCTCACCAACCCACTTACGGACGCACCGTGAACCCTTTCACGGACACTCGAACACCATCTCGAACCCTCTCACGTGCCTCCTGACGTACCCTCTCTCACACCCTCTCACGAACCCTCAGGCCAACCCTCTCACGAACCCTCTAACCGACTCTTAGCGTACCCAGTCACGAACCCTCTCACGAACCCTTAGCTAACCATCTCACGAGCTCTAAAAACCCTTCACGGACCCTCCGCGAACCCTCTCACGGACACTAGAACTCCATCTCGAACACTCACGGGCCCGCTCACGAGCCTCCTCACCTACCCTCTCTCGAAAACTCTCACGAACACTCTCTCGAACCCTCTTGCAAACCCTCTCACGAACCCTCTCTTCGCGAACTTCACGACACTTCGCGAGCCCTCTTAGCAACCCTCTCGCGGACCTTAGCGAACCTCTCACAAACCCTCACACAGACCCTTAGCGAACCCTCTCACGGATCCTTTGCGAGCACTCCCACGAACCTTATTACAGACCCTTAGCAAACCCTCTCACGAACGCTCTCACGATCTGTCTCACGGCCCCTTCGCGAACACTCTTACGGACACTCTCTCGAACCCTCTCATGAGCCCTCTCACGAACCCTGTCTCGAAGCATCTGGCAACCCTCTCAAAAAACCCTCTCACCGACCCTTAGAGTACCCACTCACGAATCCTTTCACGTACACTTCCCGAAACCTCTGACGAACCCTCTCACGAACCCTCTGACGGGCACTTCGTGAACCCTTTTACGGACCTTTAGCTAACCCCCTCACGAAATCTCTCATGAACCCTCTCTCGAATGCGCTAACGGACCATCCGCGAACCCTCTCACGGACACTCGAACACCATCTCGAACCCTCTTACGGGCCCTCTCACGAGCCTCCTCAAGTACCCTCTCTCGAAATCTGGCCAACCCTCTCACAATCTCTCTCACCGACCCTTAGCGTACCCTCTCACGAACCATCTCATGGACCCTTAGCGAACCCTTCTCACAAATCAATCACCAACTCTCTCACGTACCCTTAGCGAACCCTCTCACGAACCCTCCCACGTACCCTTCGATAACCCTCAAGAGCCGTCTCACGAGCCCCCTCACGATCTCTCTTGTGAACCCTCTCACGGACCCTCCGCGAACCCTCTCACGAACATTCGAACGCCTTCTCGAACCCTCTCAAGGGTCCTCTCACGAGCCTTCTCACTTACCCGCTCTCGAAACCTCTGGCCAACACTCACGTACACTCTCGAAGACCCTTAGCGTACTCTCTCGCGAACCCTCTCACAGACCATAAGTGAACCCACTCACCAAACCTCTCCCGGACGCTTAGCGAACCCTCTCACGAACCCTCCCATGGACCCTTCGATAACCCTCTCACGATCCGTCTCACGTACCCTCTCACGGACACTTTAGGAACACTGTCATGAACCCGCTCACCTACCTTTAGCGTACGCTCTCACAAACATTTCGCGAACCGTCTCACGGACCCCCCACGAACTCTCTCACGGACACTCTCTCAAACACCGCCTCGAACCCTCTCACGGCCCCCTCACGAAATCTCTCACGAGCCTCCTCACGTACCCTCTTTCGAACCCTCTCACGAACACTCCATAAACTTCTCGCCAACCCTCTCCAGAACACTCTCACCGATGCATCGCTAACCCTCTCACGAACTCTCACCCGGACACTTCACGAACCCTCTCACGTACCTTTGTCTAACCCTCTTACCAGCTCTCTCACGAACCCCCCCCCCTGAAACCCCTCACGGGCCCTCTCACGAAACCTCTCACAAACCTCACCAACATTCTCACGGACCCTATCAGACTTTTAGCCAACCCTCTCACGAATCCTCTCTCCAACGCTCTCACGGACCCTTAGTGAGGCCTCTGACGAACCCCATTAGAGACCCTTAGATAACCCTCGTACGAGCTCTCTCATGAGCCCTCTCAGCGGCCCTTAGCGTATCCTCTCACGAACCCCCTCAGGGACACTTCGCGAACTTTTTCACGGACCCTCTCACCTACCCTTACGGTACCCTCTCACGGACATTTCGCGAACCCTCTCACGGACCCTCTGCGAACCCTCTCACGGGCACTCTCTCGATCACCAACTCGAACGTTCACACTGGCCCCCTCACGTACCCTCTCTCGAAACCTCTCACGAACCCTCTATAAACCTGTGGCCAACCTTCTCACCACCCCTTAGCGTACCGTCTCACGAACCCTCTCACGGACGCTTCGCGAACCCTCTCACGGAAACTTCACGAACCCTCTCACGGAAACTTAACTAACCCTCTCACGGACCCTCCGCGAACCCTCTCACGGACACTCTCGTACACCATCTCGAACCGTCTCACGGGCCCTCTCACGAGCCTCCTCACGTACCCTCTCTCGAACCCTCTCACTAACCCGCTGGCGAACCCTCTAGCCAACCTCTCACGAACCGCCTCACCGACCCTTAGCGTACCCTCTCACGTACACTTCGCGAACCCTCTCATGCACCGTAAGCGTACCCTCTCACGAACCCTCTCACGGACACTTCGTGAACACTCTCAGGAGCCCTCAACAAGCCTCTCACAGACAATTACCCAACCCTCTCAGAGACCCATAGCAACTCCTCTCACCTACTCTCTCAGGAACCTTCTCACGACCCCTCTCACGCACCCTTAGTAAACCCTCTCACCGACCCTTAGCGTACCCCCTCACGAACCCTCTGACGGACACCTCACGAACCCTCTCACGGACACTTGCAAACCCACTCACGGACACTTCGCGAACCCACTCACGAATCCTCTCACCAACCCTCTCACGGACCATTCGCCAAACCTCTCACGAGCCGTCTCAACAACCCTCTCACGATCTCTCTCACGAACCCTCTCTCGAACCTTCTCACAAACCCTCTATAAACCTCTGGCTAACCCTCTCATGAACCCTCTCAGCGACCCTTAGCGTAAACTCTCACGAACCCTCTCACGGACAGTTCGCGAACCCTCTCACGAACTTTCTTACGGACACTTCACGAACCCGCTCACGGATCCTTAGCTAACCCTCTCACGGACACTCGAACACCATGTCGAACCCTCTCATGTACCCTCTCACGAAGCCTCTGCCTTACCCTCTCTCGAACCCTCTTCCAACCCTCTAACGAACCCTCTCACCGACCCTTAGCGTATCCATTCACCAACCCTGTCATGCAACCTTTGCTAACCCTCTGACGAGCCGTGTCACGAAACCTCTCACGCACTCTCTCACAAACCCTCTCTCAGTCCCTTAGCGGAAAATCACAAACCAGCCACCAACCCTCTCACGGAACCTTAGCGTACCCTCTCACGAACCCTTAGCGAACCTCAAACAAACCCTCTCATATACCCTCAGCGAACTCTCTCACAAACCACTCACCAACCATCTCACGGACCGTTATTGAACCCTCTCACGGACCCTTCGCTAACCTTCTCACGAGCCGTTTCACGAAACCTCTGACGAACCCTCTCACGAACACTTCGCGAACCCTTTCACGGACCCTTAGTTAACCCTCTCACAAAATATCTCATGAACCCTCTCTCGAACGCTCTAACGGACCATCCACGAACCCTCTCACGGGCCCTCTCACGAGCCTCCTCACGTACCCTCTCTCGAAATATCTAACCAACCCTCTCAGAAACCCTCTCAGCGACCCTTAGCGTACCCTCTCACGGACCCTTAGCGAACCCACTCACAATCCCTCTCACTGGCCCTTAGCGAACCCTCTCACAAACCACTCACCAACACTCTCACGGACCCTTAGCGAACCCTCTCACGAACCCTCCCACGGACCCTCTCACCGTCACCCGAACGCCATCTCGAACCCTCTCACGAGCCTTCTCACGTACCCTCTCTCGAACCCTCTGGACAACACTCTCTAGACCCCTCTGGACTTCCCGCTCTCGAACCCTCTCACTGACCCTTAGCGTACCCTCTCACGAACCCTCTACCGGTCACTTCACGAACCCTCTCACTGTCCCTTAGCTAACCCTCTCACGAGCTCTCTCACGAAGCCTCTCATGGACACTCTCCAACAGCAACTCGAAACCTCTCACGGGTCCTCACACGAGCCTCATCACGTACCCTCTCATGAACCCTCTGTCGAATCCTCTGGCCAACACTCTCACGAACCCTCTCACCGACCCTTAGCGTACCCTCTCACGATTACTCTCACGGACATTTCGCTAACCCTCTCACGAGCCGCCACAAAATCTCTCACGGACTGTTAGCGATCCCTCTCACGAACCCTATCACAGACCCTTAACCAACCCTCTCACTACTCCTCTCATCAACCCTCTCACCAACCCTCTCACTGATACTTCGCGAATCCTCTCAGCAACCCTCTCACGGAACCTTAGCGAAGCCTCGCACGAATCCTCCCACAGACCCTCAGCGAACCCTCTAACAAACAACTCACCAACACTCTCAAGGACCCTTAGCGAACCCTCTCACGTACCCTTCGCTAACTCTCTCACGAACCCTACGCGAACACTCTCAAGGACATTCTCTGGAACACCATCTCGAACCCTCTCATAGGCCCCCTCACGAGCTTCCGCACGTACCCTCTCCCCAAACCTCTCGAGCCCTCTTGTGAACCCTCTTACCTACCCTTACCGAACCCTCTCAAGGACATTTCGCGAACTCTCTCACAGACACTTCGCGAACCCTCTCACCAACACTCACGGACCCTTTGTGAACCCTCTCACGAACCCTCCCACGGACTCTCCGATAGCCCTCTTACGATCCCTGTGACGAGCTGTCTCACGAATCCTCTTACCACCTCTCACACGGACCCTCTGCGAACCCTCTCACGGACACTCTCGAACACCATCTTAAAGCCTCTCACGGGACCCCTCACGAGCCTCCTCACGTACCCTCTCCCCAAACCTCTCAGGAACCCTCCATAAACCTCTGGCCAACCTTCTCATCGAACCTTAGCGTACCGTCTCACGAACCCTCTCACGGACCCTAAGCTAACCCTCTCACGATCTATCACGAACCCGCTCACGGATACTCCGCGAACCCTCTCACGGACACTCGTACAGCATCTCGAACCATCTCACGGGCCCTCTCACGAGCCTCCTTACGTACCCTCTCTGGAACCCTCTCACTAACCCTCTGGCGAACCTTCTCTCGAACCCTCTGGCCAATCTCTCACGAACCCTCTCACTGACCCTTAGCCTAACCTCTCACGAAGCCTCTCACGGACACTTAGCGAACCATCTCACGGACCCTTAGCGTACCCTCTCACGAACCCTCTCGCGGACACTTCGTGAACCCTCTTACGGATACTTCACGAACCCTCTCACGGGCCCTTAGCTAACTCTCACACGATCTCTAATGAACCCTCTCACGGACACTCCGCGAACCCTCTCACGGACACTCGTACACCATCTCGAACCCTCTCACGGGCCCTCTCAGGAGCATTCTCACGTACCCTCTCACGAACCCCCTCACGGACACTTTGCGAACACTCATGAACCCTCTCACTTACCTTTAGCGCACGCTCTCACGAACCTTTCGCGAACCCTCTCACGGATCCTCCGCGAACTCTCTTACGGACACTCTCTCGAACACCGCCTGAACCCTCTCACGAGCCTCCTCACGTACCCTCCTTCGAACCCTCTCACGAACCCTCTCACAAACCACTCACCAACCCTCTCATGGACCATTTGCGAGCCCTCCCACGAACCTTATTACAGACCCTTAGCCAATCCTCTCAGTAACGATTTCACCAACCACTCACTTAATGAACCCTCTCACGAACCCTTAGCGAACCCTCCCACAAAACCTCTCACAACCCACTCACAAACCCTCACACGGACCCTTCAATAACCCTCTCGCGAACCGTCTCACGAACCCTCTCAGGATCTCTCTCATGGACCCTTCGCGAACACTGTCACGGACACTCTCGAACACCATCTTCAACCCTCTCAAGGGCCCCCTCACGAGCCTCCTCACGTACCCTCTCCCGAACCCTCTCTCGAACCATCTGGCCAACCCTCTCACAAACCCTTTCACCGACCCTTAAAGTACCCTCTCACGGACCCGTTCATGGAAACTTCCCGAAACATCTGACGAACCCTCTGACGGCCACTTCGCGGACCCTTTCACGGACCCTTAGCTAACCCTCTCACGAGCTCTCATGAAATCTCTCTCGAACCCTCAAACGGATCCTACGCGGACCCTCTCACATAGTCTCACGAACACCAGCTCGAGCCCTCTTACGGGCCCTCTCACGACCCTTTTCACGTAGCCTCTCTCGAATCCTCTGGCCAACACTCTCACGGACACTTCGCGCACCTCTCATCAACCCTTTCTAGGACCCTTAGCAAACCCTCTCATGAACCCTCCCATGGGCCTTTCGATAGTACTCTCACGATCCCTCTCACGAGCAGTGTCACGAACCCTCTCACGATCTCTCTCACGAACCCTCTATAAACCTTGCCAAACCTGTCTCGAACGCTCTCACCGACCCTTAGCGTACCCTATCACGAACCCTCTCACGGACACTTCGTGAACCCTAGCACGGACACTCTCAAACACCATCTCGAAACCTCTCACGGGAGCCCTCACGAGCCTCCACACGTACTTTCTCTCGAACTCTCTCTCGAACCCTCTTGCAAACCCTCTCACGAAACCTCTCAACCTCGCTACTTCGCGAACTTCGCGAACCCACTCAGCAACCCTCTCACGGACCTTAGCGAACCTCTCACAAACTCTCACACAGACCCTTAGCGAACCCTCTCACAAACTACTCACCAACCCCCTCACGGACCCTTTGCGAGCCCTGCCACGAACCTTATTACAGACCCTTAGACAACCCTCTCACTAACCCTTTCACCAATCCTCTCACGGACCCTTAGCAAACCCTCTCACGATCTCTCTCACGGACCCTTCGCGAACACTCTCACGGACACTCTCTCGAACAACATCTCGAACCCTCTCACGGGACCTCTCACGAGCCTTCTCGGGTACCCTTTCCCGAACCCTTCTCACGCACCCTCTCTCGAACCATCTGGCAACCCTCTCACCAACCCTTAGCGTACCCACTCACGAATCCTCTCACGGACACTTCCCGAAACCTCTTGCCGAACCCTCTCACGAACTCTCTGACGGACACTTCGCGAACCCTTTCACGGACTCTTAGCTAACCCTCTCACGAACCCTCTAACCGAACCTTAGCGTACCCAGACACGAACGCTCTCACGGACATTTCGCGAACCCTCTCACGGACACTCGAACTCCATTTCGAAAACTCTCACGAGCCTCCTCACCTACCCTCTTTCGAAACCTCTGGCGAACCCTCACGCGCACTCTCTCACGAACCATCTCACAGACCCTCCGCGAACCCTCTCCCGGACACCCTCTCGAACACCATCTCGAACCCTCTCACAGACCCCGTCACGAGCCTCCTAACGTGCCCTCTCTCAAACACTCTCACGAACCCCCTGGCGAACCCTCTCACGAAACCTCTCACCGACCCTACTTCGCGAACCCTCTCAGTAACCCTCTCACGGATATCAGCGAACCTCTCACAAACCCTGACACATACCCTTAGCGAACCCTCTCACCAACCCTCTCACGGACCCTTTGCGAGCCCTCCCACGAACCTTATTACAGACCCTTTGCCAACCCTCTCACTAACCCTTTCACCAACCCATTCACGTACCCTCTAACGAACTCTCTCACGGATACTTCGTGAATCCTCCCAGCAACCATCTCACGGACCCTTAGCGAACCCTCTCACAGACCCTTAGCGAACCCTCCCATGAACCCACTCACAAACCACGCACCAATCCTCTCACGAACCCTTAGCAAATCCTCTCACGGACCCTTCGATAACCCTCTCGCAATAGCTATCACGAACCCTCTCACAATCTCTCTCAAGGACCCTTCGCGAACACTCACGGACACTCGAACACCATCTCGAACCCTCTCTTGGGCCCTCTCACGAGCCTCCTCACGTACCCTCTCTCGTATCCTCTAACAAACCCTTTGGCAAACCCTCTCTCGATCCCACTGGTCAACCCTCTCACGAACCCTCTCACCAACCCTTGGCGTACCCTCTCACGGACCCTTACCTAACCCTCTCACGAGCCATCTCGCGAAGCCTCTCACGGACCCTCCACGAACCCTATCACGGGCCCCCTCACGAGCCCTTTCACGAGTCTCCTCGCGTACCCTCTGTCGAACCCTCTCACGAACGCTCTCTCAAACCCTCTGGGAAACCCTCTCACGTACACTTCGCGTACCCTCTCACGAAAACTCTCACATACCCTTTGCCAACACTCTCATTACACCTCTCACCAACCCAATCACGCACCGTTAGTGAACCCTCTCACGGTTACCATACGATCCGTCTCATCAACCCTCTCACGAACCCCCTCACGGACACTTCGCGAACCCTCTCACGGACACTTCACGAATCCTCTCACAAATCCTCTCACCAACCCACTCACGGACTCATAGGAAACCCTCTCATGAAACCTCTCTGAAACCCTCTCACAGACCCTTAGCGAACCCTCTCACGGTCTCACAAACCACTCACCAACCCTCTCATGGACCCGTAGCAGACCCTCTCGCGGACCCTAGGCTAACCCTCTCACGAGCCTTCTCACGATTTCACTCACGGACACTCTCTCGAACGCCATCTCGAACCCCCTCACGGTCCCCTTACGAACCGCCTCTCGTACCCGCTCTGGAACCGTCTCACCTACCCTCTCACGATCCTCCCACCAACACTCTCACGGACACTTCGCGAACCCTCGCACGAATCCTCCCACCAACACTCTCACGGACACTTAGCGAGCCCTCTCCCGAACCCTATCACAGACCCTTAGCCAACCCTCTCACTAACCCTCTCACAAAACGACTCACGGACCCTCCGCGAACCATCTCACGGACAATTTCTCGAACATCTCGAAACCTCTCACTGGCCTCCTCACGTACCTTCTCTCGAACCCTCTGAAGAACCCTCTCACTGACTCATAGCGTACCCTTTCATGAATCCTCACACGGACACTTCGCAAAACCTCTCTCGAACCCTCTCACGGACAGTTCGTGAACCCTCTCACGGACCCTTAGCAAACCCCCACACGAACCATATAAAGGGCCCTCCGCGAACCCTCTCACGGATCCTTTGCGAACCCTCTCACGAGCTCTCCACGGACCCTTCGATAAACCCTCTCACGAGCGGTCTCACGAACCCTCTCATGGTCTCTTTCTCGAACGCTCTCACGGAAGCCTCGCGAACCCTCTCACGGACACTCTCGAACACCATCTCGAAACATTTCACGGGCCCCCTCACGAGCCTCCTCACGTACCCTCTCTCACACCCTCTCGCGAACCCTCAGGCCAACCCTCTCTCGAACCCTCTAACCAACGCTTAGCGTACCCAGTCACGAACGCTCTCACGGACATTTCGCGAACGCTCTCACGGAACCTTAGCTAACCCTCTCACGGAGCCTCCACGAACCCTCTCACGGAGCTTCCACGAACCCTCTCACGGAACCTCCATGAACCCTCTCACGGGCCCCCTCACGAGCCCTTTCACGAGTCCGGTCGCGTACCCTCTGTCGAACCCTCTCACCAACCCTTAGCGTAGCCTCTCACGAACCCCCTCACGAACACTTCGCGAACCCTCTCATGGACACTTCGCGAACCCTCTAACAAATCCTCTCACCAACCCACTCACTGACCCTTAGCGAACCCTCTCACAAAGCCTCTCCTAAACCCTCTCACAGACCCTTATCGAACCCTTTCACGAACCCTCTCAGACGCCACTCACCAGCCCTCTCATGGACCCGTAGCAAACCTCGCGGACCTTTAACTAACCCTCTCACGAGCCTTCTCACGATCTCTCTCACGGACACTCTCTAAACACCATCTCGAACCCTCTCATGGCCCCCTCACGAGCCCTCTCACAAGCCTCCTCTCGTACCCTCTCTCGAACCCTCTCACGTACCCAATCACGAAGCCTCTCTCACACCTTCTCACGAACACTATCACGGCCTCTAAGCGAACACTCTTGCTAACCCTCTCACGGACACTACACGAACCCTCTCACTGACATTTTCAAACCCTCCCACGAACCCTCTCACGGACCCTTAGCGAACCCTCTCACTAACCCTCCCACGAGTCCTCTCACGTACCCTCTCACCAATCCTCTCACGGACAGTAGCGAACCCTCCCACGGACCCTTAGCCAACCCTCTCACAAGCCTTCTTATCAACCCTCTCACAGACCCTTAGCGATTCCTCTCACCTACTCTCTCACGAACCTTCTCACGACCCCTCTCACGCACCCTTAGCGAACCCTCCCACAGACCCTTAGCGAAACCTCTCTTTAACCCTCTCACGTACCCTCTCACAGCCCTTTAGCTTACCCTCTCACTAACCCTCTTACCGAACCTTAGCGAACGTTTTCACGAACCCTCTCAGGAAGATTCTCAGAAACCCTCTCACAGACCGTTAGCCAACCCTCTCACGAACACTCTCACCGATCCTTAGCGTACCCCCTCACGAACCCTCTCACGGACAGTTCACGAACCCTCTCACGGACATTTTCGAACCCTCTCACGAGCCCTCTCAGGGACACTTCGCGAACCCTCTCACGCATCCTCTCACCAACCCTCTCACGGACCCTTAGCGAGCGTTCTCACGAACCCTCTCACAGACCCTTAGCCAACCTTCACACTAACCCTCTCACGTTCCAACTCACGGCACCTTAGTGAACCCTCTCATGGTCACATCACGAACCCTCTCATCAACCCTCTCACGGATACTTCGCGAACCCTCTAGGTAACCCTCTCACGGACCCTTAGCGACCCCTCTCGCGAAACCTCTCACAAACCCTCTCACAGACCCTTAGCAAACCGTCTTACAAACCACTCACCAACCCTCTCACAGACCCTTAGTGAACCCTCTCACGAATCCTTCACGGACCCTTAGCTAACCCTCTCAGGAGCCCTCTCGCGAACAATCTCACTTACCCTCCGCGAACCCTCTCGCGGACACTCTCGAACACCATCTCAAACCCTCTGGGAACCCTCTCTCGAACCCCCTGGCCTACCCTCTCACAAACCCTCTGGTGAACCCTCTCTTCAACCCTCTCACGAGCCTCCTCAGGTACCCTGTCTCGAACTCTCTGGGGAACCCCTCTCTCGAACCCTCTGGCCTACCCTCTCACGAACCCTCTGGTGAACCCTCTCTTCAACCCTCTCAAGAGCTCCCTCACCGACCCCCTCACGAACCCTTTGACGAACCGCTTCTCCAAACGCCCCACAATCCCTCACGAACCTTCTCAAGGACCCTCTCATGGAGCCTCTCTCGCACCCTCTCACAATACGCCTTTCCAACCGCCTCACAACTCACAACCCCTCTGACTCTCGGCCCCCTTACGATCCACTTCCCGACTCTCTTCCCATCTGGCTTCCGCTCTATCATGTGTCCCGATCTCTGAGCATCTTTGTCCCTCTTCCCCTCCACTCTCTGCTCTCGTCTTGTCCTCTCTCTCAACCATCCTGATCCTCTTTTTCTGCCCTCTATCCACTCCATTCCAGTGGATTTTCCAGGTAGAACTTCCGTGCAATGGAACATCCCCGTACGTTGCCTAAATCAACACACCTTCGTACAATGATAAATAACGTGACAGATTGGAGCTACGGTATTGATTTTCTTTGGTGATCTTTGTACATATAGTGATGTCATTTTATCCATATTCAAACGGACCAGCCGATAATATTACTGTAATTAGAGGATAAAGATTTGCCGTAGCACACTAACTTGAAGCAACTTAACTTACTAATTTGCGACGAATCTGAATATAGGGCAAGAAAATGTGTGTGTGTGTGTGTTGTGTGTGTGTTGTGTGGTGCGTGTTGTGTGGTGCGTGTTGTGTGTGTTGTGTGGTGTGTGTGTGTTGTGTGTGTGTTGTGTGTGTGTTGTGTGGTGTGTGTGTGTTGTGTGTGTGTTGTGTGGTGTGTGTGTGGTGTGTGTGTTGTGTGTTGTGTGTGTGTTGTGTGTGTTGTGTGGTGTGTGTGTTGTGTGGTGTGTGTGGTGTGTGTTGTGTGTTGTGTGTGTGTGTTGTGTGTTGTGTGGTGTGTGTTGTGTGGTGTGTGTGTTGTGTGGTGTGTGTGGTGTGTGTGTGGTGTGTGTGTGTGTGCGTGTTGTGTGTGTGTTGTGTGTGTGGTGTGTGTGTGTGTGTGGTGTGTGTGTTGTGTGTGTTGTGTGGTGTGTGTGTTGTGTGTGTGAGCTATTGCAACAGGTGATTAAGTTACAAACTTAAAATTACTTTTCTACTTGTAGAATCTGTTTTCTCAAATCATTCTCAGTTGAGTGGTATATATATCTTCGAAATGGTTCACTCTACAAAACAATTTATTGGCACATAAGTTGTGTATTTTACCAAGATCTACATTTCTTGTACAGTAAGAATTTGTCTATATTATGGTTTACGAGTTATTCAAAACGCATCCAGACTAAATAGGACTACATAGACTATAGCCAGAAAATTCAAGATATACATTTTATTTGTCGTAAAAATATCTCAAACATGTGGCATTTTAATCAAAATCGTTAGAGCCATTTTCAAGAAAATCAAAACTTTCAAAAAATTTTCCATGTAAAGGGTAGTTTAGGGTGGGGCTATTTTCTTCAAAATATTCGTGTCACATCCTTGAACGACTTAAATACCAACTTTGGTTTTTAACCTAATTTTCGTTTTTGAGTTATGCTGTCCACAGACTGACACACACGGACCTTTTTCTAAAAATGCTTTTTTTGGATTCAGGGGGCCTCAAAACATATATTTCCGGTGAAATCTCGACATCGAATTTTTGGGTGGAATACAATACCACCACCACCGCCGCCACCACCGCCGCCACCGCCGCCGCCGCCACCACCTTTGCGAAAGAAAGACGAGAAATGTGCACTTGCGCGATACCTGTAGATAGCAATGAAGACGCTAAATCATACGATAGCTGGCGTGATAATGGTGGTGTAATAATACTTCTTTACCTGATTACCCTCCCATTACGCACGGCTTACAAGCCAATGCCTAAGGTCTGACGCCTGTCGGGGAGCACAGCAGGGTTGCCAATGTTTAAGAGTAAAATTATCGTACCGGTCACTCAAAATTATAGATTTGGGTTCAAAATTATCGTACATCATAAACCAAATGCAACAACATTAAATGTATCAGCATAACACTTATGAAACTGTAATAATATTGATGTTTATGGTATTATCTTACAAGATTGATGACCTCAATCAGTATTACAACTTTAGTACTTATGTTTCTTGCACTATTCATCTGAAAGTTCATCTTCCTCAACTGTTGCAGCACATACAAATTTGTTGTTGAGATAAACTTTAACATCTCAATGGGTTGCGAATTTTCGGACTCACCACATTATTTCATAAGCTGAGGCGACCAAATAAGTCCATTTACAGTATCTAGTGCCAACCTGTTTCTAATTTTGGCTTTTATTAAACCTAGTTTGGAAAAATATCTTTCACAAGAAGTGTTTCTGTGGGGCAATGAAATCACTGATAATGCAACCTCCGCCAGTACTTTGAAATCAGTATTTCCACCAAGGTGACATGTGTTTAACAGCACTCCAGAAACTGCCAGGTTCAGGCATGTTCTTTATTTCATGCGGAATATCATGTATTCTGAGTTTTCTCCATTGATCATCAATTTTCTGAGCAGTGCCTTCTTCATTGAGATTACCAGATTGGGTCACATTGGCAAGAAGAATTAGTAGGATATGAACTGGTTGTCTTAGAGGGGTGAAGACAGAGACAGGGTGGCGCAGAGTGAAGACCCTGAAGCGAGTGGTCAGCCAAGTACCAGATATGATAGTGAGGAAGAGGATGATAAGAAATGTAGGTGATATCGAGGAATGGAGGGGTGATGGTGAAGCAATTGTTGGAATGAGTGGCGGAGGAAACCGGAGAAAACCCGCCCAGATTCCGCTTCGTCCACCATGAATGCCACATGTGGGTCCCTGGAATCAAACCCGGGCAGCCCATGGGGCAGGTAAACGGTCTAACCACTCAGCCACCATGTGATAACACTAACACTATAACACACGACTTAATAGTGCCGGTACATAGTACCAATAGTATGACAACACTAATACTGTAGTACAATTGGTCTGATAAGACCTATAAGTGCAACAACACTAATACTATAGTACACTTAGTGTGATAATGTTGCTGTGATAGTACATATAGTGTGATAGCACAATTTTCATTTATTTTTAGGTTGTTAATTATCTGTTATCTCACTTACATCTAGGGGTTGTAACCTCTCATTATCATTTGCAGTTACTATTTCATTAGTGGAAACATTTGTCACCTCTTCTTTAAGTATGTTACTAAAATATTTTTCCCATCTTGTGTGATAATATTTCCCTCTTCATCTTTACAAATGTTGGGAAGTATTAACACTTTATTAAAACTTTTCAGTTCATTAAATTTCTTTCTTGATTCATTGTTCTTAAAATTGTGTTCCATTAGATTTAATTTTTCATTCAACAACTCTTTCATTTTCTTCCTGCAAATGTTATTTGCTTCCTTTCTTAATTGTTTATAAATTCCACAATGAGCTCTAGTTTTTAAATACATTGCTTGCTTTCTAGCCTCATTTTTGTTTTCTTAATTATGTTTCTACATTCTTCATCCCACCATTCATTTGTGGGTACTTTCTCCTGCTTACTTATAGTTTCTGTTGCTGTTTCAGTTATTTTTTTTTTATTTTCATCCAGTCTTGAGTGAGAATATCATCTTCAGGTGTATCTTAGTCTTTTGCTCAATGCTTCTTTATTTTCTTGGACTTTTTTTTTTTTTTTTTTTTTTTGAGATTCTGTTAATTTATTTTATTCCATTTAATGCACTGAATATTTTTTCCTGTAAATTGTTCGTACTGTTTGCTATACTAAGGTTCTAATTAAAAATTATCTGAATCAATGTTAGGTCCTCTCATGGTTTTTACATCAGTTATTAGATCTATTTTAGTTTTTGGAGCTAACATATGATCTATTTGGTTTATTGTTAACCTATCTGGGGAAATCTATGTACCTTTGTGGGTGTCTTTATGTTAAAATAATTCAATTTACTCATAACTTACATAATTGATGTGATGTTAGACGTTACATGTTCACTCCAAATGCAGAAAAATCTCGTTGTAGCTGGAACAAGCTGTGTTAATGAGTTACCTACTGTAACTACCTATAAACTAGTATGTTATTTTCATAACAAGCATTACTGCAAGCAATGGGTATTTTTCTAACAGTGAGTTAAACACATTAAATATTTAAGAGGTTGAATCACAAACCGAAAAATGCAATGCCATAGCCAGGATTTGAACCACGGATCTTCCGCTTATCGAATGGCTGCTCTAACCATGGCCAACTTGCCAATACGACATTAAATTCCCCAGCTGATGCGTACTTTTTCCCAGTTAATGAATTTTTCAGTTTCTGATTCAACCTCTTAAACATTGCCCACACACGGCTTGTGTGTTTAAAAACACCAGCAGTAAGCTTGTTGACATAAATAAATAACATTAAATATTATTTGTTTTTCACCACTCTCTAACGGTTCCCGCATTTGTGTTTGTACATTGTCATTCACATTACAGGCACCTTCATTTGTTGTTGTTGTTTTCTAGTGCCTTGCATTTGGCAATGAAGCCATTAGCATTCGTGCTTTCCAATACTTTTGAACTGTAGTTTCTTCTGATCTTAATGCTTCACAGGTCTTCAAGTGGTCTTCGCACCTTCATATGTTATGAGAATTGAAACACCAACTGATTACATCACAAGATTTCACCTGAGATTAAATACATGTGCTATATTATTATGAATGACCTCGCTTATCATTATTTCCTGTGTTACCAAAGTGTTTATTTTGTACCCAGATTGCATCTCTGGGAATTCATTGCTGTGTTTTCTGTACAGGGTTACAAATTTAGTGCTTTTGGCACCAGATCTGGCACTTTTTAAATGTACCTAGTGTCAGATTTAAGTAGTTCGCACCATGGCAGAAGTATAAAGGGTCATTCTTACTTAATTTTGTGTGCTGATTACAAATCTTTTTGCAGAACTTTTCCATTACCCATAGTTTTTGAGTAATTGCATTAACAAGATTTCTTGTAATTATACAGCTAATATGTGTAATACCTTAGCTTGAGTACCTTTTACATACCTAAAATGCATGTGATTTAGACTTTCAACTGTACTTGGCTTGAGGGACAACTCTCTTGAGTGTCTAGCAGTAGTCTGCCAACATATTTGGAGTCCATTTTCCCTGGTAGTGTCTTTTCATTTCAGCGATGTCCTGATGGAAACGCTCTCCATGTTCGTGCTGACAGCGCCAAGGTTCTCAGGAAAGAAGTCAAGATGGGAGTCCAACATGTGTATTTTCAAGGACATATTACATCCCATGACCTTGTAGTTCTCAATCAGCTCAGTGACAAGTTCTGTGTAATGTTCAGACCTGTGGTTTCCAAGAAAGCTTATGACCATGTTTTTGAAAGAGAACCATGCAGCTTGTTCTTACTTATTTAAAAGGCTTTGAAACTGTGAATCGTTCATTAGTTGTCTAATTTGAGGGCCAACAAATATTCCCTCTTTTATTTTTGCTTCACTAATCTTTGAAAACTTAGTTTTCAGAAACAGAAATGCACTCCCATCACGATCCATTGCTTTCACAAAGCTCTTAAACAAACCTAGTTTGATGTGTAATGGAGGTAATAAGATTTAGTCAGTACTTACAAGTGGTTGGTGAACAACATTTGCCTGTCCTGGGTTGAATGACTCTCTCTTTGGCCAACTTTTTGTAACATAGTGATTGCTTTTGTCTCTACTATCCCACATGCACAAGAAACAGCAAAATTTTGTATAACCAAGTTGTAATCCAAGTAAGATAGCTATCATTTTAAAATCTGCACATATCTGCCATGAGTAGTCATCATATCGGATACTGCATAGCAAGAGTTGCATATTCACATAACACTCCTTCATACCAACTGCATGGGATATAGGAATGGATGGAAACTTGTTTCCATTATGTAGCAAGACTCCTTTCAAGCTTGTTTTTGAAGAGTCAATGAACAAGCGCCAATCTTCAGGCTTATGTTGAACACCCAGGGACTCCATCAAAGAATCGACATCATTACAGAACACTAAGTCCTCCTATTTAGAAAATAAGTGCACCAATTCCTTTTGGCGTCGACGAAAAGAAGTTACTTTGGTGCCATCATTTAGATCCTCCTTGGTTAATAAGTGCGGCTCGTTTACGGTAACTCCTTCCACAAAATCTGGGTCACTTTGTTGTAATTCACTAATGTCATCAACACTTTCAAAATCTTCAGTCACATTACTGTCGTCTGGTGGAGTGGGTATGGGAAGGTCTGGTCCATGGGGCACTGGTCGAATTGCTGATTCCAAAGACGGATATTTAAGTCTTCTTCTTCTTCTACATGGTTTAAGCTATGCAGGCTGTTCCGGCGAAGTCATTATTGGGGTCCATCTTCTGCGAGGTCGGCCAACATCTCGTGCTCCTCTTGGATTATATAAAAAGGTCCTTTTAGGTATCCTTTCTTCACTCATCCTCATTAAATGTTCTGTCCATTTCTTGTTATTTGTTTTGATTTTGTCTTCCAATTTATAAATATTTAGTTCTTCTCTTATTGACTAATTTCTTATTCTATCTGCTCTTGTGCATCCTTTTACGTTCCGCAGAAATAACATTTCTGCTGCCTGTATTCTACTACTATCCTTTGCTTTTATTATCCAACTTTCACTTCCATATAACAAAGAAGGAACAGCCAATGTTTTATACAATTTAAGTTTAGAGTCTTTTCTTGTTTTCCGACCTAAAGTTCTTTTAATGGTTCCACATATAGCCTGGAATTTGTATATTTTGTTTTCTATGTCTTTATCTTCTTTGTACGTAATATTGCACCCCAAATACTTAAAGTGTGTTACTTGCTCCACTATTTTATTTTCCAAAACAATTTTAGTTCTTATTCCATATTTACCTATGAATGCCATTGTTTTTGATTTATTTACTGATATTTTGCAGTTATATCTCTTGGCCACCACTTGGAACTTATAAGCTAACATTTGCTTAGCATGTTAGCTTATATTTTTAACAGTGTGTTTGGATGTTGAAATAAGAAAAGTCACACTAATTTTTACAATTACTTCACTCACTTATTTATTAAAAACTGGAACGTTTTCGAGAGATGTCTCTCTCATCTTCTGCAGTTGGTGACTGAGGTTTGAAGTAATATTTAGTGTGTTTGGATTTAGAACTTATTCCAGATATATTTGTCAAGCAGAAGTAGCAGTATGTTATATGATCTTTAGGTTCCCGCTGTCATACGAACTGCAAAAGGCATATGACGGTTCCTTTTTAAGCAGCCGGTTAATAGTATTATACATTTGGCACAACAGATTTCTGGAGCCCAAAACTTATTCTCATAAATTTTATTGTCAAAATAACATTCATAAGCTCTTTTAATTCGAGAAGTCAAATTTCGCCTCTGTGCTCACCTCAAATATAACAATTGTTTTTGTTATTTACACATTTGCGAGACATTATCCTCCTAATTCCTAATGCTTAAGAAAACACAAATAAACACCACCTTGTTAATTTACAACCGAGAACACACAGGATTGGCTTCTATTAGCTTCTACTCCTTTGGCAACTATGCAGGACAGTTTGTATCTGCAACAAACCTTCCTTGTCTGCTGTTGGAGTAAACATTCACCATGACGGTAAAAGCATAGTTTTGGAGAGGCTCATTGTTGGACATTGCCATTCCTGAAGCCACAGACAACGATCACCTAAAGCAAATATGTCATTTGTTGACCTAATAAGATAAAACTACTTTCTTTTAATCAGCACATTTACCGCCCTATGCTAATAGTCATGATAACAGTTTTTTAATATTACAAAAAATTGGTGGGTGATGGAGCATTTCTAACTTGATTTTTGGATTTGGCACATGCAAATATGTAAGAATCAGCAGAAATATTTAACATTTTCACTGCTGACCAGTGGATTAGTACTTAAGGTGGCGCTGTGGCCAAGCAGTTACAGCATTTGCCCAGCACGTAGGCGGCCCGGGTTCGATCCCAGAGACCTGCATGTGGTATTCTTGATGGACGAATTGGCCTCAGATCAGGTTTTCTCTGGGTTCTTCGGTTTCCCCTGCCACTCAATTCCACCAATTGCTTCATTATCACCTTTCCAATCATCAATTTCGCCTGCATTTCATATGATCCTCTTCCTCACTATGATACCTGGTGCTTGGTTGACTACTCGCTTCCAGGTCTTCACTCTGTCTGGCCCATGACAGGCATCTGACCCTAGGCATTGGCTTATAAGTTCTAGGGGGTGTAAGTCCTACATACGGGGAGGCTAATCAGGTAAAGAAAAAATTGATTTTTCATCCTTTATCATTTGTATTTAAAATCGTCTTGTTCTACACATCTATTAGTAGGCGGGTCTATGATAACCCTAAAATGGGAGAGTTATCCAAGTACTGGATTTTCTCTCATATTCCCCTTGCACTCACAAGAATTCTAGCAATAATTTCTGCAAATGTTGCTCTCTACTGACATTCCTGTTGGGTTTTTTGAGGACTGTAAAGACATGCTGAAAATAAAATTTTGGAAAGAATTCATACCAGTCCTTTTGCGATTGAACTCCCAACACAAACAATGCATGCACATAGTATCACTTCACGTTTGACATTTCATGAATGCATTCTGTTTCTCAGCGGTTTACTTTTGGGGTTTCAGAAACTGGCATTGTTACTTCCCAGTGTTGTATTAACCAGGTGCTTTCTTTAACTACACCTTCTTCTTAATAGGCACAACAACTTCATTAGCTCAATGTTTTGGCCTTCTCTACAATTTTCTTCCATTCAATGTGATCTTTTGTCAGGTTTATCAAATTTCTTATCTTAATATTTTTTAAATCTTGGTATACGTCGTCACTCCATCTGTTTTTAGCTCTGCCCCTTTTATCTAGATTCGAGAGGCTTCCATGTGTATTTTTTTTAACTGTTCTCTCATCTGAAATTCTATACAAATGTCTGAACCATTTAAGTCTCTGTGCTGTAAAGAAATAAATAACTGTTCGTTTTTTATTCTTTTATTTAACTCTTCATTTCTCAGAGTCCTCCACTGTCCTGTCTTTAACTGATCCAAAAATTATTCTTAATATCTTTCTTTCAAATATTGATAACTTTTGCTTTTGTGATTCATGTTTCAGAGCCATATGTGACTATAGGTTTTATGATTGTGTTATAAATTCTTAATTTTACAC
Organism: Tenodera sinensis; assembly: GCA_030765045.1. Lineage (NCBI taxonomy): Eukaryota > Metazoa > Arthropoda > Insecta > Mantodea > Mantidae > Tenodera > Tenodera sinensis. The sequence continues at coordinate 20,733,494 of CM060966.1, read as the reverse complement.
TTATAAGTTTACTTTTAAATAAATTATTATACATCTTTAACTACACCAATTATTACAGAAATACTCCTAGCCTTATACTTGCTGACTTGCTTACTAATCCAACAATGGATCAAAAAACTTATGAAATATACATTGTAAGATTTAAACCTTTCACGGCGCGCGTTATTTATTACAGCTTCACAGGTGATCAGCCGTGTGAGGTTTAAAAACATTGAGCTTTCGGCCATTGTAGACTCTATGGGGAGTGGAAAGCTAACGGTCATTTTTCATTCTGACGAAGGCCATAGAGTCTACAATGGCCGAAAGCTCAATGTTTTTAAACCTCACACGGCTGATCACCCGTGAAGCTGTAAGAAATATACATTATTAGTAAAACCCTACATGTTAATCGGAGTCTTTGGGTAATAATAGCAATACACCAAGCTCGGAATTGGAAGTGATGATCACAGAACATATACGTGGCGATACTGTTTCTCTCCAGGCTTATATCCAGCCTGCCTATAACGTGGTCACAAAGCATCCACAGACACACCAATTGCGTCCCCTGTCTATTTAACTCCTCCATGAAAAACACTTGGATGTGCCAATTTTCATGATGATTGGTCAACTGGTATTGGAGTTTATCAACTTCATACATTCCAACATCCGTTCTATATATGTATACATAGCTATAATCTGTTTGCTGTTGGAACAAAGTAGCATATTCCTCCACGCTCCTCACTGAGCTCCACCTCTAGTACGCTATTGGTTACATAATATCTGCACGTGTACATGTAAACAATACTAATGTTGCCACTGCCCAATTTACCTCCTTCAGATAACCTGTATTTAACTGTTCTCTTTGTTGTTACATAAACCATTTACTGAACACATGAGAGCCATTGTTATTGCAGTAATCACATGTATTGCATTGTAAAGATTCTTAGATCTCAGCTAACACTTCAGGTTTTTTGCATGCATTCTTTGGAATGTGCTCCGCTCTTACTGGATGGTAAGAGGCATTGTCCATTATCACGCCTTATCAGATCTTTATAGCCAAGGTAGGATACTTCACCGTAAACTTATTGAATATATTCAATGTAATAACCTTTTCACTGTTCCTTAAAGACAGGCAGGCAGGTAGCTTGATATAGGTCGTGAGATGAGATATGAGCAAATCCCTTAGATGCGCAGTGGCACTCCACCTGAAAGGCTGATGGTGGGGGAAGTAGCGCAAACATGTATTTATTTATTTATTTACATCCATTTAAACATATACATGTCATCGGATAAGTAACAAGAAATATTTACAATTTAAGGTAGGTAATTACAGTATTTCCAAATTTAAAAATTCCTTTACACTATAGAAGCTGGAGTCTTTTAAGAATTTTAACAACACTCTCTTAAATTTTTGCTGTGATTCAATACTTTTTATGTATTCAGGTAGCTTGTTGTATAGATGTAAGCCAGCATATGTGAAACTATTTTCATAAACTTTAGTTCTGTGTGAATTTACAAATAAATTATGCTTAGTTCTTGTGTTATATATATGAATTTCTGAATTTGTTTTAAATGAACTTAAGCTAGACTTCATATAGACAAGAGTTTCATATATGTATATACTTGGCAATGGTAATATATTTAATTTTTTAAAATAAGGTTTACAACTAGTTGTGCTTGAGAGATTCGCCATGGTTCGAATTATTTTCTTCTGTATTCTGAATACTTTTATACTGTTTTTAGAATTACCCCAAAAAATCACACCGTATACCAATAAACTATGAATATATGCAAAGTAAACTGCTCTAAGAATCTTTGAGCTAGACATGCATTTGATTGTTCTAATTAAGTAACACATTTTACTGAGCTTTTTTTGCCAATGTATCTATGTGTATTTCCCAACTTATATTTTCATCTACAATTAGTCCCAAAAATTTGGTATAGTTTACATAATTTATTTGGGTATGTCCCAGAGTTAGTTTTGGGCACATTTGACTTTTACTCATTTTGTTAAAGAAGCTTAGAGCTGCTGTTTTCTCTTCACTTAGAATTAACATATTTTTACTGAACCAATTTGTATGTGCAGAAGTCATAACGTTTCTGTCCATGAAGGAGTGAAGTTCACTAGCATAGCATTAGTGCATATTGCTAATGTCATTAAATATGTACAACAGTTAGCTTTATAACGAATAAACTAATTTTGATATAACTTTACTCAGGGGTCTCCGTCTAGGGGATATGTGAATGGCAACCACAAGGTACCCAAGCTGAGCAGAACATTACTTCCACTTACTGGTGTTTTGCTCCTCACTGTAACTTTTCTATCTGACCTTACCTTGGTCATCTCTTGTTCTCTTCCGACCCCGATGCTATTAGGGTTCCTGAGGGCTAGGGAGTCTTTATTTTTTCAACCTCTCCATTTCTCCAATTTCTCTATAAAACCTTAACCCCTAACATGCTGACCTGTTATGGCATGTAATACGTCCTCTGATTGGTAATCAGAGGATATGGTTGGTGAATTTATTTTGATAATTTTCCCGGTCAGGTCGGTGAGACCCGTAAACCGACAGGTGTGGTCCTCCAGACATTCTGGGGGTTGCGAGAGAGCGATGTGACCGCCAAAACATAAAAATATGGTGCTCTCTAAAAAGCGGTTACATTTACTGCTAAGTCTCTTCAAGAGGAAATTGATCGAGACCACCTTCAAATATGCCCGGCCACTTCTAGTGCCCTATCCATCAGTGAAAAATATTGGACAGCAAGAGGATTAATGACTTCATTGTCAGAAATCCAGCATTAGCTAACAACAATTTTGATATAACTGTAACCATGTGCCAACAATTACTTTCATGTGAACTGCAATTGTTTCACCTATGCGCTGTTGTGTTTTGCGGAAACCTGACACATCTATTCCCATTGCAGAGAGGGAGGGGAGGAAAGCAGCTTCCCCTATGCACAAGAATTGTTCATGCCTTACCTCACGACCGATAGATACACTAATTTGTGGAAATTACTCAACGTGAACTATGGTGAGGGATGGGTAGTTTTCTAAAGAGGTGCCAGAAATGAATGTATGGACAACGGTGGCCAATTTCAGCATCTCCTTTCATAAAGTTGGTAAGTAAAGCCTTTAAGAGTAATTATAAAAATGTTGTATAGTTTCATCCACACCTTTCTATGATAGCAGTAGACAGGAATGAGTACCAAGGATGCAGACAGGCAAAACACTGCGCAGCTGGTTCGGAACTTTTTTGCTCTCTCTGCACAACCTTTTTATAAAACACGAGTTCCGCTGAATATTCAAAATCTTTATCTTACCATTTGTAAGAGGTAATAGTAAGGGCAAATATCATTTATTTGTAACAGTTGGCATTTCTGCATGCATTGTAATGTTTTTGCCTGTTTACCACTAACAGTCAAGAGTATGAGAGATCTCGCAATTGTGCCGCACACTCCTAACATCAGTTTTATAAGAAAAGCTTGGCATTGATGAATACTGCCCATCACTGCATAAGTTGGCCTTCTGAGAGAAGCAGATGCAGGCAGTACAGATGGCACATATTTACACCTCTAACAGTTGTCACAGTGGGGATTCGGACACGTCGGCTGAAGGCTTATTGTGCATCAGACCCTGGAAGGAAGGATATGAAGGTGGCCAGCACTCATCACAGGCAGAAATACAACAATGGTGGGTGCCCAATGGGGTTCCAGCAGACTGCACAACCAACCGGTTGCAGCTGAACAATCAGTTCTCCTGGATGACGGCTGGCCAACCACAGCATCTCCTCTTAGCCGAGCACTGTATTTCCAGATTGCAAGCACCACTGCAGCACAGCCCAATGGCAAATCCCCTGACTCTTACAACCTGGAATGACTGGATAGAGAGAATGAAATGAAAGGAATTGAAACGGGATGCAAGGTAAATATCTTCCCAGCATCCTGAGTGACCTGGGAATTTCCTTGAAAAACCCAAGGACAGAAAGGTCGGCCATAGATGTTACAGCTTTAGCCATCCCACTTGGTGATAAATTATGGAGCTATTTGAATGGGAATTAGTGCCACTGTCATGAAAATTATGCGTAAATAACTAAACTAAGGATAATTTGAACTTATCAACTTGCTAAATGTGAAACCTGTAATTCCATTATCCACAAAGTGTAATGCTGTTGCAATGACATGAAATTTGGAGTGTGTAAAACGTACAAAAATTACATGTACAGGGAATTCCATGCTGAAATTCCTGTTGTATTACTGAAGAGTATCATTAAATGGTAGCATATTTTATACTTGACTGCCTCAGTAGCACAGTTTGTAGCGCGCTTGTCTCTGGCGCGGAGCACCCGGGTTCGATCCCCGGTACCAGCATGGGGATTTTATCCCCTCTGGGAGGTTTGGCATGGGGTGCACTCAACCTCGTTAGTCCCGGGGGGACCAATTGAGGAGCAACTTGATGGAAAAGTAGCAGCCTCAGGTCATGAAGACTGCATAACTGGCCGGGAGGGATCGGAATGCTGACCACGTACCACCCTCCAGTACTGCACCCCACCAATGATGCCTGTAATGGGCCGAGGTGGGGGATGCAGTGGCTGGGCGGTAAGGCTTGGCTCTTCATGGGCTGTTGTGCCAGGGCTTATATTTTATACCTATACCATGAACTACAACCAAAATCTTTCACCAAATTGGTGAAACATGTCCTGCAGCCATAGATTGCGATAAATCATTTATGAGGGAGAGCTGACTTCTTGTCATCCATTTATAAATGTTTGTGCATGTTTACTCCTCATTGTTATAGCTGGTTATCACTAGTGGTGCAATAACATTTTTAATTCCACAAAATAAAGTGTGCACTTGTTGCAGGTTAGTGAAGGTGGGCATTATGGATAGATGCACCGACAAGCTCTGGTCTGCCATTGTACTGTAGTGGGTGACTGAGCCTTGCTCGACATGGTTTTTTGTTGTTAAATTATGTTTTTTGGGGAAAGATACTTATTTAGACATCTTGAGAAGTAATACATTAACTAAATATAAATTTTCATTGCAATCATTAGAGCCATTTCCGAGATACAAGTGATATAGAGATACATTTAAATATTTCATCAGCATTATCGTTTCAACCACAAGACGTCCACTGCTGAACATAAACCTCCCCCATAGACATTCACCTAGTTCAAGTTTTTCGTTGAGCATTTGTTCCACCATAGAGTTCAGTACTTTGGTGCTGCCATCCAGTTGATCTCCCAGTGTGTTAACACAGTGGCCAAGGTTCTTCATCTTTCTGCCGAGTTCTTCCATGTTTTTCTTCACCCCGGTCAGTTGCTAATTAATCTTCTCCGATAGCTCTATGTTCATATTAGACATTCCCGTTTTCATCTTTTCCATTCCAGAGTTTACATTTTTTAATTCGGCTTACATTTTTTCATTTTTTTCCATATTTTCCATTCTGGAGTTTACATTTTTTAATTCAGAGCCAACTTTGTTTCCATCTGCTGCATTCCAGAATTAATTTTATTTCCCATTATGTCCATTTCGGCTAACATTTGTTTCATTGACTACTCCATATCATAGTTTTCGTTGCACTCCTGACACCAATTGTTACAATTTTACTTTTTTTTAGCTAGTTCTTTATTTTTTATAAGAACACCGGCATGGCACTATGCAAAAGCACTGTTGAATAATAACTACAGGATAAAAAGCTAGTAGACAAAGCCGTGTATGTGGAATATGCATTTCTATTTCAATCACGTAGAAAATTGTATAAACTGTTCATTGAAGAGGGAGTAGAGAAAGAAATGTGATTGTTTTTAGTAAAAGAAAACTTTCAGGAAAGACACCTATGTAGATAAACTTAAAAATCAAAAACTTATCTGAATACAACATTTGATCCAAATCGTTATAGCCATATACATACATACACAAGAATTGCTCATTAAAAGATATTAGTGCATTAAATTAAGGTAAAAATCCTCTATTTCCAGAAATGTTATGATCAAACCGTAAAATATGGTAAGTAGCCATCAAACAATACTACAGTATTTGAGTAGTGACAGCAGCCAGTCAGTTGTCAGTCCTGTCATGCCTTGGAGTTGCTTAAAGGTTGGTTCACAACTACTCGGTAACAGTAAGCACAACAGCAATGAGAATGGCTGGGCATATTATCAATCAGCTTATGAACAGAAAGTACAGGTTGATACTCTGCATTTGGAATTCATTTGTTTCAAACTGACCATGATATTATTTCTAGCTTGGAACTAGAGAGAGCTCTAGCAGCTGAAATTTTTAAGTGAAAAGTCTAATACACACAATAAGAATCTAGCATGCTGAGCCTGATAATGGGAATGAATAAGTTAAATCTTGGCCAAGTATTCTTGAGTATTCCTGGTGCCCAGAAAAGCTTCTTGTCTGTTGTGAACACTCACATTTGAATACATGTATTTCAACTTTCTCATTCTGGCTATCGTTACCGTTAATGATGGTTGTGAATCAGCCTTAAGGCAGCCATTTCCAAAGCAATGAATGCTCTCATTCTGGATGTTGGTAGAGATCCAAATGCACAGTAATGTGACATACTTTTTTATGTGGAACCTCCTGGATTAAAAAATGGAAGGAGAGGAAGAAGCAGAAACATTCTACATTGTGTATACAAATACATACTTTAATTGTAACCCATAAAAATTAATTTTGATATAGCGACAATACTACAGCTTAATTTTAAGCAGTAAAGCTTACATTTATGTCTAAAAATGAAGTATTCAGTATGAAAATATATGACACCAATGAAATTGAAACCAAACAATTTCTTTTTTATTTTTGTTTTAATGAAAACGTAAGATATAGCATTTTCAGAGACATCTTATTTTATACAAAGTATGTAGTAATTATACACAGTAACTCACAGTGTATACACTGCAACCATTAATACAAATGTAACAAATTATTCCTAACAGACTTAATTACACATAACCATATATTGGAGCTATATTTGAACAATTCAAGCACTTGAGATCTTGAAAATAGTCTAAAATAATGTATTTTATAGACCAATGAATGTACTTGTTTAACAATGATCCCATTGAAATATTTAACAATAATCTATATTTACATTCACAGTCAAATGTTTTAACAAAGTGTTTCACAATATACGGGACAGATTAACGTGACATCACTTTCAGGTCAGATATTAAAAACACTTAAAAGTATAAGTCCTCAAATTTCACTTTAAAAATGATTTTAGGCACATAAATCCTTATTCTACTGCACACTTATTGGCAGTGTTTAGTACTTGCTAATTCTATAGTTCACAGAGTGAAAAAAGGAAATCAAGAACTTATCTAATAGTGTACCTACTATGTAGAAAACAAAGACAAGCGCCTTTATGCTTTGTAAGGAAAGCAATGCCACAATGTACACACATTTTTAAGTTGCATGCTGCAAATTCAGAGCCTGCACATTGCAGCACTTTTTAATTTAGAACACACTTTAGGCATTCAACAATAATGTCGTCGTAACATTTTCTAGCCACATAAAATTAGGAAAAGAAAGGTAAAAGGAACTAATAATAACTACTGTACTAAGAAACTTAAATGGTACCTATATTAGCTAAAGAAATGTAGAAGAAATATTACATATTTCATAATTTTCTACATTTTTAAACTGAGCCCGTAATTATATTTATTTTCTCCCATATGAAGTTTGTATAAATAAGATAAAAGTGCTAAACGAATTGAAAAACAATATTTCCTTTCACAAACAAACATTTTTACATTCCTTCTGTTGGAGTACCAGGATTGTAATGGAATCAATTGTTCAATATGATACATCATAAGACTACATTTTGTGGTTGTGCACTGAACTGTTATAAGAGTACATATTATGTGTCATGAAATATCTAAATAGCACATTCAAACAAAAGACCCAATCAACTGAAACAAAACAAAATAGTGTTTGAAATAACAGCACTTACAAATGCAAGTGGAAAGCAAAAACAGAGAAGCGAAACAGCTGAAGGAAAAAATGATGTAGGGAAACAAATAAAAAATGAAAATACATGTGAAATGAATGAGATATAGCTCCATTATGGTTATCTATTCACTGAACTTAGTTATTAATAATTACTGTTTTTCTTAAATAATGCCAATCCACACATCAGTCCTTGTTCATTTAATTAAAAGTATAACTTATAATTCTCTGTTAAATAATACAAAACAGATTTCCTTTGTATTCTCATCTACACTGTTTTAAATTCATTTCACTTCATATTCCTACAGCATATCACAATGTCTGTGGTTGTTTATTTGCAAAATGGAACTTCAGCAAATCTTGTAAAAATGACTGAAAAAACTTGTGAAAAGTTCCTTGTTCCTTCATACTCACATGGTGGTATATTGCCTTGTATATGTGTGTATGTGAGAAAGAAAGAGAGAGAGGAGTGAATAAAGGGGGGCCGTAAGGAAAAGCAGCTGATTCCTGCACTGGTCTGATGTTTGCAACAAACTCGTTCACACAGGTTCTAATTTATGTGACTGATCTATTGCTGCTTTCTTCATAGGAGGCTCCTCACAGTCAGTTCCGCTGTGCTGAACAAAAGAAAGTAAAACATAAATATATGAATGACCAACATTAAATACATCTGATATATCTCATGCAAGATGTAGAAAAGGTACAGCCATGGAAAAAATAATTGAGCGCATCAAGAGAGGGAATATTTCCGACTCCCACATAGTGTTGCAATACGGTTTACACAAGTCAATATTTCCAACATGCAGCTGAGTTTAATGACAGTCTCTGTTCCATATGGTGTCATCTGTCGGACACACAAATACGCTATGTCTTGAATCACACAGGCATTTGTATTTGTATGTATACAAATGTGATTAGTGATTCAAGACAGTCCATTTGTGTGTCCAACAGACGATAACATATGGAATAGAGACTATCATTAAACTCAGCTGCATGTTGGAAAATATTGACTTGTGTAAACTGCACTGCAACACGATGTGGGAGTCGGAAATATTCTGCTCTCCTAATGCGCTCAATCATTTTTTCCATGGCTGTGCAAATTATATGCTGCTTCTTTGTAAGAGGCTGTGAGTGTTAACTTTAAACAAGCCAAATATCATGCAATTTGTTTGTTAAAAACTATAAATGAGGACATGTCTTTGTTGCATGGAATGGAATTTGCAATCGAAAAAACCAATTCAATCAGTATGGTCAGAAAAGAATGCTGCTTTTGTCACACTTTTAACTGAATATAATTTAAAATGGAATTTGCAATAAAAAAAATCCTACTCAATCGGTATGGTCAGAAAAGAATGCTACTTTTGTCACATTTGCAAGTGAGTATCGTTTGAAACCTGTCTAAATGCAACTAATACAGAATGAACACAATCAATTTGGGCAGTTACAATTTTCTTTAATGGCTGCATTTTTAGAGATATAATGATTAAGTTTGACATCACAAAGTCAGTATCAAACTTTTATTTGAACTGCCCAACACCACCTGTTTCAGTTCAGCCACTGGAGCACAACTGTTGCAAAATAATGATTAGAAGGTTACTGTGCTTTTCAAAATAAATGGAAAAGAGTTTGTCCTTGGGCACCTCCAGGCCGGTAACCAATCGGAGTCCTGCTGTGTTGTCATATTACTTTCCCCTTAAGTGGGGCTTGACGTGTGCCAAGAAATATGAAGAGTGGGGCTAATGAGCTTGCAACGCCTGTAAACATATCTCATTGGCTGCAGATCAGAACTCTTCCCATTTGAAAAGCAGAGTTATGTAATCTGAGAATTTCATTCAACTCAGGCATAAATGTATAAAGTTAGGCTTTCACGGCCGGTGTCCTGACTATTAGCTAGTTTTATCTATTTTGGGCTTGTAGGCTGTGTCTAGAAGGCATTGAAGATACCAACGTTTTGCCAAGTACTGCGCTTGGCATCTTCAGGGTAAGGCGATCTGCTATCTGTGCTGGTCAGAGTTTGAATGTGGAAGCAATGATTGTTGGCGCTCTTATATAATGGGGGTGGGTGAGGCATTGTTACGCAGACTAAGGTGGTGATTGGCTTGCATCAGTTGGCAGACTGGGTGTAGGCGGGGTTTTATTACTGCTGTTGTGTATGTCTGAAAGGTTATCTAAGATGGGTATCCATGGTTTTGTACATGGAGCGCTTCTTCCTTTCGATTGAAGTTGTCTCTGTGTTTGTAGATTTCTATGGCTTCCCTTTGTAGTTGGGCATAGTAGCTGACTGTCCTCTACATGTTGTGGAGTAGATGTTGGTGTAGTACCTATGCAAAAATTGATGACAAATCTGATGTTACATTCTCTTTATAATCTCTAACTTATGTCCGTCTGGGTGGCTCAGTTGGTTAAGCGCTGGCCTACCGATCCTAAGGTTGCAGGTTCAAGCATAGTGCAAACCAATGGTTTTTAAGTGTGGTTAAAAAGGACAGTCTTATGTCGGTAATTTATTGGCATATAAAAGAACTCCTGCAGAATGATATTCAGGCATGGCACTGATATGATACTAGCAATTCACAGCATTGTTAACAAACAAAATTATAATTTTTAAACATCATGAAAAGTGGGGCTCATGATGTTCTGTAAATAGACTGCATTTATTTTAGCATTTTTGAACATTAAATTTATCTCAGTCACAATAATCTGCAACTATTATGAATCGTTTTAAATGAGTGACTGAGTGGGTAGGGTTTAAGGGCCTGTCAACAGATAGGTTATTAGGGCCTTTAAAAACATTTGTTTACTTGGATGAAGGTGCTTGAACACTCCTTTTAGGATGATGGTAAATGGGAAATATAACCCAGTTTCATCCAGAGAAACATACAAATATCAGCTGCCACAAGCAATTCATATCATTTTCTGATATTAATGATACACACCTCAATTTGTCATTGTCTTGTACTTGCTCATATGACTTATTATTTCCATTCCAAACTGTTGCGAACTCGTGCCTTTGCATGTTACAGATGTATTTTTTAGAGGTGGCGTGTGAACTTGTCACTTGCGCATATCTGGGCATCATGCAAAGCGATGGTGGGGGTAAGTTTCCACCAGCAGCCTGCTGGCTACTGGGCTAGAAGTCGAAGAGATACTAACCAGACACCCCTTTTATTTTGCAATAGACAAGTGGACTCGACCATGAACTACTGCGCAACATTACGACACACGCCACCTCTAAAAAATACCTCTGTACTGTTAGCAATGCTTCTTTGTATGGTAGGTTTTCCTGGATTACTGCTTTCTTGATATGGACAACCACTGTAGTTTACTTGAATTTGTTCACTTTCTTTTCAATTCTTTTCTTCTTTAGGCTCAGATGGGAAACTACTGTATTTCACTGCATAACTGTTGCCACTGTATAATGACTGCACCTTAATATCTAGATAAGCAATCAATCTGTAACTTCAGTTTATCACTGCATAATCATTGCATTAATATTCCAAGTATGGATCGTGTGAGTTTTGATGGTAAACATTTAATAACAATATTTGAATGTTGCCAACAAAAGGAGCCAGCTGGCCATTGAAATAAACCAGTTAAAATGAATTAAACTGTTTAGGAACGTTAAAGCTTATTTTATTTTTGCAATTTGATGATAGTAGCTTCCTCTGGCAACCTTGCTAATTTGGTTTAGTTTCTTTTCCACATTTCTGTGGTGCAATACGTGACACTTTTTCTTCTATAACTATATACATGAAAATCTTGGCAATTGTTGAACTTGATTGTATTTATAAAAAACAGAGCACAGTCCTTCCTCAGCCTAAGTACAAGTGATACTATGGTAAAGGGTGAAGAGAGGTGAGGGAATGACCGATCGCTGATTGGTCGGAAAAGTGACAGGACAAAAATTCAAAGGATCAGAAGACTTTTGACATAAACCAGGAAGTTTGTCACCTATTTAAACATGGACCAAGTGAGACATGAAACCAAATTTCTCCACAATCATTCTATGCAGAAAACTGAATTGAATCATAATGCTACCTCTATTTTGCATTTTTTTGGATCATGTGAGTTGTCTAACCTACTCAAATATATTCCCATTTAAGGTTATCTACATACGCTTTACGACAGGAATATTGACTATTTTACTATTAAGTGATCGCTTTGCTCATTAACATGATAGCTTTAGTGTTTTCTATTTCCCACGTGAGCAAAAACACAGTACTGACTTAAACAAAGTTTATATATATAATGTGTGTGTGTGTGTGAATAGCGACCACAAGGTTCCCAAGCTGAGCAGAACATTACTTCCACTTACTGGTGTTTTGCTCCTCACTGTAACTTTACTATCTGACCTTACCTTGGTCATCTCTTGTTCTCTTCCGACCCCGATGCTATTAGGGTTTCCGAGGGCAAGGGAGTCTTTATTTTTCCAATCTCTCCATTTCTCTATAAAATCTTAACCCCTAACATGCTGACCTGTCATGGCATGTGATGCGTCCTGTGATTGGTGATCAGAGGATATGGTCGGTGAATTTATTTTGATAATTCTCCCGGTTAGGTCAGTGAGACCCGTAAACCAACGACAGGTGTGGTCCTCCAGACATTCTGGGGGTTGTGAGAGAGCGATGTGACCACCAAAACATAAAAATATGGTGCTCTCTAAAAAGCGGTTACTATTACTGCTATTGCTCTCTTCAATATCATCAGTGAAAAATATTGGAGAGCAAGAGGATTAATGACTTCATTGTCAGAAATCCAGCATTAGCTAACAACAATATTCCAAGTATTCACTACTAACAATGAGATATATTGAAAATTCACATGCTGCCACTGCAACCTTGATTACCGTTAATGCTGTTAGATTCATGAAAGAGGGAAGGCATGCAGTGCATTCTGATGCTCGGCACTGAGGCATCATTTCTATTCTTATGTCATTGAAGATACATTGATGCTGTCATCAGCTGGACAAGATGGTGGCTAGCTATCAATTAGTTTGATTGGTTCAAGCCCCTTAAGCGAAGGAATTAGCAGAGCGTAAGCAAATGGGGTGGCGAGAGGTGTGAACTGTTTTATACATGGTTAGCATGTGTCAAACCAAAAAGCATTTCATTCTTTAGTTGTATACAGCCATTTGTTTCTATATATGTTCTAACGAGTGCTTATTCTGTGAAACACTGGTATGGGGAAACACTGAAATTATACAGCAGGTTCTAACTAAGAGTAATCACATTCATGGAACAGAATGGTAATAGAGCTGAAGAAAGGGAATCTTCAGTAACTGAAAAACTTGCAAGAGATTGGTGCAAAATGAAAGTACAACTGGAATCTGCAAGCTATTCAAGGTGCTCTTTTTGTGACCCTAAAGCCTCACAGTTCCTAGAAATTGATACAGAGATGCTAGCACATATTGTGTTTCAGAGTCTGCAATCCGATAATATCCCTTCCAGTTGAAAAGTACAAACTTGATTCAACAGTATAGTAAATGCTTTTGTAGATAAAAGATGACTTACAAAGGCACCATTACTTTTTTTTTTTTTTTACTGGAGCAGTGTTTGCATTGTGGTTTTAGCACCATGAGGTATCTTTTTATGTTTTCTTCCCCTCTCCTTTCTTGTCAACAACGAACAGCACTGACGTGGTCGTACTTGAATATGCTCAGACTAGTTCTTACTCATGTAACTGTATACCAGTTGCCGAAAGTTAACATGGCCAGCCTTAAACAATTTAGTCTTTGTATAATAGTTGCACTCTGTGTTTCTACTTGGAAGAAAAAGCATAAAAAGATGTGACAAATATGTCATTAAAAAACCCTCGGTGCAACAGCCCATGAAGGGCCAAGGCCTACCGCCCAGCCGCTGTGTCCCCCACCTCTGCCCACTATAGGTGTCATTGGTGAGGTGCAGTACTGGGGGGATGTGGTCAGCACCCCGAGCCCTCCCGGCCAGTTATGACATACGATATTCTTGCAGAGCTGAACAATGTAATCTACGTAAAGCTTACATTAGTAAAATTCTTCACTTTACAAATTTACCATTACTGACAGGCGTAAAGGCAGTCAGAAAGTATAAGTATCCTTAACATTGATCTACAACTTTTGAAGCAGTGTCATCTCTTCTCCTTCTACAAACCCCTTGGATTGGGTACCACAAATTTTCACGGAGAGGTTGAAGCCATACGCGCAACACTTCAAAATCTTCTGTACAGAATAACACAATGCCAGAATGTAGTGATTCTTTCTAACTCAAGAGCAGTTATTTTAACCATAACATCCATTTTGACACCAAAACAACAAATCCTCGAGTGTTGGACAAGTTTATTCCATCTCACCAAATTAAAGAATAGTTTTTCAGGGGTATCAGCACATTGTGGACTGTCCGGCAATGACAACGAACAGGGTTGCAGTAGTACATAAAAGCCTGTTGCACAACTATCATTCCACACAATAAAAATAATTATAAACTACAATTCCAAGAGGATGAGAATCTATCACAAATCAAAACATCCCTGGATACCCAAGAAAAGGTGCAGCTGCAATCTTTAGACTTTTCATAAGCCATGATTGTCTAGCAAAGCATCTTCATAGCATTGGGGTTTATTCTTCACCACTTTCCCCTTATGTGATCTTCAAGAGGAAATGGATCAAGACCATCTTCAATGTTGTCCAGCTATCATCAACATGGCATCACTGAGTGAAAAATGCTGAGGATGAATGGTTTCATTATCAGAAATCCAGCATTAGCCAACAACGACAATTTTTGACGCCATTTTTCATCAATCTTGCATCTAACCACATCAACAGCTACGCCAATGTCTCAAGAATACATGTGCATGCTGAACAGATTATAATGTTTGCAAAAGTTAAAGGCATATGGAGGCGGGCCGTACTGCAGACTCCAGCGAATCCTAAGCTTGCCCCTCCTACCAGTGCTGCCGAATGTGGTACACGCATCTCACACACTCTTATGTACAGAACCTCGGCCGGTACACGCATTACGCTTGGTAACAGCACTCTGCTTGAGCATTGGCCTGCATTCGCATGCCTTTAACTTTTGTGAGCAGTATAGCAGCAGATGGATCATTTAAGGTTGAATTGAATTGAGCCTATTACATCCCATAAGGGCTAAGGCCTCCTACCATCGCAAGGGCAGCTCAAGTACACTCATTAGGGAAGTTACTCCTAAAGAGCACATTTGTTCCCAGGCACTTCGCTTCTTCCACTTCAATTTGTATACTGATACTTCCCTGCTTTTGTTACACTTGGTCTCGTTCTGCACTGCTGTCTACAAGTTTAGTCGCCTTGCTAGTTCTTTCCACTGATTCTTGTTCTTAGCCTGTTTTGTCCTTTGTTTCCCTGCATGTTGTGTGAACAGGTCTGCCCATCTGGTTCTTTGTCTGCCCACATGCCTCCTTCTTGTTTGGGGGCCCCACATAGTTGTGCTGTAGGTCCACCTCGTTCTTTCCATACTCGCCACATACCCACCCCACTTTCATTTGAGGCATTTCACTATGTGGATCACGTCTTTCCTGCCTGTTCATCTTCTCATTTCCTAATGTGGATTCTGTCTTTCAGTGTCATTTGAAGTATCTTGCACTCATTCTCCTCTGACACGTTTGTAACATTCACTTTGTGTTCCCATTTAGTGGCCAAGTTTGACTGCCAATTATGAGAGTACTATTCAAAGTTATCCAAGCTTAAACAGGGCAACTTTTGTATTGCTTAGGTATACAACACATATTTATTCATAAAATTTACTCTATTACCTGATCTTTAGGACTTCCTACTTCCTCTTCCATTCCTGGTAACTGGATCTTTGTCTCTGAGGCCTCAGAAGGCTGTAAATAAAAAATACAAACATTTTAGTTTTATTAATGAATGTACAATACAGATAGTGAATATAGATTCATTAGTATTTTAAAGCACATTCTTTTTTCAATTTTAATACTTAGACATTAAAAATGCTTCAGTTAATACTTATAATACTTAACATTAAGAGGAATTTGTCTTATCTTTCATTTTTTTGGTAAGAATATATTCTTTAAGCTTTTTTTAATTGTGAAATGGGTATTGGTTTGTATTCCTTTGCTTCTATATCAGTATTTAAAAACACTTTGCATTTATTTGTACCACATCATTTTTAAACAAAAGCCACCAAAATTCTCTAGAAATGCACAATTTTTCTTAAAATTTGCAAGAATTATGAAGAAAATTAATCAAAATATGAACAGTATTTGTGATCCACACATTGATGACATACAAGTCTCCATAAAGACAAAACTTTTTCTTTTAAATGAATGTAACATGATTTTATAACCAAGGATCTTCGGCTTTCCGTGTCATTGCTCTAAACAACTGAGCTATCTTTAAAAATTTAGCTTACCACAGCAAATGTGAAAGAACCATTAATTATGATTAATTGATCTCAAGTTTTTGACCTTGTGAAATCCAGGATCTGAAGTATTTACAATATTGTAATTGGGAGAGCTGAAAATTAGTTTGAGAATACCTTGTGGTTTACCTGGAAAATTGTGGGTTAGTTGTAGAATTTAAGTTGTGCGGGCATGTTACAAGGCTATCTCAGTAGATCTGTGTAGGTTGAAGTGGACGAGGTGTCCCCTCTGTCTGTACCTTTTTGATTAAGGCAATGGGACAGAAAGCCATTTGTCTCTGATTCAAATTCCAGTTATGGCATTGAGTCTTACCATCTGATGATTTGCTAAGTTTAAAGATACTAACATTCTTTCCAGGAGAAATACGAACTGGCTTGAGAATTTAATGTCATTCTGGCAGTTTGTCACAATAGCTCAGTGGTAGAGCGTCCGCCCGGCAAGCGGAAGGTCTGTGGTTCAAATCCCAGTTGTGGCATTGAATTTTTAAGTTCCAGTTCTACCTCTTAAACTTTGCCCACACACGGCTTGTGTGTTTAAAAACACCAACAGTAAGTTTGTTGGCATAAATAAATAATAATTACATAGAGCAATGCCTTTTCTTAAGATAAACAATGTTCGAAAACTTCCTGGAACTGAAGAAATACAACAGTCAATGTAGTTTTGATACCACCAACCCAGCTATAGTCAATTAGGGTGCTTTAACTTGGCTACTTTGGCATGTGGCAGTTTGAAGCACATGCTTGGCATTACTTTGGGCATGTGCTACATGACATATGTCACACACTATACTTGATCTGGCCTTAGAATGATTCCAGATATGAAAATTACATCGCAGCACAACTCTTGGAGCAAGTGAAAATGATTTTTACTACATTGCATATATTATCGTTTATTGATACATTCAAATACAGAACGGAGCAAATAACTACTGTAATTCAACTTTCAAAGCATTTAAATATAAACTTAAAAATTTTACTTGTATTTATTGTCATATGGTAGTCTGTACTTGCTTGAGTGCATTATTTACTGCACTGCAGCAATGTTTTGGTGCTCATCCTCTCAGTAAAGCATGTGCGTATGTCCAGTCATTATGGCAAAGTGTTCAGATCTAAGTATTGTACAGAAACATAGCAATTGCAATAAAGATGTTTAACTTTATCTTTCAACACTATGACACTCTGGCTGTGAAAGACGCAACCAAATTGCTGTCATAAGCAACTGGCATATTTGTGAACACAGTTTAGTGTTTTAGAGCGGCAAAATCATGCTCTCTGATAATTCTCTTAAAAAAGAGGCAAACTTTAATTCACTTATGTATGGACATCAACTGTTGAGTCGAAAAAGATTGGTGTATGGTTTGCCATTAGCGGAGAAAGGTTTCTCAGAGTTCCAATAAGCAATTTCTATCTCTGGGGTAACTTACGAGAACAAAGTGTACAAGATGAATCTAAACAACCTGGAAGAACTAAAACAAAATATCTGCTGGGAAGTTGCCAGCACTTTCAACATGAACTAGGGCGAGTGATAAGTTTCCTAAAGAGGTGCCAAAAATGTATGCACAATGACGGTGGCCAGCTTCAGCATCTCCTTTCATTAAGCTAGTAAGTGAAGCCTTTAAAGGTAGTTTTAAAAATGATGTGTGGTTTCATACGTTCCTTTCTAGGGTAGTGGCAGGTGGCAACAAGTGCTGAAAACATGTTCAGGCAAAATACTGCACAGCCTGTTGCACTTTTCCTCCTCTCCTCTCCATTTCATTTTCTTTTACCACTGAGTTTCTCGTTTGTTGGTAAATTCATCTATAACTTGAAACTAGTGTTTGCCTAAATTCATTATTATTATTATTACATTCATTTTTCCATTTAAATGTAATATGGTCTTTGTTTAGTATTTTCATTCTCCTAAATTAAAAGTCCTCATTACTACAAACTACACGTTTGAATACTTTCTCTTAACCTCCCAAGATAATGTTTTCATGATTCTTCTTTCACTAAGATCCAGCTTTCTCCCCCTGCCACCTTGACCAAGTTCTCTATTTTCCTTAGTCAAAGATGTCCTTTCAAAACAAAATCTGAAATTACATTCATTATACTTTCTCTACTCACTACTGTTTATTTTTACATCAATTTTACAAACTTTTCTTACGAAAGCTTACATTTCTATCTACTTAATGTTAATCAGGATAGAAAAATTAAAACCAATAATATATCTTGGAAATGGTCTCCCCCCAAAAAATCAGTTATTTAAAATAAGTTGTGTGATTTAAAAAGTTCATTTTTGAGCAGTATGCTTTCATCAATCACTTGTGGGTTATCTGTTATATAAAATTTCCTCTGAATGAAGAGGATGTGACAATCTATATGCAGAACATTCAAGATATACATTTTATTGTCATGCAAATCTCCCTTAACTATATTATAATCAAAATCATTGAAGCCATTTTTGAGAAACTAAAAAATATTGAAAAATTTTTCTTGTAAAGAGTAGTTTGGACTGGAGGGAGAATCTTCTTGAAAATCTTTGTGTTGCATCTTTTGAAGATACTGTACTTAACTAACAAGTTTGGTATTTACAGTGGGCATAAACCTTCTGAAATTGAGACCCTGACTGCCAACCCAGCTACTGAGCCTAGGAATTGTTTCATGTTTAGCTTACCTGGAGTAAGCAATATGGTACCTTTACTTACTCACAGCATCCAAAACACACAGTTTGCATCGAAAATGTTTTGCATCTGATTATGCTTACAAAGATAGAAAGTACTACCTATTTTATATTATGATATTTATAACTATGGCTCTGGTTTTCAAAGTTAATTAGTAAGTATTACATAGAGCAGGGAAATATTTGCACATGTCTTTAACTTTATGAACCAAGACGCAGAGATGAAGGAATGAATGAAGATGTGATGTACAGATACTTTCATTGATTGTTCCAGACACTCTCCAGCATGCAGTTGACCAATCACATGCTGATCTGATAACTTGCTTTATCACCGTCATCAAGCTATTTATGTCTAACTCTGTTGTGTCAATGATATCCAACATTTTGTTTCAAAGTTATGCTTTTATCTTTCTCTCATACACAAAGACCTTTCAGATTCAGGGGAACTCAAAATATATATTTCTTGTGAAATCCTGACATAAATTTTTTGTATGGAATACAACACTCCTCTTATCTACTACAGATAGATGGTAAAGAAAGTAAAAAATTATGCACTCAGATGTATTTAACTTATTTCCAATCTATTACAAAAAATTAACACTGAGTGTTTTCAAACAAAACTCCAAATAGAAAACTCTTAGTTTTCAGTCATATTTTAGCATTAGGTTAGGTTAGACCTGGCAACTTTAACTGGGACTGTAAGAGAGTATAGCATGTGTCTCATGAGCTAGACAGGGTATAGAGTGAACAGGAATCAGCTGATTCTTCTAGTACCATGTAACTATGTACTGTGTAACTCCGATTCATGCCACACTCTATTTCATTAGCCATGGTATACCATGTAGGCTGGCTGCAATTACAAGCAATGGTTAAAACCTTATACTATTTTAAAATGATACAACTTCTGCAGGTTTCTAATGAAGCAACATATTCTAGTTCACAATGCAGTTTAGCTGTCTTAAAATGGTTAATTGCATGGCACAAAGCTCTTCAAATGCTTTAGTATTACAAACTATGAGTAAGACCTCCAAAAAGTGGATTTATAGGCAGCTAAGAAAAATGTATAGTGTTCCCTTGACTTTTAGTTCTGTTCTTAATTTATTTGAAGGCCTCATCATTCTGGCTTAGTAGAAATTGGATTTATAGTTTATATGCTTTATCGATTCTCAGGAAATATATTCTGTTATTGACATCATCACCATCATGATCATTATTATTATTATTATCATTATTGTTTATCATCACTATAGTGAAACTTGTATAAATTGAATACGAAGGATCTAAGAAAATATTCTAATTATCCAAGAACTGAAATTAAAGAAAATAGTGGGAGCAATTCATGTAATATCTATTCTGAAGTCACTGGAGCACAGGGAAAAAAAAAGTTATATCCCTATCTAATTCACGTTATCAAGGTCAATTCTGTTCTCTATGTACAGCCAAGAGATTAAAAAATGAATAATGACTTCCCATTTAAGAAACGTATATGTATGTTTAGCAAAATTCACATAAATAACAAGGAATATCTCCAAAATGGTTAAAAAAAACAACAAAGCCTTAGACATAAATTGTAATATCTTAACAAGACCTTCATTTTTGAGTAGTACGATTTCGCCTATCTCTCACGGTTTACCAGATATGCAAGTCACATGGACTGTAGAAGGCTTCTCAAGACATTTGCAAAAAATTTAAGATTTACATTTCATTTGTCATACAAATATCTTAAACGTAGTTGTTTTCACCAACATTGTAAAGGCCATTTTGAGAAAATCAAACATTTTGAAAAATGTTCCATATAAAGAGTAAAATGTAGTAGAGGAATTTTTCGTTTGAAAGCCTCTGTATCTCATCCTTTTAAGATACTAAACTTAAATACAAGTTTGGTATTTAACTGACTTTTTATTTTTGAGTTGTGCTGTTCACAGGCACACATATGGATCTTTTTCTAAAAATTCTTAATGTGTTTCAGGTACAAGAATGTATGTTTTTTAAACGATGTGTAAGTCTTGTTGATACGTTGGAATTTGAGTTGTACTTAAGCTCTTCTGTCGCTGTAGTTCCTGATTCTACAGATTCCTCTCAAAGACATTCTCGTGAGTGGAGCAGTGTGCACCAGCACCCAAAGAGATAGTCCACTGTCATAGCAGAGTCAGTCCTGCCACATCTATAACTAGGCACCACTCTGAACACTATTTCTTTGGTTAAAAGATATTTATGCACCATGTACATAGCAAATTCAAGGGGACAAAGAAAAAGTTCTAGTTAAGGAATAATTTGAATTAAAAAAGTTAAAATTACCTAAGTTTCATTGTATAGTAATAATAATAATAGTAATAATAATAATAATAATAATAATAATAATAATAATAATAATAATAATAATAATAATAATAATAATAATAATAATTTATTATTATTACTATCACTATTCTAGATAATTTCCATGATTTTTATGGAATGCATAGATACACAGTAAACAAAATGAAGCTCAAGCATTTTTTGTAAGCAAACAATTAAGAAAGGTGGACATATGAGAAATACACAAAGTGGAAAGAACAGTGTTGCCACAAATGGTGACAGACATCCTAAATAAAGACCTAAAATGCATAAGAAAAGTTTATAAGAAAGAAAGTAAGTGAAGAGTTTACAGTGTTTAAAGAAGAGGTGATTACAGACTATTGCCATAAAATGAATGTTAAAAAGGCATGCACTAATGTGTGTATAATTGTGCTCAGAAAAGATAGTGAATATAAGGAGATTAAAATATCCAGCATTAGGATGAGGTCTTTAAGCTTAATACAAATACCAAAAATCTGATGTTACATTTATATGACTTGCTCAAGCCACTATCATTATTTTTCCCTCTTTTCCACAAATTAACCTTATACGAGTTTATTTTTCTATCTAATTTATAACTAAGACAAACATTTGCAGAAATACTTTCATTATACATTTTGTTATAGGCACAAAGGGAATGCAGGATCTTAAAGCCTTTATATGGCAGCATTGAAATTTCACTCTTTCCGCAACATCGCAAGAAACAAATGAATGGTTGCCACTTAAAGAAATCTGATAATCTGATGTATTACACTAAAATTTCTCTGTAATTCATTTTCATATAGTTTCTACAAACTGTTCTTACTAAACCATATTTTTCCATCTAATGGATGAGAATCATTAAAATGCACTGATGACTACAGCATACTTTAAACAATGCCTTAAAAAGTGCTGAAAGAATGAATAGAGAATAAAAAAGAACTAAATGGCCCTAACTATACCGGGTGGAAGGTAAGTCATTACATTGGTATTTGGAACACATTTTGTAACTTATGTTTTTGTCTCTGACCATTTCCTATGGAGATATTTTAGTTCTGTTGAAAACAACCTGGCAACACTGCAGATTGTATGGATGTCCTTTCATTAGATCATAAGCAAACATGCTTCACTACTGCTACCATACGTACCGTGAATGTAAATAAGTAACATGCTGTCTCCTTCCAAGTTTACTGTGTGAGTGTACACCAATCACAAATGTTAGCTCCCAATACATTACACGACCCCGCAAGTGACTGTTTACATCCACAAAGCAATCAATTCCCTGATCAACCTCAATGAAATGTTGTCAAGTTACTTTGCATCTGAAAGGGCAGCTTGCTCAAAGTATTCTTTCAATTCTTTTTGGTGATTAATTATTTCGATACCCTGTGTGATGCCCATAATTACTACTGAAGCTATGTCAGAAATAAGTTACTCTATGCATCTTAAAGTAACAAACGGTTATCGTTGTACATTCTTGGAATTACGCATCCAATTTGGAACAAAAACCATTTATTTTTTCTGAAATCTGCTGATCAAAGAACAAAATGGCATTCAACTTTTTTGTTTGTAATGCTTCTATGAAGCACATATTAGAAGGAATGTAATGACTTCCCTTCCACCCTGTATAAAAAAACACAGCGCAAGTCGCAAGTGGAACCATTGTAAGTGCATGTTGAAGCTGGTGCAGCTTATTTTCTTATTATTTTACAAATATTAAAGCAAAATTATGGCATTTATTGTATTAGGGCATTCTGTATTGCTAAAGGTCCAATTTATTATTTAAAATATCATGTGGGATCAACTGTAAATAACAGAAACATTGGTTAATTTCACTTGAGTAGCTTTATTGTCATCCTTAGGAGGAGCACTGAAACTGTGCTTTCTGTACAGGTACACATACAGGAAAACGTAATCTTGAGAAAAACATTCATTATTAAATACCACATTAAAATTCACCCATTGCTTCAACTACAGTTTAAATCTGGCAGAAAATCAATAACTTCAGGGGGAAAGAAAAACCTCCATCAAATGGTATCCACCTGATCCACATGCTTTGCAATCTGTGTCTATCATGATTTAATCTGTGCTATTATAACTTAGGCTGACTAAAGCTTATGCAACTGAGAAAACTTTTTATCAGACTATTAACTCATTCTTTTGAAAAAAGAAAATACTGCAACGCTGGCTGCGGCACAACAAAGCATGATTGGGGGTGAGCTGCCTTGTCTCACTGGCGGTAGGTCAAAGATGCTCAAGGTCAGGCTGCCTTATGCGAGAAAACATCTGACAACAATCAGAGCAGCAGAACCAAAAAGGGTTTTCTAGGTAATTCGAGAAGTGTCCAACATATTTGTAGAAGTTGAAGAAAGGAGTATGTTACATCATCCTTGTTATATAAGGAGGCGAGACGGAGGGTTTGTCAGCTGCATGTGCATGTGAGAGCCGGCACATTGTGGAGGAAGAATGATTGTATCGTCAGTCAGCTGTTTCAGAGACAGAGACAGAGAAAGTGAAGAAAGACAGAAAGGAGTGAGTCAGGGTTACCAGAAAAAAACAGTTGTTACTTGTAACATCATGAAGGATTGTAGACTGTGCTAACGTCAGTAGAAGGGAACTGTATATTTGTGCAAAAGTTTTGAAGGAGAATAAAGTGACGAAAAAGTAACTGGAATGGACTTTTGTCGTTTTTATCACAATGTTCAATCTTTTACCTACTAGCATTGCTAAAGAGGGAGAGTGGAAAGGAGCAAAAGATAAAGTATAGTAAACTAACCCCACAAATGTAGCAAATTAAACAAGACAAAGAGAGAGACTGAAGGTAGTTGAATCAATAATAAAATTGCATCGACTGGTGCCTAGTTGATCTTGAATATAACCTATACTAGAGTTGGGAGCATACCCGAAGGTGGGTGATTGCAGATGGTTCTGAGTTACTTGACCTGCCTATGCTTAGTGAGTGAGAATGAAAGAGAGAGCATACTGGTTCCGTTTCTTTGCACAATGGCTTCTCTTACCCATCTTCAAGCAAATGCAATATCATAAAAACATATTTGTTTATTTGTTAATATAATATAATGTAATGTATGTATGTAGAGTCTAATACATATGGTAACCCATTCTGAAGCCTCTCTCCACTGCACGAGAGAACCAAGAGTCACTGGGAAAATTTTGCAAACAAAAGTGTAAATGTACAGTTTTAACAGAGGAAAAGTTAGATGAAATAGGTGCATGTTTTAAACATTCACCAACCAAGTCCATCCCAAAATTAGCACAACAGTTGGGAATTTCTGAGTCTTCTGCATATAGAACAATTAAATTCTTAAAACTCAAACTGTATAAGTGTACATGCTTTAAAACAAGGTGAGCCAGTATCACGAATGCATTATTGTGACTGGTTTCTTTTATCAGTGAATGGCAGTTTAATTGATCCACAGCTTCTGTTCTTTTCTGAGGCATCGTTCCATCTAAATGGTCGTGTCAACATTCGACTCATGCCAACAGTTGGTACTGAGCCTCTGAAAATCCACATCGCATTCAAGAAATCCCTCATTATGATCGGAGAGGTGTAGTTTGGTGTGCTGTTAGTGCTAGCCGCATAATCGGTCCAATATTCTACAAGCAGACTGTAAATGCAAAGAGGTAACAAAATGACATTTTGACCCCATTTTAACATGAACTGACAGAAGAAGAGAAATCATATGGTAATTTCAACAAGATTCTGCTACTGTTCACACAGCAGAGGAGTTCATGAATAAAATTAGGGAAGTGTTTGAAAATAGAGTGATTAGTGCTGATGTATGGCCCTCTCGCTCCCCTGATCTAATAGTTAGTGATTTTTACTTGTGGGGTAACCGGAAAGACAAACTTTACAAGACAAATCCTCATACATTGGAAGAACTAAAACAAAATATTAGAAATGAAATAAGAAACAATGGCCCAACTTAATCGCGTGAATCAGAATGTGTTCTCCCGATATAATGGTTGTTTAGCCGAAGGTGGACGACATTTCCAGTATCTTCTATAAGGTAAATGTTATACATGCTTTACCCACAAAGTTTATGTAGGAGCAAAGTCAACTGTGGCACACACAATCATGCACAGTTGAAATGCAGTGCATCTGTTAGGTTTTAAATGAAGAAGCCTGTATATTTAATTTAAAAGGTGAGTTAATAACAACAACAACACTGTTTTCAAACTTCTATGAAAGGAAGCATGTATATGTTAAGGATTTCTGCATTATGTGAAAATTATGTATCTTTTATATGACAAAATAACTACAGGATGAAAGAGATGGTATAAAGGCTTAAAATTTCACCTGCTGTGATTATCTAAGGTATTAGTGCACCATTAACCAATCATTGTCACTCTGTCAAAGGGTACTTTTATGCTATGCAACATTTCTGGAACATGGAGGACTGTCAGAGGGGTTAAGGAAGTCAGATGTTCTGCTAAGGTCTAATAGACTTCTCCATGAATATCAGGAGATTTCTCATCTGCAATTAAGAATAGCTGGGCTGTACAAAATAACCGTAATAAGGGGGTAAAGAGGATGATTCACCATAAAAATTCTATATATCATTCTGCAAGAATTTCATTCAGAACAGAGCAAGGTAAATTATATTTATTCATTGTTTGAGTTTAAAAAGTTAACCATGCATGCCGCCTACTATACTAATATATCTGAACATAAATTTTCAATAATCTTGTTTTGAAATTAGTAGCGTGGCAATTACTTTTTGGAACTTTGATTGAAATGTCTTAGGAACTTTCACTCACAAATATATCTGTGGAGTAGTTTTCATATATCAGACCGATCAATGATAATTATTGTTCTAACACACACACAAACCATGCATAGGTAAACTTTGAAAGGTAGAATCAGAAATGAAAAATTCAATGCCATAGCCAGGATTTGAACCATGGATCTTCTGCTCTATGTGCAGCTGCTCTCAACCAATGTGTTACTATGGCAACAAGCCAGCACAGCCTTAAATTCTTCAACTGATTTGCATGTTCCTAGTAGACCACAAGGGAATCATGTATTCAAGACACTTACCCCAATGACGACTCAATCCTAAGTACTTAAGTCCCAGGCTTTAAGGCAATGTATTGGTGAAATTTGGTGAAAATTGCCAAAAATTTTACTTTTTACTTTTTATTATGCTTATACTTTGTATTTTAATGGCACACTTTAGTTTTCTCAATATCAGCCATTTTTAAAGCTCCAGGAGGGCATTCAAATGTGCTAGTGCAGGTGAACATTCCTCACTAAACCTTGTTGCTACAGCTTTGAAATGCATTTTTCGTTTTCACTGGCTAGTAGATATTTTATGAATTTTGTGTATAAACTTGCGAAAGTGCACAGTGTAGAGGTTAGCTAAGAACAACAAATTTCTACATTTTGTGAACAGTGCGAACGTGAAAGGAAAGTTTTAATACTAAGAAACAACAAAGCAAACTTATAATTCTCAAAAAATGCTACTGAGGCCAAGAAGAAAGCAACACAGAGTCCCACATATGGTGCTGGGAAATTTTAAGCTGATTGGATTTAGTTGAAGTACAAAAACATACTGTTAAACTTTGAAATTAATTTTTCTGTTCTTTTTCACTATTCAAAATGCTCCTTGGACCCTAGTTTATAACTTATTAGCCTGAAATTTTCAGGGGACCTTCAGAGATTAAGGTATTAAAATTTGTTGTGTGCTAGTTAAAAAATGTTAAATAATTAAGCTGAAATTAAATATTTTTCGTAACTCATACTGAAAAAATTGAAAATATTGATAAATAGCATACAAAACATTTCTTTCCCCCCTTAAACTAATGTAAGCAATTTTGGTATGACAATTTCATTATATTTGTATACTGGACTCAAAGTAAAAATTTAGGGATACAATGAACTGTAGGGTCCAAGGGTCATTTCATATGAGCATATCAAAAAATGATTTATTATTAATAAATATATTAATAATTTAAAAATGGTTTGGCATATGATATTGAAATTTTGTGTATACTATTTACTTTATGTTCTGAGTGCGGAAAAAAATAAAAAACCAGAAGAAAACTGTGGATTTTTTAATTTTCACAGATACATTGCCTTGAGGTTTTTAAGTAGTAGTTTCCATATACAAGACCAATCAATAATTTATTGTTCTAACATACACAAACCGTGTATACGTAAACTTTGAAAGGTAGAATCAGAAATGAAAAATTCAATGCCATAGCCGGTACTTGAACCACGGATCTTCCACTCAATGTGGATCTCCTTTTAACCACTGAGTCACCATGGCAACATGCTGGCACAGCCTTCAACTGATTCACATTTTTTCTGTAGACCTTAGCATGACAGATAAGCCACTAAAACTTAAACAGACTAACTCATACCCTGTACTGTTGAATTATTTAGGTTTCTAACTAATTTGTACATGTTCAATGAGCCAATATACAAGCACGCTGTATTTTATTTACATACAAAATCAGAGGGGAGACAGAATTTTATGAAGAGAATACCCTGTTGCAGTTCTAAGGGAAACAAGGCCTATATACAAAGCAGTTGATACTACAGTGGAACAGTGACTGTGTACTGAATGTTTAGGGTTCGACTGAAATCTAAAAATGTTTGATAGTTTATTTAGCATTTGCCTGAAGAGCAATTCCACAATAAAACTCCAATTAGGCAATTTCTGTATCTTGGAATCTTATTCTGAGAATCTTCATAATAGAGGAGATGCTCTCGGCATTACACAGCTTTTGTACAGTAGTTGAACAGGATACCATAAAAGAGTGAAAATTTGGGCATAAAATATAGCCAGTAATACATTTGCTCCTTGCTTAAACATCCAAAACTGCATAAGTGTTATCAGGAATCAAGGAGGTTTAGCTATTTTCCCCAATATTTAATTTGCTTTCTGTGCAATACCAGCCAAGGTGTGACTTTTACTGTACAACAACTGTTATACTCATATTTATAATTTTGGGCAGGGTTTTATTTCCATAGCTAGTACTTCTTCACTTTTATTAGATACAAAAGTAGAAGAGCGAAATAGTGCAATCCAAAATACTGTGGATTTGGATTTAATGCAGGGGAAAGTATGTCCCCCGAAAATATGTTGTGCTTAATATTTTCTTCAAAGAGCAGTACTGGAATATGCTTCTTGCTACACTGTGGACCTTGGCCATGTACTGCAGAATTTCCTGAACGAGACATGCACATGGAAGAAGATCTTCTGCATATTAGTGAAGTGATAAGTACCATAAACAAGACGATTCTGTATATGGAGGAGCAAAATGAATTGAACAGTATTCATCTCCATCTTGCTACAACCAAACAATACACAGAGAAAAAAGTGAATTATGCCACCAAGCAAAATTTACTGATTTCTTTAAGACAATGCAAAATTAGGTTAGTGTGGGCAGTGTAATTGAATGTACTGTATCATACCCTCCTAGCATAACTGGTGTGTAATGGCATTTAAAAGTGGTGTACTTTACCATATATTACATACTTTACAACAGTGCTCTCCAACTTTCTTATGTGCTCAGGCACATTTAACTCATGCCTGAGGAGGCGGGGACTCCATCACAAGCACCATTAGGGCAAGTACCCTTCTTTTGAGAGGAAAAAGGGAAAGCACTGCTTAGGGAAGTAATGAATGCAGCTTTAGGTGTACTAAAACATACTTCACGTGTGTGTACTGGGAAGATATTTGGAAGGAAATAGTTTTCTCTTGAAATTTGAATTAATATTATAAATCAAAGTAAAAATTTGCTTATGAAGGACGCCAGAAAAGTACTTCACAGGCACCTGTATTGGACAACGCTGCTTTACAATGTACTATAATTTATTATTGGACGAATGTTTCCCACCACTTCTGTGGGATCGATTTTCATCACTTCCAAGCTCAAATTTCTTTATACTGTGGAACCATTGTAACACAGGGCTAAAGCATGTCCCCCAACAAGTGCATTTCGGAATTCTACTGTATTTACAACTGAATGTGCCTAAAATAATGTTGCATATAATGAGCAATTTTTCATTAGAATTACTTCAAAGTATGCAAAAGTTTCAATTATTTTACCTTCTTTTAAGTTTAATAAATAGAAGAAGAGCTCCATTTTGTTTTGTTACCCTTTACTTGTGCTAGAGTATTTAAATGTTCATGCCCAGCAACAAAGCTCCAACCTCACCCAAAACATGTTGGTTTGAGAAACAAGCGTTTATCACACAATTAACTCCTTTTTCTAGCATCTCAAGTGGTGTTAAGGAGAGTTAAAATTACAAACCCTAAAGTAAGAAGGCCTATCTTGACCTTAAGCCACATTTATGATAATATGGATTTTTAAAATTTGTTTCCTGACAATACTTAGAATTAATTATTAATATTAAAACTTAATTCACATGCTGTATATTGTAAAAACTAATTATTTTGCTTAGTAAATAAATTCATTTACTTAAAATTTTCACTGACCTCTGCATCAATACACTCCATCATTCCTTCTTCCTGCAGCATGCAAATATGAACAAAAATAATTAGATATAAGTAATATACACTGTAACATACATATTATATGTAAAAGAAACTTGTGTTTTAAATCTTTTTCATTAGCATAATGATTCTTTATAATAGTATTTACTTTCTCATTTAAGTACAAAATTTAACACTGCTCTTGCAAATGTAGTGTTCACATTAAAATTATTTGCGTAATTACATGGAAAGTCAGAAAACTAACTCCAATGTTTCAAGTTATCATTTAGACTGGGTATTTCTTCCTGTTGGAGTCTGCAGCTGCTTCAAAACATTGTTAGGAGGTTTGAAATAGCCAGAAGTATTTTAACTTGTAAAACGGAGGAAATGGAACACTGCTATAAAAAGGTAAATACATTCTATAGTTTGAAGCCTATATACGCATTCATTTGTTAAGTCATATCTGCAGGACATTACATTCTATGGGCGGTGAACTTAGAATCTACTGTTTGAATTCTCCTCTTTTGCGAAAACAAAATGGGGTTTTTTTTTTTTTACATTTATGTACATACATTAAAGTTTCAATTAATGTGTTTTGGAGACTGTAAACTCCACCACCTGCCTATGCTCACTGCCATACTGTGACTTGCAGACAATGTTTCCTTGTTGGACATACTATACAACGAGATAATTTTCATATGGGTACATCTTGTTAGGAAATCCAATCTACTAGCCACAGGAAAAAGCATGGCAGAGCTTAGGCTGATGATGAAGAAAACATTAAAGAATAAAGTGTAGCCAGCGCATTCACACATGTTATGAGAATTGAAGGAAAAAATCACGAGAGAAATACAGGCAATCAGTCAATGTGAACTTTAGTGAGCAAACCAGAATTATTTTTGGAGATATGAGGAATGTGTTGTGACCCTTGAATGTGTAACTCTGTCAGAGGACGTGCCGGTCCTTACCTGGCCCGTTGCCACTGTGTGGCGGTCCAGCTACGAACTCACTGTACAAGAAATATAACCTTAAACTCATGTGTGTTTTGTGAGATTACTTTTTCAATCTACTGTTTATATGAAGTAGATGATTATCCATCACTGTTGGCTAACCATCAACCTTACCACCTCCATTATAGCAGTTAATCTGGGTTCTGTTGTATCTTCAAACGTGGATACTCCTATGGATGAGAGAAATAATTTGTATTTCTCAACATGAAATCTTGATCTTCTTGATTTCTTTAAATTGTTTTCTTACTACACTGTCCAATACTGGATTTAGCACTTGAGACACCCTGGGCATTGTAAATTTAGCCACCCCCTACCATAAATACTACAGTAATAACAAAAGTGTTTTGTCCCTCTACTAGTTATATATTGTTTTGTTAAATTTATATTCCCTTAAGGAAAAATGGAAAATTAAAAATTATGTGAAAAGAACAATGATGATACTGTTATTAAGATGGGTAACAAAAATAACATTGGTGCACTGAAAGGTAGAATTCAATGCCACAGCTGGAATTTTAACCACGGATGTTCTGTGCTACGAGTGGCTGCTCTAACCACTGAGCTACCATGGCAATATGCTGGTACTACTAAATATTATTTATACAATGTTGTCTACATTTCTCAAATCTTTTAATCAAGGAACAAATTGTAGCATCTTCGGAAATTTTGTAACTCTGTGAACTTTGAATTGCTATTTAAATAAAGGAAAATGTCAACAAAGCAAAAATTAAAGAAAAAATACAAGTGTATAATATGAAGGTCACTATGAAAGTTTTGAAATGCAAGAAAATAAAAGTTGATCCACTTAAATTGAATGCAGGGTGGGGTAGCCCCATCCTTTGTGAGTAAACCGGTGTCAGTAGTGATCTTCCACTCCAGGAATTCCAGCAGTGCAAGGATGGACAGTGCACAGTTAATCTCTGCAATGTAACAGGGAAGAGAGCATTTTTGCTGAACGATTTTCTGTAATCTTAAAAGTAGCTTAAATCAGTGCCAAAGTGGCTTAAATCAGTGCCAAAGTCTTGAACATTTGCAACAGGCTTTTGGGGACATTACTCCTCCCCATGCCACTGTTTTCTTGTGGTTTCAGGAATTTAAAAGTGCCTGAATGTCTTTGAAAGAAAAGGGGAGAAGTGTATATCCGGTGATGATGACAACTGAGGAAAACATTGCAGTGTTGAGAAAATGCTTAACGAAAATTGTTGCATAACGTTTACAGAAACTGAGCAGTGTTGCAGATTGATTTGATTTGCCAGCAGTTTTGAAAATCCTTCATGAATTCCTTTGTGTCAGGAACATCACATTCCGATGGGTGCCTCATAATTTGACGTCAGAACAAAAACATGGCTGACAAGATTTGAAGGAGGGGACTACAGGTTTCTGACATCATAGGTGATGAAACCTGGATTTATTAGTTTGATCCAGAGACCAAGCGCCAATCAGCAGAGTGGGTCTTTCCTGATGACAACCCACCAACAAAAGCAAAATGTTCCCAAAGTTTTGGCAAGAAAATGATTGCCTCGTTTTTCTTAAAGGGTGGTCTTATGGCAACCGTTCCTCTGGAGGAGCAAAGCATGGTTGCTGCTAATTGGTACAACACAGTTTGCTTATCAAATGTTTTTGCCAACTTCAGGAACAGCGGCTGCACATGGAGTTACAAGGGATCCATCTCCATCATGGCAATGCATTTGATTACATTGCCAACATCACCATTCAGTTCCTGGACTCTATAGAGATCAAGCTTATGATTCATCCACCATTACAATACCAACCTGGCTCAATGTGACTTTTCTGTTCCTGATGGTAAAGAATTGCATGCATGGAAAGAGATTTTCAATCCCTGAAGATGCTGTTACCACCTACAAAGGGGAACTTGCAGCCATTGAAGAAATCATGTAGCAGGAGTGCTTCCAGAAGTTATTTCAGTGAATGCAGAATTGTATACAGTATGGTGGTGAGTTCTTTGAGAAAGTGCAACAGTCAGAATAATTTAAAAGAAGTTACTTTTGGTGTGATTGAAAACTTTTGTAGTGACCCTGGGATCTGTTCATGTTTTGATTGTTTGTAGTTTAACAGGGGTCTCCGTCTAGGGGATATGTGAATAGCGACCACAAGGTACCCAAGCTGAGCAGAACATTACTTCCACTTACTGGTGTTTTGCTCCTCACTGTAACTTTTCTATCTGACCTTACCTTGGTCATCTCTTGTTCTCTTCCGACCCTGATGCTATTAGTGTTCCAGAGGGCTAGGGAGTCTTTATTTTTCCAACCTCTCCATTTCTCTAATTTCTCTATAAAATCTTAACCCCTAACATGCTGACCTGTCATGGCATGTAATACATCCTCTGATTGGTAATCAGAGGATATGGTCGGTGAATTTATTTTGATAACTCTCCCGGTCAGGTCGGTGAGACCCGTAAACCAACGACAGGTGTGGTTCTACAGACATCCTGGGGGTTGTGAGAGAGCGATGTGACCGCCAAAACATAAAAATATGGTGGTCTCTAAAAAGCGGTTACTATTACTGCTATTGCTCTCTTCAATATCATCAGTGAAAAATATTGGAGAGCAAGAGGATTAATGACTTCATTGTCACAAATCCAGCATTAGCTAACAACAACATTTAATTCCTGACTCACATTTTCTTGGCAGACTATAAGGAAATCTTAAATTCAAGATCAGAATCTCCAATAGTAACTTACATTTGTCCTGGACTTTACCTTTTTTATTATAGTTTCCATTTACATGCCAATCAATTATTGATTGGCCTTGTAATTGAAAAAATTGGTGCAGTTCGATTTCTGCTAAGTGTGTAAACTTATAGCAAACGCTTTTTCCTGACTAAGCATTTCTGTGATCTCTGAAAAGACCATTCTACAGTAATATTTCTTTCACAACAGAGACAGTTACCTGTTTACCTTCCAGAAGTGACCTAATATATTTCACATGGTTGAGATAAGAGTGCTGTATTTCTGCTGTGCAATTTGTCTCTAGCAAGGAAAGAAACATTTCTAGATTTGGAAATGTACTCTGTATACAATCTAGTAGCAGTGCTGTTACTCCTCTGGGAAGCATAGGGCCTTGATAAAAGCATGCCAACAGATTCTATTGTTAGCCAGATCCTTAATCTCACTCCAGCTTTTCCCCATAATTTCAGCTTCTTTTCTGACTGTTACCATGTTATTCTGAGTCTGGCACGTCTTCTGTTTGATCCCTGGGGGTACCATTCAAAGGCAGCTCTTGTTATATTTCCTATTTCCCTTCTAAGTGAGTGGCTAATCCATCTCCATTTCTTATATTTTAGTTCTTTTGCAATTTCATGCTGATCTGATATTTTCCACAGATCTTTATTTGATATAGTTTTTGGCCATCAAATTCCTAAAATGAATCTTAAGCTTCTATTTATAAATACTTTCAGTTTCTTTTCTATTGATTTGATTGCCTTTCAGGTCCAATAACCATATAGTAGAATGGATTTCACATTGTTGTTAAATATTCTAATCTTAATTATTATTTATTTATGCCAACAACTTACTGTTGGTGTTTTTAAACACACAAGCCGTGTGTGGGCAATGTTTGAGAGGTAGAACTGGAATTTAAAAATTCAATGCCACAGCTGGGATTTGAACCACAGACCCTCCGCTTACCGGGCAGGTGCTCTAACCTAGCTTAATGGTTAGAGCACCCACCTGGTAAGCGGAGGGCCTGTGGTTCAAATCTCAGCTGTGGCATTGAATTTTTAAGGTTCCAGTTCTACCTCTCAAACATTGCCCACACGGCTTGTGTGTTTAAAAACACCAACAGTAATTTGTTGGCATAAATAAATAATAATTACCATCTGAAGGTTATTTAATCCCGGGACATAAAGTACTTGCAATAGTAAGTCGCCATTGAGGTAATTGTCTCTGATGTGAGACTGCCTTTGTGGTTTACCGGGAGAAATACGAACTGGTTTGACAATTCAATGTCATTCTGGCAGGTTGTCACAGTAGCTTAATGGTTAGAGCACCCGCCTGGTAAGCAGAGGGTCTGTGATTCAAATCCCAGCTGTGGCATTGCATTTTTAAGTTCTAGTTCTACCTCTCAAATCATTCTAATCTTAAGTTTCAAGGAAATTTGTTTGTATTTCCAAATGGAGTTAAGTTGTATGAAGGACAATCTGGCTTTTCTGATTCTGGCATTTATGTCTACATCTAAAGGGGGATCAGATGAAGAAATAGACAATTTAGAATAACAATTAAGTTTTATATAACAGTAGAACTTTGATGACGTCAGGCTGTTCAGCCAGTGAGTACACAAAATGAATTTAGTAATATGCACTGCTTGGGGCCATCTCTTAGTTTCTTATCGTCTTACGGGGTCTCATAAGAGGTGGGGAATGATTCCTAACCAATGACACTGCTTAACAATTGCAATACAGGACTAGAGGCATGGCGCTGTAATGAGGACAAGGAAAGGTGGGGAGGGGGAAGGGTATATAAACCTGGCCTCCAATAAAAGCCAGATTTTAATTTTCTTGATATCTCCAAATTCTTAATGGCTATTATGGAAAATGTTGCAAATGTTGCTCGAAATAAGCAGATATATTGGGTTAAAGGATTCTGTGTGATATGAAAAGCTTTAAATTTGGTCCTAGAATCTCAAACACACAAAACTTTACAACAAACATAATCCAATATTGTATTTAAAAATTATAAAAAAGTTTAATCCTCCTACAATTCTCCCTGTATTTATACTGGAATTAAAACTTCTAATGAAATTGCTTGAAACATGTTTGTTCTTTTACATTATATTATAATACAGTTTCTGAGTTCAAATACCTATGCAATAAACTGCCTTTCTTGGACGGCATTAAAATTTAATTACATTTCTGTGAATTTGCACAGTTTCTGAAATTTGTTAAACTGGGTTACCAGATTGCCATAGACCAATAATCTGGCCATATGTAACTTCTGATGTATACAACATGCTGTGAATCAAATGATAGTTGAGCTTAATGAGTAGTGATTTACTGAGCAACCAGAAAAATCAATACTTTCCTTTCAAGCCAACATGTCATTGGCTATAACTAGATGGAGCATGGATAGTGCTGTCATTGGAGACGGGTAACAATTTACTGAACAACCAGAAAAAAAATCAACACTTTCCTTTCATACAGATGTGTCATTGGCTATAACTATGACCAGCCAGTAGCATGAATAGTACTTTTATTGGAGATGGGTAAAGAGAGGGAAAGAACGGGAAGCTACAGAGGCCTTGTTAAACAATCACGATAACCTTGCATTTTATTAAATTCGTTTTCTGTAAATAAGCCTTGAATTGAAGGCATGTGGGCAAAAAGATCAATATCTTTGGAACAGCATTTGAAAAGATTATTGAAACATTTTTCCAGCATTTAATATGCCTCTTTTCTTTTTCCTAAGCTAGCAATTAGGGAATCAATGATTTTGATGAACAACAGTTCTTAAATATTAAGATTTATTTTTGTAGCACAATGAATGCATATTTTACATTTATGGGTCCTTGCGTAGCGTGGAGTTTCATATCCATTAAGTTTCAATGTTGCATCCTCAAACTGTTCTACACCATCTACCTTTTCTTGCAAATAAGATTGCAGGATCTGAATTACTTTGATTTCTTTGAACAACCCAATAGCTTTGTGTTGAAGGATTTTGCTAGTTTTTTTTAAATATTATGTAATTTTTTTTTTTTTTAAATATTTAGTTAAGATCTTCCATGTAGCTGGTTTTGCATTGAATTATTTCTTTATTCACTGTAAGAAATTTTTCTTCCTTCTTCACTCCATGGTGTAGACATAAATCTGTTCTGCTTTCATAATAAGTCTTCCCATCTCTTTTGTGGCCTGTCTAAATCTCGTTTTCCTGTAGGTTTATAATTTAATGGTATGCTTGGAAATCAGGTGACTAAGTTGGCAGCCCCAACATTTGATTTACTTAGCTGTGGACTGGCAATCTGCACTAAGGACATGAATGTTACTTCTATTACGGTAAGCCGGAGTGTAAGAAATTTTAATACAATTTCACAGTTTTGTCAAATTCTTAAAACTAATGAATACATACAGTAAGTATGTGATGAATGTTTTATATATATAATGTAATTATAATTAAATATAACAATATATACAGCATTACAGAATTGGCCTAAAATAATCATAGAATTCTTCTAAATAGTAAAAGTATTGCTAAATTAAAAACTTACTAGTGTACTTCCTAAATTTGGCCTTGTTATTTTGACTCATTTTATTAGTGAATAAATTATACTTATGTATACCTTAAAGTAATATGGGGTTAAGCTTTTTTGGTGTTCTGGCAGTATTAAGATGCACTTTGTTATAATTTCTGATTGTGATCATGTATGGTACTATTAGTTTTATTAATTCTTTTTGTTAATTATGAAACATATCGTTTCTAATACATACAGCAGGGTAGGGTGAAAATATTAAGTTCCTTAAAGTATGGTCTGCAGGATGTGCTTCTGTTTAAGTTTAGCATGCATTGAATTATTTTCTTTAGTACCGAGAATTGCAATAATCATTCAAAAGCCAGTTACTTAGTCTGCACCAGCTGTTGGTGACCAGCAAGTTTCTGACAAATGT
This sequence comes from Tenodera sinensis, assembly GCA_030765045.1. Classification (NCBI taxonomy): domain Eukaryota; kingdom Metazoa; phylum Arthropoda; class Insecta; order Mantodea; family Mantidae; genus Tenodera; species Tenodera sinensis. The sequence continues at coordinate 20,696,113 of CM060966.1, read as the reverse complement.
TTTACTGTAGTTGTTTTGTTTCCGTCAAGAAGGGCCCTTAAATAGCCCATCTATGAGCAGATAGATAGCCCCCCCACCCCCCCAAAAAAAAAAAAAAAAAAGATTATTGGCCTCATTGTGGAAATCTACAACAGAAGAGCCAATAACACTTAAGGAATGGGGTAATACAAGGAACATACTCTGCCAGAGGATTTTGGGTTTTAATTCTTGCTAATTGGTCTGTACAAAAGACAAGATACACAATAGATATTTCCAGCAGATTCTGAATACAAATGCTAGTCTCTTATGAATATACAGCCAGTTGGGAGTTTTCCAGACAATAAAGACAATTTAATTCTAGCTTCCCAATATTAGGCAACAATATTTTGACATATGTTAAAACTTGGCATGATTTCAGGTGTTCCATATGCACCTACTATATTATTCATGATCTCTTACTCTCAACACAATGGACAGTTATTGTTGTTGAAAGAACAATTCTATGGTGACGACTGCTCAAACAATCTGCACCAGTGATGAGATGAAAGGTTCTGACTTTCATGATAGTTCCCTCCACAATGAAATGAAATCCACACTAATGTACACTTTTTCTCTAGTTTAGTAATTTGTTTGAATCATCTTAGGGATTTCTTTAATTTTTTTCTGTTTTGGGATATGTTGCCATTGCTTGCATAACAACTGTGAATCTGCTAGACTGACTATGCTTTTGATTTGTAGTTGCCAGGGAAATATATGTTACTTTCTCCACCACAAGCCTAGTAGGTAGATAAGGTAATGTATTCCACCTAAACATACTTGATAATGAAATTTCACCAGGAAAACGTTTTCAGGTTGAATAATAATAATAATAATAATAATAATAATAATAATAATAATAATAATAATAATAATAATAATAATAATAATAATAATAATAATAATAATAATAATAATAATAGCCACTTTAGGACAAAGATCCATGATTCTGTGTGACAACAGTATAACTGAAAAACAAAACATCAGATAAACACCAAACCTAGTATTTAACTTCAAGAAAATCCTCCCAATCCCAAGGAAACATTTTTCAAGATATTTTTTATTTTATCAACAATGTTTCTAATGATTTTTATTAAAATATCTTACATTTAAGACATTCAGGACAAACAAAATGTGCATCTTGAATTTTCTGGGAATAGCCTGGGAAGTGTTTGTTCTTCATTCAGAAATAATTTCATATAACTGGTGGATGTCAAAGGGATAAGACAAGGAAAGAAGTAATATAAAAGGGATTTAGATCCCTTTAAAGCACGTAATTTATATCAAATAAGCTTATCAATTTTGATTTCCTTTATGCCCCTTGTATCTAAGTGTAATGCAATTATTTCTACAAAGGTTATATTGATCTCATGAAGTATATAGACAAATATGCTTTTGTAAGAATAGTTTCCAGCTCCTTCACATCAGAGAGGGAACCATTTGTGTATGTGTGTGTCCATTTTTAAATTGGACATTCTTAGACATAAGGCTTCCAGTGCATGGACTTAATATCTACGTTAGGGTCGCCATTTTTACTTTCCCTACCATGTATTTACAGTACATAGAGGAAATACTGTACTCCACCAAAGAATGTGATGCCCAGATTTCAAAATAAATACATGTTTTGAGGTGCCCTGACCCCAAAAAATGTTTGTGTGTGTCAAAACTGAAAAGTTCAATCAATACTGAACTTGTTTGAATCTTCCAAGGATGTCACACAAAGATTTTTAAGAAAATCCCCACCCCAAATTGCCCTTTAGATGGAAAACAAATGTAGGTATGTTTTATTTTCTCAAAAAATGTCATGATTGGCTTGTGAAGTTTTCTTCATTCTTAATTACTTTTGCAAAACTAGTAAACTGCAAGAGTTATACAAAACATTCACAAAAAACATATATCACGTTAAAGCACAAAGTTTATATAAGATACAATTTTTCGGCAGTTAACCATTTCCAAGAGACTCCTTGTTATTGGTCTGAATTTTCAAATGCGTATCCTTTTCTCAATAGTAGGTTGCTATTCGTTTTTTGCTAGTGATCATGTAAAAAGCATGCAGTTTCAAAGACATCACATAGTGACACAATCCTTAAAAATCTTATTAATATATCTTCTGTATTCTTCAACAAAATGTGTAAATGCATACTGAAAATTTATCACAGGTAAATATAGAATAGGCTTTGTAAGAATAGTTTGCATAGGAGTAAGTAAAGAAAGTTATGCAAATGAAAAACACTTCAATTTTTTTTTGTACTTGGCCCAAAATGAAGATCAAAGAAATACATGATATGATCAAACAAATACAGAACCTACATAAAAATAGTCTTACTGTGGATTCCCGCACACTGTGGTACTTTTGGAAATTATATGGCTGATATTTTAGCAAAGAAAGGATCTAAAATAAATTTAGTGGTAAAACAAAACTTCTCCTATGAATCAATTAAAAGAATTGTTAAAAGAAAAATAACTTTAAATTATAATCAACAGATAACACTTCGAAATGTGCCGTCAATATGGAAGAAAATTTCGGATGATTCATCAATAGTTCCAAATTTACCAAGAAAATCCTGTCGCTGTATTTCGACTGTTTACAGGACATGATTGCCTGAATAAACATATTTTCAAATTTGGGATAGTGGCCTCTCCAAATTGCTTACTGTGCTCCAAAGAAGAAATAGGCACGGAACATTTAAAAAATTGTAAATCTTTTATGGCTTTTGAAACTCTGGTGTCAAAATATTGGGAAGCAAGAAGGAGAATGATTTCGTTACCACAATTTTTTTGATTGAATTTTTAATTTTCACGGTGCTCTTTTGAAGCAGTTGCAGTAGAGCAAACTAGTGTCATTTCTAGCACTTTTCCAAGTTTTTGGGATTTCTTGTCTGAGTCATAGCTGTACTTTTAAGCTACTTACAACATAAGAACTATTGTTCTATTTATTGAAATTTGGACATATAATTTTCTTACTACAAAATAACCTGTTTAAATTCTCAAGTTTGTTAAGGGTTCTGCAGTGCTTCTATCCCAGTTTTATTGTTCCAGTTTTTCTTTACTGAAGTGGATGATGTTTTAGTACTTTTTCACAATATTTTAGTACAGATTTGATTTATATACTGTAAATTGCACTTAAGTTTCCCAGGAACCAGCCCATTTAGAACCTGTTAATCTCTTTAGGTAGCCTTTTCACACACATATTCTGTACAAGTTCTCCAGGTTAGTTTATTAGAAACTACTTGATTAGGTTTTTCTTGGTCTGTCCTTTTTAATGCAGTATTTTCAGAACCAAATTTATTTAAATACATTTTATGGCTAATGCAAATAATTGATATTTTTCTTCTGTATGAGTTAAGTTAAATGCATAATATTACATTATATTTATTATATTAAATTTTTGGCCATCTTCTTAGTGCAGTGGAAGTGCTTCTGCTTACCAAGCAGGAGACCTGGCTTTGATTCCTAATACTGGCAAGGGAATTTTCTCCCGCTGGAAGATCTGGTCTGGGGTGCACTCAGCCTTGTTAGGTCCCCATGGGAGTGACTGAGGAGCTACTTGATTGAAAAGTAGCAACCCTGGTTGTGTGGATCACATAACTGAGAGAGATCAGGGCACTGACCAGGTACCATCCTCCAGGACTGCATCCCATTCAAGATGCCTGTGGTAGGTCGAGGTAGGGGACGTAGCAGCTGGGTAGTAGGCCTTGGCCCATAAAGGGCTGTTGAGCCTTGGGTTATTATATTAAATTTGTTAAACACTATTTGCTTAATGTTTCTAAGGATGATTGAGCAATTGTTTATGATTGATTTACTTGGTTTCTTGGAGTACGACATAGTTAAGTTATTTGCAAATATGGTTTTCAAACCAACATTTCGAATGGAGTTAGGAAGATCACGTACTTTTATCCATGATTCCCTTGCGCCAATAAGAGCAAAAGTAATGTCATAATTTACTGGTAAGCCTACATTGACACTCTCCCTAGAAAGTGCAATGATTGATCGCACAAGAGAAAGCAATCACAGAGACCTCTACCTAGAAAGAGTGGTGATGGAGAAAGCAAGTCACAAGCACAACACTCTAGGTCAGGCATGGGCAAAATTGGCTCAAAGGGGCCACTCCATTGAATTGCCTCACTCCACCAGCCATCCCTCCCCTTCACTGCTGTTTAGCTTTACCTTTGCTTCTGACATGCCTCATTTAGTGGCAAGATTGGCTTCATTGGAACATCTGTTTCATAAACAGTGGCAGAGAGAATTTTTTTGTAAGTTACAAAAACAGGAACATTTGCTGCTATGGGGATTTTAATTTAAGAAACCAAACAACTTATTATGTTGATCAAATAGTTTTAAAATATTTTAAAAACTAAATAGCAATGGAACTTCATTGTGAAAGAGAAACAATTTAGTATATTAATCATAAAACAGCATAAGGATATTACATACATAAGATAAAGAAAGGTTATAAACTTGAAGATTATGTAATTTGCCTAACCACAGTAGGTGACTGTAATAATTCTTTTATGCAAAATATGTTTAATATAAACAAAATAGTTAGCAGTGTAGAAATTATTACTACCGTGCAGGTGGAATGAAGCCACCACTGTGCTTGTTATACCAAAACAACCTTCATCACTCGGCAAGAGAATGTGGGGCGAGTAAGGCATGTTCAATCGCTATACCTCTCTTGTTGTGCCAATGCTTGCTCTAGGTAAGGCTGAAATAAGAGTTCCAAAATATAGGACACAGAATTTCAAGACAATGAAAGCAATAATAAATATCAAGGGTAACTATCAACTTAGAGGTATGCAACTGGATACTCTGGTGTTATGGGGCTATTAAAGTTATAGCAATGATAAATATTAAATTTGAAATAGTCTTAGCTACACTGTCTTAAATATAACATCATCATAGCATAGTCTGATACCTTACTATACTTTAAAGCTGCCGTACCTTAGAGAAATAGTTTTCCTTGCTGTTTTTACAGCAACCTTTAGCTGCAGAAGAAATAATTCTCACAAAAGTACCAATTCTGTGAGCATACAACTTCACAACAATCATACAACTGACAATAGTTCAGTTAACCTCTGAGAAAAAGTTTGATGAGCAGTAGGCTTATTTACTAATTGCAATTATTGTGACAAGTGAATGTAATCAAAATAGAATGGGCTGGCCTGTAGTTCTGTTGGGAGAACACCTGCTTATTATACAAAGGATCATGGGTTCAATTCCAGGGGTAGGGGGGGTATTTTTCTCTAGCCAAGACTATTCCCAATGTTCCTCAGAGTCTGAAAGTATGAATGAGGATGTGAATGTGTGTGAATTTAAAGTATAAAATCCCTAAATACTGACCGTTAAACGAGTAACACTATTGCCTCAAAGGGGAAGCTGCCGATATGACCATTGGAGTTAAAGGCAGGATATAAATAGAACAATAAAATTAAAAAAACAATGATACAATATAGCTGGACTTCTGCTACTACTAAACCTAATAATAATTTAATTCTCTATCCTTCATGTGTCAGGAATTTGAACGAAGAACTACGACAGTGAACCACTGTGCTGAATAACATTTTAAGGGTAGGAATAGCGGGTCAGTTTGCAATGATTTTTAACCATCCATTGGTAATGTAAACAACATATTCTTCTTGTGTGCAGTCATGAAACATTTAAATTATTTGCATTGTTGCATTCTATTTACCTCTCATAATTGCTTCTTCTTCTTTCCCTGATTACCCTCCCCTTATGTAGGACTTACGCCCCCCCTAAGACTTACAAGCCAGTGCCTAGGGTCAGACGCCTGTCGGGGAGTACAGGAACCTAGGGACCGAATAGAGTGAAGACCTGGTAGCAGGTGGTCAGCCAAGCACTGGGTGTGATAGTGAGGAAGAAGATGATATGAAATGCAGGCAAAATGGATGATTGAAAGGGTGATAATGGAGCAATTGGTGGAATGATTGGCAGGGGAAACCGGAGAAAACCTGCCCGGGTGCTGCTTCGTCCACCACGAATACCACATGCGGGTCTTGCCTAGGTGGCAGGTGAACGGTCTAACCACTCAGCCACGCCGCCGCCATTATACTATTATAAGGATGAGGAATAATCCTTGCTGGGGAAAAATTCCTACCCCCATGCTGGGAATCAAACCTAGAACCCCTTGTACAGCAGGCAGGTGCTCTAACAACTGCGCTACGGGGTCAGCTCTCATATTGCAAAATGCAATTATTCCTATGTTGCATGTGTAACATTTTCTCTATTCATTCTTGTGCAAACTATTTTCTCATACAAATACATTCTTCTAGTTCGTGTTAATTGAGATAAACATTTGCCAAAGTTGTTTTATTACATACTTCCTTGTAGATACAATGGGATTAGGGGAATAGAGTAAGTTTTAACCAAAGGTCATACCTTTTAAGAATGGGTTGCTATGTGATGTCTTGGAAATGCAGTTCTCATTACATGAGACAGAAGTATGATGACTTTTCTCTTGAGGAAAGTGTAAGTATTTTAAAATTCACCAATAACAAGGAATATCTCAGAACTAATTAACTCCCGCCACCAAAACCCAAAAAAACAATTGTATTTTAAAAAGATCTACCTTTTTGGTTTATCAAATTTTATCCATCTCTTTTATGATACTTGGTATGAATCTGTTGTTAGTAATAGATTACTAAACCTTCAAGAAAACTCTCTAAATTTCACAAAGGAAAAAGAATGTGATGGACAGCTACCTTTTCTCGACCTTAAAATCATCAAGGAAGGAAACCTAACATTCAGCATTTACAGGAAACCTACACACACCAATAACTACATAAAGCAAACAGTTACAATCCCGTCCACCACAAACATGCTGTTCTCAACAGTCTTATGCACAAATTAGTTAATGTCCCAATCAACAAACACAAATATGACTGGGAGCTAAACAGTATAACAAACACAGCTACCGAAAGTAGACTCTACAAAGAAACAGTACAGAAACAGAACCAAGAGCAAAAACAGACTAAAAGAAAACAGCACACCCATCCTTAATGAAAAAGAAAAGAAGATATGCAAGGAATTCACACGTCACCTAATGGCATTTCAAGCCACATATGATTTTGGCCCTGGAAAATGGGTACTCCATAACAGAGATATTAAACTCTAAATTAAAAGATATCCCACAGGAGAACAAACAAGGAATATACTACATCAACAGCAATGACTGCGAGAAAGTATACATTGGGAAAACTAAAAGAAACATAAAAACAAGAATAACAGAACACAACAGGAACACGAAACAAAAACAGAAAGACAAATTAGCAGTAGCTTGGTGTTTTTGGAGAGACCAACACAACATAAACAAAAATCAAATAATACTAACAAATATTTCAGGGAAAACAGAATTCAGTTTGCAAAAACATTTACATATGGAAAAATAGAAAACGTATTTTCAATTTTGAAATCCCACCTAGCGGAGTTCATGCAGTTACTCAGTTCTTCATTACAGAAGGCATAAAACACATAAAAACTCATAGATAGTCTATGGAAGTGTTCACCCAAACTGCAAACATTAAAATAAAACACAGTTTGCCAGTAAAGTCATGGCAACTGTGTTTTGAAATTGAAGAAGGGGGATATTGTGGCCAACTTCACTGGCTCCTGGGACCATAATAAATGCCGACAGGTATCATGAGACACTGAAAAAGCTCAGACGTGTGATTCAGAATCAAAGAATTGGAATGTTGAGCAAGGGCATAAGCCTTCTCCATGACAATGCACACTGCCCATCAAACCATGGATCTTCTACAACGGTTTGGATGGGACATCATCACCATCATCCTATAGTCTGGACTTAGCTTCCTCAATAGCATGGTGGTGAGCTGGTATGACACCTCGTATAAACATTGCTGCAGCACTTACAAAAATGAATCAATTGAAATGGCAATTATGTGGAAACATAGAATGTTCAAACTTCAAAATTATGTAACCTGTATTGAAAATAAGTTTCTTTTTCTTTTTAAAAAACTAGGAGACCTTGCTTTTGAGACTGCCTTTGTACCTTTGCTAGAAAGCTGCCATTAGTATGCATACCCTTTAGGTCTTTTAAGCTCTAACATGCAAATCAGAAACCTGAGATCCTTGGGTGTTGTTCATTACCTTGTATTTATGAAAGTTCAACAAGTTAAAAAGAAGAACCTTCTAATGGTGAAAATCTTGTTAGCTTTTACAACAGAAAAGATGTTCACATATAAAGCATTAGTATCTCAAAGCTGAAGTGAATTGCTGAAGCATGATTTAGGTCTCTATTTTGGGACTATTATATCCAACAATGACGAACAGTTTCTGAATACTTCCTGACAAAGTGCATATCACAAAATATAGACATAGTACATAGAGGGCATTTCTTGATATCACCCATATCAGAGTACCTGATAGCTTGATTAAGTGTGATTCTGGAGAATCAGATGTAATGCTGTATCTGTAATATCTAATTCAAGATCTTTCACTTTCAACTACAAGATGGTATCCAAAATATTCAGGACTAGTGGTGCCATCTGGTCAAAATCTTCCTTTGGGTCTAATGACCACTGTCATGCTGGAAGTAGTCCGCTTCTGTATATACACATTGGTCCCATGTATCATATTTGATGATTCAATGTTTTCATCCAGATCATCGCAGGCAATGAAATCTGGGTTTATGGATAAACCTTGAGACAAAACAACAATCCTCCTTGTGAAGGAGCCCACCTTCACCAAGACCACAAAAGATAAGTGAAGAGCATAGTCAAGAGCTTGCTCCTTGCTTTCTTTGGTACCAAGGACAGCTCCGTGAAAATGTACCAAGTTGTCAGCCCAAACTTTAGCAACAAGCTAACTTCATTTTTGTTCAGGGAAATAGAGCAAAGTCTCAGGGTATCAAATTAATTGAGTAGGATGAAAGAGGATAATGCTGCTTTTGGTCAAAAAGTTCCTGGTGAACAAGGAAGTATCGTAGGATACACTGTTATAATGCAACAGCCATTTGCTTGTTGCCAAAGTTTGGGCTGACAACTTGGTACATTTTCACGGAGCTGTCCTTGGTATCAAAGAAAGCAAGGAGCAAGCTCTTGACTATGCTCTTCACTTATCTCACCTTTTGTGGTCTTGGTGAAGGTGGGCTCCTTCACTAGGAGAAATGTTGTTTTGTCTCAGGGTTTATCCATAAACCCAGGTTTTACTGCCTGTGATGATCTGGATGAAAACATTGGATCATCAAATATGATCTGATGAAGCTCCATGCAAATTTCATAAAGCTCTGCCTTCTGGTCAACAGACAGGATCCTTGGTATGCATTTTAAAAATACTTTTATCACAGCTAAATAGCCATATAAAAAGAGATAAAATACATTTTCATTATGTTACTGAGATTGTTCACTCGCCTCTTGGTTTGTATAGTCTAGCTGATTTTACTATTTTGCTACGGAGTTCCAAGTGATAGCATTCACATATCTGTCCACGGTCTACATTAACACGTTTCCACTGGTTCATGAAATGCTAAGTTCCTACAAATCATATGCTGAAAGCCATGCACTGCCATTCTTGTAAGCACATGCCTCATCTTGAAGTTGGTTTATCATGGCCTCTCTTGCACAGAATTCTGGGGTATTTCTTCTCTTCTTCTTTTCAGTGCTTTTATTAGTTTCTCCAAGACTCCTGTGTTTGGTAGAGTAAAAAATGCCCTGGGGTTCTCAATGAGGAATGTTTCTCTTGCGAGGAGGTAGATGAGTCTGGATCTGATAGACTTTGACACTCCAATAGCTGTTTTGATATATAGCACTTTTACTCTTTCTAGTATGGATAGGTTCTTTTTGCTAAGGTGTGACTATATTACTTCTATCCCATATGTTAGGATTAGCACGATTTTTGTTCTGAATAGCATCATTGCTGTCTCTAAGTTGGGTAATGTAGCTAATTTCGTGCATCACCCTTAGAGTTTGTGCTGCTTTCTCTGTTACATGCTTTGTAAAACATTTGGCACTTGTTTGTAATGCAATGGTTATCTTTCTTCTTTAGATAAACATTTCTGCTGAAGCTGGAGCCTGCCCTCTTTGTCTAATTGGTATGCATTTTGCAACTTATTATGTATGCCTAAATCAGTCAAAATTCATTGGCATGCCCCATTAGGAATTCACACTTCATCAACAAGATCATAAAAGGCTTGACATTGATTCTCATGAATCGACTGTTGGACATTATGCAGCTATGGGTCTTCCCGTTTGGTTATCATCTTCAATGGATGTATGGCTGTCCTGAATTGAGCACGCCACTTAAACACATGTATGGCTTATGTTTTGCTCCCCAAACACTCATTTAATCACTGCCAGAGTTCCATAACACTTTTCTTAAGATTTACACAGAGTTGGATGAACTATCACTGTTCTAGTCTTGGATCCATTGTGAAATCACCATAAACAGGATATTGTGAAAACAATTTTAAAATTTCAAGACATTTACCCAGATGCATGGAACTCTGTACTCTGACTCATCAGATATGCTAGTGTTAAGAACTTTCCAGAACACTTCTGCAACTCAGTCTAGAATATTTTTGATCCCCTTGTGCACTTTACATTGAAAACAACCATGTAACTTACACAAAGAATATATTACAAACAATGTCCAGTTACATCCACATATTTCCAAGATATTTTTAACAGAAACTTGTCATTTATGTGCATTAGTTCATGTTCTGAAATTAAGCCAATTCTTGCCGGATATTTTTGGACAGTTTTTCTAACATTTGGGATTTGTTCTCCTCTTTGTACAGTCTAGTTTACCTTCATTAAGTATGCTCTTTCTGTGCTTTTATATTAAGGATGCTTTTTGTAGCCTTGAGCCTAAAGGAGAGATTTTATAACTGTAAACTTATTCACATGTTTCTGAACAATCTCTCTCTAGGTAAGGAGGTCTTTTAGAAATCTTTTTTCAAAATTCCTTCTTACTCTCTTGCAAAACCACTTTCATGCATGAAACATACACAGAAATTATTGTGTTAATGTGCATATAAAGTTATTTAAGCATGATGATAGCTGTTAAAAGGCAGGTGCAGCAGGAACTCTCAAGCCAGTTATCCTAAGAAACAGTTGACAAAATCAAATCAGTATATTTTAATAATAATAATAATAATAATAATAATAATAATAATAATAATAATAATAATAATAATAATAATAATAATAATAATAATAACAACAACAACAACAACAACAATAATAATAATAAATAATAATAATAACTAGAACTATTTGTTCACTTCAAATGAAATTAAACTCTGAAACAAAATGTGTGTTAATGTGTGGGAAATAAAGGAAGGATAAGTAGTCTAAGGCTAGCATTATTTAAGTCATTAATATGTTGTTAATTTACATCATGTACTAAATTTCTATATAAAAGGACTGATACAATTTCGTTTTCTTAGGACAAAGGTGTATTTAATATTTAGGGAAGAAATCGAGTAGTCTAGTGACCTTTATACACCATTATACCAATTAATATTCTTTGGAGAACAGTTGGTTTCATTTTCTATAAAGTTCAACTTCTGATTTGTTGATGTAGTGATTTACAGCCCTCTTGTGGTGGTTCCGGGAATTTTCTGGAAAAGTCTTTCAGTGGGATTTTAAAATGAACATTGTCTTTATTCTTCCAAATGCAGACTTACTCCCAAATGGTTAGTTCCTGTTAGTCTCGTAATTGTTTAAGAGTATGGGAGTGGTATATATATCATTTTTATTCCAAAAACACTGCCAATTGTTTTGCTTACATTTTAATTCTTCATTGTTTTCCCAATGTAGACTATTCACAATTGTATTTAATTTTATATACACAAGACTTTTTGTTTGAGGGAATGGTGTCCTTTGTTCTTGAACCCAAAATGTTTTCAGGGAAAATCTGTTGATTGGTGCTACCTGAATGTTGTCTTTTTTGAAGATTTTGTTGAAATGGTCAAAGATACATGGGTGGATGTGACTTTGTTGAAGGTTATTCCCTTTTTTGCTGTTTGTTTTACTGTAAGATTGGTAGTTTATTTCAGGGATTTGTTCTTTTTAGCTCTCCTTATCTTTTTATCAATCAATCAATGTTTACAGAAATTCAGTTCTGTAATTTGTAAGATTTTTGTATTCTTTTACGTAATCTGTTTGTGAGTGGAATGAAAACTAATCTGAGAATTAAACTGTTGAAAGCTGCTTGTTCGTTCATCTGGGGTTATATCAATTGGTATAACTATTCAAATTCTTCCCCACATCCTGATAAAACTTTTACATTTATACAAATTTTTCTCTTGTCTATTTGAATAGTTTTCTATCATTTATCCTGGATGCACTTGAGCTTAGATAAAATTTATACAAATAATATGGATTGCTCCTATGAAACTGGTCAGGAACACCTGTTATACATTTTTGACATGCTCAATTTCGACCTAAAGGTACATTATGTTGCATAAATAGAAACATCAAGAGATCACAGGCGACTCCGGGGATAGTGCCATGGCACTACTTTAAAAGAGCGAAAACATATGTATTTTAAATAGTTTGTATACTGTAAATGTAGTTAGGCCTAATATTCTTCAAGATGCAATGAAAAGTCTTGCCTAACAACAAACAGCAACAGAAGGGACTGCTAGTTCTAAGTTTGCAGCAGTATTATGTGGCTACTTCGTTTTTTGCACGGATGAATAGCATTGTGGACGTTCACTCATGACACTAGTGGCAAGAGGAGGGGTAAAATCCATGCCAATTAGTTTCTGTCATGGCTATCGTTTGCAGCACTTGTCAATCAAACGTACTAACTTATACATTACCTAAGACAAAATATTGCGACGTCAAAAATAAGGCACTTATCACTACTTTGCAGTGTGAAAGTTAGCGGAAAATTGTGTTTTGCAATATCATATTTGTCATTAATTTCCCATTGTTCATATTTAAAATTAAATTAATAATTATTTTCTAATATGTTACCTGCATTACTAATACTATTACAGCAGACGACTAAAGATGAAGTCAGCTTCTGCTAAGAAAACTGTTAAATAAAGAGTATGTAATCTTTTCTTTATGTAAATAACACAAATAAAGAAAGTTTCTGCAAGTAGTTCATTTTTTACATTATCATTAAAAGACAAAGTTAAACTGAAATACATGGGAAGACCTGCTCCTGATCTCCACATAAGTATAGAACAAAAAGACAGTTTTAACCCGTAGAAGCTAAGTAAGACATTTACACAAAAAATAAATGGTTCTGTGAATGTGAAGTAAAAAATGCTTTATTCTGCTTTCCATGTGCTTTGTTTGGTTACGATAACTGCAAGTAACTTCAGCTAATATGCTGCTCAGTAATCTCTTTGTAAATTTTACTTGATATTTGGTTGAGAAAAAAAGTCGCTCAACTTTCAAGTCCCATGGACGTGATTAGTTCCACATTGTTAGTGTAGGTAGGCTTAGTACCAGTCAATGTGTAGTGAAAGTAGTTACTACTAGTGACAGTGGTATATATATTGGATCAATAATTTAGCCTTATTTAAATCATTTCTTTCATTCACCGCTGTTAGACATGTTGTACCTGGTTGTTAAGGGACATAAATTAAATATCTTAAACAGTCTGCGAAGTAATGCTGGCACTATCAGTGCATTCATGCTTCAGCTGCCGCTGTAAGAGATAGTAATAAAATACTGGAGGACGCAGTAAAGGAGCTGTTGGTCATTTGACTATAAATATTAAGCAAATATACTTACACTACTGTTAAAGCTGTAGAAATTGAATTCTTTTGCCAATATTTCCCAGGTAGATTTTTTTGATACGTTGACAAATTTGGAGTTCTTATTCTCCAAAACATTGCTATGCTTCTCTACAAGTGTGTGAAGCACAAGTTCTTTTCTGCGGAGAAAAACTTGCAACCATCAAACATTTTAATCTACAATGAATATTATGGAACAACACAACCCCATGGAAGACTGTGAATCCAGTGAATAGACAATAACCACGCAATTCACAGTCCTCTCTCTACCTCTCCAAATTTGTTTCCGAAAAGAAAAATGATCAACTTACCAAAGTTTGTCCATGGTTATTTAATGGTTTTGCTATGAGTGGCCACAAAACTCACATCCATAATCATGCTCATTCAAGTAAATTTCTCTTGCTACCAAAGTGAGTGCTCAGCACTAATGCTTGAGTGAGTGACGAATGAGTTGAGTATGAATCCTACTGAATCTGGCTCTATACATGACCTAAGCTGGATGATTAAAGGCTTGGAGGTAAACATAGATTGCGCTGTGAGTTAATGACTACTCAAAGTTAGTATTTTGTGTGCAAGACTAAAGCTCTTTTTTACTCCTATTTACTGGATTTTCACAAAAACATATTCTACAGGAAAATACCCAGCTTAAATCACTGTAACGTACATTGTAATGAATTAATGATAAAGGATGGATGGAGTTTAGGGGCCCGTCGACAACTAGGTCATTTGGGTTAATGATAAAGGATAAATTGCATTTAACTGTAAGGGTTAACTGTCAAAAAATCTAGATCAGGCATGGGGACAAGATGTGACAGGAATCCAATTGAGTATTTACCCTCTCCACTTACCAAATGCGGCCTGTCTCTGATTTCTGGCCCTGTTTGTTTATGGATACACAAACAAGGGAAGTTTCAAGATGTGCAGTGGCAGAACCGAATAGAAACATGATGTATTGGTTTTGTGATTGTGATTATGTTACGTGCATTTTCTTTTGGCAAAACAAACACAAAGCTTTATTACCTTTTCTGCTGCATATAGTAAGTAGGGGAAGTATTGTATTCGACCCAAAATTTTGAGTTAGAGATTTCACCAGAAATATATGTTTGGAGACCCCCTGAATAGAAAGAAAAACAAAAAATTAGGAGAAAGATCCGTGTGTGTGTGTCTGCGAACAGCATAACTGAAAAACAAAAAGTCAGTTAAAAGCCAAAGTTGGTAGCTAAGTATGATATATTTCAAGCATGTGACACAAAGATTTTGAAGAAAATTACTCCATCCTAAACTATCTTTTACATGGAAAATTTTGATTTTATCAAAATTGGCTCTAACGATTTTGATTAAAATGCCATATGTTTAATAGAGCAACATCCCAGGGCCACTAGACATTACTTATTTTCTGAGTAACAAAATGTGTCATAAAGAGTAGTACTAGTGTATACACTGAAGGTAAACATACCTGCTAGTTTGGGCTGGTGGCCAATTTACATGTACAAGGTCCTAAAGGTACATCAAAACACTGGTAACTTCTCTTAACCTCTTGAGGGATATGGACGTCATATGACGTCCATTTAAAATGGCGGATGAGCGATATGGGCGTCCTGTGCGTTTAAGCATTTAACCCTTATTTATCCCTTATGCAACTCAACTTATTATAATTTTCCCTTTATGAAACATTTTAGTAAGGTCTATATACTTTATTGGCTTACCTTAATATGTTCGTTCTGCAGTGATTTACCTCAAAACAGGGATAAACACACAAGGGTAGGTACATCTCCACATTCGCGAATTCCCTTCTTGCGGCACACGAAACACTTTCAAAATGGGCGGGACTTCTTTGCTGTTGGTGGTATCCTTTTAGGATAATGTTTTCCTTGAAGTCTGAGGGGTGCAGGGGTTTTGGATTTTCAACCCCCAACGTGGTATTGTTCAATTAGGCTGTGAGTTATTTATAGTCGGTAGTCAAGGTCGGTCATTGTCCTGTGTGGGTTTAGAGAGCTGTCCAAATCCCCAAACAATTGTATATGGTTATATCCAGTTGGTGCAAAAACTCCTTTTTATACCACTTCTCCCTTCAGCTACAAGCAGGAAAGAATACGTATGTATTTCAACAAAGAAAGACACGGACTCTACTCAGTTACGAAACTCGCGTAAGCAAAAGTTGTAATGTTGATCTATTCTGATGACTAAGAGACCACGCAAGCAGTAGCGATGTATTTCACAGGATGCTGACGCATTAGCCACACATACAATGGGTGTTTCTTTACTGAATCTTTCCCAGAACATATATTAGATGCGTTCGACAGAGCAAAGTTGACTTTTCACCACAGTGAAGCAAAGTTGTGCCATTTCAACCTTTTGTAAATACAACTCAACTTTGCTGATGACGTACATTTATACTGCAAATAACGAGTTTTATACCAGTTTTTGTTTCATTAAAATAACTTAATATTTACACAAAATACAGCTGTGTATATACGAAGCGCATTTAAGAATTTAAATGCCAGCAGTTCTCGGCTCGCGGACATTTAAATGGCCATCGCTCAAGAGGTTAAAGTCAAAGTGCTAATTTTTATAAATATTTTACACAATATCACTAAACATTAATAATCAATACTGTCAGACAGTTTTCATTGGCGGTAACTTCCGCCAGATGCTTTAAAGTTCACGAAAAATGTCTGTAAGTTTACTTACAGTCTGAGTCTTGATTTTTATATATGATACTTAGGGAACTATTTTAATACTATTTATAAGCAGCCAGACAAATCCTAGGGCCAAATGTCCCCCAGAAACATTTAAAATGTTGCCGGGATTATGAGCACGTGCATAATAATTACATGGCTTTATAACACAGCCCCATTAAATGTGTGTTTTTTGTGGTCTAATGAAAGTTTTATATAAGAATCAAACCATATTTTAATGCTCAATTACAAATTACAGCATAGTAACAAATTGTTGGCTTATGGATGAAAGTTTTAGGTATACTAAATGTATTTTTTTAATTTAAACCAAAAAGGTGAGTCAATTAATAACACTACACAACACTTACTTATAATTTACCGGAACATGTTTCAGAAGTCTGACTTTCCTCCATTATCAACTGGACATCGATTGATAATGGAGGAAAGTCAAGCTTCCAAAACATGTTCCTAAATTATGAGTGTTGTGTAGTGTTATTAATCAGCTCACCTTTTCGATTTAAATTGATTATTACAACACTGTTTTCAAACTTCCAAGACAGAAGATACTACATTTATTTGGAAAATTAATTTTGTTACCAACATTTAATTAGACCAAAATGTATTTGCATTTTTTCTTACAAGATAAGAAGAAATATTTACAGTTAAAATAACAAAATTTTTTTAAAGATCAGTTTTTTCAGTAATAAGTATATCCTGTTTTTTTAATTTTCATCATCATCATCATCAATGTTGGTATTTGATAACTCATCATCCAGCTTATCTTGGTATTGAATATCTAATTCCTCATCATAATCGTCATCATCACTATTTTCACCATCTTCAGCAGCGCAGCAGTATTATTTGTTTCTGCCTCTGTAAAAATAAATAACACAATAAGAATTGAACAGCTAAAAATTTAGAAAAGAAAGAGAGGTAGAATTGGAACTGAAAAATTCAATGCCACAGCTGGGATTTGAACCACAGACCCTTCGCTTACCAAGCGGGTGGTTCAAATACCGACTGTGGCATTGAATCTTTCAGTTTCAATTCTGCCTCTCAAACATTGCCTACACACAGCTTGTGTGTTTAAAAACACCAACAGTAAGTTTGTTGGCATAAATAAATAATAATTAGAAACGAAAGTTTAAATTAGAGCAAAATACCTGAATTTTTGTCAAGCAATTCACTGATGAAAACCAGCAATTGGTCTCCATTGAACCAGTTGAATTGATACAGGTTGTCTTCTAACTTCCATCCATTACTTTAACTTACTTGAAAACACCAAGTATCTTCATATGAGCATTATTCCGGAGACTGGCGATGTAATTTGCTCTCGAGAACTGCTGTCGAAGTTCATTGTTACATGGTGGTAAGTTGCTCGCATAAAGGCTTTTAATATTTTTCCGAGTAAACTCTTCATTTACGTTGGAAGTAGTGAGGTGTTGATGAGCAATTGAAGTCTTGCAGTATCTACATCAATAACTCTGGTCACGTTGTGAACATCACAAATAAATTTCTGGATTACATTGAAGGATTTTCCTCTAGTTTGGTATCACAGAATAACTTCATCTTGCCAAATATGGTGAATGCTCCTTGACACTCTTTGTTTTCCTAACAATATTGAATGACCTTTGTTTAACTTTCTTAAAAAAAAAGCTGGGTTGTAATCACAGTCAGAGATCACATGAAAGCCTGGTATGCCTCGAGATAAGAACGGTCCTAATTTCGGTAACAGCTAAGGAAGGGATTGACAGCTCGCAGTGAGGGAGAGGCGAAGTTACTGCTTATTCGTCGCAGCTTACCGTGAGCATGTGGAGATCGCAGTATGATTGTGTACGGAAAAAAACTGGATTGCGCATGGAATGTTGTGTGCGTATTATATTCGTGTGCAAAGATAGCAGTAAAATAATGAATCTACATTCAAAGGATACAGACATTCTGAGGGTTGTGAGAGAGCGATGTAACCGCCAAAACATAAAAATATGGTGCTCTCTAAAAAGCGGTTACTGCTAAGTCTCTTCAATATTTATGAAACATTGGAGAGCAAGAGGATTAATGACTTCATTGTCAGAAATGCAGCATTAGCCAACAACAATATTCAAAGGGTACAATATGCAACTATATATTATTTCAGAGCATACTATTTCCTGCTCTTGTCCTTAATTGGGATACCTTTACCAAACACAGTTTTATTCGGTTTGTGAGTATGCTCATTTTTTGTTTGGCAGCACTATCTTTGTCACTTATTTTTTGACATTGTTAAATACACGTTAAAAGCGTTAGCGCAATTGCAAAAGCTCGCAACATATTCATACACAGACTCAGACACATGTAAACACAGGGCAAATAACCATCTATATAGAATGATGCAAACAAACTTCTCTACACATGCAAGCATTGCAAACTCGGGCTACACCACTATTTGTTTATATGCAGCAATAGCAGAACATAACAAATGCAGTTTATGTTACTGCTGGGTTCGTCATGAGCCATATGCTAATCCCGTGTTACCTATCAGTAACAAGGTCCTTGTGTGTACCGTTTCTATGGAAATGCCATTATAACGCCTTTGCCCTAATCTGGGATTTTTCCTGATAACCTTAAAATTGCAAAAATTATCCCAATACACAAAAAAGGAGAAAAGACAAAAAAGGAAAATTGCAGACCGATAAGCATATTGTCGGTATTTTCTAAAATGTTTGAAAAATTAGTGTACAATAGACTAATATCTTTCTTAGAAAAATATAACATCCTTTCTGATGCGCAGCACGGCTTTAGAAAAAATAGGTCTACAGAAACAGTCATAGCTAAACTACTAGGTCAAATTCAGCATTCAGTGGATAAAAAGCTACCGACAATAGGAATATTTTTAGACCTGTCAAAAGCGTATGATGTTTTCGATCACATTTTATTATCCAAGCTAAACAAATATGGAATTAGAGGAAGCATGAATACGTGGATTAAATCCAATCTTGCCAATAGGAAGCAAGTAGTGGACGTGACACACAGTAAGCTATCAAGCATCAGTAATTACCGATCTACCACTAAAGAAATTACGAGAGGGGTTCCTCAGGGCTCAGTGCTGGGGCCTCTGCTGTTTCTAATGTACATAAATGATTTACCAAGCAATATTCATCAAGCTGAGATAGTCCTGTTCGCAGATGACACAAACATTCTTGTACAAGGCGAAAATGAAACTATATTGCAAAACAAAGTTAACACAGTAATGACTAACCTTAGCAACTGGTTTAAGATAAATGCACTAATTATAAACAAAGAGAAAACTATTGCAATGTCATTTCATACATGGCAATGTAAAAACAGTATCAGACCTCAAATTTCTTTTGAAGGAAATAATATCGATTACAAGAAAGAAACACAATTCTTCGGTATATGTGTGGATGAAAACCTAAAATGGGATAGCCACATTCACAAATTAGCAAGTAAACTTAGTTCTGTGTGCTATATGCTCAAATGTCTAAAATGTACAATAAATGTTGCTGGACTGAAAAATGTATATTTTGCCCAGTTTCATAGTCAACTAAAATATGGGATAAAATTTTGGGGGGAAAAATGTGAAAGAATATTTATGATCCAAAAGAGAGCTATAAGAATTTAGTGGATAAGATTTAAGTGGAATAGACAATAGTACATCCTGTAGATCTTATTTTAGGAAACATAACATCCTACCTCTAGCTTGTATCTTTATAGCTGAAGTTTCAAATCATATTAAGAGAAATCAAGGAGAACTAGACACAAATACGGATATCCATTCTCATAACACTAGAGGGAAAAATTACCTTCATGTTCAGTTATGCAGAACAAATATTCAAAAAAATAACCTGACAAACTTAGGCATTAAATTATATAATAAACTACCAGCAAATATCAAAGAAATAACTAATATAAAAAAATTTAACAAAGAAGTCAAATCCTTTCTACTACCTTTTATTCAGTAAGTGAATATTTGACATTGTAACTTGTAAACATATCATTGTTCTGTAAATCTTTATAAGTGAATATTTGACATTTTATTTGCAATATTGTAAAATTAGTTCTGTAAATCTTATAGAAATTGTTCTTTTGACGAAGCCCATATCATGTAACATGATCTAAGTGTGGATAAACATTGGTCCTTTTCATCCTGCTAAGACGCATCCATCCCCTCCCGTTCATTCATGCTTATCCGGCACGTGATTAACATCTGTCAATCCCCTTCTTACTTGGCGTCGAGTATAAATTATCGTAAATTTTTGACGCCTCAATGTATCTTAGCTTATTTCTAGTGCCAAACAATATCTACAAATGAGAGTCGTCATATTTTAAATGATGCATATTGCCCAGCATGACTGCTGTAATATCAGTATTAGAACATTGAATCACAAAATTAAACTGAGCATCAATATCACAGACATGATAAACATTTTAGTGTCAGCTTCCTCATGATCCAGACATAATAAACTTTCAGACACTCATCAGATACAACTGCATTATTGGCGACAGTATAAGAAACAGTGTTTAAAATTAATGAAAACCTGTTTATTGCCAATGAGTGGCAGAATTTTGTTAGAAGGCCAGTGGAGGATAAAAAAATCAACAAGAGCCTGTTTAAAGCGTTTGTTTTTCAATTCTTTTGTGAAGTCAGACTTGATCCGGTTGGTAATGTTAAACTTCAGCTGTGTTGATTCATGCTGAAGACATCTCTCATAATTTTTAATTGATGGCGAAAACCATTGGTCAAAAATGACATATCTTGACACTTTTAGTTGTGTTACCATTTGCAACATCTTCTTTGAAGTACTTCCAAAGGTTTTAGGGACACTTATAGTATGAAGTAAGAAGAAACTCTCAATTGTCACAATATCTATCTGAGGAGGTAGATGTGTTCTACGCCTTTCTCCAGAGCTTTCATTAAAATAGATTTTTGGGTTTTCCGGATACCACCATCGAAATGGCACCTGACTTATGGAATATGACAAAATAACAGCTGCAATGAATGAACTCGATACAACTGAATGACTAATACTAGTAGACCAAAAGAGGTAGAAATGGATGTGCATTGGTATCTTGCTCACTCTTAAGCATAAGAATAATGATCTGCACTCATAATCACGTCAACATTTTAAATGAGTCTGGAGGATGTTTAGCCCCTATGATTTGTCTGGCTGCTTATAAATAGTATTAAAATAGTTCCCTAAGTAACACATATAAAAATCAAGACTCACACCGTAAGTAAACGTACAAACTTTTTTCGCGAACTTAAAAGCATCTGGCAGAAATTACCGCTGACGAAAAGTGACAAAAACTGTATTGAATATTAATGTTCAATGATATTGTGTAAAACATATATAAAAATTAGCACTCAGATTTGAAGAAAAGTTACCAATATTTTTATCTACCTTTAGGACCTGGTACATGTAAATTGGCCACCGGCCCAAACTAGCAGGTATGTGTACCTCCAAAGTATACACTAGTACTACTCTTTATGACACATTTTGCTACTCAGAAAATAATGTCTGGCAGCCCTGGGATGTTGGACTGTAAGATATTTTTGTGGCAAACGAAATGTATATTTTGAATTTTCTGGCTATAGCCCATGTAGTCCTCTTTACTCTTGATGATTTTTTAATAAACTCGTAAACCATATAGACCAAATCTTTTTATACAAAAAATGTAGATGATGTTAAAATACAGAAGTTATGTGCAAATGCATTTTTTATGGATTGAACCATTTTGGAGATATTCTTTGTTATTTGTGTGAATTTTGCAATACTTAAACCTTCCTCAAATGAAGGTCACTATTCACTTTTTTATTTCTTGGCCATGCAAAGAAAAGAAAATTTCAAAGCCTTCATATAGTGACCAGCTTTAAAACATTTGACCATCACTCAAAACCTACTGTATTCCTCTTGTACCTATAAGAGAATTAGTAATAAGATAATTTGTGCAAATGTTTACTTTGACTAACATGAAGAAGATAGAGGAATAAGAGTTTGTTGAAATAGTACAAGAGTAGAGAAAGTCATGTGAGTGCAACACATCAGATTTTTTTTATTAGGAACACAAAAGCTCTTATATTTCCATTCAGCTTTGAAGTATCTTTTTAACTTGTTATGCGACGTGATTCCACCACTGACACAATTTTAGGGACAGACTGGTTCTCTGAGGTAGACAGGTAACAGCGGGGAGCATGGCTTGGAAGCTAATTGGTGTGTGGCAGAGGGGACAGGGTTTAAACTACGATGTATGGGAAATGACACATTGTGTCACTTCCCCCCATCTATGATCTAGATCTTCATAGCAGCTTTGTTTGCACTAATAAAAGTTTGTTCTTCACTGATAATGACTAATGATAATTATAATCTTTTAGTCACAGAGTAGTCAAAGTATAAGAACACCACAATACTGTCTCCAATTCATAAAATGGAAAGAACTCGATGGTTAATGATATTTAAAACATTAAATGCAAATAATGAAAAGTGATCAACTCTTGTCTTTATAAGAGGTAGAACTGGAACTTAAAAATTCAATGCCACAACTGGGATTTGAACCACAGACCTTCAAATCCCAGTTGTGGCATTGAATTTTTAAGTTCCAGTTCTACCTCTTAAACTTTGCCCACACACGGCTTGTGTGTTTAAAAACACCAACAGTAAGTTTGTTGGCATAAATAAATAATAATTATCTTGTCTTTATGTTTTAGACATGCTTTGATAATTGTGATTATCAGGAGTATTGAGGTATATATCTAAGATTAACAGCGAAAAAGCTGAGTTTGAGCCAGTAACTAACTATTCTGTTTCTATAAGCAAAACAACTGATACAAATTTGCAGTTTTACAACAACACCTTGTGATCTCACCTTGACATCTGTTTCATTGATGCTGATGCCTTGCTGCTGTTTTACGTTACGACCTCTTGCTTTTGCACGTGAAATTGTTTTTGTTCCTCCCATGTTGGTATCCAGTGACAAGGCTAATGGAGGCTTCATTTTTGGTGCATGTATCTGTGAAAATAATAATAATAATAATAATGTAACACAACAGCAAAATTCAAAGTCCTGTTACTTTTCTAACACTTTATTTTCCTTTAAATCTTACTACAAATACACAATTTCCTTCTCTTTGCTAACACAGTTTAAAGTCTTCTCTACTGCTGCAATTCACAATTGTTCTTCCGATAATCTTTCTCAGTCTTTCAATGTCTTTCTCCAGTTTCACTGTCTCATACCTTTACTATTACGATACAATCACTCGACGACACGTGCATACTCGCTGACAGGTTGGCTGCGTCACCCTCGTAATTAAACTGTACAAGACTTAAACAACTACTCTGACACCAAAAAAACTAAAACTGCTCGCTGTCTGTCCTATTTATACTGGAGCCGACATGACATAATCTCCTTCGAGTTCTTTCCATGTGCAAAGACTCAGCAGAGAAGCTTCTACAAGCTTCTGGACACTACGGTGTTGTCACGCTGTTCGATCTCACACACACAGTTGCTATTTGCCCTGTAGCCTCAGACCCCCTTTATGTTTTGGCACCATTATTACGGTTACGCGTACACACACA
Source organism: Tenodera sinensis (assembly GCA_030765045.1). Taxonomy (NCBI): domain Eukaryota; kingdom Metazoa; phylum Arthropoda; class Insecta; order Mantodea; family Mantidae; genus Tenodera; species Tenodera sinensis. Next base: position 20,672,117 of record CM060966.1, on the reverse strand, counting down.
ACTGCTCAATGTATCCAACGTCACCTGGCATCCTCTTGTCTGTATATTGTTCAATGACCTAATGTCACACTGCTCCCTCCTTAACGATGGTTGTCCTGACGCGTACCATTTTAGTTGGCCAGACCATCCCGATGTACCATTAGCATCTTCTCTCAGAGATTCCCCTGGGTACAATAGACATAGCCATTGTATCACTTCTCCAAGTGGCAATGGTGCTTGGTAATGTTGCTGAATATTGCCCGTTGATCCAGGTAAGGCGACATCTGCCACCCTGCCTGCCACCTTGCCAGTTGTGACAGGTCTTACTCCACTTGCCTGGCACACAGGTGTGTTGGCATACCATCCTGCGCACAACGTGGAAACAACCCCCAGGGTTCTATGACCATCGACCTCCCCTTTGCACCTTCTCTGCCACCTTGCTCCTGGCGTACCCAATCATAACCACCTCCAGGGTCACCCTGCAGATCTTTAAATGCTCGCAGGGGCTCCAGCACGTTATCACACATGTCTCGATTGCAAGCCTTCCTTGCCGACATTGACTGTCGCCTCGTGGCTCCTGAGGGCATCCATTCCCAATATCACCTTCTCAGTCACCCTCGCAACAAACACCCACAAACCCATAATGCTCTGGCCCAAGGTCAACTCCAGCCAGGCCTCTTCCTCCACAGGCAAGGTGTCACCCAACGCTGTCTCTAACTCATAGGGTCGATCCAGTTTCCTCCTTGGCATATCCTCCGCTGCATCTGGTCGTATTATGGTCACTACTGCACTCGTGTTCACTCGTACCTGACAAGGCTTCACCTGTATCCTACTGTCCGTGATGATGTCCTTCATTCTTCCATTCACAGCACTGTGTCGCCTGATTGGATGGTTCCTATGGTTCCTCTACATCCCACGCCAAGTCAGTTCTCACGTATTCAAGACGCTCTCGGGCTTCGAGCCAGGTATAGTGACAAAGAGCCATCGATGTTTTATTTATTTCAGTTCTCACATGTTTCTTGCTTGCTTGTGCACTTTCCAGCTGGTTATCCTCCACGACCTGTCCTGGTTGGCTACATTTCTGACACACTCCTCTAGGGGATCCTCAACAATGTCCCTCAGCTCGCTCTTTCTCTTCCTTGTGACGTACACTTCCGTTCATCAAGACGGGGGCAACTGTCGCCTCAGTCATTAGTTGCTCCCTCTCTAGGTCCGTGCTATCCCGTCTGCCCCTGGCATCCAGTACCTTGAAGCTTCGGTCAACACTTCCTTCCAGGGTGCCAAATGTGCACGCGCTGGCAGAGGTCTCCCACCTTCCCGCCAAGTTCTTCCGCATCTTCCTTCATGCCAACCAGTTCCCCGCCAAACTTCGCCAAAAACTCCATCTTCGTCTCAGACGTCTCAGCTTTCGTCTCTTCCAGCTCAGATCTCCATGTTTTTACTTCACTTCTGAAATTCTTCATTCTAGATATCAAGTTCCTCAATCCTGTCTTCATTCCTGTCTCCATTTTGTCCATTCTGGAATTCATGCTCTTGATTTCGGTTTATAATTGTTTCATTATTTCCTCCATGGTGGGACTTACGTTGCAACTTCTAACAATGATGTAACAAACAGCACTTCGACAAATCCCAACGAATCCCACTTCTAACACCATTGTAACAAAGACGGCAGAATTTGAAATCCTGTTAATTTTCTAACACTTTATTTTCCTCTAAATCTTACTACAAATGCACAACTTCCTTTTGTTGCTAACAATCTTTAGTCTTCTCTACTATTACAATTCACTACTGTTCTTCCGATAATCTTTCTCAGTCTTTCTGCAGTTTCACTGTCTCATACCTTTACTATTACGAGAGTAACTTGACAACATATACATACTTGCTGACAGGCTGGCCGATTCACTCTTGCAACTAAAACTAACTGTACAAGATGACTTAAACAATTACTCTGACACCAAAAAAACTAAAACTGCTCCCTGTCTGTCCTATTTATACTGGAGCCAACATGACGTAATCTCCTTCAAGTTCTTTCCATATGCACATGTACAATGACTCAACAGAGAAGCTTCAAGCTTCTGGACACTATGGTGTTATCATGCTGTTTGATCTCACACACACAGTGGCTAGTTGCCCTGTAGCCTCGGACCTCTTTTATGTTTTGCTGCCTTTATTACGGTCATGCACGCACGCACGCACGCACACACACACACACACACACACAAACTGCTCACCATATCCAAGGTCACCCAGTCTTCTCTTGTCCATATATTGTTGAACGACCCAATGTCACAATAGTAGTAGTAGTAGTAGTAGTAGTAGTAGTAGTAGTAGTAGTAGTAGTAATAATAATAATAATAATAATAATAATAATAATAATAATAATGATTATAATAATAATATAATACTTTGGAACTTGGTACTATGATACAAAATGGGGCAAAATGTTACATGGATTATGAAAATCTGGATTTTTTTATCGCATTACATGTGTTTAATGCATAATTGCTCACCTGCAGTTCTGGCGGAAGATAACTTTTTGCATTAACCCATAAGGTATCTTCATTTCGACGGAAGTACATAGTTGGAACTCTGGCGTCTGCAGGAAAATCTTTCATATCATAATTTGTTGTTTTAGACAGCACCAGCCCCATCGCTAAATCACATACGGCCCACAATTTCTAGAAAGCAAAATGAAAGCTTAATAGCTTGTAACTTCTATCACTTATCCAATGAAATACGGTAAATTCATAACATAACCTAAAAGATTTTGAGCACAATTAATGATTGATTTCCATCAATGAGTGTTATTGACTCACCTTTTAAATTAAATTGATTATAACAACACTATTTTCAAACTTCTATGAAAGGAAAATAAAGGAACAGTAATTTACGAATATATAAATACGAGCTGCAGTGGTAATGTATAATATAACCTAAGATGGGCTGTTCACCTGCCAAGTGAAATTTCAGTACATCTTAGTATTTCAATAAACACTTGCAGTTTCCCATACTCTGTTTCTATTGTCAGTTGCTGAAGGTATTTGCTCCAAATGTTGGAATAATGACAAAAGTAACAACCTGTTTTACACCATTAAAGCAATACAAGTATAGTGCTATAGGTTACAGGTGGTGGTGGTGTCTGAGGGCCTGTCAACAACTAGTTCATTAGGGTATAGGTTACAGGTATTTTTCGTGTCACTTCTAAAATGTGTAGGTATTGTGACACTGATACAACGTTGGTACATACGTCAGGCTTCTGTTTGGGAAGCATTCCATAAATTTAATGCTCCTTGGCTGACACCACATTGCCAGGAGGCAGAGTAACTTTTGAGAGTTTTGTAATCCTATTGTGAAAGTTTACGTAGCAAAATGAGTTTAAAGTGAATAAAAGTGATAATTTGTGTTAAGTGAGACCATAGCTTAATGTAATTAAAGAAAATAAATAATTGAAAAGTAACCAAATGAGAAATATTGTTCCAGTTATTACATTTTCTTCTGCAATACAGAGCTGTTACATTTTACGAAATTTAGATTTTTTACAATGATGTCAATACATTTTTCAAAGTTCTCAATTCATAACAAATATAACAAGAAGATTAACAGAATAAAACTTTCATCTAACCTTATTGGTAGGACACATGTACCTAGGAAAAAGAAATGCATTTTTGGGAGAAATTCTACGAGGGGCATCTCAAAAGTAACTTGCACTATTTTTTTAAAAAATAACAAAACGTTTAAATATTTTAACAAGGGTATATTTTGAAAGTTACATTCAGTACCTATCTTTCCACATAATTTCCTTGAACCTAAATACATTTGTGATACCGTGGTAACAGTTTTTTTAACCCAATGTCAAACCACTCTCCCGCCAAACTGGATAGCCATCTTTCCACTTCTTGTTTCAGTTCCTCGTCATTTACGAAGCACCTTCCCCCAAGATGTTGTGGCAGCTCCAGAAAAAGATGGTAATCACTCGGTGCAAGGTCAGGTGCACTAGATGGATGACCGAAAACATCCCATCGAAACTGTTCAAAATGGCTTGAGTTTCACGGGCAGCGTGCGGGAGAGTGTTATCGTGGACCAGAAAAACTGTTTTGCTCAACTTTCCCTTCCTTTTGTTTTGTATGGCTCTTTTGAGTTTTCTCAGCACCTCACAATAGCGAGCAACATCGTGGTCCCATGGAGCAGGTAATCGATTAAAAGTACTCCCTTCGAATCCCAGAATATCGTTGTGATGACCCTGACAGCCGATGCAGCAACTTTTGCCTTTTTTTGGAGTTGCCTCATCCATTCATTTCCACAACTTGCACACACTTTCGATAGACACAGATCCTTAGAAATAATCCTGTGAACCGATGCATGGCTTATTTCAATATACGGAGGAAGTTAAAACAAAACTCCATCAAGTGCATGGCGCCGATCGGTGTTCACGACTGCTCGAACCTCGTCAACAATATCCGGAGCGAGGGAAGTGGAGGGTTGGCCGCTTCATTGCTCATTGTGTAATGTTCTCCCTTCAATGAACGATTGGGGCCAATGAAAAACCATTTGTCTTGACAAAACGTCTTTTCCATAAACACTGCACAGCTCGCAATGAATTTCAGTCGCACATTTATTTTTTCCCGTCAGAAAACGGATTACAGCGCGAACTTCGCAATCGGCGGTAGGAACGAGTGGAGTCTCCATTGTTACTGCCGTTTTAATGTCCAACAATAAACTTAGGGGCCTAGGAATTTTACGGTGCTGCTACTACACCCATACCTATATACCCTGGGACTTTCAGACTTTTTCCGCCTACCGCGCGGATTTAAAAAAATAGTGCAAGTTACTTTTGAGACGGCCCTCGTATTATCTTTTACAAGCTATTTTATAAAAATAGAAATATAAAAAGGTGTTTTGCTTCAACGATCAGACTGTATGCCCCAAACATTAAACAGGATTGTAAATACACATATAGAATTACATTTAAGTATGTTGTAACTTTTATGTTTTTCATTGTAGTATTTTGTAAAAACTGTAGGAAATAATCCTAAAAATCATAGATTTTTAGTAAGCTCGCTATATAAGCTCTCTTAAATTTTCCAACTACATTATGAACATTTCCTTCATCAGATTTATTAGCACATTCACTTTTTTTTATTTTGCAAGCTTGGATGCACATGTATGGGTATACAATTACATTGTGTGATAGAATGTTTTGTAAATCTAAAAATTCTCTGAGGTTTTATTAACTTTTATATTATTTTCATTTGTGCAAACATCTTAAGGGATGAATAAAAGGTGATTTTTCTGGGCTAAAGTATCTTCAGCAGTGTTGCATAATCCTTCATATCTCCATTACTGATGGGGTGCCCAAATAAATCTCACATTTGCAAGCACATGTCAATGAACTTTACATTGTTTAAGAAGTTTTATTCACTGCAAATTTAAAATAAAAATTGCAGTTCTGTTCTTCAGCCAAATTGCAGACAATGTTCAATTAATCTAAGTCTTAATATGGTAGACGAACATTCTGAACAATTAGAATGACTTTGGAAAATACAATACGTAAAAGAGGTGGAATCAGGACTGAAAAGTCAATGCCATAACCGGGATTTGAACCATGGATCTTCCGCTTATTGAAGCGGCTGCTCTAACCACTAATGGCCAACTTGCCAGTACAACATTAAATTCTCCAACCGATTTGCACTTTCCCGGTTAGACCACAAAGGAATCTCACATCAGAGATAAATACCCCAAGGGAAAGCACGAATCTGTTGGGGAATTTAATGTCATACTGGCAAGATGGCCTAGTAGCTTAGTGGTTAGAGCAACTGCTCAATAAGCAGAAGATCCGTGGTTCAAATCCCGGCTATGGCATTGAATTTTTCAGTCCTGATTCCACCTCTTAAACATTGCCACACACGGTTTGTGTGTTTAGAAACACCAGCACCAGGTTTGTTGACATAAATAACGATACGTAAACTTAAAATTCAAGGGTGTTTATCAAATCCTTTAATGTAAGAAAAGACTCAAGGCAAGGAGACTCCCTATCAGCATTATTGTTCAATATTGTATTGGAGAAAGTAGTAAGAAATATTACAATTCAATGGAATAATTTATAATAGGACAAGGCGATATATAGCATATGTGGATGATGTATTGATAATTGAAAGGTTGGCAAGAGTGACTGAAGAAGTGACAATGCAACTGAAAGAAACTGCAACAAAAGCAGGATTAAAGATAAATGTAACAAAAACAAAATATATGAGGAATAAATGGAAAGGGAATGGCACCAAAAAGTTAAGGTTAGTGGGAGGAAGTTGAGGGAGTTGACAATTTTAAATATTTAGAAGCCTTAATAACAGCAAAGAATGAAATAGGAGAGCAACTAAAGCCAAGAATGGCTGCAGGAAATAATGTTATTATAGATTACAGTATATTTTTATATCAAAAGCAGTGAGTAAAAGACAAAAATAAGAACTTATAAACCATGGTAAAACCAGTAATAAGCTATGGAAGTGAAACATGGACATTACTCAAGGAGATGCTCTGAGATTGAACACTTGGGAAAGGAAGATCTTGCATAAAATATATTGACCAGTTGTACAAAACAATATATGGAGTGTAAGAGCAAATGTTAAGTTAAGAATGCTTCATAAAGATCTGGATTTAGTTGCAGATATTAAGAGAAAGAGATTGGAATGTATAGGACATATAAGGATGAGTGAAGATATACTCTGTTCATCAAGAGATTAGAGGAGATATAAACAAAGCACCGGTTTGTATCACTCCACGGCCACGTGCTTTCACAATGAAGCAACACGGTTACCTACCGCTACGCGTAGATATAATATGCATTTTACACTACTAAAAGGATATATTTACTTGATCCAAATAACATATAGCACATGGAAATTAACTGCTACTTACGTCTTCTCTGTCCACAATAACACTTTTTCATTTCCTGCTCACAATCTTGAAACCAATCTCCAGAAGCAGCTTGTGGAGGGAAGTTCGTTTTAAATCTGGAAGATCGGGATCAGAGTTAACTGCCAACAGCACTTTGTTTAAGGTGGGGGTTCATTGTTAACAAAGAACTGGTGAACTTTTCGACGGATTGCAGATCTCACACTCACAAATTCGTCGCAAACTACATCCACCATTTATCTGGGACGTGGTCGCTTTTTACCAGTATCTTCACCAACTGACGATTTTTCTTCGCGTGTGCTGTAAATACTTGCAACTGACATACCGGTAAACTCGGATGTTAATTTCATTACGTCTTCGATAGCAAGTTCGGGATATTTCTCGCAGAACTTGTTAAATATGTTCAATATTGTTGTCTTTTCACCACTTCGCAACGGTTTGCCACACTTACGTTTTACAACACTTACTTGTTCCGCCATGTTACTTTCATACTCAACAATGCGCGCGCAGAATGCATTAGGCTGGTTACAGATTCACTTAACTGCATATTCTTACACTTTAACTATCCTTAGTACACTTAGTGCTTTAGCAAACATTAAGTGACATTTCAGACCTCAGTAACAGTATTTCTTCAAGGGACTATTTAGACGGCGAAAGTGCCAAGAGGGCGCGCTGTGGTCAAAACGCATGTGGCTTTGTTTATGTCTCCTCTAATCTCAAGATGAACAGAGTATAGACTGGTGAAAAAGATGTTTAAGTGGACGACCATGAATAAGATGGATTAATGAAATAGAAGATGAAAAGCAGAAGATAGAAATTATTGGATTGCTGCTGTGAAGGAGGCTAAGATCCTCAAAGAATCGTGACACCCAGGAGTGAGTAAGAAAATTTTGATATCCAGATGGAAATTGAAAACCAGCCCTTTGCATGGCAAATGTAGCACAAAGCATTACACCATACAACAATGAATGGGAGTCTATAAACACATTAATATGTACCCATAATAAACAAATAATAACCCCCAGCACAACAGTCCTTCTTGCGCCAAAGCTTACCACCCAGCTGTTGCGTCCCCCGCCTTTGCCCACTACAGGCGTCATGAGTGGGGTACAAAAATGGAAGGTGCAGCCTATGCGACCTGGGGTCGCTACTTCTTTAAGTAGCTCTTCAAATGGGCTGTCTGAGACCTAACGAGGTTGAGTGCACTCTAAGCAAGACCTCCCAGCGGGGGAAAAAGGGAAAAATCCTCACGTTGGTACTGGGGATCGAACCTCGGTCCTCCTCGAAAGGGGCAGGTGTGTCACCACTGCACTACGGAGGCAGTCTAATAAGTATACCCATACAAATTTGTATTATTGTTTTGGAAAAAATGGTTTTTCTTTTCAAATTGTTAGAGTTTAACTGCCATTAAACCTGTGTTGTTCAGAAAATTGGAGCATGATGAAAATAGTGTAGTAAACATATAAATTGCTTAAATTCTTAAACAGCATCAAGTTATTCAACAGTATATTGAGAGATAAATGGGAAAAGGATGGGATTACATAATGGGTACAACTAGAACAAATTTCACTCATGAAACCTCAGAATGATAATGGCTAAAAACCTAAACTGGAAATCTCACATAGCACATATTACTAAAAACTAAATAAAGGTATCTATATGAGATAGATCACAAAGCAATGACACAGATTTACTACACATTTATACACTTAATATAAGGTATATACATGGGTTAGTCATAACTCACATGATCCAAAAACTTAAATACTGGTAAACAACTGAAAACCAATTTGTATTGGTCAAACTCAATTTCCATTTGGATGGAAACTACTATTATGAAAAAATATGCTCAAATATTATGAGTTACCTTTCAAATTGTGTTTATTTGTAAAAGAATTAAAATTATTGGGCTTTAAATAATGAATCATTTGAGTTTTCACTCTAATCTTCGGATCATGAGAGTTTTGAAAAGTACCTTTCTGGAACATGTGAGTTTAGAAAATGTCTAATTTGGAACGTGTGAGTTTTGATGGTAAACATTTAAGAACATTTCAAGGTCACCAAAAAGAGGAGCTAGCTGACCACTGAAATAAATTAAATAATCAATTAAAATTACTTAAACGACTGTTTAGGAAAGTTAAAGCTTGTATCTTTTGTAATGGGTTCTCCCCGTTGATGCCTCGGTAGCTCAGCCGGTGTGGTAGCCCCTCTGCATGGTACGTTGCTGCCTGGGATTGCCGCTGGTACTCCCAGATTACAGGTTCTGCTGCTGACAGCTATGTTGATTTGCATGGGATTAGGTAATGTGATTTTAGGTAGGCATGGGTCGGGGACTTAAGTCTTCTCAGGCAGGATAACGATACACACTGCACTTTCGTTTTCTGGTTTATTTCACAACACATAAATGCCTCAAAGAAAAACAAACCTGGGCGAATTTCTGATATTCTGTGTTAACTTTTCCATATTGCCCTGTGATAACGATACACACTGCACTGTCGTTTTCTGGTTTATTTCACAACACATAAATGTCTCAAAGAAAAACAAACCTGGGCAAATTTCTGATATTCTGTGTTAACTTTTCCGTATTGCCCCAGTTATTCATCGAATCCTTATGCTAATCTCGATCACTTTTGAGACTGTGACCTCAGTAATATAAATTAATGGTCACGAAAAATTGTTAATGAATCTTCCAGAAAAAATTAAAACTTTTATTAAAATACCTATCACATTAATACTGCTACGAGCCATACATACACAACAGCTGACTACACGTTGCCTGCGCAGTCCGCCATATTGTTATTTTACAGATGCTGGCTATTTTCAAGTTGGATGAAAAAATTAGATGCAACTCAATCACATTGTATACAAACAAGTTGGATACAAAAAATAGGATAGAAATTGTGTGCAATGAGATTGTATCCAACCTCAATGTCTCACGATGCACTTTTGTTGCTTTGGAACAAAAGTTTGGACCATGGAACACTGGCATAAGCCTACGCTGGATTTGAACCTGTGACCTTGGGATCAGTAGGCCAGCACACAATCAACTGAGCCACTCAGACTGACTAGAAGCTGTCAAGCAGAACTCATGGAATCACAGCACTCAACTTCCCAACACAACACAGCAGTAAGCCACACTTTCTTATATAACCACACAAGAAGACCTAGTAAGTTCATTCCAGGGCAGGAGAAGTGTAGGAAGTTCCCAGGAATTGTTTTGCTTGTGCCTTGATTGCATTGCGGTTTCTTTCTTTCTTTTTCTTTTTTTTTAAGGCTCAGAGCACCTCTGCTAACCTCTCTCTAACCAATCATATGCCATGGAAAAAGACACCAGTAATCCATGGTACATAAGCCATAAATTACATGGATTTATTGGTAATTTGTAAAACAGTACTTCTAAAATGTTACTACTTTCTGAAGTATTCAATGTTGAGTACATACATAAAAATAAACCATTACAAACTAGTCTAAAAATGGGATTTCCATTTGTACTGTGTGTATCATAAATATCAAGAAGTAATCTTAGAAAATGCATCATATAAGTTACAGAGAAGAAGCATAAGAAGAAAACTGCCCAGTTGCACTTACATAGTTCATTGAGTCATCATCACCTTTCAGAGCATCTTTGTGGTTTTTCATTCGTTCTATAAGGCTTTTGTAAAACCCAAAGCAATAAAACTCATTTTTTGTCATTAGTGGTTCAAGAATGAACCATAGACACTGTCGAACTCTTAAGAGCTGATCCACATCTTCATATGATGTGAAATCTGGGTCGTGAGCCAACACAGGTACTGCGAAGACTAGCATGTAGTCTGGAAGAATATGGGCTAATTGGCCCATGCTCTTATCTGTTGCGCCTACAAAAAGAAACAAAAACATCAAGCTATGATATGTGTTATAAGATTGTTCATGTAACCATATACGAGGGCAGTTCAATAAGTAATGTAACACATTTTTTTTCTTAAACAGGGGTTGTTTTATTCAGCATTCAAATACAGTAAACTCTCAGTTTAGTGGACCTAAAGGGGCCAAGAGTTGTTCGGAAAATTGAAAGTCTGTTAAGTTGCAAAATGAATGAAAATGAAGCAAAAGCTATTGAAACTGTTTTATTGGTGCATACCATTTACTTTACATGATTTACTCTTGGTTAGAAGTCGTTCCCTGTGAAGTTGTGGGTTTGAAAAAAGTGTCAATACCCATTTGCTTCCCACTTGAATACTGCTTCTTTATGATTAAGGTGCGAAACTGTCTGAAATGTTCATAACACTAGTACTTGTGGGTCTGAAGATCTTTCCATGTAAGAAATCACATCATCCATGTGGTCCCTTATTATGGATAATTTAGGTGCACACTTCAAAGATTCATCATCAGTCGTCTTCATCTTCATTCTCTTGTAGAACACTTGCAGCGATCTCTTCATGACTCAGAATCTGGTAACCTGGGAATGCCCAATTCAGACTGAAGCTAAGAGTCACATGAACTCTTGAGCACGTGACACGTACACGAATTTTCATGAATGTAGCCGAAGACGCATGGATTAGCCTTCTCGATCAGTCAAACAGTGGAATGCCACAATTTAATCATTGCAGATCTTCTAAATTTCATTTAAATTTATTTTATAACCAATGCCAAACTTAGTCCGTGAAATCCGAAGTCCATTGAACAGAGGTTTGTTAAACCGAGAGTTTACTGGACACCAAGTTATTCCCCAATCTTTTAGCTACATAACACTATTTTTCAATGTAATCTCCATTCAACTGTTACGGCTTTACACCACCTTGAAATGGTGTAAAGCTATCACCTGCACTATACCATCCCACTGGTCGATGTTGCAGCCAACGTTGTACAGCATAACTTCATCATCCATGTAATGCGTCCCACAGATTGCGTCCTTCATTGGGCCAAAGATATGGAAATCCAACGGCGTGAGATCGGGGCTATAGGGTGGAAGAGGAAGAATAGTCCACATAAGTTTTGTGACTTCCTCTCGGGTGCAGACTTGTATGGGGTGTTGCATTGTCATGGAGAAGTTAATTCGGATTTTTGTGCCTACGAACAGGTTGAAGTCGTTTCTTCAACTTTCGAAGAGTAGCACAATACACTTCAGAGTTGATCATTTGACCATGGGGAAGGACATCAAACAGAAAAATCTCTTCAGCGTTCCAGAATACTATAGCCATGACTTTACTGGCTGAGGGTACGGCTTTAAACTTTCTCTTTGTAGGGGAGTGGGTGTGCCATCACTCCATTGATTGCCGTTTTGTTTCGGGTTCAAAGTGATGAACCCTGTTTCATCGCCTGTAACAATGACAAAAAATTGTCACTGCCAGGTTCATGACGAGCAAGCAATTCTGCACAGATGGTTCTCCTTTGCTCTTTATGGTCTTTGGTTAGACATCAAGGGACCCAGCGGGAACAAACCTTTAAATATCCCAACTGATGAACAATTGTGACAGCACTATCAACAGAGACGCCAAGTTGAGCAGTGAGGTGTTTGATTGTGATCTGTTATCATCTCAAATGAGAGTGTTCTCACGCTCTGACATTGCAGGAGTCACAGCTGAGCAAAGCCGGCCAGCAGGCGGGAGATCAGACAGTTTTGCATGACCTTGCAGCAATGATGATACACACTTTGTCCAATGACTCACCATGCTTTCGTCCACTGCCAGATCACCATAGACATTCTGCAAGTGCCTATGTATATCTGAGATGCTCTGGTTTTCCAACAAAAGAAACTCAATCACTGCCCATTGTTTGGAACGCACCTCAATTACAGATGCCATTTTAACAGCTCTGTATAGTGCTGTCACCTATTGGATGTTCAATGAAACAATACGAGACGAAGTGGGAATGTTTGAATATGCTCCACAAGAAATCTCCAGCTTTTTCAACCAAAATTGGCAGAGAAAAAAAGGTGTTGCATTACTTATTGAACTGCCCTCATATTTTTTGAGTTTTACAAAACAGCAACAATAATAGTCAGCCTTCATTCTGAAAGGTGCTCCTGGTAATCATTTTCGTCATAGGTTGAGTAAATTCCAATGCTATATTACTGACAGGAACAATTTGAACAGTTAATGCAATGCATTGGTGACATTTTTTTTTTTTTTGAATTAATGTCCTCCAACATTGTGTCATATCGGACGAATGAATGAAATGAAGCTCAAATGAGCCAGAGGTCCATGGAGCTTTAAGTCACCCGACATTCGTCTTCGCAGGGTAGGGAAAACCTCGGAAAAAAACCTTACCCGGATAACTTACCCTAAGCGAGATTCGAACTTGCGACCTCTTGAACGTGAGGCAGACACACTAACCATCACGCTACTGAGGCGGGCTTGGTGACATTTGGTAATACGACGATGCTATCTGGCAGGCTGAGAACAGCCCGAGGTGTGTCATGCGTGTACCTGCCCTTTTAAGGGCTTAACCACTTTATGACGGGATGTGGGGTTTTGCAGGGTGGCGGGTGAAAATTGAGGTAGTGGGTTGTAAGGAGGTAGCAAGATTATGCTTCTCAGCGGCTGCTTATTCAGTGTGCAACTTCCGTTGGGCACTGCTGGTGTAGAGGTCCAAATATGGAGGTTCATAAAATTTTGAATTCTGAATCCAAGCTTATCTTGGAGGACTGTCGTGGTGTTCAGCTTACACTGTTGAAGGGGTGTCTCCTTCGTTACCGGGGATGCCCGCAAGCCATGCGGGGAACCCGGTGTCCCACACGCGTGCGTTCAGTGGGGTTATAGTCCCCAAGAGACCTAACCAGGGCACTCCTATGTTGTGGAATCTGGTCGTACAATTTGTTTGCCCGGCGCCTGATTTCGGCCTCCATGTACGGAAGAGACAAGGCTTCGTGCAGTAGTCTCGAAGGGAATCTGCGGCATACAGAATAGATTATCCGAAGTCCTCTATTCTGTATGCGCTGCAGACACAGGAGATGGGAATCTGCGGCCATGCCCCAGATTTCGCAGGCGTATAGGAGGAGTGGGATTATGAGAGCCCGAAAAAGGCGTAGCTTCAGGGGAATTGGCATCCCCGACCACAGCACGGGGTACAGTGAGGCAGTTGCCCCGCCAGCCCGCGCTGACAGGTCGTTGATGTGTTCCCGAAAAGTAAGGCCCTTATCTAGCTTCACTCCCAGGTAGGAGATGGAGTTTACCCATTCAATCCTTCTTCGCAGATAGGTGAATGTGGGAAGGTTGGCGGGGAATTGGCACTTAGTAAAAAGTATGGCGCGGCTTTTCTCCGGGTTAATGGACAATCGCCAACGCCTGCACCATTCTTGGATGAGGCGGAGGTGTCGCTGTATTGGGAGGAAGGTTCTGTTAGGGTGTCTGTTTGTTGAGTAGAGCAACACGTCGTCAGCATACTGGGCTATGTTGACGTGCTGCTCTGTAGGTAGGTCGGCCACGTAGATGCTGAAGAGCGTGGGGGAAAGAACAGAACCTTCGGGGACTCCGCCTCGGATTGGCCTGCGTGTGGATTTATTCCCTGCCACTGAGACCATAAAGGATCTGTGTTTAAGCAATGAATGTAGCAGGTGTATGAGACGTGTGGGTAGCTCCAGTTGGATGAGTTTCCGGAGGAGACCGGCATGCCAGGTCGTAGAGAAGGCCTTCTCAACATCCAGAGAGACCGCAGCGGCGTAGGCCTTGTCCTGGTATCCCAGGGCGGCAGCCTCCACCACGTGCAGTAGCTGCTGGGGTGTTGAGTGGCCAGGCCGGAACCCAAACTGATGGGGTGGGATGGCTTGAATGTCCCCTAAAGTTGGGGACAAGCGGGCGAGTATTAGCCTCTCGAATACTTTCGAGAGTACGGGTAGGAGGCTAATGGATTAGTAGTTGGCAGGATGGACATGGTCTTTCCCTGGCTTCAGTATGCAAATCACCCAGGCCTCTTTCCACTCTCGTGGGAAGTGACTGAGGGCGAGACACATATTGAAAACCTTAGTCAGGTAGAGCACTGCCTTGAAAGGAAGGTGACAGAGCATGACAGGTGTTATCCCGTCAGGCCCCGCGGCCTTTTTGTGGTTGAGGTGTCGGAGTACGCCCTGGACTTCACTGGGTTTCAGGACGGGAAGCCGATCGGCCTCCACAGGAGGACGTAGGAGGTATCGACGTACCTCCCGACGGACGCGATCGGAGAAGTCTAGGTCCTGCGGGTTATCTCTCGGCCGCATGGTCCTCTCCAGGTATTCAGCAAATGCGTTTGCTTTGGCTTGGGGTTCGTAGGCCAGGCCTTGGGTGCCATGGATTGGGGAGGTTTGGGACCCACCTCGGTTTCTGAGTCGTCTGGCAATCCGCCACACGTCGCCGTCACCCAGGTTCAGACGAGACATCGTGTCCTCCAACGCGCACACTCTGTGCTTGCGCAGTCGGAGACGCACCTCATGGCGTAAACGCCTGAGAAGCGCTAGGTTGTGTGGTGTGCGGTGCCTCTGACAGAGTCTGCGAGCCGCCCAAGAGCGGCGGATGAGCAGTAATAGCTCTAGGGGCAAGACGTCGGGGTGAAGAGGAGCTGGGGTGTGGACAGTGAGGTTGTGGACCGTTCTCTTCACCACAGAGGTGAAGGAAGTGATCGCCGCCTCAAGGGTTGGGATGTTGGTGATGTTGGGGTTGGCTGGGATGGAGCCATTCAGGCAACTCTTGACACAGTCCCATTCGACGTTCCGGTGTTGAACCGGGACTTCTTGGCTGGCAACCCGGGTGTTGGTGGTAGCCAACACTGGGTTGTGGTCAGAATGAAGTGCGTTTATGGAGGTGAGTGATACGTGGTATGGGAAATGCTTGATGATCGCTAAGTCTATGACGGATGGCCGACCTAGACCTCGCGGGTAATGGGTGGGTTGCCAGGGGCCCTTGACTCTAAGCTGAGGATCCGCGTCAACCATGTGGACTATGTCGTTGCCTCTTCTGTCCGCGCGGGGGCCGCAATGCCAACGCGGATGCTTGGCATTTAGGTCCCCGGCCAGAATGACATGTGGGTGTAGGGCGAGGATGGAGAGGTAGTCGTTGACGACAAACTGCCTCTGGGGTGGGTGGTATGCAGACACCATCAGGACCTCAATACTGCCGAGGTGGATACAAGTAGCCGTGGCCTCAAGGGTTTGAGGATGGGTTTGTGGACCACACTGCTCTTCCCGTAGATCGCTGTGCCGCCCCCACGGCGGCCGACGCGGTCCGATCGGAGACAGTGATAGCCCTGGAGTCGGGATGTGAGTTTCTGGTGGAGATGCGTTTCTGATACCAGGATGAGAACAAGTGCATGCTCGCCAGCAAAGTGGTGGAGCTCGTTCTCCCGTCCGGCCAACCCACACGCGTTCCAGAACGCGAACCTGAACGAGGTGTTTATCCTAGCTCGAGCCGCCATTCTGGGTCGTGCAGGTAATGGTGGTGAGGAGTGCAAGTCCCTCCATGGCTACAGCCATTTTGCTGGCTTGGTCGGTGGCGGTAAGGAATTTCACCAACAGCTCGCAGAGCTTCTGGCCGTGGTTTTGCAGCAGCTGCTGCAGCCACGCCATCACCTCTGGAAACTGTGGTGTGGGAGGGATTTGGTAATATATGTTAACATTCTCAATTTTTTGCTTCTTGCATTGTTATTATGTTTATAACTTGTTTCATGATGCACAGTTGGTTTTTAACCTCTTGAGGGATATCGACGTGAAATCACGTCCATTTAAAATGGTGGATGAGCGATATGGGCGTCCTGTGCGTTTAAGCATTTAACCCTTATTTATCCCTTATGCAACTCAACTTATTATAATTTTCCCTTTATGAAACATTTTAGTAAGGTCTATATACTTTATTGGCTTACCTTAATATGTTCGTTCTGCAGTGATTTACCTCAAAACAGGGATAAACACACAAGGGTAGGTACATCTCCACATTCGCGAATTCCCTTCTTGTGGCACACGAAACACTTTCGAAATGGGCGGGACTTCTTTGCTGTTGGTGGTATCCTTTTAGGATAATGTTTTCCTTGAAGTCTGAGGGGTGCAGGGGTTTTGGATTTTCAACCCCCAACGTGGTATTGTTCAATTAGGCTGCGAGTTATTTATAGTCGGTAGTCAAGGTCGGTCATTGTCCTGTGTGGGTTTAGAGAGCTGTCCAAATCCCCAAACAATTGTATATGGTTATATCCAGTTGGTGCAAAAACACCTTTTTATACCACTTCTCCCTTCAGCTACAAGCAGGAAAGAATACGTATGTATTTCAACAAAGAAAGACACGGACTCTACTCAGTTACGAAACTCGCGTAAGCAAAAGTTGTAATGTTGATCTATTCTGGTGACTCAATAAGCCACGCATGCAGTAGCGATTTATTTCACAGGATGCTGACGCATTAGCCACACATACAATGGGTGTTTCTTTACTGAATCTTTCCGAGAACTAATATTAGATGCGTTCGAAAGAGGAAAGTTTACTTTTCACCACAGTGAAGCAAAATTGTGCCATTTCAACGTTTTGTAAATACAACTCAACTTTGCTGATGACGTACATTTATACTGCAAATAACGAGTTTTATACCAGTTTTTGTTTCATTAAAATAACTTAATATTTACACAAAATACAGCTGTGTATATACGAAGCGCATTTAAGAATTTAAATGCTAGCAGTTCTCGGCTCGCTCAAGAGGTTAATATAAAAAATGTTAAAGCCACAAATAGCTGTTTAACTGGTCTGGTCATGTATCATTTACATGAACTTTAAGTTCTTTTTGCCTTAGTCAGCATTTTTCACTTTTGGACCACAGTTTTTAACTTATTAGTTTGAAATCTTCAAGAGAGCTTCAGAAATTACGGTTTTAAAAAATTGTTGTGCACTAGTTAGATTTATTTGGACATCTGTTTTTCATACAGGTACACACTTAATGTACTTTATTTACATTCTGCTTAAATCTAAGTACAAATAAAAGCCTTTGCCATCTGTTTCCTTTTTAATCTCTGTTTTACCTGGCTCCCTGGCCCTCTAACTCATCATGAGATTTCATATCTCCTAATTCTCTTTTCTTTCTCCTTTCCCCCTTTTTTTCTACTACATATTTCTTTTTTGCTTTTCTTAGGAATTCTATACTTTTGTTTCTCTTTTCTTTATTCCATTGCAACATTTATTTTGCTACTATCTTTTTTTACTAATGTTATCCCATTTTCCTTTCCTCCATTTCTCTAACCCTTTACATTTTGTCATATAATTATTTGGTAGTTTCTTCTTTCCATCATAATTCACATATACTCTCCATTAAGTATATTGAGCCTGTTTTCAATCATACTCTTTCTCTTTTATTTTACTGGTTTAAATATTTCTCCCTAACTGAATCCTTTTAATTTCTGTGTAACATTTGAGCAATTCTTTTGTTTGCTTTTTCCAAACTACCCTATACTTCTTCTTTTTCTATGTCCTCCATTGTAATTCTCACCTTCTTCTAAAAACCTCATTTCCTTCCCCTTTTCTCCATGTCCCCATCCCCATTTTTTTCTATTTTTCCTTCCAGCCCTGCACACCATGTGTTTTTATTTTCCATATCCGTTTGTTGAATCATTCATCACTTTAGTATTTCCTCATCCTCAATTGTTTCCGCCTACACCATAATTTTAGCAGTCTTTCCATGACTACCCCCTTTCTGCTTGTTTTTACCAGTTCCATCAGTGCCACTTCCCTTGGTGCTGAATGGAGTAGCCCTAACACTTCCTTGCAAAATGACCTAAATCTCTGTCCTGTTCGGTGCTTCCCTACATTTAAATTGCATACATCATTTTTGCTTCTACCATTATTTCACTTATTTGCTTTAGCCATTATGTCATCATTCCTAAATATAGCTCCACAGTCGTATCCCACCATTGCTGTATTTCCCTTTGCTATTCCTTTCCCACTGTGAGCTTCCCATTCCCAATTATTGCTCAACCTTAGACCCAGGTAATCTAATTCTTTTACTACCTCTAAGTTCTTCCCATACAGACACCATTTTTTTATCTCTTTTTGGTTTTGTTACCCTTTAAAGACCATTACTCTTGGCTTATTTATGTTTATTTTTATCCCCTAACTTTGACAGAATTCTTGCACGTCTACTGTTCTCTGTAGACCTATAGCTGTAATAGCTTCTACCATTAGGTCGTCTGCATTTAGCAGCCCAGGTTATCTCTCTCTGCTATTAGAGGACATCTATTTTTCGCTTTTGCCCTCTCCAATATATCAATAAATAGAACAGGAATTAGGACTAAGACAAGGATATAAATTGAGCCCAATACTATTTAATCTATTATCTCCGTTATTTTGTTATTTTCATATCTTATGCAGAATTTTACCTCATCATACAACTCTTTTATTTTCTCTTGTTCACCCTTTTCCTTCCTTATTTTCTGTGTACCAAACCCTTTAATTCTTATTCAATATGTTTCAACAGCAACACCCATAGCAGAGCCTGACCTAGTTGTAACCGCTTTGTCTGATGTCTACGGTGCAACTCTGCTCACTAGTTAAAAAATCTGATGTGTTGCACTCACATGACTTTCTCTACTCTTGTACAAACCATTCTAACAAACTCTTAGTCCTATATCTCCATGTTAGTTAAGATAAACAGTTGTACAAATTATCTTATTGCTTATTTCCTTGTATGTGCAAGGGGGATATTAGAATACAGCAGGCTTTGTGCGACAGTCAAATCTTTTTAAGCTTTGAGATTCTGTTCTCTTTGCATGATTAACATATAAAAAAATGAACAAAGTTGTTGTATTTTGCTAAAGTCCCAAGTTTTCCGAAACTCACACACATAACAAGGAATATCTCCGAAATGGTTCACCCTACAAGAAAATTTATTTGGACATAAATTGTGTATTTTAGCAAGTTCTACATTTTTTGTACAGCAAGATTTTGTCTATCTCTAACGGTTTACCAGTTATGCAAAAGTCGTCCAGAGTAAATACGACTACAGGGGCTATAGCCAGAAAATTCAAGATATACATTTCATTTGTCATAAAAATATCTCAAACATATGACATTTTAATCAAAATCGTTACAGCCATTTTCAATAAAATAAAAATTTTCGAAAAATGTTCCATGTAAAGGGTAGTTTAGGGTGGGGCTATTTTCTTCAAAATCTTTGTGTCGCATATTTGAATGACAATTAACTTAAATACCAACTTTTCGTTTTTGAGTTATGCTGTCCACAGACACACACACAGACCTTTTTCTAAAAATGCTTTTTTTGGATTCAGGGGGTCTCAAAACATACATTTCCGGTGAAATCTGGACATCGAATTTTTGGGTGGAATACTATACTTCCCCTACTTACCAGTAGAGAAAGTAAAAATATTATGTAGTTTAGCTGAAATTGATTACTTTCTATAACTCACATTGAAAAAGTTGAAAAATTCAATAGCATGTGAATTAATTGAAATTAACAAATGCCTGCATAAATAATTTCTTTACATTTGCATACTAAGCTCAAATTAAAAATATGGGAGTGTTACAATAAACCTAGGGTCCAAGGAACTTTGTTATTACCATATCCAAGTGTGATTAATTATGAATATAATAATTAATGTATGTTTGACACAGATCATTAAAATTTTGTATGCACTGAATGTCTTATGCTCCGAGCATTCAGTAAAAATGTCTAAACAGTTACAAGAAAACTGAATGTATTTATTTTCACAGATGCACTGCCTTAAAATCTCCTTATGATCCCATCAAAAATGAAATCTACTTTGTAATAAGGTGGCTTACAGTTCTATTAAAACCGAGTCCATTCTGACAATTACTGCCAAGCTGCAACATACATGCACTGGATAGCCATGTTATCCCTCAGCTGAGCTGTGCTGTACCATGCATGTAGAGGACAGCTACAAACTCTTGACCCATAATTCATTTTATTTATCCTTTGAATACAACAGTTAAAGGACACCTCATATTTACATATAAATATTTACAACTTTTATATTTTAATTTAAAAGGTGAGTTAATTAATAACACTGAACAACACTTACAACATATTTTTGCGGGACGCGTTTCGAAGGTTAACTTTCCTCCATTATCAACCGGACAATAACTGGGTTTCCATGGTGTTTCATGGTGCAGATGGTGATGCTTCTTCTGGTGGCGATTCAATGAACTTACTGAAAATGTCTCTCTGAGGAATGTCGAAATTAAATACTCGGTTTCTATTTTTTAAAATAAAGATTTGCTCCCATGTGGACAGTTCTTATTTTCCGGTTATGTGTTTGAGAAGTTTCGGTTCATGACATAAAGCTAGAACCGAAACTTCTCAAACACATAACTGGAAAACAAGAACTGTCCACATGGGAGCAAATCTTTATTTTAAAAAATAGAAACCGAGTATTTAATTTCGACATTCCTCAGAGAGACATTTTCAGTAAGTTCATTGAACCGCCACCAGAAGAAACACCAGAAGAAACACCAGAAGAAGCATCACCATCTGCACCATGAAACACCATGGAAACCCAGTTATTGTCCGGTTGATAATGGAGGAAAGTTAACCTTCAAAACGCATCCCGGAAAAATATGTTGTAAGTGTTGTTCAGTGTTATTAATTAACTCACCTTTTAAATTAAATTAATTACAACAACACTGTTTTCAAACTTCTATGAAAGGAAGATATTTACAACTTTATTTACATGATCGCGCTTAATTTATACTTTTCTGAACTACAAAAAGCAATATCTATTGTATGGCCAGTGGATCTCCGGCTCTGATGTTTCACAGATGTGACGAGTTGGAGGGGGAAGGTTAAAGTTGCCAACGTATGGTAATGAGTTTTAGAAAATGGATTCTCAAAATTATATTAATAGTGAAAGTACATGATATTAGTTTAAAACACTGAAATACAGGTTTTGGTTTTATTTTCTTGCAATATCTTTTGTTACTCGAGTATTCTGTTCGAATATTACCTTTACATGATATACGCATTAGCTGTTACTATTAGCAATACTAGAAGCGGGTAAAGTACTGGATGTTAAAACTTTCTGCTAGCACCAATCAGAGTCTCACTGCTAGGCGTGGCTTCAATTGCTTTGGTGTTTGTGCAGGTTTTTTCCGGTAGGCAAACGGTATAACTCTTATCTCCATATTCTACTATTCTGTGATCACTTATATGCATACTGTCCATGTAAATTTATGAAGTAGCAATGTGATCTGCAGATGTATGAAATGCTTCAAATACCCTGTTTGAAATTCCCGCTAAAGAACTGGCAACACTGCATCATGAGGCCTTGAGAAATGTAAGAGCTGCTGATTCACTGGCCGTACAATAGTAAACATTTTTGTAAAATTTTAACCTACATTTATTACCTTTATTTGATTTTATCTCTTTAGGTAACACTGAATAGTTGCTTCCCCATACTTGTTACATCTGCTGTTTAAAGTACTGCTAAGGGTAGATCTAAAATATTATTCCTTAAATAATATTTATGAATACTGTCATTTTTTGCTCCTCTTATGAAAAGCACTACAAAACATATATTCTAAATGTCGCAAAATATTAAGCTGTGTCCTTCTCTAATAAATAAACTACAACATTTGCAAATGCACATGCACTTCATAGATCAGTGTGGCAACTAAGGAAGGCTTCAAAACAGCTTTACAGCGAGGGGCGCAGTGTAACAGTCGACTACTGATTGGCGGAAGCATACATTGCCATGGAAACTCCTTCAAGTGAACATATGGTCCTAGCTGTTAGAATTGACTAGTTTTCATGGAACTGTAATTACCATGGTAACCATGCACATAATTTAGATTTTAATATTCAAGAAACTCTTATCATAGAAGTAAACATCAATATTGCTGCAATTACCTCCACTGGTCCACATGGGTAATGTTTTTATATATTCTCTCCTCTTGGTGATGTCTGATATCATATGTTGTCGGATTTGTGACCTAATCTTCTTATCCTGCTCCTGTCCTGCCAAAGCGTAGTACCCCATAAAATCAAGTGGGAGACATCTATTATTTGGTATTCCTTTACTCAAACCTTTATGTAACTTGGTAGCAAATATTTCTCTAACTTGTGGAATTTCATCCTAAAACACACAAAGTAAAAAATGAAAAGGATTTTTAATGGTATACCAGAATAACTAAAGCTAATTATGAACTAAATTATTACGTTTAACAAAAGCAAATTCTTAATTTTGCCATATCTATTTCTGTTTTCTTGTTGTTCAAAGCTTTATCATTACAATTATTATATGATTTATACTGCTCGCAAAAGTTAAAGGCATGTGAACGCTGGCCAATGCTCAAGCGGAGTACTGTTGCCAAGCGTCGTGCGTGCACCGGCAGAGGTTCTGTACATAAGAGCATGTACCACATTCGGCAGTGCTGTTAGGAGATGCAAGCTTAGGATTCGGTGGAGACTGCAGTACTGCCCGCCTCCATATGTCTTTAACTTTTGCGAAGATTATAGAAATGATGACAAATATGACAAAGAGTGTGAGCTAAGGCTTTCAAGGCCGGCATCTATCCAGTGAAATGATGTTTCCGGATTTATTGGCTATGGTCCTGTTGATGTGTAAACGTCTGACGTTTCACCTGCTATTCCAACGAGCATCAACTGAAGAAGTGACTTGTGGCATCTGTCTTATATATGGGACGAGACAGCCCCCTCTCTCTGACACACGTACAATGTCATACAGCTCCGCCAGACATAAAACTAGATGCACGCCACGATTGCCTGGGCACAGCTAATAGGAGAGTATGGGAAAAGCATTTATCATTTTGCTGTACAATTAGACATCGGTTTGCCATTGTAATGACAACAAGTGAATGCAGAAGTATTGGCATTTCAGAGAATTATATACTACTCCAATACTCTGCACACTGAAGAACCTGCATATAGATAACCAAAAGCACTTATTTGATATATCTTCTTGAGATAGGCTAGTCAGTATGCCTAATACTTTGAGATAATTCTTTGATACTCTTAAAGTTTTAAAGATTACATTATTTTAATGGGATCCAATAACAACAGTCATCAACTTCCAGAATACTGATATAATATAATTACATACTTGCCAACATCCTGAAATTGAAACCCATAAAATTTCCTTTGTACAGCAAAGCATATTAATTTTGCAATGATATGAAATTTAGAATGTAAATTTACAAAAATTACATCTTAAATAAGTGTGAACGCCATTTTATGAGAATCCTTGAAAACCTGGTAGTACTGCTTCTTTGTGTAACACATACTGAAATTCTTCCTTGTAGCACAAATAAGCATTAAACAGTAGCAAAAACACCATTTCCTATGGTATACATAAGTTTATAGACCTTATTTTACACTTAACAGAATGAACTGTAACCAAAATCAGATGAAACTTACAGTATTTAATTGCATAATTGTCACACTTTTTATGTTTTCTTCATAAACTAAAAATATACAGTACAATTATTATGTGAGGAATAAATTATTTAAGACTGACTGTTAGCCTTCAGCGATTAGTGTATGATAGTGGGAGCA
The DNA here is from genome assembly GCA_030765045.1 of Tenodera sinensis. Taxonomy (NCBI): domain Eukaryota; kingdom Metazoa; phylum Arthropoda; class Insecta; order Mantodea; family Mantidae; genus Tenodera; species Tenodera sinensis. The sequence continues at coordinate 20,647,766 of CM060966.1, read as the reverse complement.
AGGTCGAGTCTGCATGTACTGAAGCACGGCCATGCTATGCTGTCTGTAATTGAAAAGAAAGGAGAGAGGAAGCAGGGGAAACAAAAGTGTCAGATACAATACAACGGAAACACCTACTCCAATAAATAAATAAAACATATTGCTTTGGACTTATTGAATTAAAACTCATCTAGTATTTACAAAAGCATTTACAATACTGTTGAATCACCTGTACTTTTTAAGTGGAGTCAATATTATCAGACTACTGAATAAGACTGCAATTTGGCCTTGAAAAAAGTTAAAATAGGTAAATAGTATGTGAAGGTCATTATAATAGTTGTGTGAATATTTATATACATAAAAACTTGTTAGAGTAACTATAGAAACAAAGAACCCTACACAATTATAGAATAAGACTGACTTGGTATTTGCTAACCAAATGGTTTCTTTGCTTATTGCTTAGTCATGTCTGCTGATTCCAGCGCTACAGGTATTTGAATCAAACAGATTCATTTATGATCTAGCCTATCATCTTGGCAGTTGGCAAACTGATGGCATCCACAGATAGGAATATTGTGATATTGACCGTACAACAACATACAGATGAGAGGAGATACCTTGGATACGACAAGTGGTTGTGTGTGTACATGACTGTAATAATGGCAGTAAAACACAAAAGAAAGGAGTCTAGAGCCTTCTCCAATTCTCGCTGGGTCTTTACACACATGTGTATGGAGAGTTCTCAAAAGGTCACATGACATAGCCTCCGGTATAAACAGAACCATACAGACAGCATGAGTAGTTAGTTCAGTAGCAGTTAGTTGAGTAAGTGATAGAGTTGCAGTCGTGAGTTTAGTTGTGTAAAGTCATTGTGTACAGTTAGTTTTTAGTCACAAGAGTGAGTCGGCCAGCCTGTCAGTGAGTGCATAATTATGTGTCGTAGATTGTATTGTAATAGTCAAGATTAAGAGACAGAGAAACTGGAGAAAGGCATTGAAAGAAGAACATTGTGACAGCAGAAAGGACTTTAAACTGTACCTTTTTATAACCTAGTAATATTGATGTGAATCTAAACTATAATGAAAACTGACTTGGATTGAAACACAGAACATCACTTACATGTAATTAATCTTGACCGGGTTCAAGAGCTTAATTTGTTTAATTCTGATGGGAGCAAATTAGGCTTTTGAAATCGGTAAAGATTAAATATATGTAAGTGATGTTCTGTGTTTCAATCTAACTCAACTTTCATTATAACTATAAACTGTGTTAACGAGAAGAAAATTGTGCATTTGTAGTAAAATTCAGAGGACAAGAAAGTGATATAAAATTAACCGCATTTTGGATTTTGCTGTTGTGTTACGCTGGTGTCAGAAATGGGGTTCGTCGAAGTCCCATTTGTTACAATATATTACAATACGCTGCATATCCTGCACTCGATCCCATGAACTTAACAGGTTGTACTGGTGGCACATGTTTTTCGTATCAGGCTTTCAAAAACATCAAACATTTGAAGTCTTGGGGATTAAACTGCATAATACTTTACCAATAGCATTAACAGAATTATTGGGTTGTAAATTTAAAAGTAGATTATATGAATGGTTAGTTCCTAATCCGTACTATTCAATACATGAATATTTTGAGAGCAATAAATAAGGCAACTTATAAGTTTTTATTAGTTTTTGTAGTTAGACTAAACAATGTGTGTCTCTATTTTCTCTAGTTATGGTAATATTTATGCTAAATTATTATAGTATTGTTTTGGATATAACCTACACATATGGGGTGCTGGCTATTGCTGTATTAAGCTTTTAATGCTTGTAGTTTTTCCTGAACTTAGGCTAAAATGTTCAAAATATGTAATATTTTGTAAAATTGAAAATAATTGTAAGACTGCTACTTTCTCTATTGTTTATAGTATTGTTTTGTATATAATCTGTACATACTGTTGACGTCTATTGCTTACTCAGCTCTGGTGCAGAGGACCCAGGTTCAATCCCCGGTACCAGCATGGGGATTTTATCCCCTCTGGGAGGTCTGGCACAGGGTGCACTCAGCCTCGTTAGTCCCGGGAGGACCAACTGAGGAGCTACTTGATGGAAAAGTAGCGGCCCCAGGTCGTGAAGGTTGCATAACTGGACGGGAGGATGTGTTGCATTTGTTTCAGCCCTAGGAAGGGGGAGTGTCATGAAGAATATGTACATGATAAGCTCTGGCCTATCATATCACTGTGTTACTAGTGGGGTACATTTTAAATGTTAGTGAGAAGTCTTACATTACTGTCATAAAAAAAAAAAAAAAAAAAACTATAATATAATGCAATAGAAATTAATGTTTTGTCAAGTCCATGAAGAAAATGTGCAACACTTTAAATACACTCACAAAGTAATAAAAAACCCTCCATTGCCATAAAGTCAGCCTGCGCTTCTGTACGTTTTATGGGCAAACTGTAAAAGTTGGCAAGTATGACATTTACTTTTACTCAAGTAACTTTAAACACTACAAAGAAATACATCACGCATTAAAATCTTACAGTCATCAGAAGTGACAGGTTGTAGAACTGTTCTGCATTGAATTGGTCTCCAACTCCCTTCTGCTCACAGATTTTTAGCATTGAACAGCCTGCTCCAAGTCGTAACCACGCCATCTCAGCTTTGCTGGAACACATAAATAACCAAAATAAAAGGTACAGAATATGGAATAGCAGTTAAATCATTTCTTTCTGATCCATTGTTTTCTCCGTTTCAGTTACTTTACATTTAAATACTATATGTTCACAATACAAGTTAGAGATGACAACCAAGTGGCTGGAAAGGATGTATGAGGCAGTAGTGGAATCAAAAATGCTTTATGCAGTAGAGATATGGGGGGCCACAGATATAAACAAGAAGGTAGATCATATGTATAGAATGTTCTGCAAAGAATTATTGGGACTACCGAGATCGGCGCCAAGAGAAGTGGCCTTGGTAGAGATTGGGAAAACAAGAAGGAAAGGAATAATAATGGAGAGAATAATAAAATTTTGGTATAAATGTTTGGTTAAAGAAGATGGAGAAATTTTAAAATTGTGTATGAAGCAACAAAAAAATCTAGAGAATGAAAATAGTTGGTGGGCAGGGGTTGGAAAAATTATGGAGAAAATAGGAATGGGAGATATATGGAAACTTGAAGAAAGAAATGAAAGTAATGTAGATAAACTAGTAAAGTGTAGGGTAGAAGACATAGAAAGGCAAGAGATATGGGGAAGTTTAGAAAACAAGAAATCATTACAATTCTACAAGCAAATAAAAAGAGGATGGGGGCGAGAACCATATGTGGATTATTGTAACAGACAGGAAAAAGAAGGACTAGCGTGGATGAGAACAGGAGCAATATTTTTAAGAGGGACAAGAAGCGCTAAAATAGGAATATGTGAAATGTGCGGTGAGAAAGAAAGTATAGAACATTATTTGACAGAATGTAAGGAATTAGCATTATGGAGGAAAAAGGTTTGGGAGAAAAAATGGGACAAAATAGAGGGGAAAATGGTAGCCATAAAAATGTTAACAATGAAAGAGGAAAGGAAGGTTAGAAGTATAGGTGAGTTTTTGAAGAAAGTAAGAGAAAAATGGGCAAGAAAAGTAAAGAGTGTAAATGAAGAAGGCAGAGTGAGGGAGAGGGACAATTAATTAATATAAGATGGAATAGATTGATCAGAGCTACCTGGGAGGCAAATGGCCTGGGTGCCATGCAAACCAAGGTAGCAATAAGGTTATGTAAAATTTGTATGTAGTTTAGGTTAGAGTAGGAAAATTGTAAAAATTATGTAAAAGAATTGGTACAAATAAATTCATTCATTCATTCATTCATTCATACTATATGTTCACGGTCTTCATTTTCACCTTATATGTTCACTTTTTGTGGGATACCCTTCCTTAAGCTTATATACATACATACAATAAAATCTCGATTTAATGGAGCCCTATTTAACAGACTTCGGATTTAAAAAACTAAATTTTGCGTTGGTTATAAAATAAATTTAAATGAAATTTAGCTCTGCAATGATTAAATTATGGCATTCCGCTACTTGTCTGATCAAGAAGGCTAGTTCCGCCATCTTTAACTTTGTTGCTGTTTGGAAAGAGATGAAAACAACAACATTAGCTAATGGGTGGACAGCGCTATTAAAAGGAATTGAAGCCAAATATGATTTCCGTGGCTTGGAAACATCCGATTTTTGTAATACACTGATGAAAGCAGGGAACAATTTAAGTGAACATGACTTAAGAAGAGTGGCTGGACATGGATGAGAGTGACCCAGGTTAGCAGATTCTGAGTCATGAAGAGATCACTGCAAGTGTTGTACAAGAGAATGAAGATGAAGACGACTGATGATGAATCTTTGAAGTGTGTACTATCTGTAATAAGAGACCACCTGGATGATGTGATTTCTTACATGGAAAGATCTTCAGACCCACAAGTGCTAGCCTATTGTGAACATTTCAGACAGTTTCGCTCCTTAATCATAAGGAAGCATTATTCAAGTGGGAAGCAAATGGGTATGGACACTTTTTACAAGCCCACAACTTCACAGGGAACGACTTCTAACCAAGAGTAAATTATGTAACGTAAATGGTATGTACCAATAAAACAGTTTCAATTGTATTAATTTCATTTTCATTCATTTTGTGATTTAACGGACTTTCAATTTTCCGGACAACTGCTGGTCCCTTTTGGGCCACTAAACCCAGAGGTTACTGTACTCCTGTTCTTACCCATGCAATACTTCTTGCCCCTCTGTATTTATATCTCTGTATTGTCCCCTTCCCCAAGTGTCTTTCATCAGTTTATAGCATCTCTTGCCAGTCATCAAACTAAACAGTTTTGGTATTTCTATAACCTCAAATCTCTTTCTTACCATTTTTCAAAAATTATTCATATTATTTTCTCTTAATACCTCTCCTAATTACTTTCCAAATTTTTCCTAAGACAGTTTACCCATCCACTATCCTTTAAACAGTACTCCTAATATTTGTGGCAGTAATTAAATGTTGTTGTTGTTGTTTTCTAGTGCCTTGCATCTGGCAATGAAGCCATTAGCATTCGTGCTTTCCAATACTTTTGAACTCTAGTTTCTTCTGATCTTAATGCTTCACAGGTCTTCAAGTGGTCTTCATTCATTTCTGCTGGATCGTTACACGGGACACATATTGGTGAGGATGAGATACCTATTCTGTAGAGATGACTTGCTAAGCAGTCGTGATTTGTCAATAGTCGGAAGGCTGCAACCGCTGTTTTCCTTGGTCTCTGGGGGACTATATCTGGGTTGGAAAGTAGTGTAATCCATTTTTTATCTTTGGCATTTGTTTCTATTTCTTGTAGGTATGAATGAGAAAATTGTTTAATGATCAAGCGTTTTATTGAGGAATATGAGAAATTGAATTTAGACTTTTGTTTTATTGTTGTAATTAAATGTCATTCTCCATATTTAGTGGTTTTGCCATGTTCAATTTGTTAATTTATTGATTTTGTAGGTCTGTGACTAATTTCTATGCACTTCTTTTGCATACAGACTGTTAAGGTATTATGTATTCATTTGAATATGTTTCTGTTTACAATTTAATGTTGTAGAAATGTTACACTTGTGTACGGTAATACAGCTCTTTCTCTCTCTGAAATTATAAAAAGAAGGTATAAACACATATCAGTTGTTGCTTCTCTTAGCAACACTGAGTTACAAAGAACAACAAATTATAGATAGGGACACAATTTTGTGGTGAATAAAAATTGTGAATGTTGGTATAAGAAGAAGGCTCTCGGGATAAAAGCGGTGAAATAAAACATAAAGTATTACTGTTACAATTTACATTTCAAATGTTATATGTAGCATCTCCATGGAAATAACAAGTAAACATGGCTTCTAAGTTCCCTGCTGTAATATTGGTATCTGACAAAATATTGTACACCGAAAGAGCTCCTTCATTGTCCACGTTAGAAATTGAAATACAGATACATAGACTGTTGTTCTCAGCATCCCATTCTATATTGGGCATAAAAGACTGCTTAATTTTGCTCATAGGCCTTTCTATCAAGCTTGAGGTTTCTTTACATGCCGTAAATCTGACACGGGACCATTGACTTTACTTCCCTTCCAAAGGAAGCCATGCTAAGGATTTTTATGCCCTCCACCGGGTTTGAAACCTGCGACCTAGGGCACCAGAGGCTGGCATGTAACTCCTGGACCATGGGGGAACCTTCGTTGCCATGGAAACTTTTTCAAGCACATGTGTGCACTTAGCTGTCATAATGGACGTGTTTTAATGTAATTGTACAATCACGTGCCTTGGCTCTACAGTGCATCAATACCCAAAGCAAACTCAGCATTAAACTCCTGCCATTTTTGGCATTAAACTTGTGCTCGCTGCTGTCTATCACAGCTTTCTGTCAAATGCGCATGAACTTATCGTTCCATAAGCTATATGTGTTTGCGGAGTGCAAGAAAACCACTAGAGGGGAGGGGAATGTTGTCTCTGGCACTTTGCTCTACTGGTGGTGCCGTAGCATGGAAGTTATATTATTCTATGCATTCATTAAACGCTAACCAACCCACTGATTATCAACCTACCTTCCCTACCACTCTGATATACCTTTCCTGCCTATTGTAACCATAATTGCATTTCTTCCAGCCACATGGAGCTTGAATTCTTTACCGTGACCTCATATTTGGCTATATTGCAAAAAGTGAAACAGATCTTGTTTTATTCCTGAAATAAATCTTTTAATGTCAGTTTTGCAGAAACACTGCAATGAAATATTAATTTCACGTTAAATTGTAAATAAGCATTCATTTCACGAGCAAATATCGCAATAAATTACTAATTTTTTGGTAAATCTGAGGCGATATTTTTAGAAGAAGCCTCCTAAAATAGTTAAAATTTGTGTTCATAGTGGTGGCAGAAAAAGCCCCCTAGAATTGTGAATCATTGTCCTAGTGGGCAATGATAGAGATCTTCAATTGTCTTGGCTTGTTCTTGTTCATGTATTATTGGGATTGGCGTCATGTGGAAATCGCAAAGTCCGCGAATAATTTTAAAAGTTATCGACATATAGTGTTTATTGGAAGAACATTGTGTTTTAAAAGTCAACAGGAGTAAAAATGCAGAGAACTGATATATATAATTAGTAAGGCTGCATCAAAAGATAGAAGATTACGAACTCGCAAAATTACGTAGTCCGTGTTCGGGTTGTGTGAACCCCGCAGGGTTTGAGAAAAAGAACGCCAATCCTGAATATTTGTATTATTGTTTGTGACTTGAAGGAACAATAAATAAGTATATTCAAAAGAGAAAAAGGAAATTTAATCTTCCTTGTAAGACGTAAACCCGTACCACGCCCTGAGGTTCATCGAGAACTTCGATGAAAAGCTTCAAGAGTCTCATCGCTTCATTCACCGATAAATTCTTCTGATCTTATTTGTTCCCGTCAACTTCCCCGCTTTCGCATATCTATTGAAGAAGAAGGTGGCACGAATAACCGTTCCAAATGGCGCACCAACGTGTGGCTATCAAGCTTAAAAAGACCGAATAACCGTTTCAAATCGTAAATAGACACTCATTTTGCCAAGTTGCATTAAAATTTGCATTTAATCGTGAGAGTAAATATTGGTAATTATGCAGGCAATTGCAATAGAGTTGATTCTGAAACCTTTTTATTGCATATTAACATATTTCATGTCATTGCGGTCCACCAAAAAATGGTGTCCCTAATTATAGTTTTCCCAGGTAGATGAACATTTTTGAACTTCAACTTATTGAAGAAAGAGGATTAAAACGGCTTTAATATACAGAGAGAGTTTTATCACAACTGCTTGTTTAGCTAAATTGTAAAGGAGGTGCTTAAAAGTGCCTCCTTTATTTTATTATTTGGTATTCCATGATCGTATGAGGAAGAAATTGCAAAAAAGGCCTTGGTCCGGAGTAAAACCAGACATGTGTTGTCGTTTAGGAATTCATCAATTAATTCCTCTGCACTTACATGCCCTGAAACTGGTTTCCTCCCCTCCCTCTCTGCAACGGCTGAGATGAGGGAAAGGCAGGCGAGCTTGCAGCCAATAAATGCTACTATAACAGCGTGCTACTGAAAAAATTGCACTTCACATGAAAGTAATTGTTGGCACACAGCCACCGTTATAGCCAAATCACTTTATTCATTATAATATACTAATTTGTATACATACATGTCATTAGCAATATGCACTAAAGCTATGCTAGCAAACTTCATTCCTTCGCAGACAGAAACGTTATGACTTCTGCACATACATGATTGTGCAACTTCCCCCACCATCAGTCTTTCAGGTGAAGAGTGCCACTGTGCAGGTAGAGGAATTGTTCTTGTCTTGCCTCACGACTTATACCCTCCTTCTAATCTCCATACTTTCATACCACATATTTTTGCCTCAACCAGCATACTGTACACTTTTTCTAGCCAGTGGATATTTATATCAGGAGCTCTATTTTTGCAGCTTCTGATAGATGAAAAAAGCTTTTCATCATTGCAATCTCTATTAGAGGTTTATTATAATATGGTATGAAGTTTCTATTTTTTTTAAACTAAACATGCCCAAAAATGAATTGAAAGCACAAATTTCTACACCTGAAAGTACCAATTTCTGCATTTCCAAACTTGACAAAAAATTTCAGTCCTTATACAATATTCATTCAATAAAACTATTTTGAGAGTTCACAACAAGAACATGCCAATAATTTTATACATGCAGCATACCTGAGTTTTCCTTGCTGAAGCAGATCACCTCGGTTTACTATAAAAGCATTCAGCATTCGGAATGTTTTCTGAGCAGAAAGTTCATCAGCCTTCAGTCCTAGGAGCCATCTTGCCATGGTTTTTAATCCTTCCAGCTGAAATAAAAATATGTTTTAGTATGTACTCCTGTCATTAGCACATGTTTAGACAGACAATGTTGCACAGCTTTGCTTGTGACTGCATGTTAAAGCTTATCAGTTAATTTTCTTCCTGAGAAGAGTTGACTCAACATGTGAAATTTAACTCTGAAAAACCAAGTAATGTTCCCTTCCTTGTATTGGCCTTCCTTTTCGCACATTTGATGATTAGCTCAATAACTTGGATATCTGCATTATTTGAGCCCTTCCTTTTCTATATCAATGTTGGAACATTATTACAAATAACTAGAGCCCAGAAGCTGTTGACCTAAACATTCTCTAAACATGAGTTATAAAATGCCCTTAAAATATAATAAAAATGCACATAAAATGTAAAAAAAAGTCCTAACAAAAATTAACAATTTCTTTCATAATAATAAAAAATTGATAACTGTCATAGACAAATAATGAATATATGAGAGGTAGAACTGGAACTTAAAAATTCAATGCCACAACTGGGATTTGAACCACAGACCTTCTGCTTACCGGGCGGAATTTTTAAGTTCCAGTTCTACCTCTCAAACTTTGCACACACACGGCATGTGTGTTTAAAAACACCAACAGTAAGTTTGTTGGCATAAATAAATAATGAATATATGGTTCGATATGGACCTATACTCATATTGCCACCAATTTCAAAAATGTTTGAAAGATTAATTTATAACTGTTCAATTAACTTCATAGATAAATTTATTTAATTGCATAATGGTCACATCATGATTTATAGAACAAGCACTTAGGACTTGAGCAATTCAGCACATAATCAGTGCTTTAATATTCCAGGTGTTCGCTGTCGAGAAGTATTGAAAAATAATGTGCTGCCACTGGAACTGTAAAGTTCATGGGAGAGAGTACAGGGAAACAGTATATTGTAATATATTCCTATTTGTTGATGCCATCAGTTTGCAGACTGCCAAGATGGTGGCTAATACTTTAATGAATCTGCTTGGTTAAAGTATCTAAAGCACGAGAATTAGAAGATATGACTAACCAGTAAGTGAATGAAGTGGCAAGGGATGCAAACCATTTGGTTCAGTCTTATTCTTCAATTGTGTACAACTGTTTGTTTCTATAGTTATTCTAATGAGTGTTTATGTATACTGAATGTTCAGGCATGTCTTACAATAACCTTCACTTATTATTTACCTATTTTAATTTTTTCTACAAGCCAAATTGTGGCCTTGTTCAACAGTCCAATAATATTGACTTCAGTTAAAAAGTGCACGAAATTTAACAATATTGCAAATGTTTTGTAAATAATGGATTAGTCTTAATACCTGCGTTCCTTGACTGGCTGGACCACCCCACGGCGGCAAGGGAGCAGGCGAGGACCGACGTGAGTTAGGTGTAAAGGACCAGCAAGTCACAGGTACAGAACACTAACTACTGTACTAACTTGCATTAGACACATCTGAATCACATCAGATGTTGAAAATAATGACCTTCAACGTGAACACATTCTCTATATCTCCGAAAATAATTCTGGTTTACTCACAAAAGTTGTTGTTGTTGTTTTCTAGTGCCTTGCATCTGGCAATGAAGCCATTAGCATTCGTGCTTTCCAATACTTTTGAACTGTAGTTTCTTCTGATCTTAATGCTTCACAGGTCTTCAAGTGGTCTTCATTCATTTCTGCTGGATCGTTACACAGGACACATATTGGTGAGGCTGAGATACCTATTCTGTAGAGATGACTTGCTAAGCAGTCGTGATTTGTCAATAGTCGGAAGGCTGCAACTGCTGTTTTCCTTGGTCTCTGGGGATTATATCTGGGTTGGAAAGTAGTGTAATCCATTTTTTATCTTTGGCATTTGTTTCTATTTCTTGTAGGTATGAATGAGAAAATTTTTTAACGATCAAGCGTTTTATTGAGGAATATGAGAAATTGAATTTAGACTTTTGTTTTATTGTTGTGCCTTTCTTTGCAAGTGAGTCTGCAGCTTCATTCCCCATGACTCCACAGTGTGCTGGAATCCATTGGAGATGAACAGTCTTATTAACTTTTTGGAGTTGTGTTAGCATTTTGTAGCATTCTCTAATTTTTGTTGACTTCTTTGTAGTATTTGAACATATTCCCTGAATTGCAGCTTCAGAATCCGAAAGAATGACTGCCTTGTTAAATTTATTTAAGGGAAGATTTAATAATTGTCGGAGAGCAATGTATATAGCCTCTATTTCTCCATCATAATTTGTTGTGTCTCTGCCAACAGAATGATAAAAGGAAAAATGTGAACACGTAACCCCAGCTCCAGTAAGGTTTTCCTTGGAGGATCCATCAGTATATATGTGCAGCCATTCTTCTGTGGGATACCTAGTATTGATTGTTTCCAGAGCTAGAAGTTTTTGTATTTCTTTTGGTGTGTCTGATTTACCTATTTCCTCTATTAATTCCAAATTGAAGGTAGGTTGCAATAATTCCAATGGATTTTCTCTTATAAGTAGATTTTCTCTGGTGTTAGGAATGTTCAATTTGGATTTAATCTGTGTTACCTTTTCTAGGAAACTATTATGAGTTTTAAGGATTGAAGGGGGGAGGTTCTCTTCTGTCCATTTAGAGTTTGGCAGTCGTAACATTTTCTCGTGTTGGAGCAATGCTTGTTCTTCTATTTTTGTTGTTATTGATGGGGTCCGTGTTAAGGCAAGCATGGCATCAATAGGTGTGGATTTAACTGCTCCAGTGATTAGGCGAAGAGCCTGATTTTGTATTTGTTCAAGTTTATTGATGTTAGCATTTGCTGCTGTTATTAAAGCTTCAGAACAGTACAAGAGGTTTGGTTTAACATACATTTTGTATGTTGTGTTAAGGACTCTCCTTGAGCAGCCCCATTTAGCACCAGCTAACCTTTTCAAGATTTGCAGTTTCTTTTCAACCTTTTCTGAGATGTTTGTTATATGTTTTTTTCCAACTTAGCTTTCTGTCGAAAGTGATGCCTAAGTATTTGGCATCATCAACTGCTTTGAGTGGTTTAGCATTATAATTTATGTTAATATTAACTGGTTTGTATTTTAGTGTAAATAATTCATAATTTGTTTTTTCCTCATTGATAGTCATGAGGTTTTTGGAGCTCCATTCATGTACTTTGTTTAGGGCTGTTTCTATTCTGTCTTTAATTAATTCAGGTTTTTTTGGAGAGCCTGAAGTCCAAATGACTACATCATCAGCAAATAAAGCAATTTTGGTTTCTAAAGTTTTTATTATTGATGGAAGGTCATTTATATATATGTTAAAGAGTGTTGTGCTCAGAACAGCACCTTGTGGAAGTCCTCGGTGTGTTTGTTTATATTTGGAAATGTATGTATTATATTTTGTGGCACAAAATCTTTGTGAAATAAACTGAGTTATCCATTTAAGCATGTTACTTTTCACACCTATTGATTGCAACTTCTCAATTAATTTGTTTCTCCAGACTGAGTCATATGCTGATTTAAAATCAATGAATACTGCCAAGGTATCCTCCTTTCTATTGAAAGCTTCCTTGATGTCTTGGCTTAGTAGGAGTACATTTTCACTTGTACTATGATTCTGTCTGAAGCCGGTCTGTGAACTATTAATTAAGTTGTAATATTCTAGGAACCAGTTAAGTCTAGATGCCACCATTCTTTCCATCACTTTTGCAATAACACTGGTCAAAGATATTGGTCTGAAACTATTAATATTGTTTGAAGGTTTGTTTTTCTTTAAAATCGGGATGATAATGGCTTTTTTCCAGTCGGAAGGTACAGTCATTCTCCAACACGTGTTATATAGTTTAAGTAGGATTTCTTTTCCTTTCCTGCCAAGTTGTTTAATAAACTCTGCGTGGATCTTGTCAGGTCCTGGAGATTTTTTTGTTGTGTAATTGTTCTATTGCTAAATCCAGTTCTGTTTCGTTAAAATCCTCAATAAAAATATCATTTCGTATACCTTTTGGCTTATTAGTTTCTCTGATAGTTTTTTGGATAGTCTTATCTTGTTTTTTATACGCTTGGGGTATTCTTTGTGACTGAGCATAAAACTTGTTAAGGGATTCTGCTATTTCCCTATCTGTAGTTAAGCTTTTGTTATTATGTTTTAATGGTTCAGTTGTATTTTTTTGATAATTTTGTTTTATTAAGGAATTTGTATATTTTATTTCCATCTTTCCTATAGTCCATATGTTCTACAAAATTTGTGAAACTGGCCCTCTTTGCTGTAATTAATTCTTTCTTAAAAATGGCTACTTTTCTTCTCCAGTTTTGTACATCTTCTGGACACTTGGTTCTTTCGGCTTTGACTCTTGCTATATTTCTTTCGTGTTTTAACTTAGATAAAGATGGAGACCAAAAGTAGCTATATTTCTTGAACTTTCCTTTGGGGATATGTGTTTTGGCTGCTGTCAATAATATTTCACAAATTTTTTTATTCATTTCATCTGTTGACTTGAACTCTGATTCTAACAGTATATTACACTTCCCTTCTATCTCATTTTGGAAATTGGACCAATCTGCTTTTTTAAAATTCCAAGAAGTTTTAATTTTTGGTTTGTTACCTTTATTTATTAGACCTCTTATGGAGTTTATGGTGATTCACAAAAGTTCATGTTGACTGATTGCCTGTATTTCTCTCGTGATTTTGTCCTTCAGTTCCTGTAACTTGTGCGGGTTTAATGTGTACACTTTATTCTTTGAGATAGATCAGGGGAATGAGGGGACCAGAATGCTCGACTAATTATTCTGTCACCATATCCACTTCATACTTCATGCATAGCAGTGTGTGCTATAGTTGAATCCTACTGAAGCTAGCCATACAATCTTTCATTTCTTCTTTAAAATAGTTTACATACACACGTGAATCAACTGTGGTGTCGTAAATATGCGACTGATAATTCTACACGTGGTGAGGAACTTCATGAATAACATGGTGATTTTTGGTAACCCAGTATCAATTGTTCTGAGTAGAAATGCGGACTTTAATTGAAGATAAAACCACGCTTCATCAGTGAAGAACATTAAAGGTGGGTCCACGTCGCCATTATGAACAGATTGATAAAACCAATTACAGTAATTAACCCTACTTACCTGCCTTGTGGTTGTAAAGCATGAACTTTTAAGTTTCAGAAGTTTCATTGCCACAAAAGCTGATGTCTTGGAAATGTTAACCTCTTGTGCTAAATGTTTGAGCAATTTTGGAATGTTAAAGAAAAAACTGTACGCATTAATCTGTACACATTAAAAGAACTGAAGCACAAAATCACAAGAGATATACAGGCAGTCAGTCAACATGAACTTTTGCGAGTAAACCAGAATTGTTTTCAGAGATATAGGGAATGTGTTCACGTTGGTCATCAACATGAATGTCTGGCGTGATGCACGTGAGTCTAATGTAAGTTAATATAGTAGTTAGTGTTCCGTACCTTTGACTTGCTGGTCCTTTATGCCTAACTCTGGTCCTCGACCGGTCCCATGCCGCCGTGGAGCGGTGCGGCCGGTCAAGCTACGCACGGTACAATAAATCCAAAGTCACATTTTTCTCATATTTTCTTTTTTAATTTATTTACTGGAATAGGAGTTTGAACTGCGGAGTCAGTGTCACTTTGTTTCCCTTCCTTCCCCTCTCTTTTCTTTTCAATTGCAAACAGTGTAACATGGTCGTACTTCAATATGCTCAGATTCACTCTTACTCCAATTAGTTTTTAAATTCTTTTTTTCATTTCCATTCTATTTTTGTTGTGTTTCTGATAGTTTACTCCTTTTATTGTCACAAACTATGCAAAAACACATGCCTGCAGTGGGACCTGAATCTGCAGTTCAAGTCTCTGCGCAGCAGAGTGCTAAAGACATATGCTCCACTAGCCATGGCTACAAGAGATGGCTTACTAGTCACTGAAGATTAGCACAGCTAGTCTTAAATAATTTATTTTTTGCATAATGGCTGCACTGTATATTTTTAATTTGTAAACAAATCATAGAAAGTGTGTCTGGTATAAAACTTGACGAAGGCCATGATTGGCTGAGTGCAGCCAATGGGAGAGAGGGGGCAGTCTCATCCCATGATATATAAGACGGATGCTCCTGACGAGCGCCACTTCAAAACAAGTCGACCTCCTCTGATTATACTCGTCAGAATGGCGGGCAAAATGTCAGCTGTTCACGCATCAACTCGCCCACGGCCAATAAGCCCAAAAACATTTTACTGGATAGACGTTGGCCATGAAAGCCTGAGCTCACATGCAAGTTGGGTATTGCCAGAACAACTAAATTACTTTGTGAAAAACATTCACTGTAATTAGCCTTATGTATTTTATTAAACAATAGCATACTGAAAACAAACAGGCTGCAATGATGCTCAGTATTTCCTAGAGTTACGTGCGACATTGACAAAAACATGAAGATAAATTTATGAATGCTGGCACATCAAGAAAAGTATTCAAAGGCAAAAAATTTTTCAAGAAAATGATATACTTGTCATTCAATTATTGCAGGAGAAACAAAATCATGTGTTTCTAATAAGTTATAAAAATGTTCTAATGCATTCATTAGTTAGGGAATTTTTCTTGTGGAAATATTCCAAAACTTCAGCTTGTCTTATATGTGAGGACATCTTATAATTGTGTCAATACATAGTTAATTACATTATTTTACTCTGATATTTGGGTAGAGATGAGAATTCCATGCAAATGCATGTTTTTATAGGATCACTAAACATAACTCAACTGCAGTACAACCATTTCATTATTTTCTAACTCCAAATATGTATACTAATTTCCTTACATATTCACATATTTTGTCTTTTTGGGGATAAAAACATATAACACATTTTTTCAGTTCAAATGCACATTTTTAACAGCATTGAGTAGACACTTTAGTTTTTCAATTTTTATGATCCTTAATTTTGCTTCAGGAATCAGGATTGAAGAAGGAAACAGAAAGTTAAGATTCTCACATAGGATGACTTTTGCAGAATGTTACTGACAGAACTATGCAGACCACTGTTAAAAACAGATTTATTTATCCAGAATAAACACCAGCAAGCCTTTGGTTTTGTGACAATGGAAGTTTAGCCTACTAAGTGAAGTACTGCAGCTGGTGCAACAGAGATATTACTGTGGAGCAGTCTTGTGGAATTTTAACAAACTTTGCTAGCAATTTCGATTCTTCTATAACTGAAGTTATTTGCTAAACTATCATTGCAGTGCGTGTGTGTGAACCTTGCAAGAGATAAACATCTGTGTTATTCTGTTTGCATGTGTTAATGTTATTCTAATATGCCTCCCATTAAAGGTTCCAGAAATTTTCCATGGCACTTGTTCTTTATAAAATATTACAAAATTTATTTTAAATAAATAAGTAAATAACAACAGACGGCACCGTGGGCGAATGGTTAGAGCATTCGCCTACCACCTAGATGCCCCAGGTTCGATCCCAAGGACCTTCATGTGGTATTTGTGGTGGACAAAATGGCATTAGGGTAGGTTTACTCTGGGTTCTCCAGTTTCCCCCGCCACTCATTCCACCAATTGTTCCATTATCACCTTTCCAATCATTGATTTCACCTGCACTTCATATCATCATCCTCTTCCTCACTAATATACCTGGTGTTGGGCTAACCACCCGCTTCCAGATCTTCACTCTGACCGGTCCATAGGTTCCTGTGTTCCCTGACAGGCATCTGACCCTAGGTACTGGCTTGTAAGTCCTACATAAGGGGAGGGTAATCAGGTAAAGAATAGAAAAGAGGGGGAAAAGAAGAAGAAGAAGAAGAAGAAGAAGAAGAAGAAGAAGAAGAAGAAGAAGAAGAAGAAGAAAGAAACTAAGTAACAATGCCAGGTTTTTTTTTTTTTTTTTTTAAGTTATATCCATATAATGGAAAGATCTTTTATTAACAAATGTTTGTTGTTAACTGTGCAAAAAAGTAAGTAAATTAATAAACTGGTTAAAAAATTATAGAGCATATTTTAATGTATTTTTCACTTGATCATGCATGTATTATAGTTTGATAGTGCATGAATGCATGCATATTTTGAAATTTTATACTGCATGGAATTGTCATATTTATCAGCAAAGTACGCCATCTTTAATGCATACCTGATAATGCAGTCATACGCAATTGCTATGACTTAATAGAAACCTTCATATCAATGCTGCAGAAGGCAGTTAATAAATAAATTTAGATGTATATATTTTACAACATAATTTTAGGTGCTTACCTTACACCGCGTTTCCTCAGGAAGATCCTCCTCTCTACACCAATCACTATCACTACTGGTATACTCCAAATGAGTACTTGATTCTTTAACCAAGAGCTCTTTGACTATCTGCAAATATTTACAAACAATAGTCAGAAGCGATTTTTAAAAAGCACATTCAGTTTTAAAGAGTCAGAAATGAAAGTCAGAAATAAAAATTGGAAACTGAATTTTTGAGTTCCGATTCTACCTCTCAAAATTTGGAAAATTTATACAACATAGAGGTTATACAGAGAGACCCCAAAACATACGAACTGCTGCATGGTGTTTTTCCACTGCGCAAGTGGAAACACAATAACACAGCTGTTGTACACAAGGTCATGCGGTCATGACTTGTTTTTCTCTGCTCTGAAAATGCAGTATTGAGCTGAAGCATTTGGTGGAGTTATTAGTGTGCTTTACTATTTTGTCCTGTATTTAGTCACAAAGTGTATTATACCTCAGCATTTGTTTTCTATTGCACAGCATGTATTTATTTATGATTCGTATGTATTAACTCAGTGAAAATGTGATTTGCAGAAAGATTTCCAGGTGATCAGCGATTTCTACTTCTGGGGTAACTTAAAGCATAAAGTGTACAACACAAACCCAAACACCCTGGAAGAATTAAAACAAAATATCCACCAGGAAATTGCCACATTTCTCAACATGAACAACAGTGAGTGATGGATAGTTTCCTAAAGAGGTGCCAAAAATGCATGGACAGTGATGGTGGCCAGTTTCAGCATCTCCTTTTATAAAATTGGTAAGTTGTTTTCTAGTGCCTTGCATCTGGCAATGAAGCCATTAGCATTCGTGCTTTCCAATACTTTTGAACTGTAGTTTCTTCTGATCTTAATGCTTCACAGGTCTTCAAGTGGTCTTCGTTCATTTCTGCTGGATCGTTACACAGGACACATATTGGTGAAGCTGAGATACCTATTCTGTAGAGATGACTTGCTAAGCAGTCGTGATTTGTCAATAGTCGGAAGGCTGCAACCGCTGTTTTCCTTGGTCTCTGGGGGATTATATCTGGATTGGAAAGTAGTGTAATCCATTTTTTATCTTTGGCATTTGTTTCTATTTCTTGTAGGTATGAATGAGAAAAATTTTTAATGATCAAGCGTTTTATTAAGGAATATGAGAAATTGAATTTAGACTTTTGTTTTATTGTTGTGCCTTTCTTTGCAAGTGAGTCTGCAGCTTCGTTCCCCATGACTCCACAGTGTGCTGGAATCCATTGGAGATGAACAGTCTTATTAACTTTTTGGAGTTGTGTTAACATTTTGTAGCATTCTCTAATTTTTGTTGACTTCTTTGTAGTATTTGAACATATTCCCTGAATTGCAGCTTTAGAATCTGAAAGAATTACTGCCTTGTTAAATTTATTTAAGGGAAGATTTAATAATTGTTGGAGAGCAATGTATATAGCCTCTATTTCTCCATCATAATTTGTTGTGTCTCTGCCAACAAAATGATAAAAGGAAAAATGTGAACATGTAACTCCAGCTCCAGTAAGGTTTTCCTTGGAGGATCCATCAGTATATATGTGCAGCCATTCTTCTGTGGGATACCTAGTATTGATTGTTTCCAGAGCTAGAAGTTTTTGTATTTCTTTTGGTGTGTCTGATTTACTTATTTCCTCTATTAATTTCAAATTGAAGGTAGGTTGCAATAATTCCAATGGATTTTCTCTTATAAGTAGATTTTCTCTGGTGCTAGGAATGTTCAATTTGGATTTAATCTGTGTTACCTTTTCTAGGAAACTACTATGAGTTTTAAGGATTGAAGGGGGGAGGTTCTCTTCTGTCCATTTAGAGTTTGGCAGTCGTAACATTTTCTCGTGTTGGAGCAATGCTTGTTCTTCTATTTTTGTTGTTATTGATGGGGTCCGTGTTAAGGCAAGCATGGCATCAATAGGTGTGGATTTAACTGCTCCAGTGATTAGGCGAAGAGCCTGATTTTGTATTTGTTCAAGTTTATTGATGTTAGCATTTGCTGCTGTTATTAAAGCTTCAGAACAGTACAAGAGGTTTGGTTTAACATACATTTTGTATGTTGTGTTAAGGACTCTCCTTGAGCAGCCCCATTTAGCACCAGCTAACCTTTTCAGGATTTGCAGTTTCTTTTCAACCTTTTCTGAGATGTTTGTTATATGTTTTTTCCAACTTAGCTTCCTGTCGAAAGTGATGCCTAAGTATTTGGCATCATCAACTGCTTTGAGTGGTTTTAAGTAGTAAGGGGTAGTGATGCGCCTCCTATAGCCTCTCCTACCCAATTCCCATCCTCATCCTGCCCGTGGTGCACCCTGCTTTTAACAGATGAGGCTCTGGGGACCGAATCACAGCGGTATAACTGTTTCATCTAAAATGGAGGAAATGTCATTTACATATGTGCTGGCCTATCACAGCACAACAGCGTCCCTCACAGGCACATGAGGGGAAGGTCGGTGGATCTAAATACCACCTATTTAGTCCTCCCGGCTAGGTCCGATGGACCCGTTGACCAACGATAGGTGTGGTCCCCCTTGCAAAATGGGGGTTTAAGTCGGGTGATGTAACTGCCACATTGTAAAACTGGTGCCCGTTAAGAAAACAGTTACATGAAAGCCACATACATAAAATTGGTAAGTAAGGCCTTTAAAAGTAGTTTTAAAAATGTTATATGGTTTCATTTGCGCTGTTCTATGACAGCGGCAGTCGGCGACGAGTGCTGAGGATGCGTATAGGCAGAATACAATGCAGCCGGTTCGGAGTCTTTTGGATCACCCGTTAGTTAAGTGAACAACAAGGAATAATAATAGGATTGTTTATCTATAATCAGCAAAATGAAACAATACAAACACAAGAGAAATGCAGCCAAATAAATATATACGAAGAAAGTAGTCTGTTATCTTGACTTGTACTTTGTTGGCCGTGGCCACGGCATGAATAGTATTTTCAAAGTGGTACAATTCGGCCATTATTTCCTTAGAAATGTTATGGCACATCATAAAATGTTTGATAGTCCATGAAGCCCTAACAGCATCATTAAAATCAACTGATTTATGGTATGGCTCTTCAGTAGACAGAGTCCCTAATTCCATAGCAATTTCTGTGTGTTTCATGCTGCCACTTTCCTTCACTGCAATGAGAATGAGTAATTTTTCAGCAATCGTAATGCACTTCCTTTTCCTTTCACCCATGTTCACTAATGAGGTTAATCACAACTGAAGCACAGAGCACAAATGACTGAAGTAAGTATGGTTTGGTATTTCATAACTTTGCTTGAAAATAGCTTCAAGTCACTCTCAATTCCAAGCTGAGGGATGTTTTCAGAGAAATCTACAGTGTGAGTTAAAAGTTTCAGCTTCAAATATTTCTTGACATTTTAAAGAATGAAACCATTGTAACCATATAAATGGGGCATTTTGCTCTCACGGATGTAACTTATGACTGTATAAGCATAAAAATTATTTTGTCATAATATACTATAGGATTTTGCCGGGACTGCTGAAAAAGGAAAAAACATGTAAGTGTGAAGTGTACAAAATAAGTTTTACTGTAGATGTTAAAGTTTGGCCAAGTAAATCTGTATTTGCTACTAGAATATCTGGTAATCCTGTAGCTGGGCAGCTGTGTTGTAAATGATGAGTGCTGTCATCTGCTACCAAGCTTTGAACGCGTTGATGACATATATGTTGTCAACACTGGAAGTATGAAATCTGCCGAAGCATGTGAATGTTGCCAACCAACTTCTTAACATTATTTCTTCTTCTTAGCATTATTACTGTTTTGTAATTGTGTGATGTCACAGTTCTTTTACATTTTTTGAAATGATCGTCATTTATTCTTCTTAACTTTTTTCTTTCTTTTTTCTTCTTTCGTAGTCGGACCAACTTCTTAACATTATTTCTTCTTCTTCTTAGTATTATTATTACTATTGTTTTGTAATCGTGTGATGCCATGTTAGTTCTTTTGCATTTTTTTGAAATGATCATTTATTCTTCATAACGTTTCTTCTTCTTTTTTTCTTTTCCTTTTGTAGTCAGGTGATGATTTATTACCATTATTACTACTATTGTAATAATAATAATAATAATAATAATAATAATAATAATAATAATAATAATAATAATAATAATAAAGAACAGGAATAACAATAAAAAACTGTTTCTTCAGGAATTGTGGTATCGGCAATTTCGTGATGTGGTGTTGGTACTTTCAGCGAGTTCTACAATGTCAGGTTGGCAACAGATATTTATGCATTGTAGTGCCATCTTCTTCTGTTCTAACTCCATAGCAGACGACAACTGCCAATTAATCACGTGTGGCCGCTCAGCTGCAGTTTTACCGAATATCCTTTAAAATACTGTATATATATATATATATATATATATATATAAAAATAAAAAAACTGACTTTGAAATTATTTAATGTATTTACCTTACGTGATACAATATTTTTTATATGTACTGGATACTTTTCTGGTAAATTATATGCAACATGACCCAAAGCAACTATTGCTGTCCTATAATGTTCTGATGACGGATTCAAGTTTTCCTTTATCCTCTGGAACAAAAAGGATGAAATTTAATACAAAATGTGAAAAATCATATATTATATTTAATGCATTAAATATTTTAATAACATACCTCCAAAATTTCAGAAAATACAACATCCTGTCCATGTGCCAAGTTCACATACAAGCATCGAATTGCTTGTTTTGCTTGCTTTGGCAGACCCACTACTGCAAATTCCTTGCAAATTGGAACCAGGTCTCTCATAAGATCTCCAAAGGCCTCTCCTGTAATAAATACCCATTCAAGTAAACTTTCAGTGCAAAAACAAGTATAATAAAATTTCAAAAAAATCTGTAAAACCTTATTCATAAACAGAGCTCTAGTACTTGTTTCAAAATCTGCATACATGAACTTAAATCTGCTTGAAATATATGTGTATTTTATTTTCATTTATTATTTTTGTAAAACCTTACCTATTGGCTTGTATTTACCAAGGAACGTAAACACTGACAAAACCAGGGGTGCCACCATCTCATCTTCCATAGAAAGAAACGAAACAAGATGATGAAGCACATCTTCATGAAGAAAATGACATGGAAACACAAATGACAGCATCTGTGGGAAGAAAGAAACAAAAATATGCAAATCAACTGATGTGGTTAGCATGTTAGATTGAAAGCTGTCAAATATGCCTGCAGAAAGGCTAACGTAAGCAAGCTGGATACAGTTTTGCAACTATTATACAGGGAACACGTGATTAATATGTAGGGTAAAGATGTCTGATTCCATGATACCCCTACTTCCGTGATACAAAGTTGAGCTTCCTGCCATACTTTTATTCTGCAATAATTAGTAGTTATGAAGTATCCAACAGATAGCTGAACAGTTCTACTTCCCTTTCTCAGCAACTGCCGAGAAAGGAAATTGCTATGGAATATGTTGTTCAATGATGCTGATGAAACGATAAGATTTTGTGAGCATTGGAGTCCCTGCGGAAACAAAATGTTCAATTAATTTCAAACAATTAATTGGAGGTAAATATAAAGGTAATAATGTTCATAATGGTTTGTATTTTGTAACATAGATGAAGGTCAACAGAATCAATGCACATACGTCGTCATTGTTTTTGAAATCAGAGAATTAGGATACCACTATCACGAATTTAGGAACCCTATCATGCATTCAGGAGCCATCGTCACAAACTTTATTTCCACAATTTTTTAGTATACTTATACAACTTTTTAATTCTCAATCAGGTAAAATATCTTCTAGAACACTCTAATTGTGTTCTTGAATATTCTTTTAATGACTTTTGTCCATTTATGACTATTACACAACACTTATTCAAAACTATCATGGAATTATGCAACCTTACCCTATTTGATTTGCAAAACAATATATGACAATGCTGCACCACAGAGTGTGACATAACCCTCGGGGCAGCTCATGAAGCAAACGACTGGTGAATGTCGGCAATACATTTATCTCTTTGTTAGGACAGAAGAGTGGTTGGCATGTAAGGAAGGCTTGTAGTTTTTACTTATGCTAATGAATAAATCAATGAATAACACCATCCAAAGCATGTTCAGGTTTGACATTAGTGAACTACTCTTTGCAGTGGCGTAGTCTAGGGTATGAACCCCAATGAATATTGTAAAATTTAAGAGGTAGAACTGGAACTTAAAAATTCAATGCCACAACTGGGATTTGAACCACAGACCTTCCTTCTCAAGCCTGGCTTGAGAATTTAATGCCATTCTGGCAGTTTGTCGCAATAGCTCAGTGGTTAGAGCGTCCGCCCGGCAAGCGGAAGGTCTGTGGTTCAAATCCCAGTTGTGGCATTGAATTTTTAAGTTCCAGTTCTACCTCTTAAACTTTGCCCACACACGGCTTGTGTGTTTAAAAACACCAACAGTAAGTTTGTTGGCATAAATAAATAATAATTACCATCTGAAGGTTATTTAATCCTGGGATATAAAGTACTTACAATAGTAAGTCACCATTGGGGTAATTGTCTCTGATGTGAGACTGCCTTTGTGGTTTACCAGGAGAAATACGAACTGGTTTGAGAATTTAATGCCATTCTGGCAGTTTGTCACAATAGCTCAGTGGTTAGAGCGTCCGCCCGGCAAGCGGAAGGTCTGTGGTTCAAATCCCAGTTGTGGCATTGAATTTTTAAGTTCCAGTTCTACCTCTTAAACTTTGCCCCCACACACGGCTTGTGTGTTTAAAAACACCAACAGTAAGTTTGTTGGCATAAATAAATAATAATTGTAAAATTTGTTAAAATATGACCCAACCTAGCCTTTCGGGGTTTTCATCTTTTATTGCTGTATGAAAAGATGTTTGATAATACTGTGGGCATGATTCAAATGAGAATCAGGGCTGCCAATCTTAAAAAGTAAAATTATTGTACTGGCCACTCAAAATTATAGATTTGGATTAAAAATTATCATACATCATAAACCAAATGCTACAACAATAAATGTATCAGCATAACATTTCTGAAAATGTAATAGTACTGATGTTTATGGTATCCGCTTACAATATTGATGAACTCAATCAGTATTACTCCTTTAGTAGTTATGTTTCTCGCACTATTCATCTGGAAGTTATCATCCTCAACTGTTGCAGAATTAGACAAATTTGTTGTTGAGATAAACTTTAACATCTCGCTGGCTTGCAGATTTTCGGACTATCACATTCTTTCATAAGCTGAGGCGACTGAATAAGTCCATTTACCTAGCGGTGAAGTGGATAGTCCATATCTGGTGCCAATCGGTTTCTAATGTTGGTTTTTATTACACTAGTTTAGAAAAAACTCTTTCACAAGAAGTATTTCTGTGGGGCAATGAAATCCCTGATAATGCAACCTCCGCCAGTTCTTTGAAATCAGTATTTCCACCAAGGTGACATGTATTTAACAGCACTCCGAAACTGCCAGGTTCAGTCATCTTCTTTATTTCACACGGAATATCATGTATTCCGAGTTTTCTCCATTGATCATCAATTTTCTGAAGTGTCTTCTTCATTAAGATTACCAGGTCTGGGCACACTGGCAACAAGAGGATAAAGGGTAGAAGGATTAGTAGGATATGAAATGGTTGCCTTAGAGGGATTGAGACCGGCCATGAGGGCAAAAGTGGTGTCACTATTTGTAATTAATTTCATTTCGCTAGTGTGACAAACCAGTGAAAATGATATTTTGCTGGTATTGAAATTATCGTACACCCCCATAATTATCGTACAGGTTGGCAACTCTGATGAGAATCTCCTCTGTCAGAACTTACATCTGTAATCAAATAAACTTCTCTTCAGCATTTCCATCAACATTTAGGTAACGAATGGCACAGACTTGTTTTTCACTATTAACATTAGGAGTTTCATCTCTTATTGGTTAAACAAAAAAGGCATAAGAAATTTCTTTCTTAGTTCCATGTGTCAAGATGGCACTCACATTTGAAATTAAGTAATTCTGAATATCAGGTAAAGTTGCATGAAAAACAGTCAATTTTTCCAAGTGCTCTTTCAGAGAGGTGTCATATATTGGTAATTCATTTAAATATTTAAGATAAATTTATTTCAAACTCACTTTGCTTTTGAGAGAAGATTTAAAAAAAAAGTTTAAAGTATTATGACACAGCCAAGACTCCACTTTCATGAACTTTGATATTGAAATGCCTTACACATTTTTTAATGTTTGTCATAATAATGAGTGGGGTTTTGGAGAATCTACTTTAATGACATACTGCTTTTAGAGGAATATTAATGTTTGGGAGCTTCTTACCTTGAGTTTGTTAACACAACAGCTTATTTTGATTTTCGTTGCAACAATGGCATGGAAACAAGGTTTTGTTTACACTCTAGCTCCAATTCATATTGTGACGTCATGTATGTAATTGCCTATCTGCATACCCTCGTGCCCAGAATCTGAGCAAACCTTAGCCTATGTTTTGCTTTAATACTAAGTAACTAGGTGTCCAAATCATGCTCAAATCTTCAATATAGAAGAGCACAAATACAAGAAGCAAAACAAATTGCGAATTACTTTATATTCATGGTCATAAATACAATAATGTTAGCAAATTCTTAACACGAGATGTGGACTGGGTTGTTACATACCTTGGGTTAGGCACACAAAAGCAGTTTCATCCAACTGACTACAGATGTAGATGCAAGCTTTGTTTCAGAACGTGCTGCTGTAGAGTGGTGCAAATTCAAATCATGTTTAGGAGAGCCTGATTTTTAATGATATTAAAGTGATGATGTACCACACAAGACTACATGGGCTATAGAGAAAATTCACAATATACATTTCATTTATCATAAAAATATCTTACACATATGACATTTTAATCAAAATCGTTTAAGCCATTTTTGAGAAAATCAAAATGTTCAAAGAATTTTCCATGTAAAGGGTAGTTTAGGGTGCAGGAATTTTCTTCAAAATCTTTGTGTCGCATCCTTTAAAGATATTAAACTTAAATACCAACTTTGATTTTTAAACAACTTTTCGTTTTTGAGTTATAGTGTTCACAGACGCACACACAGACCATTTTCTAAAAATTCCCCCTTTTTATTCAAAGGCCTCAAAACATATCTTTCTGGTGAAATCTTGACATAGAATTTTTGGGTGGAATACAATACTTCCTCTACTTACTATATGTAGTAGAGAAAGTAAAAAACATGGATATCAAGGGGGAAAGAGGAGGTGAGGGGAGGAGAAAGAACCTTTGCACAAACTGTATAACAACTGTATGAGCAAATACACGTGATGGTATCTGTGACAAATACCATATTATAATGTGTACAAAACAGAAGATATCAATGACTAACTTTTGTGTGAACTATACTCGGTGCCAAACAAGAACGGGATTCACAGTTGCTCACCATGTGGTGGAAAGGTCAAAATGAACAGGAGGGGATGGATGCGTCATGGCAATCGTCATAGCAACAGAAAGAAGAACCAATTAGAACTAAGACGTTTCCATAGCAATGCTAAATGCTAAACCAGTGTTGTCGGGAGTTTTCCATATTTAACATGTGATTAGCATGTGCCTGACCTACAACCCAGCAGTAACATAAACTGTGCGTCTTATCTCCTGTTTTCCCCGCAATATATACAATGCCTCCCTCTAGCTGCAGCTTGCATCGATTACAAATTGCCTGTGTGCTGACAAGTTCGTTTACAATGTAAACTTTACATCATTCTATTTATGTGGTTATTTGCTTTGTGTTTATGTGTGTCTGACTCTGTGTATCTGTGCGTATGTTGTGAGCATTTACAATTGTTTCTTTTAAGGAATATTTAATTATGTCCAAAAATATTGACAAAGACAGCGTAGCCAAACGAAAAACTTTACGTACTCGAGAAGTGAATAAAATTGTGTTTAGTACATATTGTAATTAAAGGATTATTCAGTCGATAGTATTGCTGAAGAACATGGTCGCAAAATTGCTTGGTTTCTTCATTTCCTAGTGCAATCTGATTTAATTAATTTGGGCCTAAGTAAACGGTTATGTTGGGCAAAACAACCAAGATTTAACTGTATCAGCTGTAATAAAGCTACATAAATAAAATGCTGGAAACTGTGAATAAGTGGTTACTGATACAAAGGGCGTAATAAAGCGCAACCTAGGAAATGAATTTTAGAAGAAAGGATAGAGCAGGATCATTTTTGCGGGTAATTCTAGCTACAACAGCATGATGCAAGCGATTCAGATATCAGCGGCATTTTCCCATTACAGTATTTCACAGGTATGTTCATATATGTGTTGCATGTTCTATCCTTTGCATGTAGATTCACTATTTTACTATTGTCTTTGAATACGAGTATAAATTATACCTGCTCTACATTCCAAACGCAATACAACCGTCTTCTTACGCATAATGCTAATGCGCTCTCCATGTGGTCGCGAAGCGGCAACGTCGCCTCTCTTTCACCGAGAACTGACAATACCTTTCTTGTTTGGCGCCGATAATAAGTATAGTGGACACAGTTTATCGGCAGTTACCTTGAGTTCAAAATGGCCGACATTACGCTAAACAGCTGACGAAAGAATCGGAAAAAGCAGTTCTGCCAATGTACATAATAATGGCATTTTTAGCCTCAAATATCACAGGGTTAAAGTGAAATTCTTTCGAACGATAATAATGCTTGAACACCTTTACCATACAACACATAATGAACCTACTCATCTTCGGCAAATCTTGTTGTGCAATAACACTTTTGGATGAAATCACTTCCAAGTGCTAAATATCGTAATATATATTTAATGCACTACTGTGTAGCAAACACAAAAATAACAACAGTAACTATAACAACATATATTGCTCTAAAAGAATTCAAGACAAATCCACGTAAACACAAGCAGTACATCCACAGATTGATTAATTAATTAATTAATTAACATGGTGTCTAAACAGAATCTTATTTTAAAATCTATCGGTTGGCCTTTCTGCAACGCGTTCATAAGCAAGCACTTCTGTGGCAACATAACAGACGCAATAACACCAGTTATGGCCATAGCTTTACCATGGTCATATGCTACGATAAGTTGGCGGCACTAATGCAACCTAACGGATGGAATATCACCAAATATAACCAGACTGCACCATAATGGAGGAAAAATGTCAAGGTTGTTTTTTGTGGTATCTCAATAAGCTGTGCCTACTATAACAACCAATAATATGTAGAAACTTGGGTGATCTGCTCAACACTGGAGGGTGATTCAGCAGCTCCCCTACAGCAGGAACTGGGGAAAGCTCAACCCAGCAGAAGAGGGTCAAATAGCCACCCTCTGATGGAGCCAAAAGAAGTTCCAAATTGCAAGCTCCTGCACAATTTGTCTGCCATCGTCTGACACATAACCCTAGAGTCAACTGTAACGTGAAAGAGGAAGGTAAAATGAAAGGAATGGGGTTATGAGTCTGTGGTAGATGACACCACCCCAGCATTCATCTTGATGACTAGGGAAAGCCACAGAAAAACCCATGACCAGAGAGGACAGCCAGCAGGAACCCTGGACCTCCTGAATGCAAGCCTCACACGTTACCATGGAGCCATGATTTACCTTCTCCAACATCTGAATCTTCACTTAAAGAGTGAAGTATCTCTTATTATAAAACAATAACAAAGAAGAATTAATAAAAGAAAGTCAAAGAAATTGTGACAAATTACTGGCCACTTAACTTGGATGATAAATATGTAAAATCAATTAGAAAGACATCTAAAATAAATGTAATGAATCACCAACAAGAACTTCAACAACAAAAGCAGTAATCACAAAGCGAAAAATGTTGGCATGATGAATGAAAATTCACCTAAAATCTCATATGAATGCCACTAATTGGCACCAATCAAGAAAGGGATTGACAATTTACTAAACACACAATAGAAAGCTTTAAAAGAATGGGACGGGACGGATATGTCATAGCGATTGTTACAACAAGTAGGAGGACCAATTAGAGCCAAAGGCATTTCCATAGCAACAGAGCACATAGGAAACATTTAACACGTTCTTCTGCTTGGGATATACACATCCCCTATCATTCACTCAAAGCTTTCTGCCACTTGGTTAGCAAATTGTCAATCCCTTTTTTGATTGGTGCCAACTTTAGTTTGAACGATACTTGTGCACTGCAAACTGCAAAACATGTTGTTGTTGTTGTTGTTAGCTAATGCTGGATTTCTGACAATGAAGTCATTAATCCTCTTGCTCTCCAATATTTTTCACTGATGGATGGGGCATTAGAAGTGGCCGGGCATATTTGAAGGTGTTCTCGATCCATTTCCTCTTGCAGATCACATAGAGGACAGAGTGGTGAAGAATATATCCCAATTCTGTTTAAATGTTTTGCCAGACAATCATATCCTGTAATCAACCTGAAGGTTGCAACTGCTGTTTTTCGAGGATACTCAGGAATTACTGTTTGAATGTTTGGTAGTTCCCATCTTTTATTTTTTGATTTTTCATGGTAATATTTTTCAATAATTTTTTTGAATTAACTGCAAAACATGGGTGATTGTGTCATCACATGCCTGGGCTTGGGGTAATCTGAAAGTTTTGTGCTGAAGATTGAACATTCCTGATTGGGTTATCCTGTAACACAGCAGCCTCTGCTCATATATTCATGGCCTAGCTCCTTCTATTATCTTCAATAGCTGCTACGCGTGGAAGACGTAGACGTTATCAATGCTGCAACTGTGAAATCCGTAGAAGCATGTGAATGTAGCCAATCAATTCGTGACACAGAAACGATTTGTTTAAAAAATATGGTATCACAAATTTCATGGCACTTGGAATAATAACATGAAGAATGATAATAAACAACGATTTATAAACTTAGGCTTTCATGGCCTACGTCCTGACTATTAGTTAAGTTTATCTCTTCCGGGCTTGTAGGCCGTGGTCTAGAAGGCATTGAAGATACCACCGTTTTGCCAAGTACTGCGCTTGGCATCTCCAGGGTAAGATGACCTGTTGTCTGCGCTGGTCAGAGTTCGAATGCAGAAGCAACAACCGTGGTGCTCTTATATAGTGGGGGTGGGTTATATCTCCCTCCGTAGCAGACAACAGTATTGAGTAAAGCACGTGAGGCCATTATAATACAGGATAACCCCTGATTGGATATTTTGCTTCAATTTTTTCCAAGCTCTAACTGCCTGGCACAGCATAAGTGGTGGGAAATATAATAGTTCAACAACGTAAACCTTAGGTTTTTAATACACTGTGAACTAAAAAATCTGAGGGTACCAACAAAAAGTGTCAAACGATGGGAAAAGCAAAAGATGGGAATGTAAATGCAGGGTAATACTGTGTGTGAAATTTCTTACAATAATTATGGAGCTGCTGTCTACCAACAGGAACTAAACATTTCAAACATTGAAAAATATGGCACTAGAAATAATTTAAAATATTCTAAAAATGAATGGCTACATGTTTACACTGATGGTTCCAGCTTATAGTATAATAGTAATACTGGTGCGGGTGCAGCATGCCCACTCTTCTTTCTTCTATTCTACAAATTTTGATGGTGAAATTTTAGTGATCCTTCACAGCTTACAAAGTCTTATATACCAAATAAATAAATTTGAGAGTTGTAATATTATCCGACTCTAACAGCTGTAATATCCGAAGCATCTGATACAACAGCTAAAAACCTAAATGTCGCAGACTGCTACAAAATCATAAAACTGTTAATTTAAATAAAAGAATAGTACTTAAATGGATAGTAGAAAACTGTGGAATACAAGGTAATGAAATGCTAATTTTCTGGCCATGAAAGGTAGTAAAATTACATCAGTCATCTGATCCACTGTGTTATTACTCTATCGAAATAATTATTACAATATATAATACAATTAAAGGAGAAACTGTAACACAAACAAAAGGAAAACAATGGGAAAATCTACATAACATCATGACTATAACTATTACACTACCAAGAAAATCCTCTGTAGCAGTTTTAGACTACTAACAGGCCATGACTGCCTCAACAAACATTTACACAGGATTGGTATAACAGGATCTCCTTTGTGCCCTTTCTGTGAACAAGAAGATATGGATAGAAACCACCTACTCCACTGCCCAGCCTTTAGTCAACATACCAACATTACATCGAGATACTGGAGTGCAAGAGAGTGAATGATTTCACTGTCAACTGCTCAACATTAAACACTAACCAACCAAACAACAATTGAAAAATATTATTAACATCACCGCTATAGTGGTACAATTATTTGGCAATGCGTTATGAGAAGCGAAGAAGGAAAAACATCCATTTGCTGGAAGTGTTATGCACGGTAGCCATTGTAAGCTGTACTCTCTGCTCACCACGGGGAATGAGGGGCAGGAGAGAGACATTCCACGCAGAGTAAACTTAGTTTTGTAAACATCCGCGTAATCATTGTTCTGCTGGTCATGTTGCCAACTTACCTCCAATATTATTTATGCTATGTTCACTCGCTGCTAATTTCTCTTAATTTCAGTTGTAAAATCGCACTTGTCACTAGTTTTGTGTCAGAAATAATGGTAAAAGTAATGTAGAAGCAGAAAATCCTCCACCTAAGAGTGCTGTGAAATCTGCTATGATATTGTGGTTGTAGAACAAAGGAGTTCAGAGTTACAGTTCTATGCGTAAAACAGATCTTTATAGGAAGATTGAATCAAACAAACCTAAAGAGGCTCTTAAAGGTATTACTGCCCTTCTTCTATTACTTTTATTACCTGTACTTGCAGAACAATTACTATACTATTAACTGACTGACATTTTAATACTTCATTCTTTGATCCTGCAAGAGGGAATCAGGAGTTGTTAGACTGAATTCTTTCTCAACTGTTATAACATTATTATGGTTATTTTGGTTTTATTGGGCCACAATGTTGTTTACTTATCGCCATACATGTGTGATCTCAATCCCATTGGACAAGTATGGGCCAAAGTAAAATGAATACTTAAAGAAATGCAACAGCTGATTTATTCTTACAGAAATTGCATGATATAACGCTTGAGGATATATCACACAAGGCCGAAACAGATTAGCAGTGTTTTTCAAAAATATAGAAAAGGCAGAAAATGATTAGTGGGAATGATTAGTGGGAATTAGTGGGAAATGATGGAGTAGTTGAAAACATTTTAATCTAAAAGGTGAGTCAATTAATAACGCAAAACAATACTTTCAGTTATTAGTGTTACTAATTGACTCGCCTTTTATATTAAATTGATTATAACAACACCGTTTTCAAACTTCTAAGAAAGGAAGATAGTTGAAAACATTGTTTACGCTTTATAAACTAAATATACTGCATGAGCTGAAAATAACATTTAAATTGTGATATTTGAGCGATTTCTTTGCTTTAATTTGGCATCAACATGCATTCCAAGTTTGGCAACATTATCGTAAATGCTATTAGAAGCAGAACTGCTGCTCGTGATATCATTGTTTATCGGGAATTGTTTACTGATGTAGTGGCTCTTGCATTCCTGCCAGGGACCTTCAGCTGGTGAACAAATTGTACAATTACAATTGCTTAATTACAATGGAGGAAAACAGCAATTCAGTCCTCTTCAGTGCAATGTTTAAATTACACAGTTGTACAAAGATTGGATGATTTTGGCCATTCCTGCTTCCCACAATGATGTTAAATGTAAACAAAGCTTACCACCAAAAGCTTCAGTCCTCTCTCTCCTGCAGTGTTTGGATGAAGCCCTACTTCTTCAATTAGTTCACCTCCTTTTAAACAGTCTTCTACATAACCAACAAGAATCTGTAAACAATATTAAAATATAGTTTACATCAATCCATGACAAGTTTAATTTAAATTCTCAGGAACTATAAACTGAAAGCTTTGGACATTGGGTCATACAGAGAATATGTCTCCTGTTTCTGGACTTACAAAAAGTAAACGAATACAAACAGCATTCATAAATAGCAATATATATATTCTTTAAAAGCTAGAATGGTCAAGTTGCACTTCACCTTCTGGTCATTGAGGACTTGTGTACAACAGATAAATTAAAATCAAGATAATAAATGCAGAAGAATTGAAAATGTATTATTTTGGTTCAGTTTTATTTTGTGCACAAGCAGCCATTTTGGATATGTCAAAGCAGTACATTGTAGCATAAATTTTAGAGCCCAAATTTTATGTGTGTTCTTTTTTATATATTTAAAGGTATATGTAAATGATATGCTTTGTAATTCACACTTTCACAGACAATCTGAGCAGTGAGAAAGCATAGGCTTTCTTGGCCAGGATTTTTGAGCCTCACTGAACTTTCCAAACTTGCCCTACATACAGCTAGTGCGGAAGAACAATTGATTTCTATTGATTGATCTTATAATTGGTTAAACTATGAAGCCTGGGACTTAAGTACTTACAGCATAGTAAGTCAATGTAAGGGTATGTTATCTCATATGATCTTGTGGTTTATCGGGGAAAAATGCAAGCAAGTTGGAGAATTTAATATCGTGTTGGCACATTGCTCATGGTAACTCAGTGGTTAAAGCAGCTGGATGGGGACTGGAAGATCTGTGGTTCAAATTCCAGCTATGGCATTGAATTTTTCAGTCTCACACTACCCCTTTACAACCTCATCATACACACGGTTAGAGTGGAAGAAGAATTAATTTCCATTCATTAATCTTAACAGGAGTAATCCACTAAGTAGATTTAAAATTTAGGCTATAAGTGGTTGTTAAATTAGTGTTTAAGTACATAGCTAGTCAGTGTAATTTAGAGAAAAACAATGTTAATCAGTGTACTTCAGAGATAAAAATGAATGTTGGCTGCATTGTTTTAAATGAAGCAAAAATGAGAACTTGGTTGCATTGTATTCTTCAATGTGGTTACATGAGTAGTAATATTAACATATAAAGAATTACAAACCTAAGTTATGTTAAGAAAATGTTCTCCAGCATCAAATTACACTTAACAGTAAAGTGATAAGTCAGATTTTTGAAGAGTGTATCACTATGTGAGGGCCTTAAAATCCCATGTTCAGTGCATGACAACAAAAAAATGAGAATGATGTAACACTAGAAAATTCAAACCAAAAAAAAGAGCACATCTCAAAAATTATTAATGCTACAAAGCATTTTGACATAAATTGTGTTCTTTATGACATGTCAGTTTTATGCATTATTGGAGAAACTTATTTAGAAACCTAAACATATTCACCTTGCCCTCACAAGATATCTATGAATTAGCCAAACACACATATGAAAATTATGATGAGTACTACATGCACAATCACGGAACCAGGACTCAAAATTGCCTTCAAGCAACAGCAAATAGAGTTGCCTTATTTGAAAAAAAGTCCATTCTATGTAAAGTAAAAATTTATAATAAACTGCCAAAGAAGTGTAGAGATTAAAGACAAAAATTCCTTAACACACTAAAAACAATCCTTACTGAAAAAGCATACTATTCAATAAAGGAATTTATGGAAGGCAGCCTCTACGGCTATATATTATGCTACACAGTTATGCATAAAATGTAAAAATCAGGGTATATAGTTTGTATTCACACATGTTTTTTTACTTTAGCTTAGTTTGTTATTATCTGATGAGTCACCAGTTTATGGGACCTATGCCCAATGTGTAAATGTATGTACATTTTGCTCCAGCTTAACTTGTAATAATATTAAACACAACACTAGTTTT
The DNA here is from genome assembly GCA_030765045.1 of Tenodera sinensis. Classification (NCBI taxonomy): domain Eukaryota; kingdom Metazoa; phylum Arthropoda; class Insecta; order Mantodea; family Mantidae; genus Tenodera; species Tenodera sinensis. Next base: position 20,612,998 of record CM060966.1, on the reverse strand, counting down.
GGAGAGGATCCTTTCCATTTTTAAACACTTCTTTATCACCAGTTTTATGAGATATACATTGTTTCTACATAAGATTTTGTCTATCTCTTATGCTTTACCAATCTTACAAGTCATTAAGAATGAAGATCTCAGAGCCATTGCCAGAAAATTCAAGATATACATTTCATTTAATCATGCAAACATCTTAAACATATAATATTTTAATAAAAATCATTAAGAGCCATTTTTGAGACAGTTAAAAGTAACAAAAATGCTTCCATATAAAAGGAAGTTTTGGTAATTTTTTTGTTGTTTTGAAATCTTTGTGGTGCATACTGTAAGATGCCAAACTTCATACAATACAAAACTTGTCATACAGACATGTTACCAACAAAGCATTTTAGCAAATAGCTCAGTTCACATCAACATTATACCTTACCTTAACCCTCCGTCGGGCGCAATATATCTGAGATACCTCTCCCGCTTTTTTAACAATATGATGCAACTGTTTATGCTAAATTAATGCAAGTCATTGTAGCTTCCTAAAACACACTGTAGCACTTCCTAGTTCATTATTGGCCAGCTGCTTGTTATTTCGTTTGATTATCAAGCAAAAGTATCTCCGAGATACATTGCGCCCGCTCACGTACCTCATTGTTTCTGTGGTCTTTTTTTCTGCTGGTCACGTTTTTACGTCCCATAATGTCTAAGAAGCAAGAAGTGTTCAATCTGTGTAAACCTAACGACCTACAGAAAGCCCTGACAATACTCTGGGATGAAAATGAAGATAATAATGAAGATTTTGTTGATTATGAAAGTGACATAGATTGCGAAGCTGCGACAGAACTCCGTGATGAAGATTCTTCAGGTCCTTCTGCTGAAAATAAGTGCAAAGTTTGGAAGACTTGCCTTGTAGATTACAGAAAGAAGCGACTTTCAAGATATTGCTGCAAGAAATGTGAAATGTACTATTGTTTAGAGCATGCCGGGCAGGTTTGCAAGAAGTGTGCTGAGAATTTGCAGTGAAAACTCTCAAGTATATTACAGACACACGCACATACAATTATTTAGTTCAAATAACTGATTAATTGTAATAATGTTTATAATTTCATAAAAACTGATGATGATGTTTTCTAGTGCCTTGCATCTGGCAATGAAGCCCGATGATGTTTATTATTAACTTTATGTTCAAATATAAGAATAATTACCCTTTCACATTTTGTACATTCACAGTATTAGTTTATTTTCTGCAACTTATGTAACTCATGTTTTTGAAATGTAGTATGATGTATTGTAATACTTTGAAAATAAAATTTGGTATAGAAAAATAACATAATTAAAACACAATAAAATACAAATATTTCACATTTAGGAGGAATTTCAGACAGCACAGAGGCAGATATATACGTGGTATCTCTCAGATATATTGTGCCCGAACATGTAACAATAGGTATTGTGCCTGATGGAGGGTTAAGGAAAGTGCTTTGCTGATTTCTACACAACTGATTTTCTTTTATATCAAATATAAGATTATATATCTATTTTTTTCCTTTCTCTAAAATATTTACCTTTAAAGCTTGGTGGTCTACCATCACAGACGATATTCGTTCTAAGAGCATTTTTACTGTATTATAATACAAGTTTGTCATAACTGGCTGGCCCAGCTTCTTCAGTACTAAGCTCTGTAACATAAAATATCCAATAATGTCACACTGATGTACCAGATCCTTGCTTTCATACAAATCATTTGTTTTCTCTTTTTATTACAGTTATTACAATTTCTTAGTGTCCAATTTATAAAATTGCTATCTGATCAGTATATACACAGTGTACCAGAGAATTCTCGCCACAATGAGCTGACTCCTACCTGCTGCTAAAACTTATATTTTAGTGGACAGCAAAAGGCAAGCAGGCTCACATCATTGGCAAATGTTTTAATAGGTGACAGTAAACTTACGAGGGCAGTTTGATAAGGACATGACTGACAAGAAATCATGCATGAATCACAACTTTCTTGTTGGCAGCAAAGCCGTACATCTATTCTGGGAATAATCCCAGAAATTTGTCATCATCTGTTTCTTACAGCATTGTTTGAAGCCTGTAAAAGCTCTAGTTTTGCACTGCTTCATGGAAAATGGAGAAAAGTGAATTTTGTATTGGCATAAAGCACTATTCTTTGCATGCTAAGATGAGGGAAGCAGAAGAAAAGCTGAAAAATTATTAAGGGACTCTGCATCACATAGCACTGTTCACTAATGGACAACAATTTATGTGGTCATTCGAGCATGAGGCCGAGTGCATGGCCGGTTGATGACACAATAGAAAAAATCTGATGTGTTGCACTCACATGACTTTCTCTACTCTTGTACTAACCATTCTGCTATTTCCATGTAGGTGCAAGGGGAATGTTAGAATATAGTAGGCTTTGTGCGATAGTCAAATCTTTTAAAGCCTTGAGATCCCGTTCTCTTTGCACACTTAACATATAAAAAATGAACAACGATGTTACATTGCACGAAAGTTCTAAGTTTTCCAAAACTGACACACAAAACTAAGAATATCTCCAAAATGATTCACTCTACAAAAAAAATTATTGAGACATAAATTGTGTATTTTAGCAAGATCTACATTTCTTGTACAGTAAGATTTTGTCTACCTCTTACGGTTTACAAGTTATTCAAAACTCATCCAGACTAAACAGGACTACATAAGCTATAGACAGAAAATTCAAAATATACATTTCATTTGTCATAAAAATACCTCAAATATATGGCATTTTAATCAAAATCGTTAGAGCCATTTTCAAGAAAGTAAGAATTTTCGAACAATGTTCCATGTAAAGGGTAGATTAGGGTGGAGGAATTTTCTTCAAAATCTTTGTGTCGCATCCTTGAAAGACATTAAACTTAAATACCAACTTTGGTTTTTAACCGACTTTTCGCTTTTTAGTTAGGCTGTCCACAGACTGACACACACACAGACCTTTTTCCAAAAATGCTTTTTTGGATTCAGGGGACCTCAAAACATATTTCCGGTGGAATCTCGACATCGAATTTTTGGGTGGAATACAATACTTCCTCTACTTACCAGTAGAGAAAGTAAAAACGGTGAACAAAGTTCATAATAAACTTAGTTAAAAACTAATTCAACATTTAAAAACCACATTTTGCTCCAATTTACTCGTTATTTAAAGCAGTACTAGTTTCAAAGAGGGTCCTCTCCATCATTCAGCTGTTCGGTTGATTCAATGTCAGGTAACTGCCTCCCCCTTACCCCGTTGCATCGCCTGCTGCTTTCGTATTGGTCAGTTGTAAGATATTGTCTACCATTGGTATATCAAAATTCATTAACTGATCTTTATTCTTAAAAATATAAATGTTTTCCTCCATTACTAACTTCCAATAATTTTTTGCTGGTTGTAAAAGCTTGATATCTTGACTAACATTACGGTTGCATGACCAAAAGTGAAGAGCTATGGCTGATTTATCTGTCTCTTTGTATTTAATACTTCTGAGGTGCTCCTTCATTCTGGTTTCCAAATTTCTCTTTGTTTTACCAATATCAGTGGCATAGCCTATCAGACTCGGGTATGTAAACCAACGAATATTATAAAATTCATTAAAATATTGTTGTTGTTAGCTAATGCTGGATTTCTGACAATGAAGTCATTAATCCTCCTGCTCTCCAATATTATGATATTGAAGAGAGCAATAGCAGTAATAGTAACCGCTTTTTAGAGAGCACCATATTTTTATGTTTTGGCGGTCACATCGCTCTCTCACAACCCCCAGAATGTCTGGAGGACCACACCTGTCGTTGGTTTACGGGTCTCCCGACCTGACCAGGAGAATTATCAAAATAAATTCACCAACCATATCCTCTGATTACTAATCAGAGGACGTATTACATGCCATGACAGGTCAGCATAAATATGACCCAACCTAAACAGAATTGCCCTTCAGAGTTTTCATTATCACTGTCTGACAGAAATGTTTGCTAGTACTATGAGCATGATTCGAAGAGAATCTGCTTTTCTGTCAGAACTTATGTATATCTGTAATCAATTAAACCTCTCTTCACTATTAATGTCAGGAGTTTCATATATTATTAATTAAACAATGAAAGCATAAGAAATTTCTTTCTTAATTTAATGTCATAACAGCACTCAATTTGAAATTAAGTAATTCTGAATATCAGGTGAAATTGCAAGAAAACAGTCGAATTTTCCAAGTGCTCTTTCAGAAAGGCGTCATATGTTCATTTAAATATTCGATATAATTGCCTTTGTTTGAAGAATCTTCATTCTCATTGCGACCATGAAAAGCAAGCAAATATTTTCCTAGAAAACATACAGCACGTGCAAAATGAGAACGCAAACCTGTGTTGTTTTCCACTTCACTGTTCAGGTTTTTAACCAAGAGCTTATACTGATTATTCAATGAAAATTCTATTCTTGGAGTTATCCAGAACATTTTAGCTGTTTTTTGCAAACTATATGATTACAAGAGTAGTGTTTTTTGGCTAGCTTATAAATGCTATTTAAATCATCAGGACCGCTGGAGTTTCAAACTCACTTTTCTTTAGAGAAAAGATCAACAAAACATTTGTTTTAAGTATTAAGACACATTCATAAACTTTGATATTGAAACACTTTACACATTTTTAATGTTTGTCATAATACTAAGTATGGGTTTTGGAGGATCTGCTTTAATTACATATTACTTTTTAGACTGGGAGCTTCTTACATTGAATTTGTTGATAACACAACAGCTTATTTTGACTTTCATTGCAACAACGGTACAGAAACAAGATTTTGGAGCTCTGATTCGTGTTGTCAGTCATGGATGTAACTGCCTCTTTTGCATACCTTCGGCTGGAATCTGTGCATATCTTAACCTATATTTTGCTTTAATAGTAAGTAGTGAAGTACCCAAATCATGCTCAAATGTCCAGAATTGAAGATCACATATACAAGAAACAATACAAATTGTGAATTACTTTTTATTCATGACTTTAAATGCAATAATGTTAGTACGATTTATAACATGAGATGTGACCTGGACCATTGCATACCTTGGGTCAGGCACACACCACCAGTTTCCTTCAGATGACTACAGATGTCACTGATCCAAGCTTTGTTCCGGAACATACTGTTACATAGTGGTGCAAATTCAAATCATGTTTCGGAAAGCCTGATTTTTAATGATAGTAAAATGATTATGTACCACAAAATTATAATGAACCCCAATTTAGCAATCAGTTTGAGGAAAATTACAGGGTATGTAATACATCTCTTACGTCCATTGACGCTACACCCCTGACTGATATCTATTTTGTGGCAGTCTTCACAGTTAGTACGGTAGATTCCTGATAATTTAATACTTGGAGTGGTATTTTGTAGAGGGTAATTGAGCAAATTTCTCACATTATACTTGTTTTGCGGAGCAGGTTTTATATTATAATTCTTAAAAATTTTGTTGAATCTGCTGAACAGCACATAGTCAAACCAATCACTTGAACTTTTAACTGAATTGTTTGGGGGAAGAATAATACTAAAGGTCTCCAGCCAACTTGGTCCATGTTGTCTCATGATGTCATAAACCTAGTCCAAAAACAATCAAAATGAAATTGAACATCAACATTAATTATGTGTGGTCAATTACACAAGGGGTGGTGCCGTGGTTGAGTGGTTAAGAGCATTTGCCTACCACCTAGGTGGCCCGGGTTCGATCCCAGGGACCCGCATGTGGTATTTGTGGTGGACAAAGCAGCGTGAGAGTGGGTTTTCTCTGGGTTCTCCAGTTTCCCCTGCCACTCATTCCACCAATTGCGCCATTATCACCTTTCCAATCATCGATTTCACCTGCATTTCATATCATCCTCTTCCTCACTATCATACCTGGTGCTTGACTGACCATCTGCTTCCAGGTCTTCCTCTGTTTGGTTCATAGGTTCCTCTGCTCCCGACAGGTGCTTGACCCTAGGCACTGATTTGTAAGGCCTAGAGGGTGTAAGTCCTACATAAGGGGAAGGTAATCAGGTAAAGACAATTACACAAGAAACTTTAATAAAATCTTCCATGACATCTGCCAGGTGAACTCTGCCTTCAAAAAGGATACCACTTCCAGCAACTGTGGTGAGCACACAGTTTGTGTTGTATGAATTGTCAACTTAACTGCTGTTGCTAGTACCTTGTGGTCACTGCGAAGAAAGTTCTGTGGTGCACTGTATAACTATTTGAAGCTTGTTCTGCTTTATGGACAATGAAACCCTACCAGCTTTTTCCTGATTAAAACACATCCATTATATCTATCACCAACAATTAGTAACACAATCATTCTGAAATGGTTACACACTCCATGATAAACTGTCATTGTAACTCAACTGGCCAATGCAGCAGAACCCGAAAATTCATGTATGTGCATGTAGCGTGTTCCAGAGTTGGCTCACCAAACATTTCTTTATTCGAGCTTCAGAAAGGGGGAGAAAGCTACATACACACATAGACACAAAAAGAGTTTATATTCAAGCACTGAGCCTTGAACTGTGTATTGCAGTGTGCGTACATATCTGCATGTTTTATTTTTCCATGAAGCTCTATTAGTTATATTACATTAGTATGTTATTTGTAAGTTTCAAATGCATATTAATTTTAGAAACATGTTAATATCAAAAAGGTTTAAATATAACAAAATCGTATGGAATAGCAAGTACACGGGGGATAAAACAGCGACCTTAAGCATTGGGCTAATCCCCCACCTTAAGTAAAGTCAGATTTAGAAGGAAAATATGAGCCTCGGAAAGAGATGGATAAATAGACAAAGACTGCACGAGAAATATGGATTAAGAATTTGGAACTTGGAATATAAAAACATTAGCTGGAAAAGAGGTAGAGATGATAGAGGAAATGAAGAAATACAAGGTTGGAATATTAGGGGTCAATGAGATAAGAAAAAGAACCCAAGAGGAAGACCAAGGATAACCTGGGAAGAAGGGATAAAAAGAGTGGTGGCTAATAAACCAAAGGCTTGATACCAGTTCAACAGACTATAAGGCATACAGTATTAGAAGGCACATGAGGTGGAGCTAGAGAGGGCTCGCCTAGAGCGACTGTCCTATCATAGTAGTGCAACGTTGTCTAGTTCGGAATGAACAATACAATCGTAAGCAACAGAGATTTCTCTTTTTCATGTGCCCAAAATTATTACTGGAAATTCAACATTCTAATATGCTGTGGTGTATGCAGCAAGAGTTTTTGAGGCAGCCTGTACAAAGGCCATTTTTCTATGATGTATGGTTCTTGAGTTCTCGCTTCAAGAATAAACAACTAACTCCCGTGTTTACGCTTATGTATGCAACTTTGAATCTTGCCTGTGTTTTATTCCTTTTCATTACGCAGTTACGGAGTAAGACATTACGAAGGGTCGTTAGGAACTGCGTATATTTAGTTAATAAATTAACGGACCACAGATCACTGCAGTCACGCGCAAATTTTTTAGTTCAGTTCAACACCAATCCGTAATGCAAATTATGCGTTGTGTAACTGTGACAATAAGCAGAAAATTCACATGTTTACATTGTGTTTAGTGAAGTGTTAACAATGTCACTTTCAAAGCCTGGTACCAATGGGGCAGGTACTAAGGGTAAAGTACTCCACTCTCAGGCCAAAAATATTATTTTTAAAGTGTACAGTTTTTTTAAGGAATTGGCATATGAGGAAGTGCGTGTAAATAAGTACGTTAATATTGAGTGTTACAGTTTATAATGTTATCATTATCCTTTGCTGTGTAAGTTAAGTTCTGACAATACGTGACAAGACAAATGTTACTTTCTTCGTTCCCTCCCGTAACTTCCACTCTCTGGCACATCACTTGGCAGCAGTGCAGCCGTGTGCATGCATTGGATTAGCTCACATGCCTTCTAAAACTGTACACTGTATAGCAGAAGATAGGGTTGAGTTTAGGAAATTGATCTGAGGTAAACCCCTGATGTCATGATAGTGGTAAAACAGAGAAGTTGAAGAAAAAAAAAAAAAAAAGAAGAAGAAGAGTGGAATAGAAGTTTGTATTTGTTGTGGAAAGTTAGTGCAATTTTAAAAAAATAAAAGATAAATGTATAGGTCAACAAAGAAATGATGACCTTGAGCAACCAATAAACATAGGTTTCAGCATTGTGAATATTTTCATAATAAATATTGAAGAGACTTAGCAGTAAATATAACCGCTTCTTAGAGAGCACCATATTTTTATGTTTTGGCGGTCACATCGCTCTCTCACAACCCCCAGAATGTCTGGAGGACCACACCTGTCGTTGGTTTACGGGTCTCACTGACCTGACCAGGAGAATTATCAAAATAAATTCACCGACCATATCCTCTGATTACCAATCAGAGGACGTATTACATGCCATGACAGGTTAGCATGTTAGGGGTTAAGGTTTTATAGAGAAATTAGAGAAATGGAGAGGTTGGAAAAATAAAGACTACCTAGCCCTCAGGAACCCTAATAGCATCGGGGTTGGAAGAGAACAAGAGATGACCAAGGTAAGGTCAGATAGAAAAGTTACAGTGAGGAGCAAAACACCAGTAAGTGGAAGTAATGTTCTGCTCAGCTTGGGTACCTTGTGGTTGCCATTCACATATCCCCTAGAAGGAGACCCCTGAGTATAATTCAAATATATTATTGGCCCTACAAAGAGTCTAATTCCAGTGATGTGGATGGTGGGGTGTGGAGAGGTATGTGGTGGCGTGATGTAGGTGGTGGGGTAGTTGTAGTGGGGTGTGACAGCATAATGTGTGGTGGGGTATGCAGTGGGGTGTGCAGTGGCATGGTGTGTTTGGAGTGTGGTTGGATGTGGTAGAATGGTGGTATGGTGTGAGAGGTGTGTGGTGTCATGCGTAAAGTGAGGTGTATGGTGTTGTGGTGTGTGATGAGGTATGCACAGTGGCATGGTGTGTGGAGTGTGGTTGGATGTGGTGGCATGGCTTTAATGGTGAGGTGTAGTGGCATGGTGTGAGGTGACGAGTATGGTGGCGTGTTGTGATGTGGGTGTATGGTGGTGTGCTCTGCGAGGAAGGGTGTGTGGTGGCATGTTATGTGAGGTAGGGTGTGTGGTGGCATGATTGTGGAGTGGTGTGGTGGCTTGGTGAGTGGAGTGATGCATGGAGTGTGGTGGCATGTGAGTGTTGGGGTGTGGTGCTGTGTGATGAGGTGGGGTATGTGGTGGTATGTGTGATGGGGTGTTTGGTGGCTTGTGTGGTGGCATGTGTGATGTGATGGCATAATGTGAGGTAGGGTGGGTGGAGGCATAAGTGAGGTGCAGTATGATATGTGTGAAATGGGGTGTGGTGGCATGTGAGGTGCAGCGGCATGATGTGAGGTGGGGGTATAATGTGTGAGGTGGCGTGATGTGTGAGGTGAGGTGTGGTGGCGTAAGGTGTGAGGTGGGATGTGTGGTGGCATAATCTGAGGAGGGATGTGTGGTGGCATAATGTGTGAGGTGGGGTGTGGTGGCATGTGTGAGGTGGAGTGTGGTGGCATGACGTGTAAGTGGAGGTGTGGTGGCATAATATGTGAAGTGGAGACTGGTGGCATAATGTGTGAGGTGGAGACTGGTGGCATTATGTGTGAGGTGGCATAATGTGTGAGGTGGAGACTAGTGGCATAATGTGTAAGGTGGAGACTGGTGGCAAAATGTGAGGTGGGGTGTGGTGGCGTAATGTGTGAGGTGGGGTGTGATGGCATAATGTGTGAGGTGGGGTATGATGGCATAATGTGAGAGGTGGAGACTGGTGGCATAATGTGAGGTGGAGACTGGTGGCATAATGTGTGAGGTGGGGTGTGGTGGCGTAATGAGTGAGGTGGAGACTGGTGGCGTGATGTGTGGAGACTGGTGGCATGATGTGTGGGGTTGGGTTTGGTGGCGTAATGTGTGAGGTGGAGACTGGTGGCGTAATGTGTGAGGTGGTGACTGGTGGCATGTGAGGTGGAGACTGGTGGCATAATGTGTGAGGTGGAGACTGGTGGCATAATGTGTTAGGTGGGGTGTGGTGGCGTAATGTGTGAGGTGGAGACTGGTGGCATAATGTGTGAGGTGGGGTGTGGTGGCGTAATGTGTGAGGTGGGGTGTGGTGGCATAATGTGTGAGGTGGAGACTGTGGCGTAGGGTGGGGTGTGGTGACGTAATGTGTAAGGTAGAGACTGGTGGTGTAATGTGTTAGGTGAAGACTGGTGGCATCATGAGTGAGGTGGAGACTGGTGGCGTGATGTGTGGGGTTGGGTTTGGTGGCGTAATGTGTGAAGTGGTGACTGGTGGCGTAATGTGTGTGGTGGAGACTGGTGGCATAATGTGTGAGGTGGATACTGGTGGCGTAATGTGTGAGGTGGGGTGTGGTGGCCTAATGTGTGAGGTGGAGACTGTGGCGTAAGGTGGGGTGTGGTGATGTAATGTGTAAGGTAGAGACTGGTGGCGTAATGAGTGAGGTGAAGACTGGTGGCATAATGTGTGAGGTGGAGACTGGTGGCGTAATATGTGAGGTGGAGACTGGTGGCATAATGTGTGAGGTGGGGTGTGGTGGCGTAATGGTGAGGTGGAGACTGGTGGCGTAATATGTGAGGTGGAGACTGGTGGCATAATGTGAGGTGGGGTGTGGTGGCATAATGTGTGAGGTGAAGACTGGTGGCGTAATGTGTGAGGTGGAGACTGGTGGCACAATGTGTGAGGTGGAGACTGGTGGCATAATATGTGAGGTGGGGTGTGGTGGTGTAATGTGAGGTGGAGACTGATGGTGCAATGTGTGAGGTGGGGTGTGGTGGCGTAATGTGCGAGGTGGAGACTGGTGGCGTAATGTGAGAGGTGGAGACTGGTGGCATGTGTGGATGGAGACTGGTGGCGTAATGTGTGAGGTGAAGTGTTGGCATAATGTGTAAGGTGGAGAGTCGTGGCGTAATGTGTGAGGAGAGGTGCAGTGGCATAATGTGTGAGGTGGGGTGTGCTGACGTGTGGTGTCATAATGTGAGAGCAAGGTGTCTAGGTGGCTTAATGTGTGAGGGCAGGGTGTGGTGACACCTCTGAGCATGAGAAATGTGTATGTAAAAGGTGATTATACTGAAGGGCTACCCAAATAAAAGCCCTGAGCCCAGGGCCCAGCTCAACCCAAGGTGTGCAAGATTTTGTACTCAAATCATTAAATCCAAAATTGATGAAACTAAACTTCTGTTAAGCAGTGTAAGGGTGAATAAATAATTAAAAAAGGTGAGAATGTTTGAGAAATTGTTACAACTATCAAAGAAAGAAAAGGGGATAAAACTGAAAAGAAAAACGAAAAGAGAATTCCGAAAAAGAAAAAATGAATTTCACATGTATTTCATGAAATACAAGAATCAGGTGTGAAGTGTGCAGTATTTGCTGGTGACTTTGTAATGTGGACTTCAAAATCAAAAAGCAAAAGTACAGAACTAGAAAAAACCATGTGACAATCCTTAACCAACTTACAGAGGTGTACCAAAGAAAATTTAATGACTGTTAATACAACAAAATCAAACTACCAAATCTTTTCACTAAGAAAAAAACACTAAAAATAAAACTAAATTTTGAGGGTCAACCATTACCAGAAACAAAGGAAGCAAAGTATTTAGGAGTTACATTTGATACCAAACTTAAATGGACCAAACAAATAGAAAATGTAATACAAAGAGCAGAGAGGCGCCTTTCACTGTTAAAACGTCTAACAGGAATAAAGTGGGGATGTTCCACAGCAACTCTTAACACAACATACAATGTATATATAAAGCCATTATTTACTTACTGCAGCGAAGTTCTTGTAACAGCAAACACAAACAAAAATTCAAATCTTTCAAAACCAAAGTCTGAGATTAATTACAGGTGCTATCAAAACCACACCAATAGCAGCTATGGAAATACTAACCAACCAATACCCCATTGAATATGAAATAGAAAAAGCGGCTCTTATTCAACACGAAAAGTTGATCAGACTCCCATTCAATACATGGTACAAGAGAAATTTTACACATACACTAAAGACTCAGGAGAGCTTCCTTTCCAAAATTCAAGACATCAAGAAAAATATACACCTTCCTAATTCAAAGGAAAACTTCATATCTAAAGTCAATCCGACACAAACATTAGACATCACATATTATTTACACCTGACAGAAGAAGTTAAGAAAAGTGATACTTCAACTAGTGTTCTAAAATTATTGGCATTAGAGACAATCCATACTGGATTTCCAGAACATGAATGGCTCCATATTTATACTGATGGATCATTAATATCAAACCAAGATGGAGCAGGTGCTGGAGTCACATGTCACCTCTTTTCCTATTACAAATCTTTAAGTTATGGAACTACGAACTTTGATGGAGAAATTGAAGCAATTCGAATGGCCCTACAAAATCTTTTGTACAGAATTTCACATTTTCAGCAAGCAGTTATTCTCTCAGATTCCAGGGCAGCAATTATAGCAATTACTCCCAAGTTGTCACCAAAAAACCAAACAATTATGTTGTTGTTAGCTAATGCTGGATTTCTGACAATGAAGTCATTAATCCTCTTGCTCTCCAATATTTTTCACATGATACTGAAGAGAGCAATAGCAGTAATAGTAACCGTTTTTTAGAGAGCACCATATTTTTATGTTTTGGCGGTCACATCGCTCTCTCACAACCCCCAGAATGTCTGGAGGACCACACCTGTCGTTGGTTTACGGGTCTCACCGACCTGACCGCGAGAATTATCAAAATAAATTCACCGACCATATCCTCTGATTACCAATCAGAGGACGTATTACATGCCATGACAGGTCAGCATGTTGGGGTAAAATTTTATAGAGAAATTACAGAAATGGAGAGGTTGGAAAAATAGAATGTTGGAAAATCCTTACCCATCTAACAGCACTTCAAAAACACCTAGCCTTCCAATGGATACCAGCTCACTGTGGACTGAGTGGTAATGAGAAAGCTGATTTTCTTGCAAAAAAGAGTACCAGCAGTATACAAAAATCTATAGTTAATCTACCATTTTATGCAGCTAAAAGATTAGTCAACTCAGAATTCAAAAAAATTATTGCAAAATATTACTATGAAAAATCAAAGAATAAAAGATGGGAACTACTAAACATTCAAACAGTAATTCCTGAGTATCCTCGAAAAACAGCAGTTGCAACCTTCAGGTTGATTACAGGACATGATTGTCTGGCAAAACATTTAAACAGAACTCAATAGTTAATCTACCATTTTAAGCAGCTAAAAGATTAGTCAACTCTGAATTAAAAAAAATTATTGCAAAATATTACTATGAAAAATCAAAAAATAAAAGATGGGAACTACCAAACGTTCAAACAGTAATTCCTGAGTATCCTCGAAAAACAGCAGTTGCAACCTTCAGGTTGATTACACGACATGTTTGTCTGGCAAAACATTTAAACAGAATTGGGATGTATTCTTCACCACTCTGTCCTCTATGTGATCTGCAAGAGGAAATGGATCGAGACCACCTTCAAATATGCCCGGCCACTTCTAATGCCCCATCCATCAGTGAAAAATATTGGAGAACAAGAGGATTAATGACTTCATTGTCAGAAATCCAGCATTAGCTAACAACAACATTTAAACAGAACGGGGGTATATTCTTCACCACTCTGTCCTCTATGTGATCTACACGAGGAAACGGATCGAGACCACCTTCAAATATGCCCAGCCACTTCTAGTGCCCCATTCATCAGTGAAAAATATTAGAGAGCAAGAGGATTAATGACTTCATTGTCAGAAATCCAGCATTAGCTAACAACATATTTTCATAATGGTCTTACTGATCTTCATTTCCCTTTGCTTCAATGAATTTCTTCACTGATGAATAATGAATAAAGAAAGAATAAAGGACCTCGCTTTGGTAACATCCAGAAGTGTAAGTTCTTTTGAAATGTGTATTTCGGTGTACCTCTTGAAATACTGCTGGTTTATGACATAGTGAAGTTCTCCACAAGACAGGGAGTTCAATTGTAAGGAATCCCGTTCGAGAAGTCTGCTGATGATGGAGACTAGCATCTTTGGAACATGGTCAGTTCTTAACTAAAGAGTTATCAATTCACTCACAATTTCATTGTATAACAAACTGTTTAGAACTTTTCTTAAAAATAATTTATGTTTCTTTTTTAGAGTTCAGCATGGTGTTCTATAAATTTTCTCTGTGCATTATAATAAAATGTATCCTGACAAATTACTTACAGTTGTGTCTGCACATTCTTTGCAGCTAATATCTGGTCTAACAATAGTTTCCATCCCTTGAAGTAAAGTTGGATCACGCACAAGATGAACAGAGAATTTTGTGAGAAACTCCTGTGCTTTTACAGGTTCTGGGAGGAATCTTGAAAGGATGGTGACTCTTGCTGATATTTCTTTATCTCGCTCTGCAGTCGGAGGCTTCCGGTGAAACTCTAGCCATTCAGCCACACTTCGGCGAACACTTGAAAGAAAATAATTATTATTTTCAATTATGTGCCCGTTATATAACATACAGGTCTTGCATTAGTTAGCTTAGAATTGCACTTGGAGCATATGACTCAGAAACCTGCAAATGCAGTTTAATCCAGAAGGACCTTGGATATAGTGAAATCTTAAGGCATTGCTCCCTTTACATTTATTTTATTGTACATTTAATTGCTTTCACTTCATAATGTATTTATGCTTGTTATATTCGGACCATTTTTTAATGTAATACTATGCAAATTTCTCTAGAAAACGGAATCTTCTACAAAATTTAAAATATTATTTTTCAGTGCTATATGGCATTGAAAAATAGCAGGAAGAAAGATGTGTAAAAGGAACAATTTCCAAAATCACAGGATTAACCAAATTTAAATATCATCTGGTGAACAGCAGTGTCTTACCTCTCCAAGAATATGCACAAGAGCTATGTGGAAAAACATGACAAATATGTCCCAAATTAGCTCAGCTTGTTCAGTACTCATTGAGATTTCATTTTCTGAACCAGTGATGCAGATTCTTTATAAAATACTATCTGTAAGCTTTCCTTATGTGCCCACAAAAGGTTTGAATGTTTAATTTTTCCAGATGAATAAATGACAAGAAAGAAAATGCTATTTTTCACTTTAACTGGGCAATTTTTAAGATATACTTGCTCTGTAGTTAAAATAATATGAGAATATATTTAGTGTTGAACTCCATAATTTCAAGTCATTTCCAATAAATATTATGCCAACCTTCTACTGGAAGTTCATTTCTGATTATACAGAGAGACCCAAAAACATAAGAACCGCTGCATGGTGTTTTTCCACTGTGGAAACACAGTAATAGCAGCTGATGTACACAAGGTCACGCGGATGACCTGTGTTTCTCTGCTCTGAAAATGCAGTATTGAGCTGAGGCACTATCATGTGGTTGAGTTATTACCAGTGTGCTTTATTAGTTTGTCCTGTATTTAGTCACAAAGTGTATTACAGCTCAGCATTTGCTTTCTATTGCACAGCATGTATTTATGATTCCTATGTGTTAACTCAGTCAGCTCGCCAAGTGAAAGTGCGATTTACAAAAGATTTCAAAGTGATCTGCGGTTTCTACCTCTGGGGTAACTTAAAGCATAAAGTGTACAAGACAAACCCACACACCCTGGATGTATTAAAACAAAATATCCACCAGAAAATTGCCAACATTTCTCAGTGTGAACTGCAACGAGTGATGAATAGTTTCCTAAGAAGTGCCAAAAATGTATGGACAGTTTCAGCATCTCCTTTAATAACATTGCTAAGTAAAGCCTTTAAAAGTAGTTTTAAAAATGTTGTATGGTTTCATCTGCACTGTTCTATGATAGTGGCAGTCGGTTCAGTCTTTTGGATCACCTGTTACTATGACATGCTGTATGAAGTCACTTGTCTAGCCGTTGAGACTAGAGTTCAATCTGCCTGTACTTCCACAGAAGAGTATGACTCGCTTATCAGAGAGGTTGCTTAGCAAGCAAGGTGTTCAATCTGAACGTGGGAACCTTATATGTTGTAGCAACAGATAGCTATCTCTGGTACATATCCTGGCAAAAGCTCTATTGCACTATTTGGTCATTTTTGAATGCCTATGAAAGCTTCAGCAGGTACCAGTTATCATAAGGCAACTTAATTTCTCAATGGAGTGCATTGCAGCTCCTATTTAAAATGTAAATAAAAATACTATCTGTGCGGATATGCATGGACGTTGATAGGATTGTGCAGAAAAGTAACTTTTTTATTATTTATTTTATTTCAATTTATTCTTTTGCATGTGATATGGCAAGGCATTTTAGTTGGTCTGTTTTTTATGATTAATGTTGCTACCATATTAGTACTCTCTGGATTGAATACAATGGTTGCTAGGCAACTTCTCCACCACAGATGTACTGTGTTACACCCTTTCCTTTAGAGCTTGACACTTGCTTCAAACAACTGACTCAACAATGTCTTAACACACTTTAAAATGTATGCTCAGTATATTAAGAACTACATTTTTAACTGCTTTAAACATATCTTCATTTTTATGCATGCTGGTACTTACGCCAATTGATGTTTTTGCAACTCAATAAAAGCTTTAGTTGCATTTTCATCAATCGTTCCTAATAAGTGGTACAACTTTTTCATTCGCTCTTCAGCAGGCAGCTGGAATGGAACTAAGCAAGTATTTAACAGCCTTTCTACCAGTAACCTAGAACAATCAAGATTACAATAAATGTAAATACCAGGAGCACTGGAGAGAAAAGTGACAGCAGATTGCATTAGATTGCATTGCATTCAGCGAGTTCACCAGTAGCCATGAAAGCCCATGAACATTGAACATGTCAATGGAAATGCACAAACATGTCAAAGGAAATTTACAGTATATTATAGAAAACACATTAACTATATACAGGGAAAAAGGAAAGAAAAACAAAGATAATTGAGAAACACAAACAAACTGAACTTTAAAAGGTAGAACCGGAACTTAAAAATTCAATGCCACAACTGGGATTTGAACCACAGACCTTCCGCTTGCCGGGCGGACGCTCTACCACTGAGCTATTGTGACAAACTGCCAGAATGGCATTAAATTCTCAAGCCAGTTCGTATTTTTCCTGGTAAACCACAAAGGCAGTCTCACATCAGAGACAATTACCCCAATGGTGACTTACTATTGCAAGTACTTTATATCCCAGGATTAAATAACCTTCACATGGTAATTATTATTTATTTATGCCAACAAACTTACTGTTGGTGTTTTTAAACACACAAGCCGTGTGTGGGCAAAGTTTAAGAGGTAGAACCGGAACTTAAAAATTCAATGCCACAACTGGGATTTGAACCACAGACCTTCCGCTTGCCGGGTGGACGCTCTACCACTGAGCTATTGTGACAAACTGCCAGAATGGCATTAAATTCTCAAGCCAGTTCGTATTTTTCCTGGTAAACCACAAAGGCAGTCTCACATCAGAGACAATTACCCCAATGGTGACTTACTATTGCAAGTACTTTATATCCCAGGATTAAATAACCTTCACATGGTAATTATTATTTATTTATGCCAACAAACTTACTGTTGGTGTTTTTAAACACACAAGCCGTGTGTGGGCAAAGTTTAAGAGGTAGAACCGGAACTTAAAAATTCAATGCCACAACTGGGATTTGAACCACAGACCTTCCGCTTGCCGGGCGGACGCTCTACCACTGAGCTATTGTGACAAACTGCCAGAATGGCATTAAATTCTCAAGCCAGTTCGTATTTTTCCTGGTAAACCACAAAGGCAGTCTCACATCAGAGACAATTACCCCAATGGTGACTTACTATTGCAAGTACTTTATATCCCAGGATTAAATAACCTTCACATGGTAATTATTATTTATTTATGCCAACAAACTTACTGTTGGTGTTTTTAAACACACAAGCCGTGTGTGGGCAAAGTTTAAGAGGTAGAACCGGAACTTAAAAATTCAATGCCACAACTGGGATTTGAACCACAGACCTTCCGCTTGCCGGGCGGACGCTCTACCACTGAGCTATTGTGACAAACTGCCAGAATGGCATTAAATTCTCAAGCCAGTTCGTATTTTTCCTGGTAAACCACAAAGGCAGTCTCACATCAGAGACAATTACCCCAATGGTGACTTACTATTGCAAGTACTTTATATCCCAGGATTAAATAACCTTCACATGGTAATTATTATTTATTTATGCCAACAAACTTACTGTTGGTGTTTTTAAACACACAAGCCGTGTGTGGGCAAAGTTTAAGAGGTAGAACCGGAACTTAAAAATTCAATGCCACAACTGGGATTTGAACCACAGACCTTCCGCTTGCCGGGTGGACGCTCTACCACTGAGCTATTGTGACAAACTGCCAGAATGGCATTAAATTCTCAAGCCAGTTCGTATTTTTCCTGGTAAACCACAAAGGCAGTCTCACATCAGAGACAATTACCCCAATGGTGACTTACTATTGCAAGTACTTTATATCCCAGGATTAAATAACCTTCACATGGTAATTATTATTTATTTATGCCAACAAACTTACTGTTGGTGTTTTTAAACACACAAGCCGTGTGTGGGCAAAGTTTAAGAGGTAGAACCGGAACTTAAAAATTCAATGCCACAACTGGGATTTGAACCACAGACCTTCCGCTTGCCGGGCGGACGCTCTACCACTGAGCTATTGTGACAAACTGCCAGAATGGCATTAAATTCTCAAGCCAGTTCGTATTTTTCCTGGTAAACCACAAAGGCAGTCTCACATCAGAGACAATTACCCCAATGGTGACTTACTATTGCAAGTACTTTATATCCCAGGATTAAATAACCTTCACATGGTAATTATTATTTATTTATGCCAACAAACTTACTGTTGGTGTTTTTAAACACACAAGCCGTGTGTGGGCAAAGTTTAAGAGGTAGAACCGGAACTTAAAAATTCAATGCCACAACTGGGATTTGAACCACAGACCTTCCGCTTGCCGGGCGGACGCTCTACCACTGAGCTATTGTGACAAACTGCCAGAATGGCATTAAATTCTCAAGCCAGTTCGTATTTTTCCTGGTAAACCACAAAGGCAGTCTCACATCAGAGACAATTACCCCAATGGTGACTTACTATTGCAAGTACTTTATATCCCAGGATTAAATAACCTTCACATGGTAATTATTATTTATTTATGCCAACAAACTTACTGTTGGTGTTTTTAAACACACAAGCCGTGTGTGGGCAAAGTTTAAGAGGTAGAACCGGAACTTAAAAATTCAATGCCACAACTGGGATTTGAACCACAGACCTTCCGCTTGCCGGGCGGACGCTCTACCACTGAGCTATTGTGACAAACTGCCAGAATGGCATTAAATTCTCAAGCCAGTTCGTATTTTTCCTGGTAAACCACAAAGGCAGTCTCACATCAGAGACAATTACCCCAATGGTGACTTACTATTGCAAGTACTTTATATCCCAGGATTAAATAACCTTCACATGGTAATTATTATTTATTTATGCCAACAAACTTACTGTTGGTGTTTTTAAACACACAAGCCGTGTGTGGGCAAAGTTTAAGAGGTAGAACCGGAACTTAAAAATTCAATGCCACAACTGGGATTTGAACCACAGACCTTCCGCTTGCCGGGTGGACGCTCTACCACTGAGCTATTGTGACAAACTGCCAGAATGGCATTAAATTCTCAAGCCAGTTCGTATTTTTCCTGGTAAACCACAAAGGCAGTCTCACATCAGAGACAATTACCCCAATGGTGACTTACTATTGCAAGTACTTTATATCCCAGGATTAAATAACCTTCACATGGTAATTATTATTTATTTATGCCAACAAACTTACTGTTGGTGTTTTTAAACACACAAGCCGTGTGTGGGCAAAGTTTAAGAGGTAGAACCGGAACTTAAAAATTCAATGCCACAACTGGGATTTGAACCACAGACCTTCCGCTTGCCGGGCGGACGCTCTACCACTGAGCTATTGTGACAAACTGCCAGAATGGCATTAAATTCTCAAGCCAGTTCGTATTTTTCCTGGTAAACCACAAAGGCAGTCTCACATCAGAGACAATTACCCCAATGGTGACTTACTATTGCAAGTACTTTATATCCCAGGATTAAATAACCTTCACATGGTAATTATTATTTATTTATGCCAACAAACTTACTGTTGGTGTTTTTAAACACACAAGCCATTCTGCCATTCTGGCAGTTTGTCACAATAGCTCAGTGGTAGAGCGTCCGCCCGGCAAGCGGAAGGTCTGTGGTTCAAATCCCAGTTGTGGCATTGAATTTTTAAGTTCCGGTTCTACCTCTTAAACTTTGCCCACACACGGCTTGTGTGTTTAAAAACACCAACAGTAAGTTTGTTGGCATAAATAAATAATAAACTGAACTTTGTTATAACCTTTCACAAGGCTTTTCCTGTCACATTCCATTATTTAGTTATATAACACTGGCCTGCGAAGATTTTGTGGCATGGAATATTTTACATCATAATGGTCAATTCGGAGCTCTGATTTCGAAAATAATATTAGTTTTTGCAAATCACATAAACAGCTCTGATTCAACACAAAATTGAAAGTTCAGTACACAAGTATTAACACCACTGCATATAGCATGGTTGATTAAAACATGTATACATGCTAA
This sequence comes from Tenodera sinensis, assembly GCA_030765045.1. Classification (NCBI taxonomy): domain Eukaryota; kingdom Metazoa; phylum Arthropoda; class Insecta; order Mantodea; family Mantidae; genus Tenodera; species Tenodera sinensis. Next base: position 20,592,369 of record CM060966.1, on the reverse strand, counting down.
ATCATATGACGTCATATTGTATCGATGCCCATCTCTGTTTACAGGTAATGTTGAACCTATCTCATAAACATTTATTGCATAATACATAAATAGGAACCTATCTTGGAATCTGCAGTCCAGTTTTAAACTTCTTCTCAGCTGGTCTATTTTGAAACCGTGTTGTGTTGTGTTGTGTTGTGTTGTGTTGTGTTGTGTTGTGTTGTGTTGTGTTGTGTTGTGTTGTGTTGTGTTGTGTTGTGTTGTGTTGTGTTGTGTTGTGTTGTGTTGTGTTGTGTTGTGTTGTGTTGTGTTGTGTTGTGTTGTGTTGTGTTGTGTTGTGTTGTGTTGTGTTGTGTTGTGTTGTGTTGTGTTGTGTTGTGTTGTGTTGTGTTGTGTTGTGTTGTGTTGTGTTGTGTTGTGTTGTGTTGTGTTGTGTTGTGTTGTGTTGTGTTGTGTTGTGTTGTGTTGTGTTGTGTTGTGTTGTGTTGTGTTGTGTTGTGTTGTGTTGTGTTGTGTTGTGTTGTGTTGTGTTGTGTTGTGTTGTGTTGTGTTGTGTTGTGTTGTGTTGTGTTGTGTTGTGTTGTGTTGTGTTGTGTTGTGTTGTGTTGTGTTGTGTTGTGTTGTGTTGTGTTGTGTTGTGTTGTGTTGTGTTGTGTTGTGTTGTGTTGTGTTGTGTTGTGTTGTGTTGTGTTGTGTTGTGTTGTGTTGTGTTGTGTTGTGTTGTGTTGTGTTGTGTTGTGTTGTGTTGTGTTGTGTTGTGTTGTGTTGTGTTGTGTTGTGTTGTGTTGTGTTGTGAAAAAAATGTCAAGCTCGAGTGGTATATCTAGGAGGGGCTGCATGAACAATCCTAACAATTTCTGTTATGTCTGTGGCTGTTATGTGATAAAGTAACAGAAAAGAAACATTACTGCATTCATCAGTTTCTATATGGCCTACTTTAAAATGAAATTAGGAGATCAAGACAAGAATTTTTCTCATATTGGGTGTAAAAGTTGTGTAGAAAATCTAAGGCAATGGTACAACGGAGTTCAATCATCAATACCCTTTGATGTTCCAATGGTATGGTGCGAACAACAATATATTAATGACTGTTACTTTTGTCTGTGTAATTTACCAGGATTCAATAGGAAAAACAAGGCTGACATTATATATTCAAAGTTGCCATCAGCAATTAGATCTGTGCCTCATGGACCAGATGTTCCTGTTCCATCACCACCTACCACATTGCCAGAAAGTGGTACTGTTACTTGGAGTGTAGAATATGAAATAAATTGGTCCCCAGACCTAACAATCCAAATCCATTGAGTCAGTCAAAATTAAATCATTTGGTACATGATTTGGGTCTTACCAAAGAAAAAAGTGAACTTTTAGGTTCAAGGCTAAAGGAGGATAATCTTTTAGCAGCTGGAACAACTTTCTATTGGTACAGATTACGAGAAAAAGAGTTCAACAAATATGATGTAAAAGAAGCAGAACTAGTATATTGTTGTTGCCTCAGGGGTCTCCATCTAGGGGATATGTGAATAGCGACCACAAGGTACCCAAGCTGAGCAGAACATTACTTCCACTTACTGGTGTTTTGCACCTCACTGTAACTTTTCTATCTGACCTTACCTTGGTCATCTCTTGTTCTCTTCCGACCCCGATGCTATTAGGGTTCCTGAGGGCTAGGGAGTCTTTATTTTTCCAACCTCTCCATTTCTCTAATTTCTCTATAAAATCTTAACCCCAACATGCTGACCTGTCATGGCATGTAATGCATCCTCTGATTGGTAATCAGAGGATATGGTCGGTGAATTTATTTTGATAATTCTCCCGGTCAGGTCGGTGAGACCCGTAAACCAACGACAGGTGTGGTCCTCCAGACATTCTGGGGGTTGTGATAGAGTGATGTGACTGCCAAAACATAAAAATATGGTGCTCTCTAAAAACTGTTACTATTACTGCTATTGCTCTCTTCAATATCATTGTGAAAAATATTGGAGAGCAAGAGGATTAATGACGTCATTGTCAGAAATCCAGCATTAGCTAACAACAACAGTATATTGTTGTGATATTCCTAACTTCATAAGTTGTCTTGGAAAAGCTGTTTCATTAGCTCGCTCTACATCTCTTAAAGAAACGTACCAAAATTTGTATATTGTCTTGGAAAAGGTTAAATATAATGAATACAAGTGATTCGTATGCTGTGATCTTAAAGTTTGCGGTATTTTATTGGGCCAACAAGCAAAGTGCATAAAATTTCCATTTTTTTCTGTGAATGGGACTCCAGGGCCACAGAAAGACCCTGGGATGAAACTAATTGGCCAAAAAGAAAATATTTAGTGACACAGACAAAAAACGTAATAGACTGCCCGCTGATTGACTCACAGAAGGTTTTACTAACCCCACTGCAGATCAAATTAGGAATAATGAAGCAATTTGTCAAAGCTTTGGACAAAGGTGGTTCTTGTTTCCAATATCTTATTCAGAAATTTCCAATGTTGTGTGAATCAAAAGTGAAAGAAGGCATTTTTAAGGGCCCACAGATTCGCAAGCTCATGAAGGACGTTCACTTTAGAAATATAATAGACAAAGAGGTTCAAGCTTGGGACACATTCAGTGAAGTTATACACAAGTTTATAAGTAGCGTTGAACACATTGTTAAAATGATGCTCAAAAAGTTAAAAGCACTCGGATGCAATATGAGCTTAAAATTGCATTTTCTGCATTTGTCAGGACCACAAACACAAGTCAACTCTGCATCTGTTTTCAGCAAAGCGGAAGAGATAATAACATCATAAGGTATGTTTGAGACTTTCTAGTTCAGTGTACACTGTTGCATCTGTAGAATTGAGATTGTTTCTTTGTTTGAATGATTTCAGGCATATTAAATTGTGCTTAAAAACTACAAATAAACTCTACATATTTCCTTTCTGCATGGCGAAAAAACGGTACATGGTACGAAAAAATGGAAAGCAGATATTCAGCATACCAAAATTAGGCTTAAAGAGCTGATCAACCCCATGCCGCAAAAAAAAAGTTTAAATTTGCAGGCCAGTGTAATTAGCAATGAATGGTATCTTTAGTCAGTTGCTCAATATATGAGGGCGGTCCAGAAAGTAACCGCTGTTTGTGCGTAGTGTGGGAAGTGGTGGGGGTAGCGCTGTCATCTACACATCAGTGTGCACAGTGATAAGTGCGCTTCTGGCTGTCTAAAGGAGAGAATCGTACTGTCACACATTTGAAAGTCATAACCTCAAAACATGGGCACCACAATAGAAAATTCTGCCAAGTGTGGGGTGCGCAGTGTTATAAGATTTCTTTTGGCAAAACATCACTCAGCAGCCGAAATTCATTGTGAATTGTGTGCAGCATATGATCCTAATATTATGAGTGAAGCTGTTGTCTGTCAATGAGTACGATTTTTTAAAAATGGAAGAACAAACATTCATGAAGAAAACATAAGTGGTACGCCTACTCTTGTCAATGACAACCTAGTGAACAAAGTGGATGGAAAAGTTCATGAGAACCATCGGTTCACGATAACGGAACTTTCCAATCATTTTCCTGAAATTTCTCCAAGTCTTTTGCACGAGATAGGGACCAAACACTTAGGCTATAGCAAGTTTTGTGCTTGTTGGGTACCAAAACTGCTGACTGATGGCCACAAAACCAAAAGAATGAGTTCTGCCATAGACTTTCTTTCTCCGTATGCCATTGAAGAAGCATTTTTGAACAGAATTGTTACTGGCGATGAGACATGGGTGGCCTATGTGAATGTTGAGATAAAACGGCAGTCAATGCAATGGGGACATATCACTTCTCCAAGCAAGCCAAAGAAAGCCCTCCAAACCTTGTCTGTGAGGGAAGTCATGGCTACGGTTTTTTTTTGGGATGTGAAAGGCATCTTACTCGTTGAATTTATGGAACGCGGCACAACTGTCAATTCTGAAGCCAACTGTGAAATGTTGAAAAGACTAAGAAAGTCAATCCAAATCAAGCATTGTGGTCTTCTGACATCTGGTGTTGTGTTTCTGCGTGACAACGCTTGCCCGCACACAGCTCAAAGAACGAATGAACTTTTGGCCAGTTTCCAATGGGACGTTTTTGATCATCTCCCGTACAGCCCGAACTTAGCTCCCAGAGATTTTCATCTGTTCCTATACAGTGGCTTGCATCTTAGTGCTTCGCCAATGACGAGGAGCTTCATCACGCCATGACAGGTTGGCTAGGTTCACAGGCGGCAGAGTTTTATGCAGAGGGTATTTCAAAGACTATTAAAAGGTATGACAAGTGCTTGAATTTGTTTGGTGAATATGTGGAAAAATAGAAAAAATGTAGTTTTCAGATATAACAATAAATTTTTTATATCTCAACTGGTTTAATTTTTATTTCCAAACGGAGGTTACTTTCTGGACCGCCCTCGTATATACATTTAAGTAGCTATCGAACAGGCATCAAATTGTGATTTGTCACTAAATAAGCTAGAGACTACTTACAAAGCTACATAAACATTAACAGGATAATTTGTCATTCAGATAATCTTGTACAGAATAAAATTATTTTAAGCATAGGTACTCTTACGCAGCAATTTTGTTGTTTTCTAGTGTCTTGCATCTGGCAATGAAGCCATTAGCATTTGTGCTTTCCAATACTTTTGAACTGTAGTTTCTTCTGATCTTAATGCTTCACAGTAAGCAGCAATTTTAAAAGCATTGAAATTGTCAACTTTTTCCTTAAGATCATTGGGAAGAGCATTAAATATTTTTATGGTTTCATAGTATACACCCTTCTGGAAGCAAGAAAGTTTTGCATCGAGATGATGAATGTTGCTCTTTTGTCTAGTGTTTATTCCATGAATTTCATTGTTTGTTATAAATATGGATCAATTGCTTATAAAGAATTTTAGGATCAAGTATATATATGCAGGGTAAGGTTAATATTTTCAGTCTTCTAAAAAAAATCCTAGCATGAGTGTCTGCTATGGGTGTTGGAAATAATTCTTATAACCTTTTGTATGAGGAATATTCATTTACTCTCTACTGAATTGCCCCAAAATATAATTCCATATTCCATTATAGAGTTAAAATATGCATAGTAAACTAATTTAGGTGTCTATAGAACTGACATTTACCAGTGTTTAGATGCATAACAGGCAGAGCTGAGTTTGGTTAAGACATAATGTGAGCTTTCCAATCTAAATATGTCTGCTTGAAGGCCCAGAAATTTTACGTCTATTTGTTCTAATAACATGTCATTAATCCCAATTTCAATTGGAGTGTGTGATGTTTGATGGGTTATAAATTTCATCACTTTTGTTTTATCTAGCTTTAATTTCTCCATCAAAATTAATTTTATTGTCTCCTAGTGGTATGCACTGTGAAAACAATTCAGAGTATACACGTGCACCTGCTTTCCTGGTTGTAGTTAATTAGCTAGTCATCTTGTGCAGACATTTTCCAGCACGGATTGTACTGCTTTACTAACAAGAAAGTTATCTGAGCAGCATATGAAGATGACACCCCAATTTGCTTGGTTTCTGCAGTCGTCTGGTTAGGTAAGCAAGCTTGCTTTGAAGTTTCATATTTATTTCCTCCAGGGGCCAAGAATGGTGAATCCAGCTGTACAATTATATAATATTCAATCTAAGATGAATGATTTTTCCCACTGTTCTTTAACACATGTTCTTACATCAGTTTGAAAACAAAATCTATGTTCAAGAAAGATAAAACTTGCAATATCAGATCATTTCACTGGCAAACGAAAAAAGACGATAAATTGCTTCCTTTTAAAAATTCATTGTGGTCAGAATCCATCTTAAAAGTTAACACATTCAAAAATAGCAATGTGCTATCAGTGAGATTAAATTTGCTACTAGAGCAGACAACTAAACAATATTCCTGCTTGTCTTTTTCTTGTTGATTTACATTTTCATTTATGAGCAGAGCTTTTGAGGCCTTCACATGCAGTTATATAAGGAAGCATGCAAACCATAAAGGTGGTTGTTAAATTGAATGGTGGTGTTTACTCAATAAATTCTGTATGAGTTCTGTGCTCAATGTGTCAGTGAGGAATACAGAGAGAAGAGGCTAGCAAGCAAGTCCTGTGTTTAACATTTTGATTAGCAATCAGAAGTGAGAAAAGGAGTTACAAATTAATTATAATGCTATGCATAAAAAATTAGAAAGAAAGGAAAAGTGAACAGTAAATGGGAGAAAACTGGCCAAATACATAATTATGTAACAATTGTATCACTATGTTAGAAATAAGTTTGACGAAGCCATGAATATTCTGTATTCCTACGGTGAATAAAACTACTACTACTACTACTACTACTATAACTAGAGGTTCTTCCTTACAAATGTCAGAAGCATTTGCTACATAATTTTTCATGGTACTTAAATAGAGAAACAAAATGAAGTTAAGCTCCATCAAATGGAAATGGTAACAATTTTCTTAACATTTGCTGTCTAATACATGAAATTTGATACTTCTAAAGCAATTTTTTTTTTGTTGTGTTCAATGTCTGCTTTTACTACTACAGTACCACAGGCGGTGACACTGATGATACATGGAATGAAGATGGAGCACCAGTGGAATGAGATGGTGGGGGAAACTGGAGAACCCAGAGGAAACCCGCCCCAGGGCCGCTTTGTCCATCACGATCCCACATGCAGTTGCCTGGGATCGAACCTGGGCTTCTAAAGCAAAGATGGGTCTCTCTTATCCACAATAAAAATATTAAGATTTCCATTTTATATAGATAATTCTTGTTATGATAAATATCACAAACTGATCCAGAATAATAAGGTTAGAAGACTTAACAAAGATGTTGTAAAGAGATACCTATACCCAAGCTCGCAACAAAAGTGAGTAATTACTTTTGACACAAACATGTACTTACCTATCTTCCATACCAGTCATGTAATACCCATGTAATATTTTGTCTTTAATCCATGTAACTGCCTTTTTGGTTGCTTGTGGTACATCAGCATCATTAAGATGCTTTTTATAGATCATTGCCAACCCTGACATTGCTTCCTTTCTAATCTTGAACTGCAATCAAACAAAACACAATATACAGAATTTTAAATGTCATTACAAAGAGTGTATTTTTTAAAAATGTATTTATTTACACTAAATTAAGTAAAAATTGAAGCTATTAACAGTGAAGCAACAAGATTCCAAAATAAGAACAAATTAGAAACTAAAAACTTCACTTATCTTAGTATGTTGATATTCTTTTTCTCTTTTGCAAAAGAGAAAAAGAATATCAACATACTAAGATAAGTGAAGTTTTTAGTTTCTAATTTGCAAAAGAGAAAAAGAATATCAACATACTAAGATAAGTGAAGTTTTTAGTTTCTAATTTGTTCTTATTTTGGAATAGCAAAAGAGAAAAAGAATATCAACATACTAAGATAAGTGAAGTTTTTAGTTTCTAATTTGTTCTTATTTTAGCAAAAGAGAAAAAGAATATCAACATACTAAGATAAGTGAAGTTTTTAGTTTCTAATTTGTTCTTATTTTGGAATTTATTTACACATTTATCCTGATATCAATCAGCTTAAACAACTTTCCCCTCTTCCTCCTCCCTTCTTGCCAGTGGAGATGGGCTGTCTTACAATTTTTCAAAAACATATCCTACTCCTTTTTTCGATCACTTACAAATAAATCTACCCATTTGAACTTTCTATGTAAAACTTCAGAAACTTATGCTTTAGTAAGCAATATGGTTACTGTAGTTATAATCTGCACAGGAAATCTATGCACTTGAATTTAAGAGGCTATAAATATCAATTTTTGCCAGTAAAAAGCATTCTTCCCAGTAACAAGAAAATTCCCATTAGTCTGGCCATGCGTCCAACCAGACTCTTAATTTTTCTCGTTCCATTTAACTTACCTCAAAGGTAAACTGACAACTACAGCAAGATATAAAAGCCAATTATTCAAAATTTTGGTCTCAAATAAAACTTGGGAAGCATTAAAAAACTCAGTCCCAAACACAATTTTATGCTTTACTTGTTTAGATCTTATTAATCTCTACATATACAACAAAATATGTTCATTAGCTGTTTATTACCTCAAGAGACTGACTTTTTTTGTTTAAGAGAGAGCATTCAATCATATTTATAACCACAGAACTAAACTAAGTTAAAAAATTAGAGGAAGATATCTTCTTCTCTTCTTTAACTTCCCCTGGTTACTCAAAGTGTTGGGGGTCTTTGGTGAAGGACTTTCATGTTTTCCTATCTTTTGCCATTCTCTTCAATTTCATCATATTTTTGTTAACTTTCTTCCCTAATTGCACTATACAATTCTCATGTGTGACTCTCGGGTGGCCTCTCTGTCTTCCTCCTTTTGACCTTGCTTTCAGGAACTGTTTTGGCTTCCTTCCCTCATCCATTCGTGATAAGTGACCAAACCATCGTAATTGTCTTTGTGCTAATCGTTTCTCAATCTGAGGTTGTTGCAAAGCCCTTCAAATTCTTTGATTTCTTATTAGATATCTTTTACTTTTTCTCGCTACACGTCGCAGGTTTTTCATTTCTGTAGAGGAAGACATAAGATTTAAAAAAAGAGTTGAAATTTGAAAAACTACTAATAGGAGGAGTGGAAGCCTGACAACAATGGAATTATTTTAGTTTGAAAGAGCAATGACTATCAACCTTGGAGTACAATTGTGGTGGTTCTCCCACCACAGGACCATGCAGCGAATGGTGAGTGAAGATGCAGGCATTGCCGTGTCAGACACAGTGCAAAATGGGCCCATTGTGCTACGATTTTCAATATTATGACTACTAAAACCTAAGGGCAGAAGAATTCCTCTCTTCTTTAGTACTGTTTTTGGCCAGTTTGCCCCTTCAAGGGCCACTATTAGAAATTGGCCCTGAATTTTCAAGAAGTCGGGAGCCTTTTGAAGAAGAACCTTGTTCAGGCCACCCAGCAATGGCAGTGACCCAAGAAAACACTGGTGCTGTGAGGAAAATGACCAAATCATCTCACAATTATTGACATTGAAGGGACTTCAAATATATGATCGACAGCACAGACCATCATTCACAATCATTTTGGTCTAACTAATTGATGCACCAAAGTGATAATATTTTAGTCTCTAGGCATTCCCACTGACAAAGTACCAATGAATAGAGTTGAGCACCTCCTAGAACAGTTACATAATATACTCTCTTATAATGCTTTTCAAATGGGAAGAGTTCTGATCTGCAGCCAATGAGATACGTTTATGTGCACAGTGTTGCAAGATGATTACTACCCCAACTCTTCTCATATTTCTTGGTGCGCATCAAGCCCCACTTAAGGGGAAAGCAATATGACAACACAGCAGGACTCTGATTGGTAACCGGCCTGGAGATGCTCAAGGACAAACTCCTTCCCATTTGAAAAGCACAGTAGTTGGGAATAGACGGCATTCAAGCAACATGCTTTCTTATCAATCTTGTGACTTCTCTTTGTAGCTATACACAGGTTAAGCTTCTGGAATTGCAATGGAATTCAGAAAAATGTGAGGTGTAATTTAATATGACTTATTCTACTCTTGTATGTCGTCCTCTGTGGTCTGGGGGTAACATCGCTGGTTCTGAGGTTGCAGGTTCAAAGCCGGTGGAGGGCGATGGATTTTTTGGTTTCCTTCAGAAGGGAAGTAAAGCCCGACGGCACCATGTCGCAAATTTATAGCACATAAAAGAATACCAAGCCCGATAAAGAGACCTCACAGCAAAATTAAGTGGTCTTTCACAACCAATATAGAATGGGATGCTTAGAACCATAGTACTCAGAGCGTCCACAAATAAACACTCAAATTCTCCTCTTATACAAACTATTCTCACAAATGCTTACTCCTCTGTTTCATGTTAATCAAGATATACATTTTCAGAAATTATCTTATTGCTAATTTTCTTGCAGGTGCAAGGGGAATACAGAAATACAGTGATAGACAAATCTTTTAAGAGCTGGTTTCTATGTGATTGCTTTTGACTTTACTTCTCTTTGCATGTACATGATATAAAAAAATGAACAACTTCCCATTACACGAAAGTATAAGTATTGGAAAATTCAAACATTTAACAAGGAATATCTTGATATAAATTATGTATTTAATCAGCTTTGTGCGTTTACCAGTTATGCAAAGGTGACCAAGAATGAAGGGGACTTCTGAGGACATTTCCAGAAAATTCAGGATATACATTTAATTTGTCCTGAAAATATCTTAAGCATATGGTATTTTAATCAAAATCATTGAGGCATTTTTAGAAAATCATTTTCGAAAAATGTTCTATGTAAAGGGTAGTCTAGAATGGGGAGATTTTCTAGAAAAATCGCATCCTTGGAAACTTGCTCAACTTAAAATACTATTTAGTATTTAAAAGACTTCATTTCTGAGCTATGCTGTTCACACCCACCTATACACATGGGTGCAAACCCCTTTTGTGGCCCACAACCTGTGGTCAGAATAAGTAAGAATATAGTTAAAGTGTAACATCTAGCTGGGTGAATACATTGCATAGGCTTCGGTGGCCGGTGTCCATTGTATCTGAGTCATCCAGAGAAGGTTGCATCTTCTTTATAATGGATGTCGATGTTTCGCCCCCCCCCCCCCCTCCCCCATATTGGGCTGCTTCAGGTTTCGCTCCGTGAAGGCATCTACAAAACTGTACAGACCAGAGAGAGAGAGAGAGCAGTACAGCTTTGTAGGTGCTGTCACAGAGTGAAACCTGACCGAAGAAGCCCAATAATGGGGGGCGAAACATCAACATTCATTATAAAGGAGACGCAGCCTTCCCCGGAAAACTCAGATACGATCTAGCTAGGTGGCAAGCCTACTCAGGACCGAAACTAGCTAGGAGACTAGTTAGGGTTGCTAACAATGTTATATCTAGGGCTTTACTAGGACTGGATAGAAGCAGGCTTAAAGCAGCCTTTGCATATACATTTTAGGAAACATCTACTTACAAGGTGTGATCAAAAAGTAACAGGAATTTTTATTTTTCTTAGAGACTCTTTATTTATTCATAAACATCAACTTTGTCCCTTTCAAAGTAATTCCCCTCAGATATAATACACTTATGCCAACACTTTTTCTAATCTTGGAAGCACTTCTGGAATTCACTTGTTATGGTGTTCAGCCTTTTCAGTGATTCTGTTTTTATCTCCTCAATGGTGGCAAAATGACGTCCTTTCATGGTTCTCTTCAGCCTTGGGAATAGAAAGAAGTCGTGGGGGGCCATGTCGGGCGAATATGGTAGCTGAAGCAACACAACAGTCTTGTTTTTTGCCAGAAAATCATGAACAAGCATTGAGGTGTGAGCAGGAGCATTTTTGTGATGCAATTTCCACGAATGGTTTTGCCACAATTCTGGTTGTTCTTATTGGATTGTTTCATACAAACAGTGTTTAACTTCCAGGTAGTATTCCATATTGACCGTACAACCATAAGGCAGGAACCCATGATGCACTATCCCATTGTAATCAATGAAAACAGAAGAACCTTCACATGTGATCGAACTTCAACTTTTTTCAGTCCTTGGCTCTTCAGGCAGTTTCCATTGGGACGATTGGGCCTTGGTTTCGACGTCATACCCATATACCCATGTTTCGACCTTCTTTAGAAGTTTTGGATCATTGTCAACTTCATTCAGAAATTACTCAGTGGTGTCCTTGCGACATTGTTTTTGGTCAAAATTCAACAATTTCAGAACTTCTTCCACATTCTCATCAGTAATTGATGTGCTAGGGTATTCAGGACTGTCATCTCAAACATCGTTTCGACCCTCTTTGAAGTGTCTATACACTCCTAAACTCTTGTCTTACTCATAGTAGATTCCCCGAAAGCTACAGTCAACGTTTTGAATGCGGTGCTGCACTTTATTCCATTTTTAAAGCAAAAATTTCCCAAAATTTGTTGAACACTCACAAACACATACAATCTTTTTGACTGTCAACAATAAACTAAATATTCAAAGCAGCTGGAAATGCAAACATACATCAGGAACATGTCTATCAAGATAAAAAAAAGTTTTGAAAATTGGATGTATAAAGCCATCCTTTCCCCAGGTGTTTAAACAAATTAATGTTGACATTTTGTGGTAGTGCTATAAAAATTTGTTAAACAGATGTTTTTAAAATAATAATAATAATTAATGTTTGATTAACAACAACAACAACAACAATAATAATAATAATAATAATAATAATAATAATAATAATAATAATAATAATAATAATAATAATAATAATAATAATAATAATAATAATATGTGATACATGTAACGCAGGAGTATTTCACAAATATTTGGACAGTAAAAAAAGGTTTATTTATTTTGAATATACAGTTTCTACATTGACAAATTCTTCTTCTTGTTATTATTATTATTACTATTATTATTATGACCGCCTCCGTAGCGCACCTGCCTGTGGCGCGGAGGATCCGGGTTCGATCCCCGGTACCAACATGGGATTTTTTCCCCGCTGGGAGGTCTGGTACGGGGTGCACTCAGCCTCGTTAGGTCCCTGGGGGGCCAATTGAGGAGCTATCCTGATAGAAAGGTAGCGTCCCTAAAAGGTCAAAGTAGTCGCCTTACGGTCGGGGGAGTGGGCGTGCTGACCCCCGCCACCCCCAACCTGCACTCCTCCGTGGCCTTGGCTGCGGCTGGAGGACGCAGCGGCCGGGCGATGAGGGTAACCTCTGAATAAGGGGAAGACGCCCTAGGGAAATTATTATTATTATTATTAATATTATTATTAGCATCATAAACATGTGATTTAAGGAAATGCCCAGAACTTTGTGGAAAAGATAATGGTGTGTGTGTGTGAGAGATAGAGAGAGAGAAAGAGAGAGAGAACGTTGCCTAATGTTGCGTAAGACATTTATAATAATATAGTGTTTATGGTGTCCCTACTCCCGCAAATACTTTTGCAGGCACATGTCACATTACTATCTTCAGTGATCTAGAACCCAGCAAAGTCCCAAGAAGCCAGTTGCCATGATAGTTTCTTTTGTTGAAATAGGAAAACGTTTGCATTACAGCTATCAAACTCATGAGACAGGTAAACAACTTGAGAGGCTCAGGCCTAAACTGACTACACGATAACCTTTACCCCTTCCATCTCCATAGCAAGTCATGCGTGCGTCAGAAAACATTTGGAAGCGGCTGTACTATTACAAGCACCAGCAAATCCATCTATAATATGTAATATGCTAACTCCACCACACCAACTTACCAGTGGCAAAACTGAAGGTATGTCTGAGTGTGCCAGGTTACCCAAACTAAATACAGACATATTATGTATATGGTATATGTTGGATGCAGAAAGAAGAAACTGTCTAAAAGTTGACAATAAGTTACTTGTACGCTCCTACTGTACTTATAACAGCTAAACATTTTGGAGTCTGGTTAGTGCTGGCATGAGGGAAAGGCATACTAAGCAACTGCTCCTCCCCAAGCCACAAAATTCTAATGCTCAAAGGCATTCTCAGAGTCTGGACTCACTTCCTGCAGTGTGGAACTGTGGGTTACAAGTGTTAGTTTTATTTTCTGCTGTCCTGTGAATTCAAAGTATTTGCAGCTTCCCTTAGATTCTGTGCCGTTGTCTCATGCTTTACAATGAGTGAGATTGATGATTTGGTTATCCATCTTATTAAAACATTGTCCTTTTTTTTTGAAGAACAGTGTAGTCTGAAGGATAAGCGACTGGCAACATGTGTGAATATTGTACAGAAGGATGGAAGCCAAATAAGAACTATCCAGTCCCAATGGTACAGGGAGTACCTATAGCTCACAAGCTCACAGCAACTATAATGAACAGTAAATTATATTGTTATGCTTGCATATTAATTGGAGGAGAAACTGAATGGTTGCATGAATTTTTTCATAAAGAATGCATGAACATCAAGTTCTGAATATATATATTGAGCAGAGAGTGTTTTCCTTTTTGGAAAATGTAGAATTGATCATGCCTTATCAGCAGCTATGTGCCTTTTAGCTCTAAAGCATAATGAATCAGTAACACAGAATAGATGAGTTATTAGGAGATTAATTCAAATGGTGTATTACCTAGGGAAATAAGAACTTTACTCTCATTGTGCTCGCATAAGTAAAGACTAATAAAGGCAATTATACTGAAATGTTTGAATTGCTCAGATAAGAACAGTTCATAAGAGAGAATTTGGAATTCACCGCAGGATTTAAAGGAATTTTGAGTGATATTCAAAATGAGCTTATTGACTGTATAACTGGTAATAAATGAAGAAATTAGGAAGGAAATGATGTTGTGAATTTATATCTTTTCAGGCAGACGAAACTTTGGATGTCTCTTGTCAATTCCAATATATTTTGCTATTGTGATGGCAATACAATTGAGATTTGAGGGATTTAATGATGGTTCAATAGACAAAAGTGCTCTTGGAATTTCAGCTGTTATTTTGGGTGTCTTAAGAAAATGGGAAGTAGAAGGAAATTAATCTGTCAGACCTATGAGAGAGCTTCTATGATGTTGGTTCTGCAGGAGTACAAAACATCAAAAAAGAGAGCCACAGCAATGTTCATTCATTGTTAACCATAACCCCGTGGCACAACAGCCCATGTGGGACAAGGGGTACTGCCCGAACACTGCATCCCCCACCTCCTCCCACTACGGGCGTCATGAGTTGGGTGCAGTACTGGAGGTGTGACGTGGTCAGTGCTCCGGTCCCTCCCGGCTGGCTATGTGGTCTTCCTGACCAGAGGCCGCAACTTTTCAACCAAGGAGCTCCTCAACTGATCCCTCAAAGACTTAACAAGGCTGAGTGCACTCCAGATCAGACCACCCAGCAGGAAAAAATCCCATGCTGGTACTGGGGATAACACCCAGGTCCCCTGTGCCAGAAGCAAGTGCGCTACCACTGCACTAAAGGGGCAGTCCATTCATTGTTACACAAAGAAATTAAACTACAGCTACTGTATGGATAAAAAACAACACAGGAAAAGCACTTTATTTATGATTTCGCCGCCTTTAATACTTATTTCACTAAATCATCAAAGAGAACTCAAGTCCTGGGAGTCCATTACACATAAAATGTCTAGATACATCTTTTTTGATAACGTAATTCCTCCATATATGAGCTTTTAATTAGAGATATTTTACTAGGTTCTAATTTCCTGATAAATTTACTTTGTAATAGGAAAAAAGAAACCACAGCCCTCTAGAAATTATGATAGAAAAGCACTGAAGCTCAGTTACACCCAAACTAGCTGCTGTAAAATAAAGTTTGTAGATGATATAGTTTTCATAGAACAAAAATAAAGACACTCATAAAAATTTAGAAAATACAGAAATTCCACAATGGTTGCAAATTTTATTTTCTATTATTGTCTTTATTTTATTTATTTATTTTTCATTTTTTTAATGGAATGATGTTCACTGGCATTATGGAAATATAAGTAGATGTGATTAGAACTACAGTGGCATTGACTGCATAAACCTAGCACACAGAGTTAATGAAATATCATTTGCACATTTGAAACAAAGCCAATTCATGTGTTTGCATTTATTTGGCGTACACTGAAACTCCATAACAGTTCTATGCAGCATTTCAGCAAATTCAGTCATACTGATTGTGCTATACCTAGAAAATAGTATTCACCTCAAAAGACAGAGATCCCAGGGGAAGCGCAAAAGTTAGTCATTAATGGTGGATTGTGCCAAAGCCTAAGGTGAGTCGTCTACTTGCCCTTCTATTATAGTCTGATTTTTAAAAGAAGATACATGGCATCAGTCAAGCAAGGGGGGTTAAGGGTAAGAGGGGAAGGTCATTGCTATGGAAATGTAAACAAAGGTTGCCACATTAGCCACACAGATAGTTTACCGCTCAGGTCAATTATCGCTAAACTGGTGCGAGGAACGGAACCTGTTTAGATGTTCAGTTGCGTAGTGTGTTGTTAGCCTACTTCGTTAACGTTAAGTGAATTCAAATACCTTTATTCATATTGAGAACAAATTACCTTTGTTTTGATAGTAGGAGGCTACTAGAGATTACATGTGCCTGTTTCCGCTGCCGTGAGATAAACCCGACCGTTTGTTTATATGTCTCGAGTATTGAGGGCTATCGCTATCTGCTTATTGACAACACTGCAGCTCTCCACGTGGAGAAGCTGGCATTTGACATGTATCTTCTTTTAAAAATCAGACTATAGTGCTGCCACATTTGGGACACATGTTTTATGTACCTGAGCTGAAAACATTATCTTCATTAATCACACTTGGATAAATGCTTGAAAATGATATAATTCCTAAAAAAAGTGGCCACACTTTTGAAAGGCAGAATATATCTAAGTTCCACTTTGGATCAAGTTCTCTACAGATGATAATGGATTTCAGAGCATGAGTGAAAGCACGTGTTTGAATAAAATACTAAGGCTCCTTACAGCAGTCTTATGTATAGCTGGATCTAAGGCCAAGTAATGAAGATACTGGTAATGGAATCCTTTGACTGAAAGCATGCAGGCTCAAATCATCTTCAACTTCCCTGTTCTACCACTATTGTGGGGTCAGGGGTTTACCTCAGATTCCGAGGCTCACATTTTCCTTTTGAATCCAACTTTACTTAAGGTGAGGGATTAATCCAATGCTTAAGGTCCCTGTTTTACCCCCAGGGTATGCGGGTAGATCCTCAGTTCTTGAGGTAGGGATTGGGCATTTCCTCCCAACCCCAAAAGGTCTTGGTTTTCCTGCCACTACTCAAGTGGTGGTTTGTGGTTTCCCAATGGACGATGGGGTTGCCACTTCCCTATGCCAAATCTCCCATCTCTATGTGTACACTTTAATCCCACATTTTCTGTTTTTTGTTTTTATGAATATAATTTAGCAAATCTGTATTTTCAGTATTATTAAACTAAGTTACATGTATATATTCCCCTTCCTTTCAATTCCTCCACCACACAAAGGGTCATGGGTTCGAGTCTCGCTCACACATGGGTGTTTGTGTGTATTGTTTGTGTGAAAAACAGAAAAGCATAGAAAAATAATGTGGAGAAACAAGGAAAAAAGGGGAAAAAAAAAAAAAAAAAAAAAAGACAAGAATGCTAATATCCTTTCACTGATTAAGAAACTATACCATGTGATTGTTCATTTATAAACATATAATTCCATGTAATGGCTATTTAAAAATTCTTATATGTTGCACTCATATGACTCTCTACTCTTGTACTAATTATTCCTACAAACTCTTATTCCTCTATCTTCGTGTTAGTTGACATAAACATTTGCAGAAATTATTGTTTGTAGTTCCACTCTCCACACTGGAGAGCAAGAGCACTAATGGCTTCATTGCCAAAGTCCAGCATTTGATAACATTTGCAGAAATGATCTAAATTCCTTGTAGGTGCAAGGGGAGGATGGGAATACAGTAGACTTTGAGCGATAGTCAAATCAAGCTAATTACTGTATGAAGGCTAACTTTGGATGGATGGACGCGCGCATGTGCCCATACCCACACCCATACACACCTTTTTCTAAAACTGCATTTTTTTGATTCAGGGGGCTTCAAAACACATATTTCTGGTGAAATCTTGACATTGAAATTTTGGGTTGAATACAATTCTTCCCCTACTTACTATACATAGTGCAAAAAGTAAAAATGCATGTCTTACTTTGCACTGAACTTGTTCTGTATATTTTATTATACTTCCCAAATAATCAACTTTAAGAACGTAGGTTTGTTTCAGAAGTGCTTTTATAAGTTCTTATATTCTACTCTAGAGAGTTGCATAATCGTTATGACACACAACTGCCCCCCATGGTGACTGTTTGAACTGTTGGATGGCTGTATAGGCAGCCAATGACACAGACATGTTCTGAGGGAAAAATTAGTAAAATTATTGTACAACCAATGGATCTCCAGCTCTGACGTTTCACAGCTGAGATGAGTTGGAGGGGGAAGGTTAACGTTGCCAATGTATAGTAATGAGTTTCGGAAAATAAATTCTCAAAATTACCTTAAGAATGAAAGTATATAATGTTTAGTAAGTTTAAAACATTGAAATCAAGTTGTGGTTTTATTTTCATGCAATATTTTTGTTACATCACTATTATGTTAGAATATTACGGTTACATCTGTTATGGGCAGTAGCTATTACCATTGGCAATACTGGAAATGAGTAATGTGGTTGCTAAAACTTTCTGCCAACACCAATCAGCGGTCTCACTGCTAGGCGTCGCTTCCAAATCTAGCACCGTGTTGCCAGCTCTGTTTTAAGGACCACGTGGTTTATTTGCTTTTGGTGTTTGTGCAGGTGGCGTTTGTTAGTTATTTTGTGCGTGTATGAATTCCGATTTAAGTGTTTGAGTTATTATTATCGTTATTGTAATAACATGGCTACTGGTTCGTCAGAATCGAAGCAAAAAATTGGCTCTTATGAGAGCCAAAGCTGTGAATTTATATTCAAGCTATGTGAGTACTTTGAAAAGGAATGCGACAATGGTGGACCCCTACTACCTGTTACCGAGGTGCTGGATAGAGTTTGTGACGCTTTGAAAGTTGGCAAAACTACTTTGAAAAGTGTGACCCAGGAGAATTGCCCAGTGGATTTTAATACGCCATCTGCAGGCACTATGCTCTTGTTTAAATCAAAGAGCACTCGTGATTATCATGAAGAAATGGATAGAAACACATTTAAGCGCTGGTTCCAAGAATCCCTCCTGCCAAACATCGGTGCAAACTCTATTATTGTTATGGACAATGCGCCTTACTACTCGGTACAATTAAACAAAGCAGTGACAATAAGGCGACAGAAAAAATGTGATTCTGCAGTGGTTGGAGAAAATACCTGGAGTGTGTGCAGAAATGACGAAAATGGAACCTTTTCAAGTTTTAAAATTGCATAAGCCACAGTTCTGAATGTATGAAATAGACACCATTGCTGCTGCTCACGGTCATACCGTAATCAGGCTCAGTCCCTACCATTGTCACTTCAATACGATTGAATTGATTTGGGCACAAGTAAAAGATTATGTTGCAAAACATAACACATTTCGAATGGCTGATGTGGAACCATTAGTGCAACAGGGAGTGCAACAAGTGACAATGGACGAATGGAAAAATGTCAATATCGTGGATTACATCTGGAAACTTTTAAGAAAAGCATGGGAAGCTGACAGCATAATGGAAAATTGTGTGGACGAGCTGATAATTTCATTCGGCCAAGGCGACAACAGCAGTGACTCCAGTGATGAAGACCTGATATTTACGAGGATTGTGGCATCTTTCCATTGGATTAAAATGTAACTTGTTTAATAGCCAATTTTAATTAGTATAACATAATACAATATTGTTTTTTTCCAGCAGGTAAATTGTATAACAATTGTCTCCATATTCTACTATTCTGTGATCATTTATATGCATACTGTCCACGTAAATTTACGAAGTAGCAATGTGTTGTGTAAATGGTTTAAAATAACCTGTTTGAAACTCCTGCTAAAGAACTGGGAACACCGCCCCACATGGTCTCGAGAAATGTCAGAGCTATCCACTGGCCGTACAATAAAGTATCATCGATCCACTCACAATTTCAATTACATTATCAGAATTGAGATAATTACAGGATAATTTGAGAAAGAATAGTATAAAAGAAAAAACTGATGTGTTGCACTCACGTGACTTTCTCTACTCTTGTACTAACCATTCTTAACAAACACTTATTCCTATATCTTCTTCTTGTTAGGATAAACATTCATACAAATTATCTTATTGCTTATTTCCTTGTGGGTGCAAAGGGAACATTAGAATACAGTAGGCTTTGTGCGATAGTCAAATCTTTTAAAGCTTAGAGATTCTGTTCTCTTTGCACACTTAACATATAAAAAAATGAACAATGATGTTCCATTTCACGAAAGTTTTAAGTTTACTGAAACTCACACACACAAGGAATATCTCTGAAATGGTTCACTCTACAAGAAAATTTTTCAGACATAAATTGTGTATTTTAGCAAGTTCTACATTTTTTATATAGTATGATTTGGTCTATCTTTAACGGTTTACCAGTTATGCAAAAGTCGTCCAGAGTAAATACGACTACAGGGGCTATAGCCAGGAAATTCAAGATATACATTTCATTTGTCATCAAAATATCTCAAACATATGACATATTAATCAAAATCGTTAGAGCCATTTTCAAGAAAATAAAAATTTTCGAAAAATTTTCCATGTAAAGGGTAGTTTAGGGTGGGACAATTTTCTTCAAAATCTTCGTGTCGCATCCTTGAAAGACATTAAACTTAAATAGCAACTTTGGTTTTTAACCGCCTTTTCGTTTTTGAGTTATGCTGTCCACAGACATACTGACACACACACATGGACCTTTTTCTAAAAATGCTTTTTTTGGATTCAGGGGGTCTCAACACATATATTTCTGGTGAATATAATACTTCCCCTACTTACCAGTAGAGAAAGTAAAAATTAAGATACATTTACGTGGTATTTCAGGTTATCAGTAAACAAAAACTGCAAGGAATGATTTTACCTATAATATGTAGAGCAAATTTGATTAATACAATGAACTTTTAGGATACACCAGTTGTTGAGTATTTTATTTCAATGCACATATGGCTGTTTCTAAGGAGTATTGCTGTGTTAGTTTTGGTTAATGCAGGGCTTTTGCAGTCTGAATTACAGGGATGTTAGTTGCCACCTTTAATTGGGAAAATGTTTATGAGAGTGCTGGGAAAAAAGTTGCAGAAATGTAGAGGTGTAAGGCAATTGCTATTGTTTCAGGCAGGATTCAAGAAAGAAAAGAAACAGAAGTTGAAATAGTGACCAATTCTTCACGGGTGATCAGCCATGTTAAGTATGTGAAGGTCGAGCTTTCGGCCATTGTATACTCCATGGCCATCTTCAGGTTTAAAAAGATGAAAAGTCTCCTCAGTTTTTCAAATATATACTATGGTTAGGTTGTATTGTCCTAGCCAATGTGCAGGTGATGGTTTCTGTTTGGGCCTGCTGTAGGCTCGGCTGCAGTGTTTTCCCGCGGGTACGAACTTTGTGTGGTGTCGCCGGTTGGGGTGTATTCCTGCGGGTACGTATTTTGTTCAGGGTCCATGGTGTTGCTGTTTCTGTAGGTGTTTCTGATGGCTATTGTCCAGACGGAACTTAGTTTAAGTCCACCATCTCTGTTGTAATTGTTGGGGTGTAATTTGATGTGTACCTGCAGGAAGACACCCCAACCGGCGATACCGCACAAAGTTCGTACCCGCGGGAAAACACTGCAGCCGAGCCTACAGCAGGCCCAATCAGAAACCATCACCCGCGCATTGGCTAGAACAATACAAGCTAACCATAGTACATATTTGAAAAACTGAGGAGACTTTCCATCTTTTTAGTCCTGAAGATGGCCATGGAGTATACAATGGCTGAAAGCTCGACCTTCACATACTTAACACAGCTGCTCACCCGTGAAGAATTGATCACTAACGTTCGCCGTGAAAGCTTCAAATCTTACAGAAGTTGAAATAGCTTACCAAAAAATACCTATAGCAATATTATGAAAAGAAATTAGAGACTGACATATCGCCAAATGATAAAAAACAATGGGAGACTTCACACAACGCAACGCAATGCAAAAAACAAAAACACACCTCGACTCTACTTCCTGGATGTCATAACACGACTTAAGATGACAGTCCTAATTTCACCGAATTTAACTACCATGGTAACAGGGCATGGTAAACTGAAAAGCTACAAGCAGTTCAGAATAAGATGCCACATGCCAGTGCAACGAAGGTGAGGACACAACCAACCATGTATAACTACAGTGTAAGAGCTTCAAGAAACAAAGAAAGGAACTCGTAAATAGTGTCACTAACAGAAGAAGAACCTGGTCCCCACCAAAACATGAACTAGAGTTAGAATTTCTGAATTTTGAATAGTGGCATCGAATTTTTCAATTCCGATTCCACTTCTCAAACACACCAACAGTAAGTTTGTTGGCATAAATAAATAGTGGAAAATTATTTAAAGCACTTTTGTAAATTCTATAACATTCGATGACGTATGACAAACTATGTAATTATTATATATTGTTGTGTGATATGTTCTTTCCTAGCATGTAGTATTCCATATAGAATGGAGCATGCTGGGAAAACACACACACACAGACAGATACACGTGCAGATCTTTTTCTAAAAATGCTTTTATTTTAGATTCAGGAGGCCTCAAAACATATATTTCCAGTGAAATCTCAACATGGAACTTTTGGGTGGAATACAATACTTCCCCTACTTATTATACGTGGTAGAGAGAGTACTAAAAAAATTTATGACAAAGAAGATGAAGGTCAGCAAAAAAAGCAAGGCATACATTTTTAAGGCACTACACATATGAATAGATGATGTAAAACAGGATATCTGCCAACAATACCTAAACAGCAGAGAGAGGCAGGTCACCAAGGAGTTAATTGAAATTGAACTAGAAAATGTGTGGGGACTAATTTTCACCAGTCAATGCAAATTTTGGGTTAAATTTCAAAACTAGTTCATATAATATCACACACTGCAACAGAACCTCACAAAAGCATAGTCCCACACTTAGCACTGTCCATACTGCTTTAAATGCACCCTTTGTATTAGAAACCTACCTGTTTCCTATCTTAAAATTTCCTGCTAAACATGCAGTCCATTTTCAATCTGTGGGCTATGCTATGCAGCACATCATGTGCTAGGATTTAAGGATTAAGGAACAATACATTATAACATACCTGGATAAGATTGAGAAGCCCTTGTTCTTCCATAAAGACGTCCGAAACTCTTGGAAATATGTCACACGCTTCAAATGTAAATATATTTGCCACAATAAAAAAAAACTACCTATATCAGCTAAAAATCAGAATGACAGTTGTGTATACCTTCTTATCAAGAGTCCTTTCTTTGACAAACTCTAATAAGTCTTCACTATCCGAAACAACTTCAAAATCACGTCTTGCAGTTGTGACTATTGCCATTACCACTTCGTATCTTACATTCTCCTCTGAATCGTGCTGACGCAACTTAAGAGTTTCAGTGATATCCCGCCGCAATTCAGGGTGATTCAAAAGGAAATGCATTGAATACTGCACACATTTCGTACGAATGGCAACGCTAATATCGTTGAACCTGAAACACACAAAGAAAATGATGTTAAAAGAAACTATTAATATAGAGAAAATCAGTCTTATTTTTACAAGTCATAAATCCCACTACTACTCTTTCTTTCTTATTTATTTGTCCATTACTGATTTCTGCACATTTTATAGCATTACCTGCATCAATAATATACAAGGGCAATTCAAAAAGTAACAGCAAACTAACAATATTAAATACAATTAGCACGTCAGGTATTTGAAACTCCTGGGAAGTGAAGATACACGTTTTGAAAAAGACATATGCCGACAGAGAGAATGACAAGCTGAATACTTATACTTACTTATACTTTATTCGTCACATTACACTTACATGGGTGAGCAGGTGCTCGTAAATTGGTGACTCGTCAATACACTATAATTACAACTTTAAGGATTAAAATAAGTCTACAATATTTACAAACACGAGTATAGAAATATAAAAGAAAGGTAAAAGAGAAAAAATGTACAGTAATGATTTGTTAAGGCACCTAAAATTGAGGTCACAGTACATCTTCCATGTATTCTGTAACAGAGTAGTATGCCTTGCTGGCAAACAAACTCTTGACTGTTTTTTTAAAGAGGTTTGGATTTGGGATTTTCCTAATCCTTTGTGGCAATTTATTGTATATTTTACACCCCATATATTGTGGACTTTTTTCATAGAGTGCAAGCCTATGCGCTGGGTATTTCATTTCTCCTTTTCGCCTTGTGTTGTGTTCATGCTGGTGCTGATTTGCTATATATCTGTCATGGTTATTGTGCACGTGTATAATTAGATTGTACATATATAGGCTGGGTTCTGTCAGGATTTCTAATGTTTTGAATAGTGGCCTGCAAGAAACTCTATAACTTGAGTGGGTCAGTATGCGTATAACTTTTTTTTGGATTTTAAGGATTCTCTCCCAACCTGTAGCATTACCCCATATAGTTATTCCATATGAGAGAGTTGAGTGAAAGAAACTGAAGCATATGGTTTTTCTAGTATTTAGGTTTGTAACTTGGGCCAAGCAGGACATGTGGAAACAGGCAATATTCAACTTTTTTTCTACATAGTTTAAGTGATTGGTCCATTTGAGCCGCTCGTCTATAAATAATCCTAATAGTTTTACTTCTTTTGAGGAGGCTGAAGTTAACGAATTTGTTTGTGTATTATTCACTGCCGTGGTTTATATATAGGAAAACCAGTCGAAACAAAATGGTCATAGCTGTGTACACCATAGAAGAGCAGCAAGCAGTAGTACAATTTTTGTAGCCAGAGAACGTAAAACCTCGACAAATTCATAGAAGTATGTTGGAAAGGTATGGAGTTAGTTGGTGAGAGAAGAGTGTATGTGTGGGTAGATGCCTTTAAAAGTAGAAGCATGTCAATCACAAATGAGCAATGCTCTGGTCGTCCCAACATCGCTGTTACTGATGAGAATGTGGGACGAGCTGATGCCATGATTTGTGAGGACTGGCATATTTCTGTAGAAGCTTTAGCCTGGGAATTGAGTATCAGTGTCAGATCCACTCATAGCATTATTAGTGAGGTTCTCAAGTACTGTTTTTGGTGTGCACGATGGGTGCCTAGGATGCTCACTGGTGAACACAAGATGATGCATGTTCAGGTTGCCGCATCATTTCTGGCAGAATATAACGCTGAAGGACATAACTTACTGACATGTATCCTCACAGGAAATGAAACCTGGGTGCATCACTATGAACAAGAAAGCAAAAGACAGTAATCAGAATGACGACACACATCTCCATCTAGGAAGAAATTCAAATCTCAGCCCTCCGTCAGAAAGATCCCTTTCACCCTCTTCTGGCATATGAATGAGCCAATTATGGAGCACTATCAAACAGTGAACAGTGTCCAGTATAGTGCCATGTTGACCAGCAATACAGTCATCACAGAGGACTTCTACCTACAGGCACTCTTATCCTTCATGACAACATGCACTCTCATACACCAGCTGCAACTCTTGCTGTCATTCAGAGACTGAGATTTCAGGTCTTACAGCATCTCCCATACAGCCCTACTCTCATTGCTTTGGATAATCATGTATTTGGACACCTGAAAAATGCTCTCAATGGCTGACTATTCGAAAGCGATGATGAGGTTAAAGAAGTGGTGAATTCTTAGTTGGAGGCACAAGTGAAAACCTTTTATTCTAATGGAATAGAACAGTCTGCAATGGTATGAGAAGTGTATCGAAAAGGAGCTTAGTTATGTTGAAAAATGACATCTTGTTTGCAAAAATAGTTTGTTATTTCTTGTATCACCCTCATATACTAATGAAGAGGTGTTATGGGATTGCATTGCACTTAGAAGCTTCTATTCTGCTATATTAAAAAATTCTTTGGTGGTGGAGGTGGCAGAAGTAGAAGAAGATACAGCACTTCTTCATCTTTGTCTGATTACCCTTCCCTTATGTAGAAGTTACACCCCCTAGGACTTACAAGAGAGTGCCTAGACCCAGATGCCTGTCAGGGAGCAGACGAACCTATGGACCGGACAGAGTGAAGACCTGGAAGCGGGTGGTCAGCCAAGCACCAGGTATGATAGTGAGGAAGAGGATATGAAATGCAGGCAAAATGGATGATTTGAAAGGTGATGATGGATCAATTGGTGGAATGAGTGGTGGGGGAAACCGGAGAACCCAAAGAAAACCCACTCAGATGCCGCTTCATCCACCATGAATACTACATGCGGGTCCCCCACGTGCTTTTTTTCATATAAAAAACAAAAACCTGAAAAGTAAAAAGGTTGGGGAAACCACCATAAAAACATGTAAATAAGGAAGTAGCTGTATTTTAAGTTTGTTTAATCAATCAAAATTACCTGCCAAGAAATGCTTTCCAAAGTTGCGTGTGGTGCCTCGCAAGATTGGAGTCTCTTTCACTGAACATCCTTGCCAATAATGCAACAGCACCTAAACGTTCAGATTCTTGAGCTGATTTCAGCTTACACTCTAGTTGTGGTAGTACTGCCAGGAGAACACTGGGGCATATGTGATTGAGTTCATAAATAAGATCATAAACTTTACCACAAATTCCAAGACCTTTCTCTTCTTTCCCCAGGATCAGCACGTGATTGAAGAACTGTAAGTTATAATAAAATTAATAGCATAACACAAATGCACTATCCAATACAGTCACAGAAGTGCCAGGGAAGGGGATAAAAAGAGATGGATGTGAAGGAAGGGCCATAGATACGTGCACTTTTACACTGTAATGGGGAATATGGCTGAGACACTTTTATTTTCAGTATATTTCATATATGGAGAAATGCGATATCTGCACTCTTTGTAAGCAAAAGAACAAGTTAACTATTTATGTTCATGGAGCTATAAGCTTAGCTTGATAAAGGTAAAACCAATGTTTTATTTTTTCCAAATATTTATTACTCTGTGACAATGTCAGCATTACTGTTTTATTGCAACTTCAACCATTTCAATGTATGAGGACCACTTGAAAAGTTCTTGTTTTGATCCACAGATCTAGTAAACGTAATTTTGAGACTGGTACCTTATAAGTCCAGCCATGGGGAGACTTGAGGGGAGGAAAAGATAACATAGTTCACCCACTCTACCTTATGGTGATCAGACTGAGAGTGTTGATCTTGTGAGATAATTGACATGCTCTCTGCTACCTCCATCTAATGGTATGCAAAACTAACGACAGCATGACATTGTACTGAACATGCCTATCATACCTAATTTGAAATTTAACATAAAATAATTAGTTTTGTTAAATAAGTTTCAATAAACCATACTTGTGGCAGTGATATACATGGGGTATTATATTCTTGTTAGTTCTGTGTTGAACGCCTGCATTGTTTTCTACTGACAAGATATTAGGTCTGTACAGTAGTGTTTGTACACATGTAAAATTGGCAAAAGATGATCGCCTGTGAGACGAGTACACACAGTATTTTTATCCTGGTTAACTTGGAGAAAAAGCAAAATTGTTTGCAGATATAAGTAGATGCAAACATTGAAATCATTTGTGCTGCTAAATCACGTCACATGGGAAAGTTTTCATCAGACAATGATTCATATAGCTCAATGCCGTTTTCACAAGCCATTTCAATTGGAGTACTGTTTTGTAAGTGAATTAGCTCTAATTGCAGGAGTATAGGGAGCTACAGTAGCCCTGAAGGACATGGGATTGGTGAAAAAACACGTTTCATTTTCCATTGATAATATATCTGAAAACCTAATCTTGAATTCTTTAAGATTCTCCATAATATTAGAATAGCATTCATAAGTATCTAGTTTATAGTGCCTAACTTGTATAATATAAATTTGATCAGATAAGGAAATGGGCTTTGTCATTTCATAAAACAAAATATTCACACTACCAAGCTTCTTGAAAATTACAACACAACCTATTATGCTACGATACGTTCACTTTGTGCACGCCTGATACGTGTTCAGCTCTATATTGTCACTGCTCACAACTCAACAGAGAATGTGGAGGGAGTGAAGGGGTGGCAGAGTCCGCAAGGGCACATAGTCCCCATGCCTGGTGTATGGTTATGGGCTCAAATTTCTCTGCAATTAAATCAAATCCAAAATGGGATAGCATGCCACTGATTCAAGATCAAACTAGATAAGCACTAATGACATGCTTGCTGTTGCTGTGTAGTTCAGCACATAGAGTGCAGAGCTGGAAATAGACTTAAGACAAAGCCCCCTGCATTATTGCAAAGAATAATATAATTCTGATTTAGTTACGTTGTGAAATACAAAGCAGTATAATCACACCACAGATGTGATTGTAAGATTTTTGTTTCTTTGGAAATTGGTTTTGTTAATTTGTTTTTAGCACTGTGAAGGGCTTGAAATATTTGAAAGGAGAACTTAACTAAAGTAAAAATTTAGAATTAATTATTGAAAATAAATAGCCCTCTTCTGAAAGGGTAAGCATGATGAAAAGAATATGTACTTCTAAGAGGTAGAACCGGAACTTAAAAATTCAATGCCACAACTGGGAAGGTCTGTGGTTCATATCCCAGTTGTGGCATTGAATTTTTAAGTTCCGGTTCTACCTCTTAAACTTTGCCCACACACGGCTTGTGTGTTTAAAAACACCAACAGTAAGTTTGTTGGCATAAATAAATAATAATGTACTTCTAAGTTTAGTAAAGATGTTAAAAGTGAATAAATGTTAAAATAAACAGACTTTGTGCTTTATACTTTGATGTGAATTATACTTCTCAAAAGGTAAATGATAGGAAATGAAATAATGACACACATTTCATGCTTCTTCACTGTATGAAAATTAAAATCAATATTTGAAGAAAATCTGTGTTCATGAGCTATAATCGGTTTGTTGTTAGAACAAAAGTAATGTATTCCTCTGCGCTCCACACTGAGCTCCACCTCTAGTATGCTATTGGTTGCATAATATTTGCATGTGCACATGTAAACAGCAATATTAATGTTGCCCATGCCCAATTTACCTCACTCAGATAACCTGAATTTTAACTGTTCTCTTTGGTGTTACATAAACCATTGCATTATTGAACATATGAAAGCCATTGTTATTGTAGTAATCACATGTCTCACATTGTAAAGATTCTTAGATCTCAGCTGAGATAGCACTTCATGTTTTTTTCCATATATTGCTTGGAATGCGCTCCGCTCTTACAGGATGGTCAGAGGCATTGTCCATTATCACGCTTTAGCAGATCTTTATAGCCACGGTAGTAACTTCACTGAAAATTTATTGAATATATTCAATATAATAACCTTTTCACTGTTCCTTAAAGACTTTCCTCATGGATGTTACACAAAACCACTTCTACCGATCTTGTTTCCATTTTGCATGCTAAGACGGCACTGAGGCAACAGGCAAACTATGGTTAATGACTGGTATTCAAAACTTAAGAACTGAATGTCCTGCAATTGGCAATAAGGTATATAGTGTACTATTGCAGTATATTACATTACGTTATATTCAATATTATAACAACCAACAATTTAAGAGGTTTATTGACTGCTAGTAAAGCAAGAAGCTGAATAGACCTCAGAACTATATTGTGGAAGAATACAGGAGTATTAAAATGCACCAACCAATAAGGTTCATTTCTGCCATGTGCTTCTCCTTACATCTACTTTATCTTTACAGTAAACCGACTTTAGTATGATGGTTAGGGCCACAACATCGGTGTCACAATGTGAGGAAAGCATATAGAATAGGACAGGTCAGGGTGTAACAATAAGGGCTGGCAGCGCAGTAGTGTCCAAATGACTATACAAGAAGAATTATGCACTTCTGCTGAATATTTGCTTTATTTCTGTATACTGTTTATATCATTTCTGCTAACTTATATAACTGAAACACTTTACTAAATAATTAATGCAAACATTAATTCACATATGTACAAGGATAACTTCTATGTCTCTTTGTAGCAATAAATTACAACCCACATTTTCAGGTTTTCGAACGAAAATGGTTGTCTCCTTGCCAATAATACTGACTTAGAGGCAGAAAAGCTGCATTCAACATCTGCTGAAACCATAGCAGGATATGTAAAATCTGTCACACACTTTTTGTCTACATCTGGTTATCTTAAAGTACTGTTTTCCTTTGCAATTACGTGGGTAATGTTATGCACTTTATGGTATCCATTTTCTGTAAAAGATTTTGCAGTTTCACAGCTATTCTTTTACCCATGCTATCTTCCAGAGCATGGTCATTTGTTTTACCAGTTCTTCTCCAGACTTTTCTAAAGCTTGAATTACAGAGGGAAGAAATTAAAAATTCAAGGTAATGTATGTCAACTGGTGTTTAATATCAGGATCACATAAAAGGGTCTAGGCTGTGTTTATTGCAGCTGCAGCATTACTATCAACTGCACCACGTGTTTAATGGCAACGAAATCCATAGTATAGTATTCACACGCTTCCACCCATGTTTCCCATTGTGTTAGAACTGGTGTGGGAGGAAGAGAAACCCAGGATAAAGATCCTCAAATATTGCCACACATGAAGGCATTTTCACAAATATCTTCTTGACAGTCCTTACAAGCTTATCGATGGCAGGAATTATTGAGATCGTACCTCTTCTCCTAGTCTGTGGCAGGCATGAGGAAGACACGTGACATGTATTAAGTTTCTGTAATAGGTTCCTGCATTTACCATATAGGTAGCTACATCTGTAACAGACATATTCTACTGGGTTTCATACCAAATGGCCATAGTATTTTCATGGCACTGTCAATCCAACAACCACATTTACCACAAATCGCCCAACAGCATCCGTTGTTTCATCCATAGAAACCAAATGTTGTAGCTATTTAGGATCACTCATACCACTTATATTTTTGTACATAGAATTTACATAATGTCGCCAGTGTACTTTTCTAAAAACACACGCAACTTTGTATCCTGTAGTTTACTTAACGGAACATTGGTGGAAATAAACGTTGCGCATAGCTCTTTATTAAATGTTTGATTTGATGGAAGTGAGCCTTAATACAATGCTTAAGTGTTACTCTGCTACATATCTTCACACTTACTTGATCTACTATAAGCAGAGGCAATGGTTTTATGGTAAGGTTTGCAATAAAGGTTTTCATCAACAGAGAAAACATGTACCCCATATTGCAATATATATTTTTGTAACCTTGTGGACATTCATAACCTTTCCTTTGGCATTGTGTCTGCATGAAATCCGTATGGTGATATACTGACTTACCTGTATAGGTAACCCTCTGGTTGTAAACAGTTGACTACCAGGAGCCTCTCCACAAATGCAATGACTCCAACATTGCTCCCAAATGATGGTACAGAATAATGAATAGTGATTACTCATTTGCAGAGCTGGGAGGCATGCATTTAATGTATGGCAAAGCAAGAGGATGTGGAGCCATAGCTGCAGAGATGTATAGGGAAAGATATTCAGATAGATGACATCCTCACCATAGCACCTTCAAATCTATTCATAAGCATCTACAAGAGACTGTATCCCTGTCAATTCATACACTCATACACTGGATGCTGGTGCAAACTGAACCTGATGCACACCAAGCATTGAAGAAGTGCTTAACCCATTAGGTCTGACATTTTTAATACTCAGCTGGAATATTTTTTCAGAGATATTAGACAAAAAGATTATTTTCTTTCCTTTAGCATTAAGCAACTCTTATAAACCTTTCATACTAGAACTGTTTACATGTGTTCTATACACATATATAGTGTGTCCCAAAATTAGACCGAACAAACTTCGAGGGCTGATACATACCATTATTTTAAACACTTTTCGTTAAGGAAACTTTTATGCTGTGGTGCTTCATTAAATTGCTAGGCGAGTTAATGTCATAGATTACTGCCTCCCACCCAGTTTAAGTATTTACGGCAAAATCAACAATACAAATCAGTATTGCATTTATCTTAGTAAGGCACACAATCTTCCAAGAAACAAACACAGGACACAGAAACAAAACACAAACATCTCATTGACTACAGTTAATCACAGCTTTATTATTCAAAGCAAAGGTTGGAACGCACACCCATTGCGATTCATACAAAGAGTGCATTGATGTGCCCTATTCTTCCCCACTCTTGCAAAGACACCAGCTATTTCTCTGGTTTAAAAGCTTGTCGGTCTAATATTGAATAGTAAAGCTGTGATTAGCTTTAAACAATGAGATGAATATTACAAATAGAAGCACTTGAGTCACTTTCACCCAACGGCTGATGTGGGACCAAATGGTCTTGAAAAGTTTCCTGTTTTTAAAACAGTTTAAGTGAAGGTGAGTGTAAAAAAAGTGACTCACAATGACATGTTTGTGTTTTTTTTATGTGTTCTGTGTTTGTTTCTTGGATTAAGGTTGTGTGCCTTACTAAGATAAATGCAATACTAATTTGCATGGTTGATTTTGCCGTAAATACTTAAACTGGGTGGGAGGCAGTAATCTATGGCATTAACTTGTCTAGCACTTAAACGAGGCACCACAGCAAAAAACTTTCCTTCACAAAAAATGTTCAAAATAATGTTATCAGCTCCCAAAGCTTGTCTCTAATTTTGGGACACCTTGTATATTACATTTAAGTATTTTTATAGTCCAAATTTACAAGCTGAAGCTGTCTCTTGTCCAAGCCCCCTAAAGTATTTACTTTAAAAACCACTTAAACAGAGGCAACAAGAGAGTGCTTCACTTATTTGAGGCAACAAGAGAGTGCTTCACTTGTTTGCCATGGTGACAAGAATGATTAAAAATCTTTTCAATATACCAGAAGTTTATCACTAGTAGATGATAAATAAAAAGAAAAATATTCGTTACAATTGGATTTCTATTCGGGTATTCATTTCTCTGCACCTATACGACCCTGGGGTGATATCCAGCTGACTAGCTGACTGGCAAAATTAACGGTAAAATTTGGATTTCTACATGCAAATGACAGCAATGTGGGAGGAGTAAAAAGGCTCCTATATACATCAAGAAGCTACTGCCACATAGCTAGGCGTCAAAACACACCATGCCAAATAATTTTTGTCCCAAGCTGATTAACATTCTTTGCATTTTCTTCTTCCTCTTAACTGCTAGCAACTTCTTCATTATCACTAGAGCAAGGATAAATATCCCATCGCCTACAATGTTTGCATTGTTGTTGTTAGCTAACAACAACAATGTTTGCATGCTCGTACTGTACACTCTCTGTGGTGACTGGCAGATGGCATAGCACAGGTGTTTAGAACATGTAAACAAACAGGCAGGGCTGTGTAAGAAGCTCTAGTCCATTTACATCAGTTCATATCGTCGTCTATTCGTTCCTCAAAAACATTGCAGTGAACAACAATACATTTTTTAAACTGTTCAAAAGTAAACTTGTTCTTTTGTCATCCAAACAATGTTTATACAGTAAGAAACTTCTCTCGTCACATGATGTAACAGGAGCAAATCTTTTTTATTTGAACCATTGTAGCGTGGCCAGCACTTTTCTCCAACACAGTTTTCAGTTTATTTTGCACTGCTTCGGTGACAGAGCAGGATCTGCATTTCCAATTTTCATATAAAGCTCTTCTATAATTTGTAAAGCATCTGAAAATTTATGATTTCTTGATTCTAAACGCAGAATCGTTTTAGTGATATCTGCAAAATTCTTCTTAATAAATAACAAATGTTTACGTAAATTGCCTGAAATCAGTGACTTAGCAGATTTAATGGCATAGCTGTCTTCACTATCCAAAACATTGATTACTTTAACTATTTTATTCTAATAATAATCTGCATAATATACAGCAGCATTTAGCCAGATACCCCATCGAGTTTACAACAGGCTGGGGAGATAAAGGGACCCCAGGGGCCATTTCTTTGAAAATCAGTGACCTGCTTGGGGCTTTCAGAAATATTTTTTTCACATTAGCAATGAAGCTGTCCACATCACTGTACCAGAAGCATATCATTTCGGCTACACGATGAAGGCCGTGAGCGATGCACATTAAATGTACCATGTTGGGATAATATGTAGTTTTAATTTGTTTAGCTGCTTTTAGCATGTAGCTTGCACCATCTGTCAGCAAAAGTAGTACATTATCAGTTTTGATCCCCTCTGGCCACATCAAAATTAGACTCTTTTGAAAAATTTCGACAATACTTTTGTGGCTAACTTTATCAATAACTTCAGACGTCAATATAATGATTTAGTAGGTCTGTCTGGCGAAAGTACTCCCAGAATTACATTTGCAACAAACCTCTCCACAGAATCCTGAGTTTCTATGGAAATCCAAATTTTATTGTCACCCACAGATTGCGAATTTGAGCCATAACTTTATCATAACATTTTGATACATATTATTTACGTAGGGTTGTTGCACTGGGAGACTCCCGCTTAGTGTATTTTTTTATGAAGATTTTAAATTCAGCATGTTCTACTTTGTGAAATGGTATGTTGCTATGTACCAACTTTTGCACACGTCTTCAAAAAACGCTCATTGAAGTGATAAATGGTCGTCATCTTTGTTCTTTGATGCTGCAACAAGTGTTTTATGTTTTTTGGTATTGCAATGTTGCTTCAACAATTTCCGTTTTTCCTTGGAAATGGAATACATACATTGCATTGTATCACCATTAAATGCAAAATTATGTCTACCAAATTCTTCCAATAACATGATCTAATTTACCATCACCTGAAGACATTATTCACCTTGTATGTAAGCACGAATCGCACAGAAAATAACACTCCCTTATCTGTACAGTACAGCTGTCATACTGAACCAGAGCACGCTGTTCACCCTTCAGTCCGAGGTCGCAGTGATGATGTCAAGCAAGCAATGTGCCGTGCAGTCAACCTTCTTCAGTAGATATATGTCCTTGCTCTAATTATCATCACTGAACTGGATTCAGTGGAACTGAAGTTAAAATCTTCATAGTCACTCTCATCAACTTTCTAATTATGTTTTCTTAATTTCATTGTCTTTCTACCTTACGATGCAGCCATATTTGCTTAGTGTGCGATAGTGAGCATGTTTGCAATGCGAATGCAATTGGAAGTTGTTTTCATATATTTATCTCTCTGAAACACCAATGTCATCAACTCAAAATCCAGAAAGTCAATGCAAAAGCGTAGCAAACAAACATAAGATGGCATCTGTGTGACAACAGGAAAAATAATATCTGAAGTTGGATAATGGAACCATTCTGTGGCCCAGCCCTGCATCCATTAGCTCAGACCACAGAACCATTCCACACTCCAGGCCCAATGGGTTAACAGGCTCCAAAGTCAATCTTCAAGTACTTGTACAATCGCATGAACCACAAATACCAGCAGCGGTAATTTATGACGAGTCAGGAGGAATGCTCCACCCATATCATCTTAAAAGCACAGGCCTTAGAACCAGCAGCTTTTGCTTCCCAGTTACAGTTGCAACTGAGCTTTGGAGCACCATGGTGAAAATCCAGTGTGAACGTATAGGCTGGGATAGTTGGTGGCCATTTAATTGACTATTATCTTCTATCTCTTCTTATATGGGCAGGTATACCTGTAGTTTTTGATTAATGTACTACCTAGTTCCTGGAAGATTCACTTCAGATGCTCAACATCAAATGTGGCTCCAGCATTATAGGCACTTCCCCATTTTGATAGGAACTGCAGCAACATCTAGACATTTTCCCTGATGACTGGATTGGATGAAGCAGTCCAGTAGCCTGGCCTCCCCAATCTCCTGGTTTCAGTCCCACTGATTTCTTTTTATGGGGACACCTCAAGAGTCTTGTAAATTAAACACCAACTGGCTCCGATGAATTGTTGTCAAGGATATTGGCAGCCTTTGACAAAATTCTTAGCATGCTAGGACTTTTTGAAAGAGTACAGGACTCACTTATCTGCAGAGTAATCTCTGCAAAGATGTCCTTGAACCAAGAAAGATGGGGAAATGATCAAGCAGCAGTGGGAAGTGTGTCTCCTAGCAGCAAAGACATGGCCATTCAGCATTTTGCAACATGTGTGGACCCAGTAACAAGTGTAATGTCATGGTTAAGTCTAAGCAAAAACTAGGCGGGGATATATTGGACAGTGGAATGCAAAAGAAAGTGGGGAAAGTGATGTTGGCAGTTGCTATTTTTAACAATTCCTGTAATGTTTTATAACAACAAAACCCTGAAAATAAACAAGTGTCGAACACAGATCTATGTTAAACACAGATTTTCTTCATGATATTTTCTGTTCTATACAGTGAAGAAGCATGAAATATATTAATGTTTTGAATGATTGATAAATTGAGTACTAAATCTTACCACACCTTGGGCTACCCCTGAGCTGGGCCATGGATCTTTTGCTATTAGGGCAGCCCTTCAATACAATAACTTATGTAAGTTTGTAGGACCATATGTTTACACTTTACTTGAAGTACCAGAGTGGTTTGATAAGTTCTCGGAATCGCCATGAGAGGTCAGCTGTAGTGCCACAAGTTGTTCACGTGATATTCATTGGACTGTTGCCTGTAAACATGTTCTTGGAAGACAGCTGTAGTAGTGATGCAACTGTATTGTTGTACCCGCGCAGTGATTTGCGAAGACGGAAAAAAATTGAGATTTGAGCAGTGATTAAGTATTTCTTAAAGAAAGGTATGAAAGCAAAGGATATTCATGAGGATTTTCTGAATACACTAGGGGACTCTGCTCCTTCACATTCAACTGTTGCCAAGTGGACAAACGAATTTAAATTTGGTTGGGAGAGCTTAGATAATGATCCATGCAGTGGCCGGCCAACATGTGTAACTACCCCAGAAATCATTGCAAAAGTACACAAAATAGTAATTGAGGATTGTCAATTGAAAGTGCGTGAAATTGCTCAAGCTTGCCAGATGTCATCTGAAAAGGTATATCAAATTTTGACTGAAGAATTAGATATGAAAAAATTATCTGCAAGATGGGTGCCATGACTCTTCACACTGGATAAAAAATGTATGACAATGGAAGTATCGGAACAATGCTTGGCACATTTTAGGAGCAACGAACAAGATTTTTTGTGTCGGTTTGTGACCACAGATGAAACTTGGGTCCACTACTATACTCCAGAGTCAAAACAACAGTCAAAACAGTGGAAGCATGCTGATTCTCCACCACCAAAAGAAGCTAAGACAATTCTTTCTGCCGGAAAGGTAATGACATCAGTTTTTTGGGATGCGAAGGGATTCTGCTTGTAGCTTATCTCCCCAGGGAGCAAGCCATTACTGAAGAGTATTATGCTAACCTCCTGGACCAATTAAACCAAAAGATACTTGAAAAAAGGCCAGGATTAGCAAGGAAGAAAGTCGTCTTCCATCAAGACAAAGTGCACCCACATACATGTGCCGTCACCATGGCAAAATTACACCAAATAAGGTATGAATTATTGCCACACCTGCCTTATTCAGCTGTTATGGCTCAGTCAGACTTCCATCTCTTCCCGAAGCTGAAAATTTTCTGTGGTGGAGGAAGATTTTCTTCAAATGAACTGATAGCCGGAGTTAACAACTATTTTGCAGGCCAGGAGGAGTCTCATTTTCGAAATGGGATCAACGCGTTGCAACACCGTGGACTAAGTGCAGACTACAGCAGACTATATTGAAAAATAAAAGTCCCAGTGTCATAAGTGCTTTTTTTCTATTCCGTTCCGAGAACTTATCAAACAACCCTCCTATCATCTCTTGGAGGTAAAGATGCTATCCTTTTTTGTAACATTTAAGGAGATAACTCGGCACAGACAATGTGAAAGTGCTGTAACATAAGATTCTGCTTACAACAGGGAAGTGGTACACTCTACCCTATACAAAGTGCCCACCTCCATGGTATAGGGGTAATGTGTCTGCCTCACATTCAAGAGGCCCAAGGGTCGAGTCTTGGTTTGAACAAGTATCTAGA
Source organism: Tenodera sinensis (assembly GCA_030765045.1). Lineage (NCBI taxonomy): Eukaryota > Metazoa > Arthropoda > Insecta > Mantodea > Mantidae > Tenodera > Tenodera sinensis. The sequence continues at coordinate 20,554,926 of CM060966.1, read as the reverse complement.
TAAGGAATTTCCCTTTATCCTTAGAAGACAGACACTAAACTTCCCATTTGAGCATTATTTTATCCATTTCATTCGTTCCCTTCAATACAACCTATCTGATTCAAGAATGTTAACTTCATAGAAAACCATACAAGTAAAGAAACAACAAATACCTGGTGTTAAGATGATACTAATGCCAGTCAGTGTCTTACACACATTATTGTATGGCCAATGGTTCTCCGGCCCTGACGTTTCACAGCTGTGATGAGTTGGAGGGGGAAGGTTAATGTTGCCAACATATAGTAATGAGTTTCAAATAACAAATTCTCAAAATTATCTTAATAACGAACGTATATGATATTTATTAAGTTTAAAACATTGAAATACAGGTTTCAGTTTTATTTTCATGCAATATCTTTGCTACATCACTATTCTGTTCGAATATTACCTTTACATCTGTTATGGGCAGTAGCTGTTACTTTTGGCAATAGTGGAAGCAAGTAACAGTCTCACTGCTAGACATGACTTCCAAATGTAGCACAAAGTTGCTAACTGAGTTTTATAAAGACCATGTGGTTTCAATTGCTTTGGCACTTGTGCAGGGTTTTTTTCTGATAGGTAAACGGTATAACAATTATCTCCATATTCTACTATTCTGTGATCATTTACATGCATACTGCCCACGTAAATTTACGAAGTAACGATGCGGTCTACAGATGTATGAAAAGTTTCAAATACCCTGCTTGAAATTCCTGCTAAAGAATTGGCAACACTGCGTCATGAGGCCTTGAGAAATGTCAGAGCTGGAGATCCACTGGCCGTACAATAGTTTCTTTACATAATGTACTTGGAAAGTAAAATTGTTGAACTTTCAAGTAGTTTTTAGGTGAAAAGAATTCTGCATTACATATGCTGTAAGTTAGGACTTAACATGGTGACAACAATCTCACATAACTCTGTATAAATGCTCAATTTGAAGGACACACCTAAATGCTCAATATTTTCTCTTCTATTAAAAAATTCACCAGCCCATTCTTCCTTATTATGTACAATCCTTTGCTCACGTTTCCTCTAAATTTACGAATCTTCTAGTAACTACAGAAGGAGCTATGGGATATATACATTTATAAAAAAAGGTCCGTCTCCATGGTGTGGTGATAAGACTGTATGGCTCATATACAAAAGATCCCAAGTTCAAATCTCATCTGAAGTGAATTAGCAGGGTAAAATTTATTTCAGTTTCCTTCATCCTCAGAGAATGAATATCTTCTAAGTTCTATGAACTTCAGGCCTAATTAAGCATCATTTTACCCATATCAAACTTACCCAACATGTGTTCACTATTGCAAATGAACACATTACTTCCAAGTGTAAATGATGTAATAGCCTGGAGAATACCCACCGTTTGAATATAAGGTTCCAAGGTATCACTGCATTTCACCACAAGTTCTTTAGCAAGAAGGTACGCATTTTTTCGCTGAGATTTATTTGGCTCTACCACATTCATTAAAATAATATCAAGCAGTTCATTGGACACAATGTCTGATTCTGTTATCAGAGGACATAAAACGTCCAACATAAAACTCTTCACTTTTCCGGAATGCTCATCACTGTAACATAGGAGAAAATCAAAAGCATTAATTCATTTATTTATTTGTGTCAGGTTATAACTACAGTAGAGTCCCGCCAATCCAAACAGGACTAGGAAAAAATATTTATCAAATTTGTTTTGAATTTTAAACAGGAAGAGATAAAGATTAAGATTAAACTAGTTTTTCCAAGTAACAACCTAAATTTATTAGCACAGAAAAACATGAAATGCTACACGAGTAAACAGTGAATCTGTCAGTTATCTTATACACAAAAACTAAAAAACAGAAGGCCTAGAGCTACTATAATCTTCGCAAAAGTTAAAGGCATATGGAGGCAGGCCGTACTGCAGACTCAAGCGAATCCTATGCTTGCCCCTCCTACCAGCACTGCCGAGTGTGGTACACGCATCTCACGCAGTCTTATGTACAGAACCTCTGCCGGTACACGCACTACACTTGGCAACAGCGCTCCGCTTGAGCATTGGCCAGCGTTCATATGCCTTTAACTTTTGCGAGCAGTATAACAATGTGCATAACAAAGTTTGAATGCAATTTTTTTTTACATTAACGAGAAAACAAAACGGAAAAGCAAATCAACACTTAAGAATTGAAGTCAGTGATGTTCTTTTGATGCAATGCACTGGAACAACTTGAAGAGGCAATGTTTCGCTAACTTCCATTCTGACTTTCACCAGGCTACTGCACTAGGTAGACGCAAACAGTGCCTATAAAAACATTACAGCAACTGGTTTTCGAGCCTCAAAATGTTGTTGTAATGTATATTACAGTATTCTGTACTTATTTCCTACTTTCAATCATTTTAATACTTAACACAAACACTTTAGGTCAGTAAGTTGTATTTGATGAAAATCCACCAAATCCAAATTTTCACCAATCTAAACCAGGTTCGGCCCCAATTAGTTTGGATTAGTGGGACTCTACTATATGTTGAAGCTTAAATTATACCAAACCACAATTAAAGAATAATTTCTAGTAAGTACTTGTTCTCATATATTGGCTTAACTATATACATTTATTTTAAATTTACATAATTGTTACCTAAAGTCTTAATTTGTAATGTATATAAGAAATTCTTACATACTACATTAGACTCTAAATTGCCCAAGTTAATTGGGACCTAGACTACCTTGGCTATGGAAAAACTTGGATAATATGGAGATATGTGCCAACAAATTGTAAGTGATAAAAAATTGCTTAAAACTTTACACTTTATACAGTTTAATTAAAAGATATGCAGATTACAATATTAAACAAGAAAATGACTTTTTGGAAAGACTTTCCATTGTTTTCCAATCTACCCTTGCCTCTATTAGTTACTACATTATATATGTTGTAGGGACAGAAGATAACTTTATTATTAAATTTTACAGCAATAGATTTCAAGATATCAATGAACAATGTGAAGTTTATAATACAGATAATATAAATAGAAAATGATTATCCAGGCTTGTGGACTGTCATCTAGTGAAAAATCTCCTTCAGTCGTCGCCGAGACTAGCAGAGTACTACAGTCACATCACTGAGGATGTTTTACACAGCTTTGAATGAAACATCTGGAAGGAGATTTTCCACTAGACCATGGCCCACAAGTCTGGATAATCATTTTCTATTTAATGACACTGGCTGTGAACGCTTACGCAATTTCAACAGGTAATATGCGTATGTTTTATACAAACATATCAATATACACCACATTAAGCATCTATTAATAATGCAGAGAGTGCCAAAGATGTATAAACACTTCAAGCAAAGGAAAAACTGTGTTAACATAAAGCTGAATATGCACAAACAGAAAATGAGCATTAATCAATTTAGACATTTACAATTACAATTAAAATGCCCACCATTGGCATCAATACACTTCTGAGTATGTTGAACTAGTGATGAATAACGTGAGGAAGAGACTCCTCAGTAATTGCAGCAATGCCATTTCAATTTCTTCCCAACTATTTATACACTGTGGAAATGAGGAATTTTACTTCCAACAGGATGGTGCTCCACTATATTACCACCAAGATCTACATGAGTACAGAGGTGTTTCTTTTAGACATAGTGAATGGCCAATGGTTGCACAGTGGTTAATGGTCGAGTTTACTTTGTACTTATAAAGACCATAAGGGTGCCAAATTAGTATCTTTCCGACTTCTGTGCAACAAATGGAACAGTATGTGATTAACCACACTGTTCACTTGCATTATCAAGTGTCTTGAAGTAGCTGATTTTATACAGTATACAACATTCTTGAGAGTACCCTATAAGTTAGGGTTGCCAATATTTAAAAGTAAAATTATCATACCGGCCACTCAAAATTATCGTACATCATAAGCCAAATGCTACAACAATAATTGTATCAGCATAATACTTATGAAAATGCAATAGTATTGATGTTTATGGTATCCACTTACAAGATTGATGACCTCAACCAGTATTACAACTTTAGTACTTATGTTTCTTGCACTATTCACCTGAAAGTTCATCATCTTCCTCAACTGTTGCAGCATTATACAAATTTATTGTTGAGATAAACTTTAACATCTCGCTTGCAGATGTTGGGGCCAACCACATTCTTTCATAAGATGAGACGACCATATCTAGCGCCAATCTGTTTCTAATTTTGATTTTTATTAAATCTAGTTTGGAAAAAACTCTTTCACAAGAAGTGTTTCTGTGGGGCAATGAAATCACTGATAATGCAACCTCCGCCAGTTCTTTGAAATCAGTATTTCCACCAAGGTGACATGTGTTTAACAGCACTCCAAAAACTGCCAGTTATATTATGTATTCAGAGTTTTCTCCATTGATCATCAATTTTCTGAACAGTGCCTTCTTCATTGAGACTACCATATCTGGGCACACTAGCAACAAGAGCATAAAGAGTAGGATATGAAATGGTTGCCTTAGAGGGGCAGAGACAGGCCATGACGGCAAAAGTGGTGTCACTATTAGTAATTAAGTTCATTTTGCTGGTGTGACAAACCAGTGAGAATTATATTTTGCTGGTATTGAAATTATTGTACACCCCCATAATTATCGTACAGGATGGCAACCCTGCCATAACTAGAAAGCCAATGGAGTTAGATTTGGAGAACGTAGTGGAAACTCAACTGGACCTCCTTGTCCTATCCAGTGCCCTGGAAGATTGTCATCAAGGTACAGAAGTGTTCTTAGACATGGTGAATGACCTTGCTAGGCTCTGCGAGTGACAACATGCAAATTGATGGCCGGGGTAACATCCCTGTTTCTTTCCCTGAATTAAATAAGACACTGCTGATAATGCGAGAGGGCACTGTACTTAATCACATACTGTTCCCAATGTTTACTGCACACAATTTGGAAAGATACTAATCTGACACCCCTATGGTCTTATAAGTACAAAAGTGAATTCGACAATAAACCACTGTGCAACTATCTTATAGCACAAAAATGACACAGTCAAACATTTGAAGGTGTTTGCGATGTGACCATATTGATAGATTCCTTACCAGATGCATTAAATGATATGCAAAGTTGAAAGCAACACATTCCATGCTATGATGCACAGGAAGTGTCCAAAATTTTTTTGTTGTTGTTAATAGGCCTTGAAATCACTGTCTTAATTGCCTTAATTTTATTATCTTTTGTATTTAAATTTTTAATGTTTATCCACACTGAATCATGATCTGAGAATGGAACACAAGCAGAAATTACATTTGAGCAAATATTGTCTCAACAAGCAGTGTTTTTTGTAGGTTCATAATTAGTATAATTAAAATTAAATTACCTAAGGGTGGTTTTAAGTTTATCTACTCCTACACTAAATTGTGAATTTTGATCAACAATCACCCCTATATTGTTCATCTTTCATAGTTCATCTCAGACAGATTGTTCTCTAAGAAAAAAGGGATTATTTATTTTTATTTCATGCATACGTACATATTTTCTTGAAAAGATAAAATGATTTATTATACAAATTGGTTTTGCTCTATGACATGCGGAAACAAATTACTTGTAAAAAAAAGACAGTTATAAAAATATATGTTATATTAAAAAAACTTAACATCGAAATATTCTCAAAAACACTGAATGATACTTTTTGTAGAGTTTGTTTTTTGCTTACATAACAACCACATATACATTTTTAGCATATACAAGATACAGTGAGCATTGATCATTGCTAGGCTATAATGTTATACACCACACAAATAAGCCAGTGCCTCATTATGGCTCTAACACTGTATTTTCGAGACATCTGATTTATAACATCTACACTGTGTTTGGATCGTTATAAAATCTTACTGTTTCAGGGGGTTTTCTTATTGGAAGATTCATCTATAGCCATACTGGAATGCATAGTGTTAAGAATAAGCATGTTTTTCTTCACCTTCCTTTGGTAAGATGTTAAAGTAATACCATCAGTTTTGTAAGCAACGCTTGAAGTACAGAGCCTCAATTATTCAAGGTAAGGAGGACCAACAGTACCTCAGTTAATTGAAAACTTGGATAACATGGACTCTGTCACAAATCAAGAGAGAAATACATGGTTAACTGGTGAAATGGATGAAAACATGGTCCAAGATGTGAAAACAAGGCATCTATTGTATTATCAAATGAAAAAATGAGATATATACAAATAAAAATAAAATATACATACAAAATGGGGGAAAAAAAAAACATGCAGTACATACATACAGCATGTATATATTCCAGTCAAAAAGGGCTATTTCTTCAAGAAGCCCATAAAGTTTTCTATTTAACAGAACTTGCTCACTTCTTTGCCATCATTTCATGTAATCAATGTAGCAGTAGAAGGTCTGTTGAAGTCGTCTGACTGTTGCTCTAGGCACTTGGTCTTTTCTATTGCTTTGCACCCTTCATTGTGGCTGATTTTCTCATTGTTCATTTCAATGTCTTCATAATCACTTTCGCCAGCCTCTACTATCACCTCATCAGTCACTTCCAATTGTTTGCGCTGATCCACTTAGCTACAACATTTTCAGTGACTGTGACCACCCTCCTGCTCCGACATTCCTCTGCACACCGTTTCTATTTTTACACCACATATTTTGCATGGCACACTTCGTAAAATGGGATCTTGGTTAACCCAGAACTCGGTTAGTCAGGGCTCAGATAATTGCAGCTCTACTGTGTATCTTGGTCCTTCTTCGCCGAGGGAGGCACATCCTGTCTAGCTCTATTCAAGGTACCAACTATGCTTGTGCTTTTCCTATGTAATTCTCTTGCCAGTTTGACGTGAAGAACTTACCAGTTGTGACATTTTGTCCCTTTTCTAAACAGAGCTCCATAGACGTTGAGTAACATGCTCTGCCAGAATTGAACTTGCAGGTCTAGTTTCAGCTTTTCCCAAGTACAGGAATCCATTTAGAATATCTTTTAGCATTGGTAAGCAACCAGGATTTCTTGGTTTACTTATCGAGTTAGCTACTCATATACTGAGAGAAGGGGTATTAAGATTTCAATGGAAACAACTGTTCATCCAGCCAAGAATAAAGATTGCCTGCAGCATGCAATGCAATTGTTGGTCCAGGTACCAGAGGCCAAACAAAACTTGTGTTTCTTTACATTGCTGACACCTAGTCCTGATATCAAACTGAAAAAACCACACAATTTCTAGAAGTTGTTTCTTGTCATTCTTTAACTTAAAAAGGGAGTTCCTCATTCATGATTCCACAAATTGTGTCAATGACAGAGACCATTTACCATATGCTCCTCAAACATACAGTGCAGCTATGAATGCTTTTAACTCTTCCAAGACTGAAGTCCAGGAATTATCATTGAACTTCTGTTTCAGTGCATTCCTACATCAGCCACAACATAGATTCCCTACAGAAAAATCAAAGTGCACTGCATAAGGGATTTCTCAAGAAAATAGCATTTTGCATGTCCTGCAGGGCTTCAGGACTAACATTTTGCAGGCCTCCTCTACCTGCAGTTTTTCGTAGATGTGATGCATATTCCTTGTGTGCCACTAGCACTATACTCTTGGCCACTGATGTGTGATATCCTCTTTCAGTGCTGTTTCATGTACATACTATCTGAAACTTTTGGCACACAGAAATGTATAGGTATTACCAAAAAAAAATAATTGTATACCTAACAACTATAGATTACAGTAGTTTCTTTCTTCTTCCAAGGGAGCAACACATGCACCTCTGATATCAAAATGTCTCATTCACTTTAAATTACAAAGGAGAGTGTTAAGAATCATGGGTGTATTCCTGCCAGAGAAAGCTGTAGAGCGCATTTTAAACAAATAAACATCTCTACATAAAAAAATGTTAATTTGTGTTAAAAGTAATTTGCGTAATATAACAATGCATACAGATATACATGCACATAATATCAGGAACAAAAATAAATTTGGTCCATAGAATTAAACTTTTTCAGAAATAATTTAAATACAGTGGTATAAAAATATTTAACCAACTAGCTGAACCTTTAAAAATTATTAAATCTGCAACCAAGTATAAAAAGGAAATTCACAAAGTCCTAAATTTCAAACAATTCTACTTGGTGGAAGAATATATGAGCCTTATTGATAATATTTGAGACTATAAAAATAATCTTGAGCAAATGCCTTTTTTCTGCTTTATGTGATCGAGAGTTAAAACTGTTAGAAGTGAATTTGTTCATCAGTGACTGACTTTGGAAGAAGAAATGTACTACTGGAAAATTGTGATTAACTGTACTAATTTTAAAGTAAGAACAAATTAGAAACTAAAAGCTTCACTTATCTTAGTAATTTTGGAAGATCTTATGCAACTAACACGTTTCAAGTTTAACGTTGGAGTCAACTTGAAATGTGTTAACTGCGCAAGATCTTGCAATATTACTAAGATAAGTAAAGCTTTTAGTTTCTAATTTTTTCTTACTTTAGATTCTTGTTGTTTTACTGTTAATAGCTTCATTATTTCCTTATGTACTAATTTTATTTATAGTAGTGCAGTATATATTGTACCTAAGCATTTATCTTCTTCTTCTACTACTACACTCCATGTATTAGGCAGATTCCCTGTTCCGTCTTCCTTTATTCAGCTCCATCTCTTCCTTGGGCATCCTACATCTCTTCTTCCTCATGGTTTGTATCCTATAGTTTCAATGGTATTCTTTATGTTGTTTCCAGTTCTCTTTGGTCTCTTCAATTTAATCATTTATTTTATATATATCTAATTCTCAGATATCCTCATGGTGAAAGATCTCTCTTCTAGTATAATCTTTCTCCCTTCTCAAAAATCTCATGTGGCTTGTAACTTACTTTTATTTATTCATAATTCAGGGCTCACTACCATACATCAGTACTGGTACTGCCATTGTTATATTGAGTTTTGTATCTTTCCTTTCTTTTTTAATGTTATTGTTATTGTGCTGCAAATTTGCTGGTATTTGTTAATTTTGTTTTCTATGTCTTTAACTCTACTGAAATTTCTATTACAGCCCAAATATTCAAAATGAGATGCTTGTTCTAATATTATTCCTTCTATAATACTTTTGGAGTGTTTAGGATCTCTTCAGGTTGTAATTTTGTCCTATTACATTTAATTTGGGCGCTGCCATGGCCGAGCAGTTAAGAGTGTTTACCTACCACCTAAGCAGCCTGGGTTTGATCCCAGAGACCCACATTTGTGGATGAAGTGGTGTCAGGGTGGCTTTTCTCAGGGTTCTCCAGTTTCCCCCTGGACTCATTCCACCAATTACTCCATTGCCACCTTTCCAATCATTGATTTCACCTGCATTTCATATCATCCTCCTCATTATACCTGGTGTTTAGCTGATCACACACTTCCAGGTCTTCACTCAGTCCGGTCCATCGGTTCCTGTGCTCCTCGACAGGCGTTTGATTCTAGGCACTGGCTTGTAAGTCCTACATAAGGGGAGGGTAAACAGGAAAAGAAAGAAAAAAAATTTAGTTTATGAACAGAGCATTAAAGTTCATTTTCGTTATTTTGTATTAGCACATCATTAGAATGTAACAACATAGTATTTATATAATAATTTCTACTGATTTGTATACCTAGATTTATATTATCTCTTTTCAACATTCTCACTTTATCATTAATACAGATATTGAAAAGTGTTGGTGATAGACTGTATCCTTGTTTAAGTCCTCTATTTGTAGCAATTTGTTCTGTTATTGATGTTCCAATATTTATGATTACATTAGTTCTTGTATACAAACTTTTAATTACCTCAATTATGTTGGGGTAGCCTCTATTATTCATTATGCTCCATACCTTATCTCTTACCTACCAAATCAAAAGCTTTCTTGAAGTCAATGAAAGCTATATGCATTCTAAGATTGATTTCTCGTCATTTTTCTAAAAACCTTTTTAAACAAAAACATTATCGCAGCATGAACAACCCTTTCTAAACATTTGTACACCCTTGTGATGTCTCTTACATCTGCTTGTAAGATAAGTTAGATGAATAAACATAATTGGCTCCAATCAATAAATGCACCATAAAAATGTACTTGTCTCTACCACCAAAGACAGCATTCCTTCAAACAGAAAATCTGGTATGTACCAAATAGAATGCAATAAGTACAACAAATTTGTGTAGGGAAAACTAAAAGGAACTTAGAAATAAGAATCAAAGAACATTTGAGATGTACAGAACACAAACACCTAGATAAAATCAGCAGTAGCTACCCATTTTTAGAAGAAAAATTACTTAATCCAGAACCAAAACTGTTAAAACACAAAACAGGAAACCAAGAATTATTAACATGGGAACACATCTTCATCTGGAAGAACAGGGCAGTGTGCAATTTTGATATTCAATAGAGTGAAATGAGCAAGTTCCCAGAATCACCCTACAGCAGTCTACGGAAGTATCAGCTTCACCCACCAAGATCAGTCGATGTCCTGTTGATAATGGAGGAAACTAGCCTCTGAAAAATATCTTGAGAAATTTAAAAAGCAAGTGTTGTTCTGTGTTATTAATCAACTCATTTTCTACTTTTAATATCAAGTGTTTATTACAAAGGGTGAAAACTGCCAAATTCAAATGAGCAGTGAAGTGAATATTGTGGAGTAAGCTTCAAATAAACGAGTGAATGTTATTATGTGAAGTTCTTGAACTGCAATTCATTAAAAATGAATGACATAGTTCAAAGTGGTAAGGAATTTCCTTAATTACTTGCTCATTTAAGTTTTGTAATTTTGAATTGTACAATGACCACCAAAGATAATCTCTCACTGTACTTCCAGTCTATGTCACATTATTTATTGTTGCATGAAGCCATGATCATTTCAGTGACTGTTTTAGGCCATGGTGCAAAGGTACATTGCCTAAAACAACCAATGAAATGGCCACACCTTCGTACAATGATAAATAATGCGACATAGACCAGAGGTGCTGTGAGATTTTCTTTGGTGATCAATGCACAAGAATTATTTAAAAAGTTCGGTAAAACTGCAAGCAACAATTTTTTTGTGAGACATACAAGGTGTCCCAAAAACCGCAGGCAACACTATGTTATGTGTTATGAATGGTTTTCAAGAAGAAACCCCTGACCAGAAATGCACGGTTTGGATGTTGGAGAGCGTTGAAATTTGTGAACGAATGGCTGTGACAATTTGTTAAGATCTGTTTTGGTATCTTAGTATGGAGGGTATGCAACCTTTAGCCATCTGTGTACTGGAATGAATGACCTAAGTGTAATAACATTCCTGAGCAGGCACTAAATTCCTCCAAAGAGTCCTTGGTGCACATCCTACTGCATTATTGTGTAGTTTCCAGTACAGTAACTTTGCTAAAAGCAGTGTGACATGCACCAGTACAGAGCTGCGGAAAGGGCCGACATGAGCCCCAGCACACTTGGAAGCAAATGTGTGGAGTCACCTCAACATTGCACATCCAAATTGATGGATTGGTAGAGATGGACCAGTTCCATGGTCAGCACGGTTGCCAGATCTGACACCTCTTGACTATTTTCTGGAGAGTTGTTTGAAGAGTATGGTGTATGGCACTCCTGTAAAATCAGCAAAGGACCTTATTGCTTAAGTCCACAGTGATTGAAAATCTACAAGGACAACCACATTTAATGGGTCATGTACATGAGGCTCATATAGCCAACAGAGCTCTGCAATGACGTAGGAGGCACACAGTTCCATGCCCATTTTAAGTAGACAGCTCAATGTTGGATTTATTGAGGAAATGTGAACGCACACCCATCTCACACTTCGATGTGCTACAGCGTTCAAACCGTGCATTTCTGGTCAGGGGTTTCTATTTGAAAATTGATCAGTTTGCCATCCCAAACAACATACTAGCATCAGTGTTTTTGAGACATTCTGAATATTTTATTTCATAACATAGTTTCTTTAGATGTCACACCCTTGGACCAGAAATTTCTATTTTTTTTTATCCCATTGGAAAAAGAGGATCTGAATCAAACAGCAAAATACCTGTAGACAGAGGTAATTCTTTCATTTCATGAAAACTTCTATCTACAAAGCCAAATTTTCAAGCATGAGAATAAGAAAAATCACTTGAGGTTAAATCTGGAGAATAGGGTGAGTGAGGAATCAATTTGAAACCCAATTCTGCACTTTGGCCATTGTGACTGCTGCTGTATTGCTGATTGCAGTACTACTCTGGTGAAACAAGTGGGCCAATCTTGGTTGTTTTTCATTAAATGTATGCTTCAGACGACCTAACAATGAAACATTTGTTGCCAATTATGGTTCTGCCTTTCTCCAAGTAATTCTAACAGGATTATACCCTGGAAAGTTCAAAATAAGTGGCCATTACCTTTCCAACAACCTTCTCTGGCACTAACTCACCAGATTTTGTCCAACATTTTGACTACTGCTTTGTTTCTCGTGCCTAATAGTGGGCCCAAATTTCATCCACAGTTGCATATCAACACAAGAAGTACAGACGCTTATAATTTTTTTTTTTTTTCCATGCATTTTCAATCAAGCCAGCAATCACAGAATCCAAGTGTATATAGTTTTTCATTTCTAATCTTTTGCAAAATATTGTGCACTCATTCGTTGAGACACCTAGTTTCAGTGTTTCAGTATCTCGTGAGCCTTCACTCAACAATCTTGTATTTTGACACCCTTGATTACTTCAATAATTTCCTTTTTGTTAATTCCAAGTGTTATAAGATATTACACTTTCTTTAAAATTTTCAACTTTTACCTTTTATATTTGTTATGTTTTGTTACATATTTTGTTACTTTTGAATTAGCATTCTTTGTCTTTTTGGCAGCCTGTAACTGTGACAGGAAGATGTTAGAATAAATAAATAAACATATTTAGCATTCATTCAGAAATATAAAGTCTTCTGTGAAGGTGTTAAGCCCACATTAACTACAAATCTTTAATCTATTCTGCAATCCAACCCTTTAAATCAATAGGTCTGGTAACATTACATTTGTTCTTTTCCATTTTCTTCGGAACATGTGCTCATTATAGTAATGTGCTTTGGATAGCTCTCAACAATTAATTGAACTTCACAACTACACTAAAGCACTGCTAATCTGAAAATCCGCCTAATCTGAACACGGCTAGAAAAAAATATCTACCAAATTTGTTTTGAATCTTAAAACAGGAAAAATAAAGACTAAGATTAAACTAGTTTTTCCCAGTAAAAACACAAATTTATTAGCACAGAAAAACATGAAATAAATGCTGCAAGAGTAAACAGTGAATTTGTAGGCTAACTTATACACAAAACATCTTCCTTTCCTAGAAGTTTGAAAACAGTGTTGTTATAATCAATTTAATTTAAAAGGTGAGTCAATAACACTAAACAACATTTACATTATAATTTTCCGGAACGCATTTCGGAGGTTAACTTTCCTCCATTATCAACTGGAGGATTATTGTCCGGTTGATATTGGAGGAAAGTTAACTTCCGAAACGCGTTCTGGAAAATTATAATGTAAGTGTTGTTTAGTGTTATTGACTTATCTTTTAAATTAAATTAAATAAATTATACACAAAAACTAAAAAGTGGAAAGCCTAGACCTACTAACAATGTGCACAACAAAGTTTGAATGCAATTTTTTATGTTAACAAGAAAACAATGGAAAAGCAAATCAACACTTAAAAAAGTGAGGTCAATGATCTTTCAGACAAAGCACTGAAACTACTTGAAGAGACAATGTTGTGCCAATGACGCATAAACATTACATCACTAGTAGTTATGTAGATGCCAACAATGCTTATAAAAACATTGTAGTAACTGGTTTTCAAGCCTCAGAATGTAGTTGTAAAATAAATTACAGCACATTGTACTAATTTTCTACTTTCAACCAATTTAACACTTAACACATAAACGCTTAAAAGTCAATATGTTGTCGTATTTAATGAAAATCCACTTAATCCAAATTTTTACTAATCCAAACAAGACTTGGATAAGTGGGACTCTACTGTATCTGAAAATATATCTAAAACTGTTACACAAATTACGCTTACCAACAATGTTGCTGCTTAACAAAATTTACGAGACTTACCAAGCGATCTTTGCATTATATAAGTTGCTAACAAATTTGATATGTTATGTGCAAATAAATTATACTATGGATACTGCTATTTAGGCATCATCAAGCCACTAAAGTGTCTTCAAATCCATCAACTATCACACAGACATCTACAGGTTAGCAAAATAGGTGTTATGCATAAACAAACAGAACTGGTGCCACTGGGGAACTGTGAGTCCACACATTCATATTGCTGCTACACTACATCAACAAGTATTGGTATACTAACAGTGCACAATGCATTTTCACTGAGAGAATTGTCAGCAGCCAAATACAGACAGATAGTGGAACAGAACTTTGTACTGGCTGCATGGCACTGAATGCTCCAAAACTACTGGTTCACACACGATGGAGTACAACCACATAGTACTGTGGAAGTCTTCAGGTGACATTCAGAGATCTGATCGTTGCCTTGGACACCTCAGACTACACTGGACATGGTGTAAAATGGCCCCTAATAGTCCTTGCACACATATAGCTCTTCGCTGCTGCAGAAGGAAGACACTTAAAAACCTTCTGTATTACATTTCAGTTTGTCTTTTATGGCGTTCATGTGAGAGCACAACTCTATAAGCTCTTATTGCTAGACTTTCTAACTCCTATTTTGCACTACCCTATAGGAATTCCATGCAAAAAATAATGTAATCCACAAAATACTTACTTCACAATTTTGAACATTAGAGAGAAAAGGGCACAAAATATTTCTTGACAGTCTTCCAGCTCAAAACACATGTTAAAGGACTTGACATACGCCAAGTTTTCGAGTAGGTAAAAGTAACGTTTGAACGCTGGATCCTTGGGATCTTTCAGTCCAGACAGTTGCTTAATCAGGAATAAGAATATAGTCTGCAAACAAAATGAAATTTTAATAACTAATTAGTTGAAATACACAATTAGCAGTGAGTAAATAATTACAGCTCCTAAGGAGTTCAAGATGTTCTTATGCGCATTTAAAAAAAACACCAAGGGAGAATTCACAGGTAGGCTAAAAACTAAAAACACTTATGCAACTTTCAACAAAACTGCTTTCCTGATCATTAAGGACCACAGTGATCCAGGTATCGACAACTAATCTTCTCCACATGAACTTCAATTAAAATTAAATCCTATATATATATATATATAAAAACAAGTATTATATGTATAGAGGCAGATAAAAATGCTGCACCTAAACTACAGTAAGAGAAACCAGCTATAGTTAGCAGACTCTTAGTTGGTGATTTACATTTCCTACCCACGTGCTAATGTGCTCTGAATGCTTTAGAAGAGGAGGCAGCCGCTGGAGGCACAAGTTAGAGGTAAGCTTCCCCAAGCCGTTTCAATAGCAATGACAGGGGCCATTGTGCGGTTGCCAATAGTAACATCGAATATCACATGTTTTCCATTTAGCATGGTGACTTAATTCCTTTCTAGAAATTTTTACCTTATGCTAACAGTATGCTATTGTTTGCACTGCAAATTGGTGAGTCGTTGACATCACATACCAGCTACATCAGTTTGCTTGTTTCGCGTGCACTGTTTAATTCATGAAGTGTATTATGGTCACGCTTACGAACAAAGAATTCAGTAAAATAAGAACAAATTAACTAAAAGCTTGACTTATCTTTTGTTTAAATAGCTTTGAAATTGTGTTGGATGCAACTTGAAACTAGTCAGCATTTGAAGAACTTGCAATAATTACTAAGATAAGTGAAGCTTTTAATTTCTAATTTGTTATTTTAGATTCTGTTGCTTCACTGTGATGCCGATTTTAATGGAAACTAATGGAAGGGGCTGTGCTATGAGACTCGTTTTCTATCTACAGGATAGTGGTAACAGATGGAATGCATATATCAATGTTTCTTTATCACAATGTATTTATTTATTAACACTTCGATATTTTACACTCTCAGCACCATATTAAATACTTAAAAAACTTTACACTTTTGTAATTTGGTAGAATTTACGCTGGATAAAAGTTTGGTGAAAGTTCCATGTTCACACGCTACCAAAACACGTCTTATCACCTTGAACATATAGACGCTACTGAATCGTTTCTTGGCGTCGCTTTGACACGACACACCGCCATTTTTGTTTTTATCCGCGGTATTCATCCGCGCAAACAGTTCTTTCTCGTTAGGGAAGTGATCCCAATTATCGTCTCCTATTTTTATTATGGAACACAAACAATTCTAATATTTATACACTTTTAACAATCATTTACATGAACGATTTTCTATTGGGGTCCTTATATTCTGTCTCAACTGTTAATAACTTTAATTTTCCTTGATTTATAGAATTCAGTGATGATTATTATTTATAGTGTCGGTATTATGCTCGTGTTCACGAACAGTGATATTTATTACATGTAGGTGTGTGTGTCAGTATTAAATATTGTTACTTAACTGTATCAACTGAAAATAATGAAGATTTCTGGGAAAATGAACAAGTGAATATTAAAAATAGAAGCACTATTGACAGTGAAGTATTCTTCATGTTTGAGGCTATTTTGAGTCACTTATTTACACTCACCTTCACTACTAAACTGCTTTTTTAAAGCGGAAACGTTTTCAGGACCATTCGATCCCATCATCAGCCGTTGGGTGACTGACGTTATCCTCTTGTTCCTTTTCTCTGCTGTCTCTATTCTGCTGCCATCTGGTGTTGGGGCGCAGAGCTTTAACACTTCATTCAATGCTGGTATTTTGAAATTAATAACTTTATTACTGTTTTTGATTATGTATATTTTTTCCCAAATATTCAGTTCTATTGGTGAATTAATAGATTTTAACAGTTTTATATTAAGGCCGATGTTGTGGTTTTCAGTCCAAAAATGATGTGCCACAGCAGACTTTTAAATTTGTTTTAATTTTATGTTTCTTTGGTGTTCCTTAAGTCTTATATCCAAATTTCTCTTTGTTTTCCCTATGTAGCTTTTGTCACAACTATTACAGTTGATCTGGTAAATCCCCGATTTTTTATTGTATGGGATGGTATTGTTAAGTGGCTTATTAAACAGGTTTTTTAAACTGTATTGGTTTTGCGGTGCTAGTTTTATGTTTAGTTTCTTGAAGATTTTTTCAAATTTCCTGAAGGCCCAGGGATGGTACGTGAATTTCGTAAATTTCCAGTTGTTTGTGAGTGGTGTTAATGCAGTGGTTTGCGAAATTATCTTGAGCTTTTCTGCATTTTTTAACATGTTCCTAACTGTGGCTGGGTTGAA
Organism: Tenodera sinensis; assembly: GCA_030765045.1. NCBI lineage: Eukaryota > Metazoa > Arthropoda > Insecta > Mantodea > Mantidae > Tenodera > Tenodera sinensis. The sequence goes on along the minus strand of CM060966.1, from coordinate 20,537,638 downwards.
TCCATTTAATATTGCAATTTCTTCTATGTGTTGTTGTTCTTTCATAAATTCCTCTTTGAAAGAACAACACATAGAAGAAATTGCAATATTAAATGGATTCAACCCAGCCACAGTTAGGAACATGTCAAAAAATGCAGAAAAGCTCAAGATAATTTCGCAAACCACTACATTAACACCACTCACAAACAACTGGAAATTTAGGAAATTCACGTACCATCCCTGGGCCTTCAGGAAATTTGAAAAAATCTTCAAGAAACTAAACATAAAACTAGCACCGCAAAACCAATACAGTTTAAAAAACCTGCTTAATAAGCCACTTAACAATACCATCCCATACAATAAAAAATCGGGGATTTACCAGGTCAACTGTAATAGTTGTGACAAAAGCTACATAGGGAAAACAAAGAGAAATTTGGATATAAGACTTAAGGAACACCAAAGAAACATAAAATTAAAACAAATTTAAAAGTCTGCTGTGGCACATCATTTTTGGACTGAAAACCACAACATTGGCCTATTAATTCACCAATAGAACTGAATATTTGGGAAAAAATATACATAATCAAAAACAGTAATAGTTATTAATTTCAAAATACCAGCATTGAATGAAGTGTTAAAGCTCTGCACCCCTAACACAGATGGCAGCAGAATAGAGACAGCAGAGAAAAGGAACAAGAGGATAACGTCAGTCACCCAACGGCTGATGATGGGATCGAATGGTCCTGAAAACGTTTCCGCTTCAAAAAAGCAGTTTAGTAGTGAAGGTGAGTGTAAATAAGTGACTCAAAATAACCTCAAACAAAGATGAACAAGTGTTTTCGGAAGAGTATTCCAATATTGCACTTATGCAGACGATTATTGCTCATTAATCAAGGCTTCACAGGTGATCAGCTGTGTCAGATTTCTAAACATTGAGCTTTCGGCCATTGTAGACTGCATGGCCTTCATCAGAATTAAAAGACTGAGAGAACGACTTACCATACTGCTGTTGGCAGACTGAGAACAGCCCGAGGTGTGTAGTGTACCTGCCCTTTTAGGGCTTAACCACTTTATGACGGGATGTGGGGTTTTGCAGGGTGACAGGTGATGATAAAGTTGAGGGTAGAGAGAGAACAACTGTGCTCCGCTCTCCATATATGTACTATAGTTAGGTGGGAGGGGTTGCGCTGCCCTGGCCAATGAGGAGACAATTTGTGATTGGGCCTGCTGTTCCAGGGTATGTTTGTCACCGGTTGCAGTGTTTTCTCAAGGGTCTGTACTTTATCTGGAATTACTGTAGTTGCTGTTGTAGAACAGACCCTGAGAAGACTCAACGCAGAACTTGGACTGACGGACCTGATCTTCAGCTCCAACAGAACGTCAAGATGGGGAAAAGGAAAACAGCGAAGACCAGCACAAAACCCGCGCAAAAGACTTCGGTCTTGGTGCGAGCAGACACGCCGCAGAGAACTTCGCCGGAGTCACCGCCAGAGCGCGCCAAGTCAGAGCGACAGCCACTCTCAGCCAGCCGCCCAGTCTCACCAGTCGTGGCTGAGTCTCCGCCACGAGCAGTCGCGGCAGAGCCAGCGCACACGCTGCCGCCAACGCAGCACCGCCAGCCGACGCCGACACCGCCACCAACCCAACACCGCCAGCCGACGCCGCCACCGCCACCCACAGCTTCCTCCTGGCGGCATAGTGCAGTAGTGTGCGGAGTTCCACGGGACTTTCCGTGCCGCTACCTGCTGTCAGCCGCCAGGCAACTGTGGCAATCCAGTGTCAGGGCCACTAGAATTCATACAGATCGCGGCCCTACCATGATGGTTTGACTAGAGTTTGTGGACCAGGCTGACCGGGAAGCTGCCTTGACGGCGGGGCTGCCCTTGTTAGGGCAATGCCTGCGCATTGAGGCCAGCGGAACGGATCGCCTGGTCCCATGTCGCCACTGCTGCCAGTTCGGCCACCAGGCCGAGACCTGCTCTGCCAGCCCGCGGTGCCACTATTGTGGTGCCCGGGCATTGACAGCGCAGTGCAAGGGTCATGACCTGCGACACCGCCGCCGGTACTGTGCTACCTGTAATGGCTTCGGCCATTATACAGGCCAGGCACAGTGCCCTCTCCATCCGCGCCGAACTTCACAACAGATCAACACACCAACACAACAACGACTGGCACCACAAATCAGCAGCACCAGTCAACCAGCTCCAGGAACTACACCACCACCAGCAGCACCACCAGTCCCCGCAGTCAGCCAGGAGCTACGGGATGCGATCCAGGACCTCCAAGCGGAGGTACTGAATGTCAGCGCCCGCCTGGCTGCGATTGAAGAATCGCTCGCCACAATCTCAGCCGCAGCAAGTGGCACCATCACGAGGAACGTCACCGAGGCTCTCGAGCCAATTAAGCAGACGCTTGGACAGCTCGAGATCCCGACTGCCAACCTGACCACCACCAGGGACGTCTCAACACAGACTCGCCGCAGCAAGGAGACACCACCAGCTCGACTACAACAACCACCGCAGTTCCCACCTTCACGAGCCAAGGCAGCGGGCTTCCACATTCACGATGGCTACCCCAGCTCGGAGTTGTGTCGCTCCATGAAGTGTACGGCACATCCGGATTGATCCACTTCACTCCAGGACTCAGCCATCATCATTCATTCACCCATCATGACCATTTCATTTCACCACACGAATCAGAGCACACCACTCACCATTATCACCAATGACTGCTACCAGGGGGCTCTCAGGGCTTAGGTCATGAGTGTCTCCTGGCCTTCAGCATCACCACGCTGTTACTGCCTCTGGCAAGCAGCTTCCATCGTCACCATAGAATGCGCAGGTGCATTATTGCGGTACTGCAACACCGAGGCTTTGACCTCTGGACTCTTCCGGTGGGGTTTTTTAGTGAGTAGGCTGCCCGGGTTCGAAGCCCGGGTAGGAGTCTTACACTCGCATGCGTGCATGCGGTTAGGGCGTAAGTAGCCTTTTTCCCCACCACAAAAAAGTAGATGTGTTTGATGGCTATTGTCCAAGCAGAGCTTAGTTGAAGTCTGCAGTCTCTATTGTAGTTGTTAGGATGTAGTTTGATTTGGATGGCTTCCTTAATGATGCTGTCCCAGTATTTATCAGTATGATCCAGAACTTTGATGTCTTCAAAGCTTATTTTGTGGACATACTCTATACAGTGTTAAGCCACTGCCAACTTATCTGATTGTAGGAGCCTGATATTGCGTTGGTGTTCTTTACATCTTTTTTCCATTGTGCGTCCTGTTTGGCCTACATACACCTTTCCACATTTGCAAGGAATCCTGTACACTCCTGTGACCTTAAGCTGAAGTGGTTCTTTTACCAGCCTAAGATATTCTTGGATCTTCTTTGGAGGCATGAAGAAAGTCTTGATGTTATACCTTGTAAGTATGCAGGAGATCTTGTTCGAGACGGAACCATAGAAAGGTACGTAGGCTTTGTTCGGCCAGCTATCCATCCTTTGAGTGAGGCGTGGGGGGTTGTTATGATTGTATTCTACCCTCTTGCGTGCCTTCTTGATGTCGTGATCACTGTATCCGTTTTGTAGCAAGGTGTCTCGCAGTCATTGAAGTTCTTGCTCAATGTGGTCTTCATCTGTAATATCAAATGCCCGGTGAAACAAAGTCGAGAAGACTGTCTTCTTCTGAGTGGATTGGTGGTGACTCTCAGTCTTTTAATTCTGATAAAGGCCATGGAGTCTACAATGGCCGAAAGCTCAATGTTTATAAATGTGACACAGCTGATCACCCGTGAAGCCTTGATTAATAATGCTCGCTGTGAAAGCTTTAAGTCTTAGATTATTGCTCATTTTGTAACAACGCTGACATAAGTATCAAATAAAATATGACAATCAGTGTGTTTGAACATTTGAATTTAATCTTGCCTCTTTTTGTGCTTGTTGCCTTAACTTGCTATAATCGGTTACTGTGTAATCATTGTTAATTCCTGCAAATTTGCATATTATTCGTGTTTCTGCTATGCATTCAATGGCACTAAAGGAGGTAATGCTGCTGTCTCTGCTGGTTGAAATGTCAATCACCAACTAAGGATGCGCAGACTTTAGTAGTAATAATATAGATAAAAGAAGTACATGTTTATTTATAACAGAAGCTATGAGGGTATGTCCATAAGCTGCCAGCCTTACCAATAAGGAATATTACCTGCACAAAATCCTGTGTTGTGGTGCTATATCTTATCAGTTAAGTAAATAATTGCCCTTGTAACTCCCACTCCACTGTCTTCAGTTGTTCAGATAAAGTTGCACAGTCACCTCTGTGGTGTGGTGGTAGCGTGTCTGCCTCACATTCAAGAGGTGCCAAGTTTGAATCTCGGTTTGGATCAGTTACCTTTTTTATTGGTTATTAGAGGTCATTAGTAGTAAATCAAATTTGAAATCTGCATGCTATGCATTTTGTTGCAGCCCAGTTAAGGGGGACCATGATCATGATGGACACATAGATAAGCTCTAACCTATCACAGCACTATATACCAATAAGTGTGGTACTTTCAGTGTGTAATCTTACATTACCACACAATGCAATAGAATTTATTGTTTTGTCATGCCCTGGGTGAAAATCTGTAATACTTTGAATTACCCCATAGTCATAGCTCTGCACCCATGCATTTTATGAACGAACTATAAAACTTGGTAAGTAGGCATAGAACCGAATCAAATTAGAAGCACTACAGGTCGTGAGGTAAGACAAGAACAATTTCCCTAGATGCACAGTGGCACTCTTCACCTGAAAAACTGATGGTGGGGGAATTTGCACAATCATGTATGCGCAGAAGTCATAACCTTTCTGTCCACGAAGGAGTGAGTTTGCTAGCATAGTTTTAGCGCATATTGCTAATGGCATTATATATGTATAACAATTAGCTTTATAACGAACAAAGAGATTTAGCTATAACTATGGCCATGTGCCAACAATAACAGCTGCACGCTGTTGTAGTGTTTCACGGCAAACTGACGTGTCTATTTACCCCTCTCCACCTTTGCAGAGAGGGAAGGAAGGAAAGCACCTTCCCCTATGTGCAAGATTTGCTCCTGTGTTACCTCACGACCTATACCATTCTGTTCGTCCTTGGGTGTTTCCTACCCCTTTTAGTACTCTGACTTACAAACATGGGTCTTGTTATCACCTGAGGATCGCAATGGAGCTTAATATTGAACACATGTTGTACTGTAACTACGGATTTAGTCCTTGCAAAATGCAAAACAGAAAAAGCTTTCAGATAATTTTCATGTGTGTAGTTTGCAGGACTATAAATGAATTCTACCTCCATGAAAAGAGAATTCCTACAGCAAAAGCTGTGTTACATAAATTAAGAGAAACTATAGGTTATAAAGGCAAAGAATCAATATAAAGCTGATGAAAATTGTTATAAAACCGGCTCCGCAAAACTAGTGTGATAAATTTACTCAATCACCCTCTAAAAAATACAACTTCAAGTATTAAATTATCAGGAATTTACTGTGTCAACTGTGAAGACTGCCATAAGATATTCATTTTGACATACCAATCATAGATGATGTCTTATGACTAGCCAATAGGAAGAATAGTGTATCAGGCAACGAGAGGAGGAGGAGGCAGTTACCTGAGTTGAACCAGTCGATCAACAGCTGAATGATGGAGAGGACCCTCTCCAAAACTATTCCTGTGATAAATATTTTGCAAATAAGTTGGAGCAGAATGTGTTTAGAAATATTGACATATTTTTCAATTTATTGCAAAGAATCAAGTTTGCTCAAAGTGCTGACGACACGCTAGATGGCATCAAGGAACTCGCCCAATCACCTCATGCCTAGGTCATGCTATCATTGGTGGGGAGTTGCTCCTAAGCTTTGAATTATGTCAGGATTTTTACGGAAGTAATCTAACTCTACAAGAACTCTATACTTGAACACGTTACATCTCTAGGGCAAACTTTCACGCTATAACATTGTGGAAACACGTTGGTGTTGCTTAATGACCCACCTGTGTACCTAATTCTACTTGCTTTGAAATGACTGGAAGGCTTTGATATTGGATACTGTAACCAAGACAGTAATTAAAAAGACAGTAATTTTTAATTTTAGAGTTATATTAAAAAGACAGTAATTTTTAATTTTAGAGTTATATCCTGTAAATATGCAATATTTGTACAATTTATGTGCATTTGTACATACCTTTACTTGCTCTGGATCTTTATATGGTGCTTCTGGAGCATATACTCTTAATACATCTGCAATACAACATGCAATAAGGAGTTGAACATCTCTGCTTTGGTGCATCAAAAAATGATCCTCTGCCAAATGTAAGGCCAATGGTATGTATTGCTGGTACATTCCTTCATCTTGTCCCATAGCTTGTAACGTGTGAGCCAATGTCTGCAAAACAGAAAGATAAGCAATGAAGTACACACATTTTTATTACAGCAGAAACAAAATTTAACGCCAGGTGGCAAGAGGAGCTGGTCAACATAACATCCAATCAAAGGCTTGCCTTGCCTTGTGATGTATATTTGAGCATACCATTAAATCACACTAGTGGATTAAAGCTACTGGTATAAATATAATTTGCGCCCATATAATTTAATTGCACTATTCATGAACAGTATTTTACTTTTAAGCTTGGAGTGCCCACACATGGCTTGTGTTGTTTAAAAACACCAGCAGTAAGCGGTTGGCATAAAAAAATAATTACCATCTAAAGATTACTTAAACCCAGGACATATTTACGATTGTAAGTCACCCTTGGGGTATTTATCTCTGAAGTAAGATTCCCTTGTGGTCTACTGGGAAGATACGAATCGGTTGGGAAATTTAATGTCATACTGGCAAGTTGGCCATGGTAGCTTACTGGTTAAGGCAGCTACTTGATAAGCGGAAGATCCATGGTTCAAATTCCGAATATGGCATTGGAGTGAGTGAGTTTTGTTTAAGGACCTGTCGACAACTAGATCATTAGGGCCTGAAGTCCAAAAATAAAACAAGCTAACAATAAAACCTGACCGTAAAAAGCTAAAAAGTTAAAGTTAAAATAACGAAAAATGGTAAAAGGTCTAAAAAAAAGTTAAAGGCTAAAAAACTGGTAAAAACGTAACTTTCTAAAACCGAAAGCCGATAAAACCTTCAAAAGGTAAAAATCGAAATAACATCACACGTAAAAACATCTTAAAAGTCTATATCCGCCAAGATAAAAGAAACCTTACACTTGCTTACCAAAATCGATACTGGCAACAAACCGCAGCACTGTAATTACAGCTATTGGGTCATTGCCTAACACGGTCCACAGTGTAAGATCCAGGCCAAGGGACTGATGCTCACGAGCATACCACGGACAATCAATAAGGACATGTGCGACGGAGAGTGGAACACTGCACGTCGCACAGACATGCTCCGGATCACCGCGAAAAACGTGTGCATGCATGGCTCGAGTGTGGACTATCCTCAGGTGGGTTAAAATCACCTCCTCACACCTGGAATCCCTGCAAGATGTTTGCCAGGGTTGTACCGTGTTCTTGATTGTCCATAACTGAGTGCCAGCTAATGCTTCCCAAGACTCATGCCAGACAGCATATAGCTGGCGACGGAAGCTCTTCTGTACGTCCAAATAAGGGAGCATACGGGTGGAATACTCCGGCAGGCGACATGAGACTTTGCAGCTGCATCCGCCACCTCATTGCTGGGAATACCCACATGGCCTGGGCACCAGGTAAAAATGAACTGGTATCTGCAAGATGATAACTGAGATATGAGTGTCTGTATTTTAATGATACCAAGTTGCCAACAAATTGTTGCAGCGCCTGAAAAGCACTCAGTGAGTCGCAACATACAATAAAATGTTCAGGAACTGAACGGGAGATAAAAAGAAAGAAATAAAAGATGGCAAACAGCTCGGTGGTAAAAACTGAACTGGCATCTGGAAGGCGGTACGCATGAGTGTCATCACAGTTGCATATAAAAGCGGAACCCGTCGCACTACTCACCTGGGAACCGTCAGTAAATACCGGAGTGTAAGTCCGGTATCAGCCCAGAAGTTTGGAGAAAAGTTGGCGAAACACCGATTAGAGGTAGCTATTTTCACACAACCTGAAAGCTCCAGGTCGAAGAGGGGATGCTGGAGTTGCCAGGGAGGGCATTGGCCAAGTGAATGCCGCTTTACAGCTGGCAGTTGGAAATTGTGTGTGGTCAGCAGTTCTCGAAATCTGATACCACTTGGACGGGAGATAGTTGTATTCTGCTTATAACGGTGCCCTAGGTCTGGACGCAATACAGGCGGATACGAAGGATGACCTGGATGAGCAGCCAACCTTGTCACATAGGAACAAAGTGACAATGAGCATCGAACAGACAGTGGAGATTCACCAGAATCAGCATACAGACATTCGACCCTACTGGTGCAAAAAGCCCCAGTAGCAAGACGGATACCAGTGTGATGTATTGTGTCTAAATGGCAGAGTTTAGATGCAGACGCCGCGCCATAGATAAAACTGCCAGAGTCTAATTTGGACCGGACCAGTGAGCGATACAACCTCAACATCATCATGCGATCGCCGCCCCAAGATAAAACTCTCGAGTACCCGCACCGAGCAATCGCAGGAAGCCCGAAGTTGATGAATATGGTAATCCCGGGTGAGCTTCCTGTCGAGGTGAAGGCCCAAGAACTTGAGGTGCAGAACAAACAGTACACGTGTGCCTCGCAAATAAAGATCAGGAGGAGGGTGTATGCCACGAAGTCGATGGAAGTGGACACACTGTGTTTTCGTAAGGGAGAATTGAAAGCCAGTGCGAAATGCCCACTCGGCGATGGATGTATGGCATTGGATCTTTCAATTCTGATTCCACCTCTTAAACTTTGCCCACACACAGCTTGTGTGTTTAAAAACACCAACAGTGAGTTTGTTGGCATAAATAAATAATAATTACCATTTGAAAGCTACATTTCATTACTTTTTTATATACTCCTTGAATCTCAATACTTTTTGGTGCTGTGATAAGGTTTTTACTTTCTGTACTATGTATAGTAAGTAGAGGAAATATTGTATTCCATCCAAAAATTTGATGTTGGGATACTACATATATTATTATATATGCTTTAAAGCCCCCTGAATAAAAAAAAAGCACTTTTAGAAAAAGGTCCACATGAGTGTGTGTCTGTGTACAGCATAAATCAAAAACTAAAAGTTGGTTAAAAACCAAATTTGGTATTTAAATTTTTAAAGATGCGACATGAAGATTTTGAAAATTCCTCTGCTCTACACATGGAAATTTTTTTGAAAATTTTGATTTGGGGGATTTAATGTCATACTGGCAAGTTGGCTTTGGTAGCTTAGTGGTTAGGGCAGCCAATCGATAAGCAGAAGATCTGTGGTTCAAATCCCAGCTATGGCATTGAATTTTTCAGTCCTGATTCCACCTCTTAAACGTAGCTTTCAAAATCTACCCTTTTTGAGATATTTTAACATTATTATTCTTTTTTTTAAAAAAAAAACAAAAAAAACAGTGTAGCTTACTTTTGAGAGGACATTCATATTTTTAAGTCATTGCAGGATAGTTTTTAAAATCTATGCTTTGAAACGAATAACAAATAAAAGTTTTATCCACAATATTGCGTATGTTAAAGCTAAAGTTTAATCTAATTTTTGTATCATTTAATTCATTATGCACCAAATTTTCAAAATAAAATGAAACATGTTCTTCAAATTATTTGCATTTTTTTTAAAATAACGTCCTCCAACGTAATGTCATATCAGACGGTGAATGAATGAAATGAGTGAAATGATGCTCTGGTAGTTTTCTTATTAGATTGTATGAAAACTTAGCTTTTAGTGAGAGATATTAGTAACTGCCCTACACTCTCATGAAACTTTCATTATTTTGGTTTTCACCTTAAGTCGTCGGATGAGTTCATCTGGACCCAAGTCATCTGTTACTGGGCGGCAACCTTGTGGATAAACAATGTCATGAGGCATGATTGTGGCACCTTCTTTACAACACCATCGGAAGTCTGAAACAAACCAATTGCCTGATTATTTGAAATAATATATTACTCCATCATAACAGAGTTCACAATATTTTGCACAATATAATTTGAGAAGCTACAGTCTGATTTTTAAATGAAGATGCATAACAGATTTCAAGAAGGGGGTAAAGGATAAGAGGAGAACGCTGTTGCTATGGAAATGTAAACAAAGGTTGCTGTATTGGTTACACTGATGAATCGCGTACTCTTCAGGTCAGTTACTGCTATAGTCGCCATCATGAATGAAGGCGATTGTGCAGAAGACAAATATCCAACAACGTCACAGTCACATGTTTTCTAGCCAATCAGGCGTAGTCTGTTTCGGAGCGCACGCGTGAGCATGTGTGTGTGAGTACCTACAGTTTAACAATGAAATTAAATAACTCCGAGCAAAAGTGCACTCCACTGGGTGATAGTTTGTTAATAGTTCCGACAATGGCAGATGCAAAAAAAAAAAAACATTGTTATTCACAGTTAAGCCAGAGAAATGGTGTATGTGCAAATACTTCCTGAGGAAGTGCATTGTATGTTGTTAGCCTGCTTTGTTAAAACTTATGCTAAAATACGTAGCTCTAGAAAAAGAATCTCTTCCAATCCCATGCATGGTTGCCATTCCTGTAGCTTAGCAAAAGTTTTTTTGGGCAAGCAAACTGATGTATCAATTAGCGGTAACAGTGCTTCGCTCCTTCAGAGGAATGGTTGCCAAAAGACTGCCCTTTAAAAAAATGAGGCCACCATTTTCTTGTGGACACTTCGGGGACACCACTTTTGTCGGTGGATTGTCATCAGGAAAGACCCAAACTGCTGAATGCTGCTTGGTCTCCAGATTGAACTAATAAATCCATATTTCGTCACCTGCTACAAAATCAGTAACCTGTCTAGTCTCCTCCTTTGAATGTTGTTAGTATTTTCTCACACCATTCAATACAGGCCTATTTTTGTTCTTCCATCAAATTGTGAGGCATCCATTGGGATGTGACCTTCCTCATACGAGGGAATTTATGGAGGATTTTCAAAACCGCTGATGAACCAATCTGCAATGCAGCCTCAATGGCTTTAAATGTTAAGCAATAATTTTTGTGAAGAATTTTCTTAACACTGCAATGTTTTCCTCAGTCAATGCATGCTTCTCTTATCTTTCTAAGGTGTTTGGCTCCTTTTAAATTCCTAAACCACCCCCCCCCCCAAAAAAAAAAAAAAAAACAATGGCATGGGAAGGATCAATGACCTCTCCAAAAAGATCTGTTGTAAACATTCAAGACTTTTGCAGTGGTTTAGCCCACTTTTAAGATCGTAGACAATCCTTGAGTAAAAAAGCTCTCTTCCCAGCTCCATTGCACGGGCTGATTACCTGTCTGCCGCGGGTTGTTCATCCTTGTGCTGCTGAAATCCCTGGAGTCACTACCCGATATCAGTGTATTACAAAAGATGGGACAACCCCATCCTGCATTCAATTCGAGTGGATCAACTTTCATTTTCTCACATCTCAAAACTTTCATAGTGATCCTCTTATTGGTTAGAGAAGCATCATTCTTAATATGCCCCGGTGTGGAAGAAACCAGAATGGGAATGGATCTGTAGTTCCCAAATTCTATTCCATAAAGAAGTTATAGAGCTGGCCCCGTAGCGCAGTTGGTACAGCACCTGCCTGCTGTGCATGGGGTCCCGGGTTCGATTCCCAGTAGGGGATTATTCCTCATACTTCCCTGAGTCTGGAAGTATAATGGCGGCACTGTGGCTGAGTGGTTAGACCGCTCGCCTACCTAGGCAGGACCCACATGTGGTACTTGTGGTGGACGAAACAGCGTCTGGGCGGGTTTTCTCAGAATTCTCCGGTTTCCCCCGCCATTCATTCCAATTGCTCCATTATCAACCTTCCAACCATCCATTTCGCCTACATTTCATATCATCCTCTTCCTCACTATCATGCCTGGTGCTTGGCTGACCACCTGCTTCCAGGTCTTCATTCTGTCCAGTCCATAGGTGCCTCTGCTCCCCGACAGGCGTCTGACCCTAGGCACTGGCTTGTAAATCCTACATAAGGGGAGGATAATCAGGGAAAGAAGTTATAAGGTAATTCTTCATGTTGGCGCTATACCAAATTTTCCTAGCTCTAGTATTTTGTTAGTCACTGAGAAAACTACATTAATTCATAGCTTGCACAATATGTGGTGGCAATTTCTATTGATGGAATAGTACAATTTCTAAAATATCTTACCTCTCCAATTACCATCATATAATGTTACACTTATTTAAATTCTATTACTTTCCCCATTCAACTTATTTATTATTGTAATTTTATTGTATTATCTCAAATATTTACCTTTAATACATTATACGGTTAAACTGGACATGTACATGTGTTATTACTTTCATTAGTCATGATCCTTGGCAATCTAGGACTTTCCAATGTTTCCCTTTGTTACTGCAGTCATCTGTAAGGGAAAGTCAAAGGTAACATCAGAGATAATCATAACTATTATTATTACTACTACTGATAACTAAGGCTTGGAAGTTCAGAAAATATAATACAGTCAAAACCGGTTATAATGACGGCAAAGGGACTGACGATTTGCGTTGAAAGACGGTGTATACATCTAATCCTCGAACATTACAAGAACTACAAAATAATATATGGGATGGAATATCCAACATATCCCTAGAAAAATTGCAACATGTATCTACAACAATCTGTTAAGATGTTGCAACACCTGCCTTCAAGCAAAAGGAGAACATCTTTGAAAAGGTAAGCAATGAAATGAACATTCAATACTGTAATTTATGAAAAAATAATGCTTCCAGTTGATCTTATTTATTCATCCTATATGTTTCATTGCATAAGACAGTCTGTGCAGAGAAAACAAGTGTTGAGAGGTAAACAGCACGGAACTGCCACCCAGGTGCTGTTAAAAGCACGGCTATTCAATCTGATAGCATAGTAAATGAAGTCATAAAATATAATGAAAAAAGAAGCATTTTATTTGTAAAGTTTTTGCACTTTTGTGTATTCTTCCACCAGAATTTTGTATTTTTAAGCCAAAATGTTCAACTCTATATTTGGGTGTTACATGACAAATTAAGTCTAGCCTGGCTTTGGTGTGTCTGTATGTGCATGCGCGTGCATATACTCGCTTACTTGCACATTAAAGACAGAGGGGGAAGGGCGATAGGGAGAGAAACATTTCAAACTGTTTTAGTGGTCAATAGAATGCAGCCCCTATTCGACAACCTGGCTATCATATCTGTATTGTTTGTTTATTGTTTACAAGGTTTGACAATAAGCAACACTTGCAGACAATGAATCCATCATTCAGCAAGTGCTATTCCAAAGTCTGCACAACCTTAGTTGGTGATGTTTCAACCAGTGGAGACAAGTGTTGCCGCTTGTAATGCTATTTCAAATACAGCATATTAAATGAGCCATTCTTGCAATTTAATGTTATTGGAATACCTCGAAAACACTTTTGTTCATTTTTCCAGAAAGCTTTGATTTGTCTTTTTGACTTACATTATTTTCAGTTGACATAAAAGTATTTAACACGCACCTACACATAACAATCATCACTGAAATTTGTGTTTGTTAATGCTACAGTAATACTGACACTTCACCAACTAAATAGGACATGTGAAATAAACTGATATACCAGGTACGCGACGTCAACGACTCACCAATTTTCCAGTGCAACACTGTAGATACTTTAGCATCAGGTAGAGATTCCTGGAAAGGAATTCAATAGCCATGCTAAACGGAAAAACACATGTTATTCAATGTTACTTCTGACAAACCCAAGCTTGCACATTTTGTTACCAAGGAAACAGCTTGTGTCTAATTGGTTACTATGAGACCATAGTGACGTATTAACCTGCACCTTCCCCGCTGCTTCAGTTTTCAGAGCAGAATAACATATGGCCAGTGAACGTCTATCACCTACTAAGAGAGTGCCAACTGTAATAAACAAGCACCAATTTCATGCGCCCATCACCTATACTAAATGTTTTCCCTTGACATCTAAAATGTTTATCACTATCATCAGGACATATTCCTGCCTGGTTTCTTTATATTTCAACATGTTGACAACTTCTGAACTTGTAATAATGGCATCAAGAGAAATTAATTGTTGTTCCACACTAGCTGTGTGTAGGATAAGGTTGTAAAGGAGTAGAGTGAGATGGAAAACTTCAATGTCATAGCCGGGACTTGAACCACGGATCTACCAGTCTCCGTCTGGATGCTCTAACCACTGAGCTACCATGGGCAACATCCTGACCCATTTAAACCTTGTCCTACACATGGCTAGTGTGGAAGAACAATAAATTTCCATTGATTGACCTTATCGGAAGTGGCAACCCCATCACCCAGTGGGAAACCACTGCAAACAGCTTAGAGGTCTGCACGGCTCGGGCCAAGCCCTCGGGCCTAGGCCCGGCCCGGCCTGGCCCTAATTTAGAAAATGTTTGTCGGGCTCGGGCCAGGCCCGGGCTTGAAAATTAAGAGATACAAAATAATGTATTATATATTTTTCCGAGAATAGCACAATTATCACAGCATTCCTTTACTAGGAATTCTATATGATTACTCTGCTGAAAGGTTTCAAATAATAGTAATGATAACAATAACAACAGCAATAATAATGTCATCATAATAAATTTAAATAATTGGGCCAGGCCGGGCTCGGGCCCTGGCACTATAACCTCTTCTCAGGCTCGGGCCGGGCCGAACCTAAGAATGTTGGCCCATGCAGGCCTCTAAAACAGCTTCCCGAGTATTGGCAGGAAAACCAAAACCTTTCAGGGTTGGGAGGGAATGCCCAATTCCTGCCTCAAGAACTGAGGATCTGGGGGTAAAACAGGATCCTTAAGCATTGGTTTAATCCCCCACTTTAAGTTAAGTTGGATTCAAAAGGAAAATGTGAGCCTCGGAAACTGAGGTAAACCCCTGATGCCATAAAGTGGTAGAACAGAGAAGTTGAAGGTTGGCCTTACTTGAACCTGCTTTATACACAATCCAGTTCTAAGTAACTCGTATTTATACATACATTTTTGTAGGTCCCAGCAAAATGTAATTTAGAAACATGTTAATAGAGCATTATTTATATGTAATACATTTATACGTAATTTGCTGTTATACATATAAATTTCAGTGCAATACAACTGAGTTTTACAATTATAATGAGCATATATGCTAGCTTAAAAGTAATTGGAGGCATATTTTCCTATCTCTGTTGACAAAGATGCAAGCCGAGCGAGCAGCTTTTGGCCACAGAAACAAAGGACAAAGACATACAGTTTGTCCAGATTGCGGTGATACTTCTAAGCACAAGAGAGGAGAAATTAAGAAGTAACTGGAGTGGTGGGGAACAAGAGAGTGATGTCAGAACTCAGGCAGTCACATACACAAGCAGTGTACGTACTGTAAACAATTATTGTGTAGTTATCACGGTGAGAGCTAGTGAGATACCAATACCTTTCCTATTAGACATGTCTCTGCTATTGTGCATCTATGCTTCAGAAGTGGGGGAGTGTCACGACAATCTAGATAAACTGTATGCTGGTAGAAACCACAGCTTTCGGCGTGACAATGATGTAGCAACAAGTGAGAATTAAAGATAAAAATGTTCAATATCTGGTGTTAACTGATTTACAGTGGTCTTTCAGTTCTCAATTGCTTTTAATCAGCCATGGAGAAGAGAAAAAGGAAATCTTATACACAAGATCCAGAAGTAAAATTCATACGAGAGGTGCAACTTAAACCACTCAAAACCAGATCCGAAATTGTTTCAAACTTAGGACTTCCTTATACCATACTACATATATCAGTAACAAAATTAGGTGTATACACTTATAATCGCTCCACTGTTAGATCTGCACTTTATGTAAACACAAGCCATCAACAACGAACTCGGAATACGCTGAAACCAAAGCACACCATAAAATATAGTACCTTAAATATCGGCGATTATCTGTAAGTTTTCAAGATGTACGATAGCCCTGGTAAAGACTACTTAAACGTACCGCGATATTTATAAAATTCCTGAGTAAATACTGTTCTGTTGCAACATAAATATGAGGTATGAGTCCAGGTGGTGTTTGTTTTGTGTTAGTCGCAGGCATCAGGTTATCGCGGAGTAATACAAGGGGCGGATCTAAGGCTGGATGGAGTATAATGTAAGAAAAGTGAAGCAAGCCAAATTAACTGATTTCTTTAAAGCAGGGCTAAGTTCGATATGTTTACTTTGTATCTTTGTTGTTTGTAAAATTTTACACATGTAAGTCCACTGTATTGGTTTTTCTTTAAACAAAATATGATGTATTATCAAAATGATCGTTATAAGCAATTCTGAGCTACAAGTAATATTCCCTCTTCCCCTTGATATACAAACAAATCAGCTGTAGTTGGTTAAACACTGAAGCCTGGGAATTTAGTACCTATAGCATAGTAAGTCACCATTAGGGTATCTTATCTCATATGCATTTGAGATCTCCTTGTGTGGTTCACCAGGAAAATGTGAGCAAGTTGGAGAATTTGACACAGTGTCAGCACGTCGGTCATGGTTAAGTAGTGCAATCATAATCAAAAGGTCACATCAGTCAAATTAAAAAGTACTATCTGGCAAAGCCACAAGGCATATTGACCTTGGCTGTCAAGTGCTACGATCACATCTTATCTTGTTTATTACAACAGTGAATAATAGTAACTTGGTGTATAGTCAGTGATAAAACACAAATAGATAATCTCTCACACCTGCTGATATATGAGACGTTGCTGTCCTGAAGATATGATTGCATCTGAACAGATTGTACATACAATGTCTCACCATGTTTGTGCAATAGGTCCGTGTAAACAGCTGGGCAGTTTCACATTCTCATGGCTTTGCCAAGTAGTACTTTGAGGGAAATGGTATAAGATTACAAAAACACAAGGTAATAAAAACTTGACAACCTGTTATATACATATCAAATTTTGTTGTCATCTCACCTGGACCCACTCTCGCCTCAGTGTCATCCTCTAAGGTCTAACATGCTGGCCTCTGGTTCTCGAGGCCCAAACCTAGTGGAAGGCGATGGATTTTTTTGGACATAAAAATTCTTAGCATGACTTCATTCAGAAGGGAAGTAAAGCAGCTGGTCCCATGCCATAGATTTACAATACGTAAAATAACCTCAAGCCTAATAAAGAAGCCTCTAAATAAAATTAGGTGGTCTTTCATGTACAATATAGAACAGGACACTGAGAACCACAGCTGCTAATGGGCAGCCCTAAATAAAACTAAATTTCAATTTCTCATCTCAGTTTCCAATTGTCACTGAAAATAGCACCACAGATATCAACATGAGAGTAACAAACGGCTTGAAAGCCATCAGCCTTAAAGCATTGTTGGGATATTGAGGGCCACAAAGCATAGCCAAGGAATGTTTTTTGTAAGGCGAGGAGTGGAGCAACAACAAAGCATAGCTAAAACACTGTAATTAGCATTTTAGCATATATTGCTTATCCGTCATGTTGGCAGCATTCATCTTTCTCACTCAGTATGTCATTATGGTTGTTTTTTGGTCCAGCACACAATAATTTTCCTATAAAACATGCACACCCTAAAAGGCAGGTTGGGTGAGTTATAGGCTTTCAGAGAAGCAACATCTACTCCTACCACAAATAACAGGCACGTATAACGCTATATTTTGACTCTTTCTTCTTCATCATCTGATTACCCTCCCCACTTACACCCCCTGGGACTTAACAAGCCTGTCAGATGCCTGCCTGTTGGGGAGTAGATGAACCTAGCACTGGACAGAATGAAGACCTGGAAGCGGGTGGTCCTGGAGAAAACCCACGCTGATGCTGCTTTGTCCACCACGAATATTTCATGGACCGAACCTGGGCCACCTCAGTGATAGGCAAACAGTCTAACTGCTCGGGCATGACACTGCCAAGTGGTGTTGTCAATAAATGAAAATGCAGAGAACTATGGAGTTTAGCGTGATATGCATGAAATGGCGTAATGGGGAAATACAGAAAATCTAAATTGTGTATGTTTCAGTGTGGGGAAGTGGCGAACCCATCGCCCAGTGGGAAACCACTGCAAACAGCCTCCTGAGTATCGGCAGGAAAACCAAATCCTTTCGGAGTTGGAGGAAATTCCCAATCCCTGCCTAAAGAACTAAGGATCTACCCAAGTACCCTGGAGACAAAACAGGGACCTTAAGTAAAATCGGATTCAAAGGAAAATGTACACCTCAGAAAATGGATTTGAGGTAATCACCTGACACAGCGATAGTGGTAGAACAAGAAAGTTGACGACAAACTGTGTATATGTAAATCACAGTGTGCATCGACTGTCAGCATCAAATTTTCACATTTCAACAGGCATTTTGGGAAAAAGAAAGTTACTAATACACCATGGTATTCTGAGAAGATCAATTAGATACCATATGAAAACGAGATAACTCTCAGGAAATGAAGTAGGGGACACTACCACTATTAGATACTAGTTGCTTGTCACTCAAGAAATTGACTAGAGTGAATACCTTCGAGGACAGTACATGGAGTATTCATAATATGAAATTTTTCTGCCTATATTAATTATTGCTCCCACATTCACATCAATGTGCTGTGGCAGAGGAGTTACTATGTGGCACCAATTGTACATTGGTCAATATTCAACTTCAAGGTATGTGTGAATGGTACACAACCGAAGGTGAATTGGCGACAGGAATAAAACTTTGGAAATAAACAAATCCAAATTTGGGTGGAGAAAGTACAACAGGAGATGCCTTGTGGAAAGACAATGGGTGTGTGGCGGTGTGGAGTGTGGGGCTAAAAACCACTTCTTTCTAGCACCTGTTGAACAAAGGAATCGAGAAACTCTTCTACAACTAATGAAGGACTGGATATTGCAGGGAACAATAACTGCTGACTGCCGGAAATCCTACGACATTCTAGATCACGTGGGCTTTATTCACCTCAAAGTTAACCATTCAGTGGAATTTGTGTCAATTGGGAAGAGCGGCTATATGCACTTGGAAAACCTGAGGAAAATGGGTCTAGTGCAGGCGTGTCAAACAGCACTCGCCAGGTGTGAAAATATTCCCCTATTTTCCCTCCCTTCAAATCGAAAAACGAGAAAAACAAAGCGAAAACCGGTTCTACTAGCGCATGCTACTGCAGTTAAGGAGGGGTGGACTCCTCTCTTCACACCCTCAGAGTGATGTTTGACAGGCCTGGTCTAGTGGAAATACCAAAGAAACCAAATGGAAAAGTGTAAAGCATTCCATTCCCTGCTTCAGGCTGAAGGGGAACCATTGTAAAGACTACTTAGCGGAGCACATTTTCAAATATGTGTATTCCAGGAAGTAGATAACGCATAACTTCCTCATTGCAACAGCTCACCTGTATCTACCCCTACAATAAAAGGCAAGATTATACCCTATCCTGTAGCCTCTTCATTTATACACCCATTAATAAGGAGACATTGTGTTGTTTCGATTTCAGGTGTTTGCTGCACTCACAGAACTGTTCAGCTGTATTTGGAGAGCCAATGTTCGCAACAGCTGCACAGAGAGGGAAGGGATGAACAGGAGAAGAATGCTTCCATGATGCCTTGGGCCAACTGCATTTCCTCTAATGCTATGGTTTCATGCAGTTTCCGCAACATTTCTCACTTAAATGAATTTTATAGATGTATAAATGCTGTAATCAAGAGTGTAAATTATTGATCCTAATAAATTAAGGAACAAATGAGGGATGCAATGTAATGCTACATGTGCCTGAGAAAGTGATGTGAAGTGTTTTTCCCAACATACAATCTTAACTGTGTTTTCATATTATACAACGTACTTCATGTAAAACTGCTGAACTTTTTCAAAGTGTACTGAAGGTAAAAAAGATTACACAAGATATACACAGGTATTTTTCTGTCTCTATAATAACCACTAATGGCTATTGGCATAGGAACACTATCAAAACGCTATTCTAAGTGGGCTGTAAGAGCACAAAAGCATGCATCCACATAATCATATGAATGGTTTCAGGTGCACAAAAGGAAACAGAAAATACACATTTTGTAAAGTAAAAGTGTGTATAATAAAGAGCCAGTCAGCTTTAAAATTAACAAACATTAAAATTTCAGGTAAGAGAAAACACGGGCGATCATTTTGAAATCGTATAGTTCGGGTTCAGTGCCTCTGACAAGATTAACCCCGAAAGTTACTTCCTGTATTATCCCACGTGAACATCATCAAAGTTCCAATTTCTGTGGTATCTAAGTATATCGAGCCTTTCTGGCAGCAAAATATTGTAGATACAAAATCCGCGGGAAGTTCTTATTTTAAACTTCCCTCAAAGGCCCTAATACTTGGCTTTGTTATCCTTCGTGCATTGTTAAATACTGAAAACATTGCGACATAACTAGAACTCTTACCACTCTGGCCACGATTTAACCAGTTAACTGTTAAATATCGCTAAAAGAACTTACCCTATTTCAACACAATGATGTGTCAAACAGACCCAACAGCAATTCCAACAGAGCTTCAAACTCATTCAGGCTTATATTTTCTTTTACTCATTGTTCAGTTTACAGTTACTTTTGGTAGTAGAACTACATCACATTTTATAATCCTTCACGTGATTACGTCTCCATGCACACTCTAACTTAACTTCTTTCCAAAATTCTTTCAACATAAAACATTAAACACGAGCCTTGTTTCTTAACCACAAATACGCCAAATAGTACACAACGATAGTAAGCAAACAGCTTCCCGGTTAGCCACGGTACATGAAAATCAAGAATGCCAACAGCAAAACTAGACACCAGATGTTGCCTATCCGCAGATCGGATCTCACAATGTGAGAATTCGTGTACCTAGAAAACTAATCGGCTGGGCTTTATTAAGTTAGTTTTAATCTATAAAAATAATTATATTATCTCCATAATTTTCTGTTAAAAAGAAAAAAGTTTTAGTAAACTTACATTCCAATTTCTGCACTGTTTCGCGATTTAGAATGTAATGAAATTATCCACAATGAAATAGAAATAATGTAGCAAAATTAAACGAAAATGAATAACCATTAAAGATGCGAACATGAACAAAATAATAAAATTTAAAATTTAACTGATACAAATGTAGGACCATACATATAGTCAGAACGACAAAGTTAAAAAAAAAATAATGTATGAAAATACGTTCAATAAAAATAACTTCTTTCGTTAAATAAGCTTTAATGAGTTTGGTGAAGCGAATGTTTTTTTAAGTTCTGACTACTATAATATATACAATGTTAGGAACAATGTACATTTTATTATTACCATGTTTTTATTAACTCGCTTCCTTGTCTATGTTTTAACTTCACGGTGAACTAGAGAGTTCAAACTTGGGTACATAGGTCAGAACTCAATCATGCAATATTAAATCGCTTTCAAGAAAACCCCACCTCAAATTATCCTGTACATGGATACAGTTTAAAGAGATAAACCAGGAGATTAAGATGACCACTACATCAATTGTTAAGGTCAATTCCTTTATGCCCAACAGTTGTTCCATCGTAGAAAAATAAGTGAAAAAAAAAGTATTTTGTTGTTTAACGACGCTGTCAATTGCCAGGATCACATCGGCGTCGCCGGTATGCCGGAATTTTGTTCCGTAAGAGTTCTTTTACATACCAGTAAATCTACTGACATGAAGCTGTCGATTTTAAGAACACTTAAAAACCATCGGTCTGGGCCGGACTTGAACCCGCGACCTTGGAATCAGTAGGCTAGCGCCTAACCAACTGAGCCACCCAGACGGACAAAATTCCATCGTGGATATACCGTCACAATCCTAGTTTGCATTCTCTTATTTTAGCATGAGTTCCACTTTTTTTTTTCTTCTTCTCTTTTTTTTTTTTTTTTTTTTTTTTTTTTCGTTTTAAGACACAAGTATTTTCATAGCTATTAAAATTTCACAATCACAAATTGTTAGGACAAAAGTGTGTTAGTATGGAGGGGGAGTTCGGGCTCGCTAGAAATATCCTTTCAGCTTCTATAAGAAAAACCAATCACATTACTGTGTTGTGAATAATGCAGTCGTCAAAAATGGAAGTCATTACAAGGTAATAAAAGCAACAAACAGTGACTATATGGGCTTATTATTTAACATTTAGCACTTGGTTATATTTTGCTTAGCTTGTATGACTTTTCTTAGTCTCCTAAGCATCGAGTCTGCTAGATTTCCAAAATAATTTTTGTCCGTTTCCACCCATATCTTCTTCAACACCTCCTGCAACGCCTTAATATTTGATAGTTGCACCTCTTCTGTTAAAATAGAATTCATTTGACCCCAGGCATTTTCTATCGGATTATATCAGAAGACTTATCAGGCACCCAAAAAGAGGTATATTGTTGTCTTTCAGGAGCTTCTGAACCATTTGTTCTATGGATAAGGGAGCCATCATGTATAAAGTGCTGACACTGGTGAATTGCCAAAATATGACCAAATGATGTGCAACAATTCTAAATAGTGACTTACCTTGTATTGTGTCATTCTTAGGGAGAAAGCATAAGCTACCACTACCATAATTACCACTAAAAACACCCCATGCCATCACACTTTCTGGATGTTTAACATTTTTTCACCATAAACTTTGAATCGTACCGTGACGCTCATTTTGGCCATCTTAACCTTCTGGACGTTCCTCTGACCAATTAGAAAGCGCTTTCATCAGAAAACATCACTTTGTGTCAGTCCTTTGTTGCAGAAATTTGCTCTTTTCTTCCTCATAACTTCAGTCAGAAGAGGCTTCTTGGCAGTACACGAAATTGGTAAACCTAAGTCTTTTTTAAGCCTGTGCTAAATGGTCCGGATTACAACATAATTGAGCAGTTCTGAATGATTCTTCTTGAACCCTGCCACTGTAATCCATGGATTAGAAAGTCATCAATCCTCTTTTACAATCTGAGCCCATTTTTCGTTTTGGTGTTATGTCACGTGGCTATTTACGACCTACTTTTGTAGGTCGTAAATAGCCTGTCTTAAAATCTTTAGATCAGCAGCTACACGAATTACAGAGGTACCTACCTCTAACAGGGCAGAGAACGAGCCTTCTCAGAAATGAGCTCCTTGCGCCCCATTATTTATGTGTTAGAAGCAGAAATATACAGGTTCAAAGGCAGGACTCGGATTGAAAATCTGATGACAACACACTGGAAACAAACCTCTTTGTACAAGTAGCAGAGATATACTGAAACCTGGGCTTCTAATGAAACTAAGTTGATGCTGTGCACTCGAGAATCACACGATTTGCAGTTCCGCCCGTTTTTATAGTGGTAGGAGAAGGACGAACTGAGTGCATTGTCTACGTCAGGCACCGACAGCTGCAATACTCTAGAGCGGTGGGCAGCAACCGGCGTCAAGAGCTTGCTTGCCAAGCAGCGACCGGTCGCGCCACAGCAGTGGATAGCAGTGGAGGTTCAATGTTTGGCACAGTAATAGATGTATGTGCGTTTTTAATGAAAATCTTAATGCAGTGTTTAGAATCAAGGCAGCACGAAATATCTCCTCAAATATTTATAGGTTGGTCAACAGAAAACTAACCAACAAAAAATAAAACATTTAATATAAGTTATTGTAGTTTAATTTTCTTGTATTTTATAATTTATGTCAGTTACTTTTGCATAATTTTTCATCAGTTAGACCTTTAACTGTTTTAAATGTATGTCTTGGGTTTTTATATCATGAAACATAATTTTGTTCCTGTTATGTTTAAGAATTCATCAATTAAATGCAGGAAAGTCGTTTCTGTTATGTTTTGCTGATTGAGTAGCTGTATACATAGACATAAAACAATTAAATTCACCAAGTGGATAAACCGCGAAAATATTGTGCTGCAAGTGTAACACAGAGCTATGGATGATAAATGGTTTGAAAAAATTGGAATGTAATTACATACACGCATTTTGTAATGCTATAAATGTAGAATGTTGGTTCCTATTAATAGACTTTCAGGTTAATTTGACCTTGGTTAGCTGTGTCATCAATAAAGCACGCCACTGACATAACCCTAGAGCCGCGTTGAGGGTCTAAGCTACCAGTGAGCCAGAACAAGTGTCTGGTTCGTCTACGTAAAACTTTTGTTCGTGTTTTAAATATAAAGCTATCAATTGAGGCGAATGTATGTTAAATAAATTTTAGATACATAAAATAGTATAAAACAGCCATATTTTCTTTTCTAACCGTTGCGTTGACGGTAGAGAGAAGAGAGCCAAAAAAGCAGTGACGGCCCATGACTCGTAAATTTAGTAGGGTGGCATAATATGATACGTTCAAAATCAGCACGCTTTACGTGACAGTTAATTCTTAAATTCTCCGGAAAATATTTTAAAAGTTAACGAAACAAAAGATTGTTATGCATGACCTTCCATCTGTTCATTAAGGGCAGCCTATTTTAATTCCTAAAGATTATGTGTGCAGTATCACCAGCATTCACAGAAACAACAGCAAAATGCACTTTAATTTCGCATCCGCAAAGCCAGGCAGCATACCTGTACAGTGAAGGTTTAAATTTTCTGCTGTAACCAGGGGCAGTTCTACCCTTAGGCAGTGGCGGCTCGTGACATTTGAATGTGGTAGGGCATGCAGTAGTATATAAAGAAAAGAAAGCAATAAATTATGATGTAAGGCTTACTTGTTATTTTTGTATATCAGCCCAATTCTCCTATTTTTGGCTGTAGAAAATTCGTCTGTTGAAATCTGGTATGGTGTTTATCTTCTTCTCTACTGATAGCATCGCCAGCGCGTTCAGTCTCTCGTTCCCCATAGAATTTCGTAAGAATGTCTTTATTCTATTAAGGGTAGAGAATGATCGTTCGGTCTCTACAGTCGTCATTGGAAGAGTAACAATTATTTTTAAAACCATCACACACTCAGAGAATGTTCGTGTCATGTTGTTTTCACACAAAAACTGCAGAAGAGGCGTTGTCCCGGTCGCTCTATACAGATCTTCACGGCTATACAGCACCTCTAATTCAGTTTGAAATTTCGGACCATTGATTGTGGGATATCATTTCAAGGTTGTCTGAAAGACACTTTCAGGAAATACATTGCAGTATTGGAGAAACTTGTCAACCAAAAACAGCTTCGAGACAGTCTAATGACCTGAGAACTGAAACCTATCGTTGATATTGCTTGTAACCATGTCACAAACTTGTAGAGCTCCCACCCTAATACTCCTACTATTGCTGTGTCCAACACATTGCCTCTTACTTGGGAGTTCGTATACAGACACTTCTTCATGTTCATACATTTTCCTAACTTTCACTAGGTATAGCATTAAATAAGTGCTTGACAATCACTTACTTTAACACCATCGATGTCTTTTTTCTTGGGTGAAATGATGCTCTAATGCTCTAATGAGCCCAGGGTCCATTGAGCTTAGAGTTACCCGACATTCATCTTTCACGATAAGGAACTCCATGTAACTCACCCCGAACTAGATTCAAACTTGGAACTTTTTGAACTTACTAAAACTTGGTATAGATGTTCTGTGCTCTTGAACGTGAGGCAGGAACACTAACGCACACCACAGAAGCGGACCTTTCAACTTGGAATATCATAATGCAATAACAGTGCCCGGACACAAATTTCCATCCCCCCCCCCCCCGCCTTAAGTCACCCAGGGACAGAGTGCACAGGGAAGCAAGATATGTCGGGCATGATCTGGCTTGGAAGTCGCCGGGAATGGGGCACGGTAGGGCTTTCCTCTTCAGAAAAGGGGGGGAAAAAAAGAAAAAGAGAGAGAGAAAAAAAAAGGAACGAACTCGGATAAATCCACATGAACTCTTGTATGTGCATATTCTCTGGCTAATAAATATCAATTTTCCCGCTGCTCTATGGACTATAAGTTATATCTGGTTATATCACAGGATAATAATCAAGTTTTATGCTGCTTCGATGGTTTCGATCTTTCATTATTCTATGTATGTATACTGTGGGCATTTAGGAGGTTAATGTTTGCCTTCAGAGAATCTATTTTTGGTATTAGTGCCGTTAGGAACGCATTTAAACCGTTGAGTGTAAGATTCAGCTGCGCATCAGAAATGGTAAAATATCTCGGTCAAGATGAAGCAGTTAAAATTGACCAGGAACTTTTCACTGAGTACCAATATAGTGTTGACCAGCTCATGGAATTGGCTGGCCTCAGCTGTGCAGTAGCTATAGCTAAATGCTATCCTTTAAAGAGTGTTAAGGATAAAGGCATTCTAGTGTTCTGCGGCCCGGGTAATAATGGGGGTGACGGCCTAGTCTGTGCAAGGCATCTCAAACTCTTTGGTTATTGTCCTTCAGTGTTTTACCCAAAACAAACTGATAAACCACTATACAAAAACCTGGTCGTTCAGTGTAGAGGAATGGACGTCAATTTTCTTGAAAATGTACCAAGCGCACATGAAATGGCTGAAAAATATTCTTTATTGGTGGATGCCTTGTTTGGATTCAGTTTCAAGCCGCCGGTTAGAGAAGAATTTGTACCTGTATTAGATAACATTATAAAGAGTGGTGTACCGCTATGCAGCATTGATATACCAAGTGGCTGGAATGTAGAAAGTGGTCCTCCGGATACACTTGCTCTTCATCCTGAGTTACTTATTTCTTTAACAGCACCAAAAAAGTGTGCGGAACACTTCAAAGGCAAATTTCATTACCTAGGAGGGCGGTTTGTACCTTTCGAGCTTCAGAAGAAGTATTCACTAAATTTACCAGAGTATCCGGGAACTGAAGCTTGTGTTAAGTTACCTGTAACCTGCTGTGGTTCATGTAAAATTGGGCACTAAATACTACTGTATTGTGTTGGGTTAAACTAACATTAAAAAAAGAAGAAGAAAAAGAAAAGAAAATTAAAGTGGTAATGACTGTTCTATATCTTTGTTACCACAGTTTAATGCAGTGCCATGAATACCTTTGGGGCTTGCTGAAGTGTTACTGCAAAACACTATTGGATGTCATAGATGGTGAAATTGAAAAATAAATATGCAATGTAAAACAGTATTTTTACAAAGTTGATTGCACCACCCCTTCCTGTAAACTCCTTTCATCTCTCCAAAATAAAGTCATAGAAAGAAAACATCAGTCTGTTCATGGGAAACAAAAGTCTGATACACATAAATAATGCAATATTTACAATTTTGGATATGCTATTTCTGATAAGGACATAATATGTATACACATGTGTACAGTTTGATCGTAACCTCACTCTGATATAGCATAGTGCAATAAATTTGCTGAGCCGTGGTCGATTGAAAATACAATTTGTGTAACTTTTATACACACAAAACTTGCTTTTTATAATGATAAATAGGAATGCACAAGTCAAAATTATAATTGGTGCCAATCAAGAAAGGGATTTCATTTTGTGGTGAAAGAGAGATGACATTGCTGGTTATCATGACCACATAGAGAGTGCATTATAGGATTATGTGTACAAAGATGATTGGATTGTGTCTGGAATGTAGAACCGGTATTATTTGTATTCCGATATGAAGACAATAGGAACACTGAATTCAAATGCAAAGGTTGAATATGCAAGTATATATGAGTATAAAGATTTTCGTATCAAAAGAGACATGCCTATGAAGTATTAATGCTTATTGTAATGGGAAATGCTGCTGATGTCCAATTCACTTGCATTACTATTGTTGCTGGAATTTCCTGTGGAAATGACTTGTTCTATTCTTTCTTCCAAAACTACTTTATTTTCCCATGCTGTACTTCCTAATCCCTTTGCATGTGTAGCTGCCTTTTCCACATATTAGCTTTTACTGCTGTCAGTGCCTCTTCTGTCAGCTTTATTACTGACGATACAGTGAAATACAGTAAAACCTGCTTAAAACGGAACATGATCATTCCAGTAATATTTTTATGTTTTCACGGGTTTCCGTCTTACAAAGAGTTGTGCATATTTTAGTTAAACAAAGTAAAAAAAATATAATTGTATAGAATTAAATTGAAGGAATAATTCAAAATAAAATTCTGTAAATAAAAAATCTGATGTGTTGCACTCACATGACTTTCTCTACTCTTGTACTAACCATTCTTACAAACTCTTATTTCTAACTTCTTCGTGTTAGTTGAGATAAACATTTGTACAAAATGTCTTATTATTTATGTCCTTGTAGGTGCAAGGGGAATATTATAATACAGTAGGCTTTGAGCGATAGTCAAATTTTTTAAAGCTTTGAGATTCTGTTATCTTTGCACACTTAACATATAAAAAAATGAACACCGATGTTCCATTGCATGAAAGTTCTAAGTTTTCCGAAACTGACACACAAAACAAGGAATATGTCCGAAATGGTTCACTCTACAAAAAAAATTATTGAGACATAAATTGTGTATTTTAGCGAGATCTATATTTCTTGTAGAGTAAGAATTTGTCTATCTCTTAGGTTTACAAGTTATTCAAAACTCATCCAGACTAAATAGGACTACATAGGATAGAGCCAGAACATTCAAAATGTGCATTTCATTTGTCATAAAAATATCTCAAACATATGGCATTTTAATCAAAATTTTCGAAAAAATTTCCATGTAAAGGGTAGTTTAGGGTGGGGCTATTTTCTTCAAAATCTTTGTGTCACATATTTGAAAGACATTAAACAATACCAACTTTGGTTTTTAACTGACTTTTCGTTTAATAGTTATGCTGATCACAGACTGACAGACAGACACACAGACACACACACACACACACACACGGACCTTTTTCCAAAAATGCTTTTTTTTTTTTATACAGGGGGCCTCAAAACATATATTTCTGATGAAATCTCGACATCAAATTTTTGGGTGGAATTCAATACTTCCTCTACTTACCAGTAGAGAAAGTAAAAATATGTTCATTTGTATTTTCAACTTACATGTCAAACATAATTGCAGTTTCTCCATTAGTTTCTTTTCCCCCACATATCTGTCAAAATGCACTGTCGCTACTTCTTCACAAGAGAACGCTCTATGACCTCCTTTGCATCCTGCATAGCTCCAGGAGTTCTGGAACATTCTTGGAAGCTGCAAATTCCTGAAGGTCACTCACAACAGATGTTTCTCTAAAAGTGCATATTTTTGGCTCCCTTTTGTTGGCTTCATCGTCCATTCCTTCCATGACTTCACAACTGCAATATCTACTGCACTTTGAATGTCTTCAGTCGTGTTTGTTATCAAAGTACGCAACTATGTATTAAGCATAAAGAAAATCTGTCTTAGGTTATTTATGCAAATGGTTCTGGAAAAGCTATTCCATTTTCCATTTAGGCAGTTTTCCGGTTTAGGGTGTTATTTAATATATAAGGAAATGGCTCTGTTCTGAGATTTATTTTCCAGTTGTCCAGGCTTCCGGTATATAGGGGGTCCGGTTTAGTCAGGTTTTACTATATTTGCTTTTTGCCTAACATAACACTTTCCTTCAGTCCAAATAAATTTAATCAGGTTAAAATGTCAATGATAAGGGGGAGAATTTTGTGACCATGTTCTGCAGCAGTGCCATCAACTGCATAATCCTTAAATAAGGATACCTTTACCAGGTACAAGTATTAGCACAATTGCAAATACTCAGCACATGTACAGTTACAAACATTCAGACACATTTAAACACAAGGCAAATAACCGTATAAATAGCATAGAATAAATAGAACAAATGGACTTATAAGCACACACGCAATCTCTAACTTGTTCAAGCATTGCAAACTGGGAGGCATGTTTATATTGCAGTGACAGCAGAAGATAAGATGTGCATTTTACATTACCGCTGGATTGCCCGTCAGGCACACACTGATCACGTGTTACGATATTGGCCACAAGGCTTTTGCATCTACTGATGCAATGGAAAGGTCTTGCCTCTAATCGATCCTTTTCATTGCTATGACGACCACTATGACGTATCCATTTCCTCCCTCTCATTTAAAGATCTTTGCCATGTGGTTAGCAGCTATCAATTTCCTTCTTGATTGGCGCTGAGTATAATACAATCTTCAGCTATACAAATATTGTTTAATATGGAAAAAATTCTCTCAATTTTTTACTCTCTCTACTGGTAAGTAGAGGAAGTATTGTATTCCACCCAAAAATTCAATGTCGAGATTTCACCGGAAATATACGTTTTGAGACCCCCTGAATCCAAAAGAAGCATTTTTATAAAAAGGTCTGTATGTGTGTGTGTGTCTGTCTGTCAGTCTGTGGACAGCATAACTTTAAAACGAAAAGTCAGTTAAAAGCCAAATTTGGTATTCAAGTTTAACGGCTTTCAAGGATGCAACACAAAGATTTTGAAGAAAAAAAACCCCCTTCCTAAACTACTCTTTACATGGAAATTTTTTTGAAAATTTTTATTTTCTTGAAAATGGCTGTAACGATTTTGATTAAAATGCCATATGTTTAATATATTTATATGACAAATGAAATGTATATTTTGAATTTTCTGGCTATAGCACATTTAGCCCTGTTTACTCTGGATGACTTTTGAATAATTCGTAAACTGTAAGAGATAGACAAAATCTTACTATACAAAATGTAGATCTCACTAAAACACACAATTTATGTGCAAATAAATTTTTTTTGTAGAGTGAACCATTTCTGAGATATTCCTTGTTATTTGTGTCAGTTTCGGAAAACTTAAAACTTTCGTGAAATGGAACATCATTCATTTTTTTATGTGTTAAGCATGCAAAGAGAACGGGAAGTTAAAGCTTTAGAAGATTTGACTATTGCTCAAGGCCTACAGTATCAAATATTTCCTATTTTAAGATGGATAGTTATTTTCCTTTGAGTAGATCTTATTTACTTTTTCAAAAATAACCCAGAACTCATCATGTAGCTAGTGTTACACTGATGCTGCCAATTTTTGTTCACAGTGTTACACTAATACACCTGTATATGAGCACTAAAGACTGTGAAACTATTGATGCCAGACTTTTCTTCAAGCTCTTTACATTAGACATCAGTTATTATATTCCGTTATAAAATTGTCACTTGCCTCAGCAAAATAGACTGTTAATTATACTTCAGTAACAAATTTTGACTAGCTTTTACTCCTGCTGACAGAAAATGAACATTTTCCATTCGCTATTTCTCTGTTTATACAATTTGCTGTTTGCAGACATGAGACTAACACAGCCATCCTTATGTGAATAATGGCTCTAAGCCGCAAAGCATAGCCAAGGATTGAGGACCCTAAGCTACAAAGTGTAGTAAGGGATGCTTTTTATAAAAATCTAATGCGTTGCCCTCACATGACTTTCTCTACTCTTGTACTAACCATTCTTACAAACTCTTATTCTTCTATCTTATTCGTGTTAGTACAAATAACAAAGAATATCTACGAAATACTTCACTCCACAAAAAAATTTATTTGGACATAAATTGTGTGTTTTGGTGAGATCTACACTTTTTGTGTAGTAAGATTTTGCCTATCTTTTATGGTTTACGAGTTTTTCAAAGGTCATCCAGAGTGAACAGGACTACATAAGCTATAGCCAGAAAATTGAAAATATACCTTTCATTTGTCATCAAAATATCTCAAATATATGACATTTTAATCAAAATTGTTAGAGCCATTTTCAAGAAAATCAAAATGTTTGAAAAATTTTCCATGTAAAGGGTAGTTTAGGGTGCAGGAATTTTCTTCAAAATCTCCGAGTCGCATTTCAAAATCTTTGCGTTGCATCCTTAATACCAACTTTGGTTTTTAACCTACTTTTCGTTTTTGAGTTATGCTGTCCACAGACTGACAGACAGATACACACACACATGCACACAGACATTTTTCTAAAAATGCTTTTTTTGGATTCTAGGGGCCACAAAACATATATTTCCGTGGAAATCTCGACATGGCTTTTGGCTACAACTGCAAAGTGATGACAAAGCATGGTCACAGGATCTGTAAAGCTAAACCCCAAAAGTCTTGTCAAACTAGTGTATTTTAAGAGGTAGAACTGGAACTTAAAAATTCAATGCCACAACTGGGATTTGAACCACAGACCTTCCGCTTGCCAGGCGGACGCCCTAACCACTGAGCTATTGTGACAAACTGCCAGAATGGCATGAAATTCTCAAGCCAGTTCATATTTCTCCTGGTAAAAACTTTGCCCACACACGGCTTGTGTGTTTAAAAACACCAACAGTAAGTTTGTTGGCATAAATAAATAATAATTACCTAGTGTATTTTGCTTCATCCCTTAGATTGACACACTCATCCCTGCATACACAATATTATCAACATGGTGCCATGATTCTGCTATAATGGAAAACCACCTAAATAGGGCAGGCCAGTAAGTTACAGGATTCCGAAGTAGTAACATCTCCCAATGCAATTTCTTTGTTACTATTATTGATACTACTCGCATTTAGATCTTCATTTTCTGCTGTTAGATATAAAATCTTGCTCACAAATTTTACACATTTTCCCATGGCGTGTAAGTGGCATGAGAATTTTGAAAATGCAGTAACTTTTGGAATAGACAAAATTATATTATAAATCTCTTGATCAAAATGTGGTGTTAAGAGGCAGTTCTTTGATGTAAAGAAACTGGCTTTATCCATCAATTACCTCAAAATAATCAGAGGCAACAAGTTAAATATAGATATTAAATATATTCATGCACTTGGCTGTAGGAAATTAACTTTTTGATTCCAGTTTCCTGCATTTCAGAATTCCAAGTCCTAATTCACATACAAATTAACAGGGTCGGTATACATAGTCAGCAAAATGTAACTTTTCTAGATAGCCAACAAATCCATTTCTCTGCAAGATGAGATATGTCCTTTTCAGTTCATGAAGTAAACGACAAGACTTACTTATGATCCCAAAAAGAGGTCTACTGCCATCTCTCCAAAACCGATTTACTTTAATCTCAAATCAAGTGCTAACAAATACTTGAACTACATAACTAGCTATAGTCTGATTTTTAAAAGAAGATACATGGCAGCAGTCAAGCAAGGGGGGTTAAGGGTAAGAGGGGAAGGTAGTTGCTATGGAAATGTAAACAAAGGTTGCCACATTAGCCGCACTAATAAAATAGTTTACTGCTCAGGTCAGTTATCGCTAAGCTGGGCGAGGAAGGGAGCTTGTTTGGATGTTCAGTTGCATAGTGTGTTGTTAGCCTACTACACCTGTAAAGATGAAAAAAACAGTGAATTCCAATTACTTTATTCGTATGGAGAACAAAATACCTTTGTTTTGATGTAGGCTACTAGAGATTACATGTGCATGTTTTCGCTGCCGTGAGATAAACCCGAGCTTTTGTTTATATGTCTCGAGTATTGAGAGCTATCGCTATCTGCTTATTGACAACACTGCAGCTCTCTACGTGGATAAGCTGGCATTTGACATGTATCTTCTTTTAAAAATCAGACTATAATAATGTTTAGTTTTCTGATGGGGAAGTGACTGACACATATAATAATTCCAGAAAATTATATACAGTGAGCCATTCCTACTTCACGTACCTGAATTTTAATTTTCAATGCATTTCAGCTTCACTTGAAGGCATCATCAAGAAGTTGTCAACTGGTTGGAATTCAGTTGATGCTGTGGATGCAGTTTATCTGAGGGGGAGACATCTGGCAAAGATTGAATGAGGCTCAGTAGTGAATTTTCTTAGTGAATTCCTTAGCTTTGCTTCAAACCTCAGGTAGATTTTCCCCCCAGATATTTAACCCTTTCAGTCCCGGTGTCCATTATAATGAACATAGGCATTTTTTGCCTGTTTGTAATACCTTTAACAGTTTTTCTGCTCTATTCTTGTTATATTCTTCGTCACCAATTAAATATATGTATTTGAGATGTTCTGAATTGTAGAAAATATTTTTTTTTTTACAATTTACATTGTAGTGCTTTTTTTATAAGAAAAGAAGCAAAATCCATATGCAGTCAAATGATACCCCCTCATCATCCACGTGGGCCATCACACTGATTATTTTACATAGGCCCTCCCCATCCTTTACCACAGGCACATTTGACTGCAGTTGCCGAGACTCGAACTCACAACCTCAGGCTTTGAGTGCATGGCCAGTGCAGTATGTGTTGCCTTAACGATCATGGTTATTCAAGTAAGTAGGCTGAAGGTGTCCTAGACTGCCTAATCTAAATCGGTTTCGAATTAGAGGAAGAACGGCATAAGTAGCAAAATAATTTGGAACTGAAAGCGTTAATTTTAGGTTCCTGTGAACCCATTTTAATAGTTGGGTTTCTTATTTTATGTTATGGTGTTAGTCCAAAGAAGCTGCTGCCATGCAGATTTTTTGGCTTCTTTTTGCTTGATGTTTTGAAAGTATTCTTATAATCTGGTTTCAATATTCAATGTTTTGATTAAAATAACTTTTGATACATCAAACAAAAAGAAACAGAAAAATCTGCAGTGGTAGCAACTTTTTGGGACTGTCACCATAACATAAAAAAAAAAAAATCTGATGTGTTGTACTCGCATGACTTTCTCTACTCTTGTACTAACCATTCTTACAAACTCTTATTCGTATATCCTCTTCGTGTTAGTTGAGATAAACATTTGTGCAAATTATCTTATTGTTTATTTTCTTGTAGGTGCAAGGGGAATATTAGAATACAGTAGGCTTTGAGTGACAGTAAAATCTTTTAAAAGTTTTGAGATGCCGTTCTCTTTACATGCTTAACATATAAAAAAATGAACAATGATCTTCCATTTCACGTAAGTTTTCCGAAACTGACACAAATAACAAGGAATATCTCCAAAATGGTTCACTCTATGAAAAAATTTATTCAGGCATAAATTGTGTTTTTTAGTGAGATCTACATTTTTTGAATGGTAAGACTTTGCCTATGTCTTACGGCTTACAAGTTATTCAAAAGTCATCCAGAGCAAACAGTTCCACACAAGTCATAGCCAGAAAATTCAAAATATATATTTCATTTGTCATATAAATATCTTAAACATATGGCATTTTAATCAAAATCATTAAAGCAATTTACAAGAAAACCAAAATTTTCCATATAAAGAGTAGTTTAGGGTGGGGCTATTTTCTTCAAAATCTTTGTGTTACATCCTTGAAAGACATTAAACTTGAATACCAATTTTGGTTTGTAACCAACTTTTCGTTTTTGAGTTATGCTGTCCACAGGCTGACAGACAGATACACACAGATGTTTTCTAAAAATGCCTTTTTTGGCTTCAGGGGGTTTCAAAACATATTTCTGGTGAAATCTTGACATCAAATTTTTGGGTGGAATGCAGTACTTCCTCTACTTACCAGTAGAGAAAGATAAAAAGAAACCCAACTATAAAACCGGTCCACATAAACCTAGATTTAAATATCTGGGAAAAAATCTACATGGAAATTTGAAACAAAAATAATTTTGAAATTCACTGTTGAGCCTCAACATCACTTTATAGTGACACTTTCCAATTGATTTTAAAACTATTGACACATAATATTCAAATTCTGTTAATTTCTTAGCACATTTCATACAGAAATCTTTTATCAACACTAAGGGCATCTAAATTAATTTGAATATAAACTATTCTCTCAAACCTTAATAAGGGTAATTTCTGACAGTTTCCAATGATTTCCAACACTGACAGAGTACCCTCAAGGACCAGAGCTTTTTATCTAAATATTGCAACAGATGCTGTTAAGGTAATTGGCTCATACATGGTAGTAACCAGAGTAGTGGTGGTGCTGCTACTTACCAAGCGGGGTACTGGGGTTCGACTCCCAGTACTGCCATAGGGATTTTCTCCTGCTAGAGGCCTGGTCTGGGGTGCACTCAGACTCGTTAGGTCTCTGAGGGGCCATTGAGGAGCCACTTGATTGAAAAGTAGCACCCCCCCCCCCCCCAGTTGAGAAGATAGCATAACCAGTGCAGCTGGATAATTGTTAGTTAAAGTTTGCCTCGGCTATGACTCGGCTTATGGGTTGTAGAGCATTGGTGAAATAATGAACTCTGATTTAATTTCTCCTGCAAACTTTTATTTCCATGCCACATATATTGTTATTATGTACAGATTAGTTTTCTCTCTTGCAACAATATACCCTCGCAAAGATCGTTCATTTGTGAGACTGACTATCCTGATTATTTTAGGAATCATATTTCCTAAATGTGTTATGAATTTATGCATCCTTGTGAGTTTCAGAGACTGTTAGACCTTGTAATTTTCTGTCGGAGAGAGACACATGCAGTTTCTGTTGATGTGAGTCTTCCAATGATTATGCACGGTGCGCTCTTCCTGAATCGTGTTTTCCAGTTTTATTACCAACAATGACCCCTAGAGTTTTCCTCTTCTATTGGCAGTTTTACATATCTCATTGGTGGACCTTTTGTTTGCATTGTTTAGCGACTGCATGCTAATGGTCCGTTTAGCTGCTTTTTAGATACATGACTTCTGAATATTATTGCTATCACATTTACTCATATTGCTATGCATATTCCTCTCCTTCTTATAATTCTCCATATTTTATTAATATCATCACCATCACCACCACTGCCACTGCCACCACCGTCATCGTTATTATTATTAATTTTCTTATTATTAATATAATTATCAGGATGAGATTATTATCAGTATGATATTATTAATATTGTTACTACTAGGTTGATTTGTCCTGTCACATCAGCTGTGAGGGAACAGTGTTGACCATGTCCCACCTCCAGTACTGCACCCCACTCATGATGCCTGTGGTGAGCATAGTGGGGGATGCAGCAGTTGAACAGTAGGCCTTGGCCCAGATGGGCTGTTATTCCATGGTGTTACGGCTACTAGTAATAAATGCAAAAACTACTTTCGTGGCTTTCCCAGAGCTGCTTTGATCTGTGTTATGATTTCTTTTTTGAGCATATGTTAACAATGGTTTGATCATAAATTAAAGAACAGTTTGTTAGCTAAATCAAGCTGTTTTTGTAAGTAATTTTAGGAACTGGATAAAACATTTCTTGTTACTTGACACTGATGTTGCTGACCAATATATGTGGTTCCAGATTCTAACACTAATGCTATCCACAATATTTTGTCTTTTCAAGATTTCTCCTTTTATTTGAACTGTATTATATGATTTGACCCTTTCTACTATCAAAATATATTCCATTGACTTGCTTCCCTTTACAATCAATAAACGCTCTCTTAAAGCCACTACAATATTGAGTACTTTCACTTTTAATTTTACTTTGGTCAATGATCTTGGATGCATTTATTGTTAAAATCCCAATATATTTTAAGATTGTGCTTAGATTAGTGGCTTCATTATTAGAAACTCCTGTTCTGTCATAAGGCTTTGCATACTTTAAGGCAGGGATTGGCAAGTAAGCACATTAGTGCAATGGAGTGGGGAGCAGGGCACCCCGAGAAGAAAGAGCAGTGATGCAATCTGTTGCAAGAGAGCAGAGCTGTATCTAGGTGACAAACCAATGAGGTATATTGGAAATAATGTGAAACTGCAGAGTTGTTTACTGTGGGAGCATGTTATGATAACCAGAGCACATGCATGCTGATTCAAAGCAAGCACACTCTTATTGTAGATGTCAATAACATATTATCTACATTGGGATAACATATAACATGATACATTAGTCAATTGTGGCTGCCTTTATATGGGAAGAACAAAAGAGTTCCAAGCAGGCTACACAGTGTTTTGCCTATCTGCGTTCTCAGTGCTCATAGCCATCTGCTGCCGTCATAGAAAGGTGCAGATGAAACCATAACAGCATTTCTAAAACTACTTTTAAAGGCTTTACTTATCAACTATATGAAAGGAGATGCTGAAACTGGCCACCATCGTTGTTTATAAATTTTTGGTATCTCTTTAGGAAACTATCCATCATTTGCCATAGTTCACATTGAGAAATGCTGGCAATTTCCCGGCAGATATTTTGTTTTAATTTTTCCAGGGTGTGTAGATTTGTCTTGTGCACATTATGTTTTAAGTTACCCCGAAGATGGAAACCACTTATTGCAGCTCTGAGAAACCTTTCTCTGTTAATAACACACCATACACCAACTTTTTCGATTGCTTCAGGGTTACTTCAACAATATTAGGTTCCAAGTTATAGGACCAATTTTTTTCGAGTCAGCAGTAGATGCACATACATATGTAAATACAATTTAGTCCCTGTTTTTTTAGAAAATTAACAGACAGGGAGTGTGATTTTGCCTTTTTTCAACAAGGCTCTGCAACAGCTTATGTGGCCAATCTTTCGATGAAAATAATTGAAAGTGTAATTTAGGACAGAATTGTTAGTCAGGATTTATGGCCTCCTTGTTCCCTGACCTAACTTTCTGTGATTTCTATCTCTGGGGTAGCTAAAAACATAAAGTGTACAAGACAAACCCACACACCTTGGAAGAATTAAAACAAAATATCTGCCAGGAAATTGCCAGCATTTCTTATTGTGAACTATGGCAAATGATGGATAGTTTCCTAAAGGGGTGCCAAAAATGTATGGACAATGGCAATGGCCAGTTTCAGCATCTCCTTTCATAAAGTTGGTAAGTAAAGCCATTAAAATTAGTTTTAAAAATGTATGCTTTCATCCACGCCTTTCTATGATAGTGGTAGATGGCAACGAACGCCAAGAATGCAGACATACAAAACACCAGAGCCCATTCTGAACTTTTTTGCTTTCCTGTTAGTTTAGTATACTGACACACTTTAAATTGTGTCATTTTATTCCAGGCTTTGTGTCCATTTGTGTTTTAATGCTTAGTGTAGGCTAGAAAACAAACAACTAGCTTGTGACAAACCAATAATAATGATTGCAGCACTGGGATATAACCTAGGTCAATACACTCCGATGCCTTGTCGGGTAATACTCAATATAGATTGATATTGCGATGTACAGTGCAGAAGTGAAGGATTTGTTAAACAAATGATCTAGCCATTTTAAAATAATGGACCATGATTTAGTACAGCCATAAAATAAATGTATCTATATTATTATTTATGCCAACAAACTTACTGTTGGTGTTTTTAAACACACAAGCCACGCGTGGGCAATGTTTGAGAGGTAGAACTGGAACTGAAAAGTTCAAAGCCACAGCTGGGACTTTAACCATAGAACCTCTGCTTATCAGGTAGGTGCTCTAACCATTAAGCTACTGCGACAACCTCCCAGAATGACATTGAATTCTTCAACCAATTTGTATTTCTCCCAGTAAATCACAAGGGCAGTCTCACATCAGAGACAATTACCCCAATGGCGACTTACTTACTGTCGTAAGTACTTTATGTCCTGGGATTAAATAATGTTTAGATGGTAATTATTATTTATTTATGTCAACAAACTTACTGTTGGTGTTTGTAAATACACAAGTATGTGTGGACAATGTTTGAGAGATAGAATAGGAACTGAAAATTCAATGCCACAGCTCGGAGAATTCAATGTCATTCTGGCAGGTTGTCACAGTTGCTTAATGGTTAGAGCACCTGCCTGGTAAGTGGAGGGTCTGTGGTTCAAATCCCAGCTGTGGCATCAAATTTTTCAGTTCTGATTCTACCTCTCATATCTATATATTCTTGTCAGATGTAATGAAATAATATTTTAGTAAGTTAGAAATAATTAACGAGTTAACACAAAATTAGTACTATAAAGAATAAAATTATTCTGGAACAAAGCCAGGTCTTTTAGAAGCTCCAATCGTTCATCTTCTCCTAATGTGTCATGTGACCACTTATCTTGCTTTGTGGTACCTTTCAGAATTATATTTTTTGAACCATGGACACTCAATGCTATGGCATTGAATTTTTCAGTTCTGATTCTATCTTTCAAAGTTTTTTTACATGGTTTATGTGTTAGGACAATCTATTATCAGTGATTGGCTTTATACTGTGTGGAAGGAAAGTCATTACATTAATTTAAACCAATGGTAGATCTTGGTGTTTGGAACACACTTATGTTTTTGTCTCTGACCATTTCCTAGAGATATTTTAGTTTTGTCGAAAACAAGCTGGTAACACTGCAGATTGTGTGTCACTTTCACTAGATCAGTACGTAAATAAACATGCTTCACTACTGCCACCACACGTCTCATGAACATAAATAACATGCCGTCTCCTTCCATGTTTACTGTGCGAGTGTAGGCTAATCCATAATCATTAGCTGCCAAAACATTACACAACCCTACAAGCAACCGACCTGTTTACATCCACAAACTAGTTCAGTTCCCTGACCAACCTCAACACAACATTGTTGATGTACTTCACATCTGAAAGAGCTGCTTGGAGCATTCCTTCAGTTCTTTAAAGTGATTATTTCTTTCTGACATAGCTTCAGCAGTAATTATGGGACGTCACACAAGGTTTTGAAATAGGTTACTCTATGCATCTTACAAATAACAAAGAGTTATCTTTGTACGTTCTTGTGGAATTACACATCCAATTTAAAATAGAAACCATTTATTTTTCCAAAATTGGCTGATCTAAGAACAAAATGTTTGTAAGCTTCTATGAAGCACATATTGGAAAGAATGTTTTAACTTCCCTTCTACCCTGTATATGAAAGCCTTAGCATAGTTAAGACTAGAAAAACATCATAAGTAAATGGTAAAGAATGATTGCAACTTCATCTTTGCTCAGCAACAGCTATATTTATTATCATAAATCACATAGTACAAGATAAATGTAAAAAGTTTTTGTTTGATATCTTTAATTCTTTTGTGTGACAATAAAATATATCATATTACACTTCAAAGGACCTTGTATCTACATAAAATCTTCCCTAATATAAAGTTGGTGTCGATATCTTCTAGTCAGCACCGTCAGTTACATGTGTAAAGTCTCAAAATATAAATATATGGCTTATGCATCAATATGCTTAAGCTGTTTCACTGGATATCACCCTGAAATGTTTATATCATCTTTTATTCACACTGAGAGCATCATACAAGAAAGGTTATCAACAAAACTCCATAGTTAGAATATAGCCATTAACAGTGGCTATTTAGGTTTGAAAATATTCATTTGAGAATTACGAGTGCAATGAACCAGGAATGAATCAAAAGACATGAGGTTTCAGATAGACAAAGGAAGAAACACCATGTTTTAATTGGTTCTAATGTAACATTATAGTTTTCTTGATGTTCCCTTTCTTGATGTTGCCCTTGAAGAGTACACATTAATGATACCACCTTTTCAGAACATTCCTTTCTTCTGTTTCTAAGTTAAATGGACAGAAACACTTTTAAATAGGCACATTCTTAATAGTTTTTGGCATGTGTAATAATAAATATCCCAAAGATAACATAAATTCTCCAGTAGAAGGAGGATTATCTTGTAGCATTTAATGCCTTTATGTAATGAAATAAATAAAAGAATTGCAAATAATATATCAACATATTATATTGGCCATAATATTTCAGTTGAAAGTAAACAAATGAAACTGAATATACTCTATTGTAATATACTCCAAACATTTTAAAATGGTGTTACAGGTATTAGATTCTGTCTTATTTATTGTTACTTTAATGCTTATCCTTCAGCAGTGTCCTGAGAAACTTCATACAATACATTTTGAATGAATGTAAATGATTACAGTCACAGTGCCTGTCATATAAATTAACACTTCTATGTTTACATTGAACATCAATAGTTATTTATTTTACCATTTTTGGATTCAGTTTTTCTATGGGTGAACTGTACAAATGCTGCAGGTAACTATCCTGAAGTAGGTAAGATTTTCCTGTCATATCCAAGTAGATAGCATGATCTAAGTAGAATCAGTAGATGTAGATTTGAATTTCCATTCTCTGCACTTCTCAATCTTCACTGGAACTGCTTGTAATATATAATTTAGTATCTATAAAAATTTCTATGTTTCATATTTAATGTCATTTACAATTATTTATGTAACAAAGTCTCAATTTAAGAACTACTGAAATAACTGTTGAAAATAAACTACTTACAGAAAATAATCTGCAATAGAATTCAACTCTTTCACAAAAGATAAGAATAATTTCACACAGGGTGCTTTTCATAGCATTTTATTATATGTTAGCAATATGTACTAGGCAACAATACACTGCACTGTTACATATCTTCAAGACTGAATGTTTAGTAAAAATAAATTTATCAAGAGTTGCAGAAAAATAGTGGTGAGACTGATTCCTAAGACTATGATATTAAGACTGACTTGAGTGATTGCTGAAACTTTACATTTATGTACTCTAATCATAAAAAATTGGGATGGAAGCATTACTTACTGTCCTTGCTAAAAATATGAATTTATGTACATGTAAGAGACTCTAGATTTTGGAATACCATTTTAAAT
The DNA here is from genome assembly GCA_030765045.1 of Tenodera sinensis. NCBI lineage: Eukaryota > Metazoa > Arthropoda > Insecta > Mantodea > Mantidae > Tenodera > Tenodera sinensis. The sequence goes on along the minus strand of CM060966.1, from coordinate 20,495,384 downwards.
AAAATTTACATGTAAATCTGAATAACACAGAAACATTTGCTGTATAACATTTTTGTCATCCCTATTAAATATTTATTTTAATTGGTGAAGCAGAGTAGGCACTCGTTTGTTTTACAGTTCATTATCACATTTACAGCTGTTTCCTTTAATGCAGTTCTAGGGAATCACAATTTAAAACATACAGAGGTGTGAAAATTATTAGATTCAAGTACATTTTGTGGTAAAAATCATTGTGATGTTCTGAGTTTGAAAATAAGATAAAAATGTCTAAAGTGAAATTCACACCATATTTGAATGGCTATTGCTATTTTGCCACTTTAAATATTTGCCTTAGTACTTTCTCTTGGTGAATGTCATTTTTCCAATGCACAGACTTAAAAATCTTCACAGGACCAAAAGTACACATTGCAGAACAGATAAGCATTTAATTTTTATAATATGGTCTTGGATTTTTACAGATAATAATGGTGAAGAAGCATCAAAAACAGTCGTCTACACTCCATTTTTGACTAATTTTAAATCAGTTTGCTTTCATTTCACTGAAGAAAAAATATCTCCATCAATCCAACAGTACAAAATAAAAATCACTCTATAGTTTTATTTTACTTCTTCATGGAGAGAGTTATCTAATACTGTGGTGGAGAATTTTATAACCATTTATCACACTAAAGCTTCAATAACATGGAGACATAACCTCGGGCAGTAAATAAGCAAAACTTTGCTTTGAGTCTGATACTTTTCACACGTCTATATATACCTAAGAATTATTGCACTAGTTGCTTGATTTTTCTTGATACAAACAACAAACTTATTGGAAAATATTTGGGTATTGAACAAAATAGATAAACTGATCTTACAGGAAAAGGAAAAATAGAGTTGCAATAATTTCAAGGGATGAGAGAAAAAACTATTTAAAGTGACACTATTTTGTTTCAGACAGTAGTAGTTTGCATCATTCATCACCCACAATTTTTAATTATCATCACACTCATTGGTAATTGTTTTACTGAAACTTTTTTAAAATAGCTATTTATTGTCAGTATTAGTGTATTCATGGTGTTAGGTACTTGTTATGTGGACTGGTTATATAACCCACCTAAGACAAGAAACTAACTAATCATAAACTGAGTTGAGAAGAAAATTAAAAACTTCAAGAGGCAGAAACAGCTCCAAGAAATAACTATACTAATCCGCAACAAAGATAAACCTAAATTTAAGAAATTCACATACCATCCCTGGACATTTCAAAAATTCCAGATTTTTAATAAGGTTAACATAGTTCTAGTAGAATAGGTATCTCAGCCTCACCAATATGTGTCCTGTGTAACGATCCAGCAGAAATGAATGAAGACCACTCGAAGACCTGTGAAGCATTAAGATCAGAAGAAACTACAGTTCAAAAGTATTGGAAAGCACGAATGCTAATGGCTTCATTGCCAGATGCAAGGCACTAGAAAACAACAACAACATAGTTCTAGCACCACAAAGTAAACCCAACCTAAAAGTATGCTGCAATCAGAACACACAAGGAAGCCCTAAAGAAAAGCAATCAAGCAATAGGCTGTTTAGATTGCAACAAGATGTACATTAGAAAGAACAAGAGAAACAAAAGCATAAGACCAAAAGAACACTTCAAAAATATGAGATACAAACATAAATCAGCCTTCTGGGAACAAAAAGTAAAACTATAACCATTTAGAACTGGAATTAAGGGAAAGAACATAAATCAAAAGTTTTGAATATCAAAAAATGAACTTTGAAGTTCCAGTAGATGATACTTTAATCTTTAAATTCACCAACCTCACCACAGATGACACTACAGTTACCCTGGGAAGAAGAATGGGGAATGACCACCAGCAGCTGAAAATGTGGACAATAGGTACTTGAAACATGTCTTAACAGTAATTTGGTAGGTGGAACAATATAAGTGTTTAACGCTATTCATGATCCTCTTTTACATAAGTACAATATTTCTACATTATGTAACATGTTAACATGAGAATATAGCTTTAAAAGCAGTAAACAGAACATACTATTTAGAAACAAATGCCTTCACAATGAAAAGATAACATACTCTGTATTTAATTTGACACATATTCTTTTTGACCCTATTAACATTATTTGAGAAATAGTTCATTCCCATAAGTTTGTTGTGATTTTTTGAGTTATAAGAAAAGCATTTCTGTTTCAAGCAATCTCCTTTAAATAATGTGCAATGTTATTTTTTCTTTTGCTAAATTGAGTGGAACAGGTTGACTAATAATCTTCTGTTGTAAAAGAAAAGTGACTGCAGATAATACCCCTTTGAGCCAACCTAGAAAAATTTAAAGAGTTAGTTGCATACTGGTAGTTTTAACTTTCCAACCAAAACCATGTTCATATGACATGTCCCTCCTACAGCAGCTAGTATGTTAACTAACAAACTTGTAAGAGTTATACTTTTCTAGTTTACCAACATAATTTCAATGAAAACCAAAATATTTAAGCTTCCTAAAACTAGCTTGCTTAATGGTGTAGTTTCCTATTGCATAGAACTGTTCAATTCTAGGGAATGGTTACAAAGTGAGGAAAAAGTGACCTTGAATGGACTGGTGAAAATGAAAATACTAATGTTTGTTCCAACATGACACAGAATAAATTCTGAATTATCTGAGCATGTGCAATAGCTAAGTACCGTTCTAACATGACAAAGAATCAATTCAGAATTGGTTCTGAACTTTCAGTTCACTATTTCAACATTTTTGGAAGTAGTTTGGATGTAGTGAAATCGAGTCTTGATCAAGAGTAGGAACTGAAAATTCTGGACATGCACAAATCATATACACTACAACACGTGTTCAGCTTATTCAGAATCACCAATTAACAATGGTGCAAGTAGTGTTCCAAACATATAAAATTTCAGACTAGTTCTGAGAGTGTACTTGACTGGCACATGTGCATTAGAAAATGTTGGTATTACTTCAGAACACATTTAGAATTGTTAGTTGGAACAAACCTTATAATTCAGTAATTTATTGAAGTCAGCAGCCATAAGAGATATAACATGTTAAGAAAATGGGAAGGTAGAAATGAACCCAGAAAAGAAACCAGACTGTTCGTACAGTACATTTTAAAGTGTAAATAGAAATGTACTTATAAGCTACTAACTGATTTTATAATCTAAGCTGCTCTTTTTGTGATAAAGCATTCTTCAGAAAAATACTCAAGTAAATCTTTAAGAGAGAAAATAAAAACACAGAGAACATTTTCTCTGTCACTTCTGACATTTCTTGAAATTCTAGCACTTCTTTTGCTTATTGGTGCAGATAGGCAGGCAAAAGGAACACTTCCACACTGCTTAGAGCTATGGACACCTGATCAGCCAACATACTGAGGTAGATTGAATCAGACTTCACACAGTATTGAACAGAAATAAAAACCAATGAACATATGTTTTAAAATCCTGATCTTTCATTGTTTGTACTGTTGAACAATGGGGTCTATTTTGCTAAGCTTATTGTTAGCAGAATTGCTGTGATTTCATGATGAATTTCATTATAAGGTTTGGCCCACAACTATATAGTTGCAGCACTTTTAGATGCTAAGTGATGCAATGTGAATCAGTGTTAAACGCTCATATCACTCCGCTTACAAAATTATTGGCAGGACATGTTTTGAGCATCTATTGACCCCAAAATATATTCACCAGTAACTTGATAAGTGGTGTGGTATGAGTATATAATGTTAATCTTCCATCATTTAATTATTTGCTGCTATGTATGAGAGTTCCAAGGATTTAAAATAAGCTAATAGTCAGCTTTAATGATAAGCTTAGAAAATAGAGCCCATAAAATGTTTACATAAGTGCAGAGTATTGAAAACATTAACCCTAGAACTCTGGAAGGGGTCAATTTGACCTCTAAGTAGAATCTAATTTCTGCACTTGATAGAAACAGTTGAATATCCTTTCCTCTTAAAGGCTGGTCTACAACCAAAAACAACGGTAACAATAATCATAGCAAAAGATTTGAAATACATGTATTCACAACCAACGGCAAACCCTCCTGGGCTCTGGGAAGGACAAACAAGACTTGGCCAAGATTCAACTTCAGTGTTTCCGTTAATAGACACAGCATATTAGAACCATAAGTGCATATTAAGGGCTTCTTCTTCCTTCAAGGTAGAAATTCTTCACGGCGACAGTGACGTAAATGGCCGCTAGAGCTTTTGCTATTCGCAATTCTGGGAAAATCAAACCAGAAGGAATTTTATATAACAGAAAGAATAAATAATTTTAATGAATGCTTGGATGTTAAAGGTCTAATGCTTGTTGATTTCTCAGAATCGGAAGTAGGACTGATGCTTCCTGTTTTCTCGGAATCAGAAATATGCAATAGCTTTGCATTTAGATCTTTATTTTATCGAAATCTGGCATTGGTTAACCTGTTTTTGTTGGCCGAATTGGAGAGGAGGTTACAATTTTTTTCATTGGTCAAACGAAATAAATGACATTGCAATGCACAATATGCACTAATCCATTCCTGTTTACGTTTTTGATGATCATAATATTAAATATTGTATTTAGTAGCTAGGAGTCAACTAAACCAACTTCAAGTATTTTAGCAGATAAGAAAAATCACATGTTCTAGAGTTAACTGTTTTCATAATCTCTGCATGGTGAACAACTATTGCAAAGTTCACCATAAAAATAAATACATTTTGTGGTATTTAAGATTAAATTTTTAATATGCATACAAATTTCTGAGTGTATTCAAATGTTCGCCATATGTTCTCTTGATTTGAAACACAGAAAAACAATAGAAAGACTTTGTACCATTTGCAGCTAATACAATTATATCCATAAATAATAAATTATTTACGGAGAAGCATTCAATTGCTATACAATTATGAAGATTTTCATCACTGTGTAACTTAAGTTACATACGTTTTCATCTCCTTTGTAGAATTTAATTTAGTACATATTTCTAATAAATTCTGTTATAAGAAAAAAATCATATACATCAGGATTATATATGTTAATAATTTTTTGTACTTTGACCATTTTTCTTGATTTAAAACATGCTATTAGAATCACACTATAACTTACTTATTGGAAGTTTCATAATGAATTTGTGCAAAAATATTTGTTAAATTTATTTTAAAAATATTCATTAAATGAAGTTTTATTAATCACCATCACACTACTAAAAATTGTAAAGACTGGTTTTAATTTCTATGTAATGCAAATTTCATTTAATATATTTGGACGGGTTACTACTTATCAGATATAGGTAAAAAGGTAACACTTTTTAAAGTTAGTCACAGAAGCAACTTTAGTATAGTTTATAGAACAATAATTTCAACAAAAGGAAAGAAAGGAAAGAATCTCTCATCAGATCCTGTAAAATCATAAATTGTTTTCAAAAAGTATGCAGGTAACCCTTTAGGTTCCAGTTACTATTATGGCCTTCCATTTGGAATAAAAATTCTATCTTTTCTTCCCTCTGTTTCATCTCTGGATTAACAATTACAGCAATTTGCTGATAATTGACTCAAAGAGTATAAACTATGAACTTGGTAAGTTATAATACAACGTTTTATTTGACAACAAAGAATGGTGCAGATTATGAGGGCTTGTTAATTTTCCATATTTACTGCATTTTGAGGTACTGTGGAACCATGATGTACACAGACTGATATAACCATAAACTGAGTGTGTGCAGATTAGAAAGGAACCTGATTTTCCCTTTACTGAAAGTGCCATGTGCAGTCCCATGCCTGAAATTTTAAAGACCCTCTTTTAAATTGACAAACAATCAATCATAGTCTTAAGTAGGGAGCAGAGATGAGCGCCATACTACCATTATTGTAGTTTACAATAGTAAGCTCTATTAGAGGTCACGGTGAACTTATTATATTTCTTGTTCTTTTCCAATTTACCCTCCTCCATAGCTTTACTTTACTGGACAAATTTAATTTTATTATATTTATTTAATTTGGTTAGATCCCCAATACCAGCTGAGAGGTCTGGCATGGGTTGCACTCAGCCTCGGTAGGTCCCTGAGAGGCCAATTGAGGAGCTACTTGATAAAGAAGTATGGTTATATAACTATATAACTGGCTGTAAGGGCTCAGGGCGCTGACCACGTCCCACCCACTCATGACGCTTGTAGTGGGCAGAGATGCAGGACACAGCAGCAGGGTGGTAAGCCTTGGTCCACGAAGGGCTACGGTGCTAGGGGCTTATATTTTCTTTCCTTGATTACCCTCCCCTTATGTAGGACTTACACCCCCTAGGACTTAACAAGCCAGTGCCTAGGGTCAGATGCCTGTCAGGGAGCAGAGGAACCTCTGGACCAGACAGAGTTAAGACCTGGAAGCGAGTGGTAGCCCAGCACCAGGTATGTTAGTGAGGAAGAGGATGATATAAAGTGCAAACTGGATGACTGGAAGGGTGGTAATGGAGCAATTGGTGGAATGAATGGCAGGAGAAACCAGAGAACCCGGAGAAAACCTGCCCAGACGCTGCTTCGTCCACCAAGAATACCACATGCGGGTCCTGCCTAAGTGGTAGGTGAGCGGTCTAACCACTCAGCCATGGCACCGCCATTATACTTCCAGACTCAGGGAAAGATGGAGAAAAATTCCCATCCCCCTGCCGGGAATCGAACCCAGGACCCCTCACACAGCAGGCAGGTGCTCTACCAACTGCGCTATGGGGTCAGTCGGGGTTTATATTTAATTTAAATTCTGTCAAATGCTTACATCCTTCAGGACTTACAAGTGGCTGTATGGGACCTGTGAAGTAATAGAAAAATGCTGGATCCAAGAGAATATCCAGGATGGGGCATCACCCTGAACCAATATGAGGGTGAAGAAGTGGATGATATGAAACAGTGGTATAATGGATTAAAGAAAAGGTGATTATGGAGCAATTGGTAGAATGAATGGCGGGGGAAGCTGGAAAAAACCTGCCCAGATGCTACTTCATCCAATACAAATCCCACATGTAGTCCTGTGTGATCAAATGCAAGCCGCTTTGATAAGAGACAAGCAGTTTAACACTCAGCCACAGTGATGCCTTATTATATTTCTCTTCTTCTTCTGATTATTCTCTCCGTAGGGAGGGCTTACACCTCCTAGGGCTCAGAGGACTGTTGAGGAGCAGATGAACCTATGGACCGGACAGAGTGAAGACCTGGAAGCAGGTGGTCTGCCCAGCACCAGGTATGAGAGTGAGGAAGAGTAATATGAAATGCAGGCAAAATGGATGATTTAGAAGGTGATGATGGAGGAATTGGTGGAATGAGTGGTGGTAGAAACCACAGAACTCACAGTTAACCCACCCAAATGCTCTTTGTCCACCAAAAATCCCCCTTGCGGTCCCATGTGATCAAACCCAGGCCACTTTGGTGAGATGCAAGTAGTCTAACCACTCAGCCTAATTGTATTTCAAAAGAATACATTATAATGGTAATTGTTCTTTCATACAAGCAGCGCATAGGACAAGATTTGGAAATGTAGAATCGAACTGAAACGTTCACTGCCCTAGCTTGATTTGAACCATAAATCTTCTGGTAAACTATTTTAACTGTTTGTTTATGAGCCATTTTTTCTTCAAATTAAAAATAAACTAATAATTATATTAGTTTTTCTGTTGTTTAAATATATTTTCTGATTTCTACTGATACATACATCACACCAAAAATACTCCCTGATAACAATGTTTATCAGGACATCAGAAGGAAATTTGGTAACACAATAAGCCAACAATCATTGGCCCCTTCAATAAGCCAAAAAACTCCCTTTTATCTCCTTGGGCTGGAAGTCGTTAAAAATCTGCCACATTATAAATAAAAAGACAAACAATACAACATATTCTGTGATTAAAAAAAAGGATAACTCCTGGCATGAAAGCCCTTGTAGGTCAATGTAGACCACATGATCATTAATTCCTCCATTACACACAAGACTTCATGGGCACATTGCAGTAATGAAGTTGCTATGTGGTCAGCAGATGGTCACTTTGGTGTGGTTCATGAGACCGGAGGCACTAACTGTTCATCAAATACCTCCTTGATTGGTACATAAGGAACTGTGAGGCTGAGTGCAATCTGTACAGATCTTCCGATAGGGAAAAAGTCCACATGCTAGTACTGAGAATACAATATAACCCAGTTCTCTTCAAAGTGAGGGTAGCAATGCTACCCAGTACAGGATTTAAATTGGGCAACATGAACTTAAAACCCTCCCAAACCCCAAAGCTTCAAATTTTCAAAACATTTTATAGCCAATGTCTGTTGGTGAAAGAATCATCAAAATCAATTGAGTTTTCAAGCTTATCCTGTGAAAAAAAAAAAATACATGCAAATTTTCTGTCTTTGTAATATTAGCATAGACATAAAAAACAGTATAAAAATATGGGTAAGGAAAGTCATATGAGTGTCACATAGAAATTCTTAAATTTTTTTGCTATTCTATCTCGCATAAAATAGTCATCAATTTCAGGACCCCTGACAATGATGTTGAACTTTCCCCTCATAGCTGCCCCTCAGGTTGTCACAAAAGCCCACATAAATTGTAAAATGAATATTACTTTATATGTAATGACATATAGGTGGTCCACAAGTGCTCTAAAACAAGGGCCCAACATCTATAACCTCTCCTTACGGTTGGCCCTGCTAAACATACACTGAAACATAGCTTTTATAAATTAACAGTTAACAACTTCACATGATAACCCAAGTATATTCTGGTTTTTAATTTTGGCCAAATAACATAATGCCAAGCATAATTACGTGTATGATTTCTGTTCTGAATAACACAATCTAAATAGTACGTTCCTAAGAAATTAATGGTATACTACTCTTATTTTCTCTGCCTCCTCAAAATCAATGTAAAGATTTCTAGTAACCTGCTCTTGTAAGTGTGAATGAAACAACAAAAGATAGCCTGATGTTTCACTTGTTCATAATCCAGCTTGTTCAATATGTATAAGAAAAAAAAAAAAAAAAAAAGAGCAAAAAGAAACCCACTGAATTCTAGTTATTTAAGCCTTTTGAACATAAAATTGGGAACAAAACTAGAGCTTGCATGTTTTAAATGTTCTTAATAGGTTACACAACAGGGGAGTGGACATCTTGTAGTTCCAGATTCAAAGACCCATCCCACTACTGGAGTTGTGCAGAGAGAATGATGGACAACCCATTGATTCTAGTGTACATGGAAAGCACTCTTTCCTTTGAAGCATCCACATTGTTTTATAATTTAGCATTCTATGACAGTTAGGATTTTGGTGTTGTATTATAAGTTATGGATATTATAACTGCTTTGGAGTCAGATAATATTACAATTCTCTTAAATTTGTTTATTTGACATAGAAGATTTTGTAAACTGATAAGAACTGCTAAAATTTCACCTTCAAAATTTGCAGAATTTAAACTTTATCTTCTGTAAAAAGAAAGCAGTGTCATACTCACCAGCACCAGTATCATCATTATTTGATAAGCTGGATTCATCAGTGTAAACATTTAATCATTAGCAGGGTATTTTACATTTATTACTTCTTGTGACATTTGTTTTGTAACACATGGAGAGGTTTTATATTTTTAAATTTGTTTGACATATAACATTGATAGTGTTCAATATCAAATGGGTATAAAGGGTTCACTTTTGTTTGTAAGTTTTATTTTAAGTATGGGAGTTTCAATTTCTGTTTGATTTCTTGGACTTTATTAAGGATGCTTTGCTGACTTCTGAAGTTATTTGTGATTTTCTTTTTTCCCAATTATTATAAGCAGTCTGACAGTGAATTGTACAAAGAAACCTCCCATGAACTGATTGGCTAGCACATAAAGAAGAGGGAAAGTATAGGGGGAACAGAACTAGTTAAAACGGCATATTGTAGGGCAAGCAATTCCCTGTAATATGGCCATGGGTCCAAACAAATCCCCTGTGTTGCAGTCTATGCAGCTAAACATGATGAATACACAAAAGATATATAATTTCACAATGGATATTCAAAACTCAAACATTGCAGTATTGCAACAGAGTGTGTTCCTGTGCTGAGCTAACCAAGACAGTAGCACTTAGTAGGTCTATGAAATGTATATAATTAGCTATTTATTTTTTATTTTAACAACATCCATTTATTTAACACCATAAAAAATGATTTTAAAAATATCAATAATGTTCTACCTTGGCAATTATGTTAACACTGGATAAAGATCAGGCATTCAAATACAGTATGAAATTAGCAGAACTGAAGATAGAATTAGTCACTATTCAACAGGTATTTAATATGAGCTTCTAAAACATCAGTTTTCATTAGAGTTTATATATTATCACAGAAAGAACATTGTTTATATTAACCTTTTATTTGTTTGTTTTATTTCTAGTGATAATTTTAAGAAAAAATAGTTCTTTGACAACACATGTGTTCAGTATATATAAGAATGTACCTGCATCACCTAAACAGAGATGTTTAACCTGTAAGCATACATTATAGAGATATTACAGCAATTTTATTGACAGTGTTACATCACAGCACGTCTAGATAAAATATCGATCTTTTCAATATTCATGTCTGATTATAAAGTGAGCTCACACTAACATTTGTGATGTAAGGGATTTAAAGTTATTAGTTGCTTTATCTACTAAGTTTTAAGCATTCATTTAAATATGTTATTATGGACGGAATCCTTACACCAGACTCAACAGGTGATTAGAAGTAATGTTTGATATTTTCTATTTTTATATAGTAAATTATATGTTATAAGCTCCTTCATAGATCTCAGTCGGAAATTCTCTCCCCCCTCCCCTCTCCAATCAGTTGTCATAAATACTCAACGTTTGTTGTTGATAACAAGAGAAATGGCGAGGATAGTTTAAGAGTAACCACAAATAATAATGGCATATAAGCTTTCAACTTCTTTCAGGTGTGCAACAATGTTTTCTTTTTCCTTGGCATTTTCATAGTTTCAAGACTTCGGTTCCACAAGTATTCACTAATTCCACTATTGCTTCTAGATTATTTTATTTGAATCGAATTTTACATTTACCAGTTTAAAAATTTTTAGATCAGGGTTTGCCAAACTGTTCTTAACAGAGGTCACATTGACCATCAGAGAATGGATCGCAGGCAAAGGCACATTATTCCACTTAATATACATGAAGTGATATAGACAGTGAAACTGTCAAAGGTTTTAGAAATAAATAAGTCAACCTGTACACACTTATAGTTTCACTTCCACTTACGCTCCAAACGCGTCCAGACAAAAATAAGTGTAAGTGAAACTATAAGTGTCTACAGGTTGACTCATTTACTTCTAAAACAAAAGCCACATCAATTTAAGTTAGGAACAACAGACTCATGGGTACTAATGTACTGATCACCATGTTTCCAAACACAGTGTTTTATTAGATTAAAATCTGTACTTACCACTTACATTTTTAATCAATGATCAATCTTTAATTCACACACTCATGACACTGTAACTTATAGGCAATATATATTAAAACATGTTACAGAAAGCATTTTGTTAATAGCAGCTTACAGTCAACAATAAGAATGACATTTCTTTTGCTACAATTGCCAAAATTTGTGCTTCTAATTTTAGGCTGCATGTAATTAAAACATGCCCTAATTGGTTTTCAGCCATAGCGGAGACCTATATTTTGATTTGATGTATTTCTTTTCTGAAAATGTGTTGATAAGAGAAAATCCAGTAGTTAGCTGTCCTATTTTAGGGTTCTCATAAAGACACAGTCTATGAATAAATCTGTAGAAGAAGACAATTTTAAATACGAATGATAAAGGATAAAAAAACATATAATATAAAAATATTTGATACATAAAATAATGTACAAAATTATTATAAAATTTGGAAATATGACTTGCTGATAGTTCTCATACAAAATATTGAAATGAAGAAATGCATCATTTGGCAGACAGTGGTAAAAATCGACCAAATTAACTTACCTGTATTTGTACTTCAGAAGGTCAATTACACTATATACATGGGTGTCACAAAGAAGGGGGGGGGGGGGCTCTGGCCAACCCCTGGAAGTTGGTCAACTTAATGTACAATCAATTACTGACTATTAAACTACTATTTTAATTTTAATGTAAAGATCAATTTTTATTTAGCATAAATTAATATGGTTATATCCAACAAATGTTATAAATTTTGACAATAAAAGAATGAATTAATATTATCTGATTGCAAATTTCAAACATGTGGTACCCCCCCTGGAAAAATGTCTGCAGACGCTCATGACTATATATCAATTAAAAATCTGAACTCCTAATTTTATTTAATATTTTTGAAATATGCAAATAAATTAACCCAATACAAGCATTGCATTATTTAACATTTTTAAGTTTGTAATGGGCCAAACAAAATGAGCTCACAGATCAGGCTCAGCCCTTCGGCCAGAGTTTGGCAAACCCTGTTTTAGATGTTGGAGAGCAACAATAGCTATTTTCTAACTTATTGTGTTTAAACCTTTCACTGAAAATCACTTTCATAACATTATGATTAAAAAGAGCCTAAAAATTGATTTTCAGTTTATGTAAGAAGGGAATGATTATTCTGTCTCTATTTTGGATATTAATACTTTATGTGCCCCCGGAAACAGAGTTCTGGCTCCTGTAAGAGAATATATTTATTCTTACATCCACTACTTCTACCTTCACTATTGTCATCCAGACATGCCATGCCACCATTTGTTTAACCTCGGCCCACCCCATCAAGACTCTTATGGTTGAGAGAATGTATACCAGGCACCATCTTTTTTGGTCAAGCAGTTAAAAGATGCTCCATGAGAGATGAGATTATTCCAGAATGAAATTTTGTCCTGCATCTGCCTTTAAATAGTTGGACTGTGTAAACATCACAATGGATGCCTGATACTGAATGTGTTAAACACTAGTGTTCAATGAAAAGTAAATTAAAACTAAAGTACTAGATAATAGTAACCTGTTTGTGCTATATAATTATGTAGATGTTTCCCAACAGACTATAATTTTAGTTACAACACAGTTTTTGTTTCATGCAAATATCATGGAAAATAACAGAGTAACAGGAAATGTTCATGAAATTTGCAAACTTAAGTCACAAATGTGTTCAACTAATATCAGATGTTGTGTTGCATGATGCAGGTATTTAAGACTAATAATGAAATGGTTAAAATAAGCTACATGTGTTTCAAATTAATAAGTTCATTTGCTCAAAGTTATTATGAGCTACAAACAGTAATATTTAGGAAGATGAAATCTATAAAATACATTATCATAATAAACTCTTAATACATAAACAAAATTCAATACTCTGTTTTATATGTATTAATTCATACAACAGGCACTCATATTCTGCAACAGTGTATCCCACTGAGGAAATTATAACAGTTTGATTAGTTTACAGTAGTTTTTCTTGCAACCTTCCTCAGAAGTCTGCATCCCAGTTTGAAAGTTCATCTGGTGGAATATCATTATCTTTTGGATATGAATCAAAATTGGAAGTGTCAGTTGGTCCTCGAATCTGTGATCAAACAAGAAAAAGGGTCAAAAACATTTAAGCTCTAAATATATTAATCTATGGATTCCTCTGTTATCAATATTCTCGTATAGTATAATAACTGTGGGACTTATCAGTGATACCAAATACATTAAAACTTCTTTTATACGTTTCACACATATGTTTTTTACATTTGTACGGTTTTTTTAACAGTCCTGGCAAAATCCTATAGCATATTATGGGAAATTATTTCATTTTTACGACTTTCATTTATACAATTTTTATGCTTATATGATCATAGCTTACATCCCTGAGAGAAAAATGCACCATTTATATGTTTATGACATTTCCTTCTTGGAAATCTCAAGAAATATTCAAAGCCAAAACTTATACTCACTGTACTACCTGGAAAAGCGTCCAGGCCTTGGTTGACCTTGGTTGTCAGAGCACTCTGACTGCTTGTTATTTGTTTACTAGAATAGCAATATCTACTTGGCAAAGCGGTAAGACCTTACTGCAGCGAAGTTCTTGTAACAGCAAACACAAAAAAGATTCAAATCTTTCAAAACCAAAGTCTGAGATTAATTACAGGTGCTATCAACCACACCAATAGCAGCTATGGAAATACTAACCAACCAATGCCCCATTGGATATGAAATAGAAAAAGCGGCTCTTATTCAACACGAAAAGTTGATCAGACTCCCATTCAATACACGGCACAAGAGAAATTTTACACATACACTAAAGACTCAGGAGAGCTTTCTTTCCAAAATTCAAGACATCAAGAAGAATGTATACCTTCCTAATTCAAAGGAAAACTTCATATCTAAAGTCAATCTGACACAAACATTAGACATCACATATTATTTACACCTGACAGAAGACGTTAAGAAAAGTGATACTCCAACTGGTGTTCTAAAATTATTGGCATTAGAGACAATCCATACTAGATTTCCAGAACACGAATGGCTCCATATTTATACTGATGGATCATTTATATCAAACCAAGATGGAGCAGGTGCTGGAGTCACATGTCACCTCTTTTCCTATTACAAATCTTTAAGTTATGGAACTACAAACTTTGATGAAGAAATTGAAGCAATTCGAATGGCCCTACAAAATCTTTTGTACAGAATTTCACATTTTTAGCAAGCAGTTATTCTCTCAGATTCCAGGGCAGCAATTATAGCAATTACTTCCAAGTTGTCACCAAAACACCAAAGAATTATAGAATGTTGGAAAATCCTTATCCATCTAACAGCACTTCAAAAACACCTAGTCTTCCAATGGATACCAGCTCACTGTGGACTGAGTGGTAATGAGAAAGCTGATTTTCTTGCAAAAAAGGGTACCGGCAATGTGCAGAAATCAATAGTTAATCTACCATTTTATGCAGCTAAAAGATTAGTCAACTCTGAATTCAAAAAAATTATTGAAAAATATTACTATGAAAAATCAAAAAATAAAAGATGGGAACTACCAAACATTCAAACAGTAATTCCTGAGTATCCTCGAAAAACAGCAGTTGCAACCTTCAGGTTGATTACAGGACATGATTGTCTGGCAAAGCATTTAAACAGAATTGGGATATATTCTTCACCACTCTGTCCTCTATGTGATCTGCAAGAGGAAATGGATCGAGACCACCTTCAAATATGCCCGGCCACTTCTAATGCCCCATCCATCAGTGAAAAATATTGGAGAGCAAGAGGATTAATGACTTCATTGTCAGAAATCCAGCATTAGCTAACAACAACAACAACTTGGCAAAGCGACGAGGTATGCTGACCTTAGTAGTAGAGTGGTGCAATCGCTTCTTATCTGGTTTATTAGAGGAACGAAATAATAGTAACTTGGCGTATAGTCAGTGATAAAACACAAATAGACGATCTCTTATGCCTGCTGATATATGAGACGTTGCTCTCCTGAAGATATTATTGCATCTGAAGGGTGTACACACACTGTCTCGCCTTGTTTGTGTGATAAGCTCGTGTAAACAGCTGAGCAGTTTCACATTCTTTACGCCTCATGACTTTGCCAAGTATTACTAGTTATATGACCTTGACACACAGTCAGTAACAAAACAAAAGGATGATCTCTTGCACCTGCCGATATATGAGACATTGCTTTCCTGAAGACATGATTGATGAGCATATGTGTGATAAGCTCACGTAAACAACTCAGCAGTTTCACATTCTTTCTGATGCACCTCATGCATTTGTCAGGTACTACATTTCTCAGAAAACATCCCTCAGTGCGGAAGGGAAAGCAACCTTGAAGCCAAGCAAACCGTACTTGCTTCAGTCATTTGTGCTCTATGTTTCAGTTGTGAACATGGGTGAAAGAAAAAGAAAGGGCATTAAGATTGCTGAAAAATTATGCATTTTGAATGTAGTGAAGTAAATTGGCAGCACAAAATGCCCAAAACTTGCTAAGAAATTAGGGATTGCTTTGTCTAGCTTAAATACAATTGTAACTAAGGCAGTGGAAATTGAAGAAAGTGCACATGTATTAGGTGTTTCTAAAAATAAGTAGACCACATTCAGGGCAAAAAATATGAACATGCCATATCATTTCTGAGGGAATAATGGCTGAATGGTGCCATGGTCAACAAAACAAGCAAAGATAATGGACTACAGAGGTATTTTTTAGAGGTGGCGCGTGACCTTGTCACTCGCGCATATCCGAGCATCATGCAAAGCGATGGTGGGGGTAAGTTTCCACCAGCAGCCTGCTGGCTAGTGGGCTAGTGGGCTGGAAGTCGAAGAGGTACTAACCAGACACCCCTTTTATCTTGCAATAGATAAGTGGACTCGACCATGAACTACTGCGCAACATTACGACACACGCCACCTCTAAAAAATACCTCTGTACTTTATAATGTGACTGAACTTTCTTCACATTTATTTTTATTTGGTGCATTTCTCTTGTACAAATATTTGTATTGTTTCATATTGCAAATTATAGTTAAACAATCCTGTTATTATTTCTTGTTGTTCACTTAGCTGTAACTCATATGGTGTATATATTTTCTAATTTTTATTTGCTGATTCTCATTTATGCATTTTTCATACTTATACGTTTTTTCCTTTGGTCCCCTGGAAAACATATAAATGAAGTTTTATTGTAGTGACACTGCAACTTATTGTGATGTAGCAACTATAGTCTGAGCTTATAAGTAATGCCACAAGTGATTGTCAATTTATCTAGAGAATTTAACTATGACACATTGCATTTGTTAAGACTACTTCATGAATTAAAGGATGATATAGTTTATGAAGTGCTATTTAAATACTGTATTGTAGTTACTTCTTATAAGAAACATACAGCAGGTATAAATACATCAGAGTCCATTGGTACAGCCTACAAGATTATCATACTGATGCTCCAAGTTTTTAAGACGTTGGCAATGTCGTAAGTTGGAGTATCTGCTGTTAATTTGTAATTTCATTCAATACAAAATTTGTTAAACTAATTCCAATCATATTTCCTGTTGTATTTAGTTTCTCAGGTTTCCCTCTTCGAATTATTTAATCTATTACAGCATTAGCCACTTTGCTGAAGCAAGTCAGTGATATTGGACATTTGAATAGTGACAATATTGTGTCAAATTACATCAGCTGTTGTATATATGTAACACAGTGCAGCTAGATACTCTAACCTGATCATAACATAAGAAAAGCAGGGGAGGTGATAGCTAGAATTCAGAGGACGTAACAATGACATATGGTACATTTTTCACGAATGAAAGTTATCATTGGTTGAAATTTGAAATTGTTATGCACATGATTGGTTGATTTAAACCAAGTCACGTATGAGTGGAATAATCGAAAGGAAAGCAACTGACCAACTGGCCAGTTAAAGAGACATAGGGAGGAAAGTAGATGGAGTAACGCTCTCACCCAGTGTAAACACTAGAAGCACTATTGAGAGATTGCTAGTATTTTCTAGCTGAATAGAAAACTTCTTTAACTCCTTGTTCCTAACCTCAAAATGCTTAATTTGGTACTGACTAGATTACAGGGACTAATGTCACTTGCTATGTAACCTTCTTCTTCTTTTCCGGATTACCATCCCCTTATGTAGGACATACAAACCAGTGCCTAGGGTCAGTTCCCTGTTGGGGTGCAGAGGAACTTGTGGACTGGACAGAGTGAAGACCTGGAAGCAGGTGGTCAGTCCAGCACCAGGTATGATAGTAAGGAAGAGGATGATATGAAATGCAGGCAAAATTGATGAATGGAAAGGTGATGAAGGAGTAATTGGTCGAATAAGTGGTGAGGGAAACTGGATAACCTGGAGAAAACCCGCCCAGATGCAGCTTCATCCACTACAAATACTACATGCGGGTACCTGGGATCGCACCCAGACCACCTAGGTAGTAGGTGAACAATCTAACAGCTCAGCTATAGCACTGCTTTGCTATATGTATAAAATACTACAGTTTTTTCTTACCTGCTGTATAATTGGTGCTGGAAGCGTCCTTTGTCGAAGTCCATCCCAGTCAAAACCCTGAAACCACCTAAAAAGAGTTCATCCATTATTAATGGATGTTATGCATCCTAGAGTTATAAAATTATTAAGCAACAGGATAAATATGAAATTAGGAAACACTAAATTAACACTTACATTGTATTTATTATTTATTTATGCCAACAAACTTACTGTTGGTGTTTTTAAACAATGTTCCAGTTCTACCTCTCAAACTTACATTGTATATTTCACCCTTTCTAGATATTTTTTGAATAAGATGACAGTCTTATCATTACAAAACTCAAATTCTCTCAGCTTAGTGCAAGTCTTGCCAGCTGAAATCTATAAATATTTGCATTTTGAAATGTAATTAACCAAGACTTAGCTTTAAACTTTCTTTCTTCTCTGGTGCAAATTTCATATAGGCATCTAAACAGAAATGGACATGTAGTGTTTCAACATTGTGGCGGGCTTTAAGAACTCTTTTCATTTTATAACACTGGTGACGTTGCTTCCATTTTTGCTAATAATACAGCACACTAATGTGAAAGAATAGTCATCAGTTAATACACTTTGTCACACTTTAATCTCCAATTATTTGGTTCTGAACAAGACAAACATGAAACATAGCATAATAAAATTGTGGCAACCATATGCAGTTGCCACGTTGTGCTTTAGCAGACGAAAACCAACTGAAAGTTTAGTGAAAACAGTAAAAATAAACAAAGCATTTGTTTTCACTGTTACATATAGAACTGCTTGTACACTTACTCACTTCATTTGATAATAGACTTGTTGAAAATTTAAAAAAAAGAACTGAAACAAACTTTCATGGCTAAATCTGGCAATGATGCAACATATTCCCCTCTCATCCGCAACATCCCCTTACCCCACCTCCTACTTCTGGTTTGTATCGTTCGTAGCCTGAACTTCTGTATAAAGATACTTAAATGTAAGTTATGAGTGGCTTGGTAACACCTTTAACATTAACCATGTAATTAGTACCTAAGTTACCTTCAGCACCAGATTTTTTGCAATTAGTGTTTTTTTAATCTCATCTGTATTTTGAAGAAAAAGCTTTTGGAGAAGATGTAAGGGTAAGAAAATACTGAGTACTGTGAATAAAACCAAGCAGGAGCTTATGAGTACACAGATAAGTTATAGGGATAAACAACAGTAACACGAAGGTTCCCCTTTCATTGCACATGTGAAAGTAGTAACTTTTTTGCTTACTAAAATATCTTACATATTTAAACAAGCAATTCTTGTTTGTATGTATAAATATATTCTGTGCAACTTGGAAACAGCTCTAACAATTTTGATAAAATTTTGTATTCAGATATGGTTTTGCTTTCTAAGTTTATCTATATAACTGTAATTTCTGAAAAAATGTGATTTTATGCGTAACAGTCATAATTACTCTAAACCTTATTTTGCCCATAATTTCTCTGTTAATGGGCCAATTTCAACAAACAATCCAGGATAATGGGCCAATTTCAACAAGCAGGACAGGATATTAAAGGCCTCATCAAGAGTTTTCAGAAAACTAAGTTGACTTAGCTATCTTAGTGTACGTGTAACAGTCACAATTAGTCTAAACCTTATTTTGGCCATAATTTCTCTGTTAATCAATCAATTTCAGCAAATGAGTTAGCATTTTAAAGTCCTCTTCCAGGGCTATCAGAATGCAGTAAGAAAGTTGACCTAGCTATATTAGTTTGTGTTACAGCTCATCCTGTCTTATGTTTGAAACAGAAATACAACGTATTACATGCATACTAAATTCTCTTCCCACTTTTGTTTTACATAATAATTCATATGTTATTCTCTATCGTTTATCAACTTCATACATATCAATATCTATACATATTGTATGTTGAAGAGTGAGTAAACTCCAAAACTGGTTGTTGCCACGAAAATTGGCACATCTAAGTGTTTTTTCATGGAGGAGACTTTTATGCAATCCATTTTACCACACAATGTATTACGTTCACATGGTTTTCTCTACTCTCTTTTCTTTTATGTAAATGCCGAGCGAAGCCTGGTCGCCCAGGTACTTTGTGTAATACTCATATGTTTCAGTCATTTGGTATGCAAAATTCATACCATGTGATTAGACAAGGCTATCTCTTTTATGTATTGTGTTAAGTAGGTACTATATATACCTTACATGTATTATAATAAAGTACATACTTGTGTTTTTTGATATCCTGAATTCCTCCTCGCTGATACCCTAAACGTTCTGTAGGAGCATCTCGACACAACCGTTTGATGAGACTCTGCGCAGCCCTAGTTATGTGCCGAGGAAAATCAACCATATCAATACCTTTTAAAATTATGTTGTATGTCTTCATAGGGTCTGCTGCAGTGAATGGTGGCCTGAAAACAAATGAGTTAGTTGGTATTTCAAATCTTACAAACTTAATGTAATTATAGTATGAATGTTAATAATATGCTTAATCATTTTATTTTCTCTACAGCATACCTAAAGTAGAGAAAGTGTTATATTTGTGTATGTGTGTACACATGCGAGTAGGTAACTCAAAAGTGGATTAAATTCCAAACTTGGTATTTTGAAAAGCAGAATCAGAACTGAAAAATTCAATGCTATAGCTGGGATTTGAACCATGGATCTTTCAGTCTAATGTGGCTACTCTTAACCACTGAGCTACCCGCAACATGCCAGTATAGCCTTAAAATTTCCAACTGATTCTCATACCATTTCCCTGCTAGACCACGAGGGAATCTCCTGCTGAAGACCTGTACCTCAATGGTGACTTACAAATATCTCAAAGATTATGATTTACTACTTTCTCTACTACTACTCAAAATCAAGCTCTCAGATTAATAACTGGAGCAGCAAAACCCACTCCAATTATAGCATTGCTAACCATAACATACAATAAACCTATCACAATGGAACTTGAAGAACAAGCTATTTTAACCTATGAAAAAATTATGAGACTACCAGATAACAGCAATTGGGAAAAATACCATAATTCAATCAATTTAAAAACTCAAATAGATGTGATACAGAAAGTACAGAATTGTACAATAATATAAATGATCCATCTGAAAGAGAACCATTCATATGTCTCAATAATCTGTTGAATATCATCTAAATCTACTTGAAAATTTTACAAAACAAGATGTCACTTCTATAGAAGCTAAACAATATGGCCTTGAAACCATCTATTTAAGGTTTCCAGAA
Organism: Tenodera sinensis; assembly: GCA_030765045.1. Taxonomy (NCBI): domain Eukaryota; kingdom Metazoa; phylum Arthropoda; class Insecta; order Mantodea; family Mantidae; genus Tenodera; species Tenodera sinensis. The sequence continues at coordinate 20,474,204 of CM060966.1, read as the reverse complement.
GATGAATGGATTCATATCTATACTGATGGCTCCCTTTACAGTCAAGATGAAGGTGCAGGTGCTGGTACCACTTGCAAGATATTCTCCTTTTATAAACATGTTGGAGACAATTCCACCAATTTTGACGGAGAAATTGATGCTACCTATGTATCATTGCAAAAATTACTTATTAGACAAAACAAATTTACTAATATAGTCTTCTTGTCTGACTCCAAAGTCGCAATTTAAGCTATAATATCAACAGATTATCCAAAAACTGCAAAAATATATGAAATTCATAATATATTAATCCAATCACAAAAATGACATAAAAAAGTATTTTTCTAATGGATTCTAGCTCATTGTGGAGTAACTGGCAACGAACGAGCTGACATGTTAGTGAAGAAAGGATCCAAAATTATTTATAAAGTAAAACAAAAAATCCCATTCGTGAATAATAAAAACACATTCACACTGAAAATTGAAGGATATCTCTCCTCTTTTGAAAATTTCAACTGGCAAGAAATGGAAAAAAACTTCAGTTCAATCCCAAACTCTCCAAGAAAATCAACTGTCACTATTTTTCATCTTCTCATAGACCATGATTGTCTCAGTAAACATCCATACAAGACAGGATTAGTAACCTCTCCCCTATGCATGTAGTGCACCAAAGAAGTATGGATAAATATCATCTAGCAGTAGGTGAAGGTCTAAAGATCCAAGAAGATTTCATCTCCAAATATTGGGAAGCCAGATGGAGAATGATTTTATTATTAACTCCAGAGCAATACACACACGCACGCACACACACTTTACTATTTACTGCTAGTAAGTAGAGGAAGTATTGTATTCCACCCAAAAGTTGAATATCAAGAGTTCATTAGAAATACACATTCTAAGATTCCTTGAATGAAAAAATAAAGTTTTAGAGAAAGATCCATGTGTGTATGTGTGTGGAACTACAATTCAAATGAATAGTCGGTTAAGCACCAAACTTGATATTTAAGGTCAGCACCTTTCAAGGATGCAATCTCTCCCATCAAACTACTCTTTAGGTGGAAAATTGATAAAACATTTTGATTGTCTCAAAAATTTCTAACAGTTTTGATTAAAACGTCATATGTTCAAGATATTTGTATTACAAATGAAATGTACACAAAAGAATCTTTTTAAATACCCTCTGAAGTCCTCTTCATTCAGAATGACTTTTACATAACTGGTAAACTGTAAGAAGCAGACAAAATCTTAGAAGACCAAGAAACTAGATATTTGTTAAAGCACATAATTTATATCAAATAAATTTGCTTTGTGGAGTTAAAATATTTCCAAGATATTTTTTGTTACTTGGTTTGAATTTTCATGTACTTATTCTTTCTTAAACATTATAGCAAATACCCAGAGACTATAAGTTTCATTTATCTTAGTATTTGCTGCAAGTTTTTAAAAGTAAACACAAACTAATTTCATGATGCATTCACCATATCCTCAGTGCTCTTATTTATAACAGTTGCCATTGTTACAAACAACCAATTACTTAATATTTCTATGTATTACCAGCCACTGAAAACAAAACAAACCTGTTAACAGAATCAGTGGCAGTATTTCAAAATTCATAATGTGGTCCCTATTTTTCAAAATGAATATCTTTTCCCAAACCTATGGGTCTATGGGTCCATTTGATTGATTCTCTTAACGGGTTTGTTTAGTTTTCAGTGGTTGGTAATACATAGAAATATTAATTAATTGAGCATTCATAATGATGGCAACTGTTATAAACAAGAGCACTGAGAATATGATGAATGCATCATGAATCTAGTTTGCATTTAATTTCAAGAACTTGCAGCAAATACTAAGATAAGTGAAGCTTATAGTCTCCAGATATTTGTTATACTTAAGAATTGGTTGCTTCATTGTGAGACAGAATATATATATATATACCAATATGAAAAATAAACTATATTTACAACAAATATTTACATAAATGCTTTCTTTTTGGGGTCTAACCATATATATAACATTACAGGAACTATTTAGCATGTAGGAGGTTTTCAAAGTGTGCTTCGCGGGAAATGAACGCATATGCATATGAATACAAACGCATTATGTAAAGAGACGCCACTTTTTTCTTATTAGCGTCCTAGCCTCCAGAAAGAGAAGACACGTTTTTGTGACATGTGTAGATGCGGACGCTAATGGTGGTCTAAAATAACTAATAACATGAAAAGACTATCAAGGAAGTATATTCAGGTGCAACGAAAGTTAATTTAAATGTAACGAGTGTAATATTCAACGAGAAAGGTGTAAATAAAAGTGATATAGTAAAATTACATCCTGTGTTTGTTCATTTCACTCGTACCGCGACCTGGGGTAGTAAAAGAATTTCATAGCTCAACGCATACAAAACATCATATTAAAAAGACAGCATCAATTGTTAATAGGTTCAGTTTTTCTTTGAATTGTACTTATACTTTTTGTAAAATGTTATTTGTTCGTCCTTTTTTTCCCTCATGGTTATGCAAAGAGCATGGAATTTTAAAGCCATCACATAGTGACACTTTAAAAGTTTGACTATTGCTTTACTGGTGTATCCTTCAACAAAATGTGTAAATGTGAATTGAAAGTTTTATCTGCATAAACAAGAAGTAGCTGGAGTAATAAGCTTTTGTATGAATAGTTTGTAAAAGAATAAGTAGAGAAAGTAATGTGAGTTAACAAGATTCTTTCAATTTGAAATTCCTAATTACTTCAACCGACTTCTGTAAGATTAACCAATTTAATCATATAAATCTGTTTGGCATCAAAACAAAATGTTGCAGCCAATGGGTGCCTTAGCAGTAACATATTTAAAAGAAGGCTATCTATCTGATCCCAGAGTTTGTTGGTCTAATTTTGAAACACTCTGTATAATGGTTGTAATGCCAGTAACAGCTGTAATATCACTTTTGATGAGAATACAAACCTTTATAAGGTGAACTCCAAGCAATTTTATGTGCCCTAACTGAGCTCATTTACCAGCCAAAGCATTCACAAAAGCAGCAATAGAAGCAGTCACATAAAGCTCAAAACCTCAATCAAAAACCACAATTGAAATAAGAAAAGCAGTAGGTGTACTGAATAACCTACATAAAACTACCAGCTTCAAATAGATACCTTCACATGTGGGAATTCAAGGGAACAAAAAAGCTGACCTGGCAAAAGAGGGTACCAATCTTCATCACAAAACCAAAACCACACCAAAAAATGAAGCAAAAAGAATCCTCTAAGGAAAATGGAAAGAGAAATATGATAGTTGCTGTACAGAGGACATGAGAGGAAAAAACAGAATAGCAGACATAAAAATCTGATGTGTTGCACTCACATGAATTTCTCTAATCTTGTACCATTCTTACAAACTTTTATTCTTCTATCTTCTTCATGTTAGTCGAGATAAACATTTCCAGAAATGATATTACTGCTTATTATTTATTTATGCCATCAAACTTACTGTTGGTGTTTTTAAACACACAAGCCGTATATGGGCAATGTTTGAGAGGTAGAACTGAAACTTAAAAATTCAATGCCACAGCTGGGATTTGAACCACAGACCCTCCGCTTACTAGGGGTGCTCTAACCATTAAGCTACTGTGACAACCTGCCAGAATGACATTGAATTCTCAAACCAGTTCGTATTTTTCCCGGTAAACCATAAAGGCAGTCTCACATCAGAGACAATTATCCCAATGGCAACTTACTATTGCAAGTACTTTTGTTATTGTTATTGTTATTGTTGTTGTTATTGTTGTTGTTATTGTTGTTGTTATTGTTGTTGTTGTTGTTGTTATTGTTGTTATTGTTGTTATTGTTATTGTTATTGTTATTGTTATTGTTATTATTATTATTATGTCCAGGATTAAATAACCTTCAGATGGTAACTATTATTTATTTATGCCAACAAACTTACTGCTTATTTCCTTGTATGTGCAATGGGAATATGAGAATATAGTAGGCTTTGAGCAGCAGTTTTCAAATTCCATTCTCTTTGCACGATTAACATATAAAAAATGAATAGTGATGTTCCATTTGAGAGAAGTATAGTTCTTCAAAACTTGGACAAATAACAAGAAATATTTCTGAAATGATTCACCCTACAAAAGAATTTATTCAGACATAAATTGTGTGTTTTAGCTAGATCTACATTTTTTGTTTAATAAGATTTGGTCTATCTCCTATGATTTACCAGTTATGCAAAAGTCTTCCAGAGTAAATAGGACTATATGGGCTATAGCCAGAAAATTCAAGATATACATTTCATTTGTATGCTAATGGCTTCATTGCCAGATGCAAGGCACTAGAAAACAACATTTCATTTGTCATAATAATGTCTCAAACATATGGCATTTTAATCAAAATCGTTAGAGCCATTTTCAAGAAAATCAAAACGTTCGAAAAATTTTCTATATAAAGGGTAGTATAGGGTTGAGCAGTTTTCTTTAAAATCTTTGTGTCGCATCCTTGAAAGAAATTAAACATAAGTACAACTTTGGTTTTCAACTGACTTTTCATTTTTGAGTTATGCTGTCCACAGACCCAGTGACAGACACACACACACAAGGACCTTTTTCTAAAAATGCATATGAGTCATTCCACATAAAATTGAACAAAATATGGCAAAAAATGACCTTGATCTCTCATATTTTCTTGAATTTTTTTTTTTTGGTGTTTTGGAACAAAATATATTTGACCCGTGTTTCTTCATGTTATATAAAAAAATTTATTTTGGCAGATATTAATTTTTGAAATGTCCCAAAAATCGCGCGCTTCTCACTCTTCGATCAATCATACCTCCGATTGTAATGAAGCAAATTACTTGATCTTTGGCTCAAATTAAAGATAAATCGCAGTATTTCGTGAGGTACTTATTAGAAAATTTTATTAATTATTATTAATATTATATTTTATATGATTAAAGTTTTAAAGTTAGATAATAACATAAACTCGACCATTTAAAAATCTGGAAAAAAAACCTAAAATACAATGAAGTTTATTCAATATTCTCAGAAAAAATCAGAATGGAGTGTCTAATCGTTCAGTTGTTATTAACTTTGCAAATTAGTGCAGCGGAGTCGCGAGGTAGCGGTAACGGCTACAGTAACCTCGCACAAATTGCCACCTTCCATTACAGCAACTGTCCGCTGCTTGAGGTTCCATGAACGTTACAACAGTACAGTAAGGAGGACACTTCTAGCTGACACTATTATATGTACACTATTAACATCTTCAAAATGTTTTTAAAATATGCATTTTAAACTTATGTTTCCATACAACACACAGCTTTACCTCCTTCTTCGAAAGAAAATTGTTTCACTAAAGCTTCAGTTTTTGACAAAGGAATGAAGGAGTGTAATTTTAAAGCACAGCTGGACCCTTTGTTCTTGACCCCTGACCTTGACTGGAAGTCCTGTTGGCGAACCATAGCTTGTCTGTTTCATCAGCTCATATTGTATAATTCTGTGAATGAAACCATGCACATGGGGAGGGAGGGGGAAGGTAGTGATGTCTGCATGATCTGAGACAGTCTTGCTAATTCAAAGGTGATTTTTTAGTGCAGCGTGCAGTTGAAGACATAGATCTTTGCGATAAAGAATGAATATAGTGAATTTGTGAGACATTGATCATAGCGTAAATCAATTATGCCACCTGTACGTTCTAAATTAGGGACCAAAACATTACACAGTCAGAGTAGAGAAATTATTTCAAATGTATGGACGTACATGAAGGAAGAAGCTAAAAGCAAAGAACTGCTTACATCAGATTTTTTTTAAAAAAAAAGCAAAAGTTCAAAAGCACGTATCAGATGCCATAGGAGTATCAGAAAGGAGGTACATTGTGGAGATATTTTTCTGTATGGACTGTGCTGCCTTAGTAAGAATCTGAGTAGCATAGCTAACGCGGCAATTCGCAGGCTGTCTGCAGTCACCTGGCTTGTTACTCATCTGTGCACGCTTGCAGGCCTCCAGAAAAAAAAATTGTAGCGAATGCACTAATGCAAGCTCCATAGTTTTCAACATCTTATTTTATAGATAAAATGTCAGGGAATACGTGAGTATTTTTTTTAGATTTTTAACACATCGATTTAAATTTTATTTTTGGTTTTACAAAATATACTGTCAAAAAAACAGTCCAAAATTTATGTGTAATAATGATTGATCGAAAGTTGTTGAAAGTGTTATATTTAACCTTTCCAGTGCGCCAAATCCCAACTCTCAACTCTATATGAACTTAGAGTAACAAGTGATTTTATATTACGGTGCGCGCAGTAATTGCTTAGTTTCTAATAGCCATAACTAAGCAAGTAATTTAAAAATACGAAAATAAAAAAATAAGGGTCTCCTTATTTGATGCCTATTATTCATAAAAAAATTTTGAACCTTCTACGAAAAAGTTGTGTTTTACGGGTGTTCGATTTGACATGGATTGACCCATATATTTTTTTTTTTGGATTCAGGGGGCTCAAAACATGCATTTCTGTTGAAATTTCGACATCAAATTTTTGGGTGGAATACAATACTTCCTCTACTTTACATAGTAGAGAAAGTAAAAATTGACTTCATAATAACTGTTAATGCACATCACTGTCATGAAGTCCAAAAACTCAATAATAATCTAAAATAAAAACAAACTTAGAGACTAAATGCTTCACTTATCTTAGTAATTCCTGCAAGTTCTTGAATAAATATGCTGCTAACATGTTTCATGACACCTCCATCACATTTTCAAAGCTTTATTTAAAACAATAACAGTATCATGAAACATATGTTAGCAACATATTTATTCAAGAACTTGCAGCAATTACTAAGATAAGTGAAGCATTTAGTCTCTAAGTTTGTTTTTATTTTAGATTCTGTTGCTTTACAGTTAACAGCTTCAGTTTTTTTCATTAACACAATTATAATGTAATTTATAACAGATATAGGTAGTTTAATGAAGTACTGCTAAATGTACTTGCATAGAAGCCAATCTATAAGGTACCACAAAATGGCCACATTTTATAAATGAAGCCTGATATAAATAGCTAACACTCACGTGCCAGTCAGTAGCTCATGCATGAGTACTCCTAATGACCAGTAATCCACTGCTCTGTCATGTCCTTTGTTTAGGATAATCTCTGGAGCAACATATTCTGGTGTACCGCAGAATGTCCAAGTCTTTGAACTGTAACCAAGACGTTTCGAAAAACCAAAATCAACCTGAAAAAGAATCCTTTCATTGTAATATGTTGATTTTAGGTCAAACTTAATATATTGCATAGTGAATCCATTAGATTAGATGTGTATCATGAATGCTGAAGGAGTGTAAGTTAACTTATTTTGTTATTATCAGTAATCCAAATTTCTCTGAATATGTGAGCACTTAATTTAACAAACTGGAAGTAGTACACTGTGAAGCTCAATGTTAATTGCTATTATTAACATTTTTAGTTAAATAAATGCAAAATTGCTTCACAAAAAACTGTGATTTATGCAGCACTAATTTCGTAGGAACATTCCTACATCCTTGGCTGATCCCAACTACCAGATATAATTAGCCAATCCTCCGCTGTTGACTGTTTTCCCTCTGGCATACGACAGACAAACTTCATAAGCGAGTTTTCTTCAAATGGAAGATCAAAATTCATTTGATGTGTCTGGAACTTCTTTGTATAATTTTTTTTCCATGTGTCAAGATCTCTTGCCTGTTGTATATACTTTAAAACATTATATCTAAATATAATGATGAATATCATTAAGAGTAATGGTAAATTAAAATTTGGGATACATAGAAAAGACACAAACACAACTGACAAATACATAAAATCTAATAGTTTCAATCTGAAAGCGCATTAGTATAGAGAGGAACAAAATTGCCATTAAAAAAGCAGAATGTTCAGAACTCAAAACATATACTACAAGTTCCTTCCTTAAATTGGAAAAAGACAAGAAATTTATAAAATTCACTTACAACACATGAGCAATTAAAAGATCCCAGAGGATATTCAACCGTTACAACATACTTTTGTGCACCTCAGAACAAGTACAGCATAAAAAACTTAATTCCATCCAGCAAAATAGACAAAGTTCCAGTGAATAAAAAACCAGGAATACACAAAATAGACTGCAATAACTATGACAGAGTCTACAATGGCAGAACAAAAAGAAACACAGGCACCAGGCTTAAGGAGTATTTTAATCATTTAGTAAATAAACAGATTGAAAAATCTGCAGAATCAGCACATTTCTGGAAAACGACTATGAGATGCAACAGAACATCCATCTTTTGAAATATGTACAACATGCAAGAGATCTTGACACTTGGGAAAAAATTTATAGAAAGAGGTTCCAAACAAGTTTATCCATTCTACACCAGAGGAAAAACAGTCAAAGGTGGACGACTGGCTAATTGTATCTGACAGTCAAGAGCTAACTGCCTCTGTAGCGCAGTTGGTAGCGTGCTTGACTCTGGCGCAGAGGACCAGGTTCAATCCCTGATACCAGCATGGGGATTTCTGCCCCGCTGGGAGGCCTGGTACGGAATGCACTCAGTCTCGTAAGTCCCAGAGGGACTAATTGAGGAGCTACTTGATGGAGAAGTAGCGACCCCAGGTTGCAAAGGCCACATAATTGGCCTGGAGGGCTTAAGGCACTGACCACATCTCACTCTCCAGTACTGCACCCCACCAATAACGCCTGTAGTGGACAGAGGTGGGGGATGCAGGCCTGGGTGGAAAGCCTTGGCCCTTCATGGGATGTTGCACTAGGGGTTTAATTGTTTTAGTGAAGAGCAGTCGAGGATGTAGGAAAATTCCTACAAAACTACTCTTGTGTCAATCACAGTTTTTGTGAAGCAATTTTGTGTTTATTTAACTAAAAATGTTCATTATAGAAATTAATGTGAACACATCTAATTAACAAGGAACAATGTATGTACTGTAATGAATTGCTGCACTGGCTGACAAACTAAATATAGATAACCAAGCTAGCTGATAATAACCCATGTAGGATCAAGAACTAAGAAATGGTTAAAGGAATGGTCCATTATTCAAGAAAATACATGCACACAAAGCTGGTCATATAAGGCAATGATGTCAATTGTGGCTCTGAGTGGCAAAGCCATGCAGCAGACCACTCGGCATGCCCAGAGCATAGCAGGCCAATAAGTTAGAAACCTGTTCAGTGCAGTTGTCACGTGATGCACCCAGAGCAATGGTTGTGCCGGAGACTGCTAGCATGAATCACTTGATTCATCCATTTTTGAATCTGAATGGCAAAGCAATTCTTATGTAAAGTTGTTGGCAATAGTATTGATAATTCAATTGAACTCACCAGTTTAACGTATCCCTGTGTGTCCAGCAATAAATTTTCTGGCTTGAGGTCTCTGTATATAATTCCTCGAGCATGAAGATACTCAAATGCCTCCACTACACACGCTGTGACAAAACGTGTAGTGTGATCATCGAAGCACCCTCTGTCTCGCAGAATAGTCCAAACCTCTCCACCTAAACATGCCTCCAGCAGCATATAAATATATTTGCTGTCTCTAAATGTTTTATATAATCTGTTAAAAGAAGATAATTTAACATTAAATGGTAATAATTTCCATAATAAATACATGAACACAATAAAGCTTGATTTGTATTTAATACCTGTGGCGGGGATGTATTATAATTATTGTTAACACTTATTAGTGTGGATATAGCAGCAAATGGAGCACTGTTTTTGCTAAAAGGTGGAAAGTTTGTTAGAGCAGACGCCACTTTTATCTTCAGGGGAGGTGGTCGTGGAATGGAATGCATAAATCAACGTACTTTTATTAGAAACACATTTATTCGTTTTATATACACTTTACATCACTATTTCACTTGGTTAATAACTTTTAAAATTGGATAGCGTCCGTGCTGGCTAGAAGTTTGGATGTAATTCACATATTCACACGCCATCAACAATTATACGTCCTTACACTTTGAAGTCACAGACGCTAATAAAAGTAGTTTCTGAGCGTCCTATGACGCAACACCGCCATTCTTATGTATCCATCCGCGCAACAGTTCTCATTGGTCGAACTCAAACAGTTGAGAAGACATTGTCTATTTTGAGTATTGAAAAAAAATAGGTCCCTGATACATTCAAATTAAAAGAATTAAAAATTTACACACTCTTACAAAAATATTTACATGAACAATTTTCTATTAGTCAATATTCTGTCTCATATGCCCCTTGTTTTGTTTTTCAAATTGTCACCTTATTTACAATCTTGAAACACAACACAATACTTCTCCCTACTTCTATGATTCAATCACTTTGTACAATATATATTTTTTTTTTTTTTTTTTTTTTCTTTACAGTCTTCTTCACTGTTTGTCTTTGTCCTTTGTTTTGACATAATACAACATGTCTTTATAAGTTTCACATATTCGGTTACTACACAATGCATTCGGTTATTATACAATACATATCCAGTTATTGCACAACATATTTAGTTATTACACAATATGTCCAATTATTATGTAATACATATTCAGTCCTTGTACAATATATCCTGCTATCATACCACATATGTTGTTATTATACAATACACCTTCAGTCATTATACAATACATATTCAGTTATTGTACAACACATTTGATTACTACACAACATGTCCAATTATTACACAATATATATTCAGTTATTGCACAATATATCCTGCTATCACATCACATATGTTCTGTTATTATGCAATACATATTCAGTTATTACACAATACACATTCAGTTTTGGCATAGACCATTTAGTCATTACTCATCATATTCTGTTATTGTACAATATATTCTGCTATCATAATACATATGTTCTGTTATTATGCAATACATATTCGGTTATTACACAATACACATTCAGTTTTGGCATAAAGCATTTAGTTATTACTCAACATATTCTGTTATTGTACAATATATCCAGTTATCATACAATACATATTCAGTTATTATACAACACATACTCAGTTCTTATACAACACATACTCAGTTATTGTACATTTGACATTGACACAAATATAATTTAAGTGTTTCATGTGGTTTTTGGCTTGTATTCATTGCTATGAGGAGAGAAAAACAGGATACAAATTTTGAGCTAATAATTATGATCATATTTATGGCAATATTTTATTCAGTTCTTTGCCTTCTTTGTCTTATAAGCTTATGTATAGGCAGGTTATTGAGTCGGTTCTTAAACTCTGATGTTACTAATAGTACTAATTTTCTTGATTGGGTTATTATTCATTGTTGTTTGGTTCAACATTTCTTCGAGCTTAACATTGGCTATATTCATCTCAATTCATGGGCATTGTTTTTCTGATTATGGTTTTCCTCACTTCACTAATTGTCATTTCTTTGTCTCTTATTTTTATAAGAGAAAACTTCTATACTTACAATTATTCTGTAATTGTATTATTTTTCTTCTCAATTTACTCTCGACATCTTTGTGTCGAAATATTATATCTTTTTCATCATAATTGATTCATTTTTATTTTTGTCCCTGACATCCTTATGTCAAAAACATATTATCTTCCGTCGCTATGATTCATTTATTTAATGACAATCAGTGTCCTCATCTGTCTTTGTTGACAATGCTCTTTGTGGTCTATATAGCCAATGACTATGTTGATTTTCTTCCTTGTTGTAATCCTATTCTGAATATAATTTTCTATAAGTAACCCATCAAAAATTGTTATCTTTCTTTCATCTCCACTACTCCTGCCTTACACATTTGTTGACAAAGGCTATTTGGTCCTTTCTTTGTATGGCTTCAATTTGTTTTTATGGTATCTTCCTACCAACTTGCCATTTGTATTCTGTAGCTCATATGTGTGGTCACCCAGCTGTTTTGTTATGACCAGTGGTCCATCTCTCTCTTCGTGTAGTCATCATGGTGTCGATGTCAATTGTAAGTTGCTGAGATATTGTTGTTTGTCATCCAGCCAGTTGGGACGAACTTAGTTGTTGTAATTTCCCTGAGTGTTGGTGGTGGTTGTCGTTTCTGTATTCTGTGCAGCTTCTGCCCTATTTGGCACGTCTTCATCTACTTCCTGCTGTCTTGTGTTGTCAGTGTACCATTGGTCTCTGCCCCTTTGGCGTGAACCTCTGTCGTATGACGGTCTGTGGTTGTTCGAGTGTTCCCTACTGAATCGTATGTGATTCACTTGATGGGTATGGTCTCCTGGTCTTCCACGATCATACGTATATGTTTGATGTCTTGATTCACCCCTCGGTATCATGTCGTGGTATCGCTGTCTTGTGTTCTCCATCCTCTCGCCATGATTATGTGGTTGTGGGAAATGGTGTGCCCCTCTCCCCCTTTCGTGGGTACTCCTAGTATTTGTATGTTCTCCTTCGCTCTGGTTGTTCGTAGTTGTGTTCTGGTTTAGGATGGGTGAGTTTGGGTGACCGTTCCTATGTCTATGCTCATTAGGCCGACCATTTTGTGTTTCGAAGGCTGTCAGCAGTTCTATCATATCTGCAAAATCTACCGGCCTTGCAACAATTAATCCTGTTCTCACTGTGTCTGGGAAATGTCTCGTTATACTGGCAATTAGTTCTACCTCCGACAAGTTAGGGTCTAATAGCTTTCCTTTGTTGGCTACTTTCATGAAATAGTCGACTAATGACAATCCTTTGGCTGGATCGTATCTACCTGTCGCTAGCTCTACCCTAGTTTGGTTTTGTTTAGCTGGGCCCCAATATCTTGATAGGAATAAATTTCTGAATGAGCTATAAGACTCGTGACCAGCTAGTGTTAACCTGAGCCATTCTAATGCCTTGTTCTTTAAGCTTTTCTTAACTATCATCATTCTAAGCTCGTTTGGTATCCTTTTCACTCTAAAGTATTCTTCCATCTCTTTAACAAAGAGTTTTGGATCGTCTCCCTTCTCCTCGTCAAATGTAGGTGGTGTGATTTCATGTAATATACTGTTGGTGTAACATGTGTTATGTGTTGTGTCATTGTTTGGTTGTGAACCTCTTTCTCTGTATGGTGAGTCAACATTTTGTACATTACTCAAATAACTCTCATCTTGTACATTACTTACATCTAAATCATCTTGTCTTTGTAATGCCTTCACAACATCATTTACATTAGCCAAATTTTCTTTCCCTTTTTTCATTTCTTCACAAATTGATTTTAAATCATTCTTTATTTCTAAGTGGCTTTGTTTCATATCATTTATAGCATCCTGTTGTGAAAGCATCACATCATTCATTGTCTTAATTTTAGGAATTACAATTTGTTCTACAGTTTCATTAATAATGTCTTTCTTTACTACCTCAATCTCTTTCCTCAATTCCTCAGTTATTTCTGCTTTTACATTTGTTATTTTACAGTCTACACTTGTATTACATTCTGTTATTTCATCCCTACATCTAGCAATTTCTTCTTCCAACACTATTTTATTCTCTTTCATCTCTGATTCTATCTTTCCCATCCTATCTCCTACCATTTCTATCCTAGCTTCTAAGGCTTCTTTTGTTTCATTTAAGTTTTTGTGAACTAATTTTAAATTAGTTTCCATTACTTTCATATTTTCTTTACACTCCTGTCTTCCTAATTCTATTTTCTGTTCTAGGTTCTGTCTACCTAATTCCATTTGCTGTTCTAAGTTCTGTCTACCTAATTCCATTTTCTGTTCTAAGTCTTTTCTCACTTCCTCCATTTTCTGACCTATCTCTTCCTTATTCTGTTCCAGTTTCTGGCCTAAACTTTGTTCTATGTCCTGTCTCAATTCTATGTTATTTTGTTCCATTTTCTGACCTAATTCTTTTTTATTATTTTCCAAGTCCTCTCTCACTCCCTCTATTTTCTCACCTAAACTTTGTTCTATATCCTGTTTTAATTCTATGTTATTTTGTTTCATTTTCTGGCCTAAACTTTGTTCTAGTCTTTCAAACATCATCATCATTAACCTTTGGTCTTTGCTTATTTCCGCCTGTTCCGCACCTTCTAATCCTTCCTGATAACTAGGCCTATCTGCCCCTTCCCCCACTCCTATTTCTATCTCTTTTCGCGACATTTCAATTCCTTTATCTAATTCACTTAATGTTGAAAGTCCTGTTACTTTGCCGTTTCTCAATAACATGGAAATCAAATGTACGTAAAAAAAAATAAAAAGTTTTGATCCTACTTTCTTTTCTGCTGGTTCTTCGTCCGGTTATTTGCGTCTCCTGGGTAGTTGGTTTCACCAGATGATCTCCGGTGTTTTTCCCACGTTGATTCTCCGTGTATCGATGTTTTGTTGATATCAGACGATGGTCTAATGGCGTTTTTCTCCTGCACGATGAGATAGCGTCCTTTTGATATTTATCGCACTCTTAATTTTGCATTCCACTCCAAATTCGCGCTCCACGTTGGGCAAGCCATTTGTGGCGGGGTTTTATTAAAAGATTCTTTACACATATATTAGCGTGAGTGTAGCAGCAGATGGAGCACTGTTTTTGCTAAAAGGTGGAAAGTTTGTTAGAGCAGACGCCACTTTTATCTTCAGGGGAGGTGGTCGTGGAATGGAATGCATAAATCAACGTACTTTTATTAGAAACACATTTATTCGTTTTATATACACTTTACATCACTATTTCACTTGGTTAATAACTTTTAAAATTGGATAGCGTCCGTGCTGGCTAGAAGTTTGGATGTAATTCACATATTCACACGCCATCAACAATTATACGTCCTTACACTTTGAAGTCACAGACGCTAATAAAAGTAGTTTCTGAGCGTCCTATGACGCAACACCGCCATTCTTATGTATCCATCCGCGCAACAGTTCTCATTGGTCGAACTCAAACAGTTGAGAAGACATTGTCTATTTTGAGTATTGAAAAAAAATAGGTCCCTGATACATTCAAATTAAAAGAATTAAAAATTTACACACTCTTACAAAAATATTTACATGAACAATTTTCTATTAGTCAATATTCTGTCTCATACCTAATATTCAGACTCATTTAACAAATACTGCACCTAGGTACATCAGTGCTCTGGGTGTACTTAGTCTTTACTGTAATGTCAATATGCAATTCCCAATACTCCCACTGAATGAACTATCTACTTATGATTCATTTACAAAATCAGTTAAAAAGAAGATGGCAGAGGAGATACGCATGTCTAGTTACCCTGAAAGGTTATTCACCAGTTACATCATTTAGAAGACAATAAATAATCTGGTGTTTCTATTTTGGTATGACTATTTGAGTTTTATATCTTGGACATGATAATTTAAGCCATGTAAGTAAGCTAAAAAACCACAAACTAGCTTTAAAATTGGCAGATTATACTGTACCAAACACTGTCTTAATTTTGAAGAAATATTCCTCACATACAGAATATGAAAACATAGAATACAATGGACAAACAAGCTATCAGTGACATATGCTGGGATTGTGACTTAGGCTGTCACTAGGCATACCAGATCTGGAATATAAGGGGTTGTTGATTAACCTTCCGTTAGGTGCGCACCTTGGTAGAACACTGTTGGTCACATGGGTCCTAGTAGGCCCGTGCTATATTAGCTTCATTTAGCTTAAATATACATGGCTTTTATTAGCCCTATCTTACTAGATAGGTCAAAGATAGATAAAATATAGTAGCAATACAGTATACATTATAATTTGTATTACACCACAAGGAAAAATAATAAATTGCGATCTTCAGGTATACAATTTGTAATTTAAAATGTACTTGAAGTAGAATGTGAGAAAAAAGCAGGTAAACCATTAAAAGAAACAATGGATTGTCTGGTTTCCTTAACACAACTCACAGATTGAGGAAGTATAAAAACTGCATCAATCAATCTATTCAATACATTTGTTTTCTTTAATATTTTCACTATGCAAATGATCAACAAGTTTTTTCTAATAGTTCAATAAATGGTCTGTCTGTTGAGTGTTGAAAGTTTTTAAAACTGTAAAACATTTTATATGTGTTGTTGATCATTTATGTTTATCCAAAGTTGAGATTAAATATGCAAAATTTGCGAAACTTGTATTCCAGGGCATTTTCTCAGTTGCAAATAACAAGCATGGCCAGCAATAAAGTTTATTTAATTTGCATGAACCAGTCAGCCACACATATATCATAATCATTTATATTAAAATATCTTTTGTAAGTATTCTTATTTCTTTTACTTCTGCTCATACTGCAAGTGTGGAACACCTGGAGTAGTCCTTCCCTGTTTTACTATCACTAATTTATCCTTGTACTTCAACTGCTAGTATGGTTGTTTCACTAATTGTTTGACTACACATTGTTCATCCATTTCAAAGCATTAGCACTAGCAAGTTTCTTGGTACACTGTACACTATGAAATAAATAATACTAACACAACTGTTGAAGACCGAAACAATCACACAATTAAAAACACGTTCTTTCTGGCTTTTAACTCCACGTGCTATTGCTATGCAGCCAGTCATGTTCACACAGCTCATTTCGGTGATACTTGTGTGAGTATAGCATGGCATGCTTATTCCTGCATTTTGCCACCTCACCTCTCTTCCTGAAATATAATGAAGGCTGCGGCAGCAAGCATCCGAAGCTCTACTCTCCCTTCTGTTCAATGGTAGAGAACAAGACATTCCATCTGATGCACTAATTCTTCATGAGGGAAACAATTACTATTAATATTACTTATTAATTTCTAGTTTACTTTAGATATAGGCTTCAGTGAATTCACTTATATTTTGCAATTATGTATTATATTCCAATGCTAAACATGTTTTGCAAATCAATTATTTGCATCCTCAGTGGCTTGGCTATTTATTTCTACATTATGTAACATGTTAAGTATGAAAATAAAGTTGCAAAACATTTTTCTTCACAGGATAAGGGAAAGCCTCAGAAAGAACCTTATAGATAACTCACCTTAACCGAGATATGAACTTGGGATCTCTTGAATGTGCGACAGACATGTTACCACAACACTACAGGCTAATAAGATGGTTATTGACTTGGCCCATGCTAACCAAATGGTTCACAACCCTTGCTGTCCATTCGTTTATCACTTAGTCACGTCTGCTAATTCCCATGCTTTAAGTACCTGAACCAGGTTGCAACATGAAGTCATCAACAATAAAGAATATATTACAATACACTACATACCCTGTACTCTCTCCTATGAAATTAACAGATTGCAGTGGTGGGATGTTATTTCTCAATGTTTCTCAATAGTGAACACTTGGGATATTTATTAATGCAATGATTATGTGGTGAAATGCTCAAGTCCTGATTGCTTGTCTATAAATCAAAGTACGACCATTATGCAATGGCAATGATTATGTGATGAACTATGGTACTTTTTGTTCCCAAATCTGAAAAGATGGCTGTAGGGACACAAAGATTCACATCAAATGGTGAAGTATGATAGAGGCTTATTTTGCACAGTTGGAAAAATTTTAAATATTTAAAGTTGGAAAGTTATTGGACTAAGTGTACTGATTTACAGAAAAGAAAAGAAAAAATCTTAAATGTTGTATTATCTTTGGTCAAGCCAAGGACTTAATGAATGTCCCTTGTGCAGCCCTTGAACAAAATTTCACATCTGCTATTTTATTTACATTGATGGCTCAAAGAATGATCATGGAGTGCTGCAAAAGAAATTTAGACTTCAACTCTTACAGCAGCTTCAACCAGAAAGGTGAGTCAATAACACCACACAACACTTACTTATAATTTACCAGAACATGTTTTGGAGTCTGACTTTCCTCCATTATCAACTGGACATTGACTGGTTCTCCCTGGTGTGGATAGTTATGCTTTCTCTGAGGTCTCCTCTGGTGGTTCAAGGAACTTGCTGAAGATATCTTCCTCTGGGATGTCAAAATTGAATAGTCTGTTTCTATTTTTGAAAATGAAGATTCGTTCCCACGTGGACAGCTCTTGTTTTCCTGTTACGTGTCTGAGGAGTTTCAGTTCTGGCTTTACATTGTGCTTTTTGTTCAAAAGTGAGTGGCAGCTGCTGATTTTTCCAACTGTTTATTTGTTACGCTTGTAAAGTGTTCATTGGATCTTATTTCTAAATTTCTTTTTGTGTTTCCTATATGTGCTTTATTAAAGTCACTGCATTAAATTTGGTATATGCCAGATTTTTTATTGGGTAGGATGGTATCTTTGATGTTTGAGTTCAGTAGATTTTTTATGGAGTAGTGGTTCACTGGTGGTAGCTGAATGAACTGTTCTTTGAAAAATTAAAAAAACCACAACATAAAGCCCGAACCGAAACTCCTCAAACATGCAACGGGAAAACAAGGGTTGTCCATGTGGAAACAAATCTTCATTTTGAAAAATAGAAACAGAGTATTCAATTTCAACATCCTCCAGATGGATATTTTCAGCAAGCTCCTTGAACCACCTCAGAGAAAACATCACCATCCATACCAGGAAGAACTAGCCGATGTCCGGTTGATAATGGAGGAAAGTCAGCCTCTGAAACATGTTCTGGTAAATTAAAGTTTTGTATAGTGTTATTAATCGACTCACTTTTTTGGTTTAAATTGATTATTACAACACTGTTTTCAAACTTCCAAGAAAGAAGATCCTACAGCAGTGCTTGATTTTTATCCTGAGCTATTTATTATCTGCATCCCTTGTAGGTTTGGAATCAGTGTTTGAACATTCACATTTAATTTTTAAAAAAATTCCATTTTGTTACCATACTTTTCACATATATAGATGAATACTTTGGCAGAGAATTAGTATACAACTCTTGCCTTCCTGTAAGTACAGTAGGCAAATATTTTTATTGAAATCTACCTGTTAAGAGATTGTATACTTTTACACGTACATACAAAAATATATTCTCTGATAGTTTTAATGTAGTTATAAGCTTCCTACCGACAAATAAATGGACTACGACAGCTCATCATGATACTCTTCTCGCTGTAGACATGTTCTTGTTGCTGTGTCTCCACAATATGTTGCTTTTTCAGGCACTTGAGGGCAAACGTCTTTGTTTTATCATACATATATTGCACCAGTTCCACACGGCCAAAGCCTCCCACTCCCAGTGTTGCCACCACATCCAGGTCATCCAGACGAATATAATCGTATTCTGCTCAACACAAATACATTGTAAAAAACCTCATTTTTTTTCTATAAAAGGTCATTATAAATTAATTACACAAAACTATGTTGACAATGTTGCTGAACAGAGGATAGTGGTAAAATCTAATGTATTTAAAAAGCCCCACCATATTCTTACATCCACTGAAGTATTATATAGAGTGATTCAAAAGATTGTTCACAA
This sequence comes from Tenodera sinensis, assembly GCA_030765045.1. Lineage (NCBI taxonomy): Eukaryota > Metazoa > Arthropoda > Insecta > Mantodea > Mantidae > Tenodera > Tenodera sinensis. Next base: position 20,454,947 of record CM060966.1, on the reverse strand, counting down.
ACTTAAGGAGCTTATAGAGGGGTTCAATTACAACTTTAGCCTGATGCTATGAGGCACAAGGGAAAGCTGAAGAAGAAGAAGAAGAAGAAGAAGAAGAAGAAGAAGAAGAAGAAGAAGAAGAAGAAGAAGAAGAAGAAGAAGAAGAAGAAGAAGGGAGGAAGGAGAAGAAGGAGAAGGAGAAGAAGAAGAAGAAGAAGAAGAAGAAGAAGGAGAAGAAGAAGAAGAAGAAGAAGAAGAAGAAGAAGAAGAAGAAGAAGAAGAAGAAGAAGAAGAAGAAGAAGAAGAAGAAGAAGAAGAAGAAGAAGAAGAAGAAGAAGAAGAAGAAGAAGAAGAAGAAGAAGAAGAAGAAGAAGAATTACAACTTCGGTAAGGGAACTTGTGGCCTAGGAGATGATCTTGGCTTGGTGTAAGCCTGGGTGTCAGGATGGCCAATAAATTATTTTGTGTAAATATTTATGTTAAGCAAAGGTAATGTATAATCAACAAATTAGTGTTAAAACATTCTCAAAATGGTGCAATATATAAATTTTCTATGACATTGTTATGCCTGAAGTCGCTGTGGTGGGCACCATTTTGAACATGAACAGTTTTCAACTGTTTCTTCAGGACACCACTTTTTAAGAGTTGACAATTGAAACATCCTTATTCAACTCCCAGAGTGTCTGGAGGACCACACCCACAGCTGATCACCAGGTCTATCAAAGAAATAAATGATATGATCAAAAAACAAATGCAGAACCTACATAAAAATATAGTCTTACAATAGATTCCTGCACACTGTGATGTTTTTGGAAAGAAATGGCTGATATTTTAGCAAAGAAAGGACATAAAATCAATTTAGTAGTGAAACAAACTTTCTCCTATGAATCAATTAAAAGAATTGTTAAAAGAAAAATAAGTTCAAATTATGCTCAACAGATAACACTTTGAAATGAACAGTCAAAATGGAAGAAAATTTTGGATGATCCACCAATAGTTGCTGATTTACCAAGAAAATGCTCTGTTGCTACATTTCAACTGATCATAGGACACGATTGTTTGAATAAACATCTTTTCAGAATTGGAATAATAGCCCCTCCAAATTGTTCATTGTGCTCCAAAGAAGAAGAGAGGGATATGGAACATCTAAAATATTGTGAATCCGTTATGGCTTTTGAAAAACGCACACACACACTAACATGCAATGACCCACGCATGCACTCATGCACACACCATATTTTAAACAACTTTGGAACACTAACTTGTTGATTAAACATTATCTTTGCTTAACTTAAGTTTTTGCACAAAATAATTTATTGTTTGTTCTCACATTCCCAAGTTGCATTGACTCATGATCACCTCCTAGGTCATAAATGTTCATACCAAAGTTGTATTTTCACTTCTCTATAATCTTCTTAAGTTTGTGTGGAACCTTTTGAATCATTCTGTACATTAAAGTGGAGCATGGCATGCTATGATATATTAAGAATCTTATCACCATCAATCAGCATGATGATGTTTATGGGGCAAAGTGCATTTTTTGTATGCTATTTTATGAATTGTTTCAGCACTTCTTATACTTACACATGAAACTTTAAGTTGTACTGATTTATTTCCATTATTATTCAATTAAATCTAGTTTCTTTGCAATTTAAGTTCCTTTTCTATAACTAATCTTTATGACCCCTGCACATTACAGATAAGAACAATTTTAAAAAAGAAAATAATTTAAATAAAAGGAAGCAAGACTGCTCTAATTTGAACAATTATGGTCAGACTTTTCTGTTATCATCATGATCAGCTGAACATCATGTGGTAACATATTTTTGCTCTATTCATTATGTTAACATTGGTGCTTAAAATATTACTTATCTAAGGAAATAATGAAGCTATTAAGAGTGAAGCAACAAGAATCTAAAGTAACAACAAATTAGAAACTAAAAGCTTCACTTATCTTAATAATATTGCAAGTTCTTTGGTGCTATTACTTATCTCTTCACATTTAAATGTGTTTGTCACACAAATGAACGTGGTTTGTTGCTATAGTTCTGCTTTAATTGCAAGAAAATAGATTGGACCATTAAGAGGTACAAGAAAAGATCTTTCAACAGTATATTCCATTTTCATACGGAGTTGGTTTATAACTTTGAGATATAAACATTGGTAAGGAAAGAATTTCACTGGAGGAAAATTAAAGTCTGTACATCCTTAGTTGGTGATTGACATTTCAAACATCAGAGACAACATTGTTGCCACTTTTAATGCCACTGTTCACATGGTGACTAAATGCATAGTATAACCCATGCAATAATTACATACAGTAACAGATCATAACAAATGATGGCAACAAACACAAAATGAGAATGAAGATTCATTTAAAATGTTTAAACACACAGATTGTCATATTTTATTCATTCTTACATCAGCTTTTATTATAAAATAAGCAATAATTGTCTGCATAGTGCAATATTGCAAGAAAATCATAAGGAAATTTAAGTTCTTATTCTTTTGACTGTAACAAAATACGAGAGCCAGTCTGAATATGGAGCTATTTCAACTACATCATATTAAAAGAACCATATCTGCAATTTGATGTTTTATTCCAATTGGAAGTGTTGCTCTTTTGCGAGTACTATCATCAACATGTCTGTCCTCTTAGTGTAATATCCCTTCCGAAAACACTTTTGTTCATTTTCTCAGTAAGCTTTTGCTTTTCTTTTTGACTTTCATTATTTTCAGTGGAGTAGTTAAAAAAAAATCTGATACGTTGCACTCATATGACTTTCTCTACTCTTGCACTATCTATTCTTACTACTCTTATTCCTCTATCTTCTTTATGTTAGTTAAAATAAACATTTGAGAAATTATGTTATTGTATATTTTCTTGTGTAGGTGCAAGGGGAATAAAGGAACACAGTAGGCTTTGAGTGATGGTAAAATCTTTTAAAGCCAGTTGCTATGTGAAGGCTTTGAAATTCCATTCTCTTTGCATGGCCAAGGGATAAAAAAGTGAATGGCCTTCTATTTCAGAAAAGTTAAAGTATTGACCGCCTCCGTAGCGCAGTTGGTAGCACACTTGCCTCTGGAGCGGAGGACCCAGGTTCGATCCTCAGTACCAGCATGGGAATTTATCCCCTCTGGGAGGTCTAGCACGGGGTGCACTCAGCCTCGTTAGGTCCTGGGGGGACCAATTGTGGAGCTACTTGATGGAGAAGTAGCGGCCCCAGGTCTAGAAGACTGCATAACTGGCCGGGAGGGCTCGGGGCACTGACCACATCCCACCCTCCAGTACTGCACCTCACCAATGACACCTGTAGTGGGCAGAGGTGGGGGATGTAGCGGCTGGGCGGTAGGCCTTGGCCCTTCATGGGCTGTCGCGCCGGGGTTTAGTTTAGGTTTTAAGTATTGCAAAACTCACACAAATAACAAAGAATATCTCTAAAATGGTTCACTCCATCTTAAAAAAAGAGCATTTGGACATAACTTGTGTATTTTAACGAGGTCTACCTTTTTTGTATAGTAAGATTTGGTCTGTGTAACGATCCAGCAGAAATGAATGAAGACCACTTGAAGACCTGTGAAGCATTAAGATCAGAAGAAACTACAGTTCAAAAGTATTGGAAAGCACGAATGCTAATGGCTTCATTGCCAGATGCAAGGCACTAGAAAACAACAGATTTGGTCTATCTCTTATGGTTCATCAGTTATGTGAAAGTCATCAAGAGCAAACAGGACTACATGGGCTACAGACAGAAAATTCAAAATATAGTTTTTATTTGCCATACAAATTTTTAAACATATGGCATTTTAAACAAAAGCATTAGACTTTTTTGAGAAAGTCAAAATTTTCGAAAAATTTTCCATGTTTAGGATATTTTAGGGTGGAGGAATTTTCATCAAAATCTTTGTGTGGTATCCTTGAAAGATATGAAACTTAAATACCACCTTTGGTTTTTAACTGACTTTTCATTTTTGAGTTATCTGTTCACAGACACTTACAGATCTTTTTCTAAAAATGATCTTTTTGGATTTAGGGGACCTCAAAACATGTATTTCCGGTGAAATTTCCACATTGAAATTTTGGGTTGAATACAATACTTCTCCTACTTACTGTACATAGTGAAGAAAGTAAAAATATTTTACTCTGATATAATAATTATCACTGAACTTTGTATTTGTAAATACCACTGTAATACTCACACTTCAAGAACTAAACAGTGCACGCGAAACAAGTAAACTGATGTACCAGGTATGTAATGTCAACAACTCAGTGGTTTACTATGCAACACAATATATGCTTTAACATCAGGGAGAGATTCTTGGAAAGGAATTCATCACTGTGCTAAATGCAGAAAAATGTGACATTAAATGTTACCTCTGGCAACTCTGCGATTGTGCCTTTCATTACTAAGAAAACTGCTTGGGACAGCTTGGCTCTAATTGGTAGTTTTAATGGTTGCTATGAGACCAGAGTGACATACTGCAGTTTTCAGAGCACATTAGCATGTGGTCAGGAAACATCAATCACCAATTAAAAGTGTGCCAAATATTGTTACAGCCATCTGAACTGTTCACAATAACTGGGTCTGGTATAAAAGACATATATATAACATAATAAAGTGATAATACTAATGACTGACCTTGTTCACTATCAGAATATATGCTGAAGGAACTTGAAGGGCGAGAAAGTCCACGGCTTTCATCTCCATAGTCTTTCTCATGGAGTTCACTTAGATCTCCAATTAGCTGTATGAAGGATTCTCGATCCAGGGTAAGACATTCAACCCCAGGTGGCAAAGCAATGACACTTGCTGTGCGACAGTCTTCCTTAAGGAGTGCTTGTTCACCAAAATAATCTCCTCGTTGCAATATTCTTATCTCCTCTTCCTCGCGACGTCCAGGTACTCGTTGTGTTACTTTTACACTTCCACTGCTAATAATGAAGAATGTGTCACCACTAGCTCCCTGTCGAATGATGTATGCTCCAGCTGGATAGAATTCCTGTGTAAACATTAACCTTCTTAATAATAAATAATTGTGTTATAATACAACTATAGTTTAGAGGAGTCAGTACCATTATGAAAGGTGTTCTGTAACAAACATAAATCTGACAACTGGCTGACTAAAGGCATAAATAGGTCCTTAGCGAGAATGCAGTTTTTAAATAGTCTAAAGTGTAATACGCTAGGGGAGAAGTCTCTCAAGTACATATTAAACTATAAAAACACACTAAATAAAGTAATAAATGAAGCAAAGAAATTACATAACAGAAGAATCATTCAAAAGGCTGAAAACAAATCAAAAAAGACATGGGATATAATAAAAGTCATTCATAAAGAAAGTGATTCAAAATGGGCAGAAAATCATAAAATTCAAACAAATAATGAGCTAATATTAAATCCAAAAGATATAACCAGATCACTAAATGAATATTATATAAATATTGTAACAAATTTGGGAATAAAGAAAATGAAAATGCAATCAACAAATGAAACAGTAATCTGCAATTCTTTAGTAATAAGAGAAACTACAAAGGAAGAAGTCATCAAACAAATAAACTCATTAAAGTGTAAAAAATCCTATAGCTTAGATCAGTACTCAAATGAGATGGTCAAATATTGCAAACATGAGATAGCAGAGATTCTAACACACCTAATAAATGAAAGTTTTTACAGTGGAACATTTCCAAATATATTAAAGTATACAATAGTTAGACCAATTTATAAAAGAAAGGGTTCCAAACTAATGATGGAAAACTATCGGCCAATATCTTTATGTTCTGGATTTTCAAAAATTATGGAAGGCATATTTCTAGAACAGCTGCAAAAATTCTGTAACAAATTCAACATTGTATCTGAGTATCAGTTCGGCTTTCAAAAAAAGAAATCGACCATACATGCAATTAGCAAGGGAAACGACATAATTATTAAGGCATTAGACAGAAAAGAATATGTGCTTGCAATCTTTCTTGACCTTTCGAAGGCATTCGACTGTGTAGATATTGAAAAATTGATAGAAATATTAGAAAATTATGGTGTTAGAGGTGTACCACTAGAATGGATAAAATCTTACTTGTCAAATAGAGAGCAATGTGTAGAGATAGTACACAATGCAAATGGAAATCTTACAAAAGTTTGATCTCCATTTAAACACATAACACATGGTGTACCACAGGGTTCAAAGTTGGGACCATACCTATTCATCCTGTATATAAATAGTCTGTTTAAAAAAATACACAAAGCAGGAGGTCTAGCTATAGGATATGCTGACGATACTACCATAGTTGTAAATGCCAACACTACAGTTGATGTGCAGATCAAAGCAAATAAAATATTAAAAATCATAGATACACATTTTGCAGAATTGGGGATGGCACTAAATATAAACAAAACACAATGGATGCAAATTAGTATAAGCAACAAAACACAATCAAATATTACCTTGGCAATACAAGATAAACAAATCAAACAGATAAATAAAACTAACTTTTTGGGATTAATTATTGATAATAATTTAAAATGGAATAAACATACAGAAAGGATTTCAAAGAAAATAAATTGTGGTATCTACATATTAAAACAGGTAGCACAAATTATGGCAGAGGATAGTGTAATACAGGTATATTATGCTTTTGTACACTCGCATCTCAAATACGGGCTGATACTATGGGGATCAGCAAATATGAAACATTTACTGAAAATATTCAGGCTACAGAAAAGAGCAATAAGGGTAATAAAAAAAATACAGACTAGAATCTCACGTAGAGACGCTTTCAAAGAATTAAATTTACTAACTACCTTGCTTGTACATTTATGAATGTCTCAAGCATGTAATAAAGGCACATAAAGACGATAAAAACATGAATGTACACAATCATGACACTAGAACTAGGCAAAACTATTTTAGAAGTAGATTAAGAGGCTCCCTTGGAAAGAAATGTATTGAGAGTAATGCAAAGGATTTATATAATCACTTACCTGGTGAAATTAAGGAAATAAAGAATGAGGTGAAAATGAAAATGGAAATAAAGTCCTATCTCATCAAAAATGTATTTTATTCTGTAGAAGAGTATAAGGCAGGAAGAAATGTACGCTGTTAGTTTACCTCTCCTTTAAGAGTAGCTCTGAAGTTAAAATCCGATACTTGTGTATACTTAACTAAAATTGTAATCTCATGAAACAACTCTTAAAATTATAAAAATTGTAAATGTATACACTTGTCTTATGTACAAAATTCTTCAAATTGTAAAATTTATATGTTTTTTTTATCTGACGAACCTTGTAAATTTTATTACATTGGTGAATAAACTGATACGGATACATATACTTAAAATGATAGTCTTTATGTGAATAGGAAGAAATAAACATTAAATACATCTTGCTGAAGTAAATGGAGGGGAAAGAAGATAAGCAGAAATAGTCATCAACAACTTCTACTGTAAATACCTCTGAAACATATTAAGAATTAAAAAATAACTTTCACTGGGCATGAAGAAGGGAACGGTTCTCACTAATTATTCAGAAGGCACAGGCCATTCAAAAATGTAAGAAAATATGATTTCAATACAAGCATATGATTTTTAAATGGTAACTCCATATTATTTTTGACACATTGGTTAATACAGAAAGTAACATTAAGAATGGTGATTACTGCATTATAGTAGATCAATTATTAACCTCTAACATGAAGTTGATGATTGAAATATAATGAAATATGCATTGGAAATATATACATATGTATGAGAGGTAGAACTGGAACTTAAAAATTCAATGCCACAACTGGGATTTGAACCACAGACCTTCCGCTTACCAGGCGGCTGCTCTAACCATTGAGCTATTGTGACAAACTGCCAGAATGGCATTAAACTCTCAAACCAGTTCGTATTTCTCCTGGTGTGTTTAAAAACACCAACAGTAAGTTTGTTGGCATAAATAAATAATATACATAAGTAGATTATTATTTATTTATGCCAACAAACTTACTGTTGGTGTTTTTAAACACACAAGCCGTGTGTGGGCAAAGTTTGAGAGGTAGAAATACGAACTGGTTTGAGAATTTAATGCCATTCTGGCAGTTTGTCACAATAGCTCAGTGGTTAGAGCGTCCGCCCGGTAAGCGGAAGGTCTGTGGTTCAAATCCCAGTTGTGGCATTGAATTTTTAAGTTCCAGTTCTACTTCTCATACATAAGTAGATATTCAGAGAAAATTTGTTGAAGTACCTAAGTGAATGTAGGTACGATATGTTTACGAGACTAACCAATAAGATCCTTCAACCAGTTTTGATAATTCATCACCATTATAAAACCACATTCTTCCCAAAAGATATAGGTTCAAAGATATTCCTGAACAAATTTTAAACTGCGGGATTTAGGGGTTTTCATGCTTATATCATCCAGTTTTTATCTCAACTAGTTGGATATGAATATCAGAGGATATTCTTAATATGGAGGACTATGATACACTGAAGCACATAATTAATATAATTTGAGTCAAACTGTACTCCATTTATTACTAGATTCACCTAGAACGCATTTTGTTGGGTCCTTCCTATCATCAATGTATGAAGATCCCTGGCTTCTGGTATGGGTTGTCATAGGGTACTTCTGTTTCTGCCAACGTTCTGCCCTCCAAACACCACTATGGAGAAGCGGATGGCACTCCAGGATCTTGTTTCAAATCCGGACCTCTGCATACTTCCGGCTGATAAAGGAAATGCAACAGTAATCATGGATTCCAGGGAGTACCAGAAGAAGATGTTGGACATGTTGTGGGATCCGATTTATAGAGAATAGAAAAAAATGCAACAGGAAGAGTGTAGAGGAAGACAGCAGCACTCAATGAATTTGTCCATACCCAAAGAAAAGAACCGAGCATTGGTGTCACATGGTTCAAAAACATTGGCTGGCTATAGCTTACCAAAGATTCGTAAACCCGAAGCCCCCTTGAGACCAACAGTCAGTGCCATAGGATCCCCAATGCATGCATTGGCCAGATTCCTCACAGGAAGCTACAAAAACTAGTGGGAAAAACACCAACTCAGTCAAAGACTCTGGACATCTTGTGGTATTACTCCAAGAATTTAGACTATAAAGTGAACATTCAGTTTTGACATACAGTCGCTTTTCACCAAGATACCCATCCAAGACTCCTGGTCATCATCAAAGATGACATCCAACAATATGCTGGAAGATTACTTGAAAATGATTATTGTCTATCCTCTGCATACTTCAATTATAGAGGGGAACTTTATAAACAAGTAGAAGAGCAGCAATGGCATCGCCTCTGTTACCAGTGGTGGCAGATTTGTTCATGGAGGACTTCAAGGCCACAGCGATGAATACATACCCTCTACATACATGTTTGTTGTCTGGCCGCATGGGGAGCAGAAGACAAGGGAGTTCCTGGCACATCTGAACAGCCTACATCAAAATATATTATTCACAATGGAACTTGAAAACGATGCCAAGCTACTGTTCCTTGATGTCTTGGTGGAACAAGACACGGTGAATCAAGCCTTGCACTGCATGGTTCATAGGAAACCCGACCATGCAGAAAGATACATTCTGGCTGGATCACACCATCCCCCAGCAGTCAATTGAGGTACCTCTCTCAGTGATCTGATATACTTGAAGTTTGGGTTCTCGTCAAATGTTGGGTCAAAATTGAAGAGTTTTCCTTCAAATTTCTTACTAAAGTTCATTTCTTCACATGTTTCACATGTTACCAACTAAGGGTTAAGCTTATTTCTTTGAGTGCAGCAATGGGGATGCATGTAATTTGTATGTGGTGTCAGCTTAATTATAGCAATGACAACTTCTCAAGTTGTTGCTACTTCACCTATACGTCGCCCATCAACCCATATACTTTTTCCTCTGTTTGGGAAGAATGGTATCTGTTTATAAACATAGATGGTGCAGTATAATGTTCAGAGTGTGGCAAGGTGGTTCAAACAATTAAAAAATATAATTACAATACTACATCACTCATAGCAGTGGGTACAATTATAAAGGGGTAATGATAGAGAAGCTTAAAGACTCCATAACTAATGAAAATTAGTTTCAATCGGAACTTATTGAACTGCATTAAGATCAGGAAATGAAGAAGTCCTTCCTTCACAAAACAAGCTCGACTAATTTTTACTTAAAATTTCCTCAGTCCACATTTCCACGATTACATAGACACTTTGCTCACATATTAAGCATTTGGATCTGCTTATTTGTGTGTACAGTTCTTTTCATTAATGAAACGTGTAAACATGTTCACAGAAGCCTATTATCTGACAATTTAAAAATATAGTCACTGCACACCATGACAATTACTCCAAATACTACAAAGATAATTAGAGGTGAAAGGGTCAAAAAGTTTGACATATGAATCACGATTGAATACAATTATAAATATATAATGTTTGTTGGTTCTACTACTGGGCCCAATAGGATGAAAATCAACGAAATACATGTTATGATTAAACAAATACAAAATCTACATAAAAATAGTTTTACAGTGGATTCCTGCTCACTGTGGTGTTTTTGGAAATGAAACTGCTGATATTTTAGCAAAGAAAAGATCTAATTAAAAGAATCTCTAAAATAAAAATAACTTCAAATTATAATCAACAGATAACACTTCAAAATGAACATTCAAAATGGAAGAAAATTTTGGATGATCCATCAATAGTTCCTGATCTGCCAATAAAATCCTCTGTTGCTGCATTTCGACTATCACAGGAATGTGATTGTTTGAATAAACACCTTTGGAGTAAGTGGTAATCTCTAAATTGTTAATTGTGATCCAAAGAAGAAGTGGACATGGAACATCTAAAAAATTGTAAATCCCTTATGGCTTTCGAAACAAACATCAAAATATTAACTCCTGAGCACACACATATTTAATGTAGTACCAGTATATAAACGGCAGAGGGGCTATGAAATGTAATGTTAGTTCGCTCTATTAAGCACTTAGTTGGATTTAATATGAAATATTATTTGTATTTCACCTAGCATACATAGTCAATACTATCAATAAAAGGGCAAGCCTTTTGATATTGCAAATTGTACAACTGTGTCGCCACTGCCTTTGCTTCCACTCTGCCCACTCCCATGGGCACCAGGCTAAAGAGTATGACATTACAGTGCAGTGGGTTGTGGCTGCCTGGTTTAAGCAAAACATACATCTCTGCAATGCTGGTAGAACAGGGTAAAGGACAAAGAAAATAACATGCTATAAAGCTACGGAAGCTCTTAACACTCTATCTTCTGTTGAACTCAACCCATATTATCATTAATCAGTGTTTCCTATCCACTTTCTGAACTGTGAAAGTACCTCTTTCTTCCCTGAGGAAGCTCAGTCATCTAAGAAAAGGTTGTTATTACTATAAGATACTCACAACTTCCAAGACATCTGCAATTTTTGCAAGTACATCTCCACTAAGGTCATGAAGTAAAGGTACACTACGTAGGAAGTTGACATTATCTTCGAGCCTCTGTAAGCCTGTGCGCATCATTATTTGCTGGAACACTCTTCTGTCCAGCACCCAAACTTTTGCATCCGTCACCACTACAAAAAATATTAAACAAATAAAACTACTTAAAACATAAACTTTTGAAAAGCCCTGACTCTGTACTAAATACTGGCCATATTGAATTTGTGTTATGTAATTACTGTTTAAATGAAACAAAACTATGCGACAGTTAAAACTTTGTAAATGAGGTAACTGTTCAGCGAAATAAAATTTCTTATTGTTATTGGATAAAAGATTAACAGGGAAAATAGGAAAAATAAGTCTTGGGGAAAGAATTTGGTTCAAGTAATTGAAGAAAGAAAAGAAAAGGAAAAGGTTGGGAAGAAAAATAATTTTGGGAGTCTGTTCTAGATAAAAATACTTGCTAGAGAAAACTGAGTGGAGTGGCTCAGGCGGTAACACTTGGCGCTTGCATCTAAGAAGTGTCAGGTTTGGTCTCCGATGACCAACCAATTTGACCAAAGGTTTCTTCATGGCTTTCCTTGGTCACTAGGCAAATGCTGGATTGGTTACTCTCCTTTCTGTGACTTCCTATCCCTCTGATTCATTTCTTCTTCTTTATCTAATTACCTTCCCCTCATGGAGGACTTACAACCCCTAGGACTAACAAGCCTGTGTCTAGGGTTAGACGCCTGTCGGGGAGCAGACGAACCTATGGACGGACAGAGTGAAGATCTGAAAGCGAGTGGTCAGCCTAGCACCAGATATGAGAGTGAGGAAGAGGATATGAAATGCAGGCAAAATGGATGAATGGAAAGGTGATGATGGAGTAGTTGGAATGAGTGGCGGGGGAAACCGGAGAAAACATGCCCAAACACCGCTTCGTCCACCACGAATTCCACATGCAGGTCTCTGGGATCGAACCACTGCCGCCTTGGTGGTAGGCGAACGGCCTAATTGCTCGGCCATGGCGCCGCCATCATTTAATCTAGTCTTTCGAGGGTCGGAAATGTCAGCTAATGTGGAATTTGTGCCCTGGGACTGCTGGTCTTGGCGAAGGGGCGGCGCTGTGGTCGCCTGTCCCCTTGGGACTATTGGTGAAGCTGGCGGCTGCGCGAGCAAACATGGCGCCGAGATGAATCTTCAGCACAGCCAGCCATTCTCTAGCTCGCGCCTCTTACCTTGGTTCTGGTACATCCTATCAGCACTGTCATCTTCTCCCTCCCTTCCGAGGTCCGGCACACAATAACTTGACCATAAGCTCAATGTGGAATCCCTTCCGGTTGTACTCTGCCTCCTTATCTACTTATTTCTATAATACTCCACAATTATCAGAACACAGCATAGTTAGTACCAATAAACATACAACTTTAGGAATCAAACTGGATCAACAGTTGACATGTTCGGAACACATTAATTATATTTCCGGGAAAATAAGCAAATCGCTATATCTGCTTGGACATTTTTCAAATGTCCTAGAAGCAGGAGAATTAAAATTAATATATTATGGAGTCATATACCCACATCTGATATATGCTCTGGGGATGCTTGCTAAATCACACATGGAAAGACTAAATTACAGAAGAAAGCAATTAGAACCATAGATCACTTACACCTTAGGGATTCATGCAGACAGTGTTTTAGGGAAGAACAAATTCTTACAATATTTTCACTATATGTATGTATGTAAAGCAACACGCGGCATAACTGTGACTTTTATAGACAAGGCTTTAGATTAAATATTAGTTACAAAGACCCTTGTGTAATGGGGATGTATCTTTATAATAAGTTACCAAATTCAATAAAGCAAACTAGCACAACTAATACTTGTGTCAGCTCAAGAGCTATTTAATACATGTCACTGTATACTCTGGATGAGGTATACATTTGTAATTGAAGATATATATTTTAATTATGTAATTGAAATTTGTCAAAACTGCATTGCAGTCTACTGACAATGAAGTTCCTACGGAAGAAACGGCCACGAATTCTACAGCATGCAGTGAAACAGATGCTAATTGTAAAACAACTCTTCTGTAGCAGCTACACTTGAAGCATCAAACAATGTTTCTACACTGAAGGAGCCAAATTTCATGTCCATGCGCTTTGTAAGAGATGCAATATACATGAGCAAAACAAGGCACTGCTTTATGCACTGCTATAATTATTGTGAAAATAAGCACACGAGAGCAGATGATGTTGATAACATGTAGCAGTTGTTTACAATAATAGTTAATATCTGAAAGTTTCTCTGTAGAGAAGTAAAAACACTTACAATCCCGCCGGCCGATGAATGGAAACTGACGTAAAAAAAGGAAATAACGCGCGAAATACTGGTGTGCAAATTGTATTACTACGCCCTGGGCGGAGAATACGCACACTATCTGAAGACACGTGCTTCTGACCTGAACAAACTGACCGGCTTAGATGCACGTTTTATCTCTCTTCATTAACAATGCTACCTACATCATTTGACAACACACTTTGAAATAAAAGCTGCCGCCGAGCTTTGTTCACGCAAAGAACACGGAAACTTCCATTATATTCTCATAAAACTTACAAATCCAAACAAAAACATTCAGTACTATTTTTCACCACTTTCCACAAATTTCCCTTTGGAATGTTTCACATACGTATTTTGATTACACATAATAATTAACTTTAGCCACACTTAAACAATCTTGTGTTGTATTCACACGACTTTCTCTACTCTTGTACTATCTAACCTTACAAACTCTTATTCCTCTATCTTCTTCACATTACTCGACATAAACATTTGCAGAAATTATCTTATTGGTAATTTTGTTCTAGGTGCAAGGGGAACCTGGGAACATAGTAGGCTATGAGCGATAGTCAAATCTTTTAAAGCTGGTCACTATATGAAGGCTTTCAAATTCGTTCTCTTTAGACGACCAGGATATAAAATAATGAATAGGGATCTTCCATTTGAGTAAAGTTAATACCACTTTATGGAGTGGTATTATGGGGCTCAACACATAAAACATTACTTCTAAGGCTGTTTAGGCTGCAAAAGAGAGCAGTACGCTTAATTGCAGGAATAGAAAAAAGAGATTCATGTAGAAATGTGTTTAAAAAACTAAATATTCTAACGTTGCCTTCTTTGTATATATATGAATGTACTAAACTCACATTAAAAAGTTATAATCAAAACAAAAACAGCAATATCCATAAATATAACACTAGAACAAAAGAAAATTATTTTAGAAATAGACTTATAGTGGTCTAAATAATAAGTGCATAGAAAATAGTAGCAAAGATCTGTACAACCATCTACCATCTAGAATTAAACAGATAACAAATGAAAAAATCAAACTAAAGAATATTAAATCTTATCTATTAGAAAAGGCATTTTACTCTGTAGAAGAGTACAAAAATTGATAAAATATGGTATATTGCACTTCCCAATATTCTCAACTAGTCTCATATTTATGTAAATATACTTGTATTGTATGTACATAGAATTTGACGATCCTTGTAAAATTTTTTACAATTGGAGAAATAAACTTACACAAGTCTGCTATTACAAAACTTACACAAATAACAGGGAATATCGCCGAAGTGGTTCATTCCACAAAAAAATGTATTTGGACATAAGTTGTGTGTTTTAACGAGATCTACATTTTTGTATAGTAAGATTCGGTCTGTCTTTTAAGGTTTACTAGTTATTCAAAAGGCATCCAGAGTAAACAGGACTACATGGGATACAGCCAGAAAATTCAAAATATTCATTTTATTTGCCATAAAAATATTTAAAAAATATGACTTTGAATCAAAATGTTAAAGAGCCGTATTTGAGAAAATCATAATTTTCGAAAAACTTTCCATATAAAGGGTAGTTTAAGGTGGAGAAATTTTCTTCGAGAGTTTGGGTCGCATCCTTGAAATATATTAAACTTAATACCAATTTTGGTTTTTAATAAACTTTTCGTTTTGAGTTATGCTATTTACAGACAGACACAAACACACGGACGCGCGTACCTTTTTCTAAAGATGCTTTTCTTCTTCTTCTTCTTCTTTTTTTTTTTTTTTTTTTTTTTTTAAAAAAATTCAAGGGGTCTCAAAACATATTTTCGGTGGAATCTCGACATGGAATTTTTGGGTGGAAAGGAATACAATACTTCCCTTACTTTACGTAGTAGTTAAAATAAAAAAATAAATTGAAAGCACATAATTTGAAAACAAGCGAGCGCCAATAAATGTAACAAGACTGATGCACTGTATTAACAGATTGTTAAGAATTAGTTTACATCCAGAAACTCATAAAAGTTATGCATTCCAGTAACAGAACATGGTGCATGCTATTCGTACACCTATCTTCAACTGTTATCGAATACAGCAACAAAGAAGGCCATGTATTGAGAAATCCATTTCCAGGTGTCCACCTCATTCATAGATGGGGAGCATTGACTCATTGTGTCATTTCCCCTACATCGTAGTGTTAACCTGCCCACTCTCCTGCACACTCATTAGCTACTGGCCTCTACCTCAGAGAACCGGTCAGTGCTTCAAATCGTATAAGGGGTGGAATCATGTCGCATAACAAGGTAGAAAGGTTCTTCAAAGTCGTATAGGGTATAAGTACTTTGTGTTCCCAGTAAAAATAAACCTTTGTGTTTGCTATGACAAAAGAAAATGTATGTAACGTAATCACAAAGTTAATACATCATGTTTCTATTCGATTTCGCCTTTAAACTTACGTACTTTGGTTGTAAAGACATGTGTATACATAAATAAACACAACCGAAAACGTGAGATGGCCCGCATTTGGTGATGGGGTATGTGGAAGAGGTAAATACTCGATTTCATTCCTGTCACCCCTCTTCCCCATACCTCATTAGATAGATTGGGGAAAAAATAATGAAAAAATAATAATAAATAAAATTGGTTTTCATGAAATTTTGTTTCCATATATGTGAGTTTTTTTTTAAATTCAAAACCAGTTTAAATAAACTAAGGTAGTCATTTTTATAGCAAAAATATTGTAAGTACATATACGGGATGAGTTGGAATAACACCGAATAATTTTAAGGCGTGATTCAGGGATTATTTTTGGCTACTTTCTTACAGGGAATGTATGTCTTGTTATTGAGCTAGAGGGCATTTACGTTTTTGAAACACCGCGTCTGGTTAGATGAAATTCCGTCGAACAATTCGCTGCGCATTTTACTGCACTGCAAATTTTAATGGTAATTTTCTGTTGTGTTCTAATTCTCCACATTTTTTATACTTTAAACAAGGACTTCCTTCAGTTGCACTTAACTCAAAACAGAAATTCGTAAATGTGTGATAATTGTCACATCCATTTTGCATTATTACCGAAGTTGTTGTCGCCAGCATATTCTCGTGGCAATGCCGACAATGGCACAAAGAAGTTCCAATTGTATACCCATTGGGTAAATGCTATTTGTTGAAAGGCAATTTTGCCAACATAAAACTTTGGTCTTAAGAAAACAGTTTAGCAGCGCTATTCGGACATGGTAACACAAAGTGCAGACATATGCTATCTACACAGCCTCAGCGAGACCTGCGCGAAGGGTCACCTAGTTATCAGGCGCTCTTGTACAGATGAGACTGCGTGACTGAAGTGAATTGTCTAACATGATAACAGTCTTCGAGATTATAGAGACATTCCTATGAATGTGGGTATTTAAAGGAAAATATTAGTTATTTATATTGACCGCCTCCGTAGCGCAGTTGTTAGCGCCCCTACCTCTGGCGCGGAGGACCCGAGTTCGATCCGCGGTACCGGCATGGGATTTTCCCCCGCTGGGAGGTCTGGTACGGGGTGCAATCAGCCACGTTAGGTCCCTGAGGGGCCAAATGAGGATCTAATCTGATAGAAAGGTAGCGTCCCTAAAAGGTCAAGCAGTCGCCTTACGGTCGGGGGAGTCGCCGTGCTGACCCCCGCCACCCCAACTTGCACTCCTCCGTGACCTCTGCTGCGGCTGGAGGACGCAGCAGACGGGGGATGAGGGTAACCTCTGCACAAGGGAGACGCCCTAGGAAGGGAATTAATATTAGTTATTAACCCTAGCAGTACCAAGCTAGTGATCACCGCTAGTAACAAAATGTTTCATCAATTTTTAAAACATTTATTTTAAAATCGGGTACTATATCTTCTCATGTTTATAAAGGTAACATGTTTACCTATTACTTTTTACATGAATCACATTAGATATCATGCCAATCCGTATTACAGAGCTTATACTAGCAACGGAAGTGACCACCACGGGTAACAAGATATCTCAGCAATTCATATTTATTATATCTTATCATGTTTATAAAAGTAATATTTAACATTTCTTAACTATTCCTTCCTAACGTTTTACATGAATCACATTATATCGACGGTGCAGTACTTCATGACCACCTTGATATTTCATTGTTTATCAAAAAGACCAAAAATGAAACATTTGAAACAAATACGCAATTCAGTGGTAGAACAGTGACTGACGATAGCTGTTAATTGCATGCTTTTAATCAAAAAATTAAAAGAGAAAATTTAAAAAAATTACAGAAGGTGGCAAAAGCACCCCCTCCCCAAGTAATACGAGGGTTAATTTCGGCAGGAACAACTGAGAGTTGAAGTAGGCACATTCACTGTTTTATTTACAGCAATTTGTATCTTATAAATCATTCAGCTGTAAAATTTCATTTGCAGAAATTATCTTATTGTTTATCGTCTTGTAGGTACAGAGAGAGAGAGAGAGAGAGAGAGAGAGAGAGAGAGAGAGAGAGAGAGAGAGAGAGAGAGTATGGGAATAGAGCAGACTTTGAGCGATAGTCAACTCTTTTAAAGCTTTGAGATCCTCTTCTCTTTGCACGGCTAATATATAAAAATTAATAACGATGTTCCATTTCACGAAAGTAAGTTCTCCAAAACTCACACAAATAACAAGGAATATCTCCAAAATGGTTCACTCTATAAAAAAATTTATTTGGGCATGAATTGTGTGTTTTAGCAAGATCTATATTTTTGTATAGTAAGATTTGGTCTATCCCTTACGGTTTACCAGTTATGCAAAAGTCATCCAGAGTAAACAGGGCTACATGAACTATAGCCAGAAAATTCAAATTATACATTTCATTTGTCATAGAAATATATTAAACATATGGCATTTTAATCAAAATCGTTAGAGCCATTTTCAAGAAAATCATCATTTAGCATGTAAAGGGTTTAGGTTGGAGGAATTTTCTTCAAAATCTTCATGTCGCATCTATAAAAGTCATTAAACTTAAATACCAACTTTGGTTTTCAACCGACTTTTCGTTTTTCAGTTATGCTGCCCACAGACTGACAGACACAGCGCGAACCTTTTGCTAAAAATGCTTTTTTCTATTCAGGGGGCCTCAAAACATATATTTCCAGTGAAATCTCGACATCGAGTTTTTGGATGGAATGCAATACTTCCTCTACTTCATGTAGAGAAAATAAAAATAGCCGAATTGGTCAAGCCATTCTCGAGATTTGGGCTTATGAACACTTTTAGCCGTTCATTGGTATTTATATAGATGAGTTTATGTATATCTATTTAGAGACAACAAAGTTTTACTATGGTATACAATACCGCAATTGAGACTGTAACTCAGACAAAATGTTTGCGGAACGTAAAGCGAAGAAAAGCCAAAGTTTCTTGAAGAATGTCACTGTGAACATACTGATTACCTTATCACTGTGACGTACGCTGGCTAAGTTGTAGTAAGATGTTGGTTCGTTCTTTGAACTGAGAAATGCAACAGCATCACTCATGGACGCACATAGCATGTCAGAGCCAGAGCGTTGCAATGTGAAATTGACGTCTGATCTCACTGCACATTAAACCAGCTGAACCGTTTTCTTCAAGGAGGGCAAAAATTATCATGCAACTGTGTGATAACGTCCAGGCCCTAAAATTAAAATTCTAGCTTTGGGAGCACCGAAAATACGACCCATTTCACGCAGTTAACAATAACATATGTATCAATTCAATCCAATGATTTTTAAGACTATGTGCAAGTATTGAAGAATCTTCGTGAGGAATTTGAATCAAGATTCCATCATCTGAATAAACTTGAGGAATATCTTCAAATATTTGCAACACCGATTTCTGTTGACTATAACACAGTCGATGCTGAATACCAATTGGAGCTCATTGAACTTCAATGTGACAGGGAACTAAAGGAACAATTTCTAAATAAAAGGGACATGTGATTTTTATGCCCACCATGGTTGCCAACCCGTACCATAATTATGGGGGTGTACGTTAATTTGAATGTATGATAGTTCGATATCGACGAAATATCATTTGAACTGGTTTGTCAAACCAGCGAAATGAAACTAATTATAAATAGCGACACCACTTTTGCCCTCATGGCCTGTCTCCATTCCTGTAAGGCAACCATTGCATATTCTACCAATCTTCCTACTCTTTATCCTCTTATTGCCAGAGTGCCCAGGTCTGATAATCTCAATGAAGAAGGCACTGTTCAGAAAATTGATGATCAATGTAGAAAACTCGGAATACGTGCTATTCCGTGTAAAATAAAGAACATGCCTGAACCTGACAGTTTCTGGAGTACTGTTAAACACATGCCACCTTGGTGGAAATACTGATTTCAAAGAACTGACGGCCTTTGCATTATCAGTGGTTTCCTTGCCCTACAGAAGCACTTCTTGTGAAAGAGTTTTTTTCTAAACTGGGTTTAATAAAAACCAAAGTTAAAAACAGATTGGCGCTAGATACGGTAAATGAACTTATTCTGTCGTCTCAGTTTATGAAAGAACGTGATAGATGCGAAAATCTGCAAGTCACCGAGAAGATGTTAAGGTTTATCTCAGCAACAAATTTGTGCAATGCTGCAACGGTTGAGGAAGCTGAACTTTCAGATGAATAGTGCGAGAAACATAAGTGCTAAAGTTGTAATACTGATTGAGGTCATCAATCTTGTACGTGGATATCATAAACATCATTACTGTCACATTTTCATAAGTGTTATACCGATATTTTTATTGTAGTAGCGTTTGCTTTATGATGTACGATAATTTTGAATCCAAATCTATAATTTTGAGTGGCTGGTACGATAATTTGACTTTTAAATGTTGGCAACTCTTATGCCCACTTTCCTAAACCATCTTTTCCTTAGTTACATAAGCTAGCTTCCCGAATGTTATGCATATTGGGTCAACAGTCGTTTTCCTTAATGAAAATGACTAAATCCAGCCGCAGAAGTCAAATATTGGATCACATTTTGAAGTTCCCTTTTCGATTGTGTACGGCTCAAAATTCGAAAGAGAATATTGAAAAACTAGTAAGGGGTTAAACGATTAAGAAGTCCCAGAAGACCAGTGTCAGTGATCAACAAACACAAAAACTTTGAGAGGTAGAACTGGAACTTAAAAATTCAATGCCACAGTTCGGATTTGAACCATAGACCCTCCGCTTATCAGGTGGGTGCTCTAAGAATTAAGCTACTGTGACAACCTGCCAGAATGACATTGAATTCCCCAACCAATTCGTATTTCTCCTGGTAAACCACAAAGGCAGTCTCACATCAGAGACAATTACCCCAATGGCGACTTACTATTGCAAATACTTTTTGTCCCGGGATTAAAACTATTTGTCTCATAATTATGACTGAAATAATATTGTGTGGTAAGTAAAGCGCGTTCCACCCTTAGAAGACAGTACACGTTAAATGGAGCGCAGTGTTGCAACATGTACTAGTTACGAATCTTTCTCCGCGAGCGACTCGAGGTGGCCTGAGTCCTGCACTTAGTCCTTCAATTGCTGCTTGGCGAGATGGGCACTTTTAACTTTGGTATCCCTCCATGCCTTTGTTACTGTATGACCTAAATTTACAAATGACTCGTCTGTATAAACAACTGATTTCCCCTGGTCCCTAAACCTTTTTATGTATTTTAGATATTTGTCTCCATCTGATGGTATCGTCTCTTTCTATTAATATGCACTTGTTACCCCTTCTTTCATATTCGAACCCCAAATCATGTAAGAACCGACTAAGAGTGGTCCTTGAGAAATTTGGTAGGGTCTCATCACTGTTGAATCGTGACAAAATTATATTCAGCATGGGTGGAATATTTGCAAACTGTAAAGAATGAACAATTCGCCGCACTCCACCTTGCACTATTCAATCATATTGCGTTAACCTAGCGTTTTGTGTAGTCCCGCCCTTTTTGCTTTCTTTTTCGATGGCGTTCTTAGAGGTCCTTTCATTAGTTCCTTTTTAATCATACACACTACTGCTTCTGAACACTCGATAGCCTTAGCTGTTTCTTTTACTGCCTTTACTGCCAAGCATTTTGCTTCAAAAATAATATAACACATTCATAATTATTTGGCGTTCCTTACTTCTTAATTTACCAATATATCGTCTCTTCCTAGCTTCCCCCCTCCATAACTACAAATATTTACAAAAATATTAAACAAATAACGCAATAACAGCTCACAGTTACACACACGGTTTCTTTCGAACTAATGTTAGTGCTGCTCCTTATACTATCTTCTGTGTCAGGCCTGGCGCGAGAATACGCTGAATAGAAGAATACCTTTTGTTTGCCTTACTGGATAAAAGAAAGAGGTTACTGCCTTTTGGCTTATTTTAAAAACTTTCTCCAACCTTCCTCAACATTTGTTCTCGCTGGTTCGCTGATGTAAACTCAATAACAAAAAAGTTTCACACTGCGTAACTTTTGCAGTGCACAGATATAAAATGTTCCGAAAACATTTAATTTAAAAAATTATAACACTTAACTGGATAAACATAAAGAATTCAAAGTAGGCAGGTAGTAGCACTATAGTTTACTCTACCTAAGAAAAAAATATAGATGCATTCTAGCAGTTAGTTTGTTAGTTAGTGCGTGATTAGTATAGAAACAGCAAATATCGGACTTCTATTGAAAAAAAAAAAAAAAAAAAAAAAAAAAAAAACTTTTCTGAAGAAATTTGGGCCAATAGAAATGTATAAAGACTCTGAAAAGGATATAACCTGATAGAGAAAAAAATTCTGCATAGGATAATGTATTCAAATCTGAAATTTATAACAAATGAATATTTATACCATGCTATTAGGAATCTGGCAACAGTGCGAGGGTAGAAAAGGACGCGGCTAATGGCAACTTGTATGCGCTAGATAGAGACAGATATATCCCATTTAACTCCATACTGTCTTCTAAGAGTGGAACGCTATATAGAACAATTTAATTTACTTCTGTGTTGATAACTTGAATGTACATAACAGCATACAAAACTATATTTCACGGTGTATTATTATCATAATCATAATAAATTATCATAATAAACAAAGAAACAAACAAATAAATAATAAACAAATGAATAAATAATCAAGTAAACAAATAATCAAATAAATCAATAAATAATAAAACATAAACAAACAAATGCATAAATACATAAACATGACAGTTTTCAGTAGTTATTCCATGCCCAGAAGCCAATGTCTTTCTTACCTGAGCTGTGATATTTAGCACTATCTATGTTAAACACTTTAAATTATTTTTGGCACTGAATGGGCTGGTATTGATAAAGTAGGGCATACGAAAACTCATAAATAATAATTAATTTGCTTTTGGAGGAAATAGTCAAACTTAATCAGCTTATGAAATGAAAACCCTATTAATTTGAACCATATTGTAATATGGAGAAGCTTATGAACAGGCATAACTTACCTCTTATGGACGCTGTGCGTGTGCAATTGTAGAGAATAGCGAGTTCACCAAAAGCCTTTCCAGGTCCCATTCTACCAAGCACTTTTCCTTCCTTTATTACTTCAAATTCTCCTTCCGCAGAAACATAGAGATGTGATCCTGCAACATTTTCATATTAGAGTTATTCTTGCTGAATGTACATATATCTGAAATACACTACCATTTGTGAAAATTGCAACACCAAGAAGAAAACGCATTATAGAAATGAATTTCATACCACAGATTAGGACACGAGGATAAAAAAATCTGATGTGTTGCACTCACATGACTTTCTCTACTCTTGTGCTAACCATTCTTACAAACTCTTATTCCTATATCTTCTTCATGTTAAGATTAACATTTGTAGAAATTATCTTATTGCTTATTTCCTTGTAGGTGCAAGGGGAATGTTAGAATATATAATTGTGCCATAGTCAAATCTTTTAAAGCTTTGAGATCCCGTTCTCTTTGCACACTTAACATATAAAAAATGAACATTGCACGAAAGTTTTCCGAAACTGACACACAAAACTAGGAATATCTCCGAAATGGTTCACTCTACAAAAAAATTTATTGAGACACAAATTGTATATTTTAGCAAGACCTACATTTCTTGTAGAGTAATCTCTTACCGTTTACGAGTTACTCAAAACTCATCCACACTAAACAGGATTACATAGGCTATAGCCAGAAAATTTAAAATAAACATTTCATTTGTCATAGAAATATCTTAAATATATGGCATTTTAATCAAAATCGTTAGTCATTTTCTAGAAAATCAAAATTTTCGAAAAATGTTTAATGTAAACGGTAGTTTAGGGTGGGGCTATTTTCTTCAAAATCTTCGTGTCACATCCTTGGAAGGCATTAAAATTAAATACCATTTGGTTTTTAACCGACTTTTCGTTTTTGAGTTATGCTGTCCACCGACTGACAGACACACACGGACCTTTTTCCAAAAAGGCCTTTTTTTTATTTTTATTCAGGGGGTCTCAAAACATACTATTTCCGCTTAAATCTTGACATTGAATTTTTGGGTGGAATACAATACTTCCGCTAGTTACCAGTAGAGGAAGTAAAAAAGCAAAAACTGACATGTTGCAATTGTATGACTTTCTCTGCTCATTCTTCTACACACTATTGTTACAAAAGCCTATTCGTCCATCTACTTCCTGTTAACTGAGATTAACTTTCATTGCACATTTACAGATTTCTTTGTAAGTATAAGAAGAATATAAACGAAAGGATAGTATGATTTTTAAAAAGTGAGTAACTTTGTGATTGCTTTGAAATTCAATGCTTTTTGAGTGAGCATGAGAAAGAACGAACACAAAATTCCCATTACGATTTGAATTAACAATAAGAAAGAATATCTTGGAGATGGTTAATGCCACGTACATTTTATTGAGAACTATATCTTTTGTGTACTAAGATGTTATCTGTCTCTTGAGGCTTACCAATTATACAAAAGTTATTCAGAATGAAGAGAACTTTACAGTCTATTCCCAGATAATAATTCAAGACATGCATTTTATTTGTAAATTTCCTGTATATATCTCCAATATATGGCGCTTTAATAGATCGTTAAACCCAGTTTTTGGGAAAATAAAACATATTGAAACTTGTTCCACGTAGAGGACAGTTTGGCATGGGGGATTTGCTTGAAAATCTTTGTGTTGAATCTTTGGAAGCTACAAATTTGGCATTTATTGCACATTTGGACCCCCCCCCCCCCCCACACACACACACTGTCTCTCTGTTACACACATTCATCCCTTGCACATACATAGGACCTTTCTCTAAAAATCTGATGTATTGCACTCACATAACTTTCTCTATTCTTGTACTGACTATTCTTACAAACTCTTATTCTTCTATCGTCTTTATATTAGTCGAGATAAAAATTTGCAGAAATTATCTTATTGGTAACTTTCTTGTAGGTACAAGGGGAATATGGGAACACAGTGGGCTTTGTGTGATAGCCAAATCTTGAGGGCTTTGAAATTCCATTCTCTTTACACGACCAAGAGATGAACAAGTGAATAGCGACCTTCTATTTGAGTATAGAAGTACTGCAGAACTCACACAAATAACAATGAATATGTCCTAAATAGTTTAAAAAAAAATAAATAAATAAAAACGTTCTGACATAAATTGTGTGTTTTAACGAGATGAATTCAGGGGGCCTCAGAGCATATATTTCCAGTGAAATCTCGACATTGACATTTTGGGTCGAATGCAATACTTCCCCTACTCACTATACGCAGTAGAAAAAGTAGAAATGTTTTTTTCTGAGTTAAGGTGAGCTCAAAACGCTGAATGCTTGGACGGAATACACCTGCTCTTGCTTACTATGGATAGGTGACAAAAGTAAAGATCAACACTCAACGAAAGCTAACAATGTCTTTGCTGTTGATGAAGATATCACAGGTGACAAAAATTACTGATAAGAGATAAGTAAACTTACCAGCTTCGCCTTCTCGGATGACATAACTGCCCTTCGTGCATTCTCTTGGGTACATTGAATCTACCAGTTCTCGTACTTGGCTGGAATCTAAATTCTTGAGGAAGTCATTGTCCATTATTGCATCTTTAATAAGCTGTTTAGAACTGAAAATAAAAGAATAACGTTAGATATATGGCAGTGCTTGTGTTTGAATGAAAAGTGTTCTAGATTGTAATTGCAATATTGGTTTTAATGCTTACTCCATAGAGAGTGCATTTCAGAACATATGGGCTTGAAAGTAAATCACAAATTGTCACCTACATTTACACAAGGAGTCATATCGAGTGGGATAGCTCAGGTGATAGTCTGTGGTCCGCATTCGGGAGGTTACGGGTTCGATCCCCGTGGCCGACCTTCCTGTCCCACGTTTTTTTTTTCCGGAGGTTTTTCCTCGGGTCGCCAGGTGAATGCTGTGAAGTATTTCCATATTCTCCGAATTTCCTGACCCTCCACTTTCTTACATTAATCGTTTCATTGCACCCTTCATCGGGGTTAGGTTTCTCTCAGGGTTGGAAGCGTCGGCGAGCGTCGCGGCAGCAGCACGGCAGGGGCAGTCCCCAGGATTGGAAGGCGAGTCTGCTGGTTTCCGCCCCCCCCCCCCCCCAAGGGATGGTACAAGCCCGAGGTGGTGAGGGGAGCCGGTTTCCGAATCCCGCGGCCCCCTTGGGAGTACGAACCTGAAGATGTAGGGAGCAACCGGGCTGAGCCAGCCTTCGCCGGGGTGGTTCTAATTGGGAAAAAGTAGAGACCCTGCCCTCTACTCTGTCGGATCCATTCGCCTCATTCATCCTCCCGAGGAGTACCACGTCAGGGCATAGGCACAAAAGATCGCCTTTCGGTCGAGGTGCTAAGTCCCCCTCTGCAAGCTGTTACTGAATCATTGAGTCAATACAATCTTTCTTGCTTTGCTATCAGTCTCAGAAGTCCTTAAGTCAACAAGAAGCTGATACTGTGGGCAAACGCATACAAGAAACAGTATAAGCTCGCTCTTTATGAAAGTTTTAGTGATTTATGTTTTGGTCTGCTTGTTGATATAAAACACAGATTCCTCATACCTCATTGATGGTATTATAACATTTTTGACTCCTACAATTCCAGCTACTATTCGGACTATGGTAGTATGCATTTACTAGATTTTAAAAATAAATATTTGATTATGCTTCAGAACTAATCAAACTTATTGCAGATTTCTGTAGTTCAGATGTGAGGATAATCCAGGAAATAATGACCATTTAGCTTTTACAAACAGAAAAAAAAACAACAAAATTCAAAGAGGTCACTCAATTCAAGCAGCCTTATTTCTTCACATAATCACCTGCGGTATTTAAGCAATTGTAATATCTGTCCTCGAGCTTTAGAATTCCTTGCGGTTTGAATTTCCGAGCATTCAAAAAATCGAACTAGCGCTCTTATATCTCAGTCAGCAGGATTTTGATCACATAATTCAGTTTGAAATATCACAAAATCCACAATTAACAACTTGTTTCGACCAACACTTACATAATTCTGAGAAAATACGTCAAGGAAACTTTGACTTTGGATGCAAACCCAGGATTCCTGCACAAAAAGGAATCCGCAAATGGTCATTATTCCTGGGTTACCTCTTTCATACAATTTCAATAGTAACTTCTCCAGTTTTGGCCAAAGCTAGACAATTGGCTCCATATAAGTCAGTTTAAGCAAAGTTCGAATTCCAGAAGATGATAAAACTAGGAATCTGCAGCTCTTAGGTCCACCCCTTTTGATTTGTTACCAAAAGCTGATGGCTCCTGGTTACCCAGTGGAGCTCTTAACATCATTACTATACCAGATATGTACACCATTCCTCATTTACACGATTTTAGCAACCACTTCTCAGGAAAAACAAAATTTAAAAAAAATTGGCTTAGAACATTTAACCAAATTCCGTACACAAATGATGAGTTGTTAAGATTACTGCTACATCATCATGTTAAAATGGTGCAACACCATCCTTTCACGTGGACATAATTGGTCCACTCGCATTATCCAAAGGATGCACTAATCTGCTGATCATTATTGATCACTTCCCTAATGTCCTGACGCTATCTATACCACATATGACAGAGTGGCTGATGCTCGCAGATTCTTCACTAGCTCGTTTTGGTGTACCATTGATTTTATATAACCACAGATCGAGGCAAGCAGTTGGTTACTCCTTCTATGTAATCTAATGAGATTTTTTGGCATCCATCGCATCCAAACAACAGCTTATCACTCCACAACAAATGGCAAATTTAACCCAGAGAGCTGAAAAGTACAATTTAGTCACAACTTTCATAAAGATGAATAACTCTTCTGTCCTATAAATAAGACTAGGATGTCCGATATGCCTCTATTAAGTAGTACAGAAAGTTAAAATGTGAAACGAAGGGAGCTTAAGAAATTATTTAATGTATTTGTTTTAATTGTTACTGAATATATCATTTATATATAAATGAAACATTGAAAGGACAAATCTACACCCAAAAACTGTTGAACTAAAGATGGTATGGGCTGGTTTTTGTTAAACCATTCTGGCAACAGTTAAATGCAATGAATGTCAACAAAACATTTACCAAGTTAATCAATAAGTTTAGAAAACAGGCAGTAGCTAGGTCATTTACATTTTTCCCACCTTCATCAAAAAGGGAAAACTATTATACTTGTGTCAAATTTTGTCCTCTGTCTTTACTCACACATGATGGAATTATGTAGGCAACGACACCTAGGTTAATGTGAACCTATATGAACAGGATGACAGAGTCCTGTGTTATCAAAATTTAGCCTGTGTTATCAGAGGCAGCATCCACACCTGCCATCAATAATAATATGCAACCCTAACCTAACTTTATAACATCATATCTCAACTCTTTCTTCACTTTTACAAATTAACACAGGTATCACAGCTTAGCCTATTGTTGATAATTGCTATTTATGTGCAAATTTACCAAACCAGCATGGTAAATGTTGATAGACAGAGTTTAATTAGTATTTTGCTTCAATTTCTGGGATGCCTATCTAAAGGACAAATCCACACCCAAAAACTTCTTGGTATGGTCACCGTATGGGTTTTGTTAAACCCAAAAACTGTAAACTTTGTAAATATTTCTAATTGTAAGTTAATGTTAATTGTAGCCTGTAAGCCGGGTCCTTTGTACCGGCACCAGGCCAAACTTTCTCTCAATAAACAAAACTGAAACTGAGAAAACTATATATGCCCCGCTGATAATAAATTAAAATTTATAGATTCCATCATTAATAAATATTATGTAAGGTAAGTGGACATATCGGTAAGTACTTTATACAAGTGATATTGAAAAATAAGTCTTCCAGCTTTTCCGGGGCAGGCAACATATCAATATTACCATTATTTTAATATGATTGACTAGTTATAATAATATATCGGTTAGTCACAATGGGTCATTAAAAATCAAAATATTGAGGATGGAATATTTCCATTTACATGTATATATTCAGTTTCAGTGGAACTAAGTTTGGCAATAATCACGTGCCTTATGTTTACAATTTGATGATAACAAAGCAGCTATTGAGATAGATAGTTAATCTTTATTATATTGATATGTGATTTATTATTTATGTAACGTATTATAATATTGTGCAGGTATTTTTGTTACGTGTTTTTATTTTCAATAATGAGTGACAATTCAATGGCTATCACTTGCTTACGCTGTTCCTCCAAACGGGGAAGTCATATTCACGTTCGGCTTCGGTCGGTTCCCTTCGATCAGCTGTTCCAAAGATAAGGCAATCGGGCCGTAGGCTGTATTTCGCGCCAGCCTCGCATTAAATGGCACAAGAAATATCTTCTTTTTTTAACTCTTCTTAACAATATGACGACTTGTAACAAACTGACTTAGAAACACGTCTGCAACTTCACATTTCAATTTTACGATACGTTGTGACAATGGCAATGCGAGTATATTTGTGACAAGCACTGTGCCCATTGTTGCCCGTGACAGGCACCACTGCGTCGATTGTTGTCCATTATCAAATCATTTGAAGGCCGCTCCAATAAGAACGAACCAGGAGAGGGAATTATGCGATGTATAATAGGTAAATAATTTTTAGTGATGAAAAATCACAGGGGAGGGAAATATGCGTGGGGGGGGGGGCTTATGCGATAAAATACGGCAATTGCTTGCTGCAACAATATGCACAGTATTAGCAAGAAACCGACCTCCAACATGTAAATTGTCAACCCACTGCTCAAATATCCATTCCTTTTTTTTTTTTAGATTAAACATAAATGTTAAATAATTTAATAATTTTAGTTAATCTAACTTCTTGCAAAAAAGAAAGAAAAGGAAGTTCGTATGATGCAAAAAAAAAAAAAAAAAAAAAAAAAAACAAACAAATGGCGTAAAAATTGGGAAAAAAAATGACCTAAAACAGTAAATGATGACGAAAAAATTAATATTTTTTACAATCAGTTTCGTGTTCAGGATTTTAATACTATACAAGGAAAAACATGACGTCATCAAAATCCGGACCCTGATCATGACTGTGGTATAGGGGAAACAGCAGCTCCCAAGAATTCAATATGGCCGACATTAAACTAAACTAGAGTGGACATTACACCAAAAAGCAGCACTGCCAACCTACAACGGAAATTACTAACAAATCTGAGAGAAAACCTCAGGGAAGCAAGATAAGATTTTTAAGGCGCATTTTAATATAGATGTAGATTAAAATGTATATATGCTATGTTGCACAAAAGCATTTAAGTTTCATAATTCACATTTATACTGAAAGCATTAATCAGTTAAGCGGATACATCTTGTTTCTTCATTAAAGCAAGAATTCTTTGTATTTTGCACCAAATAAATTGAATGCTTTCCCTGCGAAGAAGGATGTACCCCATTTCTACAACGAAACAAACAATTCACGACAAAACCACGCACATACGAGCAACACAATGGTGATCACAGATTAATTCGGCGTCTAAACAGAATGTTGTTTTAAAATCTATCGGTTGCCTACCCTGAAACTGGTTCAAAAGTGATGGTTTCTGTTGTAACATTACATGCAATAACACCTGCTATGGCTGTAAGTTTACCATGGTTATATTTTACGAACAGTTGGCGGAACAAATGCAAGTAACAAATTGAATATCACCAAATATAACCAGATCGCGCCATAAAAGGGGGAAAAATGTCACATTTGATTTTTGCGGTATTGCAATAAGCTGTTTCTTCTATATCAGCGGTTAAGGTACAATCGTGGTCGATTGGTTTACAATGGTCGCTGACCTTCGGAGAAAGCTCGCTCTACCAAGCGATGTGTGGACCTATTTATTGGCTAGATAATGGGATGATAATGGTAAATGACGATTGGACGAGAGTACCTACAGTTTTTACCCTGGATTTCGAACCAGTGAGGCCTTGAGGCCGGGATACTTTACGTGAGCTTCGATAGGACTTGACTTAATTCCTTTAGTTCCCTAGGGAACACAGGACTCCGGAGAAGTTCCTCCATCTTGTCCTCTGTATAGCAAGTGTTTCTACTTCACTCCATGTCTTTCCCTTTGCTGCTGTCTCTTCTTCTATGGTCCTTTCCAGGCTTTCTTAGGCCTTCCTTTCTCTTTATACCTTGAGGGTTCCAGTTGACTTTCTTAGTGTATAGCCTATCCATCTTCATTTTATTTTATCTAATTTGGATGTCAATGGGTTCTTGTTTTGTATTTTCTCACAAGTTTTTTTTCTCTCGATATTATTTCTAACCATCTTAGGTTTAGAATACGTTGCAAACATCTATTGATAATGCTTTGTAATTTATTCATACTGTGGCATTGGGTCGTTCGACAATATACGGACGAGGGGAGACTGGGTGACCTTGGATGTGGCGAGTCACTTTGTGTACGCGACCATAAACAATGAGGCCGGTAATACACAAAGGAGGTCCGAGGCTACAGGACAGCTAGTGACTGTGTATGCGATCGAACTGCGCAACCACACCAGCAAGGTCTAGAAGCTTCTCTGCTGAGTCATTGCACATGTGCGCATGGAAAGAACTCGAACGAGGTTACGTCACGTCGGATTCAGTATAAATAGGACAGTGAGCAGTTCAGTTAGTTTTAGTGAGTGATATAGTAGTAGTTTTGGTCGTTGTGTACAGTTAGTTTTAGTTACGAGAGTGAGTCGGCCAGCCTGTCAGCGAGTATGTACCTGCCGTCGAGTGATTGTATCGTAATAGTAAATATACAAGAGACACTGAAACTGGAGAAAGACATTGCAAGACTGAGAAAGGTTATCGGAAGAACAATTACGAAGTGTAATAGTAGAGGGACTATAAACTGTGTTAGCAATGAGAAGGAAGTTGTGTAATTGTAGTATATTTAGAAGAAAATAACGGGTTAGAAAGGTAAACAGACTTCGCATTTCACCGTCTTTGTTACAATATTTATTTTAGAAGTTTTCCATGTTTCGCAAGCATATAGGAGGATGGATTTTACGTTGGTATTAAAAATCCATATTTTTGTACTTTTTGAGATTTTCTTATTTCTTCATATCTGGTACAACTGCATAAATGCTGTATTTGCTTTTTTAAATCTCTGGCTAGTATGTTCATCTATTCCTCCGTTTAATGTTACTAACCTTCCTAGGTAGGTAAATTTAGTTACTTTTCTATTTCATTATTTGTTATGCATAGTTTCTCCTTTTTAGTCCATTTATTCTCATTTCTTTAGTTTTATTTGTGTTGATGTTTAGCCTAGCCATTAGCTTCTTCTTGTAATGTCATTGATTTGTATTTTATATCTGTGTTTCTCTGTGCTAGTGAACAGATATCATTACGAGCTTCGATAGGGCCATGTTTGTCCGCGTCAAAACAAGCCCATGTGACCAGTGCACCGTGGTACAACACGGTAGCAATGCGTGCAGGGAAGTAGTCCCATCCTAGTAATCTGACTTCTAGTATGACTTTATCGTTAAATGATGTAATATTCTACACAAATACCTAAGAGCTTAATTAACGCTGATGTATACTGATAAACAGAACTACAAGTCCCAACATGCAATCGTGTGAGTACTGATATCCCAGTATTGTTTACAGCCAGCAGTTTCTATTTAGAATCATGGCGGACGGTCGCGGTAAATTTGCTCTTGCGTCTTCGTCGACTTATGTAAAGCATAACGCGGGAAAACCATTGACTAGTGGTGAAAAAACAATAGTGTTGAACGTGTATTATAAGTTGTGTGAGAAATATCCAACTGTCCCCATCAAAGAAGTAGTGAAATTAACTTCTGAGTTCACCGGTGTTTGAGTACCAGTATAAACAGTGCTCGCAAAGAAAAGCAATAATTACGACATGTGCATCGTTTATTTTGTTGTGACTATCAATCTTATCGTCTCTAGTTACATGTTATTCACTCTAAATTGACTGAATAAGGGATCGTTTTCTTTCTGTTACGTATCGCATGCACTCAACACATGGTTGTGACAGTATTTCTGGCGCGAATGGCGGAAGGATACATTATAACTGTACACTGGCCACCTGGGTTCAGTTTCGCGCGGACCAACCTTAGAATGAATAGATAGTATTCCGGGAATATCCCAGCACCACGTAACAAGTATATTCCTCAGGACTATCAGAATCACAGTAACACGGGGGAATGAAATGTGCACTCACCGGAAGTCTTTGTCGTATCTGGTAATCTGTATGTCGTCAGCTGTTTGGCCGGTGTCGGTACTTTCACC
Organism: Tenodera sinensis; assembly: GCA_030765045.1. Classification (NCBI taxonomy): domain Eukaryota; kingdom Metazoa; phylum Arthropoda; class Insecta; order Mantodea; family Mantidae; genus Tenodera; species Tenodera sinensis. The sequence goes on along the minus strand of CM060966.1, from coordinate 20,421,563 downwards.
AGAGACTCCCTGCTTCTTGTTGGTGTTGCTGCTGGAGACGAGCATCTGCTGGTGCTGCTGCCCTGCCATCCCGTGGTGTTCCTGCAAAGTAGCCAATAGATCCCCATCTTGTGCAAAACTTGTTGCTTGCTGCAAGACACTCTGTTAACACAAGAGAAAAGGTGCAATAAAGTAAAATACTCAAACTTAAAGATGGTGTGTAGTTCAAAATATAGATAGGCATAACAGAAAAAAAAAAAAAAAAACTTAAAAGTAAAACAATAGTGTTTGTTGAGAGAAAGACAGAAAAGCGTGCCAAATCAAAGCAGGGTTTTCTATTACAGTAGGTTGAATAAGGCCAGGATGTTAAAAACACTAATTAAAAAGTGGGGAAAAAGAGTTTATGGTCTAGCTACTATAATAGATACTACCTAGAGAGGACAATATATCTCCGAAATGGTTCACTCTACAACAAATTTATTTGCACATAAATTGTGTATTTTAGCGAGATCTACATTTTTTGTACAGCAAGAATTTGTCACTCTTACGGTTTACGAGTTATTATGTCATCCAGAGTAAACAGGACTACATAGGCTATAGCCAGACAATTCAAAGTATACATTTCATTTGTCATAAAAATATCTCTTAAAATATGTCATTTGAATCAAAATCGTTAGAGCCATTTTCAAGGAAGTCAAAATTTTCAAAAACTTTTACATGTAAAGGGTAGTTTAGGGTGGGGCTATTTTATTCAAAATCTTCGTGTCGCATGCTTGAAAGACATTAAACTTAAATACCAACTTTAGTTTTTAACCGACTTTTCGCTTTTGAGTTATGCTGTTCACAGACACAGACAGACAGACACGCACACACGGACCTTTTTCTAAAAATGCATTATTCAATAAAAATACTGTACCTGGATTTATTCCAAACACTTTTAGTTGTTTTTCGCATATTATGTAATTACCAGAATAGTTGTGTTTGTTTTAGCTACCTTATAAACGTTATTCAAGTCTTTATAAACGCTGGAATTTCAAACTCACTTTTCCTTATAAAAAGACCAACAAAATATTTGTTTTAAGTATTGCGACACAGCGAGGGTTCGGTTTCATAAACTATGATGTTAAATTGCCTTATACATCTTTTAATGTTAGTGGTAATATTGAGCGCGGGCTTTGGAGGATGTACTTTAATTATATATTGCATTTTAGATAACTTTTAATGTTTGGAAGCTTCTTAGATTGAATTTGCCGATCACACAACAATTTACTTCTATTTTCGTTGCTAAAACGGCACGGAAACGAAATTTTATTTACTACTGTAGCTCTGATTAATTTTGTGACGTCATTTATGCTCTCTGCTTTTGTGCATACCTTCCTCCCAACGTCCGCGCAAATCTTAACCTATGTTTGCTTTAATAGTAAGTAACCAAGTGTGCGAATCATGCTCAAATGTTCACAATTGAAGAGCACACATACAAAAAACAAAACAAATCGCGAACGACTCTCTGTTTACGACTATAAATGTAATTATGTTTGAGGGATTCTTAACATGAGATGTACAATAACACACTACATACTGTGAATCAAGCACACAACACCAGTTTCTTGCAGCTGACGACAGTTGCCGTTGACCCAAGCTTTGCTTCGGAACATTCTGCTGCAGAATGGCGTGTTTAGGAAAGCTTGATTTTAATGACATTAAAACTATTATGCACCACAAAGTTATAATGAACACCAATTTGGTAATTGGTTTGAGGAAAATTACAGGGTATGTAATTCATCACTCACATTCACTGAGAATGGCTATGGTTAAAATGCAATTTTATTTCGTTTCCCTCCAATCTTACCTAATTTTAAAACAAAACTTTGGTGCCCTATTTGTGCCAGGTAACATTTCTTATATGGTATTACAGAATCAGCTGAATTCTACAAACATGTATTCAGCCTTCTTCTTCTAAAAGCAAATAACATAGGAAACTGCTACTACTTCTGTAACATTGTCTGCAGTAAACGGTGGTTCTCCGAGAAATTCCTGGTTGTGGGCTGAGTGTTTAAATAAAGATTTGCTGTAGACTGACACCTGTGGGACATGAGGAATTCAGAGCATGAGGAACAGCAGGTGCACATATCTCTTAGCAAATGAGCGAATCAAACTGTGGCTCTGTTTTTAAAAATCTGCATACCTTAGCGATGACTTTTGCGCTTTTCTCTCATGTGCAAATTATGTGGACCGTGTGACTGTGGTGACTTGATATCATAGCTATTTCATACATTGTGTATGGTCAGTTCATGATCTCCTTCTTACTTTCCCTACTAAGTAGTAGGGTATTGTATTTCACCCAAAAATCGATACCAAAATGTCCCCAGAAAGAGAGGGCCTTATACCACCTGGAGCAAATAAAAGTATTTTTAGAAGAGCTTATGTATGTGTGTACGTGAGTGTGTTGCTTAAAAAACAAACATTTGTAACAAAATCCCACCACCTCAAGTTACACTTAACATGAAAATTTCCGAAAATGTTTGATTATATAAAAAATGGTGCTAACTATTTTGAATACACAATCACATGTTTAAGATAAATATTTTCTTCACAAATGAAATGTATATCTTGAATTTTCTGGGAATAGCCTTTTCATTCTAAATGACCTTTACAAAACTGGTAAGCCCTAAGAGATAGACAAAATCTTACTACAAAAAATCGGGTGTGCTACACTCACATGTCTTTTCTACTCTTGTACTATTATTACAAACTCTTATTCCTCTATCTTCTTCGTGTTAGTTGAGATAAACATTTGTACAACTTATCTAATTGCTTATTTCCTTGTAGGTACAAGGGAAATTGGGAACACAGTAGGCTTTGAGTGATAGTCAAATCTTTTAAAACTGGTCGCTGTATGAAGCCTTTGAAATTCCGTTCTCTTTGCATGGCCAAGAGATAAAAAAGTGAATAACAACTTTCCATTTGTTTCCTCTCATTTATTAGTGCTTGTTGGTTCCCTTGTTCTAGTTTTCATGCTATTTTTTTTCCTTCAGTTTAAAATGTAATTTTCTTTCCTTCTTGGTCTCTTTGAATCCTGCACATTGGTGCAGTATTATCCAGATAACTCGACTCTCGATAACTGACATTCCGTGTAATTCGACGACCTTTTTTTATTTCAGTTTTTTAATTTTTATCGTTCAACTTAACTATAATATTTATTATCTACTATACGATATGAATAGTATAGGTAAGTTTTAATTAGTATACGTATACGACGTACCGCATTCTCCCTCATAGTGACAACTGGACTGACCGCATATTGACCTTGGATATCTAGTCAGCTGACGTCGGTCTGGGTGGCTCAGTTGGTTAGACGCTGGCCTACTGATCCCAAGGTCGCGCTTCAAATCCGGCCCAGACCGATGGTTTTTAAGCGTGCTTAAAAACGAGAGCCCTAATTCAGTAGATTTACTGGCATGTAAAAGAACTCCTGCGGGACGAAATTCCGGCAAATCGGCGATGCTGATGTGACCCTGGCAATTGACAGCGTCGTTAAACAACAAAATAATTAATTGCACATAAATCGTACACTTTATCTTAAGCTGTCAGAGGGCATTCCTGTAGACGACGGCAAAATGACTTTTCATGTATTTTATGCAGCCGTACTTTAAATTTTATAACAGACCGTTAGTTTTAGTTTCCGCAATTTTTTTTTCCAGGTCAGCCAACCGCCGAGGTAAAAGGCTGAACACATGGCTCCTTTTACTATTTAAAGGAGTTTGAGCTGCTGTCGATGCTGGATCTGCTTCCGCCATTTAGTATTTAAAATTACTGTTTGAGCTGGTTAAACATAAAAGTAAACAGATAGGGGAAAGTTGTCCAAATTGTACCATTTTATACATTTTGTTTATTACAGCTCTATTAACCTGTTATAAAGCATATCTAAAAATATTCATTTGATGAATATAAGGTTATTTTCAGGTTTTCATACTAAAAAGTTTAAAATCAACATGTCTAAAAACAAAAGTGGTACAAATTAGAACATGGTTTCCTAATTTGTACCAGTGGGTTCTAGCATTCTTAGAAATCATAACATGGAAAAGAGCTAAATTCCAATACAATAAATTACACTCGCAGATACCGGGTGGAAGAGAAGTCATTGCATTAATTAAAACCAGTGATAGATCTCAGTATTTGGAACACATTTTGTATCTTACGTTTTTGTCTCCGACCATTTCCTATGGAGATATTTTAGTTTTATCGAAAGCAACCTGGCAACACTGCAGGTTGTGCGGGTGGTCACTTTTCCTAGCTCCGTATATAAACAAACAGCGTAACGGTGCGTTTCGAAAACAAACTCATACCCTACCTTGTCCTTCCGTGTTTACTGTGACAGTGTAGGCCAATCACAAGCATTAGCTCCCAAAACATTACCGAAAGCGAAAGCTGTTTACATCCACAAACCAGTTGAATTCCCTGGCCAACCTCAACGCAACGTTGTCGAGTTACGTCATCTCTGAAATAGCAGCTCAGAGTATTCCTTCACGTGTTTTAAGTAATTAATTTTTTCGAAACCCTCTGTGATGTCTCTAATTACTGCCGAAGCAATGACAGAAATAAGTTGCTCTGCGCACCTTACAAGTAACAAACTTATCTTCGTAAATTCCTGTGGAATTACGCATCCAACTTAGATAAAAAAAAAAAAAAAAAAAAAAAAAAAAAAAAAAAAAAAAAAAAAAAAAAACAACTTTATTTTTTCGAAATCGGCTGATCAAAGAACAAAATGCCATTTCACTTTTTTGTTGTAATGCTTTTATGAAACACATATTAGTAGAAATTTAATGACTTCCCCTCCACTCTGTATATTTATTAACATCTTTAAACGAGCAATTCTATATTTGGATCAAACTTTGTATTTAGATAAGGTTTTGCTTTTTAAGTTTATATAGGCGTCTTTCCTGGGAAAAAAAAAAAAAAAAACAACGCGATTTTACACAAACAAAATTTTTATTCCCTCTTCTAGAAGTAGTCATACAATTTTCTAGCTATAACTCTGACTCCGGCCGTGGAAGCTTCCGACTACTCAATTTTCTGCGCGTTCGAAATAGAAATACTACGTGTTGCATTCATATTTTTTTCTCTACTCACTTTTTGGTAACACATTCATATTGTTTTCTCTACTCTGTTTTAAATAACACATTCACATATCTTTCTCTACTCACTCTTCTACAAACAATTCACATCATCTGCATATACAAAATGGATATTTCTATATATGTAACCGTTGATCTCGAAAACCGCTAGACCGATGACCGTGAAATTCGGCACCTACATGTAGTTTTTTATGGAGAAGGCGTTCCTGCTATCCAGTTTACTATACAATATATTACTTTCACAGGTTTTCTTTACTCGCTTTTCTTTTACGTCAGACGTTTATCAAATATGTATCTTCTCCAAAAAAAACACAACTTTAGAAAAAAAAAAGTCGAGCGAAGTTAGGTCACCCAGGTACTGCTAATTAATAGTGGAGGAACTAATTTTCGATATAAGTATAAATTGTTATACTTCATGTTGTGGGGTTTGTGATTTCTTATGCTACCCCATTTCAAGGAATGCGATTCCTTGTCTACTCCTGTTTCAAGTGCGATGTTTAAAATAAATAATTCGTGAGCAACCTAAGTGGAAAACACAATATATCAGAGTTAGCTTCAGCTTTACAAACCCCGCTGTTAGCCAATCCTGTTCTTATTGCAGCGAAATGGTCTTAAAGGCATGAATTTTGAATGGTAGCAATGCCTGGAAAAGGATCACACCAGAGGCCGAAAAGCATAGCACAGCTTCCTTCTGTAAAGTGTGTTAGAATTTACGGGTTGTTTTGGTGTTCCCTGTGAGTTATTTCATGCGTCATTGTTCGCAATTTTGTTTAGTACTCTGCAAATTTAAGACATATCTCATCCATGTACGCATAAGTGGCCTGGTGCAAGGGGCGACTCGCAACCTACTCACATAATTGTGTGTGTGTGTATGTTGTTGTTGTTGTAGTAGTCTTTAACGCTCGGTTTTACTACTACGGCACCGCAGTCGGTGACACTGATGATACATGGAATGAAGATGGAGCACCGGTGGAATGAGTTAGCGGGGGAAACCGGAGCACCCGGAGAAAACCCGCCCTGACGCCGCTTCGTCCACCACGAATACCACATGCGGGTCCCTGGGATCGAACCCGGGCCGCCTAGGTGGTAGGCGAGCGCGCTAACCGCTCGGCCACGGCGCCGCCATGAGTGTGTGTGTGTGTGTGTGTGTGTGTGTGTGTGTGTGTGTGTGTGTGTGTGTCCATCAGTATGCGGACAGCATAAATAAAAAACGAAGTCAGTTAAAAACCAAATTTGGTACTTAAGTTTAATGTTTTTCAAGGATGCAACACGAAGATTTTGAAGAAAATAGCCCCACCATAAACTGCCCTTTACATGGAAATTTTTTTAAAAATTTTGATTTTCTTGAAAATGACCTAACGATTTTCATTAAAATTGCTTATGTTTAAGATATTTCTATGACAAATGACATGTATATTTTGAATATTCTGGCTATAGCTTATGTAGCCCTATTTATTCTGGATGACTTTTGAATAACTCGTAAATCGCAAGACATAGACAAAATCTTACTGTACAAAAAATGTAGATTTTGCTAAAACACACAATGTATGTCAAAATAGTTTTTTTGTAGAGTGAACCATTTCGGAGACATTCCATATTTGTGTCAGTTTCGGAAAACTTAAAACTTTCGTGAAATGGAACATCGTAATTATGTATTTATGCCAACAAGCTTACTGCTGATGTTTTTAAACACACAAGCCGTGTGTGGGCAATGTTTAAGAGGTGGAATCAGGACTGAAAAATTCAATGCCATAGTCGGGATTTGAACCACGGATCTTCCGCTTATCGAGCGGCTGCTTTAACCACTGGTCAACTTGCCAGTAAGTCGGTCTTGGGGTATTTATCTCTGATGTGAGAGTCCCTTGTGGTCTAACCGGTAAAATTACGAACTAGCTGGGGATTTAATGTCGTACTGGCAGGTTGGCCATGGTAGCTTAGTGGTTAAAGCAGCCGCTCGATAAGCGGAGGATCCCTGGTTCAAATCCCGGCTATGGCATTGAAGTTTTTAGTCCTGATTCCACCTCTGGAACATTGTTTGTTGTTCATTTTTACTTTCTCTACTTGTTAGTATATTCCAACCAAAAATTCGATGTCGAGATTTCACCGGAAATATGTTTTGAGACCCCCTGAATCCAAAATAAATATTTTTAGAGAAAGGTCCGCGCGCGCGCGCGCGCGTGTGTCTGTCAGTCTGTGGATAGCATAACTCAAAAACGAAAAGTAGTTTTAAAACCAAAGTTGGTATTTAAGTTTAATGTCTTTCAAGGATGCAACACGAAGATTTTGAAGAGAATAGCCTTACCCTAAACTACACTTTAGATGAAAAATTTTAATTTTCTTGAAAATGGCTCTAGCGATTTTGATTAAAATGTCATATGTTTGAGATATTTTTATGACAAATGAAATGTATATCTTGAACTTTCTGGCTATAGCCCCTGTAGTCGTGTTTACTCTGGACGACTTTTGCATAACTGGTAAACCGTTAGAGATAGACCAAATCATACTATACAAAAACGTAGATCTTGCTGAAATACACAATTTATGTCTCAATAAATTTTTTTGTAGGGTGAACAATTTCGGAGATATTCCTTGGTATGTGTGTGAGTTTCGGAAAACAACTTCCGTGAAATGGAACATCGTTGTTCATTTTTTATATATTAAGTGTGCAAAGAGAACGGAATCTCAAAGCTTTAAAACATTTGACTATCGCACAAAGCCTAGTGTATTCTAACATTCCCCTTGTACCTACAAGGAAATAAGCAATAAGATAATTTGTACAAATGTTTATCTTAACTAACACGAAGAAGATATAGGAGTAAGAGTTTGTAAGAATGGTTAGTACAAGAGTAGAGAAAGTCATATGAGTGCAACACATCAGATTTTTATGAAATGTTACTGCTTGATAATAACTATCAAAGGTCGAAAGATTCAATTCGGCTACATAAACAAATAACCTAGAAACCAAGACATGTGCTGCTTCAAGTAAAGAATCCATTGCGAAATTCATTAACAAAAGAGTGGATAAGAAGGCAGTGTCCATATAATTTAAATTTAGCTTTTCATTAGTTCACATAGAGAATTCATTTCTTCTTAATGTTAAATAAAACATAGAAAAGCAATTTTGATTTATTATTGCTTTTTCGGATTTTTCAAGTATTGCAAAAAGTAATTTGACTAACCACGAACTGTAAGTTACTTATCAGATCTCGAATGTTGGGAAAATTGGACCCTGTGGGCCTCGTATTCCCAAAATGCATTCTCGACCTGATAAGTATCACTTAGTTCTTGGTACCAATATACTATTTCAGTGTCTCAAAAACAAAACTTGTGTAACACACTTTACATGTGATGTTTTCTCAATTTGCAGAGAAATACTTTGAATTTAACTGCCCTACAATTGTGTGCACAATGGTTAATTAGAGTCCTGCACTTGAGACATATTTGAATATTTATTTTAATTGCACAATTAATCCAGAGTAGGGTTCTGCATTGGCAAATAGTGCAGTGTACTGTACTATGCATCGTGGACCGGCTGTGGGCTACACAGCCAGTGCCCAAGTCTGCTCTAATGTCCGAATGCAATTCTATTGTGAGACCGCAAAGGTACTGAAGTGCCCCACACTGTTAATAACATACACAGACTGCTCTGGAGAAAGGTTCCAATGTTTGAAGGTAATGTGCATCGAAACAGAAATAAGAACGTCTATTAACGTAGATACTAATTGATTCTTCAAAGTTATTATAAGGACAATATGTCCTTGACTGCCTCTGTCTGGTGGTTAGCATGTTAGCTTCGAAACCCATGGTCCGGGATTCGATTCTCAGCTGGAGCATGGAAACTTTTTGTGTGTGAATATAAAGACAACCCAAAGATAAACAGCAACAGTAAACGAATGAACATCTATAGGTGTTGCGACCTCTAAATGGAAAAAATGGCCTCATTGAAGGATCTTTGGAAAGAAACAAATGAGAAAAAATGGAGCTATTTGTCACTACGTATTTCTCAGTATATCCACAAACTCATTGTGCGACATTAGAGCAAGTCAGGCAAGTTATTTTAGTATGAGTCTAATTACGATATACGTTGTTGTAAAACATTTGTTTTTTCCCTCTGTTTAATGATTCAACTTTTTTATCCGACCTTATAGTATATGAGCGGACATTGGAATTCCATTATTTCACACACGAAATGACAAAAATGCGTTTTTGTTATGGATTTTCATTTGTTTGGCTATTATAGAAAATCATATCTTCTGTTTTGTGTGCGCACGTATTCAACCGATGAGAAATAACTTACCCTATGATTATATATTACCACTAACTGGCTTATTCGAAATTTTAGGTTAGTTTTTGATATTGGCGACGATCTGCAAGAATCCAAAAGAGAGACAGAAAGAAATAGTTAAAAGGTAAAAAGTCATGTGTTGCACTCACATGACTTTCTCTACTCTTGTACTAACCATTCTTACAAACTCTTACTCCTATATCTTCTTCGTGTTAGTTGAGATAAACATTTGCAGAAATTATCTTATTGTTTATCTCCTTGTAGGTACAAGGAGAAAATGGTAATACAGTAGTGTCTGTTTTGCATTAGGTTTTTTATTGAACTTTAGTCCATTGTTTGTGTAGTGTTGCTAATTGTTTGTTCTCCTTTTGTTTAAATTGTAAATCGGGGGGCATAAGGCTGCATGGAACCGATGGGACCAGAGGAAGCTGAACCAGTCCTTCTACTGTGCAACTGTGTCATTGTCAAAACCATAATGTTTTATATATATAATCATTACTTTTCTATACTTTATTGTCTTCTAAAATTTAATCACAAAGACACAGTTTTCTTCTCGACACAATCTACTATCTTTCGTACTATCACAATTCACAAGTTTTACTTCTCGTAACCTTGCTTCGTCCTTTCAGTGTCTTGCACTCATTGTCACACTGACTGACTCATGTCTGTAAACTCACCCGCTGTTGTTTTCTCGCTTCCTTATACAGTGGGGATGACGTCATACGGACCTTTCGCGAACTGCTTCAAACTCGCCGGCGGTGACGTAACCAGATCTTTCTCGAAGGCTCCGGAAACCCTTTGTGTTACCACTTCATTTTGTTAGTGATGTGTTTGCTCGCATGAGTGGTGTGGGGAAGTTTAACCATGAGCCCCTTTGATACCCGTGCCGCGCCTGGTAAGCGGTGTGAAGTAGCTCGACCCTGTCCATCTTTTGTTGTGCGCCGAGCCTGGAGTCACAACACACATTTTTTTGTCAAGTGAATCATCGGAGATACTCCATGTTGTATGTTTGGATTTTCCAACACTTACACATTTCTTTAACGGTAAGGGATTCTTTGTTCCTTTTATCTCTTGGCAGAGAGAATGGAACTGCAAAGTTATCATATAGCGACCAGATTTAAAACATTTCAGTAACGCTTAAAGCCTACTGTATTCCTATATTTCCCTTGCACCTACATAAAATGAACAATAAGATAATTTCTGCAAATGTTTATCTCGAATTATACGAAGAAGAAGCGTTTGTAAGAGTAGAGAAAGCCATGAGAGTGTAACACATCAGATTCTATGGTTCGCAACACTGTCCTGAACTGTGGAGCACCTCCGACGATCCGGGACTGATTCCAATGGATTCGCTGATTTGGAATTCCGGACCCCTAAACAAGGATTTACGCATCTCTCTAAAGGTAATAATAGGGGATACATGAGTGTCTGGAATCAAAGTGCATTGGGAACTAGGGTCAAGAGAGGTCATGTGTAGGTACTGCAGTTCGCTGCATCGCGTAACAAATAATATATAATATTCGGCCCTAGGCTACATATTTTACTGCATGAGTTAAATCATAATTATTATCATCACCATTAATTTGGACAATTAACCATATTTTAATATTTGATATGTAAATTAAAATATAATCACAGTGATATCGGTGTATTCTAAAGTGTGTAAAGTGTATATTATATAAATAATAAACAGTCCAGTAAAACCAATACATTTAACGCGGGATGGATTACAGTGATTTGAAGCTATTTGTTCCAGTTGGTTTATAAACGCAGTTAAGGGCACAACGACGTCAGAAAATATAAGTGGACTCACATGACTTTCCGTGGTGTTATGCAAACTATTCTGACAAACGCTTATTCCTCTATCTATTGTTTATTAATCAATATAAATATTTCCAGAAATTATCTTACTGCTAATTTTTGTACGTGCAAGGGGGATATGGAAATACAGTAGCATTTAGACGATAGTCAAATATTTTAAGAGCTGGTCACTATGTGATGACTTTAAAATGTTGTTCTCTTTACATAGCCAAGAGGTAAAAAACGAATAACATATTCCTATGTAGAAAAGTATTGAAACATTTAAACTAATAACAGGAATATCTCCTAAGTGGTTCACTCCACAAGAACTGTATTTGAGTGTTTTGATATGATTTCTTGCATGTTTTGTGCAGAAAGATTTTGTCTATCACTTATGGTTTATCCGTTAAGTCATCCAGAATGAACAGTCCTTATGAGGGCATTCCCAAAAAGTTCAAGATACACATTTCATTTGTAATGAAATTATCTTAAACATTTATTATAATTAACCTCATTTTAGCTATTTTTCAGAAAATAAACATTTTCGAAAGATGTTCCATGAACATTTTCGTGTCGTATTCTTGGAATATTAATTTATATCCAAATCACAGTGAAACACGTCGCCTTCCGGTTCCTGTTTGCCACTTATATCTATCTAAACAATGCTCCTGAATATTTCTCTGTGACATATCAGTATTCCTCCAGGTGTCACGTGGGCCTCCTAGCGCTCTTCTTCTGTTTGGGATCCACTTCATGATCATATTTGGCAGTCTTTCTTCTCCCATGCGGCAAACATGTCCATACCAAACTATTTTTTCTGAATTTCTTCTAAAATAGTTTGTTCATTATTGGCTAATCTTCTAATTTCTTCATTTTTTTACTTTTTGCAATTTAGATTTCATTGCAGATCTCCGTAGGAAGTCCATATCTGATGACAATAGTTTCATTTTCATCTTTCCATTTATTTATCAGACTTCACATCCATATAAAAGTGCACTTTTCATCATGGAGTTATATATTATTATTTTAGTTTTACATTTGGTATGTTTTATGGCATAACAGCGAATTTAAGGCTTCATTAATTCTTTTTGTTTGAATTATTATTTTCATGTGTGTCAGAAATATTACAAAGAATTACATTCATCTGAGGTTTAATAGGTAGTTATAATTTCATCTATTTCCAGGTTTTGACTGTTTCCACTTATGCATATATATTCAGTTGGCTAGACCCCATTTTTCTAGTCTTTCATTTAATTTTTTCATCATATATTCTAAGTCTTCTGTGTCTTGAGCGAGAACTACCTGGTCATCTGCATACTGCAAACTGAATATTTTTTCATTGGTTGGTATTGCCATGCCACCACATTTTCTTTTTCAGTTACTTAAATACATCCTATTAAAAAGCAATGAAAGATACCTGGAAGATGCTGAATTTGGAAGTTTGGTGTTTATCTAACCTTTTGTTTTTGAGTTATTCTGTTCTCTCTTTCTCTCTGACACACACACACACACACACACACACACACACACACACACACACACACACACACACACACACACACACACACACGGGCGCTGACCTTTTTCAAAGGAGACCTACTGATACCAAGCTCGTATGTTCAAATACAGCCCAGTAGATTTAGTGGAACGTAAATAAACTCCTGTGGGACGAAATTTCGGCACACCGGTGGGGCAGATATTATCCTGGCAATAAATAGCCCGTTAGCAAACAAATATATAATATAACTTAAGGAGATATGGGAATAAACTGTTTTCCGGCTCTATTTTATTGTTTATTTAAATTAAAGTTGTTTACATTTAAGTGCAAATGAACATTATGCCTTACAATAGTTGATGAAATTGACGGCCATTAACCTCTGTTAGTAGCATGTTGTCGCCGTGAGAGATTCAACACGCTGACAGCCCTGGGCGTTCCCAATCACATCGCAGCTACTACAAACCTGGGAAATGCCACGTCCGTTTCCACTGGGATCTCACACATAACTGATCTCTGATATCCCTATAGAAATAAGTAATCAAGGGACTTCAGGTCATGTGACTTCCAGACTATGGAATGGATCCCAACCCCTTTGTGGCGACCAGGAATTGTACCTTTGAGCATGTATGTGCTCATAAATAAGATGGGAAACAAATGAATTGTACATTAATGGATAGACAAGCTTCCGTGCAGGTTTCCTTACGGATATTAAGACTGAGAATTAGAAATTCTGAACTCACAGTATTTTAAATTTATACCGGAGGTGTAACATAATGCAAACATGTTACAAGCTGAATTTTATTCATTTTGCTTAAATACTTTAGAAATTATGGTAAAAATTAGAGGTTTCACCGGAAATATATCTTTTGAGGCCCCCCTTAATTCAAAAAAAGCATTTTAGAAAAAAGTACGCGCGCGCGCATGTATGTCACTTTGTGCACAGCACAACTCAAAAACGAAAAGTCAGTTAAAATCTGAAGTTGGTATTTAAGTTTAATGTCTTTCAAGGATGCGATACGAAGATTTTGAAGAAAATTACTCCACGCTACACTACCCCTTACATGGAAAATGTTTCGTAAATTTTGATTTTCTTGAAAATGGCTCTAACGATTTTGATTAAAATTCCAAATGTTTAAGATATTTTTATGACAAATGAAATGTGCATTTTGAATTTTCTGGCTATAGCCTATGTAGTCCTGTTTACTCTGGATGACTTGAATAACTCGTAAACCGTAAGAAATAGACCAAGTCTTACTATACAAAAATGTAGATCTGGTTAAAACAATTTACGTCCAAATAATTTTTTTTTGTAGAGTGAACCATTTCGGAGATATTCCTTATTATTTGTGTCAGTTCCGGAAAACTTTCGTCAAATGCAACATCGTTGTTCATTTTAGTTATATGTAACCGTGCAAAGAGAACGAAATCTCAAAGCTTTAAGGGAGTTGACTATCGTTCAAAGCCTACTGTATTCCCATATTCCCCTCGCACCTGCAAGGAGATAAGTAATAAGATAATTTTTGCAAATGTATCCTGTCCTGTTTAAAATATATGTCCAGCAAATATTAAAACAGCGGAATAACTTGTCGAGAAATGGGAATTACAGTTGGATAAAAAACTATACATTCACATTCAGAGGATCAGATAATTGCACAATATCGTGAAAAAGCTAAAAATATGCTAAGGAAAATTCTTGGAACATTTGAAGCGGGTGGACTGAAAATGAATATAAGGAAAACTGAGTATTTGGGAATAGGTGGAAAACGGCGAAACATTAATTATTTCATGGTATTGTGAGCGTGGGTGAGGTGCAAAACAAAGGACGGGCGGGGCTAAGCTACTTCACACCACATACCAGGTGAGCAAACAAAGACGCCCAAGGTCAGGCCGCCTCGCGCGACTGTTTGTGTGTACGTGACTAACAACAATCGAGCGGCAGAACCAAAAGGGATTTTCTCCAGAGTCTTCGAGAAAGATCTGGCTACGTCATCACCGGCCTGTTTGAGGCAGTTCGCAGTAGGTCTGTGTGACATCGTCCATCCCCGCTATATAAGAAGGGGAGGAAATAGCAGGGAGAGTAAGAGAGTTACAGTTACAGTTTTGAGTCTGTCAGTGACACGGTCGTTGTGAAGAAGATTTAACGAGCGTTGAATGATTGCATCGCCGGAATCAGTGTATGAGAGACGGAGAAAGTGAAGAAAGATACTGAAAGGACTGAGTCAAGATTACGAGAAGAAAACCGTGTATTTGTGCAAAAGTTTAGAAGACAAAGTGTTAGAAAAGTAATTGGACTGGACTTGTGTCATTTTGTCACACTGGTGTCAGCAGTGGGATGCGTCGAATGGCCGTTTTGTTACGGTATAATTAAAATAGTGAAAGAATTTAAATATTTGGAAACAGTTCTTCAGGAGTCTGGAAACTCTAAAGCGGATGTAGAGTGATGCTGGTTAAGGCAACAATGAAGATGCTCAACGGAGTATCATGGAGTGGGACTTCAACAATGGAAGCAAAAAAGATAATTCTTCGGGTGGTAGAAAGTATAGTTGAACTTGCTCTATACGTAACCCAGTTCTGCGTAATTCACATTTTTATAGATCCCGACACAATGTAATTTAGAAGCGTGTTAATAGAACCTTATTTCTACGTAATGCATTTACACGTAATTCGCAGTTATACGTATTAAATTTCAGTGAAATATCATGAGTTTTGCGTAATTAATGAGCATACGGCATATGTTATCTTAAAAGAAACTCGAGGTATATTTCCCTTATCTCTGTTGACACACAATCTGAGCGGGCGGCTTTTGGCGCGACAATGTCATAGCAACACGCGAGAAGTAAACAAACATTATCGGTACCTAGGGTTTACTGTTGAACAGCGGTTTTGTCTTTCAGTTCTCAGTTTCTTTTAATCAGCCATGGAGAACAGAAAAAGGAAATGGTACACACTATATCAGAAAGAAAAAATTCATACAGAGGTGGAACTTAATCCACACAAAACCAAAATCAAAATTGCTCAGACTTAGCAATTGTTTATACTCCGCTACGTAACAATCACAATCCTAACAATCAGTAACAAAATGAGGCCCTCTTCCCCTTGATATAGGTACGCATAAATTGGTTCAACTGTATATTCATGTACGGGGCAGAATGCTGGAATCTGTTGAAGGGCCAAAAAGCAGGATACAGACAGTTGAAATGGATGAAATAAGATGGCGGTGGCGGGGATCGAGTATTTAGGTTAGATAATGGATACGGAACAATTAGTAACCGAAAGAATTGAGAATCGAAAACTTCAGTGGTATTGTCACGTAAGAAAAACGGATGAGGACAGATGGCGAAACATTCTGTTACAATGGTCTCGGACGGACAGAAGGAAACGGGGACGACCTAAAACCTGGAATATAGCAGATGATGGATGAGCTGAAGGGAATGGAATAGATGGAGAATTGCAATATAGGGCAACTGCCGAAAAGTGGAACTGCTCTCAAAGGAAAAAGTGCGTATAAAACAAAATAAACGGGGTGTTTTAACATACAATTTCCAGAAAAAATCTGATGTGTTAGACTCACACTTTTATAAACATTTGTAGAAATTAACTTATTACTAAGTTTCTCGTAGGTGCAAGGGGAATACAGTAAGCTTTAACCGATAGTCAAATGTTTTAAGAGTGGTCACAATATGACATTAAAATTTCATTCTCTTTGCATGACCAAGGGATAAAAAATGAATAAGGACCTCCCATTTGGGAACGATGTGTAAGTATTGCAATATTCTGATAAATAACAAGGAATATTTCCGCAATAGTTCACTTCACCGAAAAGATCATTTAGCACAAATAGTGTGTTTTAACGAGCTGTACATTTTTATATAGTAAGATTTGGTCTATCTCTTACGGTTTACCAGTTATGCAAGTCATCAAGAGTAAACAGGACTTCACAGGCTATAACCAGAAAATTCAAAATATTCATTTCATTTGTCATAAAAATATCTTAAACACATGGCATTTTAATCAAAATCGTTAGAGGCATTTTGACTTTTCTGTTCACAGACACACTGACACACATACACACACACATACACACACACACATACACACACACAGATACACACACACGCACGCACACACACACGCACACACACGCACACACACGCACACACACCACACATACACACAACAGATACACACAACACACACACACGCACACACACACAGATACACACATACACACACGCGCACACGCACACACGGACACGCACACGCGCACGCACGCACACACACGCACACACGCACACACATACACACACGCACACACACACACGCGCGCGCACACACACGCACACACACACGCACACACACACGCACACACACGCACACACACGCACACACACGCACACACACATACACACAAACACACACACACGCACACACATACACACATACACACACGCACGCACACACGCACACACACGCACAAACATACACACACGCACACACATACACACAAACACACACACATACACACACGCACACACACATACACACACGCACACACATACACACAAACACACACATACACACACACACACACACACGCACACACACATACACACACGCACACACGCACACATACACACAAACACACACACGCACACACACGCACACACACATACACACATACACACAGATACACACACGCACACACACACACACACAGATACATATTGCGTGTTGTTTGTACTTTTAGTCTGTATTTGTTCCATCGTTTTTTGGTGTTTCACGTTTATATTAATATGCTTTTTGTTCGTTTCTTCAGAGAACGTAAAGGTGTATTTCTCGGCGAAATTTTTGGTTGAAATGCAACACTTCCTCGCCTTGCTATAGGTAAGTAGTAGAATATAAAAAGCAACTAAAGAGGAAGGCAAAATGCGGAATGTTATATTTTCATAACTAATTAGGTTTGGAAATTAATAAATAAGTTAACAAATACCGTGTAAATTTACATTATATAGCAGCATATAATTCATTTCAACCAAACAAGTTGGAATTAAAACTGCATTTGTTAATACTTGCTGGATATTTACACCTGGGAAAATATTTTAAATTTTATTGCATATAAAAATGTTTATATGTAAATAAATATTTTGGGATATTCACAAACATTACGCAAAAACCGCATTAAGGAAACATTTTAAAAATAATTTTCACATAAATCACACAAAAGCAGCAAATTATTTTTAACAAGTCACCATCCACTTCTGTAATGCTCAATTACGCAGGCTAGATGTCACAGTTTGTTATTCATTAAAATAATTATTCATTATAATTCAATAATTACGGAAAGAACTGGTATGTCAGCTATAGTATCCCTTCAGTTGGAAGAAGATGTAAACATCCTGGTTAATCAAGCAACATGAGCCTGCAAGATAAGAACACGCAATTCCTTCACTGCACCTGTTATCGCTTCACAATGCGGCTAGCATATACACCCATACTTGTTAAACTGTTTAGTCAATCATTTGTGAATCCACAAAGATTATACGACATTCTACGATAGTAGTTGTGTTGTGTTGGGAAATTACAATTCGAAAGTTTTGTGTTCACAGTGATTAAACATGTTTAGAGTGAAAAGTAGCACAAGTGCAAAAATATACTGCGAAATTTAAGACACCGTTAAGAAATCTTGGTTGCCTCTGTGATTCCATGAAGAAACTGGAACCATAGGAATGTCTTTCGGAGAAGCAGTCCAAGTAGTTCAGGATGTGGAGAGAGAGAGAGAGAGAGGGGGGGGGGGTGTAGGGTTAAGAATCAAGGTTCTTTTTGGTCCTGCAACATATTTCCGGTGAATCTCGAGATCAAATTTTTGGGTGGAATACAATACTTTTTCTATTTACTATACGTACTAGAGAAAGTAAAAAGAAAATGCAAGGAAGTGTTCGAAAATAATAGTCGACAATCTTTTGGGATGGAAAATTTAAGGAATCTTGTGGTCGTATACTGTAACTCTACAGTACTTGATGGTTCCTTCCAAGAATAATGTCTGTTGAGTACCACGTACGTTTATATCAGTTCAGCCATTCAGATCTTAAAAATATTTTATTTGTTTTAGCACATATTTTAGACCTTTTTAGCACATAAAAATAAATATTTTCCAAGTTTTTAGCACCTAAAAATCCGAGCCCTAGTTATAGCACACTTATAAATTATGGCTAACGAGACTGTTAGGCTACGGCGCGAGCTGCAGTGACGTAATTCTCCTGGTCCAGTCATGAGCCAATGAAGTAAAACCACAGTCGCCTAATACACCCACATTCTAAACAACCAAAAATATTGCTCGTTGAATATATACAAAAGATAGTTTTTTTTCGACAATGTTTGCCATATATCAGATTACCATTACTACGTTCGCGCCGCAGCCTGTCTTTCTCGTTAGTACGTTATTAATTCGACTTTTACAGTTTTACGGAAAGCACGTGAGAGAGAGATGTGAAAACAACACACCAGATTTCGTTTGATACCGGTTTCACCTTGGTATGTTAATCTAAGTGCTATTTCGTCAACAAGCACACAAACCTCAGCAGATTCATCACGAGTGGACACCGGAACATCATTAATACAGATACTAAATAAAACATGAAACTCCATGTTGTTTCTGATGTCGCTGTAACATGCGTGACGTCAAGCCCAGATAAACGATTTTTAAACTCACTCTTAATTTAAAATAATTAGTTTATATGCATGTATCCCAGCATGTAGTTGATTAAGGACTAGGCGTATAAGTCAGCTGCATTTGTTCGGCTGCAGATTTATTTTACACAACTTGTAGCTCTACAGTGTGGAAATGTATTAGGTATGGGGCATTATTGCTGTCAACACTGGAATGTGACGTAACGTGAGGAAAAGAGAGTGCGAGTGAGAGAATGGGAACGAGAGATTGAGAGAGAGTGAATATAATAATTTACCTTGCAAAGATGGACGTCAAAGTTGCCTATGAGTGATTGTCAATTGAATCACTGATTTGAAAAGGGAATCAGTCCTACAAACATACTTCTTGGAAAGCCAAGAAAAACTTAAAAGCATCCAAAGTTGGTAACTTGGAAATTTATCTTCCATAAATCTATGCACTTGATTGTTTGGGCTATTCAGTGACCTCAATTTTGCAGAACAATTCTTATATTCAGGACTTGTTTCCTTTACAAAACAATTAGACAATGTTATGTGGCAAGTAAGAATGTTTTGGGCTTTATGTACTTGAAGACTTTTGGAACAAAATATTCTGGTAATAATCTCTCATGAGGTTAATTAACATATTCTAATATATTGGTATTACAAAACACACTTAGCAATAGTTTCGACACATCGAGTTAAACATCAGTTTTTGGCCATGGTATAATTTTCTGATAGAAGTGCAGATGTTCATCTGGAATGTATTGTAATATGTTGCCAACACCAGTTATTTTCTTATTGTTGATTGGGATAACAACTGCTACATATACTTTCTAAAATGGCAGATCCGGTCGTGTTCCCTTTTGCTGGATAATACCATTAATATATTCACGTGCCCAAGGTCACAATGAGTACTTCCAAGATGAACAATAGCTTTGGTTGTCTTCTGGAAATACTTCTGCCACCAGGTTCTGAAATCCATGATATCCTCAGTGTCTATTACTGTTGCCATGAAAGCATTTGGATATTTCCTAGCTGATAATATTAGATACATGTATTCAAATGGAGTATACATTCTATCATGACAACGAAGGACAAGCTTTATAAGACCAAAGCCGCGGTCACATAGTGGTCTGTTTCTGGGAAGTATTGGTGGATGACACGGAAGTTTCCTATCAATGGAATTCTTAATTGGCTGTAGGAGTCGTGCTTTATACAGGACAAGTTTCTGTTTTACACTAATTGATAGCTTGAAGAGTGAGAAACAAAATTTATATTTCAACTTATTTTTGCAAAAAGTAACCTGTTTTCCTTTTCAAATTACCGTTTCAATTTATCTAGACTTGCATTTAAGAATATTTCTTTAATTTAATGGTAATATAGACTATGAAACACTTAAATATTGTATTGAAAGTACTATCCTCTTAAAAGAAAAATGAATTAGGCATACATATTGATGCACCAATGTTTCAAGATGTTCGCAATGTCAGAAGTTGGTGTATCTGTTGTTATTTTGTAATGTCATTCAATAGAAAATGTGTCACACTGTTTCCAAACGTATTTCCTGTTGCATTGTGTGTTCCAAGGTTTTCCTCTTCTAATTATTTAACTTATTTCAGCATTAGATGGTTCACTAGAGCGAGAGTCAGCCAGTTTTGTCATTTGAATAGCGGCTTTATTGCGTCAAATTAATAAAATATGAATTTAAATACTGCATGACAAAGAGCTGACCACAAAATGTTAAATTCTATCCAAAAATAACGTAAACTATATTAATTTCGATCATAGTAGTTCGACTTATTCAGCACTGCCAACTGAGGAAAACGAAATCCAAGAATTACATGTATGTTGATCTTCTCTTGTTATACAACCGAAAATCAGTTCATAATCTCAAGTAAATCTCACTTTATTTTTAACAATAAGAATAATACTTCTTCCGGAAAAATACATACTTATTAAAAGAAAATTTGTTAAAAACACACTAGTGGAATTGAAAAGGAATGCTATTTGATTGATAGTGAATTGTTTTTCAGCAATTTATGGGATACAATTTGTGACACTGACTGAAAAAAGAATGACAGTAATAATCTGATAATTTAACGCCTCTATGTATATAATAGTCGATCTAAAAGTATTTAGCGGTAGAACATTTTCATTGTTAAGTATTCAAAACGATTTTTAAGTAAATATTCAAACTATTGCTACTACAATAATTGTGTATTGAAGAAATGTTTGTAATTATGAATATTTTTCTGCATACGGACGTTGTCGGCAGCATTAGTACAGCAAATTAAATAAAAGTGGTCAACTCTGAGACTGGATGCTAGAGCACATAAAATTCTCACTGCTCTTTTGTAACAACAACAACAAATACAAAGGTAAATATGGCCCTTTTTGCCACTGCAGCTTATTATGGAAAGAGCGTCAACTTCTCTTTGTGTGGCGCATGTGATATTTATGTCAACAAAGTCATATCTGGGACAGGCCTGAGTTCCAGATAAATGGGTTATCTCTTCCTAACTACTCAATGCTGTTCACGTTCATGCAAACCAAGTCAAAACTCAGCCTTTTATACACGCTACACATCATGATACAACGTGCCAATACATAGGTAACAATACAAGCATGAATATACATTTTAATTTGAATGAATTTAGTCACAGTTTAATGTTAACGTAACGTTGCCAAGTCTCTCTTAGAAATTAAACTTTGTATGACATTTTAACATTAAATTATGACTAAATTCATTGGAATTAAGGTACAAATGCATTACATCATTGTTCACGCAATGTTTGCGCGGCAGTTACTGAAATAATAATCCATTTATACCCACTAGTTAAGAAGATAGATGGCTCCCAATATTTGACACACATTATTTTTTCCCCGCGAAACGGTTCTTTATTGATAATAATTATATTGGACATATTTGTTTTATATATACTCTTTGTGTTAATTGCAATGGGCGTGCGTTCCAACATTTACTTTTAATACGCATTTAAATAATATAACACATTTCCTTCTTTTCTTTTGAACAAATTCACAATCCTTCTTAACTTTCTTAACGGTTTATGAATATCTGTCATGTGAGTGCAACACATCAGATTTTTATATTTTATTTGCTTCATTTGAGAAAAAAGTTCCTCGCAAATATACCTTGGGGCAAACATTGTCAATATACGAGAGCTAAATGCCCTAAACCCAGGATATTTATTTCAAGTTTCAAGAAGCAGGTTTAAATACCTCGATTCCTAAACGTTCTTTACAAATATTTTTAAGAACTGTGTCATTTTGTAATGTTACTAATCCTATCTGCAACTGCAAGTGCTGATTTTTATGTTGCAAACATAAGGAACTCATTTTACAAGTTTTTAAGATCTTTGAATCTGTAAATTCGTACTTCAACTTTTCTGTTAGTTCCTCCTTGAAATTACGTTTGTAAGATGTAGAGGGTTTAGAGCAGAGATGTACAACTTTTGCGAAAGAGAGGAGGTTGGATTTACCTCCTTCCACTATACATGGACTTTGCTTCTCTTTAACACTTGCGTTGTAGTATCGGGTGGGTTACACGTACGTTGCGTCTGATTTACAAAAGTACTTCCAAATCTTATGCGATAAACATCTTCCATTGGTGACTTCTTTGGTGCTGCTTACGTTTAAGAATATCAATATTTGGTCTCAAAGTCCAAGTGCATAGCCTTAGAAGACACACCAAGTGATCGTCGCGTAACCTGTTGCGATATAGACTTTTAATATAGTATCATTTAAAAAAAGCTCTGTTCGCAAATATATTTCGAGTTATGCTCACTTTTATACAAACTATTCTTGCTAATGCTTATTTTTCTACCTAATATATTTTAATCGACATAAGCATTTTCAGAAAGTAGGTATCTTATTGCTAATTTTCTTGTAGGTGCAAGGGCAGTATGGGAATAGAGTGGGCTTTAAGCGATAGACAAATGTTTTAAGAACTGGTTGCTATGCGATGTCTTTGAAATTCGATTCTCTTTTTAAGACCAAGAGATAAAGAGAAAGAATAACATACTCCTATTTGACAAAAGTATAAGTATTGGCAAATTCAAACAAATAATAAATAATACCTCAGAAATGGTTCACTCAAAAGAAAAAATAAGTATTTGACATAAATTGTCTTTTAAAGAGATCCATATTTTTTCCTTAGTAAGCTTTAGTCTGTCTCTTACTGTTTACCATTTATGCAAAAATCATCCAGAATGAATATATAGTATACATGCTCGCAAGTACAAATTCGAGTGGCGATTCAAAACACAGCCTATGGCGATGAGCCAGGATTGGCTCATGAGTCTGCCTTTGGACATACCTGCTTTAAAACGTCGTGCAGCATAGAAAACTACATAGAACTGAAGTAGGAGATTTATAGTGTTTACTCACATTAAAACTCATGTTTATGAATTTTGGCAATTTTCCACACCTGTATACCTATACCTTGCGCACATGGGGTGAATAGAGTTTGTGAATTCTATATGTACGTAAACAGACACAGTCCAGCTGACATATTACTTCTCTGAGTGACTTTTACAGCAACCGGCGATTTATTGCAAACTTTGCTTTTCATCCTTTGATCGGTCTCCTGACTTGCGCTTCTGGTTTTCAAACACACAAGCCCACGTGCGTGTTATTAAGACAAAATAAGGACTCGCATACAAATCTTTACTTTCTCTACTACTCTATTTGAAAGTAGAGGAAGTACTCCACCCAAAACTTCGATACTGAGATTTCAACGAAAATATGTGTTTTGATACTCCCTGAATATAAATAAATGAATAAGTAAATAAATGAATGCACAGACAGACACACAGACAGACAGAGAAACAAACAAAGAAACAACTAAAATAAATATATAAATAAATAAAATAAATATATAAATAAAAGCATTTTTAGAAAAAAGTGCGTGTGTGTGTCTGTGAACATCACAGCTTAAAAAGAAAAACTCAGTTGAACACCAAACTTGGTATCTCAGTTCAGCATCTATCAAGGATGCGACGTAAAGACTTTTAGAACAATCACACCATCCAAAATTACCCTTTATATGAAAATATTTTAGAAAATTTTGATTTCTCAACAGGGCTCTAATGATTTTGATTAAATTAGCACATGCCAAATGAAATGTAAATACCTACAGCTTGAATTTTCTGGGGATAACCTCTGAAGTCCTCTTCATTGTGGATAACTCTTGCATAAGTGATAAATCATAACAGACAGGCAAAATCTTCCGTGTATACCCTTTACCCCGTTTCTTTACACTACACAAGTGTATCTTGCTAGAGTACACACCGTATGTCAAATTTTGTTTTGTGTAGATAAACATTTCCGAGGTATTCTTTGTTATGGGTTTGAATTTTCGAATTCACTTTACTGAAATACCAAGTCCTTATTCGTTTTTGTTTTTCCATCCTGCTTATGTAAACAGAGCAGAATTTCAAAGTCGTCATGCAGCGACTAGCCTACTGATTCTCCTATTCCCATATGCTGTTTAACATACTTAGTCGATTCTCTTGTACCTTCCGGTGTTAGGTTCCATTTCACACGGTCTCTCGCAAGCTTCTTTGCTTCATTCATATCCAGTCCTTTTCCCTCAAAAATCCCTCCAATCCAATCTTTCACGGAACGTCTAGACCTTCCCTTTGGTCTCCTTCCCTCCACTCTAGCTTGCCAAGCCTGTTTTAGGATCCCCTCTTCGCCCATGCGTTGAACGTGGCCAAACCATCTCAATTGCTAATTTTCGATTTGTTGTTGCACAGGCTGAATTTTCAAATTTGTTCTTATTATCTGGTTTGTAATTCTATCTGGTATAGTTTTACGTTCTACTCTTTTCAAGTGTCTCATTTCATTTGTTTGTAGTTGGCTAATCGACTTAGATGTTAATATATGAAGGTGAAAGAATATGATAGGGACAGGATATTTGTGGCAATCTCCTATCGACTTCGGAGCACCACGAATGTTTTTCGAAGCAGGGACTTCCCCAATACGAGCCTGACACGTTACCATGTAGCCAACTCCCTCAGTTTATCCCAGGAAACGACTAAGAGCGTCTGGAAGCTGGCACTATGTTCCTCAGAGTCAGGAAGTATGCATGAGAGTGTGAATGTGAAAGTGTGTATGTGTAAATTTAACTTACAAAAGACCCAAGGACCTGAACCCACTGTATACAAGCTAACACCATTGCTTTTAGGCAATATCTTGCAAAGGAAACACTGCCTATATGACCACTGGGGTTAAGGGCGGGAACAACAATAAAAAAGAGCTTCTGGAGAACGATAAGAGAGGAAACCACCTCGTGGCATGAAACATTGATATGGACTGGCAAGTCAATTTCTTTCAACTGCTGAAGCTGTGCTGTTTTATGACACTGTTATTACTTACAGTAAAGTTCTACAAATAACCCGGGTTCTCTCTAATCTGTCACAACGATGTCCGGGTCCCTGTTCCGTCCTCGTTTACGTTTACATTTTCGAGTTTATGGTGGCTGATCTTCGTATATCTGCGCCAGTAGCACGAAGATAGCGATGCCTGTGTCGCAAGTTTTTACTAAAACCCTCATTTCGCGAAGTTTCTAGGCACACCATGAAAAGCCGGCATATGGTGAACAAATGAAAGTACACAATCTTCTGCTGTTGAACAAATGAAAGTACACGATCTTCTGCTGTTGAACAAATGAAAGTACAGGATCTTCTGCTGTTGAACAAATGAAAGTACACGATCTTCTGCTGTTGAACAAATGAAAGTACAGGATCTTCTGCTGTTGAACAAATGAAAGTACAGGATCTTCTGCTGTTGAACAAATGAAAGTACACGATCTTCTGCTGTTGTTCATGAAATGTTGAGCTTGCTAGGCAAATAGAGTGACTCAAGCACAAGTGACACATCTATAATAGTATATTGTGATGCTAATATGGTAAGCGCTTTATACGGAACGAGGAAAGGATTGAAAAAACGAGGCGCTTGCGCCAAGATTCCGTTATCTGCTTACTACATGTGTTTTGCATAGGTCATTGAAGATAAATGTTATATTTTAGAACGTGCATCGCCTATTTGTGTTGCTATGGAGAAATAATAAATCTTGTTGGTCATGTCGCCATATTATATTTGTTAAAAGTGTAAAACGAATTTGACTGAGGGTTTAATTCTGATTATGGAGAAAGTTTTAGACGATGTGTTTAATGATGATGAAATAGAAGAAGCGTGTAATATCAAAATTGAAAATAAATGCTTTTACTCACCGCACTGGTGATTTTGGTAATTTTTAAAGTATTGAGATTTCTTTTGTTTTTATAGCAACTAGATTGCAGTCGGAAATGTCAACTTACGATGCATAGCAACAATAATGGTAAGCATGGGATATTAGTTACATAGTAAAAAAATATTCTAACAAAACGTCAAATTCCAAAATCCGGTTACTTTTCCACCACTTTATTATCCTCTATTTTTTACTATAAATGCACAATTTTCTTCTCATTGTTAACACAGTTTGTAGTCCTTTCTGATATCACAATTTTTCTTCTGATAATCTTTCTCAGTCTTTCAATGTCTTCCTCCAGTTTCTCTATCCCTTATATCTTGACTATTACGATACAATCACTCGACGACACATATGTACTCGCTGACAGGCTGGCCGAGTCACTCTCGTAGACGACTTACACAACTAAACAATAACGCAACTCAAATTAACTAAAAAACTAAGAAGTACTGTGACTGCTCGCGCTGTCTATGGTCCTGGAGTCGATGTCAAGTGACCTTTCGAGGTCTTTCCATGCGCACGTGGGCAATGACTCAGTGAGAATCAACGAGAAGCTTCTCGGCCCCTTTTGTTGTTATCGCGCATTATTATAATCTTCGCAAAAGTTAAAGGCATATGGAGACGGGGCGTACTGCGGACTCCAGCGAATCCTACGCTTGCCCCTCCCACCAGCGCTGCCGAATGTGGTGCATGCATCTCACACAACCTTATGTACAGACCATCTGCCGGTACACGCACTACGCTTGGCAACAGCGCTCTGCTTGAGCATTGGCCAACGTTCACATGCTTTTAACTTTTGCGAGCGGTATAGCTGCCATGCTGTGTTGGAACAGATAACGCAGATGCTTGCTTGTTGAAAAGTTCTTCTTCGTCATACACATGACAGCTTTCTCTGATGACTGCGTCATCAAGCTTGGTGTCATTAAGGGACCCAATCATTAGGTTTATACACATAAATGTCCCTCAAATATTCAGGCATCGGTTGGCAGTCAACATTCTTATATTCCGCCAGTTTTAAAGGTGTAGTGCACGCTTTAAATGCCATGTACGCTATATTTAAACGCCTCTTTTCTGCTTACATCTTCGGCAGTATTTGAACAAAATGTGGGCCTAAAGGGCTAAAAATCAACACAATTCAGCGGATAGAAGTGGTTAAACTATGAATCTGAGGAGACAGACTACTAGACAAAAGATTGAAGGTATAACAAACAGGTAATCTGACTCATGATTTTGATACATGTGGGCACCAAAATTGATTTTTTCGACTTTACATTTTTAATACACTATCTGCTCTATGAGCATTAAATTTTGTGCTACGCTCCTAGAATTTTTCCAGCATGTGCTCCATTATGTGACTTCAACTTCAGATTTTGGTTTCAAAATTTGAACATAGCTTTTAGCTTTAAAAAATTAAACACAAAAAGGTTAAAAAAGAATACTTTCTATGTCCATCGAACCAAATAAATTATTTTCTCTTCCTGCCAGAGATTGGTGGTGTTTGACGGGAAATTAGGGTTTATAAAATAATTAAACTATTGTGATATTTAGTTTTTGATGCGCCTGGAGTATTTTGAGGTATTTTCGCATTGTGAATAAGTTGAATTATTAATTCCATCAAAACAATTGAACTTCTTGTGCTGAAACTGTGTGGTAGTATACGAGTGTAACACCTGTAAGAATTGATTTTATGCCTGTAAAATATAGAAGATGTTAATTTCAGTCCCAGGGTCTCTTAAGGACCTCCGCGTGTCTGTCGGCCGGCCTATAGCCTCCTGCAGTTACTTCATTTCATTTGACCTCCTGAATGTAGTAGACACGAAACATCTGCATTGGATCTAGATGTAAGGTGTCCCCTCCATCTCCTGGCCATAGCCAGTCATCCCGAGAAGGAGTGTAAACAAAGAATCACATGAATTTGGTACTACAATTGCAACTTAATTGACCTGTTAACCTTCTTTGTAAGCGCGTTTTTCCCTAGAAATTCACTGAGATTGTGGGACCGCTAGGAGAAGGTTGTTCAAGCATCGATCAAGGTAACTCTTGCCTCAGCCACAAGAATTCTGGGAACGGAATCCTTCGGCTCATGGGATAGTTGTGCTCAGGCCTCTAGTGACCGCTTTTGAGTAAATACTTTTATTATATCCAAAGAATCGTTTCGCAACTGTGCAAATATTTCTACTGATTATTGAGGACAGTGTAATGAACAGAATTACATCACTATTTCCTTCATTTACGAACTTTACTTATTAGGAGTAGTATATTTTCACGTTGGTTAGTACCGCAAAGTACGAGTGGTACACAAAGCGTGACGCAGAGTGGGCCGTCTGGTGATAACAAATGGTCTTACGGAACCGAGCTCCAATTCTTCTGCAAGGACAGTGATCCTACAGGGCCAGTAGGTCGCGCATAGAGGTGTGAAGCAAAATGGATAGTCTATACAACACACGTTGTTCACTCCGCGGCGCAGTTACGACCATGCAAGGTACATAAGTGCGATTGGTTTGTGGAAAACTTAGACGAAGAGGAAAAACCACTAACACACCAAAGTAGCTACACATTAATGCGCCACTTATCAAAATATCTGCACTATACCTACCCCTAACACTTGTAAGTATATATGATACGATCGCGTAACGTTGCTATCTCACCATTGTTAGCACAAGAGCGTATGTATAAGAGAGTACAATAATTTATACTCGACATTTTAAACGTTAAACATATATAAACATATTCAGTGAAATAGCATCTTTGCTATTATTATTGTGACGCAGGGCGCGGCACAAAACAAAGGACTATCGGGGCTAAGCTATTTCACACCATATATCAGGCAGGTGAGCAAACACAGGCGTTAAAGGTCAAACTGCCTCGCGCGACTGTTTGTTCTTAGACACGTACACACAATCAGAGCGGTAGAACCAAAAGGGGGTTTCTCCAGAGCCTTCGAGAAAGATCTGGCTACGTCATAGCCGACGTGTTTGAAGAAGTTCGCGAAAGATCCGTGTGACGTCATCCCCGCTATATAAGCAGGCGAGGGAACAGCAGAGAGTTACTTAGAGTTACAGACATGAGTCGGTCAGTGTGCCAGTCTGAGACATGTGTGTGATGTGTCAAGTCGAAGTAAAAAGATTTAGGCAGCAGTGATTGTATCGTCGGAGTTAGACAGAACAAGTGAAGAAAGACACTGAAAGGACTGAGTCAAGGTTATGAGAAATCAACAATTGTGCATTGTGATATCACGAAATACTGTAGACTGCGTTATCGACAAGAAGAAAACTGTATTCGCGCAAACGTTTAGAAGACAATAAAACGATAGAAAAGTAACTAGACTGGATTTTGTAATCTTATTGTTATTTTTAATATTATTATTTGTTACTACCATCATTGTTGTCTCAGGTGTTTTTTCGAAGTTTTCAGATGTAATTGTTAAACTTCTTTGTTGTTCCTTGTTAAATAATATTTTTTATTATAATTATGTTTCTATTCAATGTATTTTATGGTCAACGTCAATGGAGATATGATTTTAATAAATAAATAAATAAATAAATAAATAAAAAAATAAATATATGTAAGGGACCTAAGCCTTGTTAATATGTTAAACTCTAGTCGTAGTCTTTCTCAGAAAACGTTGGATTTGTTGATATCACATTTCTTACAGCCACATCCTCGTGAAAGGCATGAATACAAAATTTTGCACGTTGTCTTTGGCACTCAGTACATTGAAGTCTACTTTCTCATTTAAAGCTTGAAGTAATGCGAAAAAATCCTGTTGTTTTGGAATGCCTAAATTGTATAGGAAGCTGCAAAACCTCGATAACATTGGAATCTTCATTCTCTCAGGTAGAAATTGTTCATCGTTTTGCTATGTCTATATCCGGATTGCAAGCAAGGAAGTGACGTCATCTTGCTTGCGTGTCCAGCGTTTTGCTGCTACCCCAAAGAGCGCCACAAGTCGCCCCTGTGCGACCTCATTTAGTCCCGCTCCTTATTAAGGGCGAAGAATCGCGTGATGGTGGAACATTGACGCCTGCCTTCCTGCCTGCATGACCGACTTGTGCCCAACTCGCGCACTTAATCGACAAATTTGGATTTTAGGGGAACATAATCTCCATGTAAAGAGCAAGTTTCTCACTTGACCTTTCTATCATTGTACTAACCATTCTTACACACTCTTATTCCTTTATCTTCTTCGTGTTAGTTGAGATAAACATTTGTACACCTTATCTTATTGCTTATTTCCTTGTAGGTGCAAGGGGAATATTAGAATACAGTAGGCTTTGTGCGATAGTCAAATGTTTGAGATTCTGTTGTCTTTGCACACTTAACATATAAAAAAAATGAACAACGATGATCCATTTCACGAAAGTTGTAAGTTTTCCGAAACTCACACACATAACAAGGAATATCTCCGAAATGGTTCACCCTACAAGAAAATTTATTGAGACATAAATTGTGTATTTTAGCAAGATCTACATTTTTTATATAGTATGATTTGGTCTATCTCTAACGGTTTACCAGTTATGCAAAAGTCGTCCAGAGTAAATACGACTACAGGGGCTATAGCCAGAAAATTCAAGATATACATTTCATTTGTCATAAAAATATCTTAAACATATCATTTTAACCAATATCGTTAGAGGCATTTTCAGGAAAATCAACATTTTTGGAAAATTTTCCATGTAAAGGGTAGTTTAGAGTGGAGCAATTTTCTTCAAAATCTTAGTGTCGCATCCTTGAAAGACATTAAATTTAAGTACTAACTTTGGTTTTTAACCGATTTTCGTTTTAGAGATTGACACAGACACACACACATTTTCTAAAAATGCTGTTTTTATTCAGGGGGCCTCAAAATATATATTTCCGGTGAAATCTCGATTTCAAATTTTTGGGTGGAATACAATACTTCAACTTACTATATGTAGTACGGAAAGTAAAAAAATGACCTTATGCGTGTTCTGATATTTAGTTTTAGAAATTCCCTTTTGAAAAGAAATGCTTGATGTCTTTTAACAAAATAACCATTAAAGGTCATCTAAGCCATCTAGATTGTTTCGCAGTAACTTGTGAGACTGACATAGAAGGGCACTTACTTCAATTTCTGCCTCCTGCACTCTGATGATAGATTTTCCCTGATTGGCAATACAAATGCTGAGATAGTTTCGACTCCACCACTGACTTCCTTAAAATGGATACCATTAAACATTTTATTTTACTTAAATTGTATACTTTAACGAGTACATGTTTTCTGTATCTAAGAACTTTGTGTATATCGTTTACGGTTTACCAGATATGCAAAACTCATCGAGAATTCATTGACCATTCCCATGAAATTCAAGAAATATATGTCATTTCTCATGAAAATATGTTCAACATGTATTTTAATAAAAATCCTTAGAACCGTTTTTGAGAAAATCAAAACTTTACAAAATTTTGTCACGTAAAGAGCAGTCTGAGGCGGGGAATTTTCCGGAAAATTTTCGAATCGCATTCTTTGAAGATGAACTTCAATACAAAGTTTGCTATTTAACCAACTTTTCGTATTTTGGTTACACTGTTCACCCACACAAACACGTACACACATGTGCTCATACACGAGCACAAACATTCACGCGCCGATCTTTTCATAAAAATTATTTTTTGAATTCAGGGGGCCTCAAAACATTTTTTAGAGAAATCTCAGTACTTTGTAGGTGATAGAGAAAGTAATAATCAGACTTTTTATCTGTCTGCCGTGCACCAACCAATAAAGGGCTTATGCTTAGGGTTTTATGCTACCTGCGGTTTACAAGCATCGCTCTAGTTCCGTCCACAAATAACAAAACTATATGCTTTGATATAACTAGAAGACTCATGCGATCATTAGCATGCTCTTAAATTCAAGTTTAGAAATGAATGAACTCTAAAAACGACTGCTAGTTTTATGGAATATTTTATAGCATGAGGACGCTAAGAAGAGATGGGTACAGGACTATAAACGGCCATATAAAGCCACGTAATAGCTATAATAATCGATCCGTTCTTAGAACCCAAGTCGATGTCATTAACTAGCCCTTGATACGAGGCAAACCAAAACACTATATGTCGGCTCTTCAAATTTATTCCATCTTTAGCGCCAGGCAGTTTAAATCAATGACGTCATTATTAGTTTAGCGAGCGCCTTGTCTAAAGCCAAGCTTTTCTCCAATCTGAAAACTGAATTGAACTAGAACTTAAAGTTTTTCAGTTGAGGGTCACGAGATCATGAATGGGCACCTTATTTATAATGGAAGTACTTTCCTCCAGCCGAGAACTTAACTGAACTGACGACTGAATCTCTTATTCGTTTGTCACTAGATTTTAAGTTTTCCACTAGAAATATAGGCTTTGAAAATTACGGTGGCAGTCGTTTTACTTTCACTACCACGTATAGCAAAGTAGAAGAAGTATTGTATTCCACCCAAAAATTCGATGTCGAGATTTTTGAGACCCTCTGAATTAAAAAAAAAAAAAAAAAACGCATTTTTAGAAAAAAGTCCATGTGTGTGTGTGTGTGTGTGTGTGTGTGTGTGTGTGTGTGTGTGTGTGTGTGTGTGTGTGTGTGTGTGTGTGTGTGTGTTTCAGTCTGTGGACAGCATAACTCAATAACGAAAAGTCGGTTAAAAACCAAAGTTGGTATTTAAGTTTAATGTCTTTCAAGGATGCGACACGAAGATTTTGAAGAAAATTGCTCCACCCTAAACTAACGTTTACATGGAAAATTTTGATTTTCTTGAAAATGGTCTAACGATTTTGATTAAAATGACGTATGCTTGAGATATTTTGATAAGTGAGATGTATATCTTTAATTTTCTGACCATGGCCCATGTAGTCCTATTTACTCTGGATGACTTTTGCATAACTAGTAAACCATAAGATATAGATAAAATCGTACTATACAAAAATGTAGATCTGCCTAAAACACACAATTTATGCCGCGATAAAATTTTTTGTAGAGTGAACCATTTTGGAGATATTCCTTGTTATTTGTGTCAGTTTCGGAAAAAAACTTTCATCTAATGGAACATCGTTATTCATTTTATATACGTTGACCGTGCAAAGAGAACGGGATCTCAAAGCTTTAAAACATTTGACTATCGCTCAAAACCTATTGTATTCCCATATTCAACTTGCAACTACAAGGAAATAAGCAATCGGATTTCGCAAATGTGTATCTCAACTAACACGAAGATCTAGGAATAAGAGTTTTTAAGAATGGTTAGTACAAAAGCAGAGAAAGTCATGTGAATGCAACACATCAGACTTTTTCAGTTCAATACAGTTGAGCTTGGGTCAACTGAAGTGAGGTTATGGTAGCAGTATTGGTTTGTTTACTTTGCAAATTTGATATAATGGGTGGAAAACGAAAGGGAAGGGGAAAGAATTGCTGATTTTTTTTATCAGAACGAACTTATATACAATGTGCAACATGCAGAATATAGAAATGTAGAGAAAAACAGAGACTTTGAAAGGAAACAAAGGAATCAGGAAAACCCAGTGCATAAGCAAATAAGATTTAGTCTTTCTGGATAACATTTAATAATTTTCAGCTTGTTTCTGCTCTGAAAAAAGCCTGAAAAGATTCTGGAATAAAAGCAGCACAATTCATCTAGACAGTAATTCAACTACACGTGATTGTTTGGCTAAGGTTGCATATCTGCTAACGGAGCTGTTTGATTAGAAATACTTTATCTGGGACGTGCGAGGTTAATGGTTTAAAAGCATGATGATGCCTCGTTAAACTCCCTTTGATTTATATAGCTTTATTTCAAGCATATATACCTATAACTAAATGTATAAATATAACCCGAGTGGGAATTACTTCAATTATGTGTATTACTACAAGTTGTGCAATAAATGGGTGGAATACATATCCGCAATAAACAAAGATGAGCGTTTTGTAACTTTAGTAATATTGTACTAATACAAAATATAGACATATGTTGTGATATAAAGAAACATTAGGTTATGTCAGGACATTCTGGAACTGATTAAAGTTCGTTTATCTATATCTAGTGTAGGTAACCTGAAGCTCTCCGCGAACTTTTGTGCTTCAGGTGCCTCATAACCAAAATCTCATAGGCACATTCTGAACTGCGATTAGCAAACATGGGATGTACCTCAGAGGTTTTCCACAACTTTGCTCATTATGAATATTATCTGTTAATTCATCAATCAAAATAAACAAAAACATCCGAGTAACCAACTCTAACTCACTTTATTCTCTGCCATGCAACTTTTTCAACCACATTTCAGCCATTTTACTCAATGGTATGGTGTTTTCAGTTCAGTTTTGAGTTTTTAGTCTGATTTCCTAGGAAAGAATAACTGAACTGAAAGGATCTAACTTTTCAGTTCAGCTCAGTTTTCAGACTGGAGGAAAACAAGGCTTTAAAAGAGAAAGCACGGAAATGAACCTCGGATATATATATATACACACGCACACCTACTTAAGATTACTAATCTGACATTGTTACATTTCCATGTATTACTATAATGCTACAACAGGTTTAAGTTTTCGTTTCAATACCGTTATTTTACTTCTGTGTTCGTTTTCTTAATTTGTTCTGTGTTGGCAGTTTACATTTACTGCTGTAAAGAGTATAAACAAACATTTGTGTTGTGCCATTAAAGCTGAGACATTCTACAGTACAAAAATCGTCCAATTATTTGAGTTACCTATGAGTATACATGCTGATATTGCGAGTTTACGAGATGCAAGTTCCATTTCACTAAAGTAGTATCGAAACTGTTGACATCCACCCCTTCTACTCGTCTTTCGTTAGTCTTCTGCCAGATGCACTGGTGATAAACTCGCTTAAGGTAGTGACGTAATGAGCCCGGTGGAAAAGACCGAATAAATG
Organism: Tenodera sinensis; assembly: GCA_030765045.1. Classification (NCBI taxonomy): domain Eukaryota; kingdom Metazoa; phylum Arthropoda; class Insecta; order Mantodea; family Mantidae; genus Tenodera; species Tenodera sinensis. The sequence goes on along the minus strand of CM060966.1, from coordinate 20,386,051 downwards.
TGAAGACCCGGTGTAAATAGAACATTGTTCGGAACTTTTGATTAATATGAAATGACAGTAGGTTATACCCCTCTTTTTACTTTCTCTACTGGTAAGTAGGGGAAGTATTGTATTCCACCCAAAAATTCGATGTGTGTGTGTGTGTGTGTGTGTGTGTGTGTGTGTGTGTGTGTGTGTGTGTGTGTGTGTGTGTGTGTGTGTGTGTGTGTGTGTCTGTGTGTCAGTCTGTGGACAGCATAAGCCAGTTAATAAGAGGTAGAAGCATATCTTCAAATTTATTGAAAAAAGACATGGATAAATGGGTCTTTTTCGTCTGTCTGGTTTACTATCACTGAAATAACAGTGTGATTTCACTTTAGAGGGAAATATGTTGAAGAATAACTGTGTACGTAAGTCAGCTGTGATACGCTTTCTAGTAGTTTCTTATATATTTTGATAAAGGGATATACTTTTACAATATCCCACTTCAGAAACATGTTTCAGCTGTTCTTCGTTTGAGTTGTCCATTATTTGGGCAATGTTCTTTCAAATGCCGTTCTTTTTAGTTTTCTGTAATCTGCATAAAGTGTGTGATATCGAGGTATACATACACAAAACAGTTGACTATCTTATCACTATCAGGATTATCAGTTTCCGTAAGTTCTTGCGCACCTGCTATAAAGTATAAATTGATTCTATTTCTGTCGACACTTATCGTGATTAACAGAAAATAGATAGAAAAACTTGCTTTGAAGAAAATATAAATAAGGTAGGGAATAGTTATTTATGTGTATAATCTGACTGATAATGACACGAGTATATGCTTAGCGCGTGAGCGAAGTGAACCAGTGTCACAATGAAAAGATAATACACGTTTCACAAGCAACATTTTATTAAAATTTTGGCGTTAAGTATGTAAAAATAATTAATAAATTTGATAAATGAAAAATTATAATCTACCAGAGATCACAAACGTATGACGTAACATGGTTGCTAGGCAGATGTTTCACTTGTTGAGTTGGTCTGGGTGGCTCAGTTGGTTAGACACTGGCCTACTGATCCCAAGGTTGTGGGTTCAAATCCGTCCCAGACCGATGGTTTTTGCGTATGCTTAAAAACCACAGCTCCATATCAGTAGATTTACTGGCATGTAAAGGAACTGCTACGGGACGAAATTCCGACACACCAGCGACGCTAATATGACCCTCACAATTGACAGAGTCGTTAAACAACAAAATAATTAAAAAAAAAAAATCAACACTTATAGAGGAAAATGGAAGGAAATGATAAAACTGTAGAAAGCATGGAATGTAATGCGTTTGACATCTGAACGAAGCCAAGCGTGCTGAGAGTTTAATAATTTCAGAAAAAACAAAAGATGTTTACGAAAATGAGGTGATTCTTGTGTTTGAACATTGCTGCACTTGTGAAAGTGACGCTTTCAGGTTTTCTTATAGACATATTGGAGAAAATTATATTGTGGCAGTGATGACGTCATTGCTGTCTTGTGGTAATGACGTCATTTATTTTCTAGCACTTGTACCAGAAATAGGTAATTTCACACGATTTGTGCCGTCATAATAAGCAGTTTTAATGCTAGGGTTGTATAAAGTAGTGTTGTTTATGTAAACATTTGTGTAGAGCGCAATGTAACGGGTGATCCAAAAGACTCCGAACCGGCTGCGCTGTGTTTTGCCTGTGCGCGTCTTCGGTGCTCGCCGTCATAGAACAGCGCGGATGAAATCATACAACATTTTTAAAACTACTTTTAAAGGCTTTACTTACCAATGTTATTAAAGGAGATGCTGAAACTGGCCGCCGTCGTTGTCCATACATTTTGGCACCTCTTTGGGAAGCTCGCCGTAGTTCACACTGAGAAATGCTGGTAATTTCCTGGCGGATATTTTGTTTTAATTCTTGTAGGGTGTGTGGGTTTGTCTTGTACACTTTAAGTTAACCCAGATATAGAAATCGCAGATCACTTGGAAATCTTTCTGCAAATCGCACTTTCACTTGGCGAGCTGAGTTAAAACATACGAATCACAAATATATACATTCTCTGCAGTAGATGAGCCATATAACATTTTGTGACTAAGTACAGGACAAAATAGTAATCACACTGGTAACAACTGAACCTCACGTCGGCTCAATACTGCACTCTCAGAGCAGAGAAAAACAAGTGAACCGCATGACCTTTTGTACAGCAGCTGCGTTATCGTGTTTCTGTGTGCGCAGCGGTTCCGATGTTTCTGGATCTCTCTGTACTATGTAGAATGCTGGTGCAGTTATTTATTTTTCTCACACAAATACAAACACAAATGCAGTAGGCGCATACCATTTCAATCATGATGTAAATGACACTAATATATTAGGAGAAGGACAGAAAATATCCTTGAATTTCATTCTCTATGTCACGCTTTTGACTCCGGGGTTACACAGGAGTTAGTTTACTTTTGATAAGATATATTTGAACTGTGTAAAAATATTAAAACATGCCTTATAGAAAGTTTTATTATCTGTTAATGGCCGGTAGCTTGAATCAATTTCCTTTGGCCTCGTTACTATCCACGCAGGAGGTAGTTTAAAATTAACACAGCGGAAATGCTACTCCTGTGTTATATCTTTCAAAACTAATTACAACACAAATCACGCATTGTATTTGCCTAAGTATGTGTTCGGCCAGGATAACCGTGTTTCTTTGCATATAAAAGTAACGTAGAAATTTGATGTGTTGCACTCACACGACGTTCTGTAACCATTCTTACAAACTCTTATTCCTATATCTTCTTATGCTAGTTGAGGTAAACATTTGCAGAAATTATCTTATTGCTTATTTCCTTGTAGGTACAAGAGGAATATGCGGATATAGTAGGCTTTGAGCGGTAGTCAAATCTTTTAAAACTTTCAAACTCTCTTTGCACGGTTAACATTAAAAAATGTAGATCTTGCTAAAATACACAATTTATGTCTGAATAAATTTTCTTGTAGGGTGAACCATTGCGGGGGTATTCCTTGTTATGTGTGTGGGTTTCGGAAAACATAACTTTCGTGAAATGGAACATCGTTGTTCATTTTTTATATGTTAAGTGTGCAAAGAGAACGGAATCTCAAAGCTTTAAAAGATTTGACTATCGCACAAAGCCTACTGTATTCTAATATTCCCCTTGCACCTACAAGGAAACAAGCAATACGATAATTTCTGCAAATGTTTATCTCAACTAATACGAAGAAGATATAGGAATTAATTTTTTTAAGTACGGTTAGTACAAGAGTAGAGAAAGTCATGTGAGTGCAGCACTTCAAATTTTTCTAACTTCCAACAGCAGTTAAGCCGTTACATCCAATAAGAAGTCACAAATGTGATAGAAACAACTTTAAATACGTTCTAAACGGCCAGGAATACATAAATTCATTTGAAATAAACCGAGTTCAAGCTAAGTCAAAACCTATTTACTGCACATGCACTGCATGCACGCTGAACAGAACCTAGTTGCCTTGCTGGCAACATTGCTCCGAGTCATCCAAGTCTTAAAAAGTCAATACACTGTAATCAAATGAAGTGGCGAAAGTTGCCCGTGATGATATATTTGTTGTCCACTGAGGATATACACACCTCCTGGCAATAGATAAACCAATCAGCTATTGTTTTGTGGCTTATGCTGGTGTCTTCAATAAAACAATGGATAACGGTTTACTTTTATGAAAATGTGCGGGCATAGCTAAGTGTAACGAAACACAACTTAGGAACTTAATGGCAGGGACCAGTTTTGATATTCATTTTCATAATAGTAAACTAGTTTGTTTCTAACACATGTAAAGTTTCAATATTGTCTGCAAGAGGTATGTATGTGCTTTGGTGCAGAGGTTGGCAGTGAATGCCTCTAACTATTGAGATAATCTTCACTGATTTATGTGACAAATGTGCATTCAACATCCAAAGGTTATGTCACTCTTGTGTGAAACACCTCTTGCATTATTAATACCGTTATTCCGTGTTTAACTTAACAATGTGATACTAATAATGGCTAAACCTTGGGAAAGCATAATTTATAACTGAATTTACACTCCACTGCAATATGCTGAAACAATCTTTATGTGCAATTGTTTACAGACATGGCCAATATGGAAGTGTGCGATTCTTTTAATTTTTAAAATACGTGTTTTAAAATGGAACGAATGTGCTTCGTGTCAACACGTAGTCTAATTACCAGTACAAAAATCTTTACTGCACTCACATGACTTTCTCTACTCTTGTACCAACTATTCTTACAAATTGTTACATGTTAGTCGAGATAAAAAGATGCAGAATTTGTCTTATTGCTCATTTTCTTGTAGGTGCAAGGGGAATGTGGGAATATAGTAGGCACTTTTTTATTGTTCCATTTATATCCCGCCTTTAACTGCAGAGGTCATATCGAGGCCTTGGTGTTACACGTTTAACTGCGAGTTTTTCAATCTTTAGAGTTTTTATTCTTTGAATTCACACACACACACACATTCACACTTTCATTTATACTTGCAGACTCAGGGAAGGATGAGGAATAATCTTGACTGGAGAAAAATTCCTACCCCCCCTGCTGGGAATCGAACCCGGGACCCCTAGCACACCAGGCAGGTGCTCTACCAACTGCGCCAACAGAAGGCTTTGAGCGATAGTAAAATCTTTTAAAGGTTTGAAATTCCGTACTCTTTGCACGACTAAGGTATAAACAAATGAATAACGCTCTTTCATTAAGCATTGTAAATATATCTCTTATATATCAAATAAGAAATATATCTCCCAAATGGTTCACTCTTCAAACAATACTGCATAGGTGGGTTTCTTCGAACGACAGTCTGGAAGGAAATTTTCCACAAGTCCACGGCCCACAAGCCCATTTCTATTTAATGACACCGGCCGTGAAACCTTACGCGTTTTAATCACTCGGAAGCAGGGTTGTCAACCCGTACGATAATTATGGGGGTGTACGATAATTTCGATGGCGGCAAAATATTTTCACTGGTTTGTCACACAAGCGAAATGAAATTAATTACCAATAGGGACACCACTTTTGCCCTCATGGCCTGTCTTCACCCCTCTAAGGCAACCATTTCATATCCCATTAATCCTTCTACCCTTTATCCTCTTGTTGCCAGTGTATACAGATCTGGTAATCTCAATGAAGAAGGCACTTCAGAAAATTGATGATCAATGGAGGAAACTCGGAATACGTGATATTCCGTGTGAAATAAAGAACATGCCTGAACCTGACAGTTTCTGGAGTGTTATTAAACACTTATCACCTTGGTGGAAATACTGATTTCAAAGGACTAGCGGAGGTTGCATTATTAGCGATTTCATTGCCCAACAGAAACACTTCTTTTCCAAACTAGTCTAATAAAAACCATATCAAAAACATACTGGCGCTAGAGACAGTAAATGGACTTATTCGGTCGTCTCAGCTTATGAAAGAATGTGGTGCGTCCGAAAATCTGGAAATCACCGAGAGGATGTTAAAGTTTATCTGAACAATAAATTTGCATAATGCTGCAACAGTTGAGGAAGATGAACTTTCAGATGAATAGAGGGAGAAATATATGTACTAAAGTTGTAATACTGACTGACGTCATGAATCTTGTAAGTGGATACCATAAACATCAATGTTATTACATTTTTATAAGTGTTATGCTGATACTTTTATTCTTGGTTTATGATGTACGATAATTTTGAATCCAAATCTATAATTTTGAGTGACCGGTACGATAATTTTACTTTTAAATATTGGCAACCCTGCTCGGAAGGCTGTTTGCAGATTTGCCACTGTGCGATGCGGTCGCCACTTCCCTACGCCAAGACAATTTCACTAACACTTAATACTATTAACAAGTATGCAATAATATTGGGATTAATTTGAAGTAAGAGTTTAGAGGAAGCATTCAATACCTGTAGACAGGCTTCACACCTTTTGCATTGACGAAAAAGCAATTGCATGTGATTAAGTAAACATTCCGCTCGATCTATACGCTATCGGAAGAAAGTAAACACTTGATACAATGTTGCCAGTTCTGACAGAATTAAGAAGGCAACAAATTGTGTTTTTTTAAAATTTAATTTACCAAAAAACCACCTGTTTTATTGAAATACGCCAAAAGAAGAGTCGTTTATTCAATTTTCTATGAATATAGCCATAAATTAAGAACCTTTAATCAACAATAATTCAGTAAGGTGATGGTCCACCCTGTATAGAACTATTAAGAGAGAGACTGAGAGAAAGAAGCTTATGTTGACATATGCAGTAGACAGGAAAGGGAAGGTTTAGTATGGATAAGAACGGGGGCAATGTTCCTAGGAGGGTTAAGAGGGGAGAACCAGGAATATGGAGGATAGAAGAATAAAATATTTACATTTACTTCGTAGGCTTAGAGAAGTGGAGACAGGAGACGTGGGATACGAAGAGGCGCGGATATGATAGCTATAAAAATATTAACAGTTAAGGAACAAAATAAGAATCTAGGATATGGTCAGGTTTTCAAGACAAGTCAAAGAGCAGTGGTTAAGGAAAGGAAAACAAAATCTGATGTGTTGCACTCACATGACCTTCTCTACTATTGTACTAACTATTCTTACAAACTTCTATCTTCTTCGTGTTAGTTGAGAAAAACATTTGCAGAAATTATCTTATTGCTCGTTTTCTTGCACGTGCAACAGGAATATGGGAATACACTAGACTTTGAGCGATAGTCAACTATTTTAAAGCTTTCAAATTCTGTTCTCTTTGCATGGTTAAAATATAAAAAATCAATATTGATGTTCCATTTGAAAGAAATAAGTTTTCCAAAACTTACACAAATAAAGAGGAATATCTCCGAAATGGTTCACTCTCTTTAGTAAGATTTACACTTTTTGTATAGTAAGACGGTTTACCAGTTATGCAAAAGTCATCCAGAGTAAATAGGACTTCATGGGCTATAGCCAGAAAATTCAAGATATACATTTAATTTGTCATTAAAATATCTCAAACATATGACATTTTAATCGAAATCGTTAGAGCCATTTTCAAGAAAATAAAAATTTTCGAAAAATTTTCCATGTAAAGGGTAGTTTAGGGTGGAGCAATTTTCTTCAAAATCTTCATGTCGTATCCTTAAAAGACATTAAAGTTAAATATCAACTTTGGTTTTTAATCGACTTTTTGTTTTTGAGTTATGCTGTCCACAGACTGACATACACACACACACACACACACACACACACACACACACACACACACACACACACACACACCTTTTTCTAAAAATTCTTTTTTTTATTCATGGGACCTTAAAACATGTATTTCCGGTGATATCTCGACATTGAATTTTTGGGTGGAATACAATACTTCCTCTACTTTACTATACGTAGTAGAGAAAATAAAGCAAGGGATAAGGGGCAGAATGGACCAGAGAAAGGAGAATAAGAGAACGTAGGAATTACAGAAGTGAAAAGGGAAGGAAAAGAATAAGAATTGACAGATAGTTACAGGGCCAGGTGCAAGATGATACTTAAAAGAAAGAAAAATGCACTAGAATGTAACTATAATATTTGATATAAATGTAGCTTAACATTTTTTATGATGTTCTGTAGAAATACATGATGTTCTAAATTCTGTTCTATAATCTATCACATTTGATTCGATCTAAAGCGTTTCATCAGATACATTTGTAACCTCTCGGAGATTACCTTCAATAAAAACCTTAAAACACTGAAAATGTTATAAAACAACGCCATAAATGAAATATTCACAAGTAAATAAGTCCGTCTATTAAAAGAAGCTACTTTAATCTTGCTAGATTAACTCTTACAGCTATTTGAAGAGAGTGTTTCGCTATAATTTCTCAGAAAGGAAAGACAGATAAAAGATCTAGACTCCTTCCTATTTTCAACAAAAATTAGAGCAGGTGAATTCATTAGCAATTTAAAAAAGCAGTGTGCGATAAAATTAATTTGACTTTAATGGGGAAGATTTTTAAATCCAAGCAGAACGCCGGTTGTTGCATGCAAACGCGAGGCATCGCTCCAGAGTTGTGGAAATCGAACTTTCCTTTCCAGTTGTGGCTTTAAAACTGCACCTTATAATGTTGCGGGATATATTTATTTAGATTAACACTTGAAGCTAGGAAAAACTAAGTGTATAGCGCACCGTACAGCATTTGGACAGATTTAATTTCCGTGAATTAGCTGGGCGCTGGGCGCGGCGCACAACAAAGGAGGGTCGGGGCTAAGTTACTTTACACCACATACCAGGTCGACGAGCAAACAAAGGCGTTCAAGGTCGGGCTGCCTCACCCGACTGTTTATGTATACGCCACTAACAACAACGAGAGCGGGGCCTAGCAAAGCCTTACTGGAGGGGCACCCGGCGTGTTTGTGGAAGTCGAGAAAGATCCATGTAAACGTCATCCTCACTATGTATATAAGGAGGCGAGGAAACAGCAGAGGAGAGAGTACAAACATGAGTCGGTCTGTGTGTGTATGTGTGTGTGTGTGTGTGTGTGTGTGTGTGTGTGTGTGTGTGTGTGTGTGTGTGTGTGTGTAAAAAGGTAACTCGAACCCAAAAAGTCAAGTTGAACATCTTTCAAGGATAATGTTTTTGTGGAGTTTATTTTGATTAACATGAAGACCAAAACTTACTATCTAAAAAATTGAGATCTTACTAAAACACAATTTATGTCCAAATACACTCTTTTGTAGAGTGAACCATTTAGGAGATATTCCTTGTTATATGTGTGAGTTTTGGAAAACAAACTTTCATCAAATGGAACATCGTCATTCATTTTTTATATGTTAACCGTGCAAAGAGAATTCAGCATCTTCCAAGGATTCTACGTGAATTTTCAGGGTATGACTTTCAAAGCTCCCTCTGAAGATTCTGATTAAAATACTACACATTTAGGACATTTATATCACTTTGCATTTTCTGGCCTTTGAAATTCTCTGCATTGGGAATTAATTTTGTATAATCTTGTGCAACCTGTAAATCAAAAGCGATAGACAAAAACGTACTGCACGAAAGGTATTTCTCTTTAAAATATATAATTTAATTACAATTTTTGTAGCATCAGCCATTTCCGGGGTATTCTTTCTTACTGGTTTGAAATTTTCATTACTCCTTGCATTAAGTGGTGCTTACTCCATTGTTTTTGGTGATGTCATGGAAAGAATATAGAATTTCAACGTCAGCACACAAATATTTCATTATGCTTCAGCCTCTTGTATTATCTTTGTATCTATCACGAAATGTGTAGACTCGCATACTTTATCCTGAGCCCTGGAATCTAGTGTTACGAACGGTTCGAAAAGGCCCGTGCTTTGCCAAAGTAATAACTGAGCATCGTTGTCATTAGTCCAGTGTTACCAATTGTGCATTACACTGTATGGTATTACCTTTGTTGTTGTACTCTTATATTATTATCATACCGGCTTACTTTTGTGTTTAACCAACTCAAATAGGTATTTATTCTTCTTCTTCAGCTCGGCTTAGAGCAATTAAGCCGACTCCGGTTCCAAAGACTGTTCCTTCCACCTTTTTCTTGGTAGTCCTGTGTTCCTTTGTCCTTGAGGTTGATAGTTACTATCTATTTTAGGTATTATATTTTCTTCCATTCTAATTAAGTGCTGTTTCCAATTGTTCTATATTCTATTACTCGGATCTTGCAAGTTGGCAAGTTACCCATGGTAGCTTAGTGGTTAGAGGAGCCGCTCGATAAGTGGTAGATCCGAGGTTCAAATCCCGGCCACGGTATTGAATTTTTCAGTCCTGATTCCACCTCTTAAACATCGCCCTAGTATTATTTAAAGTGCGACTGCCTAAAATGCATCAAACGTTCTGTTGCCATCTTTGACAACAACGCCATCTGCAAGTACAAGATAAAATGTGCGAGAAGCAGTAATGAGAGCAAGTTTGCAAACATTTATCTAATTTAACATAAAGTACATAGAAAAGCTTAATTAGCAATGCGTATAAGAGATAGAATACACAAATCCAGGAATATGAATAGGGTAAGTCAGGTAAATGTAACACAAGAATTTTTTGAAATAGTTCTAAGTGAAGTTTATCGGGGACGGAAGTTAAACAGCACAGGATATATTACAGCTAAGTTACCTTGAAGCTCAGATAGCAGGATTAGAAGCAAAAGAAAAATAGTGTGAAGGAAAAATGAGGGAATGAAGAAAGGAAAAAGGAAATATATAGTTCCTCAGCTTATTTACTACTGGAGGGAAAGAAACGTTCAAATATTTGCTCAACTCCATTTTTAATTTAGGTTGTTTGAGGGAGAAATGTTTGAAAAATGAAAATAATAAAGTTCCGATATGATTGAAGATAAGGAAGAAAAAGCATCTCCAGCAATGGGATCAATATGTCTTTGCGATGAGGTATATTTACCTTTTGGCTGGGTTTTCTTTACTGAGTAGAATTCTTCTTAATCAAGTAATCCTGAATCTTGTGACATCTTTATTTTACATTTACTCTGGGGACTACAGGTATTTGTGGCCTTTGGGGCCCCTTGATAAAAAGGACAGTTCGAATAAGTATACATGTAATTCAACACGTGACATCATACAACCTTCTTGACTATGATATATAATTTTGATAATGATCTCTACAAAATAATAGAACTACACAAAACTCTCGCATTGTGCATTGGAGCTGAAGTGTGGACACCCAAAACTACAGAAGAAAGAAGACTCGAATCATAAAATAATCTGACGTGTTGCACTCACATGACTTTCTCTACTCTTGTACTAACCATTCTTACAAACTCCTATTCCTATACTTTCTTCGTGTTAGTTGAGATAAACATGTACAAATTATCTTATTATTTCCTTGTAGGTGCAACGGGAATATTAGAATACAGTAGGCTTTGAGTGATAGTCAAATGTTTTAAAGCTTTGGGATCCCGTTCTCTTTGCATGCTTAACATACAAAAAATGAACAACGATGTTCCATTTCACGAAAGTTTTGTTTTCCGAAACTGACACAAATAACATGGAATATCTCCGAAATGGTCCACGCTACAAAAAAACTATACAGACATAAATTGTGTGTTTTAGCGAGATCTACATTTTTTGTATAGTAAGATTTGGTTTATGTCTTACGGTTTACCAGTTATTTAAAAGTCAACCAGAGTAAACAGGACTACATAGGCTGTAGCCAGAAAGTTCAAGATATACATTTCATGTGTCATAAAAACATCTTTAAAATATGCTATCATAATCAGAATCGTTAGAGCCATTTTCAAGAAAATCAAAATTTTCGAAAAATTTTCCATGTAAAGGGTAGTTTAGGGTGGGACTAATTTCTTTAAAATCTTCGTGTCGCATCCTTGAAAGACATTAACCTTAAATACCAACTTTGGTTTTTAACCGAATTTTCGTTCTGCTGCCCACAGACTGACACACACACACACACACACACACACACACACACACACACACACACACACACACACACACACACACACACACACACACACACAGAGTTCTTTTTAGGATTTAGGATGCCTCGAAACGTGCATGTCCTGTGAAATCTTGATATTGAATTTTTGGGTAGAAGACATAAAAAGAATAAAATGAATATAAACTGAGGACATAAAAGGCGTTTAATTGTGGAGAATACAAGTGTTGGAATAATAAGCTGAATAAATGAATCGCAGGTTCATTTAAATCGGACGAGTAGCAACAGAATTCCAAAACAAAATATAAACTACTCGGAAACAGAGCAAGAGCCGAGTGAAATAGGTCCACTCTTACCTTGAGATTTTTCATGATTTTCCCTAGGCAATAGGGGAAAGCTGTGGTGGATTTTCATACCACAATCTCCTTTCCCTGGTTTCCCTTTCGTTCCATTCCCATCTCATGTTACAGGAGAGTTTCTCGGTTTCGTGAAGTATGGCGGCGCCAGACAGATAGCGCGGATGCTTGCACAACGGCAGTAGTATTCCTTGTGAGCACTGGAGTGTTATTTGGTTGATGGATAGTTTATCGCCCCCTCTGAGTAATTGAACGGGTCTTCTAGCCGGGAACTGTTAGGGACTTCCGCGCGTCTCTGTGGTAACCCCTATGGTCCCTTCACTTCATCCCTTCCTCTTGGGTAGTGGTAGCAGCAATAATGTCTTGTAGGTCGCAGTTTGTTAGGTGTACCCCTCTGTTATCTGCTCTATGCTCAAGAAAAAGGTGATCGGGGCAGTCTTTGTTGAAGGTATAACATCCTGTGTGGTCAAATACGTAAATGACGATTGTATTGGGTGCCAGTTACCCTATACTGAACAGGAAAAGCCGTATCTGAACTTGTGAAACCTTCTTTGATACGGAGAAAGGAAATTCCATACTTATACATAAGTAAACAGTGGCAATTTTTCATGTTTTCTTTTAATATTCGATGTCTGCAGTACATACATTTTATCACGGCCATGTCGAATGTTCCCTGTGTCTACACGCTGATGGAAACCTTTAAAAGAACCTTTAACTACATGAGCCTGAAGTTTTACTGCTTTGTAAATTTTTACTACCATAAATAAAGGGAATATTTACTTCCACCCATAAATTCGAGATCGACATTATACCGAAAATGCACGTTTTGATTATGTTTTCATTTATATTCTATGGCTGAATATAATCTTATAATCTAGTCGATCTATATATGACATACAATATAAGCTTTGAATATTCTACTAGATTAATTCTTCTTTTACACGCTTTAAGTTTGTCTTCCAAGAATGTCACACGAAGAATTTCAAAATAATGCCCCAGCTCAAACTAATCTTTGTATGGAACATTTTTTAAAAAATGACGAAGTTCTCAAAATGATTCTAACCATTTTTATTAAATTACACATACTCCATATATTTTCATGACAATGAAACATATATGGAGAATTTTCTGGAAATACCTCTTCATGCTGGAATGAATTTTGTATAGCTAGTAAACCTAAGAGATAGATAAAATCGTACTACATAAAAATGCAGCTCTCGTTAAGTCACATAATTTGTATCAAAGTTTTTTAGTTAACTATTTCGGAGATATTCCTTATTATCTGTTTGGTCAAATACTTAGGAACAACTGAACATATGATATTTGGACTTAAGTATAATGAAGAAGAAAATATATAAAACTAAAAAGATAGATAAAATATTACTGCACAAAAATGCAGATATCGTTAAATCACATACGAGTAATTTGTATCAAATGTGTCTTTTTTGGGAGACGGGGGAAGTTAACCATTTCGGAGATACTTCTTGTTATCGGTTTAAATTTTCATATACTTAGGAATAATATTTATGTATGCGATTTAGTGTAAAGAAAGCTGTTTTATTCGATATATAAGTGTAAAACAAATAGTTATGTAACTAGTGTATAATCTGACTCATCCTATACCTTAACTCTTTAAAAAAATTTAAATTGACCGAACTATCTGCTGAAAGGGCATCACAAGATTTATCTACGGAGTCCCGGGTCAAAAGACGCAGAATTACAAATGCACTAAATCATAACTCTGAAATTAATTTTCAACTGTGTTTATCTCAAAAGTATATTTTTCGAAACACAAATCCTTTTTCTAAAAAACTATGAAAGCTACAAGACTCAAAGTTTCCACATTTATGTGAAATAATCTATTACATACATTGAACTAGTGTTATATTTTTAAGTGTAATAGATTTTAAGAAATTGGGGACACCGCTTCAAAATTTATCTTCTTTACAGACAAAAGAAATTTAAAACTAGAAAACCAGACAAGCTACAAAACATGATTATAAAAATCTGCACATGTATGCAGATCACACAGTTGTAAGTTGGTCTGTAAGTTACAGCAAGGCAAGTTAGCTGAAAGTTCATATAATGCTCATGTTAACCACTTCCCTTAGCATATTTCATTTTTGGAAAATGTTAGTGGGTTTTCTGAAACAACCTTCAGCTGACTGTTAACAGGGCCATATTATCGACATCTTGCCAACTATGCTGAGAATGCACTCTTGACTAACAATACAGAAGCCACTTTCCTTAGTGACAAAGTCACTTCTTCGTCCACATACAGACTGTTTTAAAATAAGGTGCGCAGTTTTCGTTCAAAATAAATTACTCCTAATCACTATCAGTATCTTCAATTTGAATTCTAGTATGCTCAAAGGAGTTTCCAAATTTAATGTTTTTAACGACACTAATGTTGCATAGGTTAAGCGGCCCTTCATAAACCCTCTCTCAGTTTCGAGAAGATTCAAAATTCAACGATTCCGGTTTTTAGAGGAATACTAAAACATGATCAAAAAACGTAACCGATATGAGATAACTCCCGATAGGTATGCAACATACCAAACGTGCAGGTAATGCGGGCAATTCTACTAGGAAAACTACACTTACTCAAGCTTACAGCTAGCTCGACATTTCCCTTCAGGTGTGATTGTCAGGAAAGGCAACAAGAGTTCTATGATAAAATGCTCAGAAAAATGAAACGAAAAAGAAAAATTCTGGTACAATAAAGAGAATTAAAACTTGAGATAATAAGCTTGTTCATTAAGTTTATAACTTTATTATATTGCTAAAGAATATATCTTGTAATCATAATGAGAGGATTAAAATCCCTTAATTACTTAACCAAAACTTTAAAACAAAATCTTTAATAATAAGTAAAATAAATAAAAATCAATGACAAAGGTAAAACTATTTTTATTCGCATTATTCGTAATTCTCTTTTATCGTTGCACCAGACGAAATGTAATATTCAAACAAATGCTCTGCGGACGCAGAAAAAGGCCATAATCTACTGTAAGAACAGATAAAATCTTAAGACATCAGTTCACTGAATTAACAATAGGAGCCATAGGGACACTGCCCAAAATGTCTCATCACCTTTGGGTAGATTACAACTAGCGTTCTTGGCGGTCAGTGGTTCAATTTTTATCTGATGGATCATTTGTATTAATTAAAATAATATTGATATCTGGCAAACTCACTGAAATAATCCAGAATTTTATCCCGACACGATTGATAAGTATTATTTATATTTAATTTGTAGCTGATTGTTGTTATTTTGATGCGTTTTCCAGGCTTACCGTTATAATTTATTTAATATCGTAACAGTTTTTAAAAATGTTAATCTATAATTATGCTTTACCTACATGGTAGCCTTCAATTGAGGAAAGTTTTTTTAAATAAACACTTAAATAAGAAAATAATCAGTAATGTGTCTCATTCACTAGGGAAGTTCTACGAATGTGATGATTAGATATTGGATTTTTCGGCCCTTAAAAACCAATTTTAGGCTAAATAGATTTTAAGCTTTCCAAAATGGACACTAAAGAATATAATCTAAGGGATCTGAAATTTGGTTTTAAGCATCTATACTGTATTTCCATTTTCTGAAATACAATAAGTGAGGGTTTAAAAACAAAGTAACAAAAACAGTAAATTTTCTAGGTTATGTCTTAAATTATTAATTTATGGGTTTTAGTACATGAGTCCATAAAGTTGAAAAAAACTCAAATGTTATTGAACAGATCACAGCAGAAATACACCATACACTACAAATATATTATATTCATCTAAATGCTTTAGAGGTGATATGAAGAAACATGTTTGCAAAACACAATAGGTATTAAGCAATATAAAGAGAAATATTAAGAAAAATATGGAGTGAGTGAGTGGAGTTTAAGGGCCCGTCGAAAGCTGGGCTCAAGAGAAAATATGGAGAAATCCTCCTAACGATTGCATATCATGAAGAGAATAAGATATGCAAGAAGCGAAACAATGCGAAATATCTATTTGGAAGGAATTTCTGCCGTACTGCAGTCATCGGCTATTACCGAACAATGGCAAAGGGACCTAGCGAGGCAAGTATTTTGTTACTATTTCTATAAAACGAGTGAATCTGCCTGCAAAAGCGCTAAAATAAGCGAGTCTTTTTCTACGAGCTCTCATTCCACAACCAAACTATTACAAAGTCTCTAAATCAGACCAGCCCAAGACTATTATTCTAAGTGCATGAAAACAAAAACCAACATCAGAAATGGCAGAATAGTGACTTTTAGGCTCTAAAATCTTAACATAGGCTTTAATAATCAAAATAGGCATGTTAGACACCACAAAATGCCTTCCATACCTGTATTTTACGTAAAAGTGAAGATATTTAACTAATTTTAGTTTATTCCTACACATAAAATAGCCTAAAAGCGGAAGTCTGATGATTCAAACGAGCTGTTTTTATCCTCTACCATTTACCTGAAATAACTAGAGGAAGTATTGCATCGCATTGTAACCACAATTTACATCTTGTAATAATGCTTTGGGAATAATGGCAGATTATGTTTTATTGAAATTATTCTTTGCTCACTCAATACATTCTAGTAGTTTCATTTTCGATCCAAGAGCATGGCTATTGTGCATTTTACAGCTGCAGGGAACTCATTTCTAACCCTGTTCTCCATCTACAACATCGTTGCACCTGATTAGCCATCTTTGCTTACTTACAGGAACCGGGGTAGAATTCTTGACACGTTATTTAGGTTCTTCCCAGTTTATAATAACGAATGAAGTTGCAGTAGGAGCTTCTCCCACTTGCAAATACTGGAGGTAAATAAACAGAATTTAATGGTTCTTCCGCTACGTCGACAACATTAAGGTTCTTTCGCTTAATGTACCCTAGCCTTCCCGGTTTATGAAGTTTCTTCATTGTCATTGAAAATTTGATAAACACATTAACTTCTCGCATATATGCAGCCGCAACCGCTCTGGAAATGTCATCTTGTTTGAAATTCCCTATATTTCCATTTATTTACATCAGCATTAATGCATTTATTTAATGTGAAAGTGTTAGGCAGCTACTTTAATACTTAAGTATGTGCTTTAGAATTTTATTACTCAACTAATCCCCAAGCGGTATCATTCCTTCATACGGGGAGGGTAATGAGATGAAATAATTTGAATAAAAGAACATCAGTCACGTGGAAAATCAACTTTTTCTTTTCTTTTTGCTACCTCTACTTCCTATTTCACCGGAATCCAAAAAATGTATTTTTAGAAAAAGGTTCGTGTGTGTGTCTGTGTGTCAGTCTGTGGACAGCATAACTCAAAAACGAAAAGTCGGTTAAAAACCAAAGTTGGTATTTAAATTTAATGTCTTTCAAGGATGCGACACGAAGATTTTGAAGAAAATAGCCCCACCCTAAACTACCCTTTACATGGACAATTTTTTAAAAATTTTGATTTTCTTGAAAATAGCTCTAACGATTTTGATTAAAATGTCATATGTTTGAGATATTTTTATGACAAATGAAATGTATATCTTGAATTTTCTGGCTATAGCCCCAGTAGTCGTATTTACTCTGGACGACTTTTGCATAACTGGTAAACCGTTAGAGATAGACCAAATCATACTATACAAAAAATGTAGATCTTGGTAAAATACACAATTTATGTCTCAATAAATTTTCTTGTAGGGTGAACCATTTCGGAGATATTGGTTGTGATGTGTGTGAGTTTCGGAAAACTTAGAACTTCAGCGAAATGCAACAACGTTGTTCATTTTTTTATATGTTAATCGTGCAAAGAGAAGGGAATCTCAAAGGTCAAAAAGATTTGACTGTCGCACAAAGCCTTCTGTGTTCTAATATTCCCCTTGCACCTACAAGGAAATAAGCAATAAGATAATTTCTGCAAATGTATATCTCAACTAACACAAAGAAGATATAGGAATAAGAGTTTGTAAGAATGGTTGGTACAAAAGTAGAGAAAGTCATGTGAGTGCAACACAGATTTTTTCTTTCTTATTTTAGTGCTTGTACGAGTCTAATTTTTCTTTAGATACTTATCTGTTTAAAAGGCGTGGTTTAAACTAACCTTAATAGTGTCTCTACCGCACTTACGTGATTGCAGTTGATTAAATGCGGTAAAGGTTTAATTAAAGGGTTAGTCACTAATCGTTCCTTTGACAGTCTGCATGTTGTCGGAACTGACTATCTTCAAACATTCGCTACTGCGCCATACGAGACACCTTCAGTTGCTACTCATGTGACAACAATAACAACATTGTTGACCAAGCGAGATGGACCCACAGTAACGTGTGAGGCTCGCATTCGGGAGGTCCCGGATTCGATTCTAGTAACTTGGTTCTCATCTATTGGAATTTTCTTTCCATTATTTCCCTTTCATTTTGTTTAAGGAAATCATTGATATTTTGAAAAGTTCTGTTTTAAAAGCACATAACATTATACATTATTATACCAGGTGGCTGCAAATATTTGACACAATTTATTTTTTTCGGAAAAACGGTTTTTTATTGACAATAATTGTATTGGACATATCTTTTAACACTCATGTAGAATTCCTGACCGAAGCAATACCTTCCACACGATATAGCAGATGATCCGAGTGAATAAATGTATCAATACGTGAACTATAAATACAAGTATCTATTCGCTCGTTATAAATAGTGCTTTCATTTACATTAGTGGCGCGGAATACCTATGTAATCCCTAATATATTTACGTATGCAAGAGCCTGAGACGACAGTCAGCTGTATAAACAATGAACTTATGAGAAAGAGAGAGAGAAAGGGAGGCCGAGAGGAGAATGGACGGAGAGAGAGGGGGAGAGAGTGAAAGTGACAGAGGAAGGGCATTTACCAGCAATTGTAAACCAGATCTGGCTACTGAGGTCAGATAATTTTATTGTTGTTATTAATATTTTAACCACCACCAACTGGACAATTACAAAAAAGAAGCATTTCTTTCATTGATGAAATCCAAACGAATCAAAACGCTTGCAGCTTTGCAAAACAGTCTTATGAACATTAATTTCTATACTACGGGCTTATTACTTTTAATAAGTATTGCATTCTACCCAAAAATATGTTGGACATTTCCCACAAAATACATGTTTTCAGGTCCCCTGAATAAAAAAAGCACATTTAGAAGGAAAAGCTCCGCGTGTTTGTCCATAAACGAAAAGTCAGTTAAGAACCAAAGTTGGTATCATCTTTCAAGGATGCGACCCGAAGATTTTAAAAAATTCCTATACCTTAAACTACTCTACATGGAGCATGTTTCGAAAATTTTGATTTTCTCAAAAATAGTTCTAACAATTTTAGTTAAAATGACAAGTTTAAGATATTTTTATGGTAAATAAAAGGTATATTTTGAATTTTCTGGCTATAACCCTTGTAGTCCTGTTTACTCTTGATGATTTTCGCATTACTGTAAACCGTAACAGATAGCCCAAAACTTACTATACAAATGTAGGTCTCCTTTGGTTAGTCCAAATGCATTTTTTGTGGAGTGAACCATTTCGGACATATTCCTTGTTATTTGTGTGAGTTTTGCAATAGTGAACACGTTTCTAAATTGGAAGATCTTTATTCACTTTTTTATCTCTTGGGCTTTGTAAAGAGAACTCAATTTCAAAGTCTTCATATAGCAACCAGCTTTAAAATATTTGACTAATGCTCAAAGCCTACCATATTTCGATGTTCCCCTTGCACCTAGAGGTGTCCCAAAATTAGGCCGACAAAGTTTGGGAGCTGATGGATAACATTGTTTTAAACACTTTTTGCTAAGGAAAGTTTTTTGCTGCGGTTCTTCGTTTAAGACGAGTTAATGTCATAGATTACTGCCTCCCATACACTTTAAGTATTTACTATTCGAAGTAAATGTTGAAACGCACGCCCATTGCGATTAACACAAAGAGTGCATCGGCGTGCCCTATTCTGCCGTACTCTCGCAAAGGCATCAGCCATTTCTCTGGTTTAAAAGTTTGTCGATCTAATTTTGAATAGTAAAGCTGTGATTAACTGTAAACAATGAGATGTTTGTGTTTTGTTTGTATGTTCTGTGTTTGTTTCTTGGATTAACATTGTGTGCCTTACTAAGATAAATTCAATACTAATTTACATTGTTGATTTTGCCGTAAATACTTAAACTGGGCGGTAGGCAGTAATCTATGACATTTGAAAGTTCCACATTTCTTGATAGATTTTTCTGAAATTTTTACTGTGTTTCTATTTATATGAGAATAGGGGGTACACAAAATTTCATTAAAATTGGACAATTCGTTTATGATATATAAATTATTTTATGAATTTAATAGGCACATTTTCAAAATAGAGCTCGCGTCTATTGACTTTTCAAAATTAATTTATATTGGCAGAACTGATACTCTAAAACATGGGTAGCAATTGTATGAAGAGATATTTCAAATACGTTTGCTGATTATGCTGTACATATTTTTTTAATAACAAAGAAAATTTAATCTTAAAAAATATTTTTTTTCATACAAAAAAATATTTTTGGAATTGATGTTAATGATAACATCAATATTGAAGCATAGTTTTGTTTAGATGCTATTTATGAATACTTTTGGAAATTTTCATTGAATTTGAAGCAAAACTCAGGCGCGAGCTTTTGGAATGTGCAGAAATGTAGTTTTGAGAAAAACAGGTTTCTATATAGGAGCATCCTGTGAACGTTAAGGGAAGAGCACTATTTGAAAGGGCCGTAATGACCACATGGAGTGGGGGGTATGAAAAATGTTAGCTGATCCAAATGCATCGGTGTTTCAGGAAAATGTTAAGGTAAAAAAAAAAAAAAAAAAAAAAAACAATTTTCGACTTTTTGACAATTTTGACCAAAATTTCACTCCCAGTGTCCGTTAAACGAAGCACCGCAGCAAAAAAAAACTTTGTTTAACAAAAATCTATCAGCTCACAAGGTTTGTCGGTCTAATTTTGGG
Organism: Tenodera sinensis; assembly: GCA_030765045.1. NCBI lineage: Eukaryota > Metazoa > Arthropoda > Insecta > Mantodea > Mantidae > Tenodera > Tenodera sinensis. The sequence goes on along the minus strand of CM060966.1, from coordinate 20,365,338 downwards.
GCACCTGTACGAGAAAATTAGCGATAAAATAATTTCTACAAATGTTTATGTGGACTAATATGAAGATAGATTCAGGGAGTCCCAAGGTATACATTTTCGGTGAAATCTCGACATCTTTTGTTAGATTTATTTCTTCCTTCTCACTCAACAGTCGAACATCGACAACGTCAATAAAACGCTCACGTATTTTACATGAGGGATTTCAAAGATGATTAATCAACGCTTTTCCGTGCTTATAATTGGATTATTTGGCTCGAAAATTCAACACATTCATGGTTCGAAATTCGTACGTGATCTGATTTTTACACATCTTTCCAAACGTTTCCAGCCTCTAACCTGCGCACAACTAGTGACATTTTCATACAATTCCGGTCACGCCAAATAATCCTTTACATGGAGTAACTTTCGTTGTTTTTATATTCACAAAACTCCTCTCGTAATTTTAATTAACTAATAGTTATTTATGGAACTAGTATACGTTTAGCACGTGAGCGAAAGCGAATGTTACGAGTGTCACAATGAAAAGATTATACACCTGTAATTCTTTATGCAATTTTAGCATTAGAATACGTAGAAATAATTAATAAATTTGCTAAATGAAAAATCAGATGTTGCACTCACATGACTTTCTCTACTCTTGTACTAACTATTCTTACAAACTCTTATTCCTCTATCTTCTTCATGTTAGTCGAGATAAATATTTGCAAAACTTACTTATTGTTCATTTCCTTGTAGGTGCAAGGGGAATATTAGAATACAGTAGTCTTTGTGCGATATTCAAATGTTTTAAAGCTTTTAGATTCCGTTCTCTTTGCATGGTTAACATAAAAAAATGAACAACAATGATGACGCAACATCTGACGCAAATAACAAGGAATGTCTCCAAAATGGTTCATTCTACCAAAAAAAAAAAAAAAAAAAAAAAAAAAAAAAAAAAAAAAAAAAAAAAAAAAGTTTGGTCATAGATTGTATGTGTTAGTGAGATCTACATTTTTATATAGTAAGATTTTGTCTATGTCTTACGGTTCACGAGTTATTCAAAGGTCATGCAGATTAAACAGGACTACACAGGCTGTAGTCATAAAAATATCTTAAACATGTAATTTTAATCAAAATCATTAGTCATTTTCAAGAAAATAAAAATTGTCGAAAAATTTTCCATGCAAAGTGTAGTTTAGAGCGGAGAAATTTTCTTCAAACCCTTCGTGTCGCATCTCTGAAAGACATTAAATTTAAATACCAACTTTGCTTATTAGCCAACTTTTCGTTTTTGAGTTATGCTGTTCACAGACTGACGGGCACACGTTTTCTTAAAATGCTTTCTTTCTGGATTCAGGGGGCCTCAAAACATATTTGCGGTGAAATCTTGACATAGAATTTTTGGGTAGAATACAATACTTCCTCTACTTTACTACCAGAGAAGGTAAAAGTTAGAATTTATCAGACATCACAAAGGTATGACGTAATACGGTTGCTAAGCAGATGTTTCATTTGTTTCAACACTTAGAGGAAAATATAAGGTTATGATAAAACTATTTAACATATGGATTGTATTCTGTTTGGCATTCTGAACGAAGCCTAGAGTGCTGAGAGTTTATTAATTCCAGAAAAAGATTAATATATTGTTGTTGGTCTTGGTTTTAAAATAACTTTAATGGGGTGATTCTCGCGTTTGAATGTTGCTATATTTGCGAGAACGAGGATTTCAGGTTTTCTTACAGGCACATTGGAGAAAATTATGTTGTGATGGTATTATTGCCAAGGTTATGTCATTTTCTGTCACTGGTGCTAGAAATAGCGTTATTTCGCACGGTTTATTCCGTCTTAAACCGTTTTAATGGTAGGATTGCGTAAAATAGTTTCTATGACGCACATTTTAAATTTTCTGTAAATAGTCCCTATATTTCTGTTAACTCTCATTGAATTTTCTGTAAACGGAAAACCACAGAAAAATGAACACATGGACAAAATTTGCTGTAAGAAATGTTAACTGTTAAAATTAACATTTGACATCGAATAACTGCTTTCCTCGCATCAGTCGTTTACGAAATGTTTCCTTATGTTTGTTCACATCTTCCCACATTTTAAGGCAGTGCACTTTGAAATCTGTCAGCTGAGTGTTGTTTGGTTACTTGGTCATGCGATGAGTTCATAATACCCTGGATAGTAAATAAAGACATCTGACTGCGCCTTCTAAATGTACGGTTTTACCGCAGTTTGCCTAAATAACTATCTCATCACGATTAACGAGAAGTAGATACAAAAGAAATTAGAGGTGTTACATTCTCATGGCTTTCTCTACTCACTCTTCTACAAACTATTCGTATATGTTAATCTTCTGTCTTGTTAATACAGACTTTTCTTATACTATGTAGTACCCATCCCTTAACGGCCATGTTACTGTCAAGAAAAAGGACTAAATAATTGGACATATACTGGGATAACAAGAGTAGAAACAGTTGAAGAAATAAAATAGCTAGGAATTTACTTTGACCACAAACTATCCTTTGACAAACACATAGACAACATAGCCAAGAAATGTACCATTTTAATACATATGCTAGGAAAAACAGCAAAGCTTAACTGGGGCCTAGGCTAGAAATGCCTAAAAACAATCTACGAAAGAGCACTTATTCCTATAATAACATAACCTGTATGGGGAAAAGCCATAAAGAAGCAAACAAACCTGAAGAAATTGCAGAGGATACAAAGACTAATCAATATAAAAATGATAAAAGGTTACCGAACGCTTCTTGCGTGATAGCAGGTGTACCCCCAATAGGATTAGTAATAAAAGAAAAGATTCAAGTATATAGATTGAGGCATAACCTAGAGAAAATGGATCTAGAATGCGAAAGACAAAAAACAGTCAAAGATTGGCCACATCCATCCCAAATAGTTAAGACAAATGAAAATAATGATACAATGCATTCCATAGAAATCTATACAGAGGGCAGCAAAATTGAAGGCCAGGTGGGAGCAGGAGTAGCAGTATATGTGGAAAAGTCCATTTGGAAAGAACTTAAACCCCAAGCAGAAGCTATTGCTATCCTTAAAGTCTCTGGAACATTTACAGACGTCCTCGGATTAACAGCATTATGCATTCTAAAACTAAGAGAAACTGAAAACTAAAATCAAACTAAAACATGTAATATTACTTTGTAATGGAGCATGTTGTTATATACACAATCCCTTAACGGCCACATTGCTATGCGTTGTAAAACTTGTCCCTCAACCTCTTCCTCTGCTAATGATATGAACACAATATACCTTTATTGTTAGTGAAAGAATCTGCTGTTGCCAAGTCGGTTAAAGTAGTGCATTCAGAATGTTACTAATGAAATTATTCATATAATAAGTTTGAAAATTTTGACTAGATAATTTTGGAGTTTTAATTTCAGTTTTTTATTTGATTAATGAATTATAAATACTTTATTAAATTAATATTTTTAAAATGAAATTTATTGAAATATTTAAAATATAAATAACTTTATATGAATTGGAAATTTTGTTTATAATTATTTTTAGTATTTTTAGTAGAAGTTTTGTTGTTTTTTAATTTTATGAATTATATTGTTTTAATGAAAATAGTAATGAACTTAAGTTTTATATATATTTAAATTGAGTTAAATGTATAACATTTTATTTTAATTTTGTTGTGTTGCTTTCAGGTTTTCATAACTTGTAGAATTGTGTTGTAGATATGTTTGAAAAGTTAAATAAACGAATAAGGATCTGGAATGTAAGCCCTGGTTTAAGTAGTTAGGAGCCAATCCTTGGAAGTTGCTACATTTAAATAACGTTAGTTTTCAATCGACTTTTCGTTTTTGAGTTTTATTATTTAGTTAGGCATGCACACACGCGAAATCTTTGTCTCGCTCGCGCGCGCGCGCACACACACACGCACGCGCACGCGGACACGCACACACACACACACGCGCGCGCGCGCACACACACACACACCTTTCTGTAAACATGATTTTTCAAAGCCAGGCAACCTTAAAACTATATTTCCGGTGAAACCTAGATATTGATATTTTGGATGGAATGGAATCGGATAATTTGTAAAACGGCTACTAAGAAAGTAAATGATAACATAAGAGTAATTCATTTATGTGTTTTACATCAGTAAAGCTTTCTATTCTCCATAAATATTCCAACTACCTAACATGTACCTAAGATTGGGGCAATTCAGATGAAAGTTGAGGAAGTATGAATAGAGAGATTTATACTTCTTATATTATTTTAAAAGCAACAGAGGATTCCACAATTTTGGAAGCAAGGAAACCACTTCCCATTTGTCTTGTCGTTTGTCACGTCCGAGAATGAGGACTTCGCGGTCGATAAACAAGAGACAGACTCCAGTGTTGAAGAGGAGCGGCTGGTTCTTGGTTACTGACGTGGTTCCCAGGAAGAATGATGGTCTAACTATTGCTCTCAGTTAAGCAAAGACAAGTACCCTTAGCTACAAAGAACTGCCGAGACTCAGAGCGGGCTAAAAATAATGTCACTGTCATCCATTCATATTTTCCCGGATAGACACACACATGTCTAAAAAGTTCAAGTAAGAAAGCAAACAAATTAGTAAGGAAAGCTAAGGAGGGCTGGAAGGCAAGTGCTTGTGGGTAATTATGTAGACCATCCCCATGAGTTGGAAGTACCAGAAAGTACAGGGGCTGGTAATTATACGACAAGAAAGGTACACAGCCGAACCACACAAAATCACTCAATTCTGCACGATGGAGCACATTGTGCGTTTAACTTCAAAGGCCCTCTTCCATCCACAAATATCTAGTTATTTTAATATTGTGATAAACTGACAAAAGTCCAGTCCAGTTAACTTTTTCTCACTTTATTTTGTTCTGACTGAATGTAGAACAACACAGTTCTTTCTCGTCTTCTCCACAGTCTTTTGTGATATCACAACCCACAACTGTTTTCTTCTCGTAACCTTGACTCATTTCTGTGTTCTGTGTTCGCCTTGCCTCTTTATATAGCGAGAATGACGTAACACGGACCTAATAATAGTCCCCACGTGTGTTAGCGCGTTCATTTATATTTGCGATTAACATAATCCAAAACCTTGATATAGATTAATAGCAGTTTTACTTTCTCTACTGGTAAGTAGGGGAAAAATTCGATGTCGAGATTTCACCGGAAATATATGTTTTGGGACCCCCTGAATAAAAAAAAAAAAAAAAAAGCATTTTTAGAAAAAGGTCCGTGTGTGTGTCTGTGTGTCAGTCAGTCTGTGGACAGTATAGCTCAAAAACGAAAAGTCGGTTACAAACCAAAGTTGGTATTTAAGTTTAATTTCTTTCAAGGATGTGACACGAAGATTTTGAAGAAAATAGCCCCACCCTAAACTACCCTTTACATGGAAAATTTTTCGAAAATTTTGATTTTCTTGAAAATGGCTCTAACGATTTTGATTAAAATGTCATATGTTTGAGATATTTTGATGGCAAATGACATGTATATGTTGAATTTTCTGGTTATAGCCCCTGTAGTCGTATTTACTCTGGACGACTTTTGCATAACTGGTAAACCGTTAGAGATAGACCAAATCATACTGTACAAAAAACGTAGATCTTGCTAAAATACGCAATTTATGTCTCAATAAATTTTCTTGTAGGGTGAACCATTTCGGAGATATTCCTTGGTATGTGTGTGAGTTTCGGAAAACTTAGAACTTTCGTGAAATGGATCATCGTTGTTCATTTTTTATATGTTAAGTGTGCAAAGACAACAGTATCTCAAACATCTGACTATCGCACAAAGCCTACTGTATTCTAACATTCCCCTCGCACCTACAAGGAAATAAGCAATAAGATAATTTGTACAAATGTTTATCTTAACTAACAAGAAAGAAGATATAGGAATAAGAGTTTGTAAGAATGGTTAGTTCAAGAGTAGAGAAAGACGTGAGTGCAGCACATCAGATTTTTTGCATTTAAAACGAACGTCATAATTATGAGGATGCGCGCGCGCACACACACACATACATACACAAAATTCTATCTAAATCCCTGGCTTTGATTTCAGGGACTAAAATACATACATTGTTGGTGAAATCTGAATATCGTGTTTTTAGATAGAAACTTTTGTGTATTTTCTCTTGTAAGATTTCAGTGCTCTTTAATGAGTTAGGTCATATCGGACGGTGAATGAAGTGCGTGAAATAGTACTCAAATGAGCACGGGTTCCATAGGGTTCAGAATTACTCGACATTCGCCAAGGATAAGGGGAAAATCCTGAAAAATCGAGGTTCAACCTCGGGCCCTCTTGAAAGTGAGACAAACGCTACACACACACCACAGAGGTGGGCTATTGTAACTTTGGTAATTGATACAGGAACTCCAAAGGCTCTGACCAGATATTCACAAACAAATCGAATGTTCAGATATTAGGAAATTTATACCCACGCCTTTAAAAGATGATTATACCTATCTCTGTTGACCTGGTTCCATTTACCTTGTTTTATAACACAAGTAAAGTTGTCGTAACCGCACTTCAACCCTTAGCTTTAGAATTTATGACGATTTTATAAGCGGTCTAGATGGCGTGCTCTCGTATTTATGACACAATTTTGCTTCAGGAGCAAAGGACACTTCACATTACGTTATCTGTCGCCCTCTGACATTGCTTGCAGTTATTACACCATTTCCGGGTCGTAGTAAATCTTTTCTCCAGATAATCTCACCGTGCAGCCTTCTACTTAAAATAAGGACATTGGCCGTACTCATTTGTCTCACACGTACCTCTATTTCACACATTCATTATCATCATGTTCATCAATATCTTCTTTTTCTCCTTCTCCTCTGTCTGCTCCTCTCCCTCCTTTTTCTATTTACATGCCCCATTACATTAACGTAATGCTGTAATTACAGTATATAACAATTTTATACAAAGTGTCCAAAAATTAGTCCGACAAACTTTCGGAACTGATAGATAACTGCTTCCCACCCAGTTTTAAATATTTACGGCAAAATCAACAATGCAAATTAGTATTGCATTTATCTTAGTAAGGCACACAATCTTAATCCAAGAAACAACTCAGAACACATAAACAAAACACAAACATTTCATTGTTTACAGTACTCACAGCTTTACTATTCAAAGTAAATGTTGGAACGCACGCCCATTGCGATTAACACAAGGAGCGCATCGGCGTGCCCTATTCTGCCGTACTCTCGCAAAGACACCAACCATTTCTCTGGTTTAAAAGTTTGTCGGTCTAATTTTGAATAGTAAAAATGATATCTCGCGCCTGCCGATATATGAGACGTCGCTGTCCTGAAGATATGATTGCATCTGAACAGAGTACAAACATTGTCTCGCCGTATTTGTGCGATTAAAAGTTAAACCCGTGGCACTACAGTCCATAACGGACCAGGACCTGCCAACTCGACTGCCGGCCTCACGCCCACATACGCAAGATAGAGGTGAGGGATCATCCAACCGATACGGGGAGAAGATGTGGTCAGCATCTCGACACCCTCAGGCGGAAAGTTGGCTTTCATAACCAGGGCCGCTTACCTATCGCAAGCTCCTCAATTTCCTCACGATGCTGAGTGGGCACCGGTCCTATACCCGGGACTTAAAATCCGCATCCCCAGGGGCGGGATCGAACCCGGGCCGCCATCCGTGGCAGGGAACTAAGGCATGACGCTCTAGCCCACTGCGCGTAGCCTGTTACTGTCACACATTCATCATCACCACCTCCGCGGCCACCGCCAGCACCACCGTCGTCGTTATCACCATCATCATCACCACCACCACCGTGATCTTCGTCATCAGCCCGCCTCGGTAGCGTGATGGTTAGCGTGTCTGCCTCTCGTTCAAGAGGTCGCGAGTTCGAATCTCGCTTAGGGTAAGTTGTCCAAATAAGGTTTTTTTCCGACGTTTCCCCTCATCCTGAGAAGACGAATGTCGGGTAACTTAAAGCTCCAAGTACCTCGGGCTCATTTGAGCATCATTTCACCCATTTCATTCATTCACCGTCCGATATGACATTACGTTGGAGGACGTTAATTTAAAAAAAATCTTCATCACCACCACCCCCCCCCCCCCAACCATCATCGTCATCATCATCATCATCAGCACCATCAATATCTTCTTTCTCTCTCTCTCTCCTCTTCCGCCTCCTCTCTCTCCTTGTCATTCTCTGTGGTCCAGGGGTAACATGATAGCCTTTGGTTCTCGATGTCGCAGGTTCAAACCCGGCGGAGGGCAATGCATTTCTTCCGGGCGTAAATATCCTTAGCCTGGTTTCCTTCGGGAGATAAGCAAAGCCGGTGGTCACCTGTTGTAGGTTTATGGCACATAAAACAACCTCAAGCCTGACAGAGAGGCCTCTGAGCAAAATTAAATTTTCTTTCTTGCGCAGTATAGAATAGGATGCTGGGAATCAGAACAGTTAAAGAGCGTCCATAAATAAAACTCAATTTTAATTCCATTAAGTAACACCGTGATTATTTACGTAGCCTTTTCTTGGTGTGTTTAACGTCCGCGTTTACTACATGCGGCACTGCAGGTGGTGACACTGATGATGCATGGAATGAAGATGAAGTACCGGAGGAAAGAAATATGGGCGCGGGGAACCGGAGAACCCGGAGGAAACCCGCCCCAGCGCCGCCTTGTCCACCACAAATCCCACATGCGGTCGCCAAGGCCGCTTTTTACGTACCTACTTCTATATAAGAAATTTAGGATAGTTATTCTGAAAAAGGTTGAATTAAATTGAGTTTTTATCGCCCTCGGCGGCTTTGAACCCCGACCTGTTAGTTACCCCTAGACCAGGGAGGAGACGAAACAGTCTTTGTACCTTATGTTGTTTCTGATGATATACTAAGCCACTGTCCTTCTTTACTAAAATAAGATTCATAAAAAGCACTAACGAAAACTCACAGCTTCTGATCGCGGAAGATAACTTCTTATGATCTTCAACTTTAGGAGAAAAAGAACTTTAAAAATTCCATTAATAGTTAGGTAGCTACAACGGAGAGCAGCACATGAGTGGTGATTTAGTCAGTCGATCCGACTACCGCCAACTTCGTTAATACACCTGTCACAAGAGGGTTTACATGTGAGTGAATCTGCCGGATTGGACTTTGATTCCTCTCTGGGTACTTTTGACAGTCCCTTAAGGCAAAGCCATGTTAAAGTGAACATAAGTACAAGATGAGGTTTCAGCAAGTGACAACGTCTTTAAAAAAATTGGGATACTATAAAGAACACAAAATAAACAAAATGAATAAATAAATAAAAACACCAGGAAACACTACAGGAAGAAAAGCAAGTAGAGAAAGCTGTGTGAGTTTAAGAAGTTTCATTTCTATGTCAATCATGGAGAAAGTTGTAGGAATTCTTTAAATAAGAGGGAGTAGAGAAAGAAATGTGATTGTCTTTCGTAAAAGAAAACAGTAGAGAAAACCGTGTGAATGCAATACGTTGCATTTCTATTTCAATGATAGAACATTTTATGAATTGTATGCAGAAGGGCGAGTAGAGAAGGACATGTGAAGAAAACCATGTGAATGTAATACGTTGCATAGTAAAATGGGTGGCATAAAAACCTTCTTCATGAAAAAATACATACAGGTGCCGAATTTCGAGGTTATCGGCCAAGCGGTTTAGGAACGCATAGAGGACAAACATTCATTTATATATTTCTTCGCTGATTCTTTAAGATGATTAATTAATGTCACAACCGGGTAGGATATATCCGACGGCGAATAAAACAAATGGCTGAAATTATTGATGCAATTATGTACTGCCAGTAATAGTGACTTTTATAAATGTTCTATTTTATTCCTACGCGTTTAACCATCTTTTGTTTTCTCTACATTTATGTCCAGGTAAGAAGCATGTATTTCAGTTTCATCTTGTCTTCAAACGAAAATTGACCACTTAGTACAAGACTTTTGTCATTGCAAACTTTAATTTTCAGGAGAGATTTCGCAACGTCACGTTAACATTAAATTATGATTAAATTTATTCGAATTAAAATAAAAAAAAAAAAACTGATGTGTTGCACTTTCTCTACTGTTGAACTAACCATTCTTACAATCTCTTATTCCTATATCTTCTTCGTGTTAGTTAAGATAAACATTTGTACAAATTATCTTATTACTTATTTCCTTGTAGGTACAAGGGGAATATGGGAATACAGTAGGCTTTTTGCAATAGTCAAATCTTTTAAGGCTTTAAGATTGTTCTCTTTGCACGGTTAACATATAAAAAAATGAATATGTTCCATTTGACAGTATGTCCTTTAAAACTCACACAAATAACAACGCATATCTCCGAAATGGTACATTCTACAAAAAAAATTTCTTTAGACATAAATTGTGTTTTAGCAAGATCTACATTTTTGTATAGTAAGATTTCGTCTGTTTCTTACGGTTTACCAGTTATGCAAAGGTCGTTCAGAGTAAATACGACTACAGGGGCTATAGCCAGAAAATTCAAGATATACATTTCATTTGTCATACAAATATGTCCAACATATAGCATTTTAATCAAAATCGTTAGAGCCATTTTCAAGAAAATCAAAATTTTCGAAGAAATTTCCAGGTAAAGGGTAGTTTAGGGTGGTGTTATTTTCTTCAAAATCTACGTGTCACATGCTTGAAAGACATTAAACTTAAGTACCAATTTAGGTTTTAACTGACTTTTCGTTTTTCAGTTATGCTGTCCACTGACACACAGACACACACACAGATCTTTTTCTAAAAATGCTTTTTTTGGGGGATTCAGGGGGTCTCAAAACATACATTTCCGGTGAAATCTCGGCATCGAATTTTTGGTTGGGATGCAATACTTCCTCTACTTTACTATATGTAGTACAGAAAGTAATACATTACAGCTTTATTCACACAATGTTTGTGCGATAGTAAGTAATAAACCATTTATACCCATTCGTCAAGAAGCTAGATGGCTACAAATATTTGACAACTTTTTTGTGGCGATACTGTTCTTTCTTGACAATAATTGTACTGGACATACAATCCCTGGTTAACGTGTAGCCGAAGTAGTGCCTTCCAACTGGTACAGTGGAGAACATAATAATGTAATTTCCAAATATGATGGAAATATTACCAAACATATTATTACGGTACTGATAGGAATGTGGCGTGCCATTAATTGTATGGAAATTCCACATCACTAAGATCTTATTTAGCTGTTGGGTTTAAATAACCAAGAGAACTTCGGATGTCAATGGCCGTGTTTATTGATAAAATTGCAGCATTAGAAGCTGACCTTTATGTTCTTAAAAGCGTTCTTCCGGCTGTAGGGAAGTTAACTCCAGCTACACACATTAGTTACAATACACTACACGCGGCTAATGCTATCCTTTTATGAGTTATTATCCTTAAAAGCAACAGAACATAAACCCGGGCATATCAGAAAGAAAAGAGTGTAGCTGAGAAAACCGTTACGCCGTTACGTCTTCAAAATGTGTGTCAGAAACTGTGTCCCAAGTATAACACATAGTGGTAGCTGCTACTGGAGTTGTTTGTTACAAATCACGGCGATTTTTAACGCTTAAAAACGCTGGCCAGCTGCTGTAGTGGTGTACCGATGAGACAAGGTTTGAGTAAGTGTAATGTAAAATGTAAATGTAAATATTGGTTTTAAATGGAGTTACCAACCACTTATTTTAACAAATTAAATCACTTCTATAATAAGATGCGAATCATAAAGGTCGGTAAGCCGCAGAACTTTTACTTGGAACTTTCCCTCGAGTTAATCGCTAAATCTTTTTAACTAAGCGCGTCACTGGGCGATAACTGAATCGTTCACACGTATGACACCCGAATGACCCAAGAGTCAGTCAGCAAGTAAATACATAACCTAAATTCAATGACTTCCCAACGTAAACGCCGCCTGCATATCGCTAGACCTACCAACGTTCATGTATTTACCTGTCAGAAATCGCTACCTATTTTCATCTGAATACAACTTCCCGCTGAACTAGGAAAATAATAACTTTCACTTCCTTTCTAATGCTAAGAATATCTATATACGTGACTTTCCTAACATTTCCGGAACCCTTCAGCTACAATGTTAGCTACCTGATCATTAATTTTCCTCAATTTGAATTGCCTATTTCTGTGGAGAAATCTTTTAACTCAGGCATTGACATTAGTTTTATTATTTAACTTACAGAAATTAACAACCCATGAAGGGCCAAGGCTTGTCACCCGGCCGCTGCGTTCCCCACCACCCACTACAAACGTGGGGTGCAGTACTGGAGGGTGGGACGTGGTCAGTGCCCCCGAGCCCACTCGGCCAGTTATGTGGCCTTCACGACCTGGGGTTGCTACTTCTCCATCAAGTACCTCCTCAATTGGCCTCTACGGTATCTAACGAGGCTGAGTGCACCCCTTGCCAAACTTCCCAGCAGGGGAAAAATCCCCACGCCGGTACCGGGGATCAAACGCTGATCCTCCGTGCCATTAAATCTCTCGGTCTACGCATGTGTGGCAAAAGAACAAGATTATTAGGTGTAAATAACAAAAGCACACGAAGATACGCATTAAAATGTTTAATATGTATAACAAAGGCATAAACACTATGGGCGGTTTCGAGGGATAACCTGAATCTTCTGGAAGTTACCCTCCTTCTCGCTTTTCAAACTTTCTGGAACTGAATTTCCAACGGCTGTATAACCGAGCGCTTTCGCGAGTTAGGAGGTAAACTAGTTAGTGAATAGTTGCTGGTCGAGTTTATGAGGACTGCGATGACGTGCTGTGAGTACTGACACTGTGAGAAACTACAGTAGTCTTATGTTCGACTCCCCGACAAGTGAACCACCAGAAGAGCTTCTTCGCTACGTCGCGAAGAAAGTGAAAACGAACGTCACAAAAAGTTTATGTAGGTTATGTAGGTTCCTTTTAAGTTCGCAGAACCTTGCATCGATTTTGACCATGCTCTGAACAATACGTGTTGTGATAACTTTTGGGAGGCAATGAGACAATCGAATCGAAGCAGAGGTAATAGAATGCATTGAAATTCTTTTCGTATTGTACCACTTCTTTTATATTCTGAATTCTCTTCCCGCCATTTTCATATCTTGTGCCAACCGCCAATAATGAACAAGAAAATGTATGAGAATACGTATTCTAGAACTCTGGTTGAATCGAAGGAGATATAGGAGTAAAAACGTATGTGCTACATTCACATGACTTTCTCTGGTCATCCTTCAACAAAAAAAAAAAAAAAAAAAAAAAAAATCTTATTGTATTACCTTCTTTATGTTAATCCAGATAAATATTTGTAAAGATGCTTTTATTACATATTTCCTTGTTGGTACAATTGGAAGAGGGAATATAAGCTATAGTGACATCTTCTAAGAGGTGATAGCTATGTGATGGCTTTAAAATTTCGTTCACTTTGCATGACCACGAGAAGGAAAAAAGAAAGGAAGAAAACAGTGAATAACAACTTTCTATTTGAGAAAAGTACAACTAAAGACAAATTCAAGACAACAACAAAGCATATCTCAGAAATGGTTAATTCTATAAAACTGTATTTAAGAAACCGTGTGCTTTAACGAGATCTATATTTCTTGTGTATCAAGATTTTATCTACATGTTATGGTTTATCAGTTACCTATTTAAAAATCATCCAAAATGCAAAGAGCTTCAGTGGTTATTCCCAGAAAATTCAATGTTATATTTTAATAAAAATCGTTAGTCATTTTTTTTTTGAGAAAATTAAAATGTTAAAAACATTCGACGTAAAGGCTGGTTTGGTGTGGGAGGATTTTCTTGAAAATCTTCCTTTCACATCCATGGAAGAGGCTGAACTTAAACGGCTAGTTTGGTATTTCATCAACTATTCGTTATACTGTTCATCGACAGACACACGGACCTTTTCCTGAAGAAGATATTCTTGGAATCAGGAACCCCTAAACATGCATTTCTGTTGAAATCTAGGTATCGAATTTTTGGGTTGAATATTGTTGAATATTGTTTGTTGAATGGCTAGGTCTCAGAACATTTTAGAGTCGTGAAATTCTGCAATACAAGTAGTTTCATATTTTGTAGCTCGTGTGAAGCTAAATATTACATGAAAACTTAAAAAGTGCAAATGAGTTGGATTTTGATTTCAAATGTTTTTAGGTCTTCAAACTGGGAAGAGAACGTGTCGTACAATTACTTCAAAAGTTCGTAGTCTTTTTCCAAGAGAATAACATTTATCGTGAACACGGAACGTAAGCAAGGGAAATGGTGTAAATCTGCAATTACCAGTCTTACAAATCAAGCATTTAATTTTATCATCTTCATCTCGAAAACAAACATGTTCGTCCTCTCGTTCAATTGTATGTACTACGATACTCCGCACCATCCGCCTCTGACTAGTGGGTCTGGTTCTCCTTACCTTGGTTAGTGGAGGGGGGGGGGATAACGTGTGAGGGAAGCGAGCGCGTGTTCGCTTGTTGAGGACCCCTGGGTTAGAGTCAATATCGGTCAAACACGTAGGTAAATTAGCACAGCAGTTAATAAATTCTAGCTGATTTCCAGTAGCTGTATTTGTAAAATTAGAATTGTTGGAATAAATATTACATTACTTCCACCATTTATTGCAATTACATAGGAGAAAGTAAAACTATAAGTTATTAGGTCTTGATCATGCTTCAAAACTGTGGGTAAAGTTCAGTTCCGATTGGTGAATAAGGTCTTCTGTACTTTGGCTGCAGGCGCTCGTGTGTAGACTTCAACGCTGAACGATAATTGAAGAATATTGTGATAGGTTCCCAAGTAACAGCCTTGTAGCAGAAACATGCTGTGATTTGTGATCTGCACAGCGCGTTAAGTGGCACTCAGCTCAATTTCTCTCCCTTTACTAAGACAACATTTGCTCTTCCATAGTTCCAGGTGCTCCTGTTGCCATTTCAGGTTCACAAGCGTGAAGTTTGTTTTCTCTGAAGCCACGCCACGTTCTTCATATTCCTTCCTCTGTAATCCCCGTTTCTCCTCGTTTTTGCTTCCTGAACCGCAGGACTCCAAACTCACCTGCGTCGAAAACCTACCTACCTTCCTCTACACTCATTATCCAGGAAACTCCTAGTTCTGTAAGCCGTGGTAATACTTAACAAAACGAGTAATTCTTTATGTTCCATACTAACAACGGTTCCTAGAGCTTAAAAAACAGGGTGTGTTGCACTCATATGACTTTCTCTACTCACTCTTGTAGTAACTATCCCAACAAACGTTTATACTTCCATCCACTTAATATTAATCGAGATAAACATTTGTGGAAATGGTTTTACTACACATTTCCTTGTAGGTACAATGAGAATAAAGCAGTCTTAAACCTTAGTCAAATCATTTAAGAACTGGTCGATATGTGAAGAATTTGAAATTCCATTCTTTTACCATGACCAAGAGATAGAAAAGTGAATCGCGAGTTCGCAATTATTATAAAGTATAAATACTGAAGCATTCAAACCAATAACAAGGAATATCTCGGAAATGGTTCACTCGACACAAAAAATTTGATAAAGTGTTTTAACGAGAGCTAAGTTTTTTTGTGTAAAAACATTTTGCTTGTCTCTTAGGGTTTACCATTTATGCAAAAGTCATCCAGAATGAAGATGACTTCTGAGGACATTCCCAGAAAATTTAATATATGTTTCATTTATAATAAAAAATTCTTAAACATGTGGTATTTCAATCAAAATTGTTAGAATAATGTTTGAGAAAATAAAAAATTTCGAAAAATGTCTATGTAAAGAGTAGTTTGGGGTGGATATTTTATTTTAGAAATCTTAGACACACACATACATGCAAACATATACCATGAAGCTTTGAAACTACTCCAGCAGGGAAAACCAGGAAAAACCCAAGGTTAGAGTGCGCAGTCGACCGGTATCAAACCCGAATGCGAGGATCTCACGTTACCATAGAATCATATCGCTGCTATTTCATATCGGAATTACGACGAACTTCCCTTAAAGTAAGAGATGTCACTGAACTAGAACGGGGAAAGTAGGAGAAGTATTGTATTCGACCCAAAATTTCGATGTCGGGATTTCATTACATGTGTGTGTGTGTGTGTGTGTGTGTGTGTGTGTGTGTGTGTGTGTGTCACTGTGCACAGCATAACTCAAAAACGAAAAGTCTATTAAAAACAAAAATTGGTATTTAACTTTAATAACTTTCGAGGATGCGACACAGAGATTTTGAAGAAAATGCCTATTCTTTAGATGGAAAAAATTTGGAAAACCTTTATTTTCTCAAAAAGGGCTCAAACATTTTTGATTACAATGCCATATGCTTAAGATATTTCTACGAAAAATTAAATGTGTATTTTAAATTTTCTGTCTATTACTTTTGCAAAACTGAGAAACTGTAAGAAATAGACCAAGTCGTACTACCCCAAAAATTTAGACCTCATCTAAGCACACAAGTTATGTCCAAATGCATTTTTTTTGTGTAGTGAACCATTTCGGAGATATTCCTTGTTACTTGTGTGAGTTTTTTAATATTTAAACTTTTCTCAAATGGAAGGTCATTATTTACTTTTTTATCTCTTGGCCAAGCTAAGAGAATGGAATTTCAAAGCCTTCATATAACGACCAGCTTTAAAAGATTTGACTATCGCTCAAAGCCTATTCCCATATTCCCCTTGTACCTACAAGAAACTTAGCAATAAGGTAATTTCTACAAATGTTTATCTCGACAAACATGAAGAAGATAAGAGACATAAGAGTTTGTAAGTGCAACACATCAGATTTTCTAATCAGTGGTTATGTTTCTCGAAAATGATACCAAAATGTGGAGTAAGAAACATTTTTAAACGACGAATAGAGTATGGAGTTGGAGCAAAACAAAAGAAACAGAGGAAGAATGTTGATATGAATAGTTACACAAGAAATACAATTTATTACTGGTGTCATTACTTATCGCCGATTGGTTCAAATTAGTCACATGAAATCCAAGCTTGACGAAACTTGAAGGAGAAGTTCGGCATTGCCAAACACTCAAGTTACGTCGAGTTAAGTCAACCCTAAACGGCTCCATTTGATGCAATGTATTACATTTGCAGGTTATGGTCTGTCGCGTTAAGTAAAGTTCATCGTAAATCGGGCATTAGAAAGTAAATTAATGATAGGGCTGTCACTTGTTCTTGGAAACCCGCATTTTGAGGGTAACGAGCAATTAGTATTGCCTAAATCACATCGAAGATTAGAAAGCACAAGTTTCTCGAAGTGTTGTTTGCCCTCCAATCAAGTAGAAAAGTGTTTTCAAATTACTTAACTAAGCGTGAAGTTAACACGTAAGAATGTGGACAAGCCCTCTTCCCCATATATGAAAGAGTTATGTAAGTGAAGCTGACTTTCTAACTCAAATATTGTCCGAGATGCACGAAAACTCACTGTGTTTCCTTTCTTACAATATTTATTAACAAATGCATTGCTGTGAAGGAAAATGTTTAACATTTCTGAAGGAAACTTGCGTAATTATGTGTAAGAACTGAGGAACAAATTTATTGGTTGACATAGAGAAATACATCAATGCTACGAGATTGCATAGAAACATTAAATACACAGAAAACATTGCACAACATTACGTCTTTTATTTTCTATGTATAATCGAGCCAAAACTTGCAGTATCAGATCTCTTCAAGATTTCCAGTTTCTATGAGCTCTTTCTTCATCCACCTCCCCCTCCACTTTCTTTTCCTCTCTGTCCTTGTCCGTCATTATAACCTTTTTACTTTCTCTGCTACGTATAGTAAGTACAGGAAGTATTGTATTTCAACTAAAAATTCGATATCAACATTTCACCGGAAATATTTTTAGAAAAAGGTCCGTGAGTGTGTGTCTGTGTGTCAGTCTGTGGACAGCATAACTCAAAAACGAAACGTCGGTTGAAAATCAAATTTGGTATTTAACTTTAATGTCTTTCAAGGATGCGACACGAAGATTTTGAAGAAAATAGCCCCACCCTAAACTACCCTTTACATGGAGAATTTTTCGACAATTTTTGCGTTCTTGAAAATGGCTCTAATGATTTTTGATTAAAATGTCATATGTTTGAGATATTTTTATGACAATGAAACGTATATCCAGAATTTTCTGGCTATAGCCCATGTAGTCCTATTTAGTCTGGAAGACTTTTGCATAAATGGTAAACCGTAAGAGGTAGATCCAATCTTACTATACAAAAATGTAGATCTTGCTTAAATACGCAATTTATGTCCAAATAATTTTTTTTTTGTAGAGTGAACCATTTCGAAGATATTCCTTGTTACTTCTGTAAGTTTTGGAGAACTTATACTTCTGTCAAATGGAACACTGCTATTCATTTTTTATATGTTAACAAAGAGAACGGAATTTCAAAACTTTAAAAGATTTGACTATCCCTCAAAGCCTACTGTATTCCCATGTTCTCCTTGTACCTTGTGTTAGAATGGCTAGTACAAGAGAAAGTCATATAAGACTAACACATCAGATTTTTTAATTGTTCCACGCGACCTACCCTTTGGAAGATATTGCCTATAAGTAATAGTGTTAAATCGAATACAGTGTCGATGGACCCTTAAACCTCACTCACTCATCCCACTCGTTCTTATACTTACAACAATATGTAAGTATATTTAATTAAATCAAATCATACATTTTTCTTGTTAAATAATCTTAAGAAACCATAAACCTCTAGCGCAACAGCCCATGAAGGGCCAAGGCTTGCCGCCCAGCCGCTGCGTCCCCCCCCCTCTGCCCACAACAGGAGTCGTTGGTAGGATACAGTACTGGAGGGTGGGACGTGGTCAGCGCCCCGAGCCCTTCCGGCCAGTTATACGGCCTTCTCGAACTGGGGCCGCTACTTCTCCATCAAGTAGTCCTCAATTGGTCCCCCCGGGACCTAACGAGGCTGAGTGCACCCCGTGCCAGGCTTCCCAGAGGGGATAAAATCCCCATGCTGGTGCCGGGGATTGAACCCGGGTCGTCCGCGGTGTTAATAAACAGGGAGCAAACTATTTGCCTATTCTTTATATGAACATTTCAACTTAATATTTAATGTGCAACGAAAGTATCTCTATTAATAGATGTGAATAGAAGAATCAGCATTGCTAAGATTAGTTTTGTAGCAGAGTGAAACCTTTTGTTGGGAACAAGTTGTGTTGAAAGTGAAATTGGAGGCGAATCCCCCATGATGAAGGAAAGATGCGGTTGCTATGGTGCCTAAGTGGGTGCTGTAACGTGTTATTATCAACCCGAACCGTTAATGACCCAGATTCTACCCGGCATTATCTACCTTCACTCTTGTCAATAGCACGCAATGGCGTCCTGGCGACGCTCATGCCAGAGCAGACACCTGCTTCTGCAGACACAAAGACCGTCTGCACAAGTTCTGCTTTGTTCTTTCGTGACGTAAATGATCAAACTATCCCTTCCCTGTAAGGACAAAGTGACCTGCAGCTGCAGACGGAGGGAGGGGAGTGGAATCTCGAGGAGAAGATGATATCTAAGTAATTTACTTGCAAGAAAGTCTGAACCAGCAATGTCCAACTATACGAAAGATGGGAGGTTGGATTTACCTCCTTCCACTACACGCGGACTTCGCCACTCTTTAACACTCAGAAGTAATGCTTACGTTTAAGAAGTCTATGAATATTTAGCAACAAACTCGAGCCTTAGAAGATACACCAAGTGATCGTCGCGTAACCTATTGCGATACAGACTAATAATATAGTTAAATTTGGAGAAACTTCGCAAATATATGTGTAACATATATAACATTTTACAAAAGCTTATTTCTCTATCTACTTCATTTTAATCGACATAAGCATTTGCAGAAATTATCTTATTGCTAATTTCCTTGTAGGTGTAAGGGAAACATGGGAATACAGTAGGCTTTAAGCGATTGTCAAATGTTTTAAGAGCCAGTTGCTATGCAATGCCTTTGAAATTTCGTTCTCTTTGCAAGGCCAAAAGATAAAAAACGAGTAGGGTATTCCTATTTGATAAAAATATATATACCGCAAATTCACACAAATAATAAAGAATATCGCGGAAACGGTTACTTAAAAAACCACTGTTACACATAAATTGTGGGCTTTAAAAGCATCAACATTTTTATTTTGTTTACTGTGTATAAGTATGGTAAGTACTGTATTCCATCCAAAAATTCCATGTCGAGATTTTACCAGAAATATATGTTTTGAGCCCCCGTAAATCCAAAAAAGCATTTTTAGAAAAAGGTCTGTGTGTTTGTGCGTGTGTGACAGTATAACTTTTAAGCGAAAAGTCGGTTAAAAACCAAAGTTAGTATTCAAGTTTAATGTCTTTCAAGGATGCGACACGAAAATGTTGAACAAAATTCCTCCACCCTAAACTACCCTTTACAAGGACAATTTTTGAAAAATTCTGATTTTCTCGAAAATGGCTCTAACGATTTTGATTAAAATGCCGTATGTTTGAGATATTTTTATGACAATGAAATGTATATCCTGAACTTTCTGCCTATAGCCCATGTACTCTGTTTAATCTTGATGAGTTTTGCATAACTGATAACCCGTAAGAGATAGACTAAATCTTACTATACGAGTACAATAATGTAGATGTAGTTAAAACATAATTTATGTCCAAATATTTTTTTTTTTGTGGACTGAACCATTTCGGAGATATTCCTTGTTATGTGTGTGATTTTCATAATAATTATACTAGTCCCAAATTGAACGCCGTTATTCATTTTTTATATCTTAGCCGTGCAAAGAGAACGGAATTTCATAGCGTTACATAAGCAGTAAAATAATTTCTGCAAATCTTTATCTCGATTAACATAAAGAAGATATAGGAATAAGAGTTTGTAAGAATGGTTAGTACAAGAGTAGAGAAAGTCATGTGAGTGCAATAAATCAGGTATTTGGGTCCTGTCTGCACGTGCACATACTTTTCTAAATATACCTCTTTGAGTTTAGGGTGCCTCAAATCACTTATTTACGGTGAAATCTCGATATCAAAATTTTTGCGATTATCTTATCCATCTTAGATAGCTACGTAGACATATACTAATTTAGCATCTGAAATAATAGCAACCCATAAAACAAGAGCAAATATGCTATCCAAAGATAATAGTTATTATTTCCTGATTCTCTCTACACGTTTAATGAATGACACATATATTAAGACTACACCAATTATGTATAATGCATTATTAATATTAGCAATAAAAATTGATTTTGTTCTGATTCTGGAAACCTTATAGGAACAGAAATGAAAGAGACAAGAGAACCAGAGAGGCGGATAACCCGACTACTCTGCTAACATCATATTCTTCTTCAGCCCTAATAGGGAACTCAAAACCACTGTGCCTTGAAGCTTACTAAACCAGCTCCGTTACCTAAAATAGATACTTCGGTTTCCCTCCGTCACAGCTGGAGGTTTATAACTTGAGCATGAAGCATTCTGAACGAGCAGCATGTCTCAGACCACATCATCTGTGGCCCGTATTCGAGAGGTCGTGTGTTTGATTGCCGTGGCCGACCTTCCTGAGCCATTGTATTCTTTCAGGGTTTCACCGCATCACTAAACGAATGCTATAAGGTTAATTGCATTCCCCAAATTCCCATTCCCTCCATTTCACCCCACGTCTCATTTCACTTCACCTTTCAGGGGGGGGGGGGGGGTTTCCGCGTGCATGGCAGGTGCTTGCTGTCTGTAAATCCACATTCTCTGGATCGGGGGAGCTCTACGGTTCGCAGGCTTCCCAAGGCCTGCAGGTAGGGAAGGGGAAAAAGGGGAAGAAGACGGAGGTATGGCGTTTACTGGCCCCGTAAAGGAGTAAATTGGCGACTAATTAACTGATAATTGATGTTTAATGAAAGTAATAAGTTAATAAAGAAAACTTAAACGCTATAAGTTAGTAGCAAGTAATATTTATAGTTGTTTTTAAAACAAAACAAATTATTACAAGTCAGTGAAAAAGAACAAAAAATATGTTATAATTTAATGAAACAGAAATTTAAATAATTAAGTTAAGACTTGGAGAGTAGGTACAAATATTTACAATATTACTGTGAGTAATAAAATAAAAGTGTCAATTTAAATAAACTTATTAGACAGTAGCTATGTTCTTTTAATTGTATTTTAAAAATAAGAGGTATAGTATTATAGAAATAGAATGCAGCTGGATTTCCGTTGCAATTACTAGATGGCAGTAATGCTAAAAGTATTAGTTTAATAAATGAAATCTATTATATGTAGTGTTGGGTATTAGTGTAGTTTATTACGACTTAGTAAAATTAGGATATAGAATAGTAAACGCAGCCGGTTACCTGTTTGCTGGATACAAGCAAAGGTAGACATTGAAGTTTTGTTTATTTATATTTTACTTATTTCTTGTAGGAGTAGTTTAGTGAAATTATCTGAGAAAATGATGTATTTATAAACGTATGATTTTGTAAAATGTAAATAAATGAGAAATTTGGATGTGCCCTGGTATAGAAGATAACTTAGATGCCGGGATACGATATTCAGATTTATTATATTATTAAAGGCCGGAGGCGTGTACGCTTTTCCATTGTATACTGCACATGGACTTCACTGTTATCGCTCGCTCGCGCATGTAAACAACTGCAGGTAGGCACAGCCTGACCATGAAAACCGCCTCACTGCAGAACAATCTACAAGCATAATGAACTATGCATTCTGGAATTGCACTTAAACACATACAATAATCTGGCCTTTATATATGATAGGTTGGAGATGGGAACCGGTTGTCGGGTCACCACTGAGTTGTTAGGGCCCCTGCCCTCCTCTCTCTTCAGATCTGGCTACCCTGAGTGTCCTCTCATCTCACCCCTCCCTCACTGTGGGCACCCTGTCTTCTGTAGTTCGATGTGCTAAGTCCCCTGTTCGAATCTCGTCATCGAATCATAAAGCAATCTGGACGGCATGCCGGTCCGAGGTGTAGATATACTCTCTGACTGTTAACGCACAAAAAGATGGCTCCTTTTCCTTGGAATAGTGAGCAAATATCGACTTTTTTCTTTTCTTTGAAGCTGCAGCTTCACACAAAGAGTATCACGTGACAGAAGGGTCGCGATCTCTGAAATCAGGTTCGTGCATCTCTTTTCCAAGTGCTAAGATCTCTTCTAGCTAGAGGCTAAGTCTTTGTTCTTGCTCGGGTTAAAAGTGAAAACATAACAATGAACAGAGCGACCTGCAGCACCCTTCCTTCCTTCCGTTGTCTGTTATTTTCACACTTTACCAACAATATGCATCGCGGCGCATTTTATTAATAACCTCTACCAAGACGCAGCATTTCGCTCTGTTCTAGCTTTTGGAACGTAACAGTCACTATACTTTATTACTGTTACTGCATCAAGGGCAATATTCCATTCTAGACCGTCGAGTGTTCAGTACTCTTGCTTCTCAACTAGGGCAGAAATTTTTTAACAAGAAACATTTCTGATCCCCTACACAGCGTAAGCAATTGTTAAATTTTGAAAATTCACAGTATGTCAGATATCTCGTTGAAATTTAAATAAATCTTTTACCATGTTTTACGTTGCATGGATACTCAAATATTAATTTTTATTGTGTAAATTTATTGTCCGAATAGTAATGCATCACAACAAATATTCAAGTTTTAGAATAAACTAGTTTATAGAGAAATCTATTGCACAAAGTTTGTGGGCGAGTTCCTTACAATGAAACAAGAAAAGTTCATGCAAACATGTTATTGAAAGAATTTTGGAACATTTAATTATTATAATATCCACTAGCCACACGTTGGTGCGACATTTGGAACATGTCTATTTTTTAATGTTAATGATCGTATGGAAGGGTGGAAGCCTTAGCTTGCCTCTGCTATCCACGGTCTAGTCTCCGCCGTCCGGCGAGCTTCAAGGTTCTTTTAATATTCACTAATCTCAGGGTTAGTACGGATACATCACATAGATAAAATAATCTATTTCACTTTTAAGAATTTTTGAACGTTTTATTGACACTCGTAAATCATTATTTTTCAACAAATCACTCACAAGGAGCATCCGCTCTTGAAGAATCACAACAAATTCACTGCTCTTTTTCAGTTTATGCTTTATAATCAATATTTTACATCGAGACGTTAACTTTTAATTAACCTCACCTTGTTCTTTAATGCACAAGATAAAAGAAGTCAGCCTATGCTGTCTGTATCTTAACTTGGGAATGTCAGAGGGCCTTTTTGCTGCCTCTATGTTCACATTTCATACCATGCAGAGGCCTTACACAGAAATACTGCCACAATTTTAAAGTGACTATTTTTTTGGGGCATTGTCAGCTTGTTAGGAACTGTTCAACATCTAAAATTATATCAAATACTTAAGATGTTCACCTCTTGCATCTAGACATGCCTTCACTTGTCGCACCCTGTCAAACACTTCCTGACGTCGACATGTAAACAACTGAAACGCTAAAGATAGACTGATATGTACTACTTGGCAAAGCGACGAGGCGTATTGACCTTGGCTGCCGAGCGCAAAGATCGCTTCTTATCTTGTTTATTGTTTATAGAAGAGCGAAATACTAGTACTGTCTGTTCACCAGTTCGTGGTCTTAGGGGACTGAAGGGAAAGGGAGGAACGTTCCGCGATAGTGTAACCCGAGTTTTGTAAACTACGTGGATAACGTTGCTGCTTGTTAGGTTGCCAACTTAACTCCAATGTTATTTCCGCTGTTTGCTCGCTGACATACTAATATATTTTTATTTCAGTTAAAAGTTGGAGAGTCACTAGCGTTATCTCGGAAGTAAAGAAAAGAGGAGTCTAGAAGTATACTTCCAGATAAATCCCCGCAAAGGAGTGGTGTGAAATCTGCTATGATATTGTGGTTGTAAAACAAGGAGTTTTAGAGTGGCAGTTCTATGTTTAAAACAGACTTTTGCAGGATGATTGAAAGAAACAGACCTAAAGAGGTTTCTAAAGCGGACGAATTTTTGGTTTTATTGGCCCACACTGTCGTTTGCCTGTCCCCATACACGTGTGTTCTGTGTCCCATAGGTGCAAGGTAACACTAATAGTTAAATACATGTAAGAAGTGAAGTTACTTTTCTTTACAGGAATTGCAAGAGTATATTGCGAGGGTATATCACCTGTAACCGAAAGAGGCTGCCAGGGTTTTTGAAAACATATAGAAAAGGTAGAAAATCATCAGTGAGAGAAAGACGGAGTAGTTGAAAATATCGTTTATATTTTACAAGCTAAATGTACAGCATTAAGTAAAAATAACATTTAAGTTCCGCTACTTTGAGTGACTTTTTTGCTTTGATCTAGCGTGTATACACGTTCCAATGTTGGCAACATTATCGCAAGCGCGATTAGAAGCAGGACTGCTGCTTGAGGTTTCAGAACTGTTTACAGCTCCATTTCTCCCAGGGACTCGTGAACAAACTGTACGAGTTTGCTTGAGTTTCCGCTGCAGAGTTACTTGTTCCTGGTTCTGCAGTCTTTTCACATAATTTTGCCTTCAACACGATGTAAGAGATTGAGAAATATATCTTCATCAATTGGGGTAGTTCTCTGGGTGCGTAACTTCCACTCGCTTTGTACCCTCAATATAAAATGATCCGTGCCCTGTTCTCTTCTTTGTAACCATGACCGTGTCCACCAAGATCTTTTACACCCACCACATTTTTTCTTCCTACCAAGAATCATGAAAATATATCTCAAACCTATGCTTAATGTAACCCCCGGCACAACAGCCCATGGGGAGCTAAGACTTACTGCCCAGCCACTGCGTCCCCCACCTCGGCCCACTACAGGCGTCATTGGTGGGGTGCAGTACTGGAGGGTGGTACGTGGTCAGCGTCCCAATCCCTCCCGGCCAGTTATCCGGCCTTCACGATCTGGGGCCGCTACTTTTCCATCAAGTAGCTCCTCAATTGGTCCCCCCGGGGACTAATGAGGCTGAGTACATTTCGTGCCAGACCTCCCAGAGGAGATAAAATCCCCATGCTGGTACCGGGGACCGAACCCGGGTCCTCCGCGCTTCCAACTGCGCTACGGAGGTGGTCTATAGCAGTGGCTATTTCTCACGCTTGCTAAATGAACCGTCACTTTTTTGGACCAAAATGCATCATAACGCCGGTGTCCCACGATCCAAATTTGTTGACCAAACTTTTTGTATCCAATGGAACTGCACACACAAAAAAGACAGTGTCTGTCACACAATGATGAATTTTGGTCCAATACAAGTAAGAGTTCACGTAGCAAGCGTGCAAAATAAACATGGCAGAAGCAAATATTAATTTAGCGATTGCTTTATTAAATACAGGTTTCGGATATATTTTCACGAGTCTGAGTAGGAGGAAAAAATGTATTAAAGGTAAAAGACGTTGGTGCACACGGTCATGGTTACAAAGAAAAGAACAGGACACCGGCCGAGGTATACTTGGTCTACTTATCATAATTTTCTACGAATTGGCGAAGATTTATTTCTCAGCCTTTTACATATTGTAGAAGGCAAAATTACACACCAGGACACAAATATGAGACAAACTATTACAGCGCGAAAGAGATAAGGAACAATTTTAATGGTTTTAATCTTAGTATGGATGGATAGGAGATTTGAACTCATTTCACAACATAATATTTAAACACACTGTTAACTGGATTTATTAATTTTTTTATGAAATATAGCTATGGAATAACCACCTCAATAATACATGTTATTGGTCACTAAAAATCGTTAATCTTCCAGAAAAAGTTAAACGTTTTATTAAAATAACCATCACGTTAAAAGAGCCGTGAGTCGTACAGCTGACTACATGTTGCCTGCGCAGTCCACTAATTGGCCATTCTCAAGTTGTTGGATGAAAAAATTAGATGTAACTCAATCGCATTGTGTACAAACAGGTTGGATGCAAAACATAGGATAGAAATTGTAACCAACTCTCAATGTCTTACGATGTACTTTTGTTATGTATAACATTTTGGACCAAAAAGTTGGACCGTGGGACACCGGCATAATGTGATAGACACCATTTTTGTGTACAACTCCATTGGATACAAACAAATTGGTCAAAAAAGTTGGATCGTAGACACCGGCTTCAGACCTTCCAAAAGGGCTTATCCATTATACTACAGCACACGGTCCATACGGAAGCTACTTATGCGATTTGGACTAAGAGATACCAACCTGAGCCGGTGCGGCGTGAGTAATGCGCCAGAACACGCAGTGTGGGAATGTCCTATTAATGTCAGCTGGAGAATGGTATAGATACTATCTGCAAGATAGATCAATATATGACATTATAAGACATCGACATCTCTGGACCTGCTTACATCACGTCACCAGTACTCTTGTCAATAAGGAAGCATAAGTATGATCGGGAAATGGAGAAGGCCTTCCTTCAAAAAACAAACGACTGATATTTACTTAAATTTTCCTCAGTCCAAACTCTCACGACTACACCAGCATGCTACCCACATATTAAGCATGTTTGGCTCTACTTACCTGTGTGAGTAGGCTTTTTCATTAATAAAACCTTAAACCTGATTACACAAGCCAATCATTTGATAACAATTTATAATATAGTCTTTGGCTTTGTACAACAAAGAAAATTACCGCAAAGATAATTACGGGGAAAGGGTACAAAACTTCGATGCCTGAGTCACGGTTGAATAGAATTGTAAATATTGAATGTAAAGCGGGATATACTGCAAGTAGCAGAAGAGTTATGAAATGGAATGTTCATTTGCTCTACTAAACATCCAGTTCAATGCAATGTGTAAAATTATTTCTATCTTACTTTGTATACACAATCAATACTGTCAATTAAAAGTGCAAGCCTTTTGATATTGCAAATCGTACAAAGAGAGTCAAAGAAAATCTTCACGGATTTGTGTCTTTTGTGGTTTTTTTTGAGGTGTGTCCCTCACCTTACCTATCGCAGAACGGTGACTTGATAACCCATCAATAACTAGCGAAATTAGCCGTGGACGTATAGTGCGTATGTGGGAGGTTGATCACACTGTTATAACAATTGCAACGTTAGTGCATAAATGTTTCTACAGTAAACCACAAGTTGATTTCTTGTGATATGCAATATACTAGTAAAGGTAAATTAACCAAGTTTGAATTAGAGGCAAAGTATGCTACTTTATTTATTGTTTAGTTATTTTTTCTTCTATGCAGTAACTAGTATTGATATCGCTGTCCGAATAAAGTTCTGTTTATGTTTTTCTGGTATAATGCAGTCTTATTATGTATTTAATGAATATCATCGAAGTTTTAATTTGCACCTCTTGAAAGTATTCTCACACATATATACGTTATATATTTCGCAAACCTGGGCGCTCATCAAGTTTTCCTTTAGCTTTTAATCCCTCAAAGGCGTGTCCTGCACTAGCCGATAAGGTATGGCTACCAAATGGGCGCTAAACAAAGGACTGTCGGGGCCGGATTGCTTCACATCACATGCCGGGCTGTTGAGCAGGCAAAGGCATTCAAGGTCATGCTGCCTTGCGCAACTGTTTTTGTGTACGTGACTAACAACAATGGAAGCGGCAGTACAAAAAGGGGCTTTCTCCGGAGCCTTCGACAAAATGCAGCCGCGTTGCCGGCAGCACGTTTGTGGAGTTCAAAAGGGGTCCTGTGACGTCACCCTCACTATATAAGGAGGCCAGGAACAGCAGTGACTGAGTCTACGGTTACAGACATGAGTCGGGAAGTGTGTCAGTGAGTGTGAGAACGGCTGTGCGAGTGTGTATCGTCGCGAAAGATACATCATAAAGATGATTCTGACGGGCGTCGAGTGATGGATCATTGTAGTGAGTATGAGATACAGAGAAAGTGAAAAAAGACACTGAAAGGACTGAACAAGGTCACAAGAAGCAACAGTTGTGAGTTGTGATAGCACTAAAGACTGTAAACTGTGTTAAGGACGAGAAGAAGGCTGTATTCGTGATAAAATTTTAAAACACAATAACGTTATAGAAAAAACCGTATTAATTTTGTCACTTTGTTACTCTGGTGTCAGAAGTGGGATTCGTCGAATTCTCATTTTGTTACAATAATAAGAGGTCTACGTATATGACAAAGTGAAAACAGTCACTCTACCTCTTTCTCGTTTAGCCAATACGAACGACAGCATCAACATAATATATTTCGTTTCTACGCCAATTTGCAATCTTTCTAGATTTTTGCTGGTGTTAATATTTACCAGAATGAGTCGTGACTCCCTTGCACTGTGGCCTAAAGCAACCAATGAAATGGCCATGGCTTCGTACAATGGTAAATAATGTGACACAGACGCGAGATGGAGTGAGTCTTTCATTGGCACCCTTTGTATGCTTTGTTCCGAGTGTTTTGAGACAGTGGAAGGGGAAGATAAGGGCATTGCGTGTCCGGCGCGTGCATAGAAAGCAAAACAACCCAGGCAGAGTTACAACGTTTACAACCGTTCGTGAATTTTATTGGATTGGTGGCTTCTTCATCGTCTTCGGAGGATGAGAAAGAAGAAGAATAAGAAAAATAAATTATAAGATACTAAGATTGAGTAAATGCCAATGTACATATCTATGTCAATGTAAATAAGGTTTCGTTTCTCTGCATTTATTTCCTTCTTTCGTTCTTTTTATGGGGGTCGTATGTAGTACCAACTGTGTTGATATATATGTATATAATTAATAAACCAATAAAAGTAATGTAGTCCAAGTAAATATGACATGTTACTCTTGTTTTTTAATATTCAGTGTATTTATTATTCCAGCGTGTGAATACACTGTTGAAGTTATGCCAATAAGTGCACAATTAAACAAATAAATAAAGTATAAACATGTAAACAATGCAACGGAAGTATGAAAGGCACGCAAATGTAGCAACAGTGCATTTTGCTATCACAGTGTGCCAGCACGCGTAAGTGACCTGCGGTACAAGCAACCTGCTGCCTACCTGCCCCTCCCTCTGTCTCAAAAGACTGAACAATGTATACCACAGTCACTGCCTTTCCTTCCACCTGCGTTGATTTTCCAATGTGCCCTCTTCCAAATGTACGGACATCAGGCTAAAGAGAATGACGTCATGGTGACGGTTGCGGCCGTCTGGTCTAACTGATCACTTCACCTTGACAATGGCGACAAGACAGTCAATCACAATCCCCCCCCCATCCTATCACTAGTTGGACCACCTGGCGGTGCTATCGGAAGTTAAAAAAACAAATCTGATGTGTTACTCTTTCACGACTTTCGCTACTCATGCACACACTATTCTTACAAACACTTATTGCTTATTTGATTAAAATGTGATATGTTTAAGATATTTGTGTGACAAATGAAATGTATATTTTGAATTTTCTGGCTATAGCCTATGTAGTCCTGTTTACTCCGGGTGACTTTTGAATAACTCGTAAACCGTAAGAGATAGACAAATTCTTAATGTACAAAAATGTAGATCTCACTAAAACACACAATTTAAATCTAAGTAAACTTTTTATAGAGTGAACCATTTTGGATATATTGCTTGTTAATTGTGTGAGATTCGGAAAACTAAACTTTCGTGAAATGTAACATCGTTGTCCATTTTTATATGTTAATCGTGCAAAGAGAACGGGGTCTCAAAGCTTTAAAACATTTGACTATCGCACAAAGCCTTCTGTATTCTCCCTTTCCCCTTGCACCTACAAGGAAATAAGAAATAAGATAATTTGTACAAATGTTTATCTCAGCTAACACGAAGAAGATACAGGTATAAGAGTTTGTGAGAATGGTTAGTACAAGAGTAGAAAAAGTCATGTGAGTGCAACACACATCGAATTTTTTGATAGAATACAATAGTTTCCCTACTTAAACGTAGTAGAGAAAGTAATATCCCTCGTATATATGGGAACACTATGCCTATGCCAGGCATTTAAAAAAGTAACCAATATTTCAGTGACAGTAAGCATCAAAACAAAACAATATGTTCCACTAGGAATGATATTCAGAAACATACTCGTGAAAATTATAACCAGGGATTTTCACCACTAATTGTAACTCCCTCTGGGAGGATAGGTATCAAGGCATGGGTATTGATTAATTTGCATGTATGAGGGCAACACTGAAAATGTTTATCATGTTTATAAAAACAAATGAAATTTGAGTATATTTGATAGCTATTTGCTAAAATTTTGATTACTGTATTTGCTTGACTTCCTCTAATAGTTTAACTATCATTATTTAAAGACTTGTGTTCACTCAAAAATAAATTCGACTACACAACATTTTCGGAATACAATTTTTAAGATATTAAATCGTCATTAACGCCTATATCGGTTTATCAGTGCATTTTGGTGAAAAAAGCACCATGTAAGGCAACGTCTTATAATTGGTACAGCGAGTTAAAAAGACATCGGTTTTCTCTTAGTGATGAATTTTGTGAAGGACTCCCAAGAACTGCTGTTACTGATGATAATATTGTGACACCGGCCGCAGCGCACAACAAAGGACGGTCGGAGTCAAGCTACTCCACACCATATGCCAGGCGCGTCGCATATCAAAGGCACTCAACTTCAGGATGCCTCACGGGACTGCTTGTGAACATATGACAATGAGTGCAGCACGTCAAAGGGTTTCCGAGATTATTCGAGAGGCATCCGGCGGCCGGCGTATTTGTAGAAGTTCGAGAAAGGTCCATGTTCGTCATCCTCACTGTATAAGGAGGTGAGGCAACGAGAGTAGTGGTAGTTACAGACACGAGTCGTCACAGCAGGTAATTTTTAGTTGTGTGCGCGTGTGTGTGTCAGCTGCGGGTGTACAGTCGTCGTGAAAGAACTGTCGCGTCGATAGTAAAGCAGTAATGACTGTTAAGTGATTGTATCCTCAGAGTTAGTTTTTGTGAGAAAAAGAGAGAACTGAAAGACAGAAAACTGTGTGTTAACGTAAGAGAAGACAACACCTGTGGGTTGGAGTAATATTACGAGGAACTGTAGACTGTGTTAACAAAGAAAAGAGTTGCTGTGCATTCAGTTATAAGAAACTAAAGTGACAGAAAAAATAACTGGATTGGACTATTGTCTTTTTGGTTACAATATTGCCGCTATACGAGCAATGCTTAAAGAACATCCACGGACATGTTATGGATTTTACTTCAACACTTAGACGTGAAAATACTTTGTTGTGATGGATTCCACATAAACTGACTCCCAACAAGAACTAACAACTTGATTTTTACAGAAAAACTGGAAAAATTCCAAAGTGGCACTTCAAATCTGCTTTGAAAATCATAACTGGTGATGAATCTTGGATTTATTGTGTAGAGAAAGTAAAATTAGTTTTACATCATGACAACGCATCGTCGCATACAACAAAATTAACAACTGAAGGTCAACGCCATGGGCATTCCGTCTAGCACCTTGTGATTTAGTTATATTTCCAAAAATTAAAAATAAAATGTATGGAGTCACTTTTTCATCAGATGAAGCAATGGAACATAGTAAAGAGGCAAAAATTAATTGATGTTAAAGGGTATTATTTCGAACAAGGAGAAAATAATTTTTTAAAGCTAATCTTCCTTTAATTTTATAGTGTCCAGTGACGTCCTCCCATTACGTATCTGGGTATCGCTAAGAACATGCTTTATGTGCAGGACAAAATGTTGAGACGCCCTGTAGGTCTGTTCGCAGAATTCCCAAGAAATGAGCAGCCAGATAAGAAACAAAGTAAAAAACAGATATACACTCACTGGAAAAGACTGACAACACTTTTATCGCAAAAACCAAAGGTTGCCCCGCTTTCTCGTGTTATCTATATGGGTCACCTGGTTACATAGACTTTCACTTGTCAGGCGCGACAACCAATCGCGACATTGACAGCCAACACCAAAAATATAAAATAATGACACAGACTCATATCCCAACGCAAAAGATGTTAGAAATCTGATGTACTACATGTACTACATTCACATGAGTTTCTCTACTCACTTGGCTCTAAACTATTAATACAAAAGCTTATTCTTCTATTTACTTCATTTTAATCGAGATGAACATTTATAATAATATATTTTGCAACGAGACACTAATGGTACTAATTAAGACGCGATTTTCCTAATCTTCATACGAGCGTCTTAATTACCATTATAGTTAAGTTTCATATGACAATGTATGCTCGACCATATACCTAATTTTATACTTGAGATATTGTAAAATGTTGTACACTAACCAGGGACAATGACCTACATATTGCATCAGCTGGTATTAAATTTGGAGTTCTGCGCAGGCGCTAAACGATTATTCGTTTCCAGCACATCACAGCTGCATGATGAAAATGATAACCAAATTGAATATATTGGTTTTCAGACGAAAGTTTGTTTCATGTATAAGTTATTTATTGTACAATTAATGAAATTAATTTGCGGGACTGTGCTTAATGCAATATTATTGGAAGTTGATGCTGTGTTGAGGCTAATTTGTGTGTTTTGTGTAAGTTGCATCTCACTGTCAGTAGTGTCCGACATTTTAGTATTTTCTAAACTCGCACTAGTTGCGTTTCGAGAATTAATCGATATTGCGCTTTGCCGTTTCTGCATGGGAATTCCCTGATTAGTGGAACACCTGTCCTTTAATGAAAATTGAATTGTCCGATTGGATGAAGACCAGTCCTTTAATGAAAGTTGGAACTAAGGAGGTCCATTAAAGGATCGCTATCAGACTTATAATTAATAAATTTGGGCATGGTCGAGTATAAATTTTATTTAATTATAGGCCCAGGTTTCGTTTTAGGTAAAGAGGGCATACAATAGGCTTAACCGAGGAAGATGGCTCCGCGGCAATGTGTGCGACTCGCATTCAGGAGTTCAGGGTTTGATCTCGTGACCGACCACTCTGACCATAGACTTTTCCGTGGTTTTCCCTTGTCTCTATGCGAATGCTGGGGTTAATTCTCTTCTCCACGGATTCCTTTCCCTTCATTTCTCATTTCCCTTCCTTGTCATATTTCAGGTTTGGTTAGTAGCATGGTACATTCGGGCGGATGCAGACAGATGGCACAGATGCTGGCGTTTTGTAAACCCTTGAGGAACCTGAAAGAACAGCTGAAATATGAGAAATAAACAGGATGAAAGGGAATAAGGAAGAAGTATTAGCAGAAGAGATAGGGAGAACCATGAGAAAGCCAACCTCAGGGTGCACTGTCAACGTGAATTGAACGGTGACCTGCTGAATGCGAGTCTCACGGAGACAGTTCGTTCTGTAAAAACAAGTAGTTTTATTACACTGTGAATACTGGCCCAGAACTATTTGTCTACAGTGTGTTTGTTAGGTGTTTAACAGCCTAATCAACACGCACCTACAGCTATACTTTATTCCACAGAGTTAAACATTTTGTGAACAGCAGAAAATACTCGTATTTTACTTCCTGGACAGTAAGATAAATGTATTTGTTTCACACCAAACAGCAATAAACAAGGATCAAAGCACACGTGTTAATTAATAGTTTGATAGTGTTTATCTGAAACTGTTTATGAAAGAGGAAACATGCAACATTTTATCCTTTTACCAACAACAAGCGTTTATATAAACCATTCTGTCGAAACAATGTAGCTCTATTGAGCATCAAAACAAAAGTTTCATCCAAACCGCTGTTATGCTGAAGGGATATTTGGGGCTAAACTAATTGTTGAAAAGGAAAAACAACTGCTTAATTAGCGCCAGTATGCCCATAGCCCTCTACTCGAGGGGGTAATTACTCTACTCTCAATTCTTTAGGACGTTTAAACTGCCAGTAAGGTTTAAACTACAGAGTAAGGTCTTCGTTTTATAAACGGCAATTTTCAGTTTAACTTTACTGAAACTAGGGTACAGTTTACAGTTTAACACTACGTGCAATATTGCAGTCCCAGCTGTACATGTGGATACCGGAGAGATAGTTTGTTCACCAGCTCGTGGTCCCTGGCAGGAATGCAGCCAGCCACTACATTAGTAAACAATGCCAGATAAACAGAGATATCAGGAGCAGCAGTTCTGCTTCTAAAGCGCGTTTCACCCTTAGAAGACAGTACACGTTAAATGGAGCGCAGTGTTGCAACATGTACTAGTTGCGAATCTTTCTCCGCGAGCGACTCGAGGTGGCCTGAGTCCTGTACTTAGTCCTTCAATTGCTGCTTGACGAGACGGACACTTTTAACTTTGTTATCCCTCCATGCCTTTGTTACTGTATGACCTAAATTTACAAATGACTCGTCTGTATAAACAACTGATTTCCCCTGGTCCCTAAACCTTTTTACGTCTTTTAGAGATTTATGTCGCCATCTGATGATATCGATATCGTCTCTTTCTATTAATATGCACTTGTTACCCCTTCTTTCATATTCCAACCCCAAATCATGTAAGAACCGACTAAGAGTGGCCCTTGAGAAATTTGGTACGGTCTCATCATTGTTGAATCGTGACAAAATTATATTCAGCATGGGTGGAATATTTGCAAACTGTAAAGAATGAACAATTCGCCGCACTCCACCTTGCACTATTCAATCATATTGCGTTAACCTATCGTTTTGTGTAGTCCCGCCCTTTTTGCTTTCTTTTTCGATGGCGTTCTTAGAGGTCCTTTCATTAGTTCCTTTTTAATCATACACACTACTGCTTCTGAACACCCGATAGCCTTAGCTGTTTCTTTTACCGCCTTACTTACACGCATTTTGCTTCAAAAATAATATAACACATTCATAATTATTTGGCGTTCCTTACTTCTTAATTTACCAACATATCGTCTCTTCCTAGCTTCCCCCTCCATAACTACAAATATTTACAAAACTATTAAACAAATAACGCAATAACAGCTCACAGTTACACACACGGCTTGTTTCGAACTAATGTTAGTGCTGCTCCTTATACTATCTTCTGTGTCAGGCCTGACGCTGAATAGATGAATACCTTTTGTTTGCCTTACTGGATAAAAGAAAGAGGTTACTGCCTTTTGGTTTATTTTAAAAACTTTCTCCAACCTTCCTCAACATTTGTTCTCGCTGGTTCCCTGATGTAAACTCAATAACAAAAAAGTTTCACACTGCGTAACTTTTGCAGTGCACAGATATAAAATTTTCCGAAAACATTTAATTTAAAAAATTATAACACTTAACTGGGTAAACATAGAGAATTCAAAGTAGGCAGGTAGTAGCAGTATGGTATACTCTACCTAAGAAAAAAATATAGATGCATTCTAGCTGTTAGTTTTTTAGTTAGTGCGTGATGAGTATAGAAACAGGAAATATCGGACTTCTATTGAAAAAAAAAACGTTTTCTGAAGAAATTTGGACCTATAGAAATGTATAATGACTCTAAAAAGGATATAACCTGATAGAGAAAAAAATTCTGCATAGGATAATGTGTTGAAATCTGAAATTTATAACAAATGAATATTTATACCATGCTATTAGGAATCTGGCAACAGAGCGAGGGTAGAAAAGGACACGGCTAATGGCAACTTGTATGCGCTAGATAGAGACAGAGATGTCCCATTTAACTCCATACTGTCTTCTAAGAGTGGAACGATATATATATAATTACGTTTACGATAACGTTGCCAACCTCGGAATGTGCATTCACGCTAGATTAAAGTAAAGAACTCGCTTAAAGTAGCACAATTTAAATGTTATTTTCAGTTCATGCAGTATATTTAGCTTATGAAATGTAAATATGTTTTCAACTACTCCGTCCTTTTCTCACTGATCATTTTCTGTCTTTTCTATATTTTTCAAAAACACTACCGTTCTGTTTCGGCTTGTACACATATGCAGTAATACTCACTCTAAAACTTCATCACAACACGCTGTTCCACACAGACGTTAACTCTGTTGTCCGCCATCTTGAATAATGGTCTATCCAGAGCGCCATCTACCATTAACAAAACACATACCAGTTTCTACTGCAAACAAAAGCTGCAGTCTAGGCATGCATTTAAACTTGAGAAAAATAAAAGTCCCGAATTGAGCTGAAGGACCCTCGTACGTGTACAAAGATTGTAATGTTCCATTAGTGCTGATCCTTGTTTTAGAAAGTCTTAGAAAGTTCCATAGACAATAACTAACTGTACCAAAACGTATAATTTTATCTTTTCGTAGTTTTATTATAATAAAGTACTTACATACAGTACAGGACATGTGTGTTTTGCAAATGTTTGACATAACCTAAGACTTTTCCCTTGCATATTCTGTACTTTCATATGGGCTGTGAGAAGTATACTTCCAACCTGATGTTTTTGAAAATATCACAAATAAAAATTTGAAAAAACAATTGTGTAAAGTATACCCATAAATTATTATTATGCATACACTATAGAACTAATAGAATAAAACGGCCCACGAAAGGATTAAAAAATTGCCTCCTTCTGTATACCTACAAGAATATGTTCTATTTCTGAAATCTGAGGTAAATAGAAAAAGCTGGTTTTGATGGACACTTTCTGGAATATAGATACACAAATAAATCGTAATAAGTAGTTTAAAGTGCACATACGTGCTACAGACTTGGTTTATTATGAACAAAATGCGAAGTAAAACACTGAATGTACGAACTTCGTTACAACCAAGCTTATTTTTCGTTGTGCATAGTCACTTTAATTTAACACTACACTGTAAGGCTTATCTTTCGTTCAATATGCAATTATTTCAGAACATCAACCTTTTTTACTATCTCTACTACCTTTAGTAGAGGAGGTATTGTATTCCATCCAAAAATTCGATGTCGAGATTTCACCGGAAATATATGTTTTAAGATCCCCTGAATCCAAAAAAAAAAAAAGCATTTTTAGAAGAAGGTCCGTGTGTGTGTCCGTGTGTCTGTCTGTGGACAGCATAACTCAAAAACGAAAAGTCGGTTAAAAACCAAAGTTGGTATTTAAGTTTAATGTCTTTCAAGAAGATTTTCAAGAAAATACCCTCACCCTAAACTACCCTTTACATGGAAAACTTTTTGAAAATTTTGATTTTCTTGAAAATGGCTCTAACGATTCTGATTAAAATGTCATATGTTTGAGATATTTTTATGGAAAATGAAATGTATATCTTGAATTTTCTGGCTATACCCCCTGTAGTCGTATTTACTCTGGACAACTTTTGCATAACTGGTAAACCGTTAGAGATAGACCAAATCATACTGTACAAAAAATGTAGATCTTGCTAAAATACACAATTTATGTCCCAACAAATTTTCTTGTGAGGTGAACCATTTCGGAGATATTCCTTGTTATGCGTTTGAGTTTCGGAAAACTAACTTTCGTGAAATGGATCATCGTTGTTCATTTTTTTATATGGTAAGTGTGCAAAGAGAAGAGAATCTGAAAGCTTTAAAAGATTTGACTATCGCTCAAAGCCTTCTGTATTCTAACTTTTTCCTTCCACCTACAAGGAAATAAGCAATAAGATAATTTGTACAAATGTTTGTCTTAACTAAGACGAAGAAGATATAGGAATAAGAATTTGTACAAATAGTTTGTACAAGAGTAGAGAAAGTCATGTGAGTGCAGCACGTCAGATTTTTTAGTTATGTTGCCCACAGAGACACACATACCCAAGGACCTTTTTCTTAAAATGCTTGGTTTTTGGTTTCAGGGACCTTAAGGCATATATTTCCGGTGAAATATCGACTTCGAATTTTTGGTGTGAAAGACAATATTTCCCCTAATTACTATACGTAATAGAGAAAGTAAAAATATCTAAAATATAGAAGCAATAACCTTTAAAAGTGGTTTAATTTCCATATACGAGCATCACCAGAAATCCGTGCCCTACTTACGCACCATGCACCAAGGCTTAAGCCAGGGAGCGCTACCTAAGAAGTTCTGATTTATTGCTCTATATCCCATTCCGATTTTAGCCCCAACTGTGTGTCTTTTCCACGCGTTGCGCTATTGTTTGTCGCTCGTCAATATCCCTCAGGCATTTCTTAATCTTGTTCCACAGATTCTATTTCCCTGACCCGCCAAGCAAATATATTTCGTCGCTATGGTTTCTAAATCTTTCTTTAGAAGCGCTCGCTCAATGCGAACCAAAATAGAGGCAGTGTCATGGTTTGTCAATTTCCAGTCTCTAAATCCATAGATCCAGATTCGATGCCCAGTGACAGAGAACTTTCTGTTTAGCTAGGGTCTAGAACTATGCTTAATATTTAAAACAAAAGGTACCCACTTATGCTGGTGTGACTATAGTGTTTGAAATGTTGACCTAACAATCATTAGCTATGAAGCCGGCGATTGTAGCCGTGGTCGCTGGAGCGTATGTCTCTGGCGCTCCATCGCGCAGAGAGTCGCGGATTCGGGTCTCGCCTAGGGCAAGGGTGTTATGTACATATAACGGTGTGAATGTGACAGAATAAAAGGAGCAAACAGTGACACAATGAAAAAATCTGATGTGTTGCACTCACATGACTTTCTCTACTCTTGTACTAACCATTCTTACAAACTCTTATTCCTATATCTTCTTTCTTGATAGTTGAGATAAACATTTGTACAAATTATCTTATTGCTTATTTCCTTGTAGGTGCAAGGGGAATGTTAGAATACAGTAGACTTTGTGCGATAGTCAAATGTTTGAGATTCTGTTGTCTTTGCACACTTAACATATAAAAAAAATGAACAACGATGATCCATTTCACGAAAGTTCTAAGTTTTCCGAAACTCATACACATAAAAAGGAATATCTCCGAAATGGTTCACCCTACAAGAAAATTTATTGAGACCTAAATTGTGTACTTTAGCAAGAACTACATGTTTTGTATAGTATGATTTGGTCTATCTCTAACGGTTTACCAGTTATGCAAAAGTCGTCCAGAGTAAACACGACTACAGGGGCTATAGCCAGAAAATTCAAGATATACATTTCATTTGTCATCAAAATATCTCAAACATATGAGATTTTAATCAAAATCGTTAGAGCCATTTTCAAGAAAATCAAAATTTTCGAAAAAGTTTCCATGTAAAGGGTAGTTTAGGGTGGGGTTATTTTCTTCAAAATCTTCGTGTCGCATTCTTGAATGACAATAAACTTAAATACCAACTTTGGTTTTTAACCGACTTTTCGTTTTTGAGTTATGCTGTCCACAGACTGACACACAGACACACACACGGACGTTTTTCTAAAAATGCTTTTTTTTTTTTTTGGATTCAGGGGGCTTCAAGACATATTTCCGGTGAAATATCGATATCAAATTTTCGGGTGGAATACAATACTTCCCCTACTTACCAGCAGAGAAAGTAAAAATAGGAGTTATTTTGATAATTTAATGTCATATCGACATATTGCTAAAGTAGCTCAATTGGTTACAGCAAAGGCATAGAAAGTTGAAGATCTATGGTTATGGTATTGAGTATTTCGTCAGATTCTATCTAAAAAGCCGAGTTTACAGAGAGCTTTTTTATCGACTCGGTCCAAGTGTTACGCTTGACCCTCAGGTAGCGTCGTTGGTGCAATCTGTTTTCACCAGAGGCGTGTCATTTGCGCCGAGCTTAGCTGGGTGGGAACTGCCCTTGGCTGAGTCAGTGGATAGAAGTCCTTGCTCAGTAGGCTCTCTCAACTATCGTCAATAGTTTTTCATTCAAAGGTCTTTTCTGAACTCCTCTGTGGTCATGCTCGCTCTTGTTCAGGGTTAATTTCATTTATTATAAAATCGGAAATGCACGGTTTGGACGCTGGAGAGCGTCGAAGTTTCAGAACGAACGGTTGTGGCAATTTGTTAACGTTCGTTTTGGTATGCTAATACGGGAGATATGCAACCTTTTAGCCATCTGTGTACTGGGATTAGCGAATTGAGCATAATAGCATTTCTGCGCATGCGCAAAATTCCCCCATAGAGACCCTAGTGCGCATTCTACTGTCTTACTTGTGTGGTTTTCAGTATAGTAACTTTTTTAACACCAGTGCAACACGTATCAGTACACATCTGCTGAAATGGCCGACTTGAGCTCCAGCACACTTTGATGTAAATGTGTAGAATCACCTCAACGTCACATATTCAAATCGATGGATTGGTAGAGGTGGACTAGCTCCATGGCCAGCACGGTCGGCAGATCTGACACTTCTCGACTATTTTCTGTGGAGTTGTATCGAGGATGAGGTATGGCACTCCTGTGACAACAGCGGAGGACCTTATGGCTCAAGTCCACGGAGCGATTGAAAATCTTCAAAGACAACCGTACGTATTGGGTCATGTGCACGATGATTTCACTGTACTACAGCGTCCAAACCGTGCATTTCCGGACAGTGTTTCGTATATTTTATACAGTTCGGACACGGTAGTACGTGAAGCTGTCGTGGGAAATCATGTGTGTTCTTTGTGTAATCGATATCATTAAAATTTCAATGTGTACGACTTAGCTTATGTTACCAGTATGCAATTCCCAATTGCGTGTGGCCATGATTGTGGAGAGTTTTTCTCTCCTTCATGAATAAATCAAGTTAAAGAATTCCTACTGTAATTATTATAGGTGAAGGCATCCTCACATCCTGTGGCAGATCTGCCGTATACCTTACCCCACTTGATCCGTGCTTCCACGCGAGCTGACGTGTTAACACGAAATCCAAGTACGTGGTGCAACGTTACATAACCCAACATTTTGAGACAAAGCTAAAAACCAGTTAACATTCTTACAAATGTTTCCAATATCACAGCAGCTGACGTGTTTTTAGTTGTTAGAAGCGACTTATATATGAAAAGAAGATATCATTTGGTGTGCTGAGACTAAAGTGGGATGCTCGTAAAAATATAAGAACAATAAAACTCTTGTATTTGTTTCAATAGTACTGAAAGGCAGCCACTGACAAATAACCAATGGTGAACCACTTCAAGTGAGGGGAAAACTCCGGAGGAAACAATGGAAGGGGACAAGGAGTAGTGAAAAACATATAAAAAGAATCTGATGTGTTGCACTCACATGACTTTCTCTAACCTTGTACTAACAATTCTTACAAACTCTTATTCCTTTATTCTCCTCGTGTTAGTTAAGATAAACATTTTGCAGTAATTGTCTTATTGCTTATTTCCGTGCAGGAGAATATGGGAATACAGTAGGCCTTGAGCGATAGTCAAATCTTTTAAAGCTTTCAAACTCCATTCTCTTTGCAGGTTAACATATAAAAATGAATAACGATGTTCTCTTAGAAGAAAGTTTGTTTTCCAAAATTCACGCAACTAACAAGGAATATCCACGAAATGGTTCACTCTACAAATTTTTTGGACATAAATAGTGTTTTAGCAAAATCTGCTGTTTTGTACAGTAAGATTTGGTGTATTTCTGACGATTTACCAGTTATTCAAAAGTCATCCAGAGTAAACAGGACTACATAGGCTATAGCCAGAAAATTCAAAATATGCATTTCATTTGTCATAAAATTTTGAAGAAAATCAAAATCTTTAAAACATTTTCCATGTAAAGGGTAGTTTAGGGTAGAGGAATTTTCTTCAAAATCTACGTGTCGCATCCTTGAAGGACATTAAACTTAAATACCAACTCTGGTTTTTAGCTGATTTTTCGTTTTTGAGTTATGCTGTCCACGCGCGCGCGGATCTTTCTCTAAAAATCCTTTTTTGGATTCGAATTTTTGGATGGAATGCAATACTTCCTCTACTTTACTATACGTAGTAGAGAAAATAATAACCATTTTGTCGTCGAAAATGACGTAAAAGACACCTAAGGTTGTAGGATTCACTATCAATTGATAAAATTTGCAGTTATAAAACATTTGTCTCGTGTTTAACCACGGTTATGTTATGCAAATTACTCTCGTATTTTAAACAGCTGACACTAAAAGTAGAGCCTTGAACACTAGCTGCTTCTTTGTCTGTCTGTCAATCTGTCTGTCGCGAAGACCCTCTGTCGCCGTAAGCGCCTTTGATACGCGCCCATTGTTGTTAGTCGCGTATACACAAACAGTCGCACCTGACCTTGCACCTTTGTTTGTGCGTCGGTCTGGTACGTGGTGTGAAGCAGCTTTTGTTGTGCACCGTGGCCCGCGTCACAGCATTATTTATTCTTCAAAAAGAATCATTTGAACCTTATTGCACCAAATAACATGTTAGGGTTATAATTGCACACACAAAATGAAACGAGTTACAAATAATTAAATGGGTAAATAAATATCGAATATAAAAGATATCAAAACAGAATTGCAAGATGATTTACTGAATAATTGGTGGCTGTATATAGTTGATTTTACAATGGTAAAAATGTCCTAATAAAGTGTATTTTTTATATATTGACGATCGCAGTGAACAGCAGTGGGGATTCAAGATGAAAACGTTACGGGTAAGTTTTAAAATGTTCCATATCCAGTCGTAAATTGAGTAAGAATATAACTTGGTGTGAAATACTTGCAAGAGATGCGATCAAAAACTGAAGGTAAAAACAAACTGCTTTTTAGCCGCCCATTTAACCTACTTATTCCTCTTTACTACTATTTCTTTCATTGGAAACTTTTAAAATACACATTTGGGCATAACAAATAGCTGAATTTCAGGTTAGGTTTCCCAGATAGTTTTGCGATCTGACCATCTCTCTTGTTTACAATTCCAGTATGGCTCTTAATCCACGATAGACATATATGTTTGAAATTTTCAATAATGCTTTTTCTAATTATTTTTGCCAGTGTTAATTTGATAATGGTTCAATTTTATTCCACACTCCCATTGATTGTTGGTGTAATGATTTGGTTCAAGATACCTAGGACGAGTTATGAAGGTTCATTTGTTTTCTTAACTTTGAGAGAGTCGTGATTGTCAACAGGATCTGTATGGTGTCAACAGACTTAGAAAGTTGGAACTAAAACAATGAATTCGATTGATTACATCAGCTGCATAACATATGGCAATGGAATACAGTGCAAGTCCCTTTCCCCGTGTAGCAAAGCATCAGATAAGAAACTCGTAGGGACCTACGTCACTCTAAATCATTACTCCTGTGACTAAACTACCCAAGTACCTCTGAATTCATGATTTTAGAACAAAAATCTGTCTTAAATTCACCTGACTTCTTCAAGCAAATATGTTTATTTTATATAGTGTCTACAAACTATTTTTGCAACACCTTATTTATCTATCTACCTCATTTATTCAGAAAGAAGACTTTCGGCTTTCCCAAACAGGGACTGTCATCTAGACAAAACGTAACAAATGACAAATGGTTATTTGAGAAACAAGTTTAACACTAAATTAATTAGAATAAAGTCTTTAACAAGAATGTTGATATTATACACTCCAAGAGAAAAGTATGACGTGTTCTTATTTAAGACATACACAAGATTAATGGAGTTAATTTGACTACAGGTTATTAGCTACGTTTACCTCCTCCGTGGTCTATAAGACATCGAAGATACCGACGTTTTGTCAAGTACTACGAAGAGCTCTGACCACAACGGATTACCTCAACTTGAAAATGCCTTTCTCTGTTATTTCCTTGCCTACTTATATAGCAGGATGACGTCACACGGACCTTTCTCGACATCGACAAACACGCCGGCCATGACATAGCCGGATCTTTCTCGAAGGCTCTGGAAACTTTTTGTGTTGCTGCTTGATTGTTAGTCACGTGTTCGCTCCGTGAGTAGCGTGGGAAAGCTGACCTTACGCCTTTGTTTGCTCGCCGTTAGCTTGGCCGTCCTTTGTTGTGCGCCGTGACCGGTGTCACAATAACAATGATAATAATACTCATTACAAAGCATACATCTTGAAACATTTGCAAATATGTTAAATTATTTTAAAAAGGCTGTTCAGCGTCATAGCTGAAGTAGTCCTAAGTAAAACTTTATAAATAGTTCGCAAGTGGTGAGTTTTATTACTTCATTAACAAGCTGGAACACGTAATTATGGAAAGCAACTTAAATCTAACGGTTATAACCATTAGAATGTCGTATCGTGAATCAACCCACGGTGACG
Organism: Tenodera sinensis; assembly: GCA_030765045.1. NCBI lineage: Eukaryota > Metazoa > Arthropoda > Insecta > Mantodea > Mantidae > Tenodera > Tenodera sinensis. Next base: position 20,320,498 of record CM060966.1, on the reverse strand, counting down.
ATAGCCTGTTTACCATTAGCGGTATGAGAGACAGGTTTCCCCATCCTGCCTCATTCTCTATCAACCTCCATTAGTACCGGCAGTTGCTTGAGGAAACCTACCTGCAGGTGCAGTCAGTAAAATAGTAGAAATGCACAAGAATTTAAACTGCAATGTGGGAACACTAACGAAAAGGGAGCAATTATTATTTTATTTATTTCATTGTTATACTACAACAAAAATTCTGGATAGAAATGATATACTAATGTAAACTTACCTAAACCTAGATGCAAATTATTACAAGTTAGTACATACAGGATGGAAGTGCGTGAGTGAGTGATTAGGGTTTAAGGGCCCGTCGACAGCTAGGTCATTAAAGCCCCTACAGGATGGAAGGGAAGTCATAGAAGCATTACAAACAAAAAAGTCGAATGGCATTTTGTTCTTTGATCAGCCGATTTTGAAAAAATACATGCTTTTTGATCCAAATTGGACTCATAACTCCACAAGAATGTACGAGCATAACACTTTGTTACTTGTCAGATGCGTGGAGTGACTTATTTGTGACATAGCTTCGTAGTAATTATGGGGCATCACACAGGGTTTCGAAATCATTAATCACTTAAAAGACGTGAAAGAATACTACGAGCTGCTCTTTCAGACATGAAGTCGACAACGTTGTGTTGAGGTTGGTCAGGCAATTGACCTGGTTTGTGGATGTAAATAGGTCGATGTTTTCGCTTTCGTGTAATGTTTTGGGAGCTAAAGCTTGTGATTGGCCTACACCCGCACAGTAAACACGGAAGGACAAGGTAGGGTATGTGTTTATACTCACAGCGAGAATAACTCAAAAAGGAATAGTCGGTTAAAAACCAAAGTTGGTATTTAAGTTTAATGTCTTTCAGGGATGCGACACGAAGATTTTGAAGAAAATTGTCCCGTCCTAAACTACTCTTTACATGGAAAGTTTTTCCAACATTTTTATTTTCTTGAAAATGGCCCGAACGATTTTAATTAAAACGTCATATGTTTGAGGTATTTTTATGATAAATGAAATGTATATCTTGAATTTTTATGGCTATAGCCGACGTAGTCCGATTTAATCTGGATGACTTTTGCATAGCTGGCCGTAAAAGATAGACCAAATCTTAGTATACAAAAATGTATACACAGCTTACGTTCAAATACTTTTTTTGTAGAGTGAACCATTTCAAAGGTATGCCGTGCTATTTGTGCGAGTTTTGGAGAACTTATACTCTGTCAAATTAAAAGCCGTTATTCATTTTTTATATGTTAACCGTGCAAAGAGAACAGAATTTGAAAGCTTTAAGAGATTTGACAATCCCTTAAAGTTTACTGTATTCCCATATTCTCCTTGCACCTACAAGGAAATAAACAGTAAGATAATTTCTGCAAATGTTTATCTTAACACGAAGAAGATTTAGGAATAAGAGTTTGTAAGAATGGTTACTACAAGAGAAGAGAAAGTCACAAGAGTGCAACGCATCAAATTTTTGTACCACATTTCGCATAAAAATAATAATCACCCAAATCGCTAGTAGCAACTGTTATAAACCATTCAGGATATAACCTCCAATTCCTTTCCTTATACAAATCCCTCTCCCGTGAATCTGATGCAATTTAGCCCCACTTCTGGTTGACCTGTCGTTTGCTGCCTTCTCTCACATTTTCCTCCACTTGTATGATGCTGTCTCCAGGGAAGGATATAATACTTAGCCCAGTTTCCCTCCACATGTCAATTTTATTTCTGTAACTGCTCCCAAGGACTTCTATATGTGTCTTCAATCAGGCGTTTCCATGGCAAAGTCTGTTTGGATGATGCCAATTGAATTATTGCAGAGCTGGACATCTTATTTTGAGCATTCGCAGTACATTACAGGTCCCTGCAGCGACCAGGGACTAGACCACCCAACCCACTGCTCAGTATCCATCTAAACCATCCAACACAGAATAGGTAAGGCGGTACTATATTCCACCGGAAATACATGCTTTGGTCGTATAAATCTATTGTTCGCTTACACTGTAATTGCTGTATAATCATCTATAACAAATTAATACTTCTTTTATATATCCCCTTAAACAGCTCCAGTTTAATGTTAGAATACGCTGAAGCTGTGCAAAAAATTGGTCCAGTGATTTCTTTCCTGGTCTTACTATTCATGGACAAAAGGTTAACAACACGTAGATTTTATTTTTAAAATCAAAGCATTATAATTTCATGTTTAATCGTACATAGAAATACAGAAGCAAGAAAAAAAAAAAGCTTGGTTCGCTCACATGACTTTCTCTACTCTTATACAAACTATTCCTGCAAACACTTATTTCTCTATCTCATGTTAATTGAGATAAACTTTGTAAAAATTATCTTACTGCTAATTTTCTTGTAGGTGCAAAGGGAATATGGGAATAAGTAGGCTTTAAGCCATAGTTAAATATGCTAAAGCTGGTTGCTATGCAATGGTTTTGGGGGGAAAAACATAGATTGTGTGTTTTAAAAAGTACTACATTTTTTGTGTAGTAAGATTTGGTCTATCTCTTTCGGTTTACCAGCTATACAGGTGCATCTCTACGCTTTAAGTTATACGAAAGCTATTCGGAAGAAAGAGAAGTTCTGAGGACATTCCAGAAAATTCAATATATACGTTTTGTCATGAGACACACACACACACACACATTTTTTTTTTTACTTCTTCCTCTACAAATAAGTCACATAATTTACGGTATGTTTGAAACAGAACTACTATTACATTCACACCGTCTTCTCTACTCGCTTTTATGTAACATTCACATCTCTTCCTCTGCTCATTCTTTTGCAAATAATTTTCATGAAAAAATACTATTTTACACAAAAAACATTTTTTATTCTCTCTTCTAAAAATAAGTCATACAATTTTCTGTATGCTTGAAATATAAGTGCCACTCATTAACATTCCACTGTTGTATTTACTCACTTTTAGATAATACATTCACACCTCTTTCTCAACTCGTTCTTCTACAAAAATTCTTATCTATGTATACAAAACGTAGTTAACGTTTAAGTCCTACAAATGTATCTAAGTATCTTCTGCGAAATAAACACGATTTTACAAAAAATAAGCATAAAAAATTAAAAACCTTTCTTACTGAATTTTTGCAATTAACTTTAATACATGTTGTAAATTGTTTTGATTATCCAGTGTATGTAAATATTTAAATAATGTTGCTTTTCTTTCCTTTCTTTGAACGCATTCACAATATTCCTTAACAACTTGCCTTAAGGTTTATGAATAACTATCTTAGCAATTAGCATATCAAGTTTGAGCAGCGTCTATCGTTTGTAGTAAACTAATATTTTTCAGATAATGAAAAACAACGTAAGCTTTCCTACGCAAAAGCTATGTTCTGTTATGTCTGTTCTGCTTAAAAGTGTCTCACTCAAATATGAAATTTGGTATTTATCCGATTTATACCAGAACCAGAACCAGAACCATTATCAGGTCGTACAGGTACTCCTGTACGGTGTGTCTTTTCGCACAGCACCTAGCCGCTCTTGCGGCTTTATCTGTGCGATATGGGAGGTTGTCTGTGTATTGTCGTGCGTGTTTGTTCTGGGCAAAGGTTACTTTCTGTATACCTAATTCAGGATACAGAAAGGGGGCAGGGATAGGTGATGGGTAATGATGTGTTGGAGGATGGGAGTGGCGTTACCCTTATCCAAGGACGTCCTTGGGTAAGCGGTAGCTTTTCTTCCTTCTAGGTGCTAAGTGGTCATATTGACCTAATACCCGTACCAGCTGATTGGTGTGGGAGTTGATTTTCGAGTACATGGTTCGGGATCGCTCCTTTACCATGTCCTCGATGTAAGGAAGTCCTGTTTGGGTATGTAGGATGTGAGATGGGAATCTACGTCCGGTATTGAAGATCATTCTAAGTGCCCTGTTCTGCACCGACTGGAGTTTGATGATATGTGAAGGTGCAGCTGATCCCCAGGCTTCGCAGCCATAAAGGATCATGGGATTTATACATTATCAGTTATGCTGTTTTAAGATAGACGCGCGTGCGCATACACTTTGCTGCTGTCTTTCTACATTTACCATTACATACTTACAGTAAGCTGGGGAAGAATTGTGTTTCATTCAAAAATTTGATACTGAGATTTTACCCGAAATACATGTTTTGAGACTCCCTGAAACCAATGAAAACATGCTAATAAAGTATTTTATGTGCATGCCTGCGCGCGAGCGTATATGTGTGGCCATCTGTCTGTGAACAGCGTAACTAAACAACGGAATCTCTGTTAAATATTGAACTTGGTAATTAGGTTTCACATGTTTAAAGAATGCGACACAAAGATTTGAAGAAAGTCCCTCAAACCAAACTACTCTTTACACATTTCACTTATTTTTGATTTTCTAAAAACACGGACATATTGATTTAATTGAAATACCCATGTTCAAGATATTTGAGCTGAAAATTAAATGTATATCTTGAACTTTGTGCGAGTAGTCTGTAAATATCTTTTCATTCCAAATTACTTTTATAAAATTAGCAAACCAAAAGAAACACGGCTCATTAAAACATAGAATTTGTCATTTTTTGGGTTAACCATTTAGGAAACATTCTGCCATTGGTTTGAATTTTCAAATTCTTATACTTTTTCAAGTGGTTGGTTTCTATTTGCCATTTTCTCATGCTCATGCAAAGAGCATGAAATTTCAAAGCCGTTACATCTGTTTTTAAAAATCCAGATCATCGCTACCTGTATTTTTCTTATATCTACATAGAATTGCGTAGATGTGCAATGAAAGTTTACCTCCATTAACAAGAAGTAAAATATGATTTTTAAGAATATTTCGTTTAAGTATGAGTAGAGAAATTGTTCAGAATATACAATTTTTTTATTTAGCATGAAAAAAAAAAAAAAAAAAAGAAAAATCTGATGTGTTGCACTCACACGACTCTCTCCACTCTTGTACTAACCATTCTTACAAACTCTTATTTCTATATCTTCTTCGTGTTAGTTGATATAAACATTTGTACAAATTATCTTATTGCTTATTTCCTTGTAGGTACAAGGGGAATATTAGAATACAGTAGGCCCTTGCACCTACAAGGAAATAAGCAATAAGATAATTTGTACAAGCGTTATTCTCAACAAACATGAATATATAGGAATAAGAGTTTCTAAGAATGGTTAGTACAAGAGTAGAAAAAGTCACGTGAGTGCAACACATCAGTTTTTTTTTTACTTAGCATGAAGAAAAACAGCTGTTTGTATATCGTAAGTCTGATTTTTGTTTCTGACGAATCCGTGGGGGAAAAAGGAGGAAATGTGTTAATAATTATTTATGTAACTAGTATATAATCTAACTGATTGTGACACGAGCATATGTTTTGCGCGTGAGTGAAAGTGAACCCGCTAATTTGTAAGAGCGCCGCAGTGAAATGATTATACGTGTGTTACATACAACGCTTTATGCAATTTTAGCATTAAAAGACGCAAAAATAATTAATAAATTTGCTAAATGAAAGGTTATAATATATCAGAAACCTCAGATAAATGACGTCATATGGTTACTAAGCAGTTGATGTTTCATTTGTTTCAACACTTACAGAGGTAAGTGGAAGATAATCATAAAACTGTTGAAAATATGGATCGTATTCATTTTGAATGAAGCCAAGAATGCTGAGAGTTTATTAATCCCAGAAAAATCAAAACAGCTTTACGAAAAATTAATGAGGTGTTTTTTGTGGTGGAATGTTGGTGCACTCGCGAAAGTGACGATTTCAGGTTTTCTTACAGACGCATTGGAGAAAATTATGTTGTAGCTGTGATGACGGCATTGCTGTTTTGTTGCTATAATAAATACGTCATATATTTTCTGGCACTGGTACCACACAATAGGGTAATTTCGCAGGATTTATGTTGTCATGGTAAGCCGCTAGGATAGTATAAATGTTTTATAGACGCCTCAAGTCAGTTCGACTTGGGAAAATTGAAAGACGTTAAGAGTAAACGGTATAGACACAGAGGGGGACACTTTGCTCACTTCGACCTACACACATCTATTGTGGCTAGAACCCCAGGAGGCAGGATGAAATGAGGGAACCGAAGGTGTCACACCATGCGCAATCATCCGCGTCATCTGTCCGGCACTGCCAACACTCACGCCTAAAAGATGATACGGAAATGGAATGAAGGGAAATGATGGAAAGGAAACTGTGGTATGAAATAATGCAGCCCAGGATTCGCCTAAGTGACACGGGCAAACCACGGAGAAACCCATGTCAGAGTGTGCAGTCACAGGGACAGAACCCGTGACCTCCCGAATACGGGCCGCAGACGTTACCGCCAGAGCCATCCCGCTCGGTTTGAAAGACGTAACATATATATTTTTACTTTATTGATAAGTAGAAGGAAGTGGTATTGTATTCCACCCAAAAATTCGATGTCGAGAATTCACCAGAAATATAATAAAAAGAAAACATTTTTAGAAAAATGTGTGTGTGTGTGTGTGTGTGTGTGTGTGTGTGTGTGTGTGTGTGTGTGTGTGTGTGTGTGTGTGTGTGTGTGTGTGTCAGTCTGTGGACAGCATAACTCAAAAACGAAAAGTCGGTTAAAAACCAAAGTTGATATTTAAGTTTAATGTCTTTCAAGGTTGCGACAGGAAGATTTTGAAGAAAATAGCCCGACCCTAAACTACCCTTTACTTGGAAAATTTTTCGAAAAATTATTTTCTTGAAAATGGCTCTAACGATTTTGATTAAAATGTCATATGTTAAAGATATTTGTATGACAAATGAAATGTATATGTTGAATTTTCTGGCTATAGCCTATTTAGTCCTGTTTACTCTGGATGACTTTTGAATAACTCGTAAACCGTAAGAGATAGACAAATTCTTAATATACAAACAATGTAGATCTGCATAAAACACAGTTTATGTCTCAATAAATTTTTTTTGTATAGTGAACCAATTCGGAGATATTCCTTGTTTGCGTCAGTTTCTGAAAACTTAAAACTTTCGTGAAATGGAACATCGTTGTTCAGTTTTTTATATGTTAAGTGTGCAAAGAGAACAGGATCTCAAAGCTTTAAAGGATTTGACTATCGCTCAAAGCCTAATGTATTCTAACATTCCCCTTGCACCTACAAGGAAATAAGCAATTAGATAATTTGTACAAATGTTTATCTCAAGTAACACGAAGAAGATATAGGAATAAGAGCTTGTAAGAATGGTTAGTACAAGAGTAGAGAAAGTCATATGAGTGCAATATATCAGATTTTTTACTTTTATCTTATAGTTAGTAATTATACGAAACTACATAAAATTCTTTCAGAACTTCACAGAAAGGTGAATCTATCTGAAATATATCTTAAGATAGAGCCACAACAAAAGTTTTTGCACGTATAGTTTGGAACAGGCGAATGCTTTTGAAAATCGTTGCCAGGCATGCTTTAACACTCTCTGAATTAAACTTGATGCTGTTTTAAGACATGCTCGTGCATTTTCTTTATCTTGAAGGGCTAAAAATGTTTGTTTCAGATTTAGTGAAAATTTGGGTGTCCTGTAACACTTTCCCTGCCTAATGTGGTTAAATAAACTCAGCTGTTTGATTACAAAAATCAGTGTAGGAGAGACAGGGAAGAAAAACTTGGAGAGACGCACGTTAACTGGTTTTATAATTACACTAAGTAACTGTGGATATTATGGAGTTCATTTGCATAGGGTGGATACTTTCCGCATTCCAAAAGAGAGAAAATAAGAGTTAAGTATACCCAGGTGAACGAAACCTGAAGCACGTCAAAACAGGCTGTTTAACGTTCCACAGAGTAAAGAAACAGCCAAAGGTAGCAATTAATACCACAACACCTAACTTTCTTCCTTTCTTTCCTTTTCTTCTTCTTCTTTCTTTACCTGTGTGATTTTTAAGGTGTATTTTATTTAAGGTAGTCATTGCTGAAATTTGACCAAAATTTTCAAAACGTTCAAAAATTAGTTATTAAATGTAAAAACTTTTTGATATTCCATTAACATTTAAGGTCATATCAGCGACTTTTTACCTTTAGAGCAATTGCTCAGCAGCAATGATGTTCAGTCATTTTAAACTCGTGTTAATATTTGATTGGTGTTACATCAAATTTACACACACATTCACACAATAATCCGACCTCTTGGCCGGGGATGAAAACCAAGATCTGTTTTTAAGGTTAATAATCCCACAGACTGCAGAGGTAGTGAATTCCATTCTCTTTGCATGAAAAAATAAAATAAAAAATCTGTTGCACTCACATGACTTTCTCTACTCTTGTACCTACTAACCATTCTTACAAACTCTTATTCTTCTATCTTCGTGTTAGTTGAGACAAAAATTTGTACAATTATGTTATTGCTTATTTCCTTGTAGGTGCAAGGGGAATATTAGAATACAGTAGGCTTTGTGCGATAGTCAAATCTTTTAAAACTTTGAGATTCCCTTCTCGCTGCACACTTAACACATAAAAAAATGAACAACGATGTTCCATTTCACGAAAGATGTTTTCTGAAACTCACACACATACCAAGGAATATCTGCGATATGGTTTACTCTAAAAATAATTTATTCCGACATAAATCGTATATTTTAGCAAGATCTACATTTTTTGTGCAGTATGATTTGGTCTATCTCTAACGGTTTACCAGTTATGCAAAAGTCGTCCAGAGTAAATACGACTACAGGGGCTATAGCCAGAAAATTCAAGATGTACATTTCATTTGTCATAAACATATCTCAAACATATGACATTTTAACTAAAATCGTTAGAGCCACTTTCAGGAAAATCAAAATTTTCGAAAAATTTTCCATGTGAAGGGTAGTTTAGGGTGGGGGTATTTTCTTCAAAATCTTCGTGTCGCATCCTTGAATGACATTAAACTTAAATATCAACTTTGGTTTTTAACCGACATTTCGTTTTTGAGTTATGCTGTCCACAGACTGACAAACACACAGACACACACACAGACCTTTTTCTAAAAATGCTTTTTTTGGATTCAGGGGGTCTCAAAACATATATTTCCGGTGAAATCTCGACATCGAATTTTTGGGTGGAATACAATACTTCCCCTACTTACCAGTAGAGAAAGTAAAAAGAATCGACTTCCTATTCGAGAAAGCTAGTATTTGAAAATAATATATTGAAAATTAGTTTACAAATATGCTGTTTTATCCAGGTCTACAATTTTGTAGTGCAATTTTGCTTATCTTTTAAGGTTCACCGGAGATCAAAGGATCATTCAGAATGAAGACGACTTCTGAGAATATTCAAGAAAATTTAAGATATGGATTTCACTTGTCATGAAAATGTCTTAAACATTTGGAATTTTAATCAAAATCGTTACACCCGTTTTTGATACAATGAATCTCTCAAAAAATGTTTTCCACATAACGTGGTAGTCTGGTGTGAGGAACTTTCTTGAACATATTTGTATAGTATCCTTGAAGCATACTGAACTTTGGGTACCAAGTTTAGTATTTAACGGACTTTTCGTTTTTGAGTTGACAGACACACACACACACACACACACACACACACACACACACACACACACACACACACGCGAACCGTTATATAATTCATTTTTAATTTAGGGGGTCTCAAAACATGTATTTCCGGTGTAATCTCGGTATCGAATTTTTGTGTGGCATGCAATAATTCTACCTGCTATACGCGGTAGAGAGAATAAAAAGAAAGTAAAAATCCAAGTTAGATTAAAGTGGTAAACTTCAACTATCGGATATTATATTCCATGTATGCAATAATACATTTATATAAAAAGTTAGAGGATTTAATTTACTTCACGCATATACGTACAGTAAATTGACAGAAGACGCAGTTGGATTAGATTACCAGTATTGAATAAAGTAATTTAATTTCTACCATATCAGTATGAAGGGAAGTGGATAAAAAGCACTGTCGTTGCAAAAAGAGAGCGATATATACCACATTACTTGGAATTTCACAATGTTTCATATTACGTAATTGTGTGTAAGAGGATAGAAAACTGTTCCAAATAGTTGTGGTTATAGAAGAGATTTTGTTCATTCGTTTTCTTGTAAACCACAACACACATAATTAAGATATATGTCTAAATCCGATGGTGATTCACGTTTCTCTGTCCATCAGATTTTCAAGCTCCGTCTCTTACCTGAGTTGACGTCATTAATTCATCATAAGTAACTTACAACCACAGGGCTGCCAATCACAGTAAGGGAATTGCTAGAGGCCTATAAGGGCGGGCATATTACATTGCCAAAATAAACCAGCGTTTCTTATATTGGCATGGTTCCATGCATTCAAGTGCACGATTTAGCAGTTCCAATAACCTGAAGGGTGTTACAGATGCGAGGATCATTAAGAGTGCCAGATAGGTTGTTTGGAGCAACATTATAGGTCTCTGATTGGAGAAAGCGAACACTCTGTAATTACATGATAGACAGTGAGTAGCTGGGGATTAAAAGCACTTCTCTTGTTCAACGGTTCCCTTTTCATTATAGCCCTATATTACCGAATATGTTCCAGTAATAATAACTAGATCTTTTTTTTTTCTTTGTTAAGAAAAGACACCACGTAAATTAATTTTTTAATCTTATACATTTAAACGAGCAATTCTTGTATATATATTCCGGGCAACTTGGAAACGGCTCTAACGATTTCGATCAAATTTTGTATTCAGATAGGGTCTTGCTTTTTAAGTTCATCTATATTGTAGGTGTAATTCCCGAAAAAACGCGATTTTGCATAAAAAATAACAGTTTTTATTCCCGCTTCTACTGCGCAATTCTTGTATATATATAAGGTATTTCAGAAACGGCTCTAAAGGTTTGCTTACATTTTTGTATACATGCATATTACTTTCACAGTGTTTTCTCTACTCACTTTTAGATAACACATTCACATCTCTTTCTCTACCCACTCCTCTATAAACACTTTTCCATAAAAAACCTGATTTTACACCAAAGAACATTTTTATCTCCGCTTTTATAATAAGTCATACCGTGTTCTGTGTGTTTGAAATAGAAATACTGTTACATTCACACTGTTTTCTCTTCTCACTTTTAAGTAACACAATTCACAGTGGTTTCTCTACTCACTCTTCCACAAAGAAATCATACAACTTTATGTATGTTTGAAGTAGAGATGGTGCATATTACATTCTCAATGATTTCTTACTTACTTTTAGCTAACACATTCACATCTCTTTTTCTACTCACTCTTCTAAAAAGAAGTCATACAATTTTCTATATGTTTGAAATAGAGATGCTGCATATTATATTCATAGTGGTTTCTCTATTTACTTTTAGGTAACACATTCACATCGCTTTCTCTGCTCACTCTTCTATAAACAATTTTCCATAAAAACGTGATTTTACACCAAAAATATTTTATCCGCACTTTTAAAGTAAGTAATACAATTTTCTGTATGTTTGAAACAGAAATGCTAGATATTATATTCATACTGTTTTTTCTTCTCACTTTTAGGTAACACATTCACATCTTTCACATCTCTTTCTCTACTCACTCTTCTATAAACAATTTTCCATAAAAAACGTGATTTTACACAAAAAATGTTTTTATCCTCGCTTTTAAAATAAGTCATACCATGTTCTGTATGTTTGAAATGGAAATACTATTACATTCACCGTGTTTTCCCCTCTCAATTTTAGGTAACACATTCACATCTCTTTCTCTGCTCACTCTTCTACAAATGTTATACAATTTTCTGTATGTTTGAAATAGAAATGCGCATATTACATTCACAGTGGGTTCTCTACTTACTCATAGGTAATACATTCACATCTTTCTCTACTCACTTTTCTTTAAACAATTCATATCATATCACCGCGAAATTCGGCACATATATGTATTTTTCCTTGAAGAAAGTTTTTATGATAACAGTTTTACTACACAATATATTACTTTCAAATGGCTTTCTACTCGCTTTTCTTTTACGTAGCACATTCATATATCCCCTGTTTGTCCTTCAACATACAATTCATATAATTTTCTATGATTGAAATATAAATGCAACGTATTACAAAAAAAAAAAAAAAAAAAAAAAAAATCACAAAAACAGAGGCAAAAATCACCGAGCGAAGCTCGGTCACCCAGGTACTATTCTATTTATATACCATCTTTAACAACAATGGTGTTCAGCCGCTTAGTGGTGATTTTGAACTTTGGACTAACTTATTACACGACGTTCACACACATTTGCACTCCAATTCATTCTTCCACAGTCTAGGGAGGATGGGAAATATTCCCAGTTAAAAAACATTTCCTCCCTCCAGCCGGGAATCGAACCGGAACCCCGGGGCCAGCCACCCCTACTAAATTGTATGAAGTTTATCGTAATGTCTTCTCTATAATGGACCAGTAACCTTTAATACATGTTATAGGGATAGGAAGAGAGTTGGAGAAGATAGGAGTGGGGGATGTTTCACAATTAAGAGGGAAATAATAATAGGTTAATGGGATAGAAGACATCGATAGATAGCATAGCATTTAGTATTACTATCAATTTTTAATTCCCACTATTGTTTTAGTCTAGATCGATCTTTGGCTCGCAGTATTTAAGCGCTAGACGAGGTAATATCATAGATTACTGCCTCCCATCCAGCTTTAGTATTTACGTAAAAATCAACAATGCAAATTAATATTGCACTTGTCTTAGTAAGGCACACCAATCCAAGAAACAAACGCAGAACACATAAACAAAACACAAACATCTCATTGTTTACAGTTAATCACAGCTTTACTATTCAAAGTAAATGTTGGAACGCACGCCCATTGCGATTAACACAGAGTGCATCGGCGTGCCCTATTCTGTCGTACTCTCGCAAAGACACCAGCCATTTCTCTGGTTTAAAAGTTTTTCGGTCTAATTTTGAAAGATTTTTTTTGAGTAAACAATTTCAGACATTGCCTTATTATTTGTTTGAATTTGCCAATACTTATATTTTTCTATATACAGATGGTAAGTTTTTATGTCCTGGATATGCAAATAACGATGCATACTGATGCGTTGTTTAGGAACCACTTGTGGCAGATAAGTTTCAGAGAGTGCATAAACTTGTTTATTATTATAACAAAGTAAATTAAATTAAAAAGTAATTCAGAGGTTTTCAAAGTATCCATCTTTGAGCCCAAGGATGCTCAACACCGTTTTTCTACTGACTGTGGAATCTTCTCCAATATGTACGGCCTCAGATGAATACACTCAAAGGCAGCGTCTACGTGTACAGACATGGAAAAAAATGATTGAGCACATTACGAGAGCACAAATACTGCTCATATTTGTATTTGTAAGCATGTATATAAGTGTCAGTGGTGATTCAAGACAGCCTGTGTGTGTGTGTCCGACAGACCATAACATATGGAACGGAGGCTATCAATAAACTCAGTTGCATGTTGGAAATATCAACTTATGTAAACCACGCTGCAGCACAACGTGCACTCCTAATGCGCTCAATCATTTTTTCCATGGCAATCAAGCTGGTTCAATCAGGTGATTGCTCTGAACATGCAACAGGTGCTCCTCTGCCTATCCGTTTCTCTCTGTACAGCTCACGCACTCGTTCTTGAACACTGACTTTATCTGCAAACCAGTTAATGAACTGGAATATGTCCTCTCTTCTGTATTCAGTGAACTTATTACTTGATGTAATATGGAGCGTGGATCATCTTCCCGTGAGTACGGTTGATTGTATGGTATTGTAACAAAATGGTAACTCGACGAATCCCACATCTGACACCAGTGTGACAAACGGCAACAAAATCCAGTCCAATTCCTTTTCTTACCTTATTTTCCTCCAAAACTTTTGCACAAAACACAGTTCTCTGTGTACTGACGTTAACACAGTCTACAGTCTTTCGTGATATAATTCACAACTGTTTTCTTCTCATAGTCTTGGCTCGCTCTCTGCACTACCTCTCTTCACTTTCTCTGTCTCTCAAACACCAATTCCGACGATAAAATCACACAACACTCGTTAAAACTTCTTCACTTCGACGCGACGTATCTCTCACAGCCGTCTCACGCTCACTGACACACCGAGACACTGCTCTCACGCGGTACACAAGCCTTTATACCGGCGATAACGTAACCACATCCTTCTTGAACTTCTTCAAACAAGCCGGCACAAGACACTTCTCGAATCATCTGAAAGAAACCTCTTTTAGTTCTGCCGCTTTGATTGTTTCCATGTGTGAAGTAGTTTTACCCGACGTCCTTTGTAGGGTTTAAATAATAGTCAAATTATTAAGAGTTGGTTGCTATGTGATGTCTGAAATGGCGTTCTCTTTGCGAGGTCAAGAGATAAAAAAAGAAAACGAATAACATGTTTCTATTTCAGAAGAGTATAAGTATTGGCAAATTCAAACAAATAATGAAAAATATAGCTAAAATGGTCCACTGAAAAGCAACGTATTTGACATAAATTGCGTGTTTTAACGAGATTAACATTTTATATTTAATAAGATTTTGTCTGTCTCTTACTGTTTACCATGCAAAAATCAGGCAGAATAAAGAGGTCTTCTGAGGACATTCTAGGCATGACTTAGAATCTGCCATGGAATCTCCTGTTTGTGTCCGTCACTGGATACTGACTGATTGATTCTAGATGCCATAGGCAATACCCAACCTACCCTCCGACTGAAAGAGAAGGTGGGGTTGTAGATAATAATTACGTAAGCTCTCCAAAGAGACAGGGCTGGACATCGCTGGTGTAAACTGACATGTACGACGGAAGGTATTGTTGTATGGTCAAACTAAACAATGCAACAGCTAACAAAGAATAATTCTCCTTGTGACAGCTATCAACCCTACAGCTTATTGCATATTTCTTGAATCACCTGCATTTTAACAATACGTTCCTCTAAAACAATTTATGCATTTTTGGCGGGGTGTGCGCAAAGCTACTAAGGTCATCAGTGGCACATTCTGGCTATACATCAACAAATTGAACAATTTACTATAAAATGGATGTTGGACTCCAATGAAAACACGCTGAAAGCTAACTGTGAACTGAAAAATGCTGCACTTTACCTTTAGTTTGTGGACTTCACGCTGCAGACGAAGGACCTCCTGTTCTCTGTGCCTGAGTTCTCTCCTCAACTCCAGGACTTCGGTCTCCAGGGAATCTGCCTTGGCCTCCCAATCCTTCGCCTCGCGCTTGAGTGTCGGCACGAGTCCTCTGAGATACTCGTAGTCCTCGGGCGGTACCACTCTCGTCTGCGTGGTTACTACCCCGATGGGCGAGGCCCTCGCACTGCCCTCCTTCACCATGGAGAGCGCTGCACACGTTGACGTGCCGCAAGAACCCGAGGACACCCCGTTCCCCATCGGAAACTTGCGGTACGCTGTACCCTGTAACAATAAACTGTTTTCAGCCTTGTCTTTCAAATGTTTCTACTATAACACAGGTCTACAGTGACTTTGCTGTTTTAGATTTTGAAGTATTTATATAGTACCTCACTTCCATGGCTGATCCCAAAACTGAAGTCCATTTTGTTTTATACATAGCGTTTCTTTGGAAAATTATATGCACTACTTTCTTCACTTGTCTATTTTTGTATGGACAGGAACTATTGTTCCCTTATATGATCATAATCAGATGATAAACAAGGAGGTTTCAAAGTTATCTGCCTGATACTAGACCAGCAATAGAAATTTACAAAATTCCCACACTATTTGGATGCAAACATTAACGAAGGAATTTTTGTAGGTCCGCAAATCAGAGCTCTAGTTAGGCAGGCAATTTGAAACAGGTTATTGTAAAATTTGCAAGAAGGAATATATATTTTAACTATATGAAACTTGTGAACAACACGCTACAGATACCGAGAAATTTAGGTTATAAAATTATTTTTAAATTGCATACTCTCTTTTCACATTTGTATATATTTCCTGGCAAACTGCGAGCAGTTTATGAGGTGTAAGGAGAGAGATTCTAACAGGATATTTGCGTAATGGGAAGCAGATACTAAGGGTGGTGGAATGATAAAAGATTATGGGTTAGTGCTAGATGGTGTGTAGGGATTATATGGGAAATAAAATCTGATGTGTTGCACTCACATAAATTTCTCTACTCTTGTACCAACTATTCTTACAAACTCTTATTTTATCTTCATGTTAGCCGAGATAAACGTTTCCTATTACTGATTTTTTTGTAAGCGCAACGGGAATATGAGGGTACAGTAGCCTTTGAGCGATAGTCAAATCTTTTACATCTTTGAAGTTCTGTTCTCTTTGCACAGCTAAGAGGTAAAAAAATGAATAATTACTTACTATTTGGGAAAAGTTGTCTTGCAAAAGTCACATAAATAATAAGGAATATCTCCAAAATGGTTCACTCCACAAAAGTGTTTGCATATATATACACACATATGGCATTTTCCTCAGAATCTTTGTGTCGCATTCTTGAAAGATATTAAACTTAAATACCAAATTTGATTTTTAACCGACTTTCTATTTTTGAGTTATGGTGTTCAGACACACACACACACACACACACACACACACACACACACACACACACACACACACACACACACACACAGGCCTTTTTCTAAAAAATACTTTTTTGGTCTCAGGGGGGGCTCCGAGGCACATATTTCCGGTGAAATCTTGACATAGAATTTTTGGGTCGAATACAATACTTCCCCTACTATACGTAGAAGAGAGAGTAACAAGAGGATATTTAGGGGACAAAACTTTGCAGACCAAAAGAACTAGATTCTACTGATGTGGTGTATACAAGTAATCTAAAATATGACCTTGAGCAATAAAAACCTCACAATTTTATTTGTAACACTTATCCTAACCTTGAACTATGCACATTTCTCGAACAAATGTATGGATATTCAATTTTTGATTTGTAAACAATCATGCTGTGATGGAGGAACAAGGAAATCATTTTTGAAATGAGCAATACTCAAATATTTGAAAGCTGTTGTCAAATGTAAATCAGCTCTCAAAAAGTATTAATATTTGGACCTGTGTAATCTGTCTGAAAATAGATCCTGTTGTAAACATATGGCAAGGGTGAAAGAGGGAGACAGAGATAGGTTAATCGTCTCTATAAACACAATGAAACCTCCCCCACCAATCAGCAGCCTCCTCTCCCATATTTTGACAACAGGATCGCTCCAGTTCGAGTCAGATCATAGGGTGATTCTTGCAAGTTTGTAGCTTTCTCCTCTCCGCTCCTGTTAATTTCCGTTTATTGTTTACAAACACACAAACATGCATGCCCGAGGCGGGACTCGTTCTCAGGAACTGCTGCGCCACCAAACAGCAAAGCTAAGCACTTAAGCGAGCGTGGCAGTTCACTTTGGGAACAACAATCTATATTTTTAACCAGAAATTTTAAAATTTGTTTGCTAATGATTGACATAACAAACTAGAAATATTTACATCACCAATCTTAGAACTACTTTTTGTATAACCTTAAAAATTCAACATTGAAAATTTCATATATATTTTTTTTAAATTCTGTAGCTTCTATAAAAATTTAGATATTTCAGACCAGACCTTAATACACCAATTTGTTTCTCTGAACATGTGCAATAATTTGATCCTCAATTAGATGAACTTTGAAATTGAAAATTCTTTTTACCAACTGAATTTTTGTTTAAACGGCTATAGATTTTTTGTGGCTATAGATGTGGTTCACATCTTACTCTGTCGAACAGGCTTCAAAATGATGAATGAATGAGGTGTGTAGCATAATTTTAAGAGTGCTTCCTTGTGATTAAAAAAGGCAAAAATGTTGAAAAAAATTTTTCTCGAGAAATATTGAAAAGAAATTTCTAGAATGTGACGTGCTCAATTTAACCTGACACAAAAATAAAAATGTTGGTAATTTTAAAAAAATTGCCGTTTACAACGTGATGATATATCTTAAGGGGAACTTCTACCATCTTTGCAAAGTTACATTTAGAAACTTCAGTACACTTTTCTCTAAAACCTTTGCAGATAAAACTGAGAATATTTTAAGGGTAATTCTATCATTCTTTAATAATGTGCTAAAGAATATTTCAATTTGTCTTCAGAATTATAATTAATTATTTTATCTACTCTACAACTTACAAGATACGTTTCTTGTCTTTCAAAGATGCGCATGAAGATTTTCAAGAAAATTCGCCAGTACAAACTAACCTTCATATGGCACATTTTCAAAATTAAATGGGTCAACGATATTTATTAAAGTGCCATTATTTAAGATATTTACATGAAAATAAAACACATTTTTTTTTGTATTTTAAGCAATGGAGGAAAAATAATTTTAACTAAAATATTCATATCTATAAGACGTACAGGTTATTTCAAATAACGTTCTTCATGAGTGCGCCATAGTTCAGTCATCCATTATTATTGGTTTGCATTTGTCAGTAAGTTTTCATTCTTTTGAAGTACTGTCGCTATTGAGTGATGTCTTTGTCTTAAGTTATTTCAAGGGCAGTTTAAAAATGCGGTTAGTTTTGAATAGCAGATTATCAATTGGATTTTCTCTTCCTTCTTTTATCTACATCGATTCAGCAAACGTTTATCTCAAATAACATGAAGTAGCCAATATATACTGCATTAACATAACTTATCTTTTATCAGTGAGTTTACGAACTATTCGTACGAAAGTTTATTTTTCTAACTGCTTCATTTTAATTGCAGAAATTGCGTTGGACAATTGCTATGGGTACAAAGGGAAATTTGATAGTCAAATGTTAAAGAAGTGAATGCTGCTGGAAGTAAAGACTTCACACAGTATTCTATAAAATTTTAATATACGCATTTTGTAATATAAATAACTTTAACAAATGGCATTTAAATTAAAATTGTTGGAGTAATTATTGAGGAAATCAAATATTTAGAAATATATCCCATGTAAAGAATAGCTTCGGTTAAGAGGGGATTTTCCTGAAATATTTTTGTTTACATTTTTGGGAGATACACATAAAAGTTGACGCAATCTGGTGGTTCGTTTTTGAATTATGCTGTACACACACACACGCACACACACACACACACACACACACATACATATACACACAGGGAGCTTCTTCTAAAAATGTTTTTTTCTGGATTCAAGGGGCCTCAAAATATATATTTTCAGTGAAAGCTCGACATCGAATTTTTGGGTCGAATACAATATTTTCTCTACGTGGCAGAGAAAGTAAAAATAAACGACAGTGTGTAGAGAAAGTCATGAGAGTGTAACACAAGTATTATTCGGCCAGCCATCATGACATACATACGTTACCAGCATTGGAAACTTATCCTAGGTGATCAAAGGCATTACACACGCACCATTGGTTCTGGAAAGCACTGCTATTGCCGGTAGCACAAGCAACACTGGCGACGGCCTACTTCTCCAACAATTTGCACTATCTCTGCGATACGGCGGTGTTCATTAGTCGCTTCCCTCGCACACCTGCCTGCCAGAGGGGAAGGGAACCGTCCTCGCTTTAGGCTGCAAGATAATACAATATTGCAAAACAAATACAAAACCTACTCCCATCGGAAAGGACAAACGCTTCATTGGAATGTACCACTGATATTGCCTCAAAATCTCATGAAAATTAACTTGACGACCGAGCGTCCAAACATACTCAGAAGGAACAATGTCAAAATTATTTTCATTTTTACTTTCTCTACTACGTATAGTAGAGGAAGTATTGTACTCCACCCAAAAATTCGATGTCGAGATTTCAAAGGAAATATGTTTTAAGGCCCCTGAATAAAAAGAAAAGGTATTTCTGTGTGTCAGTTTGTGGACAGCATAATTCAAAAACCGAAAGTCGGTTAAACACCAAAGTTGGCACTTAAGTCTAATGTCTTTCAAGGATGCGTCACGAACATTTTGAAGAAAATAGCCCCATCCTAAACTACCCTTTACATGGAAAATTTTTGGGAAATTTAGATTTTCTTAAAAATGGCTCTAACGATTTTGATTAAAATGTCACATGTTAGAGATATTTTTATGACAAATGAAATGTATATCTTTAATTTTCTGGCTATAGCCCCTGTAGTCGTATTTACTCTGGACGACTTTTGCAAAACTAGTAAACCGTTAGAGATAGACAAAATCATACTGTACAAAAAATGTAGACCTTGCTAAAATACACAATTTATGTCTCAATAAATTTTCTTGTAGGGCGCATCATTTCGGAGATATTCCTTATGTGTGTGAGTTTCGGAAAACTTAAAATCTCTCGTGAAATGGAACGTCGTTGTTCATTTGTTTATATGTTAAGTGTGCAAAGAGAACGGAATCTCAAAGCTTTAAAAGATTTACTATCACTCAAAGTCTACTGTATTCTAACATTCCCCTTGCATCTGCAAGGAAATAAACACTAAAATAATTTGTACAAATGTTTATCTTAACTAACACGAAGAAGATATAGGAATAAGAGTTTCTAAGAATGGTTACTACAAGAGTAGAGAAAGTCATGTGAGTGTAACACATCCGATTTTTATATATAAAATAGTACCTACAATATTTTATATATATAATTTTTCTAGATAGCCTAGGAAGTCCTTCATTCGTAAGGAATTTGTACAATTTTATAAACCTTACATGGAGTAGCAGACGGAGACCTCCATAAAGCATACAATTTGAAATACGTGGCCATTTTCGAGATATCCATTATTAATGATCCGAGTGTTTCAAAACATTATTCTTAAAGAGAACGTTATTCAGTTGTTTCTGTGATGTCATGGAAAGAGTATGGAAGTCAAAGCCCAGCATAGAGTAGCTAGTATTTAAACATCTGACTGTCGATTTAGTTTCGTTGTTTTCCCCTTGTACCAACAACGAAATGTGTAATGAAATTATTGCAGCCATTCATCTGGAGTAATCTGAAATGGATAAAAAATAAGCTTTAGCTAGAAAAGTTTATATATATATAGTGGGTAGAGGAAATAATATGAAAACAGCAAAACACCAGAAAGTGTATAATGTAACCTCAAAATGACTGTGCGAAACCAATAGCTTTATTATATGGGTATAGTATCGTGCATTAATTTGCTCCCAATTTGCATGCTTTCAAACCGGTTTAATGTTTTTTCTCAGAAAATCAATTTTTAATATATGTATAACGGCAGAACTGGTCCTTGATGGATACAATGCCCTCTCAGCTGTCGAAACGATTATTATAATTACAGGGGGAATATATATTTAAACGTTAAGTATATTTATATAGTAAACCCAAAAGTCTTGCAGTGTTTCAAGTTAAATTATATGGATATTTACAATTTTGGTGAGAACTCCGTTTTGCTTATGATTTAATATTGATTATTCTATTCGTGCACCACGTATTTAATGTTAGCCAAATAACCTTTAGCAGTAGACTAGAGGGTGGCATTTTCGTGATACATTTTGAAAGCCACTTCACGAAAAGCCTACTGGGAGTAAGCTTTCTTTCACTTTAACAATTGACGTACGTATTTATCGATATACGTCAGTAGCTATCGGTATGCTTGTTTATATGACAGGCAAAGATAAACTGAAGTTATGTTAGGATAGGGCAGTTTTCAGCCATTTTCATACAAGGTTTTGTCGTGTGTGTCATTTTGCAGCTATATAAAGACAATTTGTACGTACGTGGTACGTTATTGTAATGAATTTATAGCTATAACTTCAATCTATTACTTATTTCTTTTCGGCGAAAGGTTCTTAATTGAGAATAATTGTATTGTCATGTAGAATCCTTGGTTAAAATATGGCCGAAGCACTACCTTCCACCCGGTATAATTATTCATGTGTAAGGTCAGTATCCAAGGTGAAGTAAAATTCGATATATAAATTATAATACTGAAATGTCCACTAATGGCAGTGATTCTAAATAACATTTATTAGTAAATAAAACGATTGTCCAGGAATATGGTGGTTTTGATCGTTTATGAATTTAATTTACCATTATCACGAAAATAAATACCCCTTAACGAAATTACCTGTCCAAAAATAACCTACAAAACTGAAATTTACCATTACTATCGTTTGTCAAGAAGGATTCATTCTTCTACTCAAATTACCTCTAATAGTTCTTGAATGATATAAAAAATATCTAATAATATACGGTGTTAGATAACCGATGTGTTACACTCACATGACTTTCTCTACTCTTGTACTAACCATTCTTACAAACTCTTATTCCTATATCTTCTTCGTGTTAGTTCAGGTACAAATTTTCAGAAATAACCGTATTGCTTATTTCCTTGTAGGTACAAGGAGAATATGGAAATACAGTAAACCTTGAGCGATAGTCCAATCTTTTAAAGCTTTCAAATTCCGTTCTCTTTGCACTGTTAACATTTAAAAAAACGAATAACGATGTTGCATTTGACAAAAGTACAAGTTTTCCAAAACTCTCACAAATAACAAGGAATATCTCCAAAATGGTTCACACTAAAAAAATTATTTCGATATAAATTGTCTTAGCAAAATCTACATTTTTGTATAGTAAGATTTGGTCTATCTCTTGCGGTTTACCAGTTATGCAAAAGTCGTTCAGAGTAGATAGGACTAGATGGGCTATAGCCAGAAAATTCAAAATATACATTTCATTTTTCATAAAAATATCTCAAACATGCCATTTCAATCACAATCGTTAGAGCCATTTACAAGAAAATAAAAATTTTCAAAACATTTTCCACATAAAGGGTAGTTTAGGGTGGGACTATTATCTTCAAAATCTTCGTATCGCATCCTTGAAAGACATTAAACTTAAATACCAACTTTGGTTTTTAACCGACTTTTCGTTTTTGAGTTATGCTGTCCACAGACTGACAGACTGACACAGCCATCAGCACGCGCGCAGGCGCGTACCTTTTTCTAAATTTTTCTTTATTTTTATTATTTTTTAAATTTTTTTATTCAGGTTATCTCAAAACATATATTTACGGTGAAATCTTGACATCGAATTTTTGTGGTGGTATACAATATTCCCTCTACTTTACTATACCTAGTAGAGAGAGTCAGTACTTTGTAATTAATACAAGGGTTCCCAAAGTTCGCTTCAGGGATATTAAACAACGGAATGAAGGTAAAGCCAAAGAAGCTAAAGTCACCTCCAGAAGACAACACTTGGTCATTTTGCGAGCACTAGCTCCAATAATTACAGCTTGAGACGAGACCCAGCGTGGCCTGATTCTGTTGACAGTTGAATATTATGACGCCACAAGCATGGAGCTAAATTCACTGGCGCGCTGGCAGTTTGTTTGCACTTGTGCTAGTAATCATATCCATTTTAAATGCACTTTTCGTCGATTCTAAGCTATTTTATTGATCACCCTTGAAGCCATAATTAGTAACGTTCGCCGTGAAAGCTTCAAGTCTTACTTATACCGGGCGTGGCGCACAACAAAGGACGGTCAGGACTAAGCTACTTCACACCATATACCAGGCCGCGAACAAAGGCACCCTAGGTCAGATATCATGTGGCCTACTTCTTTGTGGGCTATTTGCGAAGAAAATTTAAGTTTACTTTATTCAAAAATGAAGAAAAATAGTCGAATATCCCAATTTACAGATTCTTCGACCTCCCCGCCAATATTTCTATTTGTGGTGGGAAGGCCATTGACGTCATTAGATAAAAAAAAAGGGTGTCAATTAGATCTCAGAGCTCTTCCGTTGTCAATATTCAAATTGTTTTTGTGCTTTAAAATTTCTATACTCTCACTTATTTTTCTGTGAGAATATTTGTCACAAATAGCTAAAACTTTTATTCCGTCGGAGTCAATATGATGACGGGTGTGGACAGCATGTTCTGTTAGTGAGGATTTTTCTGGTTGATTGACTTTAGAAGTTCAAATATGTTATTTTCTCCTAGTGGCCACGGATCTCTCTGTTTGTCCGATGTGGGATTTGCTACAATTACACTGAACCGAGTGGCAATATTTTGCTTCCGTAGAATTTTTGCAATTTGACCTTGTATATAGAGGAGACATGCCCACTTTTTACTTGATTTACTGGTAAGTAGAGGAAGTGTTGTATTGCACACAAAAATTCGATGTCGAGATTTCACCGGAAATACATGTTTTGAGGCCCCAAGAATAAAAAAAAAAAAACATTTTTAGAAAAAGGTGTGTGTGTGTGTGTGTGTGTGTGTGTGTGTGTGTGTGTGTGTGTGTGTGTGTGTGTGTGTGTGTGTGAGATGTCTGTGGACAGCATTACTCAAAAACGAAAAGTCGGTTAAAAATCAAAGTTGGTATTTAAGTTTAATGTCCTTAAAGGACGCGACATAAAGATCTTGAAGAAAATTCCTCCAACATGAACTACCCTTTACATGGAAAATTGTTAAACATTTTTGATTTCCTTGAAAATGTCTAACGATTTTGGTTAAATGCCATACGTTTGATATATCTCTATGACAAATGAAATGTGTATTTTGAATTTTCCGGCTATAGCCCACTATTTATTCTGGATGACTTTTGCATAACTGGTAAACCGTAAGAGGTGGACTAAATCTTACTTTACAAAAATGTAGAACTTCCTAAAACACACAATTTATGCCTGAATAATTTTTTTTGTTGAGTGCACCATTTCGGAGATATTTCTTGATATTTGTGCAAGTTTTGGAGAACTTTTACTTTCGTCAAATGGAACATCGTTGTTCATCTTTATATGTTAACCGTGCAAAGAGACGGAATCTCAAAGGTTTAAAAGATTTGACTGTCGCTCAAAGCCTACTGTATTCGCATACTCTCCTTCTACCTACTTACAAGAAGATAAAAGATAATTTCTACAAATGTGTATCTCAACTAACACGAAGATATAGAAATAAGAGTCTGTAAGAATGTTTAGTACCAGAGTAGAGAAGGTCATGTGAGTGCAACACATACGATTTTTATTAATATTGTGATACCGGGCGCGGCGCACAACAAACGACTGTCGGGGTAAGCTACTTCACATAACATGCCAGGCGCGGCGGGTATCAAAGGCGCTCGCGGTCTAGCTTCCTCACACCACTTACACGAACAAACACGTCAGTAACAAGAATCAAGTGGCAACACAAAGGTTTGCTGGAACGTTCGAGAACTGTGCGGCAGCCGGCGTGTTTGTAGAAGTTCGAGAAAGGTTCGTGTTACGTATAAGGAAACGATGTAGAGGCATTAATCTATTAAATTGTTCTCGGTGACCTAAAGGGTTTTGTATAAACCAAGTTAAGTAAGTTGTACAAAAAAGTCTATAATTGTAAACCAATGAAAGGTGTAGTCTGTAAGCCGACACCCATATACAGGCACCTGGCTATAACTTTTGTGAATAAACAAATCTAAAATCAGAGTCGGCCAGTGTTCAGTGAGTGTGAGACAGCTGTAAAGCATACGTCGCGTCGAAGTGAAGATGTTTCAATGAGTATTGAGTGACTGTATTGGCAGAGTTAGTGTATGAGGTAGTGAAAGTGAAGAAAGACAGTGAAAGGACAGAGTCAAGGTTGAGAGTAAGAAACAGCTGTGAGTTGCAGTATTACGAAAGACTAAAGACTATGTTAACGTCAGTAAAAGAGAACTGTGTTTTTATGGAAAGGTTAAGAACAGAAATAAAGTGATAGAAAAGTAATTAGACTGGACCTTGTCATTTTGTCACACTGGTATCAGGAGTGGGATCCGCCGAATTGGCCATTTGTTGCAATATTTTAGGGAACATCTGGAAACAATTATACAATGATCATAAATAACAAAAGAAACAAGTGCAAGATAATATCATTTTCGGCAAATCCAGGTAGGCGTTTACGCCTCAGTGCATTTAAGTATTTGTTAAGTTGAAGTGTACGTTTTGTGCGAACTTTATATGTTTTGACAGTGTCTTGATTTTGAGAGATAGGTATGTTATTTATCAGCAAACAGTCATATTGGTACAGAAATAGCATATTACGAATGCGGGATGCGTTAACTCGTAGCATTACCGAACGTGACGTCACGCATCCTTGTGCGAAGCCTATATTATCCGGGACGCCAGGGACTGGGCTGGTTACAACAATAAGGATTCCGAATAACAAAGAAGAAATGGTCGTATATCGGAGTTGAATTAGGTTTAACGATTAAATTGGAAGAACTGAACTCTTTGTGTAGTCCTGTTTCTTTCACCAATCGCAACGCAAGTGCTTTGATTTGCTGAACTCTCTCGTAGATTCTACGAGATAATACATATCCAACAAATTACATGAAGTAGAAGAAAATGACTTAAAAAAGATAAAATAAAAAACAGAATTTTACCAAGTGTTCAAATGATTATGTTTCACTCACACATCTGAGCGGGGTAGTGAAACAGGTTTGATTAGAAAATCATAATAACGGAGCCTTCGTTTCGAAGTGTGGCCATATTACGCGAAATTGCTTGCCCTGCACTGCAATTTGTTCAGAAAATTTATAATACAACAAAATATACGGGATGCGAGTGTAGGTCAGGAAAGCTCCACGAGTGAAGTTATTACTCTGCACTTTAATTTTGTGTAATCAGCTAAAATAAAACTTCGTCTGTGAAAACGACAACTGAGTATGATGCTGCAAGGTATGTGAAGCAACTGTGAGTAAAGGTAGAAGTGGGGCTTAGCTCTACTTCATTTTATTTTAGTTGTAAAATCAACTCTGTTGCCTTTTAGTGTTCCTAAATAACAGAAACAGAAGCGAATCGCTTGCATGGCCGCCTCTAACAGAGGTAGGCATACCAACCTAACGAAAGAAAATGCAGCTAACATCGACTGTCCTACCCTGAATGTAACCAATACTGAATGTAACAACGATACCTATACTAATAGTTCTAACAACGTAAAGATGACATCACTGAACACTGATAATGATACTCCTAATAACCAAACTCACGGAAATCCAAATGAAGTAAAGAAATCTCCCACTAATGAAATTGTGCCAGCTACAAAACCAAGCTACTCCGACATAACTATGTCAACCCCTTCAAAAGAACAGGCAATAGTAATTGAATCTCATGAGGGCATTACCATAAAAGACTACATGCTTGCGCTAGGGAAACTTATTAACCCAAGCAATATACGCTATGTTTCCCGTATATCAAACGGAAGAATATGTGTTTTCCTATCCAGTGAAAAATATGTAGAAGAAATTACCACAAAGCACTCCAAAATTCTCATCAATAATGTCTTATTAGAAATCAGACCCCTACTAACAAAGAACAAAAGAGTAATTCTGTCCAACGTATGTCCAGTTATCCCTAATTACACTATAGAAGAAGAATTAAGCGAACTAGGCATAAGAGTAATGTCAAAAATATCGCCAATCAGAGCTGGTTTATCAATCCCAGGATTTTCTCACATATTAAGCTTTCGAAGACAGATGTTCGTCCACAATGAAGACTTTGACAAGCTTCCCGAAATTCTTCAAATTCAATATGATGGGACGAATTACTTTATTTACCTTTCGTCTGACATTCCTTCCTGCTTTCTTTGTAAAAGTGAGGGACATTTAGCAAAGTTCTGCCCTAAAACCAACCAAATACATGAAAGTGCTCCTTCTGATCTCTCCCATAGCACATCTGATGGAAATCTATATTCTTCTGAATTTCCCATTCTTAACAAAAAATTACCAAAATCAAAATCTATAGATGACGAGAACATATCCATACCTTCATCTCCAGTAAGGGAAAACACCTCCCGATGCACCCAAGATACAAATCCTGTGGACAGACCAGATGAAATTCAAGTTACTCCTAACCTCTCTGAAACAAACACAGAATCTAGTCTCTCTGCACAGATAGAGAGCTCCAAAACTCCTGTTCACATGGAAACCCAACCTCACAGATCTAAAAGACCAATTTCAGTAACCAGCAATGAAACTACCGGGACTGATGAGCAACGAAACCTTCCAATTCAATCTGGTGCAAATAAACAGATTTCTACATCTAAACCTAACCGAACCAAGAGGCCTAAAAAGGAAACACAGACGTCATTAGACGCAGTACTTCAACCAGTAAAACAGGTAATGGAAGCCTAACCAAGTTCCTTTCCAATCAATTATTTACAACTACTAAGTTTCTTTGAGAACACAATAGGAGTTACCGACGTATCCTCAGTCGCAGCTTACTATACAAACGACCTAGAAGGCTTAGCTCGTGCGATTCAAAAACTACACCCTCACTTACCTAATAGTGGCATAAAAAACAGAAGCACGCGCATTGTAAAAAAACTACTTAAGGCTGCAAACAGAACAACGGAATATTCAAGCGATGAATCTTCATATCTTACACAATAATGATCATAAAGCTTCTTGTAAATTTTTTTTTTTCTTTTTTGGTCTTCTCTATGGCCTCATCAATAATTCAGTGGAATATTAACGGTTTTCAACCACAAATCGAATACTTACAACTTCTAATAAACCGCCACCTGCCTGATGTCATTTGCCTTCAAGAAACAAACTTTAAAAATACTTTTGTTTCCAATTTAAAACAATTTAAAGTATACTACAAAAATCGTACAACCGCCCTTCATGCAAGTGGAGGTGTGGCAACGTACGTAAAACATAATCTCACTACCAGAGAAATCCCACTAATCACAGACTTGGAAGCAGTAGCCATTGTAGTAAATCTGCCCTCGCCAATCTGCATCTGTAATGTCTACATTCCAAACAGCTATGCACTTCACAGTGATGTTTTAATTGACTTAATCCATCAACTACCAAAACCCTTTATATTATTGGGAGATTTAAATAGCCACAACAACTTATGGGGAAGCCGTTATACCGACAGAAGAGGAAAGATAATAGAACGATTACTACACGATTTTGACTTAATTATGCTCAATTCCAAAGAACCAACCCGTTATGACTTAGCTCATGGAACATCAAGCAGTATCGATTTAACAATTTGTTCACCTGAAATTTATGAATTACTTAATTGGTCTGTCTATTCATGTTTATTGGGCAGTGACCATTCACCAATAACAATTTCTTTGAATAGTTCCAAAAGCACATACACCTTCAGTACTAAGTGGAAATTTCAAAAAGCCAATTGGCCGCTGTATCAACATCTTATTGGAGAAGGCATCCGGCAAAATCCTCCACTCGCTGATCGTCCTTCCGGTGAAATCGATACTATTATTGCTGAAATCACAACATTAATTGTTGCATCTGCAGAAACTAGCGTCCCCCAAACCACAGCATCTAATATTAATAGATGTGTACCATGGTGGAATGAATCTTGTAAAATTGCTCTTAAGAATAAGCATAGAGCATTTTACAAATATAAGAGACACCCATCCTTGGAAAATAAAATTAATTTTCTGAAGCTTAGATCAAAAGCACGCAAAGTTATAAAGGAAAGTAAAAAACTAAGCTGGTCAACATTTCTATCTTCTTTAAACCACAATACTCCCTCCTCTGTTGTTTGGGACAGAATTAAAAAAATAAGTGGTGTATACAGATCTCCTCATATAACTAGTATCTGGAATGCTGATGAAAATAAAAATTCTAGTTCTTCTACCGACATCGCAAATATTTTCGCAGATACCTTCGCAAGTATATCAAGCGACTCTAACTACAACGAAAAGTTTTGTCAATACAAAACATCTAAACCAGAATCAGGGTTGGCTGCACTATCTGAGGACTATGAAGATTGCTACAACGAAGAATTAAATATCCACGAACTAACGAACGAACTACAGCTATGCACATCAAAAAGTTCAGGGCCTGACAACATACCATATGAACTGTTAAAGCAACTTCCTCTAGAAGGACTTACATATCTTAATGAAATATACAACTTTATCTGGACGAATAAAACATTCCCTAATCAGTGGCGCCTGGCAACAGTTGTTCCGATACCTAAACCCAACAAGGACCTTTACTTTCCACAAAACTTCAGACCTATTGCTCTCACAAATACAATGTGCAAACTAATGGAGAAAATCATTACTCGAAGATTAAAATACACGTTGGAACAAGAGAAATTCTTCACCAAAATTCAAAGCGGCTTTCGCCGTCACCATTCGACCACCGATACCCTAATTACACTCGAAACAGAAATCCTAAATGCATTCTCAAAATCACAGCATCTTTCCATGATACATTTAGACGTAGAAAAAGCATATGACATGGCATATAAACCGCACATTATTAAGACACTGCTGGATTTCAACATCAGAGGAAGAATGATAGCATTTATTTACAATTTTCTTCATAATCGCAGCATCAGGGTAAAAGCCAACGGCATATTCTCCAAAGAAATTAAAATTAAAAATGGAGTTCCTCAGGGCTCCGTGATCAGCGTGACCCTTTTCCTTATAGCCATAAACAATATTGCAACATATATTCACCCACCAGTTAAGGCGTGTCTTTATGCTGACGACCTCATAATTTTTTGCCAAGGTAAAAACATAATCACCACTGAAAAACTACTTCAGTCAGCCTTAGATGATCTCCAAGAATGGTCGTCTACTACTGGTTTCAAATTCTCCAGCACCAAAACTAAATGTATCACCTTCACAAAAAGACAAGTTCCTGAACAGGACCTTGAACTATATATCAACGAAGAGAAACTCAACGTAGTTACGACCACAAAAATTCTGGGTGTCATTTTCGATCAAAAACTTTCATGGAAGCCCCATGTTAAAGCCTTAAAAGAAGCTTGCACAAATCGACTCAACATTATCAAAACTCTTGCCGCAAGAAATTGGGGTGCTGATTTATTCACACTTCTCAAAACCTACAAGGCTCTTATTAGATCCAAACTAGACTATGGTGCTATTGTTTACAACTCCGCAAACCGTTCAACTCTCAAAACCCTGAACTCCATTCAGTCTACAGCCCTAAGGTTGGCATTAGGGGCATTTGTCACCAGTCCAATCTTAAGCCTTCAAATGGAAGCAAATGAGCCGCCTCTAAATATTCGCAGAAAATTATTAAGTGTAACATATGCCATAAAGATTGCCTCACATCCATGTCATAAAATGCATAACTATGTTTTTCCACTACAAAAAGCTTGTCAGATGCAAACAGAACGACACAGAAGTCCATTTCACATTAGAATTCTCCAATACTTGAAAGAAATAGATTTAACAATTTCTATGATCCAACCCAGCTATATTAATTGCTCCACACCCTACTGGCAGATACAAAGTCCACCAATTGATACCAGTCTTTCATCTCATTTGAAGCTTCAAACTCCTTCTTGTATACTTAAACAAACGTGGAGTTCTTTACTGGATGAACATAACTCTAACACGAAAATTTTCACTGATGGATCAGCATCTAAAGAGGGAAGAGGATGTGCAATTGTGTATCCTGATCAAACAATGCTCTACAGTTTACCTCGCCTGTTTAGCATTTTCTCCTGTGAAGCATTCGCTATTAAGGAAGCGCTTCTATATATAACCAATTCATCCGTTAAAAGTCACTGTACCATATTCACTGATTCCTTAAGTGTACTACTTGCCATACAAAACTCCGAGCCAAACCATGCACTAATCCATGAAATTCGACTTTTGTGTCACAATATAAATAAGACCGATAAAAAGGTATCCTTTGTATGGACTCCCTCTCATGTTGGCATAACAGGCAATGAAACTGCAGATGAAGCTGCAAAAGAGGCAGCTAAACATCCCGTCAGTGATGCCTCGATCGCTTCTCCACATCAAGACATCATCAACGGTACTAAACATATGTACATGCAAAAATGGATACAGACGTGGTCATCAGTTAGCAGTAAACTCCATGAAGCTCGCTCAGGCTGTACAAAACCTTTTCTGCATCTCCAAAGACTGAAAAGAAGAGATCAAGTTAACATCACTCGGCTTAGAATTGGACACTCCAAACTAACACACAGTCATCTCCTCACCAAGGACCAACCTCCAAATTGTGCCAACTGTGATATTCCTCTAACCATCCACCACATCCTTATAGATTGCCCACAATACAGCAGATATAGACAGCAAGCCGGCATTTCCAGTCTTCATCATGCAGTCAATACACCGAATATGATCAGCAAGACTCTACAGTTTATGAAGAACATAAAACTTTCAAATTTACTGTAAATGTCAACATAATGTAATGTGTGTATGTATAATAGTAAGTTAATATCCACAATGTATTACTATGTATGGTCGTGATAAGACCGTGCTGTCAAAACGACCTTAAATAAATATTTACAAAAAAAAAAAAAAAAAAAAAATATATATATATATATATATATATATATATATATATATATATATATATATATATATATATATATATATATATAAAACAGAAACGGCTTTAACTGATGCACTCTTAAACGTAACAGGGACAAAATTATATTTTATAGTATAGAAACCCAAGACAGATGATACAATTATAACAGTTAAAGGTGTAACTGATGAGAAATTATGAATAACTAAGTTAAATACATTATAAAAGGCAAGAAAATTAAACCGCAGCTGTTTTATTTTTTTACAGGTTAGTTTTCTGTTACCAGTCTATGAATATTTGGGGAGATATTTCTGCTGCCTTGATTCTAAGCACTGCATTAAGATTTTCATCAAGAACGCATATTTCTGTATAAAGCATTGAACCCCCACTGTTGTGATGCGATCGGTGCATGCCGAAGTGACCAAAAACAAGTTACGATCGTTTTACGAGTATATAAATCCTTTTGTGCACAATAGGATAATTTACATTTGTTAAAACCATTTTGGGAAAATAATTTTTTTTTTCCTTGGAAGTGTCAGGATATTTTCTCAGAATTCTTCCTTGAAATACGAAATTTGATTAAACACTTACTTGGATCAAGGGGTCCTCAAACTCTGCATATGTATCGGTCTCGAATTTTTGGGTAAAGTATACTACTTTCTTTATACGTAACTGGTAGGCAAAATAAAAGGTTTTAAGTAGTGCATACGATTTTATTTTTTTTATTTTTAAATTCAACTTGTAGTGAAAAAACCAACTATTATTTTCAGAGTTTGTATCTCTTGCTCTCTGGTGGACAGTTAATTGCATGAACAGATAAAGCAATGACAAACAAAGGCAATATACGGATCATTAAAACTAATAACAGTGTGATAGATTGCGAACAGAAGAAAAAAGAAATACGAATAGACTTGTTTATAAAACAAGATAACTGCAATGTTGTTATAAAATATCACTAATTATAGTAATAACATTTTATAGCCCTAGAGTAATAAAACTGTTTCAGGGCCTCGGGCTGAACGCTGCTATAGACTGGTAATGCATTAAATCATATAGTTTATCAATAAATATTATTTACATATTGACCTGCAAAAAATGTTTATTAGAAAGCAGGTTTCCAGAGATACGTAAAGCCAACTGCACAAACAATGTAACTAAAAAGGAACAATTAAAATAATAATAAAAAAAAAGAAACTTAATGGAAGAACGTAAAAGAAAAATGAATGTTGCATTTATAGGACTTTCTCTACTCACTCTTCTACTAAATATTCTTGCAAACACCTTTATTCTTATGTCTACTTCTTCTAAATCGAGATAAACTTTGATTGCAAGGTTACACATTTCGTTGTAGGTATATAAAAATTGGCTTACATATCCAGATGTC
Source organism: Tenodera sinensis (assembly GCA_030765045.1). NCBI lineage: Eukaryota > Metazoa > Arthropoda > Insecta > Mantodea > Mantidae > Tenodera > Tenodera sinensis. The sequence continues at coordinate 20,286,966 of CM060966.1, read as the reverse complement.
CCGGGTTCGATTCCCGGCTGGAAGATGGTAATTTTTCTTTAGCCAGGATAATTCCCCGTCCTCCTTAGAGCCTAGAAGTATAAAACTAAACCCCTAGCGCCAAAACTTGCCGCCCAGCCGCTGCGACCCTCACCTCTGCCCACTACAGGCGTCATTGGTGGGGTGCAGTCCTGGAGGGTGGGATGTGGTCAGCGCCCAGAGCCCTCCCGGCCAGTTATGCGGCCTTCGCGGCCTCAATTGGTCCCCCGGGACCTAACGAGGTTGAGTGCACCCTGTGCTAGACCTTCCAGCGGGGTTAAAATCCCCATGCTGGTACCAGGGATCGAACCCGGGTCCTCCGCGCCAGAGGCAAGCGCGCTACCAACTACGCTACCGAGGCGCTTCTAAATATTGTTTGGGTTTTCTTTCCTCCGCCTTGCGTGAACATGGCCATATCATTTTATTGTTTTTTTCTTCTTCTATAATTTGTTTTACGGACTGGATACCCAGTTACTCTTATTGTTGCATTTCTAATCATGAATCTTCTAGTCTTCCGCATAACTCGTCTCAAATATCTCATTTCCATGGCTGTTATTTTGCTTTCTTGTTTTTCTGCTCCATATAATAAGATTGGAAGTGTTATTGTTTTAAATACTGTGATTTTTGTGTCTTCAGTTATTTCCTTCTTTCTCAGTATGGTACTCCTAATCTAGTAATAAACAGAGTTGTCCCTTCTTATTCGATTTAAAATTTCCTGTTCTATTTTCCCATCTTTGTTTATGCATAATCCAAGGTAGTCATTGCTATCTACTTGTTCCGAACATGAACAAATATTTAATTAAAACTATTAGGGTAGTATAAAGAATAAAAAAAATCTAATGTGTTGCACTCACATGACTTTCTCTACTCCTGTACTAACCATACTTACAAACTCGTATTCCTGTACCTTCGTGTTAGTTGAAATAAACATTTGCAGAAATTATCCAGGTTATTGCTTACTTCCTTGTAGGCTCAATGGGAATATTAGGCTACAGTAGGCTTTGAGCGATAGTCAAATCTTTTAATGCATTCAAATTGCCTTCTCTCCTCACGGTTAACATATAAAAAATGAATAACGTTGTAGAACTTCTCCAAAACTTACGCAAAGAACAAGGAATATCTCCGAAATGGTTCACTCTACAAAAAATTATTGAGACATAAATTGTTTGTTTTAGCAAGATCTACATTTTTTGTAGACTAAGATTTGGTCTATCTCTTACGGTTTACCAGCCATGCAAACGTCATCCAGAGTAAATAGGACTAGTTAGGCTATAATACAAAATTTAAGATATACATTTCATTTGCCATAAAATATTTCAAACATATGGCATTTTAATCAAAATCGTTAGAGCTATTTTCAAGAAAATAAAACTTTTCGAAAAATTTTCCATGTAAAGGGTAGTTTATGGTGAAGAAATATTCTTCAAAATCTTCATGACACATCCCTGAAAGATATTAAACTTAAATACCAACTTTGGTTTTTAACCGACTTTTCGTTTTTGAGTTATGCTATCCAGACTGACACACACACACACAAACACACACACACACACACACACACACACACACACACACACGGACGGTTTTCTAATAATTTGTTTTTTTTTTTTTTTTTTTTTTTTTCTTAAGGTTTAGGGGGCCTCAAGACATATATTTATGGTGAAATCTTGACATCGAATTTTTGGTTGGAATACAATACTTCCTCTACTTTGCTATACGTAATAGAGAAAGTAATAAACCAAATAAATAAGTAAAATTACTTGGAAGACAATATACAAAAACACTATTGAACAACCAGAAATATAACAGGAAAAAAAGCGACTAGTGAAAACCACATGAATGTAATGCGTTGCATTTCTGTTTCGATAACATAGAGAACTGTGTGAATTGTTTGTAGAAAAGTGAGAAAAGAAATACGTGTGACTGTATTACGTAAAAGAAAAGCGAGTAGAGAAAAGCGTATGAATGTAATAGGCTTCATTTCTGTTTCGAACATATAGAACTTTATACATAGAAGTGGGAGTAGAGAAAGAAATGTGTTTTGTAACAGAAAATTGAGTAGAGAAAGCCACGTGAATGTAGTACGTTGCATTTCTATTTCAGTTATAGAAAACTGTATGAATCGTTTTTGAAGGCATGTGAATGTGTTACGTGAGAAAACGATGTGAATGTAATACGTTTTATAGTAAAATGGATGGCATAAAAACCTTCTCCATGAATAAGAATTTAGATTTGCCAGTTTTCAAGGCATTCGGATGAAGTGATAATGAGCAACAGTCAAGAGTTTTTAAAGTTGACATATTACAAGGAAAAAATCTAAGTGTAGAGCTAATTGACGTAAAGGACATGATCTGTAGTTTGCATTAATTGGAATTTTAGCAAAAACAACGGATACAAATTATTCCAGTTTTGAGGTTAGGTGCAATATAAAAGTATTTATCCAGCTGAATTTCATTTTACTCTAAACTTTGTACCAATTATAATCAGCTGAAGCTTGGACTAAAGAAAGCAACTTGCTCTGATTCTCGAGTATGGATCATGTTGTAAAATTCGTTACTTACACTTCCATATTGTATTGAATCTGGAGTATTGCAATAACTGAAGTTAATGTCCACCTGTTGCTTGGTTTTATCTGTGCATTCATTGAACAAAAGACTCTCGTCACATTGGTAAGGAATGTAAGATTGCAAGGCATTATTATAGCAAATAATAAATACAAATTAAACTTAAACCTTACGTATTTGTTTGGTATTTGCTCAAAGTTCAATGCGCTGGTGGACTGATTCCAAAATATATATTTAAATGCCTTACTACACATTTTTACATTCATTACTGAATGTAAACAAAAGTTTCATAACTATATGTTGCGCAAGCCGCATTCAAGTGTTTCCCTCGTGGTAACAAATGCTTGCGATTGTATGCAGAATGCAAAGTTTCTCAAAGATTTTATTATCATTGCTGGTTATTGCTACAATGGGAAACTGATAATTCGTAGAGTTGCTAAAAAGATCAAAATCATTTCCAAGTATTATAAGGATGAAGTTTTCACCCCAATTTACAACACTGAATTGCCCGCTCTCTATAGGAGAGACCAAAACATAGTCTGGGCGCACCAAGTACGCCATCCAATCACACCTCTGTTTTAAATCACGCATTCCTGTAAAGAATGGAGCAGGAAACATTCCACTGAAATCTTCTGATGCCTCTCCGATGGATTTTTGTGCCTTTGGGCTCTTTAAAAAGGGCATTGGGAAGTAGGTGCTCTGGAACATTTGATGGCCTTTGGAAAGAGGCACGCAAGACCTGCTCCAGTGGAAACTAAGGTGCAGAGCGATTACTCGGATGAAGGGACAACAAATACTTGACCAATGGCGGAGAGATGGCTTTTCGTAAGATAGGAACAAAGTCAAACTTGTTATCAGAGATGGGAAACAACCCTCCCTATACTATCATACATCAGATTTACTAAAAAAAAATAATGCAATATCAACCTACAGGTAGGAGACCGGTGGGCAGACCCAGGAAACGATGGCTGGAGGACTTTGAAGGCGAAACAGGCACTTGATTTCCTATGCCATGAAGTGGAGACGAAGAAGTTTATAAATTATGATCAAATTTGTTTATTTTTTATTACGTCACGACAAACACTTTTAAGTTTTGGTCCAATATTTTAACCACAGATTTCAAGTACATCTACTTTTTAAAATTACTTCGGGTTCCTCTGTATCTCCTATTTAGGCTCTAAACATTTTAAAACTTAAACAGTTTTTTGCCTAAAATTGTAATTTTTGTGCTTCAAAATTAAACAAAAAATTGTTATGTCTCGGTGAACATATGCAGCAAATTTAATTAATACAATACAAAAACTGCTCCGCAAATAACATTTTACAGCAAAAAATACTGAACATATAAATACCGTAAAACAGGAATAAAAATTTGTATGCATAGCTCATATTAGAATCCATGCGACATTTAAATATGCAATAGGGCATTTAAAAACAGCGTCGGGAGGCAAATAATGGATTTTCGCACTCACGTATGTTGCAAGTATGTTACAGATTTAAAATAAAAATATATTTTTCTCGATGTTCATGAAACTTCTGTTACACATATCCTTAGCACACTTCATTCAAGAATTAATGAACAAGATTTTTGTTTTTGGGTTAATAGCTCAAACATTTCAGGGGGTGACTGCAAAGAGTACTGACAATTTTGTACTGTTTGTGCTCCATAATCCCTTTACTTTAACGGAATGCATGGTTCAGAGGCCCAAGATGTAAGAATGGAGTTTTTAAAACCTCTTATTGATACCGAATCACCTATGTGAAAAAAAAGTAATATATTTTACTTAAAACATTAAAGTTAACATCACGGCCATTAAAACTGAAACTGTATGATAGTGACGATGTCGTAGTTTAGTCTTTCCTGTTTAGTTAAGCACAACAGAGGATTTTCAAGTAAATCCAACCCGTACTTTGAAATGTTCTCCTAGTTCAGGAATTTTAAGGTACTAAATACTAAAATTATCAAAACATGCATATATATTGGTCACGTGGTATTTTTACTTTCTCTACTGGTAAGTTGAGGAAGTATTGTATTCCACCCAAAAATTCGATGTCGAGATTTCACCGGAAATATATGTTTTGAGACACTCTGAAAAAAAAAGCATTTTTAGAAAAAGGTCCATGTGTATGTGTGTGTGTGTGTGTGTGTGTGTGTGTGCGCGTGTGTGTTTTTGTGCCTGTGAGCCTGTGGACAGCATAACTCAAAAACGAAAAGTCGGTTAAAAACCAAAATCTAAAATAAAAACAAATTAGAAGCTAAAATATTCACTTATCTTAGCAACATTGCAAGTTCCTTGGTACTGTGCTGACATTGTTTCGAGTTGACTCCAACTCATTCTCAAAAACCAAAGTTTAATGTCTTTCAAGGATACGACACGTAGATTTTGAAGAAAATAGCCCCACCCTAAACTACCCTTTACATGGAAAATTTTTCGAAAACTTTGCTTTTCTTGAAAGTGGCTCTAACGATTTTGATTAAAATGCCATATGTTTGAGATACTTGTATGACAAATGAAATGTATATCTTGAATTTTCTGCTATAGCCAACGAAGTTCTATTTACTTTGGATGACTTTTGGAAAACACACAATTTTTGTCTAAATAAATTTTTTGTAGCGTGAACCATTTCGGAGATATTGCTCGTTATTTGTGTGAGTTTTGGAGAACTTATACTTCTGTCAAATGGAACATCGTTATTCCTTTTTATATGTTAACCGTACAAAGAGAGCGGAATTTTAAAGCTTTAAAACTTTTGACTATCGCTCAAAGCCTACTGTATTCCTATATTCCCCTTGTACCTACAAGGAAATAAGGAATAAGATTCTGCAAATGTTTATCTTAAGTAATACGAAGAAGATATAGGAATAAGAGTTTGTAAGAATGGTTAGTACAAGAGTAGAGAAAGTCATGTGAGTGTAACAGAAAGGTGGCGGAATTCGCAGTACAAAAAGGCAGATGCAGTACAATTTTAAAAAAATATATATGTAAGATACAATGATAAAATATGTGTTAGATTAAAGAGGAAAATTAAGTTTATAGGAGTGCGGAAAAAACCAACAATTTGAGCTTTTAGAAATTTTCGCCACTCTTCCACAAAAATACAGAATTGTTTGCATCAAGGGAAACAGCTAGAAATTTCAGGATACACAACTATGTAATACTTAATATCAAAAAGTGCTATTAAAATTGAAGTGTCAATGTTCAGTGAAACTATTTTCTATTAAGCAATAAGCCCATTTGAAACAAAAGAAGGAAGCGGAAAAGGAAAAATAGAATTTATTGATAAGGAGAATAAAAAATTAAGATAGACAAAGAGATAAAGAAGTGGTAAAATAAAAAATAATGCTTAAATGCAATTGTTAATTCGAGCAAAACATAATTTAAGGATAGTCAAATTGACGGAAAAGGAAAATTAAGGGGACGCTACAGTGACATTTAATATAAATCTCGGAAAATTTGGCGTTTGTATTGCAGGACTTTTTAAACATTTAGAGACCATAAATTCAAAATGTGCTTTGACTTTTTATATTCATAAATACCTAAAGTTATATGTATAATGTAGGTTAAAATTATGGAATAAATGTTTTTCATTTTTAAATTTGAGGTTTTTGAACATTTATTACTTTCTCTACTGGTAAGTATTGGAAGTATTGTATTCCACCCAAAAATTCGATGTCGAGATTTCACAGGAAATACATGTTTTGAGGACCCCTGAATCCAAACAAAGCATTTTTAGGAAAAGGTCCGTGTGTTTGTCTGTGTGTCTGTGGACAGCATAACCCAAAAACTAAAAGTCGGTTAAAAACCAAAGTTGGTGTTTAAGATTAATGTCATTTAAGGATGGGACACGAAAATTTGGAAGAAAATGGCCCCACACTAAACTACCCTTTACATGGAACATTTTTCGAAAATTTTGATTTTCTTGAAAACGGCTATAACGATTTTGATTAAAATGTCATATGTTTGAGATATTTTGATGACAAATTAAATTCAGTGGACCTCAACATCGATTTTTTTGGGTGCAATACAATACTTCCTCTTACACGTAGTAGAGAAAGTTAAAAAAAAATCTGATGTGTTGCACTCACATGACTTTCTCTACTCTTGTACTAACCATTCTTATTCCTATATCTTCTTCGTGTTAGTTAAGATAAACATTTGCACAGATTATTTTATTCCTTATTTCCTTGTAGGTACAAGGGGAATATTCGAATACAGTAGGCTTTGTGGGATAGTCAAATGTTTTAAAGCTTTGAGATTCTGTTGTCTTTGCTCACTTAACCTATAAAAAAATGAACAACGATGATCCATTTCACGAAAGTTCTGTTTTCCGAAACTCACACACATAACAAGGAATATCTCTGAAATGGTTCACCCTACAAGAAAATTTATTGAGACATAAATTGTGTATTTTAGCAAGATGTACATTTTTTGTACAGTATAATTTGGTGTATCTCTAACGGTTTACCAGTTATGCAAAATTCATCCAGAGTAAATAAGACTACAGGGACAATAGCCAGAAAATTCAAGATATACATTTCATCTGTCATAAAAATATCTCAAACATACGGCATTTTAATCAAAATCGTTAGAGTCATTTTCAAGAAAATCAAAATGTTCGAAAAATCTTCCATGTAAAGGGTAGTTTAGGGTGGGGCTATTTTCTTCAAAATCTTCGTGTCACATCCTTGAAAGACATTAAACTTAAATACCAACTTTGGTTTTTAACCGACTTTTCCTTTTTGAGTTATGTTGTCCACAGACAGACAGACTGACACACAGACACACACACGGACCTTTTTCTTAAAATGCTTTTTTTGGATTCAGGAGGCCTCAAAACATGTATTTCCGGTGAAATCTCGACATCGAATTTTTGGGTGGAATACAATACTTCCCCTACTTACCAGTAGAGAAAGTAAAAAAGACAAACGGATGTTATGAAATTAAATAAAGGAAAATAAGAAAGCCATTAGGCTGGTCGTTTTTCATCACTAGTAACCACCCCATGTTTAGTTTGTGTAAGGTAAAGAAGCACGTGTACGTACCTCGGGGTCGTCTTGTTCTTCTTCTTCCTCCTCTTCTTCTATCAGCTGATTGTGGTAGCGCTCCGTTAGAATCTCGGACAAGCTGACCGGAGCGACGGTGGCGGTTGGAGGAGGCGAGGGGCGCGCGAATGTCTGTATGCATCGAGCCGCGTCATAGTGTTGCGAGGAAGATGCGACAGCCCCACAGTTAGCGAAGAAGCTGCCGCAAGTGTGGGTCGCGGAGGACGAACTGTTACTGACCGGTGGAGTAACGCTACCGACCAGTGGAGGGGGGGACGTAGCGCAGTTGCGCAGGAGAGCGGACACCTCGCGGACACTATCGGGGTAGTACGGTCTCTGCGCGAGTAACACGTGGTTGTTACGTTCCTGGTACACAACTCCCGCCGTGTAGAACGCAGCAGCATCTGCACACTCTCCTTCGGCACTAGCACTTGTACACGATTCTTCCTCATTGCTGTCGGGTTTACTTACGGAAGAAACGTTCTGTTGCACTTCTTGCTTTGCAGAAGTCTCATTGTTACCTTCTGGTGGCACGCCATTGGTAGTCGCTGAGCAAATGTTGACAGTTTCATCTACACCGTTTTGTTTTAATGTTTCCGTTGCAATTAAGACACTGGGAGATACTTCTGGAAGAACCTTATCTGAAGACACCTGCTGAGATTGCAGCACATTTGCTTTGATCTCATCAGAGGGAAGCAGTTGCTCGTCTGTCTGGGACTCTGTGGCATCTGTCCCGGGTTTGTTGATTAGGTTGCACAACTCCGATTGTCTGTCAATGGACGCTTCCTCGGGCTGCATAAGGAACAGGTCATTAGAGCCAGTCACATGGGATACCAAAGTGTGAGGTTGTTTCTGAGCCGCCACCTCCATCACACCTGAAATAAAAATTACCTGTATCAATTAGCAGTCTTAGGAAATACAGGGTGTTACATAAAAACCTAACCGAAGTATTTTTGAGCTTCTGGCAGTCTTTACACAATGACATGCTTTACATTATTATCCACTGCAGGCTACATGAGGTCAACAATACATACGAGCGTGTCAGTAAACAGATCTCTGTTACAGACTTAGGGCTGGTATATATCAGGTGGACCACTCCAGCCGGCATTGGGGTAAGTAAATAACCTTTCGTGCGTTAAAAGAGTTGCAGAAATCGCGGGGGTAAATCCAGTCAGTGGCGTACGCGGGGTTGCAAGGCTAGCGTGTGTAACGCGGGATAATAGACAACAATAGTCTTAGAATACTTTCCACTTCACAGGACTTTATTTTCCAGGGAATAAATTAATTCCTGTTTATGCTACTATTGTCTAACATTACGGATAACAGATTGTAAATTGCGATAACAAAATCCATGCAAATATGAGGGCGCGTAATGTTTCATTGGCATTGGCATTTTCAACTAAAATAGAGCTGGATTTTAGCTTACCTTACAAGCAATTAAACATGGGAATTATTTTCACGTGATTTTCAGTTGTATCACTTAGTTATCTGCAGAATCAGTAAGCCATTTTCAATTCTAGTCTTATATAGTAGTTTAATACATATATATTTCAGTTTTAGTCTTAGTTTCTTAATACTTTATTGTATTCTCTTTCTATTATATTCAAAACTTGTTTAATTAATTATTGTTCACTCTGTTGTATCACTTATTCGCTTGGCCAGTATACAATTTGCAATGTCTTGTCTTCAATAATGTATAGTTTACTTTTAGTTTCTCTGTATTGCTTCTTATATTTTTGTTTTGCATTTAGTCAAGCTTGTGTAAATAAATTAAATGTAGGTACTGTAATTGGAGCTTTGCTCTGTTGCAGCACAAATGAATAAAATAAATACATAAATATATAATTAATTAAATAATGAAATAAATAATTAATTAAATAATGAAATAAATAATTAAATAAATAATTAATTAAATAATTAATTAAATAATCAATTAAATAATTAAATAAATAATCAATTAAATAATTGAATAAATAAATAATTAAATAAATAATTAAATAATCAATTAAATAATTAATTAAATAATTAAATAAATAATTGGATAAATAAATAATTGGATAAATAAATAAATAATTAGATAAATAAATAATTAGATAAATAAATAATTAGATAAATAAATAAATAATTAGATAAATAAATAATTAGATAAATAAATAATTAGATAAATAAATAATTAGATAAATAAATAAATAATTATATAAATAAATAATTAGATAAATAAATAAATAAACAAATAAATAAATAAATTATTACACACGTAAAAATTAGCACTTTCGCTTTCACTCACACACTAAGCATATACTCGTGTCACAGTCAGATTATACACTAGTTACATGAATAACCATAATTCAAAAAATTAAAATGTGAACGAAATTTAAACAAATTTATTATTAATATAGACTAGCATACGACACAATTTTGGAAACATTTGGATAAAATCTGCAAGATTTCGACATTTTAACTATGGGTACCCCTTTTTACAGGGTTCTGGTGTGTTTGTTCTTTGGAGACTCAAAACAGCCATTCATTTTTGTTCTTAAAATTGGTCTCTTTATGAACTACATATTTGTGCCTTTGTGGACTTTGTTGAAAGTGAAATGCTCTCCAAAGGTTGCTTTGTGTTGCCTCAGCTGGGCACATTTTTATGGAATGGTACGCTTTGTATATAATTTTATAGTGCTTATAATTGTTTATTTTCACAATGTGTGCGTTTTCGTAGCTTACCTATCGTAATTTCATTATTTATGTTATTGGTGGTTATTTGTTAATATTATTTATTAGTGCCATGTCAACGTTACCTAGCGTTTCAATTATATATCGCGTTCAATTATATATCAACGAGCCATTGTTGAAAACATGCAGGAAGTGTGTAATACGGGCAGTATACCCAATCATACCTAACATCAGCAGTTGCATTGTTTGTGTAATTAGTACAATAAAGCGTATAGTAAATGCTCCAGCATTATTGGTTTACGACTGAGAAATCGATTATTTCAGTATTAACTCATGGCGTCGTTCATTATACGATACTGATATTCTGCTTCCGATGTAGGTGAAAATACCTAAACGTCTATACTTATTTTATTGCAAACATAACAATAGTCTACTTAAAAATGTTAAATAATAATTGTAAAACAGGGTATTTAAGCGTATATAAGAGAGAAATTAGTTATGGACGGGGAGGTCCCACGTAAAATAACCTGTGCAATGGCATACTTGGAACCTGACTGTAGTTCCACAATTTTGTTTCTTATTCTTAAATAGCACTAGAATTTTATTGCAAAAATTTAATATTTTTACAATATAAAACGGTGTAAATACTCATATTTTATTGCTGAAGTTTAATATCCTAAGAAGTTAAAAAAAAAAAAAAAAAAAAAAAAAAAAAAAAGCCAGCAAAGAAACCTCAAACCTTAGTAAAACACCATCGTTTAAAATACGTGACACCTAGTAAACGCCTGTCACGTGATCATTTAAATAACCGTGCGCAAGTGCTGATAGCCTTATAAATCATTTGTCAAGTATTTTTCAACGCATGCAAATGTTCAAAATGATTCTTACGGTTATATTTTCTACCAATTTGCTTGACTTTTGCACATTAGATCCTTAACATAATTATAAACACAAAATTTTAGCTTTGGTATTTATCCAAGTTAAATTGTTCATGTATATATTTTAAAAACTTTCTTGCAATCTCTAAAATATAATAAAAATGACGAATGAGTTATCTAAAACTTTTTTCTACGATAATAATTATTTGATGTGGATCTCTTGCAATACATTTTATAAAGTGGTATTTATGGAATTAAATCTGAAAATTTGTTTACAAAATTTTGAAAACTGAGCCGCAAGGAGCCTTTTTTTTAGCGTAGTTAAAACGCATATTTTCCCCCAAAACTTTCTAGAACATCTATTTGAATATTTGGGAAACAGTTAAGGTTAGTAATATGTTATAAATATTAAGCTTATTAGTTAGAAGACATAGATTTTTAAATTTTTACAGGTTCGTCCCCTTAAAAACTGATAGTAGTGTTTGCACTGAAGTGTGCAAACTTAAGTTATGTTTGCGGTTTACACTGTACTTCGAGAATAATGATATTAGTAAATTTAACATGCCCAAGTTATGGGATATGGTTATTTGGTATCTGATACTTCTATACCAATCTGTAATGTCAAAGTGTGGTTAAGTGGTAAAAGAATAAATGATTATACCTGCTTCAACGCTATCATTACTAACTATATTAGTGCCTATTTTGAATTTGTTGTAGTGTTTTGTTTGCCTGCGTATTTTAAGTATCTAAGCGCCTATTGGTCGAGCTCTCCTCATGGCAAGTCAAAGCTGCGAAAGGCAATCTTTTGTGCGGGTGTGTGTGTGTGTGTGTGTGTGTGTACGAATAGCTGAATAGCCCTTATCGCTAATTCACCCTAACCAAGAGTCAAACTCGAGACCTTTTGACACGTTACTCCTACATCACCTAAATTATCAACAATATGCATTGCTGTCGACAGCACCTCCTGGTCTGATTGTTGTAATATGCCAGCGGTTGAGGAATGTCCAGTTACTTCCTTGAGGCGTAACTTTTTATGAAGGAAACCGCAAATTCTTTAGCTTCTGAACGGATCAGTGCGCCATAAAATTGGAACTCATAATTACATATGTGGTAGGATTTTCACCTACGTAACCTTTTTACTTCTCTACTACTTGCTTACCTAGGTATAGTAAGTAGAACTATTGTATTTTATCCTAACATTCGATATCGACATTTCACCGATAATACACGATTTGAGATACCCTGAGAAAACAGAAAAGTCTGTATGTGTCTATCTATTTGTCCTATGAATAGCACAACAGGCGGCGCCGTGGCCGAGCAGTAAGACCGTTCGCCTATCCCCAAGGCGACCCGAGTTCGATTCCAGGGACCCGCTAGTGATATTCGTGGTAGACGAAGCAGCATCTAGACGGGGTTTTTCTCCGGGTTCTCCGCTTTCCCCGGCACTCATTCCACCAAGTGTTCCATCATCACCTTTCCCATTATTTATTTCGCCTACCATATCATCCTCTTCCTCACTCTTCCTGGTGCTGGGCTGACCACCCGCTTTCAGGTCTTCACTGTGTTCTATTAGTTTGTATTTCCAATATTATATACACATATTTTTATCAAATGGGAAACGGCACAAATGACCTCGTCAGGGACCCTAGAGTACACACACACACACACACACACACACACACACACACACACACACACACACACACTTATATATCAGCTCCCAAAGTTTGTCGGTCTAATTTTGGTACACCTGTATACATATGTCAGAGCCAGTTATAACCAAAACTGTATTTAGGACCTTAGAGCAGTGTTCAGTAATTCCATTATGCAGACCTTAGGTTAGTGGCTGCCCATGTGCAATAGTCATACAAACTTAGAGATGCAGCCGCTTCTTGGCTTTACAACAGGCAGCGTTTGTTTGTAGCATTTGTCTAAATCAGATTCTGGTCCACTCTCTTCTGCTTTAACAGACCTTTGTTAGCGTTACAGCTTTGTTTACATTAACTTACTTTAAATGTAGGTACAGGTCTGGTTAGAGAACTTGCACACGTTCGTATTTTGTTTCACTTCTTTAACGAAGTGCTTCCAGGCTGAAGACCACGCACCGGATATTCCTTTAGATAATCGCTATTCTGGCTACAGCTTTAAACTTCTTCTGCGTCTAATCACTCTAACGTAAATGTCTTGCGGTTAACACACAAACACTGCTGTTCTACAATATACTCTTGTAAACATCTGATGTGTTGCACTCACATGACTTTCTGTACTCTTGCACTAACCATCCTTACAAACTCTTATTCTTAGGTCTTCGTGTTAGTCGAGTTAAACTTTTGCAGAAATTATCTTAGTGCTTATTTCCTTGAAGATGCAAGAGCAATATGGGAATACAGTAGGCTTTGTGCAATAGTTTAATCATTTAAAGCTTTGCATGACTAAGAGATATAAGAATAACGATCTTCCATTCGACGAAGTTTTAAGTATTCCAAAAGTCACACAAACAACTAGTATCTCCGAAATGGTGACTCTTCAAAATGGTTTATTTGGGTATAAATTGTGTGTTTCAGCAATAGTAAGATGTGGTCTAATTTGTTCATTTTTTATATGTTAAGCGTCCAAAGAGAACGGAACCTCAAAGCTTTCAAACATTTGACTATCGCTCAAAGCCTACTGTATTCTAATATTCCCCTTGCACCAACAAGGAAATAAGCAATAAGATAATTTGTACAAATGTTTATCTCGAATAACACAAGGAAGACAGAGGAATAAGAGTTTATTAGAATGGTTACTACAAGAGTAGAGAAAGTCATGTGAGTGCAACACATCACATTTTTTGTTTAAATATTTTGTACTATCAAGACCTTAACTGCCAAATAAAAGTGAAATGGCACACATTTTGCTTGGCTAAAAATATTTTCAAGTGGGTGAATAAGTTGGGTTTATGGTCCCGTCGACAGCCAGTTCACGAGGGCCCGAAGTCAAGGGATAAAAACACAGAAACTCACCACCCGGCATGGCTAAAATAGTTGAAGCGTTAAAATGTGATGGCTAGAAAGTCTAAAATTTAGAACAGATAAAGCCTAAAAATGAATCCATAAAAGGCGAAAAAGGTAAAACAGTAGAGTTTAAAATAGCAGACGTAATCCCACCTTAAAAATTGAAAAATTAGAAAACTTTAAAACTCCTGGGCAAGAAACTGACAGCTACTGGGTCGTCGCCCTAAACTGAGTTTGGAGTAAGACCCAGGCCATGGGACTGGCGCTCACGAGCGTATCGGGGATAATCAGTCGGTCAGTGTGTCAGTGAGTCCAAGGCAGCTGTGCGTGTGTGTCGTCATGTTGGTGCGTCGCAAGAAGATTCAACGAACGTTGCGAGTGATTACATCCTTATAATTAGTGCATGAGAGACAGAGAAAGTGAAGAGAGACACTAAAAGGACTGAGAAAGAGTATGAGAAGTAAAAATTGTGAGTTGTGATAACATTTTAGAAGATAATAGTGTTACAAAAGTAACCGGAGGAATTTTGTCACATTATACTAACATTAACAGAATAAGCGGCTTAGACTATATGTTTTAATAGAACATGGTGGCTCGAACAACCTCAAGACGAAATTCTACGTCTCTCCAGAGCATGACAATGACGGAGTGACGTAAGCACAAGTAGTTGTTATCCGACTTCGGAGATCAGTTCCTATACTCGTGTTAACGAGGTCTTTTTATATACTCCCAAAGAAAGAAATCTGAGAAGACCTCTAGTGACCTCGGAAGCCATTTGGTGAGCCCTGATCTTTCTTTCACCTGTTTGAAAACTGTGTGTTGAGATAGTCTGACTGACGAACCTGCAGGTGCTTTATCTAACTGAAAGTATGTTGTTCCACTTACTGTACTTTCAGCGCAGAAAGGCCTTATCTAAGAGGGCATCCCACGTCTATCTAGAGCTACCATGTTCGTATTCCACTACGATGCATGGGGTTTATTCTGCCCATACACTACACACTATGCTATAAGGGACAGGATAAGAAACACAGAAATAACGACACAAGTGAAGGACGCCGCGACAGCATCATAAGTAGTGAAGCGGATATGGGCAGATCAAATAGTAAGGCTCAACAACAACCGCAGGACAAACACAGTAACGATGTGGTACCCAAGTAAAGCAGAGATGCGTTTATTAGTGACTTATTTAATACTGCCTATGTTTAGGAAGTCAAACAATATTTGGCAACAAAGTGGAGAGCTGATTGTTATGTGATGCCTCTGAAACGCCATTCTCATTGCTAGGCCAAGAGATAAAAAAATGAATAACATATTCCTACTTGAAAAAAGTATAAATATTGGCAAATTCAAAAAAATAAGAAAGAATATCTCGGAAATGGTTCGCTGCAAAAAAAGTATTTGACAAAAATTGTGGGTTTTAACCAGATCCATATTTTTCATTTAATACGCTTTTGTCTATCTCTTACTGTTTATCATTTATGCATAAATCATCCAGAATGATGAGATCTTCCGAGTACATTTCCAGAAAGTTCAAGGTAAGAATCCGACTGAAGGTCCTCCGAAGAGAGAAGGTTGGGCATCTCTACTTTATGCACTTTAAGTGCTGGTGCGCTTTACTAGGCGGATGAAACATGACATGATAGAGTAAATCATGGTCCCATCAATATTAAACAGTATTGCAAACTCCGCCCGTTGGGTTTATTTATTCGGCTGTAGCTTCTACAGAACTTGGATGTGATCGCAGTCTACCATGTTATGAACAGTGGACTTCGAAATACCGAGTTATAAACTGGCGGTGGCCTGCGCTGAAATAATTGGTTGATATCTTCAACTTCTTGCCGCTTTCCCTCTTTTATTAACAGAGAACCCGTTGCTCACAGCTGGTTGTACAATTTGAGTCATATGACACTGCAACATCTGTACTTATTCCTGCCAAAATCTTCTTTGTACTGTAATTGGAAACTTCAATAATAACAACCAATAGCAATATACCTATCCCTTTTTACTTTCTCTGCTACATATAGCAAAGTAGAGGAAGTATTGTATTTCACCCAAAAATTCGATGTATAGATTTCACCGAAAATATGTTTTGAGGCCCCTGAATAAAAAAAAAAAAAAAAAAAAAATAATTTAGAACTGTCCATGTGTATGTCTTTGGAGAAAGTGAAAAGTCGGTTAAAAACCAAAGTTGGTATTTAAGTTTAATGTCTTTTAAGAATGCGACACGAAGATTTTTAAGAAAATTTCTCCACCCTAAACTACCCTTTTCTTGGAAAATGTGTCCAACATTTTGATTTTCTTGAAAATGCCTCTAACGATTTTGATTAAAATGGCATATGTTTGAGATATGTTTATGACAAATAAAATGTATATCTTGAATTTTCTGGGTATAGCCTTAGCCTATGTACTCCTGTTTACTGTGGATGACTTTAAAATAATTCGTAAGCCGTAAGAGATAGACAAAATCTTACTCTAAAAATGTAGATCTCACTAAAACACACAATTTATGTCCAACAATTTTTTGTACAGTGAACCATTACGGAGATACTCCTTGCTATTTGAATCAGTTTCGGAAAACAAGTTTCGTCAAATGCAACACTATTGTTCATTTTGCATATTTTTATATCTTAGTCGTGCAAAGCGAACGGAATCTCAAAGCTTTAAAAGATTTGACTATCGCTCAAAGCCTACTGTATTCCCATATTCTCCTTGCAGCTACAAGGGAAAAAAGCAACAATTTCTGTAAATGTTTATCTCAACTAAAACGAACAAGATATAGGAATAAGGGTTGTAAGAATGGTTGGTGCAAGAGTAGAGAAAGTAATGTGAATGTAACACATCAGATTCGTTTGCAATGTCAAAGAAGCATATAGAAAAACTTTACGTATCGGATATTCTATATCTTCATTATAGAAGTTTATCTTATATATTTAAACGAGCAATTCTTGTATATATATTTATTCCGCGCAACTTGGAAACGGCTCTAACGATTTCCATCAAATTTTGTATTCAGATAGAGTTTTCCTTTTTAAGTTCATCTATATAGGTGTAATTCCCGAAAAAACGCGATTTTGCATAAAAAATAACATTTTTTATTCCCGCTTCTACAGAGCAATTCTTGTATGTATATTCCCGGTATTTCAGAAACGACTCTAAAGATCTGGTTAAATTTTGTATACATGCATATTACATTCACAGTGTTTTCTCTACTCACTTTTGGGTAACAGATTCACATCTCTTTCTCTACTCACTCTTCTACAAATAAATCATACAGTTTTCTGTATGTTTGAAATAGAGATGCTGCATATTACCTTCACAGTGGTTTCTCTACTTAAGTACTTTTAGGTAACACATTCACATCTCTTCCTCTACTCATTCTTCTATGAATAATTTTCCATAAAAACGCGATTTTACACCAAAAAAAAATCTTCGCTTTTAAAATAAGTCATACCATGTTCTGTATGTTTGAAATAAAAATAGTTTTACATTCACACCGTTTTCTCCTCTCACTTTTAGGTAACACGTTCACATCTCTTTTTCTGCTCACTTTTGTACAAACAATTCCTGTATATCAAATTGAAAGTTTGTATATATGTAACGGTTAATCTCTAAAACCGTTTAATCGATCACCACGAAATTCGGCACATATATGTATTTTTTCATGGAGAAAGTTTTTATGGTAATAACTTTACTACACAATATATTACTTTCAAATTGTTTTCTACTCGCTTCTTTTTACGTCGCACATTCATGTATCCCCTGTTTGCCCTTCAACATACAATTCATATAATTTTGTATGATTGAAATATAAATCCAATGTATTACATTCACACGATTTCCTCTACTAATTCTTCCTTTACGAGACACAATCAGTCTTCTTTGCTACTCGCCCTTCAACATACAATTATTCATACAAATTGCTATATGTTTGAAACATAAATACAACATATTGCATTCATACTATTTTCTCTATTCACTTTTCTTTTACGTAACAATTCACACCTTATTCTCTATGTTTATCAACTTCATACATACCAACTCCTATACATATCGTATGTTTAAGAGTGGGTAAACTCCAAAGCAGGTTGACCGATCGCCATGAAAATTGAATAAGTGTTTTCATGGCGAAAGTTTTTATGCAATCCATTTTAGCACGCAGCGTACTACGTTCACATGGCTTTCTCTATTCCATTTGCTTTTACCTAACATACTACTCCCTCTTCTACAAACAGTCCACTCATTTTTCCATACATTTGAAATATAAGTGCAACGTATAACATTCACACGGGTTTTCTACTCATTTTTCTTTAGTAAAACAAAATCACATTTCTTTCACTACTCCCGCTCCCACGAACAATTATGAACAATTCTACCATTTACTCTGTAATTGAAACAGAAATGTGCAGTACATTCACACGGCTTTATCAACCAGCTTTTCTTCCTGTAATCTGTATTTTTCAACAGTGCTTTTGCTTAGTGTCACTCCGGTGTTTTAGTAAAAAATAAAGAAATAGTTAAAAAAAGTAAAGTAATCACAACTGGTGTCAGGAGTGCGACGAAAAGCACAATATGGAACAGTTGGCGAAACAAATGTTAGCCAAGATGGACATACTGGGGAATGAAATGAATTCCGGAATGTGGCAGAGGAAACAAATATGAAAGCCGAATTGGAATAATGTAAACTACGGAATAGAAAATATGGGAACAAAAATGGACAAAATGGAAACAAAAATGGAAGCCAAATTGAAAATGTAAACTCCGAAACGGAAAAGATGAAGGCGGGAATGTCCAATATGATGTCCAATATGAAGATAGATCTATCGGAGAATCCTAACGAGCTACTGGCCGGGGTTAAGGAAGCCATGGAAAATCTCGGCGGAAATATGAAGGACGTTGGTCAACGTGTTAACGCCCTAGAGTCAATCGCAGCACCAAAGAACTGAACTCCATAATGGAACAAATGCTCGATGTAAACAAACTAGGTGGATATCTAGGGGGCAGGCCTGCGTTCAGCAGTAGACGTTTTTCAGCTGAAGTGATGGTGTTTATGAAATATTTGTACGTACTTCTATATCTCTTGTATCTCGGAGATGACTTTTAACAACTGCGGCAAAAAAGAAAAATATTATTTAGTTAACGTTTTGCCTTTCAGGTTTATGTTAGTATCTTCCCCATAAAGAAAAGAAGAAAAAAAAATAGAAAGAAAAAAAAAGGTAAAGAAAAGGATTTCATAAAAACAGAGGCGAAAAATGCCGAGCGAAGCTCGGTCGCCCAAGTACTATTCATAATAAAAGCAACATGTCTGACATTTTTACTGTTTCAGCAGCGCATTTTGTTTCATCTGTTTTAATAAAAATTGCACGTTTAGTTTTACCAACAACGGTTTTAGAAACCTGCAATAATGAACAAACGCGTTGTTGTTTACCGACTCCAGCACCACCACTGCCGCCGCTGTCACCACCACCGCCGCCACCACCACCGCCACCACCACCACCGCCACCACCACCACCACCACCACCGCCGCCACCACCACCACCGCCACCACCGCCACCACCACCACCACCGCCACCACCACCGCCACCACCACCACCGCCGCCACCACCACCGCCGCCATCACCACCACCGCCACCACCACCACCACCACCACCTCCACCGCCGCCACCACCACCACCACCGCCGCCACCACCACCGCCACCACCACCACCACCACTGCTGCCGCTGTCACCACCACCGCCGCCACCACCACCACCACCGCCACCACCACCACCACCGCCGCCACCACCACCGCCACCACCACCGCCACCACCACCACCGCCACCACCACCGCCACCACCACCGCCACCGCCACCACCACCGCCACCACCACCGCCACCGCCACCGCCACCGCCACCGCCACCACCACCACCACCACCACCGCCACCACCGCCGCCACCACCACCACCACCACCACTGCCGAAAAAAGTGTTCTTACACTTGTAATAAATCAGTATTTCCATCACTGAAACTCTGAAACGTTTCCTATAAGGTTTATCTTTACGAGATTCTCTTCCATCCCCTGTCCCCGTTACTTGTTATTGGTAGTGATTGATTGGCACATGCGGTATAGTTAACGGGTTTTATAGATAAACATATTATAGTAATTAAACAAGAACCCTTGTTAACAATCCATTATCCTTTTTTCTTAATGCGCTGCTTAAATGTAATTTTACGAGCCAATTGCTTTGGTGACATTAACTAATTAAGGCAAAGCGAGTGATCCACATGTGAGCGAGCAGACTGCGATAATACCGTGTCTTGAGCTAAATGCTGCCCACCAATTTCTCTAATTCTCCGTAGCAATAAGTAATTCCATTAGTGGTATCTGTCTTGGACAGTCCTGGGGCGCAGCCAAATGGTCGGGAAGTCTGACGTCATCGCCAGTTCATCTTGAGGGAAAGTTTAACCTGCCTTAACTGTCTTATCGTCATGAAAAGTTGGCGCTGTGGAGAATGCAAGACTACTATATAATTCTGCATGTCCATTTCATCCTTATGTTTCCAAACCTTTCCTACAATGGAGCGTGGTGAATAAGAAATACCGAAACTTCTGCTACTTAGTCAAGTTTAACCGCAGAAGTAGGTTCGATATTGAGTCTTGGGGGCAGTAGCAATGCCAGGATTTTTCCCATGGAGATGATAAAAATGAGCATCATTCAAAACATGCAATTCTTATTCATTTCTATATTTACTTTCTCTACTACGTGCAATTAGTAAGTAGAGGAAGTATTGTGTCCACCCAAAAATTCGATGACCAGATTTCACCGGAAATACATGTTTTGATGCCCCCTGAATCCAAAAAGGCATTTTTAGAAAAATGTCCCTGTGTGTGTCTGTGCCTCTGAGCAGTATGACTCAAAAACGAAATTTCGGTTAAAAACCAAAGTTTAATGTCTTTTAAGGATACGACACGAAGATTTTGAGGAAAATTCTTCCACCTTAAATTACCCTTTTCATGGAAAACTTTTCGAAAATTTTGAATTTATTGAAAATAACTAACGATTTTGATTAAAATGACGTATGTTTGAGATATTTTTATGATAAATGAAATGTATATTTTGAAGTTTGTGGCTATAGCCTATGTAGTCCTGTTTACTTTGGATGACATTTGCATATCTGATAAGAGATAGACCAAATTTTGCTATACAAACGATTTATATCTCAATAAACTTTTTGTAGAGTGAACCATTTCGGAAATATTTATCTTTATTTGTGTGAGTTTTGGAAAACATAAAACTTTCGTCAAATAGAACATCGTTATTCATTTTTATATGTTAGCCGTGCAAAGAGAACTGTATTTGAAAGCTCATAGTTTAATTTATTCCCATATTCCCCTTGCACCTACAAGGAAATAAGCAATAAGACAATTTCTGCAAATGTTTATCTCGACTAGCATGGTGGGGGTGATGTAGATTTAAGGGCGCTCAACTTCGTGGTCATCAGTGCCCTTAAAACAGTTCATGGGAATAGCCAGATATAAACTTCAATAAAAAAATAAGATTAGCTCTAAAAAAGGAATATATATATATATATATATATATATATATATATATATATATATATATATATATATATATATATATATATACAAAACAGTGGCAAAAGCCAAAATGAAAACAAGGTTATAAATATGTCAAAAGAGTATAAAAAATTAGGTATCTAAAATTTCAAATCCTCAATTCAATTTTCACTCCAGAAGAAGATATAGGAATAAGAATTCGTAAGAATGACTAGTACAAGATTAGAGAAAGTCATGTGAGTGCAACGCATGAGATTTTTTTCTAAGCAGTGGTAAGTAGGGTAAGTGTTGTATTGCACCCAAAACCTCATATCGAAATTTCACTGGATATACATACTTTGGCAGTACCTGAATAAAAAAAAAAAAAAAGAATTAGGAAAATGTGTGTGGGTCTAGGAATAGCATAACTCAACAACGAACATTCACTTAAATACCACAGTTATTATTTAAGTTCATAAGTTTCTGAGGATACGACACGAAGATTTTCAAGAAATTCCCCCTCCCGAAACTACGCTTTACAGGGAACATTTTTCGAATATGCTTATTTTGTCAAACATGGCTAATGATTTTGATTAAAATGCCATATGCTTAAGATATTTTCATGCCAAATGAAATAATTATCTTGAACTTTCTAGGGAATGTCTTCGGAAGTCCCCTTTGTTCTAAATGACTTTTGTACAATGGTAAATAGTAAGAGATAAGCAGAATATTAAACTACTAGCACACTTTCTAGAGCTTCCAGATGGCGTTCGTCTCTGGGTCGACCTCTCCTCACATACAATTTTATATTTTGGGCTTAGATAGTAAAACACATATTTAGAAACTTCAGTCTAGAATAAACTTATTCGAGTACCAAGAAATTATTTTTGGTTCATACGAAACAAGAAGCTACATGAGTTTGGAACCCTAGTTATTAAAGGTTACATCAGATTTATTTCAAAATCCTTCTATTCCAAGGAGCTTTGGTGTACAACCTGGCACAAAGAAACCGCCAAAGGTCAAGACTAAAGAGAAAACTACCTCAAGAAATCCTATTATCAGACACTGAAACTTAATACCGGTTAAACTTAAAGTGTACATGTTATAGCTTTTCATACTTAAACACTGTTATTGGTATTGTGTAACCTCATATGTTTCTAATTTCTATATTACAAACCTGTATATTAATAGGTATTGTTAATTATATATCTTTACGGTCATATTGTTAATTCCATATGTTATTTACTCTTTTTGACATTTGTTCGTGGAGTCATATGAGCCACTTCATTGCTATTTATTGTTATAGCGTTTTAGCTGACTGATAAAAATAAATATTAAAACAATTCTGATGTGTTGCACTCATACGACTTTCTCTACTCTTGCACTAACCATTCCTACAAACTCTTATTCCTATATCTTCTTCGTGTTAGTTAAAATAAACATTTGCAGAAATTATCTTATTGCTTATTTTCTCGTAGGTGCAAGGGGAATATGGGAATATAGCAGGCTTTAAACGACAGTCAAATCTTTTAAAGGTTTCAAATTCCGTTTTCTTTGCACGGTTAACATATAAAAATCAATAACGATTTTTCATTTGTGGGAAATATAAGTATTGTAAAACTAACACAAATAACAAGGAAAATGTCCAAAGTGGTTCACTGTTAAAAATATTTAGACGTAAATTGTGTGTTTTAGCAAGATTTACATTTTTTGTGTAGTAAGATTGCGTCTATCTCTTACAATTAACCAGTTATGCAAAAGACATGCAGAGTAAATACGACCACATGGGCTATAGTCCAGAGAATTCAAGATAAAAATGTCGAAAAAATGTCTATGTAAAAGGTAGTTTAGGGTGGAGAAATTTCTCTAAATCTTCGTGCCGCATCCTTGAAAGACGTTAAACTTAAATACCAACTTTGGTTTTTAACCGAATTTTCGTTTTTGAGATATGGTG